>CM055655.1:23275801-24678301 GCA_029378335.1 Agrilus mali | reverse complement strand
AGCTTGAAATTTTCGATGATGCCTTCCTTTATTTGAGATTTTGGTGGGGTCCTTGTTTCCCTGACATTATAAGCTCGTGTAATGTTCTTGAGAATCACTTGCTTTTCAGTTTTCTCCTCCACTCGTCTAGTATTTGAAATTGAAGATTTGTATTTTTGCATTGCAAAGAGGTAGAAGATTGATTTTGTCAATTTTCGCAGCACCATAAGGATCTGTAGCACTCAGTGACTTGTGAGAACGGGGACATTCAAAACTTCCGCATTTTTCGCGAGACCCAATAAGCTTTTAAATTAAATAATTAGCTTGAAATTTTCGATGATGCCTTCCTTTATTTGAGATTTTGGTGGGGTCCTTGTTTCCCTGACATTATAACTGTGTAATGTTCTTGAGAATCACTTGCTTTTCAGTTTTCTCCTCCACTCGTCTAGTATTTGAAATTGAAGATTTGTATTTTTGCATTGCAAAGAGGTAGAAGATTGATTTTGTCAATTTTCGCAGCACCATAAGGATCTGTAGCACTCAGTGACTTGTGAGAACGGGGACATTCAAAACTTCCGCATTTTTCGCGACGACCCAATAAGCTTTTAAATTAAATAATTAGCTTGAAATTTTCGATGATGCCTTCCTTTATTTGAGATTTTGGTGGGGTCCTTGTTTCCCTGACATTATAAGCTCGTGTAATGTTCTTGAGAATCACTTGCTTTTCATTTTCTCCTCCACTCGTCTAGTATTTGAAATTGAAGATTTGTATTTTTGCATTGCAAAGAGGTAGAAGATTGATTTTGTCAATTTTCGCAGCACCATAAGGATCTGTAGCACTCAGTGACTTGTGAGAACGGGGACATTCAAAACTTCCGCATTTTTCGCGACGACCAATAAGCTTTTAAATTAAATAATTACTTGAAATTTTCGATGATGCCTTCCTTTATTTGAGATTTGGTGGGGTCCTTGTTTCCCTGACATTATAACTGTGTAATGTTCTAATGAGAATCACTTGCTTTTCAGTTTTCTCCTCCACTCGTCTAGTATTTGAAATTGAAGATTTGTATTTTTGCATTGCAAAGAGGTAGAAGATTGATTTTGTCAATTTTCGCAGCACCATAAGGATCTGTAGCACTCAGTGACTTGTGAGAACGGGGACATTCAAAACTTCCGCATTTTCGCGACGACCCAATAAGCCTTTAAATTAAATAATTAGCTTGAAATTTTCGATGATTGCCTCCCTTTAAATGAGATTTTGGTGGGGTTCTTGTTTCCACTGACATTATAATCTTGTGTAATGTTCTTGTATGAATCACTTGCTTTTCAGTTTTCTCCTCCACTCGTCTAGTATTTGAAATTGAAGATTTGTATTTTTGCATTGCAAAGAGGTAGAAGATTGATTTTGTCAATTTTCGCAGCACCATAAGGATCTGTAGCACTCAGTGACTTGTGAGAACGGGGACATTCAAAACTTCCGCATTTTTCGCGATGACCCAATAAGCTTTTAAATTAAATAATTAGCTTGAAATTTTCGATGATGCTCTTCCTTTATTTGAGATTTTGGTGGGGTCCTTGTTTTCCCTGACATTATAAGCTCGTGTAATGTTCTAATGAGAATCACTTGCTTTTCAGTTTTCTCCTCCACTCGTCTAGTATTTGAAATTGAAGATTTGTATTTTTGCATTGCAAAGAGGTAGAAGATTGATTTTGTCAATTTTCGCAGCACCATAAGGATCTGTAGCACTCAGTGACTTGTGAGAACGGGGACATTCAAAACTTCCGAATTTTTCGCGATGACCCAATAAGCTTTTAAATTAAATAATTAGCTTGAAATTTTCGATGATTGCCTCCCTTTAAATGAGATTTTGGTGGGGTTCTTGTTTCCACTGACATTATAATCTTGTGTAATGTTCTTGTATGAATCACTTGCTTTTCAGTTTTCTCCTCCACTCGTCTAGTATTTGAAATTGAAGATTTGTATTTTTGCATTGCAAAGAGGTAGAAGATTGATTTTGTCAATTTTCGCAGCACCATAAGGATCTGTAGCACTCAGTGAGTTGTGAGAACGGGGACATTCAAAACTTCCGCATTTTTCGCGACGACCTAATAAGCTTTTAAATTAAATAATTAGCTTGAAATTTTCGATGATGCTCTTCCTTTATTTGAGATTTTGGTGGGGTCCTTGTTTTCCCTGACATTATAAGCTCGTGTAATGTTCTACTGAGAATCACTTGCATTTCAATTTTCTCCTCCACTCGTCTAGTATTTGAAATTGAAGATTTGTATTTTTGCATTGCAAAGAGGTAGAAGATTGATTTTGTCAATTTTCGCAGCACCATAAGGATCTGTAGCACTCAGTGACTTGTGAGAACGGGGACATTCAAAACTTCCGCATTTTTCGCGACGACCTAATAAGCTTTTAAATTAAATAATTAACTTGAAATTTTCGATGATGCTCTTCCTTTATTTGAGATTTCGGTGGGGTCCTTGTTTCCACTGACTTTATAAGCTCGTGTAATGTTCTAATGAGAATCACTTGCTTTTCAGTTTTCTCCTCCACTCGTCTAGTATTTGAAATTGAAGATTTGTATTTTTGCATTGCAAAGAGGTAGAAGATTGATTTTGTCAATTTTCGCAGCACCATAAGGATCTGTAGCACTCAGTGACTTGTGAGAACGGGGACATTCAAAACTTCCGCATTTTTCGCGATGACCCAATAAGCTTTTAAATTAAATAATTAGCTTGAAATTTTCGATGATGCTCTTCCTTTATTTGAGATTTTGGTGGGGTCCTTGTTTTCCCTGACATTATAAGCTCGTGTAATGTTCTAATGAGAATCACTTGCTTTTCAATTTTCTCCTCAACTCGTCTAGTATTTGAAATTGAAGATTTGTATTTTTGCATTGCAAAGAGGTAGAAGATTGATTTTGTCAATTTTCGCAGCACCATAAGGATCTGTAGCACTCAGTGACTTGTGAGAACGGGGACATTCAAAACTTCCGCATTTTTCGCGACGACCTAATAAGCTTTTAAATTAAATAATTAACTTGAAATTTTCGATGATGCTCTTCCTTTATTTGAGATTTCGGTGGGGTCCTTGTTTCCACTGACTTTATAAGCTCGTGTAATGTTCTAATAAGAATCACTTGCTTTTCAATTTTCTCCTCCACTCGTCTAGTATTTGAAATTGAAGATTTGTATTTTTGCATTGCAAAGAGGTAGAAGATTGATTTTGTCAATTTTCGCAGCACCATAAGGATCTGTAGCACTCAGTGACTTGTGAGAACGGGGGCATTCAAAACTTCCGCATTTTTCGCGACGACCCAATAAGCTTTTAAATTAAATAATTAGCTTGAAATTTTCGATGATGCTCTTCCTTTATTTGAGATTTTGGTGGGGTCCTTGTTTTCCCTGACATTATAAGCTCGTGTAATGTTCTAATGAGAATCACTTGCTTTTCAATTTTCTCCTCCACTCGTCTAGTATTTGAAATTGAAGATTTGTATTTTTGCATTGCAAAGAGGTAGAAGATTGATTTTGTCAATTTTCGCAGCACCGTAAGGATCTGTAGCACTCAGTGACTTGTGAGAACGGGGACATTCAAAACTTCCGCATTTTCGCGACGACCCGATAAGCCTTTAAATTAAATAATTAGCTTGAAATTTTCGATGATTTTGGTGGGGTTCTTGCTTCCCCTGACATTATAATCTTGTGTAATGTTCTTGTATGAATCACTTGCTTTTCAGTTTTCTGCTCCACTCATGTCTCTTCGCTTCATTTGTACTGTGATAGTTAAAACCTATTTGTTCCTTATTAGTCACTTTACCTTTTTAATACCTGTTCGAAGGCAATAATTGGTTCCTGATTCGTCACCTGCCTACCTGATATTAACTGGGTATCTCAAAATTATTACTCAGATAAATTATATTATTTATTTCTTCCTGGCTGGCAAAATAAAAAGGCAACCACTTCATACCATAACTTACCACAATCTACTCTAATCTTTTGATAGTGCATAGCACTTATGGGTGGTGCATGTTCGGCCCTAAATAACCGACTTTGCGTCGGGGGTGGGAACTGCACGATAGCGAAATGGTAGATGGCCAAACAGGAATGCGTTTTTCGTAGAGGATAAAATAAAACAGGAATATAAACGTTGGACTCAGATAAATTTTAAAGAGGTGACAGAACAAGAAACAAACTTAAAATGAAATTTTTGGCAATTTTAGAATAGTGCCTTTGTCTAAAGACATAACAATCAAGATATTGGTCATCAATAAGAGTTTTATTTCGTATTACACTTGAATAACACTAAATAAATTATATATATATAACTGGAAATTCTTTGTTCCGGTAACTCTATCAAAACAATTTAATTATTTAAATAATGCTTCGGTGATTACGGCTTTGATATTATTATACATACAATGGTATGTTATTCCATTTAACTTTTACGACACAAACATGTTTCAATGCCCTAAACTAATTTTATTATATTAAAACTAAATCAACAGCAGAACCCAATTCGCAAATATGCGATTTGCTTCGTTAATTAAACTTTTAAATTAATGACATGGCAGTCAACTCTGATGCGTTTTGATAAAACCAATTTTTATTCTATTAATATTTTACGTGGTCAATCAATAATAATTATTATCGGGGATATTGAACAAGTCACAATTTTTGGAAATTAAAAATTTCGATAGTGTATTCACTCAGTTTAAATTATCTTGACGTTTAATTTAAAATGACCAGACAATGCTATGTGATTAATTATGTTTTCGAATGTATGTATTGTATAACTGAATGAAAACTGACGTAAAATAAAAATGGAAATGAACTGAAACTCAAAACGGTTTTACGTTTTTTAGAAATTCGTATCAAAAACTAAAATTGATTACCATAGAACCTAAAAAAGGATAATTTTTTTTTAAATTTTAGTTTTTCTTAAGGGTTGTTATTAAACGCCCCATAAGATATACCTACTACTACAAAGCAATCTTAGTTATGTGTCACAAAATTTTAAATACGTCTTATGGTAAACCATTGCAATTAATGTAGCACATCTTGATGTTCATTATTATGACCCCACGTCTAGTTTATGTCCCAATTTTTAAAAGTTTTCTTTTAAACAGAGCACGTGACTCTTAATCGGTCGATCAAAGCTGTAAACAGTGCTGACAAACATGTGTTCCCGTATATAACAGAATGAATGATAATAGAGATAAGAATTTTTAAACTCGTGACCAATGAGGGACAAGATGTAAAGGCAGGTAAGGTCAAAATGATTCTCCCACACAGAGCACAGAGATTTCGTGATCTCACGAAACGATCTCTTCTAATACTTGCTGACCCATTTACATAAATAAGTACCACATTAGGATGAATACAAACGTACAATGGTCACTTACATGGGTATAACATTCACAAATTTTTCTAGATATTGTATTTTTGTAAACCAGCAGGAGAAGCAGCATTTAACTTACAAAATAAGTAAACAAAATTAAATTCTTTGAAATTGAAAATATAATAATTTTACGATCTTTGGACACAATTTTTTTAAATTCAGTAGGTACCCTAAGATTTAAAAGAATCAATAAAAAGTTTAGGGGTAAATGTCGACCTGAGACAATGAGTTCAATATAATTAACTTGATGTCATTTTTCGTTGAGTAACGAGTCCTTCATTGTACTTTTCAAAATTTAGTTATTGAGTAAATGCAAAAGGTGTAGAATCATCCAAAAAACCTCGGTAACTCCATGCACCATTCAGGCGGATAAATAAACATTTTATAACTCAGAAAATAAAATCAAATCAATCAATTCATTAAAAAAGTGTATCTGTATTACATGAAGAAGCTTTACTAGGTAAATAATTGCAAAAGCTTTTAATTCCAGAATATGGCAACCCCCGCTAAATATTTATTGAACTATTGGAGATAACGAAATGAAATTTTTAGAAAATGGTGCAATAAAAATTCTTTGGTATTAGCAATTTGATGAAATTGACAATGGTAATTAACTTTTTTACTACTCTTTCAAGTTATTTCTTTTCAATAAGCCGTATTTCGACCCCCCTACGCCCCCTGGACTATTGACGTCACCAAAATAACTTGAAAAAGTAGTACATCATTTTTTCAAAATTTTATTTTGACATCTCCAATGGTTCAAAAAATAATAGGGGAGGGGGGTACTTTATGTCCGCTTTGTATATTTATTTGATTTGTTTTTAAAACGTTCTGCCCACAGAAGCAATTCGTATTTGTATTTTTTCGATTTTCAACAGTTAGTCGGTCGTTAAATTTTATCGACAATTAAGTGATTGCAAGTTCTTTGAAAAGAGTCGAGTCAGCAGAATCGTAACAGTACATAGGTTCTTAAGTACTTATTTACAGAACAAGAAATAAAAGCAGAACATACACAAATAATCGATAACCACAAAAAGAACTGCGTACAAGAAAAAGCTTTTTACTTTTCTGGGTTCCATCCGCAACTGAGTTATATACAATTGTTGGAAGGGGTGAATTGTATTTTAAGTCGACATAAACGATGGGGGTTCACAAGTGTTTTTTGGCCCTAAAAATTCGAATAATATCTTATTAATTACGTAATATATTTCAATTAGAGGAAAGTTGCGCCCTTGCGCTCATGTAAAAATATAAGATTAAATCTTCGAAAATTATGAAATTTGGCAAAAAATACCACATTGTGAATCTGTGGGCCGCTGAGAAAATTTTTAGAATAATCTATATAAAAGTATGCCTGTTTTAAGATAAAAAAAGCCAAAAACGCCCTTAATGAACCTACTTCTTTTCTTCGAGAATCCTCGTTTAATGGCATTGTGAATATCTTTACCTTTAAACTTTCATATAAAATTTAGTTAAACGATTATTAGATTATAACTAGCAGCAATACCCGGCGTTGCTCGGGTAAGAATATATCACACGTTTGATGGAACATTCTAGAATATTCGCGAATTTAGAACCATCCAGAACATCCCATAGTGATTCAAAACATTCTCTGACTTTTTTAACACTGGAATATTCTTGAATGATCTTCAAGATTCTGGAACATTCTTGAACATTGCCAAATCATTCTGAAATGTTATAATAAAACATTATTTTACTTCTTAGAACATATTTGAACTCCCTGTAACATTAGAAAAAATATGCTTCATTCTCATCCCCACTCCGTGCTGTTTGCTGGGCGAGTAGTGGCATCAGTAGACGCCTGGCGGGGATGACTAATCGATTGATAATAATCGATCAGCTATCGCCCTACTGAGAGTTGAAGATTATTACAGTGCTAATATCTCTTTTAAAAAATGGGGGTTGGGGGTTAGAAGGATGAAAATAAAGGGTTATGTATATTTTTTTATGCCAAATCATAAAAAAATTAAAAAAAAATTGTCCTTATTATTTAGGGGTATGAAAAATAGATAGTTGTCGATTCTCAGACCTACTGAATATGCATATAAAGTTTCATAAAAATCGGTCAAGCCGTTTCGGAGGAGTATGGTAACTACTTAACATTATGACACGAGAATTTTATATACTTATTAGATTATACCTACCACTTAATAAAATACTTATGATACCTGTGGGGTGTAGTTTACAGGTTTTGTTTACAAATTTAGAAACTTTAACCTTTTAAAATAATTCACGTGCGATTAAATGTTTTTAAGAGACAATATTCTCTTTTTGCTTCAAAATAAATAGAACAATTGGTTAATAAATTTAAATCTTGAACACTTCAATAATCAAAGCCAAAAATGGGGTGAAAATTCTTTTTTAAATTTTCTACCGCCGAAGTTTCGCCCAAAATACTGGAGTTTATCAAGGTTATAAAAATCCTTTTTAGTGAAAAGATAATTGTCCATCCCTTTCTTTTGTATGTTATTTCTGCACCTTCTGCATGATTATTGTTTAAATATTCTCCTTGTAAGTTCGTACTGTTGGTTAAAAAGTAAACTCGACTTTTTATAAAAGAGTTTTTGCTTTCTTGAACGACTTCTTTTGCAAATATAAAAAAGCGCCACTTGAGTGGGATGTTCATTCTGTGGTGTTTTTTATATACATGCCCGGGGCATTATTCCCTAAAGGACCTGAGCGGTCGTCCTGTTACTGGCAATACCAAAACGTGTTACATTAAACTTAACGAGAGAACATTTTAATTTCTTTTCTCCTTTACCCCGGCACAACAGAACAGAATTCTTTCACTTTTGCATGCCCCCTAATTTTGTTCATTATTAAAGGGATGCGAAGGCACTGATTTTTTTATTTGCCTAATTGCATTACGCCATCAACCCATGCTATTATAAAATATAACGGAAGAAAAGGGAATAAAAAAAGCTAAAAGAGCATCAGCACTTCTTGGTGGATATTAATTTTTTCTTCCCTTTCATGCTTTATATTCGGTTTTATAAGAAGTGGTTGCCATGATGGCAACGGTTTAAATTTGAAAGCGACTTCTCTGCCTCATTATTATTAATTTTTTACATGCGACACGACAGAAAAGGACCTGAAAAATGTCCGCAGAAGAATTCATCCGGATTTCACAAAAGGAAAATTAAAATGATTTTTTTTAAATTTCTTCTAATTAATTTGAATCGTCTTTTTAGGGTATTAATATTCTTACATTAAAGGTTTTCTATTGTAAAAGTAACTTTACGACAAAAGTGATGATATGTTCTTCAACAAATTGATTACAAATATTTATTTTCCATAAAAAAAATTCTTTTGGCTAATACGCCACCGTAAAAGGGGGCGAAGAAAAGTAGTATTATCCAATTCAACATTTAACCTGGAGAATGGCAAGTTAAAAGTTTGAAATTATGTAATCACCGTATTATAAGCTGTTGTCATGTTCCAATTTTGAAAATCAGGATTTAATGGTGGAAATACCAAGACTTTTTTTGTTTTTGCTTTTTTGACGTTAAAGAACAAATTAGTTCCGACGTCAATTACGTTTGGATTGCATTACGTCACATTCGAAGCGAACGACGAAACTCAATCTTTTACCAAACGATTTGTTTTGCTATCAGACGAGGTGACATTTAACGCGACATCCAGACGGAAAAAGAAAAAGGAACTGCAAAGATTTAACTTTTTCACATTAAATCTTTAGATTTTTAAACTGACGCTAATGGAAACGAATCCCTTACCGTCTTGGTAGACACCCTATAAATTAATACTGAACGATAAATTAAGTAAGTGCTTTTTTTGCACGTCTTCCAATTTTCTTAGTGCAACATTTCCAGAACAATTGCATTATTAAATAGTTCTTTAAATCGATTCTGAACAATTTTTGATGAATAATTCATGAAAACACTTAAAATTTCATGAAATCCGTTTGATAATTTGGAATGAGAGGCCACATTACGGTCTTTTGACATGACTTCTGAAATCTGAAAAAGTTCGATAATGGTTTAAGATTGATTTTCCTTCAATGAAAACACTAATGCAGTTTCTAGGGTTGACAACCTCAGGAAAAGTCCTTGTCATTTTTTGAGTTCTTTGTGTATTATGTAAATTCTTGATTATGCCTTAGTGTTTGAGATTTTTACGGAACAGAGATGTAAGAAAATAAAGGCAAATGTCACAGTATCAAGTCTATTTCTCATTTCCAGGACTTTTCCACTAGAACGCCGTGAAAAAGTTTGTTATTACACAATGTGTGCGTTTATGCGTTAAAAACGAGACGTGGCGTGGGAAGTAAAAAACAATTTTTTCCTTACTTCAAGTTCCACCGTCCTGAAAATTAACGGTTCACTGGATACAAATAGCCATCATCTGAGTTGTTAAAGTCCTCCGTTTTCGTTTTTATTATTTCTATCGGAAAACGACGACTGTTTCGATTATGTTTCCGGCAGAGTAACGTAAACGGAGAAAAATAAAAAGAAGCAGAAGCAGTCAGCAAACGGTGTCACTTATGTGCCTTCTGTCGTAACTATTAACCGGCGAGAAAACAGATTGTGTGACGCTCGTTTCCCTTCAGACATATTTCCACATCGTAGGAGTAAAAGGTACCTGATGATGACGAGGCATTTTAGACTATATTGGCGCGCGTTTTTCGCAACGAGACTTCAACCATATATTTTTATTGATAACAATAGATGGTTATAGATAATCTCTAACATAAAATTTTATAGTACAACTTCAACATCCAGCTATTGACTATTTGGCTTGCTGGATGTTCTGAATAGGATGTACATTTTCAAAATTTTACTGTGCTAATAATAGAGCAATTTTCACATCAAATTCGAATTCACCTTCAAAATATGAATTACCCTAGTTGCTTGTTCACCGTTTTTTTTTTATAGCTTTCGGTAAGAATCTTCTATTCCAATTTTTAGTTCGCCAACAAATTATACTACAAAAACGTCTATTTTATTGATTGTTGTCGTTCTATTCTTCTGCTCATGCAGTAATGTTTATTATATTGGAAGGCCAAAAAATACAATTTAGTGGATTAACGGTTATTCTTACGATCTGAGACAATACCAAGGACCGAAATTACTTATTTCCTGGTCCATGCTGACCAATGCAATTAATTAAATTAAATGGTGCTTTTGATGACAAATACAACCGTTTAAGTCACTCAAAAATAACTATTTTCATTAAAAAGAAGTTATAAATGTGTCTATCTTTACAAATACTGGTCGCAGGAGTTATCACACTAATATTATAAAGGCGAAAGTTTGAGAGTGTATGAGTGTGTATTGTTACGTAATTTATATAATGACGTATTTTTTTTCAACACTGTTTATTAAATTAACTATAACACAACAACGATTCAATATCTATTTCGATAACAACAATAACTCTATAACTATTTCGCTCGTCAATCGCTTTATCTTCTCTTCGAACTTATCTCTGTCGCTATCTTCTATCAAATACTGTCAAACTGTCCAACGCTGTTCCTTATATAGTATTGTGGACGTTTCTAGGCAACTCTCGAAACGTCCAGCAACTCTCGGACTTTCTGGAACGCGTCATAGGTTACTTCCACACAATTTTCGCAGTCAGCGGTTGTCAACGTCAGAATGACACATCTGTCACACTGCCCCCCCCTCTAGCTCTGATCGTCACGATCAGTTTCTTCCACTGTGTATAGAGCCAACCGGTCGAGGTGTACAACTTTCATCTTCGATTTGGGGCCTCGTTGTATCCTGTAGACGACATCGTTTATCCGGGTAATCACTTTGTACGGGCCCTCCCAATTCCGTTGTAATTTAGGGCACCTTCCTTTCTTGCGAACTGGGTTATAGAGCCATACACGATCGCCCTCCCTGAATCCAGTGGAATTCGCTCGCTGATCGTAGCGGGTCTTCATTCGGTCACTTTCAAATTTTATTCTTGTTCTGACGGCTTTATGGATGGTGTTTAGCCGCTCGCGTAGTTTAGACACATAATCGTCCGTAGACAGCGAAGAATCTTCAGGTCGGCCAAACATCAGATCAGCAGGTAGTCTCAGTTCTTTCCCGAATAGCACGCAGGAAGGTGTCTGTCCGGTGGTCTTGTGTATGGATGTCCTATAGGCCAGAAGGAATAAGGGAATGTGGCGATCCCAGTCGGTCTGATGATCGTTCACGAACATCCTCAGGTTGTTTTCTATAGTCGCATTAAATCGCTCTACCATGCCATCAGACCGAGGATGCAGCGGAGTCGTTCTAGTTTTCCTTATTCCCATCAATTCACATACTCGTTGGAATATTTCTGATTCAAAATTTCGGCCCTGGTCAGTGTGAATCTCCATAGGAACTCCATATCGGCTGATCCAGTTGTTTATTATTGCCTCCGCCACGGTGGTTGCATCCTGGTTGGAGATTGCATAGGCTTCCGGCCACTTGCTGAAGTAATCCATCACAACGAGGATGTAGCGGTTGCCATCTTCAGTTCGGGGAAAGGGACCAGCGATATCCATGGCTATTCTTTCGAATGGTGCTCCGACGTTATACTGGTGCATCTTTCCTCGTGTCCTGGTTCTCGGACCTTTGTTGGAAGCACATACTTCGCATTTTCTACACCAGTCTTCCACATCCAATCTAGTGTTCACCCAGTAATACCGTTCACGAATTTTCTCTAATGTCTTCTTCACTCCAAAATGTCCACCTCCAGTCCCAGCATGCAGCTCTTTTATTACTTCTTTCGTCTTTTTCTTGGGCAACACAACTTGTAATCGCTTCTTGGTCCCGTCCGGACTTTCCCAGATTCTTTTAAGGACTCCATTCTCGAGCTTTAAGGAATCCCATTGGGCCCAATAACATTTCGTCGTAGTACTCAGGGGGCTTACATCTGCCCATGTTGGTCGAGATTCTCCTGTCTCCTTCCATTTCATGATGGGTCCAAGGTCATCATCGGTTCGCTGTTCCTCAATCAACACTGTATCTTCCCAATTCTCTTGTTTCTTCACGGTGGTATGTAGGCATGGAACTTGGTCTAACCCTTCTTTTCTTTCCACAGAAGAGCAATGTTTGCAATTCCGCGGGCATGGTCGTCTTGATAAGGCGTCGGCATTACCATGGTGTTTTCCTGGCCGATGTTCAATTTTGAAATTGTACTCTTGTAAACGCTGGTTACATCTGGCCACCTGTCCTTCAGGGTTTTGGAATTGCAGCAACCATTTAAGAGAAGAGTGGTCAGTTCTCAGCAGGAATTCTCGCCCATATAGATATTTGTGGAAATGTTCTATAGTTTTCACCGCGGCCAATAGTTCTCGGCGGGTCACACAATAGTTCTTCTCGGGCTTTGACAGTGTTGTGCTAAAATATGCGATTACTCTTTCTTTGCCGTCTTGAACTTGCGAAAGAACCCCTCCAATACCCACATTGCTCGCATCGGTGTCGACTATGAATGGTTTTCCAAATTCGGGGTAAGTCAAAATCGGGGTGTTAGACAACTTATTTTTAAGAACTTGAAAAGCTTCTTGACAGTGTTCGTCCAATCAAAAGGCACTCCATTCTCGGTAAGTCTGTGCAAGGGGCGAGCCACATCCGCAAATCCCTTCACGAATCTTCTATAGTACGAACATAATCCTAAGAAACTCCTCAATTCATGCTGGCTCGTTGGTTGCGGCCATTTACGAACTGCCTCGGTCTTGTCAGGATCTGTACCAACGCCTTTACTTGATATGACATGGCCTAGATATTTCACTTCAGTTCTAAACAACGCACACTTTTTGGGATTTAATTTTAGTTTTGCTGCTGTGAATTTCTGAAGTACTCTGCTTATGATTGGCGAGTTGGTCTTCGAACGTTCGCCCAAACACGATGACGTCATCCAAATAGACCAAGCAGATTTCCCAATTCAGTCCTTGTAAAATGGTCTCCATTAATCTTTCAAAAGTAGCTGGTGCATTGCATAGGCCGAAGGGCATTACATTGAATTGCCAGAGACCGTTCCCAGTAGTACACGCAGTCTTTTCCTTGTCTTCAGGATGTACTTCGACTTGCCAATATCCGCTCTTTAGATCCAACGTCGAGAACCATTTAACTTCACTGGACAGACAATCTAACGTGTCGTCGATTCGTGGCAAAGGATAGCTGTCTTTATGTGTTACTTCATTTAATCGTCGATAATCAACACAGAATCTCGCTGATCCGTCCTTCTTACGTACCAAAACGATAGGGGATGTCCATGGACTTTTCGATGGTTCTATTATCATTTACCGATTATTCGAGGGTTAACTATCGTTCTTGATGCGCCGGTATCCACTATCAGTTTTAATTTCCTGCCGTCCACAAAACCATCCACAGTAAGTGAATTACCAGTGGTTGTTTTCGATACGGAGATGATGATTGGGGCTTGGGGACGCAAAGCCGACTTTCGCCCCGTAAGGCCGGCTATTCTTAGTTTTCCTGTTTGCTTCCTTTGGCGACTGACGTCTGTCTTCTTCCAGATGGACAGCCGCTGCTCAAGTGCCCCGTACCTCCGCAATTCCAGCAAGTAAATTCTCTCTTTCTTTTGAGACAATCGCGTGAAAGATGACCCTGTTTGTCGCAAGTCCAACAGCGTGGGCGCTCACTCATCTCTTCTTTCGGTTTTGGAGAAAACACTTCTTTAGCTATTTTTACAACTTCTTGTCGAAGTAACTCGCTGTCCTCATCAAAATTGAACCCAACCTGTCGAATTCTAACATGTCCTTTGGATGCTTGTTTGGCTGCTTCATATTCCAGTGCGTGCGACAAAGCTTCGCCTGCAGTTTTATGTCGAGATATGCGCAGGGCTTGCTGTATTTCGACATCTCGCATTCCATCGACAAACATTTGGGTGGACAGCTGGTCTGTAAAGTCTTGAGGGGCACTAGGATAAGCCAACCGCACAAGCCTTTCGACGTCCGCTTCGAATTGCTGGAGGCTTTCGCTGCTACGTTGATAGCGACTTTTTAACTGCGCCTGGTACATTTGTTGTAGGTGTTTATCACCATAGCGCATCTCCAATCGGTCCACCAGAATTTTAAAATCGTTTTGTTGTATTTCTGGTATAGCTTGCAAAACGTCGAAAGCTTCCCCACGTAGCGCTATGATCAGGGCAGTGGCTTTCTCCATTTCATTCCAATCATTTGCCTTGGCAGCAGCGTCGAATTGTTTAAGATAGAATGACCAAGAGATCTTCCCATCAAATGTTGGTGGTTTTATTCTCGACATTCTTACACTTCCTTCTTCGATTTTGTGTAGTTTTGGGTACTCTTGAACATTCAGATTGGCCTTCATATCGTCTAATTCCTCTTGAAACTTTCTGTGTGCGGCCCTTACTTCCTTTAACTCTTCTTGAACTTCTACTCTTACTTCCTTTATTTCTTCTTGAACTTCTACCCTTACTTCCTTTAACTCTTCTTGAACTCCTTGAACTTCTACTCTTACTTCTTTTAACTCTTCTTGAACTTCTACTCTTACTTCCTTTAATTGTTCTTTCAATCCTTCTTGCTCAATTTTTATTGTTCTCATATCTTCTATCAATTTCTCTTGACCTGCCTTAATTTCTTCTTGGCCTGCTTTAATTTCTTCCTTCATTTCCACCTTCATTTCTTCCTGGCCTGCCTTAATTTCTTCTTGGCCTGCTTTAATTTCTTGCTTCATTTCTTCCTTGCCTGCTTTAATTTCTTCCTTCATTTCCACCTTCATTTCTTCCTGACCTCCTTCATAACTATTTCGCTCGTCAATCGCTTTATCTTCTCTTCGAACTTATCTCTGTCGCTCTCTTCTATCAAATACTGTCAAACTGTCCAACGCTGTTCCTTATATAGTATTATGGACGTTTCTAGGCAACTCTCGAAACGTCCAGCAACTCTCGGACTTTCTGGAACGCGTCATAGGTTACTTCCACACAATTTTCGCAGTCAGCGGTTGTCAACGTCAGAATGACATCTGTCACACTATGTTTGTTACTTGTTCACGTCTAAACGGCTGGAGCGATTTTAATAAAATTTGGTATGGAGTTAGCTGACACCCTGGATTAACACATAGGCTACGTTTTACTGCGGGAAAATATCTTATTCCCACGGGAAAATCGATGAAAATGAATTCGCGGAATATTATAAATGCGAAAGTAACTCTGTCTGTATGCTACACAATCTCGCCTAAAATTTACTGAACCGATTTAAATGAAATTTGGTACAGATAGTCTAGAGCATGAGAAAGGACATAGGCTACTTTTTAATGCGAAAAAAAGGGTTGTAAGGGGTTGAAATAGGAAGGCTTTTGCGGAAATTCCGTAATTTTTAAAGATTTTTTAGGCTTTTGATTAGATATAAATAAATACGACATTCAATGTTTGTAAAAATTTTACCCTTAAGGGGATAAAATTAGCCGTAAAAGTTTTTGTGTAATGACGTCGTCCAAAAAGCTTCCGGCCCAGAAAATTAAAATATTAAGTGTAAAAAGTTATAGAGGTTTTGTTTATTTGGATCAATAAAAGTAGTTAAATACTAAGCTATATAAACTATTTTAAATTATAATTAAACTATATTAATCTATAATATTATAAATGCGAAATTACTCTGTCTGTCTCTGTGTTACGCAATCACGCACAGACTACTGAACCGATTTAAATGATAATTTGGTACAGAGATAGATAAGTAGATATAAAGCTAGAGGCTTGAAACTTATTTTTTAGGCTTTTGATTAGATATAAATACGACATTTAAAGTTGGTAAAAATTTTACCCTAAAGGGGACAAAAATAAGGAATGAAAGTTTTTGTGTAATGACGTCGGCAAAAAGGCTTACGGCCCAGAAAATAAAAATATAGAAGAAAAAAATTTCAGATTGTTACGTAATTTACAATTTCACGTATTTTTTTTTCAACACTTTTTATTAATTCAATTCGAACACAACAACGATTCAATATCTATTTCTATAACAACAACAACTCTATAACTATTTCGCTCGTCAATCGCTTTATCTTCTCTTCTCGCTTGTATCTGTCGCTCTCTTCTATCAAATACTCTCAAACTGTCCAACGCTGTTCCTTATATAGTATTATGGACGTTTCTAGGCAACTCTCGAAACGTCCAGCAACTCTCGGACTTTCTGGAACGCGTCATAGGTTACTTTTATGCTTTTACTAAACCTTTGCAGTAGGCGCATGTCAACGTCAGAATGACACATCTGTCACACTGCCCCCCCTCTAGCGCTGATCGTCTCGATCAGTTTCTTCCACTGTGTATGGAGCCAACCGGTCGAGGTGTACAACTTTCATCTTCGATTTGGGGCCTCGTTGTATCCTGTAGACGACATCGTTTATCCGGGTAATCACTTTGTACGGGCCCTCCCAATTCCGTTGTAATTTAGGGCACCTTCCTTTCTTGCGAACTGGGTTATAGAGCCATACACGATCGCCCTCCCTGAATCCAGTGGAATTCGTTCGCTGATCGTAGCGGGTCTTCATCCGGTCACTTTCGAATTTAATTCTTGTTCTGACGGCTTTATGGATCGTCTTAAGCCGCTCGCGTAGTTTAGACACATAACCGTCTGTGGACATCGAAGAATCTTCAGGTCGACCAAACATTAGATCAGCAGGTAGTCTCAGTTCTTTCCCGAATAGCACGCAGGAGGGTGTCTGTCCGGTGGTCTCGTGTATGGATGTCCTATAGGCCAGAAGGAATAAGGGAATGTGGCGATCCCAGTCGGTCTGATGATCGTTCACGAACATCCTCAGGTTGTTTTCTATAGTCGCATTTAATCGCTCTACCATGCCATCAGACCGAGGATGCAACGGAGTCGTTCTACTTTTCCTTATTCCCATCAATTCACACACTCGTTGGAATATTTCTGATTCAAAATTTCGGCCCTGGTCAGTATGAATTTCCATAGGAACTCCATATCGGCTGATCCAGTTGTTTATTATTGCCTCCGCCACGGTGGTTGCATCCTGGTTGGAGATTGCATAGGCTTCCGGCCACTTGTTGAAGTAATCCATCACAACGAGGATGTAGCGGTTGCCATCTTCAGTTCGAGGAAAGGGACCAGCGATATCCATGGCTATTCTTTCGAATGGCGCTCCGACGTTATACTGGTGCATTTTTCCTCGTGTTCTGGTTCTCGGACCTTTGTTGGAAGCACATACTTCGCATCTTCTACACCAGTCTTCCACATCCAATCTAGCATTCACCCAGTAATACCGTTCACGTAGTTTCTCTAAGGTCTTCTTCACACCAAAATGTCCACCTCCAGTCCCAGCATGCAGCTCTTTTATTACTTCTTTCGTCTTTTTCTTGGGCAATACAACTTGTAATCGCTTCTTGGTCCCGTCCGGACTTTCCCAGATTCTTTTAAGGACTCCATTCTCGAGCTTTAAGGAATCCCATTGGGCCCAATAACATTTCGTCGTAGTACTCAGGGGGCTTACATCTGCCCATGTTGGTCGAGATTCTCCTGTCTCCTTCCATTTCATGATGGGTCCAAGGTCATCATCGGTTCGCTGTTCTTCAATCAACACTGTATCTTCCCAATTTTCTTGTCTCTTCACGGTGGTATGTAGGCATGGAACGTGTTCTAACCCTTCTTTTCGTTCCACAGAAGAACAGTGTTTGCAATTCCGCGGGCATGGTCGTCTTGATAAGGCGTCGGCATTACCATGGTGTTTTCCTGGCCGATGTTCAATTTTGAAATTGTACTCTTGTAAACGCTGTAACCATCTGGCCACCTGTCCTTCAGGGTTTCGGAATTGCAGCAACCATTTAAGAGAAGAGTGGTCAGTTCTCAGCAGGAATTCTCGCCCATATAGATATTTGTGGAAATGTTCTATAGTTTTCACCGCGGCCAATAGTTCTCGGCGGGTCACACAATAGTTCTTCTCGGGCTTTGACAGTGTCTTGCTAAAATATGCGATTACTCTTTCTTTGCCGTCTTGAACTTGAGAAAGAACCCCTCCAATACCCACATTGCTCGCATCGGTGTCGACTATGAATGGTTTTCCAAATTCGGGATAAGTCAAAATTGGGGTGTTAGACAACTTATTTTTCAGAACTTGAAAAGCTTCTTGACAGGTGTTCGTCCAATCAAAAGGCACTCCATTCTCGGTAAGTCTGTGCAAGGGGCGAGCCACATCCGCAAATCCCTTCACGAATCTTCTATAGTACGAACATAATCCTAAGAAACTCCTCAATTCATGCTGGTTCGTTGGTTGCGGCCATTTACGAACTGCCTCGGTCTTGTCAGGATCTGTACCAACGCCTTTACTTGATATGACATGGCCTAGATATTTCACTTCAGTTCTAAACAACGCACACTTTTTGGGATTTAATTTTAGTTTTGCTGCTGTGAATTTCTGAAGTACTCTGCTTAGATTGGCGAGATGGTCTTCAAACGTTCGCCCAAACACAATGACGTCATCCAAATAGACCAAGCAGATTTCCCAATTTAGTCCTTGTAAAATGGTCTCCATTAATCTTTCAAAAGTAGCTGGTGCGTTGCATAGGCCGAAGGGCATTACATTGAATTGCCAGAGACCGTTCCCAGTAGTAAACGCAGTCTTTTCCTTGTCTTCAGGATGTACTTCGACTTGCCAATATCCGCTCTTTAGGTCCAACGTCGAGAACCATTTAATTTCGCTCGACAGACAATCTAACGTATCATCGATTCGTGGCAAAGGATAGCTGTCTCTATGTGTTACTTCGTTAAATCGTCGATAATCAATACAGAATCTCGTTGATCCGTCCTTCTTGCGTACCAAAACGATAGGGGAAGTCCATGGACTTTTCGATGGTTCTATTATCCCTTTCTCGCGCATGTCTTTGATCAGTGAATCGACTTCTTCTCGTTTGGGCCATGGTACTCGTCTGGGTGCTTGTTTGATAGGTCTTGCATTTCCTGTATTGATTCGGTGGTACGCTAAATTGGTTCTTCCATAATTGGTGTCATCAATCGCAAAGACGTTCTTATAACTTCGAATAAGGTGTTCTAGCTTTCTAGTTTCATCTTCAGTTAGATGTTCAGTTGCCTTCTTCATTAATTCTTTCAATGCTTCTGGCAGCTTCCCGGTTTCTTCCCTCTGTTCTCTCATTTGGTCCAAATGATTGATGGTAATGGCTGGTTCTAATGTCCCTATTGGTGTTCCTTTCGTAAGTTTTTGTTCAAAACCTTTCAGATTGATAACTCTGATTGGAATCGTGGTCGAGCCGGTTTGTACCACAGTTCTTCCGACAAGGATGGCCTTCTGCCTCAATTCTTCGTTGTCTTGCTCTATGACCCCAGTTATTTCATAAGGGACATTGTCCTCTATTGTAATTCGGGCAACAGCTTCGGAGTGTCCAGGTAAAACTTGGTCTTCAGCAACGACAACCCGTAGTGTTCGCTGATCAGTCCCATTTCTTTGTAGTGGCAGTTCTTGATCTCCTATTCGTAAACATTTTGTGCCCATGTCTAGCTGGATTCGGTGTCTTTCCATGAAGTCGAGTCCCAAAATTATGTCATCGGTGATATCGGCCACCAGCACTTGTTTATACAGGCTTGCGTCTCCAAGACCGATCACCACTTCGCATTCTCCATGAAACGATGTTGTTTCCCCTGTCGCAGTTGTTAAGACAGCATTTATGGTTAGCGGTCGAATCCTCCATTTACCGATTATTCGAGGGTTAACTATCGTTCTTGATGCGCCGGTATCCACTATCAGTTTTAATTTCTTGCCGTCCACAAAACCATCCACAGTAAGTGAATTATCAGTGGTTGTTTTCGATACGGAAATGATGATTGGGGCTTGGGGACGCAAAGCCGACTTTCGCCCCGTAAGGCCGGCTATTCTTAGTTTCCCTGCTTGGTTCCTTTGGCGGCTGACGTCTGTCTTCTTCCAGATGGACAGTCGCTGCTCAAGTGCCCCGTACTTCCGCAATTCTAGCAAGTAAATTCTCTCTTTCTTTTGAGACAATCGCGTGAAAGATGGCCCTGTTTGTCGCAAGTCCAACAACGTGGGCGCTCACGCATCTCTTCTTTCGGTTTTGGAGACAACACTTCTTTAGCAATTTTTGTCGAAGTAATTCTTGTCGAAGTAAATCGCTGTCCTCATCAAAATTAAACCCAACCTGTCGAACTCTAACATGTCCTTTAGATGCTTGTTTGGCTGCTTCATATTCCAGTGCGTGCGACAAAGCTTCGCCTGCAGTTTTATGTCGAGACATGCGCAGGGCTTGTTGTATTTCGACATCTCGCACTCCATCGACAAACATTTGGGTGGACAGCTGGTCTGTAAAGTCTTAAGGGGCACTAGGATAAGCCAACCGCACGAGCCTTTCGACGTCCGCTTCGAATTGCTGGAGGCTTTCGCTGCTACGTTGATAGCGGCTTTTTAATTGAGCCTGGTACATTTGTTGTAGGTGTTTATCACCATAGCGCATCTCCAATCGGTCCACCAGAATTTTAAAATCGTTTTGTTGTATTTCTGGTATAGCTTGCAGAACGTCGAGAGCTTCCCCACGTAGCGCTATGATCAGGGCAGTGGCTTTCTCCGTTTCGTTCCATTCATTTGCTTTGGCAGCAGCGTCAAATTGTTTGAGATAGACTGACCAAGAGATCTTCCCATCAAATGTTGGTGGTTTTATTCTCGACATTCTTACACTTCCTTCTTCGATTTTGTGTAGTTTTGGGTACTCTTGAACATTCAGATTGGCCTTCATATCGTCTAATTCCTCTTGAAACTTTCTGTGTGCGGCCCTTACTTCCTTTAACTCTTCTTGAACTTCGACTCTTACTTCCTTTATTTCTTCTTGAACTTCTACTCTTACTTCCTTTAACTCTTCTTGAACTTCTTGAACTTCTACTCTTACTTCTTTTAACTCTTCTTGAACTTCTACTCTTACTTCCTTTAACTGTTCTTTCAATCCTTCTTGCTCAATTTTTATTGTTCTCATATCTTCTATCAATTTCTCTTGACCTGCCTTAATTTCTTCTTGGCCTGCTTTAATTTCTTCCTTCATTTCTTCCTGGCCTGCCTTAATTTCTTCTTAGCCTGCTTTAATTTCTTGCTTCATTTCTTCCTTGCCTGCTTTAATTTCTTCCTTTATTTCCACCTTCATTTCTTCCTGACCTGCCTTCATTTCTTTAAGCATTTCCATCAAAAATTTCATTTGCTCCTCCATTTTTGCCGCTTGACTTCTTGTTACTGGCATAAATCCCACTCCTGACACCAATTGTTACGTAATTTATATAATGACGTATTTTTCTTTCAACACTGTTTATTAAATTAACTATAACACAACAACGATTCAATATCTATTTCGACAACAACAATAACTCTATAACTATTTCGCTCGTCAATCGCTTTATCTTCTCTTCGAACTTATCTCTGTCGCTCTCTTCTATCAAATACTGTCAAACTGTCCAACGCTGTTCCTTATATAGTATTATGGACGTTTCTAGGCAACTCTCGAAACGTCCAGCAACTCTCGGACTTTCTGGAACGCGTCATAGGTTACTTCCACACAATTTTCGCAGTCAGAGGTTGTCAACGTCAGAATGACACATCTGTCACACTATGTTTGTTACTTGTTCACGTCTAAACGGCTGAAGCGATTTTAATAAAATTTGGTATGGAGTTAGCTGACACCCTGGATTAACACATAGGCTACGTTTTACTGCGGGAAAATATCTTATTCCCATGGGAAAATCGATGAAAATGAATTCGCGGAATATTATAAATGCGAAAGTAACTCTGTCTGTATGCTACACAATCTCGCCTAAAATTTACTGAACCGATTTAAAGAAATTTGGTACAGATAGTCTAGAGCATGAGAAAGGACATAGGCTACTTTTTAATGCGAAAAAAAGGGTTGTAAGGGGTTGAAATAGGAAGGCTTTTGCGGAAATTCCGTAATTTTTAAAGATTTTTTAGGCTTTTGATTAGATATAAATAAATACGACATTCGATGTTTGTAAAAATTTTACCCTTAAGGGGATAAAATTAGCCGTAATGTTTTTGTGTAATGACGTCGTCCAAAAAGCTTCCGGCCCAGAAAATTAAAATATTAAGTGTAAAAAGTTATAGAGGTTTTGTTTATTTGGATCAATAAAAGTAGTTAAATACTAAGCTATATAAACTATTTTAAATTATAATTAAACTATATTAATCTATAATATTATAAATGCGAAATTACTCTGTCTGTCTCTGTGTTACGCAATCACGCACACACTACTGAACCGATTTAAATAAGAATTTGGTACAGAGATAGATAATTAGATATAAATCTAGAGGCTTGAAACTTATTTTTTAGGCTTTTGATTAGATATAAATACGACATTTAAAGTTTGTAAAAATTTTACCCTAAAGGGGACAAAAATAAGGAATGAAAGTTTTTGTGTAATGACGTCGGCAAAAAGGCTTACGGCCCATAAAATAAAAATATAGAAGAAAAAAATTTCATATTGTTACGTAATTTACAATTTCACGTATTTTTTTTTCAACACTTTTTATTAATTCAATTCGAACAGAACAACGATTCAATATCTATTTCTATAACAACAACAACTCTATAACTATTTCGCTCGTCAATCGCTTTATCTTCTCTTCTCGCTTGTATCTGTCGCTCTCTTCTATCAAATACTTTCAAACTGTCCAACGCTGTTCCTTATATAGTATTATGGACGTTTCTAGGCAACTCTCGAAACGTCCAGCAACTCTCGGACTTTCTGGAACGCGTCATAGGTTACTTTTATGCTGTTACTAAACCTTTGCAGTAGGCGCATGTCAACGTCAGAATGACACATCTGTCACAATATGCTGCCTTAAGTCACTATTCCACGCGAACGAAGTCGCGAACATAGCTAGTAAAATATATTGGAAAAATGATAAGTAGGTAAATTTATAAAGGACAATTCAACAACCAATCATACACAATCTGTTTCTAGGTGAATTACGACCCATCCCAGTCTAAGTAGTACTACGAAGGCACCAGATGGTCATGTTACGTACTTTTGAACAACGAAATATATTGCAGAGATAAAACTGACTTATTACTTTAACAGCAACAAACGAGTTACAAAGAAGCAGAAGGTGCAAAGAAAAATATCTTCCTAGTGTCGAGACAAAAGAATCAGCTACTTATATGTACTTACTGAATTATTTAGTTAACAAACGATATTACAAAATAGTACTAAAATTTACTCTAGTAGTTCTTATTCTTATTCTTGTATACAACATATTTCATATTTTTGTGTATATGGTGATTATTAGTGTTTAATTTCTTTTTTTATTGTTATTTATATTAAAAAAAAAACACTGCTAGATGTGTGCAATAAGTTATCGCCGATGTACCATACCACCTATTCCAAAAAAAAAACGGTTAACTCTCAAAAAACTTGGTAAGTTCTATATCTACTGTGTTTTGAGTCATTTCACAGAAAATCAACCCTACATTTTATTACCATTGAATTATCGCGTAGTGCAATTGAATTCTTAGGAAACAAGAATTTCGCAAATGTTTTGTATACGGATCTGGTAATTTTTCCACAAAATGATGACTATTTATTTAATAAACATTTATTTTTATTAAACATAAAATTTAAAAATTCAAAAATTTATTTCAAGTTGCGACAAATTGATTCTTTTAATCAGTGATTTCAGTAATACCTAGTTATATTCGATGTTGCCTCTGACAGCATTACTGTGATAATTGGTCGAGGATAACTGAAGTATGTTACAAAAGTATTGGATACAACATTATCAAGACATCTAATAAATACAGCATCTATTGTTGTTGCATATCTGGTAGTAGGTTCTCTTGGATTGTTGTTAATTTGCAATTGAAATTCTTTTTGGAGGAACGTAATTAATGGCATTGATTCATCTTTAGCAAAATTTACATTGAAATCTCCAGCTAAAATCAATGGTAGTTTATCTTTATTGGTTTTAAAACTTATTTAACCTCTGTGACTGTACGGAAATAATTTCTCATGTAAAAATGAAATATCATTCATTGTTTTATTAGGTGAAATGTACACAACAATAATAATTAATTCACTTTCATCTTCTAGTTTACTATAGTAAACGATACCGTCGAACCGAGTGGGAAGAGAATCGCACAGGCGCTTGCGCATGGCGAGAGTCGCCACAGCATGCAATCGCCACGACAACAATCCGGTGTAATTCCAATGTATATGGTCAGTTCAACTTATAATTATATGAATATTAATTAGTGCCAGTTAATTTTGGACATTTGAGTGAAACTCACTGTAGTAAAATAGATAGATCAACTTTTTAAGAAGTGAAATTGATTAAATATATGATTCTGTGAGAGCAATTTAATTTGATGGAGCAATGTAGGTACCTATGTATGTACGTGAATGTAACAATTTCATTTGCAATATGACACGTGAAGTTGGTACTTAACGTGCAAATCGGACAAATCAAACCGCAACGCCACTCTCTTCCGTTAACCCCCTTCAGTTCCATGGAGCATCCCACGCACCGTAACCGAATTAATTCATTAGGATTGCGGTCTATCCAATAATCCCGCCTGCAGTTCCTATTAAGTTGATTAGCAACAACTAGAAAGCGCTATAGGGATAATGAGCTGAATGGGCAAAAACATTGGTAAACTAAATAACGACAAGAAGAGGGCGCGTTCCGTTTTTTATTCATAAAACAGAAACACATACACAGAAACAAAAACAAACACAAACAACCTTAGTTTAGTTTCTCGAAATGGGGGGAAATTTTGGACAACTCGGTACGCTTTTCAACTAGAAAATAATAATTTATTTTGAAAAGGGAATCATGGTGAAAAATTATTCAGGGAGAAACATAACTTACGATGTTGTAAAATTTTCAATTCAGAATGGCATCATAGATTTCATTATTTTAGACAACTTTTTATGCATTGGTTTTTTAATTTAATTTTGTATTTTTATTAGGGCTCCATTCTTTATTCTAGGTATGGGTAACACAGTGTCGTATCACACAAAAGTGTTGACACTTTTCAGTGTGTCAGGTGTGTTGAAACAGCTCATATGAAACCAATGACACTTAACACAGTTGCGACACACGAGCGAGCTGAGGTTCGCTTGTATGGGAATCAGTGGGTATCGTTGGGTGTCATCGTGTCGTCAGTGTTAGACGATTTCAGATGCCATAGAGTGTATCATTGTGTCGTGTTGTATCGGTTGATGTCGTTTTTCGCGGTTTTTCGTTTCGTATCAGACAGTCGCAAGCTTGCTTACAAGTTACAAACGAATCAACTTTAAGCCAGTCCCATAGATAATAGAAGTGTGGGTTAAAAAGATGAAACCATAGATATGTGAAACTGACAAGAAACAATAATGCAAAACAATATTTTATTTATGTAGGTATAAGTAAATAAATAATCCGTCTTGTATTAATACTTTATTTTTTATTTCAAGTTAAAAAGTTTCACACTTAATTTTTTTAACACAAATTTAATGTATTACTTATCGTTCTAATAAATAATTTTCTAATTCAAACAATATTTTTATATTTTATGTGAGAACTGTCTCTGTTTATGCAGAACTTAACATAAGCCTAACGCTATCGCCACTATGGTATACGTATCACATGCAAACGTGTCGCTTTCTGTCTCAGCACGTTTCAGCAATCGTTTCAAAACTGCGATTGCGTATGTGAATCTTTTACTGTGTCATATGAAACAATTGTGTTGAAACAGTGTGTTGATACAGCACGCGGTATCAGTGTTACTGTATCGACACACTAAAATTTTGTGTTACCCAAGTCTACTTTATTCACAGTGGTATTTTATTAATGACATTTTATCATTTTTAAACATAAATAAACAGATTTATAAAATGTATGTGTTAAAGAATAGATATATGAGAATTACTTTAATATGAAGAATTCTGGAGCTGGCGATCGATACGGCGGCACTATTGTATCTTTGATTGCCTACAAAAAGAGGGCCACAAAGACTTATATGATAAATTAATTTAAAGGTAAATTTAAAAAAAAATTCTAAGCATATATAAACAGTAAACTTATACATGTTAAAAAAGAAATTGTCGATTAAGGACAGGGGATATGAATGACAAAATTAATACCAAAATATCCTAATTAAGTCTGCTTTTCAACTAGAAAACAATTATTTATTTTAGTGGTTGATGAGTACAGAAATTTAAAAGTTATTATTCAATATTATTAAAAGTTTATTCTTTAATCACAGGGGTATTTTATCCATGATCTTTTCTACGTTAGACCGACGATGCATACAGAGACTCTTTTTTGCACCTTTGATAGCCGATAGGGTGGGTCCCAAAAATCGACAGATAAAGGAATTTTGAGGGAAGAATAAAAAAATTCAACAATTAATAGGTGACATAAAGACAGTAAGTTATAGATAGTCGATTAAAGTCAGGTGGTATAAATTCACATCAAAAGTCAAAATGTCGCAGTTGTAGCTTTAATACAAAATTTTTAACAGAAGTTTTTTCCTTTTCTTTGTACAATTTTCTTAAAAATAAATATTCCCTTTTGTCTGACAAACATTTTTTTATTGAGATAAATACCTACCTCATCCCTTTCAGTTTATATATAGGCCTAAAATAATATGTAGCAACAGAATATCGCGCTCGTAGGGCACCAGTTCATTATGATAATTATGAACGCGATATCAATTTGTTGTAGGTAGTCAGCGTGTAAATACGACAGAAGACAAACCAACGATGTTCCCGGAATATTTAATAGGACGTGTGTGAGTTTATACCTACGTACGTACCTACGTACATCTCTATTTTGAAGATCGGCAGCACACAGGCAGATTTCTCCCATTTGGATAATTATGATTAATGGCAGGAACAACCCTGAATTTGCAAAACACCCACGCCGTGTTGACGTTATAAATTTCAGGACGCGTTGCGCGTACCTAGGTATGTATATAGATATAGAAATAACGTTAAATAAAGCGAGACTGCAAATACGAGGAGGGATGGAAAATTGTAGGTACCTAATGGCCTTTTATTTTCCAAGCCTTTTTTAGCTATATATATAAATAGTGGGGTTTTCGGCTGTAATAATAGAAAGAAATCGATTTTCACTGAAAAGAGAAACTGTAAACCAAACAACAATGAACGAGTAAGGGTTAAAATTGTCCTTTATTTCAAGAATATTTGTTTTGCATAATTATGGCAATTAGGTGGGTAACAAATAATATGTAATTAGTAACAGATTAAATTATGCGAGGAGTGCTTATTCACTCATTTTACCTAAAACCTAACCCAACCTATCTTTTTATATCCAGGGTATTTTAATCGTCCCCTCATAATCATAATACACTTATTCATAACATTTTCTCTTTAAAAATCGTCTACTTCTACTCTTTAATCTCCAGCTTTTACATTAGATTTAATCTCACCTTTGCTTTTAATTATTTTTGTGTCACCATTAAATAAAAATGCGTATATAGAATCTTATACCCAACTCAACTAGTATCTAAAAATTGATTAGATGAATAACATTACCATAATAATAAAAGTGGTATAAAATATTAGCGATGGTTAAACCCTAATACCATTCTGTAGTTCGTTGATTGAATCGCGTTGTTGTCTTAAACCGTTCAACTTTACACCAAATGCAATTTAGCAATACATGTCACGGACCAGAGAGATAGGTTAACGCTATTCCCTGGCGGGGTTGTTTGCCTTTATAATTTAGGTGGTGTTGATCGTAGACCACTACGTTTACAGAATACACAAATCGCAAACACTAACCTGGACTGGCCGAGTTTATAAATGTACAAACACTTGTACTAATCTATATTTAGTATATTGAACTATGACATCTTTTAACATTAACAAGAGCTACATTTTAGATATAATTCTACCACCAACGAGTTCTTGAATTCTGTTGTAAATATAACTATTTTTAGTTATATTATACTTTGAAGTATTATGTTGATTACGTGAGCTTAAACTGGAGTAAGGGGTCCAGAAATTAACAAAAAGTTTCATTGCCCGCAACGAACATTTTTGTTTTTGTTTATGCCGCTTCTTTTAAAAATATTTTCAAGTTCGATTTACATCCGGTTATACCGGAAGTCGACACCAACTTCGTTGTTTTAAATAGAATGGTATATTTTTTACGCTGAATTCGAATAAAACGTGTAATTCTAAGGTAAGTTTTATAACCAACTTCAGTACAATCTATAACGATCGGTTTCTGAGTTAATTTAATTTATAGAAAAAAAAAATCACTACCGCAACCCAAATTATAAAAAATCGTTACTTCCACAAAATACAACTCAGAGTGTTGAAATTTTTACTAGTACTAGCTGAATATTAGTGCTAACGCCTTGACAAAATTGAACTAAATGATTGATACAGGGCGTTCAAAATAAAATTCTAAAGTTAATTACTTTTTTTTTGTAAATGGCACCTACCATTTTTAATTTTGTCAATCGATTCCTTTTTTATCCTCTTTCGATCTATATGGATACTTTCCTATTGTTTTATTTGAAAATTTTGGAGTAATTTTGAATAAATAGGTAATATCTAAAATACTTATCCGGGTGAGCAGTTATTTTCAGTATCCTGTTAAAAAAATTATATTAATGGTGCCCATCTTGGGTCATTTTTGAATGTAATTATACTGCGAACAAAATTTCTCTACAAATAGTGAAGATAGTAGCAGAGAAGACATGTCAAATGTCACGACGTAAGCATCAAATTTTTCTTTTCCTTTTATATATGTTTATTGGAATATATTATTAAGTGTCTATAATTACAGTAAAATCTTGTTTGTATGACCCAAAGTTTAGCATCCTTCATTTAAAGGGAGGGTATCAATGAAAATACCAAATACAATCCTGTGTTCTAATAATATGCTCAATAAAGGATACATTTTACGTGAGGGGTATGGGGAGTTCTCAGTACATTCTACCAAATTTCACTATGGATAGGGGAGAGATACGAATTAAAAGAAAAACTATTCAAGGTATGTGCTGATACTTGTTGAACCAATAGATTAAAACACCAAGTTTCAAGAAAATTATGTATTGTGTTGTGACACACAATAATAGTTTCAAGACACAGTGGCTTCTTTCATCAAATGATGATTTACAAACTGAAATTGATTATAAACTATTTATATTGGCCCTGGTCGCAAAGTAAAGGAGAGGAAATGATGTAAAAGTCTCCCTTTTTGGTGGATACGGTTTTTTTAAATATTTAGATATAATTTCTCTTCATTTACATTGCGACAAGAACCAAATATTTTGTTTTGTATCGTAGGGGGAGTTGAAGCCACTGTGTGGTGAAACTATTGTTGTGTTTTACAAGAAATAATTTTCTTGAGATTTGGTGTTTTCATTTCACTAGTAAATTAAAAGAAAAACACCTCACAAAATTAGGCAACGCGCAACGTCCTTGATAATATTTATTTTACCTCTACTGTGAATGAGCTCGGAGATATTACTTAGGGTAAATGCAGGTACTTAATATGGACCATGGATGATAATATGGTCAAGTCAGCTTTTGTTGATAACTACCGTCGTTATTAAAAAAGCAATATTGCTCTATGTTTATTTCAAAATTAATAAGTAACCTACCTAAACGCTATATACAATTTTTTATTGCTGATATATTTTGGGTGTCCTAAATAAGTGGATGTTTCCTACACTTATGCGTATTACAATTAAAATAGTTAAAAACATTGGACTGCTTATTTTTACATTATGGTGAATACTTCATATTTAAAAGAAGAGAAAAAAAAAAAAAAACACTTGGTAGTTTCACTAATATTTATTGAAAAATTCTTGACGACAGTCGTTTCGGTTGTTACACCATTATCAAAAGAGTAGATATACTAAATAATATTTCTTATATCTAGGCTTAAATACTAAGGTTTGATGCTAGTTTTTTAAAGTGGGGATATCTGAAAATCTATTTGGTCATTCGTTACCTCTTTGTTATTAAGAAGGGCTTTATTAATTTCAACAATTTCAAGTAGATTTAAATGTCTACCCTTGTGAGTGTTGTGGAGTAATTCGATATTATCACAATCTAAAGTATGGTTGTTCACAATACAATGTTGATAATGGTGTAACAACCGAAACGACTGTCGTCAAGAATTTTTCAATAAATATTAGTGAAACTACCAAGTGTTTTTTTTTTTTTCTCTTCTTTTGATTTATTTTTAAAAATGTTTCACCAAGTGGCGAATAACCGCAGTATTTCAATTACTTCATATTTTCTGTACATGGAAGTATAACTTAAACGTTCAGGATTAATGTGATGATGTTAGCTTTTCAATTTCTTTATACCCAAAAGAGAAAAGAAAATAGTGTTGAGTAGTATGGCCATGGTGACAAGCATACGAAACATTCCTTGAATGTTTTTTACAAATTCCCCTTCTAGTAAATTTTAATAAGTGGTAGGACATTGAGAGATTATAGTAAATATTCTCTTTGTTTAATCAGCAAACGCAATTTCATGAAATATCCATATCCGAATAGTATTTTTATTTGCCAAATTATTCTTTCATATGTTTATTTGCATTTATTATTTTCCTTATTTACGTGGTTTGACCTATTTTTATGAAAAATAGCAATTTTTTCTGTGTCCATTTTATCAACATTATATTGGTATTATGTCCAACTGTACAGGGTGATTCATTATAATGTCGCCCCCCTTTAACTTTGTTATTTGGAGTGTCCCAAAAAAATTAAAAGTATGGTTATGTAGGTGCTAAAAAATACTTTTTTTCTATTTATAACGAAAATTTGAATATGAATTTTTTTTTCGATTCCTCGTAAAATTCTAAGCATAATTTATATAACATACTCTATACCTAAATTCAATAGTTTTCAAAGTATTCGCATTTGAAACGATATCACCAAATATTTTATTAAACAACAACAAACCAAGAAATCTAACAATAAATAATATGACAAAAACAATTTTAAGTTAAATATAAATATGCTCTACTGGGCCTCCATTTTGTTCAACACGTTGTATAAGGGTTCTTCGCATTTTCTCTAATCAATCTGTTAATAATGCTGGGTTGTTTTCATTTAAATTATTAATTTAATTCCGTATCAAATATTTAAGATGATCGAGGTTTTCACTTTGGTGGTCGTATACACGGTTTTGTTTATATAATGTCACTGTTAGTTATTTGTTTTCAACAGAAAGCGTGGACTAGGACTTCTTTATTTGTAAAAATTGTTTAATAAAATATTTGATGATAACGTTTCAAATGGGAATATTTTAGAAACTATTGAATTTAGGTATACGGTATGTTATATAAATTATGCTTAGAATTTTACGAGGAATCGAAAAATAAATTCATATATAGGGTGATCCATTTAAAAAAAATGAACTTTTTGGTTTTCCCTGTATACTGATCATTTTTCAAATTTTTGTTATAAATAGAAAAAACGTATTTTTTAGCACCTACATAACCATACTTTTATTTTTTTTGGGACACTCCAAATAACAAAGCTAAAGGGGGGCGACATTATAATGAATCACCCTGTACCTAATATTTTCATTAATCGTTTAATAAATTTGGAAAAAATCGCTAAAACCATTTTTTTTTCCTTAAAAGTATACCCAATCAATACAATTTTTCAGTAACTGTCACAAAGTGAAACTTAATGGTTCCATTTTGAAGAATTATCTCAACATGGCCATTTTGGCTGCAGATGCCTTATAAAGAGGGAATCGATTCCCGGCGAGGGCATGACAACAGCAACAATTTTTCCTCATTAATTTGAGGTTATGTATAGTGGGTCTGATTTAATTAATATGTTTAAATTTATCCCTATTAAAGTTAACTTTCTTCAATTGCATTATAAATAAATATTTTGTGGCAGCTTCTTGAAGATTATTTTTCGTTTATTTTTTACTAAGGAGGTACATCAATACATCATTGGTACCAACTTAATCTTCCTTAGTAAGGTCATAGATTATCTAGCGTATTCATATCGTTCTGAATCTTTGACGGTTTCTAGTTATTTCCAGCAATTACGAAGATCGAACACTGATGCTGTAAACAGATAATTCCTCACTTAAACTACGTCTTTCTGACTAATTAGCTGTCCGTTCGCTTATCGAACATGGAGATAAATTTCGACAAGTTATCAAAATGTTTTCCGGCATCGCAGTCCTAGATCGGGGTCTTTAATTTAATTGACAAGTTCGAATGGAAGATTTCAAATACACACAAGATGTTATCGGGATAGTTGTTCGTTCGGTCCGGACATCGAGCAGACTCCTACTCCGCGCCTAGGACTCCGATTGACGAAGCGCTAATTACAAACTTGTTAATTACCATAACTACTACACTAGTCCTGCTTTTAAAGATGATCCTATCGCCGTGGCGCTTTTAACCTAATTAGTTGCCTTCCAGTGCACTGCAACCTGTACGTTTGTAAACAACCTTTCGGGTGCAATTTGCATTCTTACACTGCTGTTGACACGCCGTTAGTCTCTCCCTGGTCGCCTATGATACACAATGGGAGTGTAATAGCGCGAGGTTACTCCGTTAAAAAAGGAAGAGGAGTAACGTTGAAACACCCTCCTGGAACATGCCATTTTGTTACAGCTTCAAAACGTACAATTAGATGAGTTGAAAAAAACGATGAAAAACTGAATATCCATTGAAAGGGGTTTAAAAACAATATTATGGAACATAACAACAGTATCCTTTTGTGAGAGCGGAGGGTGAGGGGGGCAAGAAGTCGGGGATAAAGAAGGAAATAATTACGACACCTTTTTTTACTGTAGCTTTTTTAATCCTAAAAATCAAAACAAATCATTTTTCTTTTTAAAATGATAAAAGAAAACCTTATTTAAATGAAGAGCCCTGCACAAATCTTAAATGCTTTGGGTTACGGTCAAACCTTTTTGAAATTGTGATATATTATACTTTACGACGTTCTAATTAAATTTCAATAGGCGCAATGTTGAAATATGGACTGTTTCGAGATATTATAAGGTCATAAGGATTGAAAATAGACCGTGTTCTAAATAACAAGCCAATGAATCCTACTTACTTCGAAAATAAGATCTTTCGCTAAAAACTTTGTATATTGAAGTTGTAGATAATTAAATTGGACCCCATATCGTGACCTTACAAGTGACTTGCAACGTCAAACCGAGTTTCATGGCAGGAGTACATACAGGGTGTGAAGAAAAGTATCGGAAAATCACAATAACTGATCAGGAGTACATTTTTTGAAAATATGGTTTACTTATACAAAAATTAAATAACCTTTTGAGGGCAATTCTTTAGTGACCTTACTTTTGACCTATAAATACATTTTGAGGTCAAGATAAGTTTTAAATGTTATGGTATATTTTTGACGCTGGAAATATAAATAGCAGGAAAAACTACTTTCAGGTGTTATCTTAAATGACCCCATTTTGACCTCTGAAGGTCACCAATATGAGGTCATTCTCACAAGATTGTGGAAAAAGTGTGTGCCGGAAAATCTTCTGTAGTCCCAAAAATTGAATGTTATTTAAGGTCACATTGCAAAGTAGCTTTTCGTACTCTTTTAGTTCCCGATGTCAAAAATATGCCATAACATTTAAAAAAAATTCTTGACCTAAAAATGTCCTTGAAGATCACAAGTAAGGTCACCAAAGAATAGCCCGCAAAAAGTTATACAATTTTTGTATGAAACATATTTTCCAAAAAAAAATATTCTTGACCAGCTATTCTGATGTTCCGGTACTTTTCTTACACCCTGCATGTAATCCTGCCATAAACTCGGTTTGATATTGCAGGTCATTAGTAAGGTCACGATCTAGAGTCCCATTTAATTATCTACAGCTTCCATTTTTAAATTTTTTAACGAAAGATCTTTTTTTTTGACGTCAGTGTGATTCCTTGTATTGTTATTTGGAAAACAGTTTACTTTCAGCCTTTATGACCTCGATACCTTGTCAATTTTCCATTTTTCAGCTTTGTAGGTACCTATGAACACTTTTAATCAGGGCGTCACAATTTCAGAAAATTTGACCGGAACCCAAATCACGCTTGTACGCTTTAATTTAACTATTTAGGATCGTAAGGATGTAGTATGAGAAGCGAACACGAACGATGTAAATACTGATGTTATAATTAATGTCTCTCATTATTTATACCCTCTTTGCATATTTTTAGTGTTTTAAAAGGTGATCTAGTCCTTTCAGACTGATAAACACTTCAAATACACCATTTTAATTGAGTCCTTCACCTCTACGTGCCCTTTCCTTCAACTAAAAACGGGCAATAGACGATAGCGCGCTGCGGTCAGGAATAAATTCCGGTAGTCAATTGCGCGCGGTTTGCGAAGAATTTGTAGGGTCAACTGCGCGCTCGGTAATTTTATTTAATAATATATATATTATTTTTAAAGAAAAGTCTCTGAAGATCTTAAAAATATGTTTATATACAACTCCAATACATGATGAATAAGAGAATGACAAGACCACGACAACACTCACTTCGTTCGTGTTGTCTTTACATACCGTAACCTTTTGATCCTACAGAATGAAACAAAATAATTCTTTAGTTACCTACTAATTATAAGTTAAGGTGAATATAAAAACCCGAACTAAATACATTTTATTTTAAATCTTTGTTGGTTTCTAATATGATTGAACTATTTATTAATAAAAAAGGCTCAGTTTTGTCACAGCAGGGAGTAAACTGACCGCAGCGCGCAATTGACTTACACCCACTAAAAACACTTCAAGAGTGTTCTAAAAGATCACCACCCTTCTCCCACCTGATTTTCTCTCCATACACCTAAACGTTTACCCCTTAACTTTAAAGGAAAACTGTAAATTTATTCACAATTTGCTAACTCTAATAACTGACAGTGATGTTTTTTCAATAGCAGCAGGTATTTGCATTACAAACAAACCCTCAACAATCCACAGAGCTAGAAGTTTATTTAAACAATCGGCACTGTGTTAAATAACGATTGTAATGAAAACAATCCTCAACATTCCCCCTCTCTCTAGGTATATAACAATATCTTTGCATATAGACAGAGTTCTTTAACATAATAGTGGTATCATTTGTTCCGAAAGTTTATGCAGAGTTGTCTTATTACTCGTCTTCGTCTTACTGCCTCGGTGACGTTTGTGTACTTCGCGATTATGTTAAACACACCAATCGCTACTTTCTGTCCTTTCTCTATTCATTTCTCCATCTCTCTTTCACTTTCTCGTTCTATACCGGTGCATATACGTATGTTAGATAGTATACAAACAGGATTGGTTCACAAAGACTCATCCTGTCAACCAGGATGTAAACTACTCCTATCCGTCTCTATACAACGCTCGAGTGAACTGAGAATCCTGTTGCGGTTATCATTGTTGCCGTAGGAATTGATTGACTGATAGCAACGAGATGCATTGTTATTATCGTTGTTATTTGTGGTTAGTAAACAAATCTATTCCTACATATTATAATCTTGTAGGTTCTTATTTACGTATTTATATATTCTAACACAAACATTCTCATCATTACAAGGTGTCATTATTAACTCATGCTTTAAAGAAAATTTGTAACCACTGGGAAAACACCTCCAAATTTTTTAATGTTGTAGATTGTATTCTTGTAACAAAATCATAATGTAAATTATAAATCAGACTTGAATAACGATTTTCTTTTTCGTAAAATGTAGTGAATTTGATTCACAATTACGTAGTAAAACGAACGTCAAATGCTTCGTCATAAACCTAGGTGACGCGTTAGTTTTTCTTCGTGTTTGAACGAATTAAAAAGGTAAAAAGTACATTTATTACGGTCCTCGCTATTCTCAGTGCTTCCGAGCGGTAATTCTTGATGAAAAGAACGTATAACAAGATGGGTAGATCTTAAAGTGCAACGTAATTCTTTATGCGAAAAACGTATTCTTTTATCCAATTTTTCAACGAACCAACTGTTTGTGCAGTGAAGCACGCGTTGATTTTATGATTATTACTCACGTTCCGTGCGAGAGTGGAAAATGGTAATTTTAACAAGACTACAGATGTACTCGACCGGGTATTCTGCTCATGTATTGTATTAAACTTTAATCTTTCTAGTAAAACGGTCGCACAGGCCAATATGAAACTTTAATAAAAATAAACTGGCGGCAATATTAGTTGAAATTACCTACTTATACTGCAACTTTGTTATTGAAATCATTTCTCCCTTATTTGTTAATTTTATGAATTTCTCTTAAAATATAACTAACCCATTAATAGGAACGTGGAGATTGCAACAAAATGTTGATATCAAAGTTCATTGAAGAAACTAAAGAACATCGTATCTCAATCATTGATCAATTAAGATTAAGAATTCAAACTCAACTTACACAAACTCATGCCGCCTCATAAAATATAATATTAAAGTTTTGTAGCCTATTGATACAACAGTTACTGTTTTGTTTATAATTTATAAAAATTAAGTTTCAAAATCGAGAGCCTCAATTTTCAGTTGTTTCTATTGTCTTAAAATATTACTCATATGACATACAACATGTAAAAAGTTATGCCTATTAAATTTCAGCTGTAATTATTAATTGATACCTCACCTTTCTCCTTCACGAGATCAAAGGAGTCGTTCATAAAATACATCACGCTAAAATAAACCTTTTTTGACCCCCCCTCCGGTTGTCACGCTGTGTCACACTTTCTGTGAACCCCCTTCCCAGTGAATATTTCGTCACAAAAACTAAAACACCTCCCTCCTGAACAGGATAAATTTTGATTGATAATCAAAAATATTTATTTTATTTTCATAATAAAATTTAAATTAATCTTTTGCTGAACGGCGAACGTTACGTTGCCGTAAACCCCCTGTCCCCCTTGTCTCATCTTATCACACTCAGAAAGACCCCTCCCCCCCTTGTATGCGAACGTATTTTATGAACGGCCCCAAAGACTTGAATAAATAAAGTTAGTTTTTGGTGAGATATTTTAATAAATATCCAATTAAAAATAAAATATTTTGGCAAATCTCCCAATTTTTAGCCGAATACTGCTCTATATACATATCAATGAATTTTTAATTTTCATATCTCGCAAATCATTTAAATGACAATCTTGGGGTTAACGCACTCTTGAAGGAAATTTTATAGTCTACAGAAAGTGCCTGATTGAATATTCATGTAGTACAAACCGTTTCCATGGTATCAACCCTCAAATATTAAGCTATGTATTTAAAAAATTATAAGTTCTTTTAATCAATTTTTATTAATAATTAATTTTAATATATATATGTATATATATAGATACAAAATAACATACAAACTTATGGTAAATTCTAAAAAAACTACTTATAGCGAAACTAGTATGAATATATATTACTGAAACACAGTTGGTGTTAATAAAAGAAAAAAAAAGATGTTTGAGGGTTGATATCACAAAAACGACTATTGTTCACAGTGGGGGCTCGTGGTCGAATACGAAGGGGGTTCACAAAGTTAATAACATGTAGGTAATATCAGAACATTAGTGATGGGAATTGTCGTTACTTTTCAGTACTCGTATGTAATCGTTACTTTCGGATCTGGTATTCGTTACTTTGTATTCGGTACTTAGTAATCATTAACGATAGCCGGCAATAGGTAGGTATTAACATCAGCTGGAACCGGTAATGATGCGGTTTATATATATATACACTTTCACAAATGTATATATGTATCGAGTACAGACTCTTATACTACCGAATTTGAAAAGCGACCTTTACTGTATAATAACAGATACGTAAGCAGACTTGAGAAGAATAATAGGTAAGTTGAATAACAGAGAGCGCTGAGATTTCTACCTCAGTACTTTCGCTCCTATTCGAAGTCGTTGGTGTTCGTACGATACCAATAACAGAAACAGAGTACGAGATACGATATACGATTTACGATACATATACGATATACGTTATACGTATTAGCACGTACGCAGATACGTAAGAAGCGAGTCGGTACCGAGTAACAATTACTTTTGAAAACGAGTAATCGTTACTTCGGGTATTTGGAAGTAACGGATATAAAGTATTCGTTACTGTATTACCCGCCCATCACTACAGAACATGAAGCGTATTTCACGATGTTGTAAATGCACCGCAGGCGAAGATTTTTAATATTTTTAGGAGAAACAAATACTTATGGCACTTAATAACACAATAAATAAAAACCTTACGTTTACTTATACAGGAAATCCATTCGTCTATGTTTTGAATTAGCAAGCACATCCAATATTTTTATAAGGATTACCGGCAAAAATCAGGCACGGAAAGCAAAATAATGCGTTTAATTTATTACACCCACACAACCACGAAGCTTTTTTATACTGTTCTACTTTAAACACACGTTTAAACTTTTTATTTTTTAAGGTACACTCTTGTGTCAGCTGTAGTTTTGGGCGAGGTGGACCCCTTTTCTTTATTTCGAAACGATTTTGAAAATTATTTGAATTTTCTTTAATATATTTTACCGAACACGACTCCATCATTTACGTAATATTTTAATTAACACGTATTGTGCAATAAATTGTGCGTCATTTACAATTAGTGGACTTTGAACTCTGAAATCTGAACATGCTTCTGAACATAATTTTTTTACTATCGGTTCCTACCAACACTAGCTTCCAGAGCCTTTAAAAATGACTCGTACTGGACATTTTCACCAGGTGGCAGGCTGGCAGGCTAACCGAAGTTGCAAAACCCTGGCAGAATGTCGGGTAGCCGTGCCGACGTAGCACGACATTATTCCGGCTGATTCCGGCTTCTCGTGCAGTGCACCTAAACGCTGTATGTTGAGTGTATTTTATCTTCCATTTCACGCGTCCGACTACCTCTCTCTCTAACACATGGACATCAAACGGAGTATCGCTCACGTGATATGTTCAGAATCAAAACTTGAACCAAAAAAGTTAGGTGAAGTCGTCAGCGACACAACAAAAATTTAAATATTTTCTATGGGTTACGGGTTGGTGTTTTGTAACTATGAACTATGAAATGGTAAAAGAGATGTGTATTATACGATAATCATCAATAATATAATAAATATTAAAAGGATAAAATTATATGGTGTAACTAGTTCAATTTTTTAAAGGGGGTGTTCACTGAACAAATGCACATACAGTAAAACCGCCACTGATTGTTCACATAGATATTTTCTGTAGTGCACTTTGCCAACCTCAATATTTTAAGTTAAGTCGTTCACGAAATATGAAAACTCCAAATTTCGAAAACTGAAAACATTTTTCCGTTTATTAAAACATTTGTCTCTTGGGGTGTGAAGTTTCACATTTCAAAGACATGTAATATCAATTTCGAAAAGTTTGAGGGACTTAACTCATTAAAATGACTTTTCATATAAGGACTACACAGTGTACGTATATTTATAAAATTCATTGTTTAGGTGAGGGATATATCATTATTATAACACATTGTTTGTTTGTCTTGTGCGCTTTAGAGCGTAAAATGTGTTTTCGCTTATTAATTGGAAACATTTCGAGCGAATTTGCGTCTAAATTATTATTCAAATAACGGGAGTACAACACGTAAATGCGATGTTCATGAAATGTTCACATTCTAAGTGAATTACCTCTTCCCTATTAAATTAACAGTCTGTTTCCACGATGGTTTCATCAACCTCATCCCAGTACGGCGCATGATGCATATATGCATATTGCATATATTATGGGCACATATACATATAACTACTTATATTTGTACACATTTAACCAGGAACATAATAATTGAAATTACAAGCAGATAATATGCAAATTTATTATGGGTTGTATGTCTTCTACAAGACTATATATATATATATATATATATATATATATATATATATATATATATAACCTATTATAACGCGTTTTCTAGTTCTAGTTAAATTTATTTATTTAAACACTATTTCTTCAGCAATACTATTTAAATGTGTAAATTGAGTCAAAGGACGCCGCCGTATACACATAGTGTGTAAGCGGATCAATTTTTTCTCATACATGCATACATTCGGTAAATTATAGAAGATGATCACATATGTGTCAATGGATCAATATTTAAAAAAAGGAAATTAAATACATTTACGATTTTAACTACCCCCTATAAGTATCCATCTATATGAACACCCTGTGTGTATGTCCCAGAAAAACATATTTCTTTCTTTATTTTGCAATATTGGACCAGAAGAAAATTTAATTTTGATTTGTTTTCTGACGAAATCCGAAATGAACGTGTCATAAATCAATAGCCGGCGCCACGTTTATCCTTTTCCGCCCCTCAAAACGGTCCTGTAATGGTGTAAATGCTTTACTTTCATATCAGCCAATTCCGTTGACGTGGACGTCTCTCTCTGCTTGCCATCCCGAAATAAAATTAAATTACACGGCATGTTCTTGACAGCTCCGTCGTGTATGTTTATTTTAACAGTAATCGGCTTGTGACACTTGGATATTGCATCGCACATAGACATACATACATGAGTAGTGATCAAACCCTATATGGGTTGACAGGAGTTACGTTTGCAAGTACTTTTCCCGGTTTCGGTAATGACGCCGATGCATGGGGATAGTTTGATTGCATGTCCCGTCCGTCCCCGAAGGGAAACCTTTTTCCTCCCCGTGTCGCCCAACGTTTGGCACACAACAAAAGCCGAGAGACCGGCGATCCATGGAAAATACAACAATACGCAATTAAGGGCTTTGTGAAGGGGGAGAAAAATTGGCTAGCGGACACTGTCCGACCTGTCTAACAATTTCTATTAAGTATAAAGGCCACATTTTACTTTCGCACATTACCATAAGTGAACAAAAATTTACAAAATTATTACCAAAAACTTTGAATCGCTTTTGGCTTATTCTAAATTAAAAAAAAATATATACATATAACTCATAAATTCTTTTACTTACTGAGGCCTATTCCTTAGGGTAAAAGCAGACGTTTAAATGATCTTTTTATATATTTAAAGAAATACAGAAATAGTGTCGACTAGGGACTAATTTTTTTGCATAGACCTTCAAAGAAAATGATCAGCATTATCATTAAAATTCATTAAATAGTATACGTATATTTGTAATTTATTGAATTAAATAGAATTTATTGTGTTGTATACTTATTTATTTATTTATTTATTTATTTATAAATTTATTTATTTATTTATTTATTTATTTATTTATAGATTAAAGATATGAGAAGGATTTTGGTAGTGATGCATTTTTTTGTTCAAATAAAAAGATTCAATCGGTATCTGATATTGACCTAGCAACATATTATGAATTTCAAGATTAAAAATCCCATTCGCAATATCAGTTTTCCCTGCGTAACGTTCGGGAATTTTAAGTAATCCCGAACAGGAATATAGTTAATGATGTATTTGAAAGATACCGAAGGAAAGCTTTTTAACATGCGAGGACACGTACTTATTCAAAAGAGGAGCCAGAAAATTTAAAATGTAGAACGCTATAATACCATTTATTAGCATTTTTAATCAATTAATCCACGAATCTTTTGCATCCAAGAAATACGGTGGGGAAAAATTGTGCAAAAAAATATCGGGAAATCATTTTTTCTAAAAACTAAGGATAAGATTAAACTTCCGAGAGATGTCGAGTGATACTATATTTGAAAGTATAGGCGATGATCTTTAGAATGATACTATTCCTAGAATATTTATTTAAGAAGTAGTCCATTCACTTATTTTGCAAAACAACGATAATTATTAGAGTTCGGATTATATGCAAAATGCATATAACATATATGCAAGCATATTTCCAAGATTTTTGAATAATGCATATGCATTTAAAATAAATGCATATTTTGGTATAATTCGATATATTATCTGCATAAAAGCTACACAAATCTATTATTTAACATAAATATAAAGGAGACTGTGGAAAACCAAATAATTAAAAATTGGAAAAGGTCTTACCCCTCATAACCACAACACTTTTAAAAAACGCGGACACGTGTTTCGCTCACTTACGAGTCGTGAGCATCTTCAACGCAAGACAGTCTTGCGTTGAAGATGCTCACGACTCGTAAGTGAGCGAAACACGTGTCCGCGTTTTTTAAAAGTGTTGTGGTTATGAGGGGTAAGACCTTTTCCAATTTTTAACTATTATTTAACGTTTAAATTTCTGTTATTTACCATTGCACTAATTGCTTTTTAATGGCATTCTCGTTTCTTACCTGATACAAACTTGTTATCGGGGAAAAACCAAATGCGTAGTGACTAATAATACGGTTGTTGTCTCTGTTCAATAGTTGTTCTATTTAAAGTTTGAAACATAATATTTTTCATCATTTGTTCTTATTCTGTGGTGAAGTATATTAATAGTTATCGTGATGCCGAAAGTTCCATCTGAACAATCACCGTTACTCAAAAAGTGGATTATAGGGAGAAGTGAATTTAAAATTATTAACAATGAACATCTTTGTTGCACTAATTGCAACAAAAGCGTAAGTCTTAAAAGTTTTTTATTTCTTATTTTGTTTCTATTTTTAAATATAAAATAATTTTGATTTATTTGTGAAAAAATAAAGTATATTGATATTTTTTAATAGGTAACTAACAAGTGATTTAATTATGGTAGTTCAGTATTTTTTTTTTATTCACAGATTACGTGTGAAAAAAAGTTTCAACTAGACCAGCACTGTAACACGAAAGGTCACAAAGATAAAAAAAAAAGAATCGTCGAATTCTTTTCTGCAACAGCTTTTACAACCACGAGAAATGCAACAGCAAACAAACAAGTTTCATGCAGATCTGTGCAACCTTTTGGTGGGTTGCAATATTCCTTTGTATAAATTGGATAATCCTTTATTTCAATATTTTTTAAATCGTTACTGCGATCAACAGAACGTACCGAGTTCTTCCACATTACGAAAGAGATATGTGGAACTAAATTATTCGGCAGTCATTAATGAAATTAAAATGAAAATCATTGGAAAGCCACTATGGTTTTCTGTTGATGAAACCGTTGATGTTAAAGGGCGGTATATTGCAAATTTTGTCATCGGAACATTACAAAAAGACTCCCCAGGAATATATTATTTAATTGCCGTAAAACAATTAGACAAAACCAATAATATGACAATTTCAAGATTTGTAAATGAAACTCTGAGTAATTTGTATCTTCCTAATCAAGTTCCTCTTAACGATGTATTATTAATGGTCTCTGATGCCGCACCGTATATGACTAAGGCAGCTGAAAATATAAGTATTTTACCCGAATTTAATCACTGCAAATGTTTGGCAAATGGTTTAAACCGAGTAGCAGAAGCTGTTAGGTTGGCATACCCGGAGGTAAATAAATTAATTTCAAACGTAAAAAAGTATTTATTAAAGCTCCCCTGAGAGTACAACATTATAGGGAAAGGCTACCAGATACTCATTTACCTTCTGAACCTGTTTTAACGAGATGGGGAACTTGGCTAAACTGTGCCTTTTTTATATTAAAAATTTTGAAAAAATAACTGTCATTGAAGAATTTGATTCTTCCGACAGTACGGCTATTAACAAATGCAAAACTATTTTAAATAATCCTCATGTAAATAATGAATTAGCGTTTATTGAAAGTAATATTGTTTTTCTTTCAAAATGTATCGAAAAACTAGCTAAGCGTAAGTATAAATGTTTTTATTTCTGCTAAAGAAAAAATTGACTCTTATTCTTCTAAAGCAAATAAAATTAAAAATAAGTTTAGTTTTGTACTAGATAAAAATTCGGGTTTTAATCAATTAATTAATATAAACAGCATTTTAGAAGGACAAACGACAGAAAATCCAGAAATTCCGCTTAATTTTTTGCCATATTTGAAATGTGCATCTTTGACTTCTTGCGAGGTGGAAAGAACGTTTTCTGTTTACAAACATTTTTTATCAGATAGACGACATAATTTTAATATGGAAAATTTGGAAAAACATTTAGTTTTATATTGTTATAGTATGTCTAAAGATAACATTCGTTAGTTTTTTTTGTAAGTTATGCTATTGTAATTTAAACAAATAAAAGTGTTAACAGATTTTCTTTGTGTTTTATTTAAAATTTATATGCATATAAATGCATATAAATGCATATTAATGCATATAATAATGCATATTTTGACGATTTTTAAAGCATATTTGCATGCATATATTTGCTATTTTTTAGTGCATATATTCCGAACTCTAATAATTATATATCAAACGTATATACGTAACGTATAACTCTTCAACGTACATATTTACTACCCTAACTTAATCTAACCCAACCTTGTTGAATATAAATTGCTTAGCACTTACCTACATATCCTTAATAAGGTTACGGTAAGTAAAGGCAATATCAACGAAGCGATAGTTATAGTGGCCACGTCATTCCTTTTGTCCCTTTCAAAAATCTGTATTGTGCTCTCTAGGGACCGAATCCGCAAAAAATGAAAACCGAATCATTGATCGTATTCAAATTAAAAGTTTTTTGCTCATTGTTTAATTGAAGGTGGCTAACGCTGTAATGTTTGTTCGATTTTCGTATAAATTTAAGCCACTATTTTATGTTACGATCAGAGGGGTCTGGTAACACGGAATTCCACTAAAACGAACGACGCTGATAAGTCCGGCATCATCGATTAGCGTTTTAAATTCTGTTTGTTTTTTCCCTGTAAGTCGGTCTTTTTTGTTTGCATTATTCCCTAAATGCCCGGTCGTATAACGTCAATGATTCGACAGAAAACGAATCGTCAACAATAAAATGAATTGCAACTCGTTCTGGTTATGAATCGATACGTCGAAGAAACGATCGTTGTGTTCTTTTTTTTGCTCCTTTTTCGAGTGCCGACCCCGCAGGAAAACAAATGTTGCGGGAGTGATTCGATGCTTCTGCATCAACGTTACCCTTTTATTTTACGCTACTAGCTATCATTCATCCGACGCCATTGTACACTTTCGAATCATTATTGCCCTCTGATACCAATTATCCGGTAGAAATCCGCGTATAAGCTACTTTTATAACGGAGGGAGATTTACTTGATAAATTGTACCTATATAACGTTGCTCTTTTGCCCTTTTCAGCTGCAGGTTTCACTCAACATGTTTGATTTTTCCCACAACTTTTATTCAGCGCCACCAATTCCAGATTTCAAATCGACAAAGGCGCATGAAAATGGGGGTAATTTATAGTAAAATCCAATTTCCACTTCTCCCCTTTCAGGATACTACTATACTAAATATCAAAGCCATCAAGTGCTTTTTAATTACTTATCTATTTATGCATATGTTAACTGAATTTCAAAATGTTAAAATTCTACCAAAAAAGTTGCTTCAATTTTTATAAAATCGTAGTTTAGGCCGGTATGGTATGATTCCACCCCGCGGTCAACAAAATCACCAGGTAAATTTTGAATGATGGTACGATTCCGCCCCGAACTTTTGCAGGTAATAATTTTGATGGTAGGTACTATTCCGCCCCGATTGTACATAGAAGCATCTAAGGTAAAGAAATATTAAAGTAATTATCTAATTATCTTCAAAAATTATACTTTACTAATGCATCCCTCACAATAACACGAAACTAAGCTGTACGATTGTAATGTGTTTCTTAATTAAGGCAATTCAAATTAAATAATCCCAGACAATAGATAATCCTGTAAAGGGGTAATTTGAAATTGACCATATTAGAATAGATAATTGAATATTATTTGTCAACAGTACATCAATTAGTTTAAACTTTGCAATTAGCAAATAAGTTGTTAGGAGTTAAGTTAGGTTAGGTTAGATTGTTTTCATTCTAATTGTAATAAAACATAATACAAAAAATCTTCTAAAATTTGTTTGAATGTTTACTTTACATCGAACTAAATATGATCAAAACTACAATATTTGAAGTAACCTCTAAAAAATTTTTTTATATTATCTAAAAAAAAAGCGCATTCACGAGTTTCTTTTGTTACCAAGTATAAATTTCAAAAATTTTTGTTATACACATATACAAAACCAAAAAAAAAAAAAAACTGTAAAATGAAGTGGTATATCTATTATTTGTACCACCATGTAGTAGAGGTTCAATTTTAGGTGGTACAACACTCGTACCACTGTGTCTGAAAAGGTTAAAGAACCTTAAATTCATAACATAAGAGGATTTAACTACAGCAACTGGAAGAATTAACTTAAAACTTTTAATTCGTTTTTAAGGATTAGGTACCTACTCTTTTATCGTAGAAGGATTCGTGCCTGCTGTTGGTAAAAGTTAGTCGAAATTAGAATTTTGTGAACCTAATAATCTTTTCTAAATGAACTTCGCCTAATTTACTTGATACGAAAGTTAATAATTTCCCTCTTTTGTACAGAAAATATTCGCTATTTTTCATCCGCGGCCGCGCCAACTTCCCGACTATTGACTAAACCGCTTGCCGGATATTTAGAGAAGTTATGGCAGAAATTTAAAAAGTTTTAATATGAAATTCAGATGTGATTAAATCTAAACCTTTTGTGCGCTGCACAGTAAAAAGCGGCAAGCGAATAAAAACGCGGCTTTTCTTTTCTCTTCCTCCTTTTTTTTTAGGAAGCCGTAAATTCAGTAATAGATTAAGTTGAATACAGAGCAAACTTTCTGCGGTACTACATCATCTGATCCGACTTTCTTTATCTGGATTTACCTCCTCAGCGTCAAAGGAACCTTATCGTATTATCGCATAAGCTCGGATAGCAATATGATTCTATTCAATATGCGAGAATGCGGATCTTGCCATTGGGACATAATACCTATACCGCTCACATCAATAGCGTTAAGGACGACGCGAACACTGATTGGCTATTGAAAGTATGAATATTTGTATTAAGGATAATTCATACAGTATATAAATATATATAAATAAATCATTATGGGATGTTCTGGATAATTCTAAATTCGCGAATATTCTAGAATGTTCCATCAAACGTGTAATATCCTTACCCGGGCAACGCCGGGTATTGCTGCTAGTTTATTTATATAATTTACTTTGTATTGTTCTCGTCTGGAGACACCTACTTAGTGTCAGGATTATTTCCTATTTATTTACCTACCTAGGCTATGTTATTCGAATTACTGAAGTGTTTTTGAGAGATTTCGAAGGATAACTTGTAGGTAGGTGTAGCAGTGACATTCCAATAGCAGGTTGTATGTTTACTGTCATCATCTTCCCCATTAATTTGTGATGCAAAATTCGGAAGTTATTAAACTAAACCAAGACTGTTGAATTAAGCGGGCCATTTTTCTTTCTAAACTTAGCAGTCGCGGTTGTGTCTGTCACACAAGAGGAACAAAGTACGTTTTGAGCAGTTACACAACACATTCCTAAACACACACACAAGAAAGCAATGGCGGCTGAGCACGTTTAATAACGGAAAGGATTAGTGCATACCACCTGATACCGTGGAACTTTGTCTCAAACTGAATACCAAATTGGAAATTTAATCTTGCGCTCCTCAAGTTTCTGGGCAGATTTTCTGCAAATGCAGAATGCATAATTATAGCCTAATTAAGTATTATATTATAATACTTGCGGACATGCTATCATACCAGCCAAGTTTTATTTTCCTCTCAAATTGTATGACTCCTTCTGTGCGATTAGTTAGCGACAGGTGTTCGTAACAGTCTGACGTCGGCAGATACGGTCGCAGTCACGAAAATCCACTTGCCAACATCCTTACCAGCAAACATGGATCCCTAATGTTCCGCGATTAAAATCTACTGGGAAATCGTTTAAGATTTAAATGCCAGTGATGTCAGTTTAACTGATCTGTTGCTACAAGACTGAAATTCATATGAAGATGAGATTTCTTAAGGAACAATGGCACCACGTGAATATTTTCATCACACATTTTAAACATTTTTTTAAATGTTTCAATATTAGATACAATTTATTATAATCTCTGGAATTTAATATTAATTTTGAAAATATAACAACAGTAATTCGTGGTAGACATTTCATCACCCGCTTAACCACCCTAACCTTATTATTCGAATTCCCTTTTGATTCCCTTCAGATTCCAAATATTCCCACATATTTAATTGACACTTCTGATGTTGTTGTGTGGTAGATGTTGCAAATAGAAAATTCTTCAGTTGCGAAAAATTGAATTAACTTTTCTTGTGTAGGTACGTCTTTTCCTCTTCTTGTCCTATTGCAGTATTCCACCATTAAGTAGCATCTTGTGGTAAAGTTAGAGGTGTATATTTTCATTAGAGTTATCGGGCTTACCCGTTATTCGTATAAATAGCCCTGCGGTTGGATGACACATTAAAATATCCTTAAGGGGGGTATTAAGGGGCTGCTGCGGCTTATGTGACCCGTGCACCCGTTATATTGTCGCTACTGGTATCAATTTATATTTCCGGTTACCAATAAACGGAATCCGGGTTAAAGACGATGAGAAATGTACGTCAGCTGTATCTGTAAGTACGTGTGTGGCCGATATATACATACCGTCCAAAATTCGATTTTCAAATCCCACGTAAAGTATCTTATAACTTCAAAATAATGTGATAGGGCCAGGTCACTCTTTAGGTCATACTGATGACTCATGTACACTTTTTTTCATGTCAGATTTGAAGTTTTTTTATCAAGATAATTTTCTAATATATCTTAGCCATCTTTTTTAACTTCTCGGGGTCAGAAAATAATTAAAAAAAAAGAAAATGGTGTGATACAGGTACAATTTTAAGTCTCCATGAGTAATTTGAGTACTTAAACATGTTAATACCTGAAGAGTTAAAAGCTGAAGTCAAGTAAGTTTTCGAATGTGAGACGTTGTGTCTGTTCGTGGTTAATCCACACATTTCATTTTTATTTTGGATGTAAACAGGCGCATAAATTCCTCCGTTTAGTTATTAAACACGCCGTTCTTTAGCGTGTCAACGGGCATAGTTGTTGGATTTATGATCGTGCCTGTAATGGTTTATAGCGATGTTTTCTAATAGCGGGGCTATAAAAAACACTTTGCGGTTGTCTAAATATTCGGGAAATTTGTCAGCACGATGTCAGCCTTATAGCCCGTACCTAGACCTCCGTCTGAATACTTTTTTCTTTCGCTCCAGTTTCCTACAACCACGAGATCCCACTTATTTCTTTAACCTGAGAATTTCGAACTAGTTTCTACTCTCATCAGGCTGTGGTTGTAAACACTAAAGGGAAAGCCAGGTTAAGGTCCTCAGTGAAAAGAAGAAAATATACCGACTGGGAAATATTTTTGTGCAAGGAATAAGAAAATAATAATAAAAGAGTGGAGGAGAATGAGAAACTGGAGTAAAGAAAGGCAGAGGAACATCTGGATTAATTCGCAAGTACCTAGTCAAGAATGTAAGAAATGGGTTCCAGATAAGAAAGGGTCTTCAAACACTCCTAAAGTTAATGAGGATAATGTGTTTATTTTCTTTTTCTTTGATATCAACTTAATTTTGAATAATTGTTTTTCCCGATCATGGTGATAATGATAATGACAACGGTTCACTTAATTTTGATGTTTTGGTAGCAAAACCAATGGTATCTAAAGCTTCTTGGAATTTTATAAAATGCCTTTGTATTTTCCTTCAATCAATTTGTCTTTCAAGTCAAGTTCTTCCAATGACAGCGATGTATTTTATTGTATTGTGTATGGATGAAAGAAAGAATGAAGAATTTTTTTGTGCATAAAAATTGCTATCATTACGCGAGTAATAATGGTGTTCTTTGTACGTACATATAAAGAAGGCAGGATCCTTTAAAATACATCGGTTCGTTATATTATAAAATGTATTGGAAGAATAATAAGAATCTATAAAGACTTTCTCATTTTGACTCAGAACGGGATCAAAGCTCAGTATTCAATAAGCACACTGTCGGGAATGATTCCTGTATTTTCTTTGATTCGTTCAATAACATCGCCAAATATGGAAAACGTGCTTGTTACAATAGGACCTTCTTTAAGTTCCATTCCATTATTAAAATTCCTTACAAATGAAGGAAAAATTTGGCTTATCTATTGAGACGAAATCTGTTATATATACACATAAATTTTCCTTATAGTTTTGGAATTACAGAAAATAATAGTTTACAAAGGCAATAATAACGAACTAACTACTTAACAAAAAAAATTTCTTTCAAATATTCCAAAAATTTTGATAATCTAAAACAGTATAATGATGACAGCGTTTCATAGCATGATTTTCAGATTATTAAAATTCCCTATTAATAAAGAAAATTACCGAAAGGATGCCCAAACAATTAAACAGATTGCTGTCAATTACTCTAAGAACATTTTTACGTAAAAACAACTAATAATAATCGATACCATTGTATTAATTTTAACCCCTCTAATCAATAATAATATATATTTAAGAAATTAAATAAATTAGGTATCAAAACTACTTCAGTGAAATATTAGTAAATAACAAACAAAAAACAGAAAATAACAGTAAAGGTGGTATATACAAAATAAATTGTAACGACTGTGAATGTTTTTATATTGATAATCAGACAGGGAGGATTATAGATTGTGTTCGGATTTATACTGCACATGTTCTTCTTAAGTATTGTTTACTTTCTTAGTACTTATTTAGATTTATTGGACAGTATTTTAGTTAATTAGGTCAGGGTACTACCGGGGGTAGTGCGAGAAAGTATTGATTTATTGTAGACAACTGTACCAAAGCCATCAATATTTCTTCTTTCACCCCCATTTTGTTTACTATGCCACAATAATTGTAAGTCAGAGACAGAACCGAATCATCATCCAACACAGAAAGTACGCTTTAGGTACTTATTCATTTATTCATTCTTTATTCAGTAGTATTCAATCCATTCATTTGTAAATATTTTGCACAATAAATGTATATTATTTCACGAGCGTGAGTTATTCAAATAATTTCTGGTCCTTCGAGTTATTCAAGTCATCATTAACTAGGCGTTTTACATTTAATTACTAAAACGCAGTGCAGCAGAGTTTGCACACTAAACAGATAGGATATTTAAAGAATATAAAAAAGACATTTAAAATGGCAAAACATTAACTGGCCTAAGTAATCATAGTATCAATAATGAAGTTTACTTAGAGAGAATAAAGGCACAAAACTGAATATTGTACAACCAGTTGAAATCAAAAAAGCTTTTAAACATAAACTCCCCATAAACAACGACTAGAAAGATTTCAAAAACAACTCATTAATGGATCAATATCTAGGGATTCTCAATCGACCATTGACGTCAATACTTAGTATTTAATTACACTTTGTAAACAGGTACATTTAATAAAATCAATTACTCTTGACAATGACCTAATCGGTCCAGACAGCTATAGAGGTTTATAATAAAGCAATTTTTGGAACATTTAAAAGCAATTTTATTTTTGTAGTATTATTTTCGAAATGTTTCATAATAAACCAACCGCTACATCTATTTATATTAATAAAACAATTGTGTCAATAGTAAGGTATATGTTCACTTGATGAAAAGAGAACACAAATCATCCCATTTCCTTTTATATCGTTAGGTATATATAAGAAAACCTAGCAGGATATTTATGCATATTAGAATGAAATGAAAACTCTCTTTGTTAAGTTAGATGGAAAAGTAGGATGCCTAAAAATTATTTTTGATATGAAATTACCTAGCATTGAACGTTCCTTATTAAGAAAAATGTATTACGCTTTGAGAGAAACATCCTTTTGAATCTCAAATATGTGAGTGTCCACTCCTTTCTCTTAAGAATCCATTATTTTGAAAACTAAATATAAATTACAATAACAATGTTATACGTAAATAAGAGATTAGCGTTGGTTAATGATTTTTCTGACTAGGAAACGCCGTTTTCCCTTATTAAACACTTCCCCAGCTATTGAACTTGGACCTTTAGGCGTTTCCAGACCTGCTATTCCCTAACAACTTTCATTAAAGGGCAATTTTCGTCTTACTGTCTTTCATTTAGAACCCGAAGCGATGGCACGAAATTTTTGTTCAGACCAGGCAGCTTCTCTACTTAAAACGTGCGAAAAAAGGGCAAAGTGATGAAGTGCGATCGTTATTCGCTATTCTGGCAAACTAATGCCCCGTAAGCTTAGCCTATTCATCAAAAAATCGATGTGATGCCTTCGCGCTCAAGTAGAAAAGCTGCTACAAAAGTTATTACGCCGGAAAAAATCTCGGCAACGGCTGCGGAGGTCGCGTTACAAAGGGGAAAAACGTAAACCCACCGGCAACGTCTTCTGCCAATCACACGTCCAGTTATAACTTCGAGGAAAGGTCGAATATACGAATAAAAAAAAAAACAGTTTCGAGAAATTTCACACATAATCTAAAAGGTCCATCGTAAAAATGAAAAATATCTAAATATCAAAAATCTTCACAGAAAATTTTCTGCATCAATGGATAATGTATGAATGTCCAGAAACGTTTCAGGTCGATACTTCATTCTATTTTAAATTTAGAACCTTATAAAAAATTGGGGATGATCCAACAGGATATTAAGTTCGTAACCCCTTAAAAATTAATTCATTATAACGTTTAATCAGTAAATATATAGGTATCGAAAGCTTACGTAGTTAAGTTGTAAAATAATCTGATCAAAAGCTTGGGTTGTTTCCGTTTTAAGTTGAATAAAATTGCTGCGCTAACCAAGATTTCATTTGTCAAATGCACGCTCCTATCGACTAAGTACCTACCACCGTACACGTTTCGTGATACACACCGACCGACGGCCGTTCGAATTGAGTTTCAGTTGAAATTAATCGAAGTTTCCGTTTCCAATCAGTCGCGCCTGTTCGGCAAACTAACTTTGCCCTTTATTAATTACTTTCCGTGTATATATCCAGTCCGATAACGATAACCCATACCACTGACGGTATACATTTGTCATTATGTCTCCACAGAAAGAATCACAATGCCTATACAGAGGCCATGAGCAAACTAGAACGCTTGCTCAGTTGTGAAGCATTCTTTGCAACAGAAAAACTTTAAAATGCAGTTTTAACATTCAACGTAATTTCAGCAATTTTAAGGAGCTTTGAGGAGGTCTTTGCTCAACCAATCGATGCCTCCAAAGAATATTATGCCATGACAGGAGTTGTGAGCAATCTTAAAGACCTGCACAGTTGTAAAGCAGTATGTTGCAATAAGAAAACTTCAAAATAGAGTTTCTCCTCATCCAATGTAATTTCAACAATTCTAAGGAGCTTTGAGGAGGTCTTTGCTCAACCAATCGAGGCCTACGAAGAATATTATGCCTTGACAAGAGTTGTGAGCAATCTTAAATACTTGCTCAGTTGTAAAGCAGTATGTTGCAACAAGAAAACTTCAAAATACAGTTTCACCCCATCCAATGTAATTCCAACGATTTTAAGGAGCTTTGAGGAGGTCTTTGCTCAACCCATCCATGCCTCTAAAGAATTTGTCACTATGCTTTTATAGAAATTGTGAGCAATCTAAATCACTTGCTCAGTTGTGAAGCACTATGTTGCAACAAGAAACCCTCTCACGTCCAATGTTACTTCAACGATTTTACAGAGTTACGAGGAGCTCTTTGATCATCCGACCGACAAGATACCACTGTCAGTAAACATTTGCGCGTCTACAGAATTTGTCACTATGACTCTATCGAGATCATGAGCAAATTTAAGCACTTGCTCTTGTTAAGAATTTGGCATATGCAACGGAAAAACCTTAAAATACAATCTAACCGCCTCCAATGTGATCTTAACGAATTTACCATGCAATAAGACGGTATTTGCTTATCCGGTCAACGAGATTAAACCCATGTGAACTCTATGTAGGTACAAATCATCGATTTTACGACTCCTATTTATTGTAGTTAAGGCATTGTTACAAGTTATTACTAGATCCAGTCATATTTCAGTTCGAATTGAGGAAGGAAACTCAACTCTATTCCTCACTACAACTAACAACTATCAACTAACTGCTACATAGTCGAAATGTTTACCGGAATCGGGCTACTGCATTGTTGATAAATATTTCCGATAACGTTCGTAACCGCATACAGGGAGTACAATAGTGCAACAATACCCGATTCCAACGTTAAGTTACACCATTACGACATACCTTTCCTCGTATGTTAACGTTCTCTTGTGGTAAACAACACAAATCAAACGATAGATATCGGCACACTCCCATTCGTTTATTCCGAAAGGTTTGACGATAAATCATACGAAAGATCATCTCTAGATGGTAATTTTATTCTTTTTATGGTGAGGACACTTTTCAAATTGTTTTTACAATTTATAATACCACAATGGCATTGGATGATGTAAGTATAATACATAAATAATGTCCACATACAGTACTTTAATAATGTCACTAATATTGCTATTGAAATTGCCTAGAAAAAAGTCCAAAAATTACGAAAGAAGGGGAGGGGATGCCCTATAGAAGCCACAAGCTTCCACCATAGATAGATGAAATATTAAAATACAATTAATAAAAGAGCCCCCGTTTATCAGTTTACATTTGAATTAGTTTGTAAAACAAATTTCATAACAATGGACTTAAAGTTTTCTATTATGAAAACATAGAAAATTTAGTCAATGTAAAAAGAAAAATAAAAGTTGTATAAAACCTTTTCTTTTAATACCCATTTGTATTATCTCTATCTTTGAAATTCGCCTATAGAATGACAGTGTAAAGTGATGAATAAAAGCAAGAACTTAAAAAATTTACATAATAAAAACAGACTTCTTATTATTTACGTACAATCTAAAAATTCTGCGCCATTATTAATCGTTCTGTTCATTATTTGTTCCTAAATTAATTCAGTTTCAGAACAGCGGCAAAAACGTACGACTACTTCTATTCTCCAATTTACATAGAAATGAGAACAACAGAACAAAAATAACTCTAATTCCTTTTCAATTTAAAATTACTGGTCCAAGTTATAAGTAAAAAAAATTGAATTAATTAGGTATTGAAAAGTACAGCCGGGTACTTTTCTTAAAACATCCCCAAGACTTTTAGTCATACTGACGGTTAAAACTTACAATTAGATATCTGAAAAGGGAAAATCTGCAGCTGTCGTCAATAGGTTATGGTTTAGTTTTATTGTTCCGATCTGTTTGACGCCTTAAGCGGAGCTAATTTTGAAGACAATAGGTAATTAAGTACCAAATTTAAAAAAAAAGAGGAAGACGTCTCATAACTCTAACTGAATTTCCGTATTTTACACTAGATTTGTTAATTGGGATCTTTTGTGAAAATAAATTCTCTAACCAGTAAATAAAGAGGCCCAGGAGATATAAAGGCCGAGGAGAGCAGCAGTAATACTTCTTTGTTGTCTTTTTAATTAATACCTAGTTAAAAAGAAGAAACAGAAAACTTACCACAATATATCTATCCGTCTGGTGGATAACAAAAATGTCCTGAAAAAATAAGAAAAGAAGATTTTATAACAAACTACAAAACAGTATTCTTTTGTAATCAAATTAAAATGAAAGAAACGGCAAAATTTAATTAAAAATTTTCTTTAACGAAATCTAATTTCTTAAGTTTAATCGAAAACAAAATCCGACAATTCCGCGTAAAAAATATGTTGAGATAAATAAATTGGTCTCACAAAAGCTAAACAAAATAAAGAAAAAACTAAGTGGCAAGTTAAATCGCTAACAAGAACAACCGGGAATCCCCGTCCCAGTCCCTGTCCCTATTCACTACCACTGAGGCTATATATGTAGGTGATAAAGAAGAAACCCTTCGAGAGTCCCTTTCGTTCGAATTCGGTCTCAGTTTTGGCGTAAAGGTCGAGGGCCCCGCATGTTTCGTTCGGTCCACCGCAAGCAGGAAAAGCTTTTATCGTTTCGTGATTAACGGTCTGTTTCCCAGAGTTCCGGACTGTAAGGGTGTTTTTATGGCTGGGGTGCATGTTCATACTACCTTCCAGATAATCAGAACCGTACTAATCAATTTACTGGCTTTTTTATACGCAGCTTTACGTTCACACAACTATTTCTTTCGCTAGATTTACTATTATGGTAACAGTTTACGGTTATGTGTTACATACCATAGTTTCGGTTATTTATACAACCTCTTTTACGCTGATTACCTTTGTAAAAAAATTAGACGAATAAACAACACCACAAATGAAGTAACAAGAAACACTTTTGATTAACAATCAATGAAAATTTTTAGAAGTCTTAATGTTCAAATATCGATTAATTGATTTCCTCGTTCATCTCGCTTCTATTGGCTATTTGTGTTACTATCGAAGATGCTAGACTTTTTTCAGACAACTTTTTCTGAACTTTTAGTACATATTATACGGATAAGTATCTACGAGGATGGATCAAATATAAACGAGCCTTTGTTCTTTTATTTTGAAAATTTTCACAAATACACAAATTTCTCTATTTTTCGACATATCCCCCTTGTTTGATTATACATTTTTCCCAACGGATTGGTAGTTTTTTCATCTCGTTTTCATAAAAAAGAAGAAGGGCGGGAGTCTATCCAGTTGCGCACAAACGCCTCCACATGTTCATCAGTGTGAAATCGCTCGCCTCCTAGTGATTCTTTGAGGGGCCCAAACATGTGGAAATCACAAGGGGATAAGTTTGGGCAAATTTTGGATGGTGCTCCGACTGAGTCTAGTGCATTTCACTGATTTGGGCCTGCGTTAAAGCTCCGATGCGAGCTCGAGCAGCTTTTTGATTTTCACTCGGCAACTTTGGGACCCAACGAGCTGAAATTTTTCGGAATCCCCAGTTTTTCGTTATGATTGTGTGGACACTCCCATAGCTGATGCCGAGTTCAACAGATATCTAAAGCCCAGTGGCGTGGTGGTCCCCTTCAATAAGGTTTCTAACGCGTACAATGACGACAAGGATGATTTCCATTTTCGACACGATTACGCCCTTCGTTAAATTCTTTGTACTAAACTTTTACCCGTTGCTACGAAAGCGTTTCATTTCTAAACTGTGCTCGCAATCTGCGCAAAATTTCAGCTGGTTTCACGTTTTCACGTGTAAGAAACTTAATAATAATCCGTTGCGCAACGCTGCTATGCATCTCTTTCTCACTCATTGTAATAGCTACTAACTAAGCAAACACGACGAGTCGTTTCCGTGTCACCTAATATCCCCACTTCTAGTTGCTAACGCCCGTATGCGCCTTGAATAACTATCCGGCGCCCAATTTAAAAGGCTCGTTTATATTTGATCCGCTCTCGTATATGTATGTGCATGTTAAGTTTAGGACTCCTTAGCAGCTCCAGGTACAAACAAGAAATGATCCATCCAGTCCATTATTGCTTTATAGCCCACGGCGTTTCCACAGCGATCTTTACAAAAAAAACGCCATTAATCACTACTTACTTCATCAAAATCGAACCAATGAATTTACCTACATAAATAAATCTTGAAAAACGCAACAGTCCATAAACCAGTAGTAGGTAAGTTGACCATTATCCTGACAAGCAGTGGGCATCATGATGTTTAAAGTTATTCGACAAGCCCTATATATCCGGACATAACCGGTAGTAAATTATGTGGTGCATTACGCGTCGGTAGTTTATTTAAAGACACGTCATAGCTCATGTTTTATTAAAGTTATTCGCTCGGGGCGTCACCGCACACCCACAACGGCAAGGCCTCGCGTCGCGTCGCGACGCAATGCACGACGCTCACATAAATAACCCTGTAGGTAATGAAGCCAATATCGAACTGTGGCCATGTGCAATAACTTATCTCTTACCATGTAAAATACGTGAACGCTAACAAATCAACATCAACGAAGGGGAAATTCGAACGAAACGTCAGTGTTAACTATACCTACAACTATATTTATTCGAAGAAGGGAATTAATGAATAAGAAATAGCAAAGCTAGTTTTCCTTAAAGTATTACTACTATAATCATTATATTATTTTGTCCTAATGTTTTTAGGATTGGTTCATACCATTTCGATAACGTATACTCACTTTTTGTTTAATTTTACACTACCTTGTGATATAGGCATAAAAAATTTAAATGTATATTTATTGTATACTAGCTATGCCCCCGACTTCGTCCGCGTGGAATAGTGACTTTCGGCAGCATTTAAAATTTTTTCTTCTATATTTTTATTTTCTGGGCCGTAAGCCTTTTTGCCGACGTCATTACACAAAAACTTTCATTCCTTATTTTTACCCCCTTTAGGGTAAAATTTTTACAAACTTTAAATGTCGTATTTATATCTAATCAAAAGCCTAAAAAATAAGTTTCAAGCTTTTAGCTTTATATCTACTTATCTATCTCTGTACCAAATTCTCATTTAAATCGGCTCAGTAGTTTGGGCGTGCTTGCGTAACACACAACGACACGACAGACAAAGTAACTTTCGCATTTATAATATTAGAGTATAACATAGTTTAATTATAGTTTTAAATGGTTTATATAGCTAAGTATTCAACTACTTTTATTGATCCAAATAAACAAAACCTCTATAACTTTTACACTTAATATTTTAATTTTCTGGGCCGTAAGCTTTTTGGACGACGTCATTTGTTTTTTACAAACATTGAATGTCGTAATATTTATTTATATCTAATCAAAAGCCTAAAAAATTAGTTTCAAGCTTTTTTCCTAAAAAATAACGGAAAATCCGCACAAACGTTCCTGTTTTAACTCCTTGCAACCCTTTTTTCGCATTAAAAAGTAGTCTATGTCCTTTATCAGGCTCTAGACTATCTCTGTACCAAATTTCATTTGAATCGGTTCGGTACTTTCGCATTTATAATATTCCGCGAATTAATTTTCATCGATTTCCCCATGGGAATAAGATATTTTCCCGCAATTAAGCGTAGCCTATGTGTTAATCCAGGGTGTCAGCTAACTCCATACTAAATTTCATTAAAATCGCTCCAGCCGTTTAGACGTGAAGAAGTAACAAACATACACATTCACAAACTTTCGCCTTTATAATATTAGTGTGATTATTTCCTTGGCGGAGATTTCGATTCATTTCAAGTACACCCACCAGATCCTTTTGTCCAAAAAATGAATATTGCAGTTATTTGTATTTTGATTTATTTATCATGAAAACAATATTAATTACAAACGATCAAGAATTTTATCCATCGGTTTATCAATATACTAGTAAGTTCACTTGAGAGCTATCCTAAATTTTCTGCTTTATTTTGATCAATTTTGACGATAGGGCCTTGCACACGTCGTAAGGAATTCGGTCTTATGGTAAAATTTTTATGTGCAATTCCACTTTTATCACTGATAAAAAATATCTATGGCCACGAAGTTTTTTTAGCGACGGTATAGCCCACATAAGGGTAAAAAAATTACAAGAGCAAGAAATGGGGGGTTGGGTTGGAAATGTGAGGAACGGAAAATAATTTTGCTATGCTTAAATAGTAACAAAACTAATATTTTTAGGCACACTTAATGTATCATCAATTCTTTTACCCCTTTATATGCAAATCTCCATAAGGAACGGAATTCTAACGTGGGTGAATAATTTGGGACGGAAAGATGCCGAATAATGTCCTAAAAGTTCATTTAAGATCGAAAAAACACCTAAAATTCAGAATATAAACAAAAACACTTAGTAGTTTCACAGGTTTATTAAAAACCTTGACGACAGTCGTTTCGGCTGTTATGCCAATATCAAAAGAGTACAAATTAATACTAAATTTTTACATTGACAAAGTTGAGCTTAAATACAGTATTACAATATGGATTTTAAGAGTTGGGATACGTTAAAATCGAGTTGGTCATTGGTTAGTAATTTCTTGTTTTTAAGGGCTTTTTAATTTCGAAAATTTCTAGTAAGTTTAGAAATTTGCTTATTCTATACAATTGTGGATTAATTTAATGTTATCTACATCTATATTATGATTGTTTGTAATGCAATGTTCAGAGAAGCCAGTACAAAGGTTTTTTGTTAAAATTCATGTTCGTGTATTCTTTGTTGTAAGGCTCTACCAGTTTGTCCGATGTAAATGAACATTGCATTACAAACAATCATAATATAGATGTAGATAACATTTAATTAATCCACAATTGTATAGAATAAGCAAATTTCTAAACTTACTAGAAATTTTCGAAATTAAAAAAGCCCTTAAAACCAAGAAATTACTAACCAAAGACCAACTCGATTTTAACATATCCTCACTCTTAAAATCCATATTGTAATACTGTATTTAAGCTCAACTTTTCATGTAAAAATTTAGTATTACTACTCTTTTGATAATGGCATAACAGCCAAAACGACTGTCGTCAAGATTTTTCATAAACCTGTGAAACTACTAAGTGTTTTTGTTTATATTCTTTATTTTCAAAATGTTTCACCAAGTGACCAACAACCGCATCGTATCAACAACCTAAAATTCACCCGTTGATCCAAAAGAAGTCGAAAAAATGTCAACATCGATAACGGGCTGATAACACATGAAACATTAGGAAGTGGCAGTGTGATAGATCAAAAAACATTAACACGAAATTAATACATGTTTGCATAGAAAAATCGGTGAGCTTTCGGTGATATATTTTAATATTCTTAAGTAAATTGTCTCAGACATACATACCATAACCTAACCCACACAATTCAAAAGAAAAAAAGGTTAATTATCACTTTGACTGTAACACTTTCCATTAAATCTTATATTTGCACTCACAAATTAGCAATAAGCATTTTGGAGCCGTTATTTTTGTTATGAATATTAGTTGGATTCCCTAGAATTGATATATAATCCATAAAAGTATTAGTAAGATTTTCCTGCTAAATTAACGAAATAAAAATTTTTAGGAAGGGTTTTAGGAGTAATGACAAAATAATTAATATTAATTTGATGTGATAAATAAACTTGGAAAAATAATTTATTTAAAACTCTTTACTCTTAATAAAAACTAGTATTAATAGAAATCTACGTTGTTTGTAATAATGTAAGCATTTTGGGGTGGCTTTTGCTCTATAAACAATTAATTCTCCTTTTATTTTTTTTTTATATCAGAAGTGACACTTTTATGAAGAACATTCTATACCCTAAGAGTATCTGTTTGTGCTAAAAGTAGCCATTCTATTGTTGCACATCTAGTAGATTATCATTCCTTATGGTAAAAGAAATCGCGGTACATTAAGTTTTTATTATTTAAGCCTACCAAAATTAATTTCCGTTAGTCACATTTTCCACCCTTCCAGTTCTTGCTCTATTAATTATTTTTACCATTGATCACAATTTCTCATTAATTTTATAATACTACTGCTGATATTATAGCTACATTTACGATTCCTATGTAAGAATTTTCAACTGCATACGTGATCATTGTCTTCGTGGTGGAAATTTCATTCAAGTACCACACAGACCATTTTGATCAAAGATTAATAAAGCAGTTATTCATATTTTGATTTGTTTACCATAGAGACAATATTAATTACAAAAGATTAAAAGTGATTTTATCCACCGGTGGTTGGACACCGCACCAGCAGGTTCACTTGAGAATTATCTTAAATTTTCGATCTTTTCCTGATTCGTCTTGGTAAAATTAATGGTAAACGATTAATTTTCACATGAAGAAGGCCAGTTTGTTTTCATAAACGGGGTACGATATCGCATGATCTACATTAATCCAACATCCAAAATAATATAACCAACCAGGTATGCTTAACGTAGGTACACTTGTATTCACATACAAAATATACATCAACCGGAGTTACAAATGTTCTTCGTATGGTAATAAGGCCACAGATGTACAGGTATAGTACATATCTCGGCATCTGGAAGTCCGAAAACAAACGTACAGGTAAAATCCGAGGATATACTTATAAATTATTACAGCACGAAACGATTCTATTTTTTATTTATTTTTTCCATGCACACGATAAACGATTGTGGATTTGTCAAATATAATTGACAGCATTTTTACAATTCTAGCACGTAGATACAATAAAAAATATTTTCAATTGCACTAAGTTAACTATAAGAGTCAAAATTCCTTGGTGACCTGCAACTTGTCTGAGTCTAAGTTAAATTACCCAATTGAAACTGTCAATAAAACAATTAAATTAAAAATAAAATTTAATTTTCTCCAACGAGGACAAAGAAGCAAAAAATTCTCTTCTAACGTTGAGTATTATCCAAAGGATTTTCGGTGTGTTGAGGATTAAAAAAACTCAGTAGACTTAATATAAATTAAAAGTAATAATTAAACGTCTTAAATGGTGATAGCATGGCAGCTTCTTACGCGTATTTCCCTAGTAGCAATCTTCCATCAGGAGCCATTATTCCTCTTTTGCACCAGTGAACTGCTGACAAGACGCTACGTTTCGGAATAATAACTAAAGTCAGAGACCCTTTCATTTTGTTCGTTTATTCGTTCAAAGTAGAACGAACGTCTTAAAATTCATCTTCGAGGGAAATAAATTTCAGAAAACGAATTAGTATCATTTTGATGTTCATCGACGTTCCTTAAACCAAAATCGGGGATGCGAAAAGCCGAATACGAATCCCAAATCATCATTAATAATTCTTGTGTATAACTTATGACTTGGTGGATTTGAAGTAACACAGCGACCAATTTTGATATTCTATGTAAAGTGTATTTCTAAAACTAATCTATTTTAAAATTGAATAGTTCTTTAAATGTAGGTACCTAATAGTTTAATGTTTATGTTTAGTTTGTAAAAATATTTGCCCTGAAACTTTTCGAGTTGGAAAATAATTAGATTTTCAACAGGAAAGAACGCGAAGATTAAGTGAAGACGCTTTATGACCATTTAATCCGTTTTAAGCATCAAAACTCCCGCTAGACTAAGTTATCCGACAGTTTAAATAAGAAAACTTTTATCGCTAGAAACATAGCAAGGAATTTAATTTTATAATGAATGAATATATACACATCTACTTAAGTTGAAATTTCTTTTTATTTATTAATGTCAGTAAGTGTTAGATTCGTTTTCAAAGTTTATTTACATTTGGCCAGTGAAATTTTTAATAATTAAAAAATTCCAAGGACATACAAGAAATGGACACTGAGACAGGAAGCTAAAAAGGATTTGCAACTAAATACACGATTTATTTTCAAGGGAATGCTAAATAATTGGATTCTTTCAGTAACAAAGTCTGGAAGAATTTACACTACTTATTAAAACGGATAAAAGGGTCACAACGTGTAGATACAATTGTGAGGTTAATAATAGGACAGGATTGATCGTAAAGTATTGAAAATTTGGAGAAATAGATGTAGAATATTTGAAAATAAATTTAAAATTGACAGTGGCACCCAAGTAAGGCAGACAAAACACGTGTCCGTTAATTTTGTGGCACCACCTTTACCCTTAATTTGAAGACACTAACTCACATTATGGAACCATTGCGGATCTTAATAATAAATTTTTTTGGTCTATAAAATTGATGTCCTAATGACTGCATTCTTTTATTTTTTTCCAAAGTCGTTGATGAATGCTGCTTCAATTTACGTTCAGTTTGTTGATTTCCAATACATTCATTCGAAAACGGTTAAAAAAAGCAGCAGCACACATGCAAAGTTAAAAAAAAAAAACGTGAAGCTCACGATTGGTTATAAAATATTTATCGATCCGTGTCTCTGTTTCTTCTTTATTGAAATTTCACCGTCACGAAAGTTATTTGTGAACGTTTGTACGTCTATGTACAACATGTGTAGTTGCTTCTCTATACAATGGCGAACAATGAATACATTTGAATACAGTTGAACCGTTCCTGTGACAGCCGGAACCTCTGCTTGCCATACCGTGCACCGACAAAGAGCGCAAATTGTTATGTATGCTCTCGCTTGTTTGCACAGCGCGATTTTTTGTATTTATTTGTTTACATGCTGACATATTCAATGGGATTTTTTGTTACTTGACATTTTAAAATTATGATCTCAGAATAATATTTAAAATAATAATAAAGAGGAAAGGCAAGAGCAAAACAAGTGTTTCAGGGGTGGCTTAACATTTTACCAACCACTTCGTAAGTTAAAAGATGGTTTACACAGCTCTCATATGAATGAAGCACGATCAAATCTTAAATTCTAAGTTGGTATTTTTGACAGCCATTGAAGAAGGACAAAATCATGACAATAAAAATGTTCAATTTGAACTATATGACCATTGGTAGCCTGGAAAACTTCGGATATTGGTTGGAAGCGTGTTTTATGAACTCTTTGACTAAAATAAAGCCGAACATGTCCAATTGTCCAAATTTTCAGTGATTTGTTGTAATCAAATAAACAAATACTGTTCCTGAAAGATCTCGTAATTGAGGAGTCATCAAAGGTCAGTATTGTCTTCTTCTTTTGAGCCAATTACTAACTTGGCTTCAATGTCACAGACGATATAGATATTTAAATTTAAATTGCATCTCTTGATCAAGAAAATGCATTGAAAATTGCTCTTAAAATCCTAGGCAGAAGTCTAAAGAAGTCCTAAAATCTAGCAAATATAAAGACATCAATTTGGTATAAACGTCTTATATTTTTTCTTGATTTCAATTATTACTACCCAACTCTCGCATCCTGGAGTGGTTAAAGCGAAATGAGTATTAGGAACCATTAAATAGGCAAAAACAAGAAGAGGAAGAAAGGTATATACCTATAATCCACGGGATTTCGTTTTTTAATGTTTGAGTTTATAGTTAATAAAGGCATCAAGGCGAAAGATGTCTTTATCTGGCTCCAGTTCGGCTTTGAACCCCGTCATCATCAGAATTGAGTTTTTTTTAATAACTATATTAAAGGTAGAGACTCAGCTGTTGGGCGGCAAAATGAAACAAGTCTGGAGGCTCGCGGCCACTCTTTCGGGGTTTCCTTGTTAGCACAGCTGCATTTAATGACTCGTTTCGGAGATAAAACAAAAAAACACTAATTACAGTAATTACGTCAAAGAGCCAGCAATCCTTCTCACTCAGCTTGTTTGTTGGACGTGGTGTAAAATTATACAGGCGCACGGAGCGTTTTATAATTTCGAGAAAAACGCTAAAATGATGCAAGGATTGTCCTGGCCGAGGTTCGTCACTTTCCTATAAAACTGTACAATAAAAAAATAATAAAATGTTAATTATGCCCGTCATAAAATTCAAATCTAGCAACATTCTTTAATTATTACAACAAAGAAGCTAGATGTCTAATAACAGTTAGGTGGTAAAAGAATGCAATTTTATCATTGAAACCAAAATAAAAATGAAACGAAGTTAAGAAGAAAAGTAAATAAAAGAAATCTTGCCAATAGTCGCTTTTTTGGACATTCCCTTATCAAGGAATAATTTCTGGTGTATACACTTTCATCCGGGCAACTAATTAGGCAATAATATATTTTCGTCCGGAGGAAGTATAGAAGTACATATGCTAGTACATAAGGAACGCCTAATAATTGTACCTATACACATTCCAATAAAATAGTTTATGCGAACCGATCGTGAATTAAAAAATAATGCTTATAATTTAATTTGTAATAAAACCCTTAAGTAAGCACGTTATTTTCTCTGATACATAAGCAAAAATGGGTTTTCGGTTTAGCCCATTTTGTAGGTTTTTTTTATAAACTCAGTTTAAAGTGAGGAAAAGGGGGGAAGCTTTACATACCATAATCTATCATTGACATTGTTTTGTCCTGTTTGGTCAAAGTTGAATGTAGAACAAAGGCGAGCAGTGGCTACAAAACAGATTATCACACTAATATTATAAAGGCGAAAGTTTGTGAGTGTGTGAGTGTGTATCTTTGTTACTTCTTCACGTCTAAACGAATGGAGCGATTTTAATAAAATTTGGTATGGAGTTAGCCGACACCCTGGATTAACACATAGGTTTTACTGCGGGAAAATATCTTATTCACATGGGAAAATCGATGAAAATGAATTCGCGGAATATTATAAATGCGAAAGTAACTCTGTCTGTATGCTACACAATCTTACCTAAAATTTACTGAACCGATTTAAATGAAATTTGGTACAGAGATAGTCTAGAGCCTGAGAAAGGATATAGGCTACTTTTTAATGCGAAAAAAGGGTTGTAAGGGTTGAAATAGGAAAGTTTGTGCGGAAATTCCGTAATTTTTAAAGATAGAAGCTTGAAAATTATTTTTTACGCTTTTGATTAGATATAAATAAATACGACATTCAATGTTTGTAAAAATTTTACCCTAAAGAGGATAAAATTAGCCGATGAAAGTTATTGTGTAATGACGTCGTCCATAAAGCTTACGGCCCAGAAAATTAAAATATTAAGTGTAAAAAGTTATAGAGGTTTTGTTTATTTGGATCAGTAAAAGTAGTTGAATACTAAGCTATATAAAATATTTTAAACTATAATTAAACTATATTAATCTATAATATTATAAATGCGAAAGTAACTCTGTCTGTCTGTGTGTTACGCAATCACGAACAAACTACTAAACCGATTTAAATGAGAATTTGGTACAGAGATAGATAAGTAGATATAAAGCTAGAGGGTTGAAACTTATTTTTTAGGCTTTTGATTAGATATAAATACGACATTTAAGGTTTGTAAAAATTTTACCATAAAGGGGGCAAAAATAAGGAATGAAAGTTTTTGTGTAATGACGTCGGCAAAAAGGCTTACGTCCCAGAAAATAAAGATATAGAAAAAAAAATTTTTTAATGCTGCCGAAAGTAACTATTCCACGCGGACGAAGTCGCGGGCATAGCTAGTTAACCATGTTTTGGTTATTCTGTTTTTTTTTTTCAAGTAGGTAGGTACTATTACAAAGCGCTTATGCATTTGATCTCCAGACTTTTGGAATTTACTAATTGTGTTCAAATTTTTAAGTATATTTTCTAGAAGTATCATAGAGTTTTGATGATTGGTGAGTGAGTGACAAAATTTAGAAACCTTGATTTTGAATAGTTCTTAAACTACAGATCCAAATTTAATGCAATTCGGAAATATATCTGATTTTGTTATGCCCTTTTGATCACTGAAAATTCGACCTTCTAAGGTTACCCACAACAAAGTTACAGGGGGGTCGAAAATGTCCTGTATGGCTTCGAGAAGAAAATGGTACGGCTATGCCTTTTTGCTACTTGCTACTGCCGTATTCCAAATGTTCTTGCCAATGGCCATTGACAGCACTAATCGATATTTTTAATTTCTTTGGTTTCATTTTAACCTTTAAGATTCTGTTGATAATGGATTCCGTTTTTCATTATAATTATTAAAATTGAATCGATAATGGTATATGAAATCCGTAACACATTAAAATTTAATACATATACAGGGTTTTTCAAGTTGATGGGCTATTAGAAGTATATGAATTAGTAGAAGGAATTCAATTCTGAAACTTGAGCTCATTTGGTTATTGTTTATGCCGCTTGTTTTAAAAATATTTTCAAGTTCGATTTACATCCGGTTATACCGGAAGTCGATACCAACTTTGTTATTTTAAATGGAATGGTATATTTTTAAAGCTGAATTCGAATAAAACGTGTAATTCTAAGGTAAGTTTGATAACCAACTTGTACACCTATGACGATCGGATTCTGAGTTAATTTAATTTATAGAAACAAAATAGCTACCGCAACCCAAATTATAAAAAATCATAACTTCTACAAAATACGACTTAAAGTGTTGAAATTTTTACTAGTAATAGCTGAATATTAGTGCTAACGCCTTGACAAAATTGAATTAAATAATTTATACAGGGCGTTCAAAATAAAATTCTAAAATTGAAAAACTTCAAACACGAATTACTTCGTTTTTTCAAATGGCACCTTCTATTATTTATTTTTTCAATCGATTCCTTTTTTTATCCTCTTTCGATCTATATGGATACTACCTATTTTATTTAAAATTTTGGAATAATTTTGAATTATTACTTAAAATAGGAAGTATCCATATAGATCGAAAGAGGATAAAAAAAGGAATCGATTGAAAAAATAAAAAATAGAAGGTGCCATTTGAAAAAACGAAGTAATTCGTGTTTGAAGTTTTTCAATTTTAGAATTTTATTTTGAACGCCCTGTATAAATTATTTAATTCAATTTTGTCAAGGCGTTAGCACTAATATTCAGCTATTACTAGTAAAAATTTCAACACTTTAAGTCGTATTTTGTGAAAGTTATGATTTTTTATAATTTGGGTTGCGGTAGTGATTTTTTTTCTATAAAGTAAATTAACTCAGAAACCGATCGTCATAGGTGTACAAGTTGGTTTTTTAAACTTACCTTAGAATTACACGTTTAATTCGAATTCAGCGTAAAAAATATGCCATTCCATTTAAAATAACAAAGTTCGTATCGACTTCCGGTATAACCGGATGTAAATCGAACTTGAAAATATTTTTAAAAAAAGCGGCATAAACAATAACCAAATGAGCCCAAGTTTTAGAATTCAATTCTTTCTACTAATTCATATACTTCTAATAGCCCGTCAACTTGAAAAACCCTGTATTATAAACTAAAATATCCATTAATCACTAGAAATTTATAAACAAGTATGTAATAATATCATGGAGTGCATTATCAAAATTAGTACATTATTTGCAACCCTGTCGCTATTTAAGGGTAAGAAAGTGAATCTTTCGGTATCTTAGTGAACAGTTAGTTTAATTTCCGAAGGGACATTTAACAAATAAACTAAATTAAGACAGTTAGTTTACATCTCAGGTGACCGTATATCTGAGAAGCGAAAGCGTAATTGAACAAACTAAATTACTAAAGCCACAATAAAACAAAAATAGTCGATAATTAATGCTTAATAGTAAGCGCGGTTGGTTGGTTAGAAACGATATTACGAGAGTGCAATGTGATTCGCAAGAGACCATGTCAAGAGCAGTTTAATTAGACGAGTAACACAGTGCAGTATGTATGTACTTATTAGTACAGAGACGTGGGTTGTTCATGGAGAGAATAAGCCGTCGGTTGGCTTCCGTGCCGTGTCTTTCACGGACAAGAACCGCCGTCGTAGCCGTCGGTCTGTCGGTCCGTCTCGTCCCGACGCGACCCCGTCTCTGATGCAAACACTTTCGTCTGTCTGTCCCTATGCCGTTCAAACTTCGGCCGGAATTGGTTCTCGAGCGCTAAATAGATTGTGATGCAGCAAGTTGAATTATATTGTGTCGTGTATGCATTTATGTCAAGTTAACTCACTCCTCCGAAGTACCTGCGCCGCTCTCTCAAGACGGCGACTCCGTAACACAATTAATTGGAATATAATAACTAATAGTAGCCCTCCCTAATGATATATCTACCCTTTTAAACGTACATTTATTGTGAAACTTTGGATAACGATGATGGAAACAACGCTTCCCTTTATTAGGACATGTTACTAGAGCTTCACGAGACTTTCTAGAATTTTTGTCAACACAAGAGTACCGATGTAAAAATCGAGACAAGATCAAGAGAATTTTTGAGATCAAGACATTTGGTAAAGAATCTCATCTCAATGCAGTTTAATAAATACTTATTAAGATGCATTAATATTTCTGATTCTATTTAACAAAATCTAGCATGATGCAGTGGCGTCTCCCCTCCTCCCTCTTCATCGATAATCTACATTAATTCTTTAAAAGGCGAGAAAAAAACAACTCACTTTGTTTTTGTTTTATCGGTTAATTAAATATGATTATCCACAATAATAATGAAATAATTTATGTTTTTGAACTGGCTCAATGATTTAGCAATGTAAAACATATATATTAGGAGTATATATACATGCATTGGACACTAAAGAAGTATTTAATAAGCTTGCGAAACACCATGACGATTAGATTTTGTTTTGTACAATTTAAACTTGTAAAAAATTCTTTTCATGGTGTCTTCCTACTTCAGGATCTCATAAAGTTTTGCATTTAGTTCCCACTTCGTTACCTGCTATGTCTAGTACTATTAGTGCTCTCATTTCGGGATCAACTGTAATATACTATGTACTATATTGTGGGATTGTTGAATAGATGAGGCTTTTAACTCTTGTAACTCCATATTAAGAAATTAAAACACAGAATTTTGTAAGACAATATATATTTATAATTCACAATAATTATTTCAACTCACAGTCTTCTTCAGGTGAAAATTAATAAACTAAGTATAAATACACAAAGTCTTATATACTAATTTACAAAATAAGGACAAGAGGGGGGAATTACGTTAAAGTAGTAGGTGCATCTAAATATTTAGAAGAGGCTAATAACATACATTCAACTGGTCATTTAAGGCAATCCCTTTTCTATTCAGTTTATTTATTTCAACTTTCTCTAGCAAATTCAATTTTAAGCCTTTATTTTCTAAATGAAGAATTTTATAATTTTCATTGAAATTATGTTTCGATTCATGGAGGTGCTCTGCATATGTAGATTTTGAATCGTTGTTTTTGAAGCACGCTAAATGTTCTTTAATTCTTTCTTTGAATGTCCTGCCCGTTTGTCCTACGTACGCTTTTTCGCAATCACCACAGTTCAATAAATACACTCCTGATTTTAAGCTATTATCTGTTTTATCTTTGTTATTTTTTATTATGTTACCTAACTTATTGTTAGTTTTGAAAGAAATTTTGTTTTCCGTAAGGATGGAAACCACGAATTCGCAATATTTCATAAAGAAACTCAAACTGATACTATAATTCATTCCAAATCACTTCATCCAACTACTCACAAACTAGCATTCTTTCATTCAAGCCTACACAGATTAATCAACTTCAAATTACAATACCGAATTAAACAGAATCTATCAGATTGCTCTAAATAATGGCTATAAAACGGATTTGGTTAATAATTTATTAAATAAAAAACTACAGAAACAGATACTAAACTCAATATGCCCCCTTGTGATACCAAAAACTAATTCAAAATTTAAGTCTATTACTTTCTTAGGTAACATTTCGGAAAAAATAAGAAAATATATTTCAAAACACACGGAAAACAAAATTTCTTTCAAAACTAACAATAAGTTAGGTAACATAATAAAAAATAACAAAGATAAAACAGATAATAGCTTAAAATCAGGAGTGTATTTATTGAACTGTGGTGATTGCGAAAAAGCGTACGTAGGACAAACGGGCAGGACATTCAAAGAAAGAATTAAAGAACATTTAGCGTGCTTCAAAAACAACGATTCAAAATCTACATATGCAGAGCATCTCCATGAATCGAAACATAATTTCAATGAAAATTATAAAATTCTTCATTTAGAAAATAAAGGCTTAAAATTGAATTTGCTAAGGGGAAAATTGAAATAAATAAACTGAATAGAAAAGGGATTGCCTTAAATGACCAGTTGGATGTATGTTATTCGCCTCTTCTAAATATTTAGATGCACCTACTACTTTAACGTAATTCCCCCCTCTTGTCCTTATTTTGTAAATTAGTATATAAGACTTTGTGTATTTATACTTAGTTTATTAATCTTCACCTGAAGAAGACTCTGTGAGTTGAAATAATTATTGTGAATTATAAATATATATTGTGACTTACAAAATTCTGTGTTTTAATTTCTTGTGGGATTGTGGTAACTGATGGCGTTTTATTGAGAAACTTTTATACTTTTTACAGAACGAAGACAAATCTCACAGTTTCTATTTTAAAATTAATAATCTAATATCTCCTAGCTACGTCCTTATTTATTATTTATTTCCCCGCACACTCACCCAAACTAATTTAAATATACAAATGACGCCTACACGAAAAATCCCTACAATATTTATAAGTACCTACATAGCTAGGTGGATATAAATGAAAATAAATCTAAAGTATGAGTTTAATGACATTAGCCGGAAGTAATAATTGATTACAAAGAGCTAAATTAAGAAAACGTATCGCGATTTTAACGATATACAGGGTAATTGTATTCAGTCCACCCCGTAGGCGTATCCCCGGATTGAGTTGGAATATCATTTCGAAATTAAATTTTAACAAATACTTCCGTCTATTTTTATTTTTAGATTGTGTGAAATTTTCGTTTTTTATTCACCTTGACTTATTAATCAAAGAATAATTTTGTTTTATTCCTTAGGATCACAGGGTGTAAAGACAACACGAACAAAATGATTGATAACTTAAGGGCATCAGCCGTTATCACTTGGTGAACATGATTCAAATATTAAAAATGAAAAAGTGAGAAATTTCACTAAAACTTTATTAACTACTCAATGCGCATTTCGCCTTATAACTGAATCTTCAGGAGTATCAAGATTTTTCTAAATAACAAACAGCAAATAAATTAATTTATAGTACATACTAAGAGGGTGGGGGATGAACAATGTTTGGGTTCAATAAGGAATTGTTACCAAATTCTATTTGGTCATTGGTAATATTTTAATTTTCTTTTTTAGCTTTTTTAATTTCTAAGATTTCATACCTATCTAGTATTGGACCTCCTTTTAAATTATGTAGTAATTTAATATTATTTTTATTTATGGTGTGATTATTTTCAATTACATGAGTGGCTAAACCTTATTGAACCCAAACATTGTTCATCCCCCACCCTCTTAGTATTTACCATAAATTGATTTATTTGTGTTTTGTTACGTATAATCCTGTTACTCCTGAAGATGCCCTTATAAGGGAAAATGCGCATCGAGCAGTTAATAAAGTTTCACACCAAGCGAGTAACTTTTTTTTAATAGACGTTATTTCAAAAAAACTCGCAGTGGGGTATGTTGTAACACTTGCACGGGGCGAGTTGTAGCAAGTTACAACTTGCCCCTTTTGATTTATAAGGTAGGTATATGAAATTATGCGGGAAGTATTTAAATTCCTTCTTTTCATGTTTTCAATACTTACCTGTTGAACTCGACTGATTTTACTACCTACGTCAATCAAAAGGCTGATTACTTAAGAAATTGAGATTTTGTCATTATAAATGGCTGTGTGCCTAAAGTTCCTTTATAGTTTAAGAAAGACCATGTTTTTGATAATATTTGGTTATTTTTCTATTAAATTAAGAATAAAACTTAAAAGTCTAAGTTTGTTATAACGTGCCTAAGGTTTATCATGCTAAATGAATAAAAAATCTGATTACTGAAGGAGTTAAGATTATAAATGGCTGTAAGCCTAAAATGCCTTAATAGTTTAAGTAAAGAAAGATCATGTTATTGGTTAATTTTTAAATATTTTCTGTTAGATTAAATATTTAACTTAAAAGTCTGAACCTGTTTTAGCGTTTGTATAGTTTCTTATGCTAAATATGCCAAATAAATATTTATAAAATATAAAATTGGTTTTCAATTCCTAATGTTACAATTTGCACCAAGCCTGTTACAACTAGCCCCAATCACAGGGTAAGTTATAACACTCGTCAGTTTTTTTTCAAAGCCGATTCTACAAAAAATCGTTACAGGTTTGATCAAAAGTTTATTTGAAATCGATAGTTGAATAGTTGTTAATTGGAATAGTACTGCTAAATTTAATAAATTCCAAACAAGTAAGCTTTCATAGCCAAGAAGCGACAAATTGTTACAACTAGCCCCCCGCTCCCCTACATAGTTTTAGAGTGTTTTTTTTACTTTCTTATTTTATAAAATTTCAAGTTTTTTTTAATATATCTATTAACCTATTTGGCCGAATTCGAGTGCGTTAAGGCTCATAATTATAGTAGTACCTATATAAATTAAAGTGCACATGTAATACGAAGGTATGGGCCGTAGGTCCCGAACTGGGAATTAAAAAGTTAAAAACCTGTAAGGGTGGGAATGAACCCCCCTATTTTTATAGGTAGTTTTTGGGTTATAAGAGTTTGACGTTTTAATATCCCCCTGCCCCCATGGACTTATTCTGGTTACGCCATAAGCGTGGTTCAAGTCAAAAAAATAAGTTGGTTATGACATACTTTGGTTACAAACCTAAAATTAGTTTATTCTTCTTCTTTTAACTATTTGCGGTGCAAATACCCTGAAATAAATGTTTTAAAGACTAAACATAGGTACCTTCGGTATTAGAAGGATTATTCATTTTTATCTATATACAGGCTTACAGGTAAAGTCGACCCAGATCCTTTAAGAGGTTGTAATTTCCCTCATTTCTGACTGATTTGACTATGAAAGACCGTATCCCAAACTTAACCGTTTTCAAGTTATTGGACTTTTAAGTTTTTTTATAAAATTTGCCGATTTTTTGTCTATTGTTCCATTTTTTTTGTTTTGTGCATCTAATTTATTTGTTTTTGCTATTTTTTTTAATCCAATTACATCTGTTGATGTTTTGAGGCAGAAAATTATCGATGTGGCAAACGAAATAAGAAGAGGTTTAACTACTGGTGTAGTGAAAAGTAGCTTAAGACAGAATGAGAGTATGTGTGCGAAACAGAGGCGGACATGTGGAACATACATTGTAAACTTTCTTTGAAAAGAGTAAAAAACGTTTATTTTGTACCTATTTAGATCGTTTTATTTTGTTTTCTGACTCAAGTGATAAATTTGATGCTTAAGTACCGTTATTTTTTTACTACTATTTGGAAGCATTTTATCAAAGATTTTTGTAAGATTTCTGATAATACCCTAGCTTGTAATACCTTGTTGAATAGCTAAAGAACCATAAATATTTTTAAACATATCTGCAACATAACTGTCATTGAGTTTTTTTAATATTTAAACAGGATAAAAAATATTTTTTACGAATTTATTACAATTTTTCATTATCAATCATCTACTGCGACCCAGTTGGTTCAGTTACCTGTAATTTTAGTGTTGAGAATAATAAAGCAACGTATGTTCTACAGAAAAATAGCAAAAAACAAATAAATTAGAGGCACTAAACACAAAATACCGGCCAAGTGCGAGTCGAACTCGCGCACCGAGGGTTCCGTACAAACCTGTATATATGTGATGTAACTAAAAATTTAAGGTTTTCGGAATATTTCCTTTATATGTGCTATAAAACATTGCTTCATGCCTGATTTCAAGATTCTAAATCGACTGGAAGTACCCTTTAGGTTTTGATTCCCTTGCGAGTAGTTTCGAGTTTGAAAATATGCGGCTTAAATTGCTGTTTCTTTTGATTGCGTTGACATAGAAGTTTAATTTTGTTACAGCTTCAAGGTATACAGACCTGAGTATTTGATATGAATTTCAATTTAATACCTCTACGCGTTCATGAGGAAAGGGGTAGTAACTTTAAAATTATTAAAAATATTTTTATTATATGATGTAACTAAAAATTTACGGTTTTCGCAATTTTGCCTTTATCTGTGCTATAAGACGTTGCTTCGTACCAAATTTCAAGATTCTGAGTTCACGGGAAGTACCCTGTAGGTTTTGATTCGAAAATTTGCGGCATAATCGGCTGTATCTTTTGATTGCGTTGGCTTAGAAGTTTGATTTTTTCACAGCTACAAGGGACAATAGACCTGTGTATTTGGTATAAATTTTACCTTGATACCTCCACGCGTTCCTGCGAAAAAGGGTCTTGACAGGCGGACGGACGAACGGACGGACAACGAACTGATCCTATAAGGGTTCCGCTTTTTCCTCTTGAGGTGCGGAACTCTAAAAAATGGGACCAAGACAAAAAATCGGCAATTTTTATAAAAAACCTTTAGTCCAATAATTTGAAAACAGTTAAGTTTGGGACACGGTCTTTCATAGTGAAACCAGTCAGAAATGAGGGAAACTATAACCTCTTACGAGTCAGAAAGGGTTTGGTGACCTTAGCACTCCAATAATAGAAATTACGTGAAATTGGTCGCTTTGTAAAATGTTCTAAACTTGGTAATAAGAGTAATAAAAAAAGTTAATTAGTGAAAAGTAAAATACCAAGTGTTTTATTACTCCTCAAGTTAAACTTTCTCAAAACTTTTTAGGGTGTATCAAATGGTGATTTTATTTTATCAATCTTGTCGTCAAGAATTGAATTTTGTATGATAGATTTTCAAAGCTCAAAGCACAAGTTACATTTAGTTGGATACAGTCGACCTTTACTTGATGAAAATCTATTATCACAACAAAAAATAAGAAGTAAGTAATCAATATGTAAAAATTGAATCGATGAGGCTTCTATTCTTTGTAACTCCATGATTAAACACAGTAAAATACAGCACAAAGTTTTGCATTTTGAAAACAAGGGAAAAAAACTAAATTTATTAGAAAGTTTAGAGATTAACAAGTTAAATAAAAAAGGCTGTATTTTAAACGACCAATTAGACTTAAACAAATCTCCCTTACTCAACTTAAATTTTCAACATTCCACTAGTTAATTTCCATCCCTTCCTCTTTGTTAATTTTATTACCTATATAAGTCGGTTTGTAGTTAATTTTGATTTAGATTTCTTCCACCTGAAGAAATAATTATTGTGGATTACTATTAATAAAAATTTTTGTAACTAAAACTTTGTGTTGTGTATTACTGTGTTTAATCAATATGTGATGAAACTATCGTTACATTTAAGAAATAAATAAAGTTGTGGAAATCTAAAAAGCCTTGTGTTTATTTATGAGACCTTTGGTTATTTAAAAGAATATTTTTTTAACATTGCTCAATACTTTTAGATAAAGCTCCTCATACCTTTTCAACTCATGACGATTACAACAATTATTAAACTTTTCACAGAAATAAATATATTGACCACTGCAAAGCCCGACCACATACCACATCTTCATTTCAGTCCACATTATCAGTTTCTCGCGATATTTCCGAATTTTACTAATTTCATTTAATATTCCTAAAATGCCACGAACTGAATATCGAATAAAACGCAGAGCACGTGTTTCTACAACATAACCGAACAATTTTTAACCACGAAAGGTTGTTTCAATGGCATGGCGAACCATTCTCGAGTCTCTTATCGGCCCGACCACTTTTTTTGCTAGTTTATTTCGAAAGCAAGTTAACAAAAACTCCCGTGTTTATGAATGTTGTTTGATGGGTCGTCCAGATAACATTTAATCGTAACGAAGGTCAGTTTAGAAAAAAGATTACGTAAACAACGAAATGTTAACGACTAATCTCATTTTATGTCCGAGATAAAATAGTTGATGGCTGTTTTTTATTGGGATTTTTATGGCTAAACGTCGTTAAGAATAATTCGGCCATTAGCGCAAATTCTTTATATAAGATACTTACTACAATTTAATAGAAAAAGTAACGGGAAGGAGTATGTTTACTACAGAAAAACAAACCAATTATTTATATAAAAGTTTACATTTTTGATACGATATACATATTACTTTCTAAGGAAAATATAACAAAATAAAAAAAGATACGAACCTCAAGAGACTCAAAACAATTTTCTATTTAATCTTAAATAAAAATTACACGAATGTATTAACTTTCTTAATTGAGTATTGTTATAAAAGAATTTCGAATGTGATTGATACCGGTGGCGTTTTTTAAGTACCCGAAAGGTGAAACTTTGGGCCATAAATTGTACAGCGGATAAGACACTTTGAGTAAAGAAAGTTTCTGGAAATATTCAGGAATATTCTTTTACTTTAAAGCAGCTGGGAAAAGCTTTAAAACTGTGCTGGAAAACGTGTTTCACTACACAAAAAAAAACACTATTTTAAAACAAGAAAATATATTGCTTTGAAGATATTTACTCTTTTTAAATAAATAAATACTTTTTTTTAGTATTTTGTTTTGTGTTAAGAAAACAAGAATATTTCCTTCAACACTTTTATTTACTTACTGCAATTGGTTTAAAGAAAGAATTTTTTTTTTAAATAAATTTATACAGGTTTCGATCGAAGACTAACTCTGTTCTTACTACTTGGAATGAAAATGTTTCTTTTTGCTACAACTTTTTGAATGGTTTAAACAAAAAGTAATTTCTTAATTTTAAGACATTTCTGTTTTGAAACAATAAAATATTAATTCTATTCAAAACTGGATTGGATAAAGCACTTCCTCGAAACGAAACAGTTCTGCTATAATAAAGCATTATCATTTCATTTTAAAGAACATTTTATATAGTACAAATATGTGACGCTTTGATGAGCTCCATATTTGTCTTCCGTTTCGATTTTCAATATATTGCGTCATACGTTAAAGAACTATCAGTGTAAAGTGAATTGTTGGTGTACAATAAAATTTTCTGAAAAAGCAGAGGTATATTTTTATAAGAAAATGGAAGAATCTTTAAATAAAATTGGCTTTGGAGAATTTGGAGAAGCATTTCCATAATACTTAATTTTTACTAATTTATTTATTAATTATATTTAAAATAGAAGCATGAAATAATGAAAATTTTTGCATTGTAAATATGTAATAGAGCCGCAATATTAGAATTAAGTTTTTAATTCATTCTGTATCATGTTATCTGCTGTATATACATAAGTACATAAATATCTACAAATCAATTTTATCCACAACGAACTCTCAACGAAGTAGTAGTAAAATAAAACTGTTTTTTAAATAGCAGTAGGTATTTACAGTTTAGCAAAATTTGTAAGCGCACTTTCTCTCGATAAAGAAAATATGGCTAATACTACTGCAATTTGATCATCGTTTATTGTGGATTGTATATGTATAAAAAAGGTTATCTATAATAGAAAATTTACACTTTTGGCAAGTCGATTGTTTTATGATGAGAATCGTTTGATCGATAAACCAAAAATTCTAGTTTTCATTTTAAATTAAAAACAATAATTTATATTACAGCTACTGGAATCATTTGGATTAAACAACTTCTTATTAAAATGGCAAACTTGAGCAATCACTACGTTACATTAAAGAGCTTTAATAAGGTCGAATCAGTAAATGGAAGTAAAGTTCTTATTATGGATAAAAATAAAAAGACGCATTTTCCAGTCATGATGCATACATTCCCTACTGGTGAATCATACGTAACACTAAAATGTCTTAAGCAATTTTTTTTAGTTCCTTTTATACTATTGTTTATGTGTGTATCGTTGTCCTTTTTATTATTTTATGTTCAATAAAGATATGTTACAATAATCACATCTTATTTATATACCATTCCATTGATTTGTAAAATTGCTTTATTATTATCTACAAATGAAAAATTAAGAAAAAATTAAATTTTTAAAAAAATTTTTGTAATTTAATACGAAACAGTTTCATGTTTAATACAAAAATATACCGCTTTAAACTCAAATATTAATCGAGTTCATTATGAAGAAGTACCATCTTAAATGGAAACATCCGTTTTTTGTGTTGAAGAAAAATATTATTTTTTCCAAGCCCGCAAATCTTGTTTTAAGAAAACTAAATTGTTGAAATCAGTAGATAAATATTCTGTTTAAAGGAATACATTATTCTAACGAAGAAATATTGTGGTTTTCGTAAGTAAACCCCTTTTTCGCTTCAAACATTGCTGTATTTAACTGAAAGTATAGTTTTTTAAATGAAACGCAGTATTTGATTACCATTAAAACTTTTAAAGTTTTTATTTAAGAAAATTTTTATTAGCGTATATATGAAACTAAGATTTTCATGAATGAAGTGTATTTTATTCACATTAAATATGCTCTTTTTTCCGTGTTCAAGCCCTTTAGGACCTTCGAAGCACTGTATTTCAACACCTTTCCCGTACAAGTATTTGGGGCTTGATAATCAAACTACTTTATAAAATTGCTTAGAAATTTGTATTTCAAAAAAACACTTTCGAATTGCTTAAATCTTTTAAAAGTGCTCAAAGTCCTATTACAGTTCTTGAAGCCCTTTTGATTTCATTTTATTCCTTAGAGCTTTGAAGGTAATTTGTTTTCGATGTAATTAGTAATTTTAGGTCCTTAGATTTAAAATGTAATTAATACTTAAAGAACCAACGCACTTTAATTAAAGACCATGGGCTTAGAGCTCCGTCTTTTGATAAGGGCTTTGTTCAGTTTCCGAAATGAATAAAGGAAGAAATACTTGTTGTGAAATGTGCTACTGTTTTGTGAATGTACGTATGTACCTGAAAACAAAGCAAAAGGAATCTGTAAACAACAGCAGCAATTTGCTCAGTTCATAAGTTTGAACGACCATCGGGAGCTTGTTCGTTTAGACACATATGTGGTGTAAACGTAATGTAGTTCATGTATAGAAAAAGCGTGAGGCCTCTATATAATAATATATATATGTAGCTGATTCAGTCCGGCTTTTTATGGTCGAGTGAAAAGTTGAAATAGACTGAAGGGATGTAGTTATAATCGTAATGGTTCCCGGGCGGATAAGTCATATCGTATCTAAACTTTGATACAGCAGCAACAGCTGCTATAAAAAATGTCCCCTCGTTTCGACCCTAACGCGCGCCAAAATAGCTCCTATTCGCCCCCTTTCGCCTCTGCCTCCCGACAAAAATAACGTATTAGCTTTCGCGCGTAATATTGTTTTCCGACGACGCAGCATGTTCGTTATTGCCTTTGTCAAAAAATGTTTCGAATCTAATAAAGCGAAAAAATGCAGAAAGACGGAGCACTGCCTCCACACGACGTGTGCTTTCGCCTACCAGACTTGTCGGACCTTTTATTATTTTTTTCGTTATTGTGGCAAAGTGCCAAATGACGACCACCCCATGTTGTAATCCGATTTTCGTACCCCAAATATGTATTTAGGTAGGCGACAAACATGAATTCTTATATTTGTATCACGAACGTTATTTGTTATATTACGTAGCATGCAAAAAAAACTCCAGAAGTGACACTGAAATAAAGATTTGATTTGAGGGTTGATGAGTTGGAAACGGTTGGTTTTACGACAATATTCAATCAGATCCTTTTTATCTTAGTAAAAGTACGCCAACCCCAAGACAATAAATATATAAAAACTCAAAGTCTAATTCTGAAAAGTATTGTGTTTTCCAATTAAAACTTTGATCTTGGGGTGGGTTAAGTGTAATTAACGTTTTCAGTTGAAATTTCACAGAAATTTCGCTTAGCGAAGGTCACAGAATACATTGATTAAAATGGAAATATCTTGAGGGTGTCAGACTTAATTATAGATGCCTGATAATGGAACATGTAGGCAGTATGTAATAAATATGTTTGTTTAATATAGTTTAGTCGAGTGAGAACTCGTTTAAACATGAAATTATGAATTGTTAATATTACTATCAAGTTGTACCGGCTTCCGAAAGGGAAATTGGGTACGCAATAGATGATTACTTAATTAAGATTTAGTTGGTAATCATCTGACATCTTTGAAGGAGTTCGGTAACTTTGACTCACACCTGCTGAATTAATTAAACGCTTGAAAGGACCTGAAAGGGATTAGTGAATTCTAAAGGACGGAGAGATAAAGATGTCTCAAATAAAAACCTTTGCCGTTATTATGAAATAAATTTTCATTAGGCAACGTAGATAAGACATGGCATGGAACTATTAATTACAGCATTATCTTCGACATTTATTTGACAGATATAAGGCTCCGCTAATTTACCCTTAACAACTAGAGAGGAATTGTTACAGAAAATTAAATGAACAATACACAGTTACAACTTTTAATTAATTTCAATAATGAAGAAGGGTGGTTTTAATTTATCTAATATACAGGGCGTAGTTATGAGCAAAAGTTATTTTGATTCTGGAGTTTTCCACATTGTTAGAATTAAAAATGTTTCGAACCCTGTGAAGTCGTTTTGCTTAAATATTCAAGTTTTTTATTTTGTTATAGACATCAATTTTTCAAGAATTAATTGACAATTTTCATAACTTTTCTTGTAGGTAATGGCTTTTTACCGAAGGTCGTTATTTTGTCCCTTTTATGCACTATGTTACAAAGGGCGCAACCAATTTGTAAACTTTATATTATGTATGAACACGAAGCCCCAGTAGCAAATTCCCAAGGGTGGACCAGGAGGTCCCACAATGCCCACCGTGATTTATTTTTCCCTTAAATTAAAATTCTCGTGTCAAGGTTCCCTACACAAGAGACGATTTATAGGTGTTATGAATTTAATTTCTAAAATAATAATTTAAGCCCTTTTGCGATAATAACCACGCGGACTATGGGCAGACGGGTTAATTAAAAAATTATTCTGAAGGCTAATGAGTCAGTCAGATTTGGGTTGTTACTGGTTATAAAAAAACACTTTGTGTTTATATTTTATAAACTTAGTGTCTGTCACGTTTCAGTAGATATACATTTAAGTCAACAGCAAAGAGATTTTGTAAACTTAAGTCAAACTCTTGTTAATTTTTGTTCCTCATTATCTCTAAGGGCTGAAGGCTAAATTAAAATTGCATTATTAATTAGATTATAACTTTTTTAAAATAATTAATTATCTAGTTTTTAAAACTTCTTAGGAAAATCAAAGTAATTTAAATGTAGAAAATTATTGACAAACAAGTCCGTTCAATAAAGATTTCTAAACTGTTTTTTATACACTTTTTAGAAACTAGTAATCCAAATCATATTTCTGGACCCCACGTGCAGTTTCCAACCCTTTCTACAATTACAGGAAACGCTTGCAGGTTGTAGCGCATTCACAATTATAGCTGTGTAGGCGTCCCTTGTATTACGGAACAAAGATTGGTACATTTAATGAACAAAAAGGGGCGATTCGAATACATATATTATACCGGCGATTTCGAGCAAACGACCTTTATCTCTAATGTTTAACATCCCCGTTCACAATGGCAACTGCTACCTAAATTAATAACCAAAAGGCAATTTTAATATCACCTTTGATCGCCGACACACATTTCACAGAATAATGTCGGTTATTAGGAATGCACAGAGAGCTGGAGCGAGCGGGCGATGATCGCAAGTTGGATACATTTTAGGTCCTGGCCACCCCGACGGTCGCGACGAGGTCAGAAATACGACGTCGATGCTCGGTGGACTGCAGTTAACCAAATGACAACAGGGGAACAGTGGCGTATCAAAAGGGAGAATATTGGGGATGTACCCCCTCCATGAATAATCAACATTAATCCTTTAAAAGGCGAAAACAATACGAGTCATTTTGTTTAAGTTTTATAGGTTAACTCTTAACTAGCGACCCGCCCCAGTTTCGCACGGATGTAATGTAGATAAAGAAATGGTTATTGTGGATTATCCCTAAGAGATAGACATATACCATTATGGACTTTTTTGTAGACCGTTTTAAGGTGTACAATACTGTAGTAGGTACATTATTTTAATCTATCTCGTAGAGTTTAGCCAGAGTTTGCAATGTAAACGCAAAAAAATGTAATTATTTACGACATCACATTAGAAACCTGTAAAATAATCAGTGTTTCTCTACTATATTATGCATGTATTATACGAGGGCGGATCAAATATAAACGAGCCTTTAAAATTGAGCGCCGAATAGTTGTTCAAGGCGCATACGGGCGTTAGCAACTTGAAGTGGGGATATTAGGTGACACGGAAACGACTCGTCATATTGCTGTGTTTGCTTGGTTAGTAGCTATCACAATGAGTGACAAAGAGATGCATAGCAGCGTTGCGCAACGGATTATTATTTGAATTTTTAACGAAGAGCGTAATCGAGTCTGTAAATCTTCGCGATTCTAGACAGCAATGACCGATTACTGCACGCGTAGAAACCTTTTGCAAGAATAACGCAATCTGTCGTTTCATCTATCTGTTCTTCGTGCACAGCTATGGGAGTGTCGCACCGAGAACATAACGAAAAACTGTTTAATATTTCACTCGATAATGGGTCCCAAATTGCTGGGTTGAAAAACAAAGCTGTGGTAATTTAAAAGCATTGCAGCTTTAACGCAGGCCCAAATCAGTAAAATGCACTAGACTCAGTCGGAGCACCATCCATATAGCCCAAAGTTATCCCCTTGTGATTTCCACATGTTTGGGCCCCTCAAAGAATCACTAGGAGGCGAGCGATTTCAGACTGATGAACATGTGCAGGGGTTTGTGCGCAACTGGATAGACTCCCGCCCTGCTTCTTTTTATGAAAACGAGATGAAAAAACTACCAATCCGTTGGGAAAAACGTATAATCAAATAAGGGGGATATGTCGAAAAATAGCGAAATTTGTGTTTTTGTGAAAATTTTCAAAATAAATGTTTTATGAACAAAGGCTCGTTTATATTTGATCCATCCTCGTACATATAAACCTTCCTCTTGAATCACTCAAAGTACACAGAAGGAAGAATACAGTATTATTGTAATCCTCTTTGATAATGACCGAGAGGTCGAAACATATTTGTTAGAGTTTCTAAGAAATATTGTGTGAATTTTTGAATTTTATGCTTATATTATTACAATGTTTCACAACGAACCTACCGCAAATTTAATCCAATGTATAACTATGAATTCAAATCAACTTTCATTTCAATTTCTACAAAATTTAAATTTCATTGGTATTTTAACTTATTCTTCAAACTATAATCGGCGTTAAATATACATGATATCTGAAATCTACAATCTTTCATTGAAGGCAGTGGACATTACTTAACGATAAGTTTGAAAAAATAACGAAATTTTAGATGTGCATGTAAGATTAAAATGATTGTCATTAGTTAGGTTGGAGGGAATTGCGTCAAGTTAATTTTAATGTTCATATTAAATAATAGTTGAACTCATTTTATATATGGTACTTAAGTTATCTCTGGTTTTCGCCAACGACGTATTTCGTAAATACATTCATACTTTTGTGGGTTCTATCCTTTTCTTATTCGTTGAAACGAGTAAAGGATAGATCACTACTGTCAACTTTGATTATGTCCTACACATGCATTCATAAATTTTACACAGTATATTTTCTTTACTGAAGTCGTTAGTAGTCAAAAAATCCTCATATAATATAAATGAATATAAAGTCAATTTTATTTAAGAAACTAGGAAGATTAAAGCCAACATTTGCAAGAGAGTTTTAGTTTTAATGAATTTTTAACCCTTTATTCATAGAAGAAAATCAAACAAATAGCTTTGGAAACACTAAATATCGAGGATCAACGAAAACATTTAGACATATACTACGCGTTTCACCACCCAATGTGTATTTCTTATACTAATTACGTATCCTTTGTCTAACTTTAGTGAACCGAACTATGCGTGTGTTGACTGCTGCGTATAATAAACCACATAAATTATCATCATCGCGAACCTTCACGTCGCGTGTCATTTTGCTACCTAATGATACGTAATAGGCTGGCGGAGGCTGTATTTCAATAACTGTCATCTTATTGAAAAGCCCCCGTTGGCAGCAAACTTTCCGGTTCTAATTTATGGGTGTAACGCAAGTTAATCTTTCCGCTTCCTGTACAAATATGTATCTGCGTATACTGCACATGACAAGTGTGTGCATCAAATATACATACGTCTCACTGCTGTCGGTACTATTATCCCCGTTGCCATATGGGTTTAATCAGGAACAATAACTATTCCATTTCAATAAAAGTTCCTGAATCATAAGTAAACGACTTCAAATATATAACATCCTTGTGGACAATTTAGTAATATAGACCAGTGCTGAAGCCTTCAAAAATAGTAAAAAGTGAAAAAAAAATATAGTAGAATAAAACCCATTGGAAAAAGAAGAGAATATAACAGAAATGAAAGGAAAAATAATTTACGGGCGATCTGAGGCCGGGAAGGGGAAGGGGGTGAGTTTTGAAGGGTAAAAAACGGTTTTCTTGATTTCTGGAAAAACTACAAGCCTTATGGAAAAAAGCGTAATGGCAAAGTTGTAGGTAATAAAAAGATCTACAACTTTTATATTTACATTTTTTTTACATACTCTCAAAATTTATGTGAAAAATCCAAATAACCAACTTTTTAGTTTTTTATTTTTATCTTTTATAAAAAATTTTGTTCTTTCACGAAATTTGGTGAAAACTTACCTATTTATGTCCCAAACACGCTGTATGTTTTTTGATTTGAAATATTTATTTTTTCAAGTTATTTTTACTTAATATCGAAAAAGCACCATAATTTTCAATCGAAAATTCTCACGTCAAAATGTCTGCTTTTTAAAAACGTTGGTGGGCGTTTTCTTCGTTGAAATCTCTACTTTCTGATGGTGTGAGAAAAAATATACATTACTATGGTAAGTTTTCTCAGGAAATGCAAGAAACGAAAAAAACTAAATTAATGTTTTTAAAAATATTGTTACGTAATTCACAATATGTAGTATTTTTCTCTCAACACTTTTTATTTAAATTAATTCCAACACAACAACGATTCAATATCTATTTCGATAACAACAACAACTCTATAACTATTTCGCTTGTCAATCGCTTTTCTTCTCTTCTCGCTTATATCTGTCGCTCTCTTCTATCAAATACTGTCAAACTGTCCGATCCGTTACTTGCTATAGATGCCGGAGACTTGCTCCTTTGCATATTCATCTTGGTTTCTAGTTGGGTTTGCTTATTGCAGTGGCATTTTTATGTAGATGGGTTTGGTGTTTGAGCTTATTCTTAGGTTTTTTATTTCCGGGTTGGTGTGGTTGTCCAAGTGGGCGCAGAATTTTTCTGCGCATTTGTCTATGTAGTCCTTGAGAGGAGGGACGTCCATTTCTCTTTGTAGTTGTGAGTTTCTAATATACCAGGGGGCGCCGACTGCTGTTCTTATTATCCTGTTTTGTAGGGAATGTAGTGTTTTTGCTTTTTTTTGCATGTCTCCAGTTTGTGGATCCGTATGTTATGATTGGACGGATGTATACTTTGTATATTCTCATTTTGACTTTGTTGTCGAGTATGCTGTTTTTGCATATCAGTGGATACAGCAGACGGTAAGCTGCCATACCCTTTCCTCTGGTTCTTGTGATGTGCTTGTTGAAATTTAGCCTTCTGTCTAGAGTGATGCCTAGGTATTTTATGTCTTTTTTTAGTTGGATAGCGGTGCCTTTGAATATGATGCTATTTCTTGGGGTTCTCAGTTTCCTGTTAAAGCAGATGGCTTCCGTTTTGGCTGCGTTGGCTTTCATTTTCCAGGCGCGAAGCCATTTCTCCAGGTCTACGAGGTATTTGTTTAGTGAGTTAACTGTTTGAAGTCTTGTTTTGGCTTGTGCCGCGATTAGGGTGTCGTCTGCGTATTGTGCGATGAAAATGTTGGGGTTTGTTGGGATGTCAGCTGTATATAAGAGGTATAGTATTGGTCCGAGGAGTGATCCTTGGGGGACTCCTGCCAATGCTTCCCTTTTTGTGGATCTTGTGTTGATGAGTTTTATCTGGAAGGTTCTGCCAGTAAGGTATGAGTGGAGAAGCTTGACCATTCCGTGCGAGATGTTCTGGTTATGGAGTTTAAAGATTAGTCCCTGGATCCAGACTTTATCGAAGGCTTTTTCGATGTCGAGGACGGTGGCTGTTGTGGTTTTACCTAGGTTTATTCCTTTTGAGATGTATGTTACAACCCTGGTTAGTTGGTGCGCTGTGGAGTGTTCTTTTCTGAATCCGAATTGATGGTTTGGGATGAGATTTTTGTCTTCTATCTCTATGTGGAGTCGGTTCAGGATTATTGCTTCCGCTGCTTTTCCTATTGTTTTTAGAAGGCTGATCGGCCTGTAGCTGCTTGGTTGATCGGGAGGTTTTCCGGGTTTTGGGATCATTATGATGTCAGCAGTTTTCCAGTTTTTTGGGAAGTATTGCAACTGAAATATTGTGTTAAATATTTTATTGATGATGTCGATGCCTTTTGGTGGAAGTTCTTTCAGCGCTCTGTTCGGGATGTTGTCTGGACCTGGTGCTTTTTTATTGTTTTTGCTTTTAATGATGTCTTTAATTTCTTCAGGTGTCGTTGTGATGGTTGGTTCTGTTTTTTGTTCGTTGAGTATTTGCTGAACCATGTTGTCAATGTGGGTTTCGTAGTTGATATGTTTTAGTATATCGTCCGTGGGATTTGGCTTGAGTTGATCCTCAATGTGGTTTGCTAGGAGTTCTGCTTTATCTGGGTTGTTAATTACTATTTCTTTGTTGTTTTTCCTGAGTGGGCCTATCTTGTTGTTTTTCTTTTTGAGGCTTCTGGCGATTGTGTATAGGGTGATGTCGGTTTTTCCTACGTCTTGTAGTTTATCCTCCCATATTTTGTTGTAATGTTCTTTTAGTAGGGTTTTAACTTCGTTGGTGAGGCGATTTAGTTCGGTTTTGTCTTGGGGGTGGTAGGTTTGTAGGTACTTTTTTCTTGCTTTGGATTTCTCTTTGATGGTTTCAATGATGTATTTGGGGATGAATGGTCCTGTGATTTCCTTTGTTTTGGTGTGTGTGGATTTTTCGATTGCTCCTTGTATGATTTTTTCAAGTTTAATTGTTGCTTCTTCAAGTTCTTCTTTGTTTTGGAAGTTAAGTTGGAAGTCATGTAGTTCTTCTTGGAGTTCTGATCTGTATTTTTCCCAGTCAGTAGTGCTCACTTGGATTATGTCTTTGTGTGTTTCTGTTCCTAGTTGGAGGATTATTGGGCAGTGGTCCGATGTGAGTCCACTGTCTTCGATGGTGCGGATGTCATGTTGGATTGGGATGTCTTTTAATAGTGCGATGTCTAGTATATCTGAGGATTTGGTTGGCATGTGATGGTGAGTGGGTATTGTCGGTGCGATGATTAGTAGTTGGTTACGTTCGGCGTATTGCTTTAGGTGTTTCCCTCGGGTGTTTTCTACTTTGGAGTGCCATTCCTGGTGTTTGCTGTTGAAGTCCCCAATAAGGATTTTTGGGTTTTTGCTTTTAACTATATCGTTTAATTCTTTTGTGTGTAGTGGTGGTTGATGCGGTTTCATCGGTGGGTAGTATACGCTGTAGATGTGGGTTGGGCCAATGTTTTTAATTTCTACTTGTATTCCTGTTGCTACAATGGTGTTGCTATTGGGGGTGTTTGGTAGGGGGTCGTGTTCTATGGAGTTTTTGATGTAAAGTGCTGTTCCTCCTCCTATGTTGCGTGTGCGATCGTTTTTGTAGATAGTGTAGTTCGGTATTCGGGGAAATTGTGCAGGTTTCAGGAATGTTTCGCCTATGCACATGATGTCGATGTTGTTTGTTATGACGAAGCTCTTCATTAAATTGATTTTTCCCGGAAGTGATTGCGCGTTCCAAGATGCTATTTTTAGGCTGGCTGGTATTCTTTTTTGAATCCTCTTCATGAATTGGTTTGTAATAGTCTTTTGGTCGTGTCAATGAATTTTGCAGTTTGCTCTTGTGTAGGGTTCAGTTCGCTATATTGGATGAACATTTCGCCGATAATTTTGGCGAGTTCTTCTTTTCTGGATTTGTCTGTTTTAGTGATTTGGCTGAACGTTGGTTTCGGTGATTCATCGATGGGGAGGGGAGTTGTAGGTTTTGTTTTTGTTGGGATATCTTTCCTTTTTGGGTTTTCTGGGCAGTTCCTGTAGTCAAACTGTCCAACGCTGTTCCTTATATAGTATCATGGACGTTTCTAGGCAACTCTCGAAACGTCCAGCAACTCTCGGGCCTTCTGGAACGCGTCATAGGTTACTTCCACATAATATTTGCACTCGGCGCTTGTCAACGTCAGAATGACACATCTGTCACAATATTATAATGAATAACATAATCAGTATAGTGTAAATTCAATAGTACGATTTACATGTATATTTATATATTATGAGATTTTCTATGACATAAATGTAATTAGAATTGAAAAAATCAACTTTTTTACTGAAAAAAATAGCAGCGGTCACATTTTTTAGATAAAATTACCTTGGTTTTTTTGCATTTACTGAGAAAACTTACCATAGTAATGTATATTTTTTCTCACACCATCAGAAAGTAGAGATTTCAACGAAGAAAAAGCTCACCAACGTTTTTAAAAAAGCAGATATTTTAACGTGAGAATTTTCGATTGAAAATTATGGTGCTTTTTCGATATTGGGTAAAAATAAGGTGAAAAAATAAATATTTCAAATCAAAAAACTTACAGCGTGTTTGGGACATAAATAGGTAAGTTTTCACCAAATTTCGTGAAAGAACAAAATTTTTTATAAAAGATAAAAATAAAAAACCAAAAAGTTGGTTATTTGAATTTTTCACATAAATTTTGAAGTTATGTGAAAAAAATGTAAATACAAAAGTTGTAGATCTTCTTATTACGTACAACTTTGCCATTTAACTTTTTTCCATAACATTTATAGTTTTTTCCGGAAATCAAGGAAAACCGTTTTTTAACCGTAAAAACTCGCCCCCTTCCCCTTCCCGACCTCAGATCGTCAGTAAATTATTTTTCCTTTCATTGCTGTTATATTCTCTTCCTTTTCCAATGGGTTTCATCCTTCCATAACTTTTTTTGTTTCAAAAATTATCGATCCTGGTCTAATAGTTATAATATTACTTATAATCATTAAATCACAGCGGTTACCAATCCTGTAAATCCTTTATTTCTACGAAATCGTGCTCCAGAAGCAAGCAGTAAAATAATTCTTCAAAAAAGGCTGGCCAGTTATAATGGTTCCAATTGTTTCAAATTATTTATCGGCAGCAAAACCCTTTGAGCGACACATGTACCCGCGTATCATACAACCGTCGAGTACAGAGTGATTGTTACTGAAGTGTGTACACAATTCATTTGGACGGTTTTGAATCGTAAATTGAAATTTAAACGCTTTGCCGAACAATAAACTTTTAATTCATAGGAAATAAATGTCCACCGGGCATTACAACTTACCATTGAATTAAAAGCTGGAATCGGAGCAGAGCTAATTTGGAGCTAGAATTTTTACGATGGGAAAGACAACAACAATGCACTATATTTCGAAATATAAAAAATAAAGTCGTAAAAATAAATATAAAAAACATTATATCCAATATGCACGTTTTTTCTGTATAGCTCGCTGTGAAAGCGCCGCGGGCTATAAATCAAGTAGTTGTCCATTCGCACTTTCTGTGGAGAAGTCGTAAAATTACACGCTCATGCACAAACAACACTTCGTGGCCGTAAATTACTTTTTATCTGCAGTTTCAATTCGATTTAAAGGTTTAATCAAATTACAAAATACAAAATCCACCATCGATTGTGACACTGTTCATCAAATCCTTCTCAGATTGCTGCTTACAACAGTGAAAACCTTGTGAAAATTCTGTAAATTATTCGCAAATCAATAATCATCCGGTGTTTATAGTGTTAAAGGTGATGCTTTATACGAAAGCTAAAAGCAGGTCATAATCCTGTATAGCAGGATTATAATTACTTTGATCTATAATACAGCAATATCCTAGACAGATCCTGGTCAAACTTTAATTTTCTTCTACTATATCTCAAATGGAAGGCTGAGTACCTTGGATATTTTGAAATGCTACCGTTCTTTTATTACATGATGGGACTCGCCTTTTATATTTGGAATTCGTTTTCATTTTCAGAAAGCCCTCGATTTTCTTCGAACGAATACGGATTCTCATTTTATTACCACTATTTCCACCCTTTTACGTACATTTTAAACGTTTTCGTGTTTCAAAATGCGAATGGTTTTGCTCGAAGGAAATAGTAATATAAACAGAAAAGTATCAGTTTCTGAAAAGGGTAGTCTAGAAATATCTCCTTTACTGCTTAGGTATGTCCATTTCTTCGGTAAGGGTCTCTCGTGACTTTCTTATGCCTTTCACTTCCATCTCGTATTTTTAGTTTTCTGCCTGTTCACAATATATTCTACTACTACAGTTAGAAAGTATCAGAACTTAATTTAATACTTTCTAAAAGCATATGCATAAAAATTGATATGAACTCTTCTAACTCATGATTGTAATCATAAAAATAAATCGTCTTTTGTGAAAACGTTCTAAATGGCATATCTGTTAATTCTGAGCAAGTGTTTCATCGAAATTTAACTTCACCAGAACTGTATAAAACATTACAACACATTTCCATACTCCCCCAAAAGTTTTGGCCTTGCACCCCCAACTGATTTGCCTTGAAACACCTACCACAGGCCAAATCTTCTTTTGCCTAGGCTAAGCTCAGTTTCAAGGAATGAGTTCGCTTAGGTTGTCCTGATTTTATTTGACCCAGGCAAAACTAGTTTATCCTAAAACCGAATTTCAGACTTAGGACAAAAAGCAGTTTAAACTAGCTTCGCCGATGGTAACTGATAGATACCTAATATTTATAACAATTTTTGTTGTATCTGGACATTTGTTCTTTTAATTTTCTGTGGTGACTTATGAAATTATTTTTACGAGAAGCTAAGAAAAAATATTGCCTCGTTGCTATAAGTCCACCGATACATGGATACCCCCTTTATATAAGTCTTTAACATGTGTGTGTTAGTATGTGGATATGGGGTATGTGAGTGTGTTAATACGTATACGAACGATTCGTTAATGAAGTTTGCACAGAGTTAGAAACATGCAAATTACAAGCGTACGAAGTTGGAGGGCTTTTGAAATTTCTTACGTATGGTTTAATTAGGTCGTTGTAAAGTGCCACAAAGTTCAAATATGCACCATGCCTCGAGTTCGTAAGAGTCAAATTAGCTTGCGCATGCAAGCATTAAAGTATCCTAAGTTGTTCCCCCTTTTGAGACTACTCACCAAATGAGCGAACTTTCTAAAGAGCGAATGCTGAATCAAATCGAATCAATCTTCCCACCAATTTCACCCAACTATTTATCCTAACAACGAACACCGACGTTTTACTCGACTTCTAGCTAAATGACTTATTATCTTGACGTGGATATAAAGAGAAAAAGAAAAAACGAGATAATTCGGCAGAACCATCGACTTTCAAGACTTCCTGAAGACTTCTAAGACTTATACAAGATATACAACTTGAATAGTATCTATTGTACTGTAAAATAAGTACCTACCTATAGCAATTTAAAAACTGAATGGAGCTTTTCTTTGTTATACATTTTAATATTTAAGTAATAATAGTTTGATACATTTATTATTAAAAAAAAATTTCATGATCTTAGTTCGAAACGTTATGACAAATATTATTTTCTTTAGTAACCATGATTCCTCTTCAAATGTGGGGAATTGTTTCTGTGTGGAAAATTCTTAAGATAACATTGTTAAACTGGTATATAAAACTTCCTTTTAAGGTGTTAAAACTCTTTGAAAATGACTGAATAATGATCGAAACAATTTTCAATTTGATAATAATTATTTTGTGAAAGTTTACCAAGTGACTCTTTTTTCCTTTTTTTTTGTATGATTTCGTTTCACACGTGTTGCACCATTGAATTCTTAAATTTCATTTTGTATGTTCTTTGAAATAACTGTAGCAGGTTGACAACGCCTTATTATACTTTAAAAGTAAAAAATTCCTCTGTAGCAACTAACTAGTCAGGGAAATAATGAAATTATTTCCAATTATTTACCTACTTCAAGATTATACTTGTATATTAAGAATTGCACAAAAATGAGGACAAGTTAAAAACCTTTAAGTTTGATCAAAATCAGAAAATGCCAAATGATTTATGAAATCACTGATATTAAAAAAAAAACTTATAAGCTTCAGTGTGTTTCAGTAGAAAATATACCTAAACACAAACATAAGTACCAAATTTTTATTAACATCCCCTTAATGTTTATCTTTCACTAGTAGCTTCAACATAAATATAAAGAGTTAAGAATGAAAGCAGAGCAATAGTTTAAAATATTTGTTATATTGGAAAATTTGCATCTGCATCTACATACGAAAAGCTAGTCCATAAATCGGTATAGTAATTACCAACCATATTACTGTACCTATAGGTACGTATAAATAAATATACAGATGTGTTAACCTATAAACGGAACATAGGGTTCTGTTACATACAATCACAACAGGTGGCGTTATCTTTTGATAACTAGCGCATGGTATAGAAATATAAATAAAAAATTCCAATAAAGAAACATGTATTGTCTATGTTCAGTTCGTAAGTTACCAGATCTGTATATGAAAGGTAAATGATTTGAAATGTACACCTCATTTCTTTGCAAAATACTAGTTTTTTATATACTCTATAAAATTTAAAATTGCATGTGTATGAAATAATCAAAATTGAAAGGACAATCTGTCGTCTACTCTTTTTATAAATAAAAAAAGGGTAGAACTCGGAAAAGTATGTGTTGTATAACTAAATCTCTTTACGAAATACGTCGTAGGCCAGGGATGGCAAACCATTGGCACTCGTGCCACAAGTGGCACGTTTAAAAAATTTTGATGGCACGCACAAAAACAAAATACCTGTCTTAGTATGTTAACTAGAACCGTCAAATTATACATTTTATTATTAAAATATCGCATGAATTCTTTCGAAGTATATACAGATGCGCATTAGATAAAAATTTTGGCGTATCCAGTTTCGCCTTCTTAAGGTATTTGAATGTTGTTGCTGTCGCAGCGCTCGAATCAAAATTTATTTTATATCCTGATACAATACCATTTGAAAAATTAAATTTAAAAGTCCTTGAGTGGTTAAATTTTAATGAATTAGAAATGGAATTAGTTGAATTTCAGTCAAGTATCATATAGAACCAAAAATTTGTTGATTTAAGAAATGATTCAGAAATTATTGAAAGTAATCGATTATTGGATAAAATAAATAAAATTTCAGAAGATGAAATTCTAGCTATACATGGAATTCAGTTCCTGACACGTTTAATTGTTAAAAACTTTAAAAATATTAGCAAAGGCAATTTTATTAATATTTTCATCGACGTGAGCATGTGAATCTCTATTTTCAGAATTAAATTTTATAAAAAATAAATGTCTATAGGAATAGAATGACGGGTGAGTCGAGCTCTGCATGCTTACTGTTGAAATTAACTAAATGTGAACCAAATATTAAATCTTTATCATCTTGTGTACAGCAACAAAAATCACATTAAAAACATTTGTTTTAACGTGAATTTTGTTTCTAGCATATTGCTTTTTGTAAAACATTGATTAATAAAAAATTGTTTAAAGATGAATTGCTTTTGTTTGTTTGCTTAATTATACTTACGTATAGTTTCACCACGCTAACATTTCGAATGAAATTTTATTGTGGCATGTTACCTATTTAAAAAAGAATTTTTATGACTTTCTGGCACGGACATCAAAAAAGGTTCGCCATCCCTGTCGTGGCCTATGTACAATTTTTAAATTATAGGCAGCTATACTCTATGTGACCCGTCTTGACGTTTCGAGTGCTTTCCGAAATTTCTTTATTTTTTTAAATCTGTCGCTATTATCCGCTGCCTTCAAAAATGAAAAGAAAAAACTAATCTTCTTAGATATTAAGCATAATTACCGACTACTATAGTTTTAAAAGTAGGGTAAAATATTTATTTTCATGATTGGGTTGCACTTATTTATTGCTTTGCGTTATTATTTATCAAAGAATTAGATTTTTTTAGAAATTTAAGTGAACATTAATTTGACTCCAAAGTTGTTGAGTAACTGACACAGTTTAAAATAGTAACTGCATATAGTCTTAAATTTCATAGAGTATACGTGGGTACAACTTTTTTAACTTCACTTAATACCGAAATAACGTAATTTAAAGACGAAGTTAGAAAGTTGCATGCAAAAGTTAATATTACATAAGGGTCCGTTCATAAAATACGTTCGCATACAAAGGAGGGGAGGGGTCTTGTTGAGTGTGGCAACAAGTGACAAGGGGGGATGGGGAGTCTACGGCAACGTAACGATCGCCGTTCATCAAAAAATTTTACTGAATTTTTATAGAATCCTTGGACTTCTGAGAATTAGAAATATTATTTATTTGTTCGTTACAAAAGATATTTATTAATTTATTTAAATTTTATTATGAAAATAATATAAATATTATTTCATAATTTGTGTATTATCAATCAAAATTAATGATGTTCAGGGAGAGGTTTTCAGTTTTAGTGACGTAATATTTACAGGGGGGTCACAGAAAGTGTGACAGAGCGTGACAACCGGGGGTGGGGGTCAAAAAAAGCTGATTTTAGTGTGACGTATTTTATGAACAGTCCCTAATTAATCTACATAAGCTAACAGTGTTATCTACTGCTTACACCCTTCAATGTTTTTTATTGTCGATATCACGTACTTAAGTTCAACCAAATTGTCTTAATTAATTAACTAAATGTAACCACAGATCATGACAAACCTATTAACTTTGTGTGAATTTATTAAGCAACAACCTCACCTTATTATATGATCTTAACAATCTTCGACACGTTGTTTCTTCGAAAGTTCTTCAATTGACCACAATACACTTTTGTTGAAAGGTGAAATTTAAACTGAATACATAGGCTAGCTATTATTCAAAAACAAACAAAAATAAAAAAAGGCGATTATGTGCTAAAGAAAAAAAACAATAAGGTGGATAGGTACTTAAGGTACTAATTTATTTTATAAATAGGTACGAACTACGATGGGATAGTGTTCATGGGCGGCATGTCGCTAATAATTGTTGTACGATAAGTAAGTAAATAAGTATACAGTTAGGTACGAGTATAAACGGAGAAGTTTAGCGGAGATCGCGTCAGTTCGCGAATTCTCTCCCGCGTGATTCGCGAACAACTGGATAGGTGCACTCTCGTTGTCACCTTTCGCGGCCGCGTCTTCGCCGCGAAGAGATGTGCAGTGCACAAAAGCTCTCTCGCTCTCCGGACGGAAACAGACTGTGCGGCGCGGCGCGCATCCGAGCTTTCGAAAACGATTTGCTGACGCACAGTGTCAACAAATCTTGATATGAAACACCAACAAAAATATGGATTTTTGACATAAAACCGTCCCACGATCGAGACAAAACTTAGTAAACTACGCAAAATGAAGTAAACAAGTTTTTATATAAATTAAACACGAACAGAACAAAAGTTTTGATTAGTTAGAATTTAGAGCAATAGTCCATCTGCAAATCTTCCATTATTTCAAAGTTTATTTAATCCTACGATACTTCATAATAAGTGCAAAGTTGTCTATAGAGCTGCCCATTATAATAATTTTCGATACAGGATAAAATTTAAGATTTCATGGGTATCTATGGATATGACAGAAGCAATCTGTCCTTTACTCGTTTTAACGAATAAGAAAAATATAAATTTTACAAAAGTATTTGTTGTGCAACCGAATTTATTAGCGGAATACGTCGTTGGTGATGTTTAACATAAAAATAGAGACCGCTTGTGAATTGTAACGAATTTATTAACTTTCATTTTAAAATCAAAATGGAAATCAGAAGAAATTATTATATCCGGACTTGTTGGCTGTGGTCTAGGATTGTTTCTCATTCGGTGAGAACACCGATGAAGACTGAGTCTCAGTACAACCGCAGCGAAGGACATTACGCCCACGCTACGTTCCCTGAGGATGCCAACCACAGTTGTTGGCGAAATGTCGGATAAACAACTAAATCGGTGTTCTCACCGAAGGAGAAACAATCCTAGTCCACGGCCAATATGCCCGAATATCAAAATTTCTTCTGATAACGTCGGCCGTGAAAGCCTAAGCCCTTTCATAATGTGGTATCCGATGGTCATCTTTAATCCTTTAAATATTTTACGCACGCTTCTTTAAAAAAAAAAAATTTTTTTATATTGTTTTTCGATTATGGTATTACAAAACTCTTTGTCAAATTTTTTGATAGCTTTCTGAATAATTACTTGCATTTTACGTGAGTAAAATAAACTAAACAACCACATGTTTATTTTTTGTATGGTCTGCATAGTTTTACTATTGGCGTTCTGGCGTTTCACACACATGGGGTGTAATAACCATAAATACTCTTTAGCTGACGTGAGACCTGTTCTCGTTTAGGTAAAATTTTTGTTACTTGTCTCGTAGATCGATTTCCTGTGGGAATTTTTCTTAGATGCGGCGTGGGTTCGATTTTCAAGGCATTCAATTCGATTCATTCGATTCAATTCTGTTTCATATTCAATTCAATTCTGATTCAGATTTCAACAATCATATTCAATTCAATTCAATTCGATTTTTTTCAAATTCCGATATTATAATTTGTTTTGTGTCTTTATTTGTATTTTGTGTGTTTTTGAGTTTTTCTGTGTTTTTGAGTTTTTTGTTTCAAATTGGATTAATTACTTACATTTCTAACAGGTATGATAACTATTTTATTATTTTAAATTAATATTATTTTTTATCATTTTTATAATTTTAATTGTTTCACATTTAATTTCACTTTTTATTAGTTTTCTTTTATAACTATAGAAATTCTGTTCAATTGTTTATAAATTTTTAAAATAATTTCAATTTAGGTAAATCTCACTAAATTAAATAAACTACATTTTAAAATAATTTCAATTCAGGTAAATCTTACTAAATTATATTTTTAAAATTATTTCACTTAAAATGTTTTTCAGGCTTAACATTAATATTTAATTTTTCAAATTATAATAATTTGTGTATATTTTCGAAAGGGATAAAACATTTTGTGGTTCAATCTAAGTATGAAATGCCTTGTTGTAAGTACTAATATTTTCTCCCGTGTGGACATTGATGGGAGTATAACAGGGGCTTTTGTTATATTGATATTTTTATCTATTTGTGTTTTATTTGAATTTATTTTTACATTGGATATTTGATTTATATGTGATTTACTTGAATTTGATGTTTTGATTTTTATGTTTATTTGAATTTGTTTTTAAATCATTGAGTGGCTGAGATCGTGGTTTTCTCTGTCAGGTTCTTTTTCCACGCTAGCCACAGGCTGAGTCTGACACTCTTATTTCCAAATTTACATTTGATTTTGATTCTGAATTAAAAAGTAGGAATAAATTCATTGTCTTTTATTTAACCTTGTTCCTCTAATGGTAAACCCGTACCAGAGTACAATTTGTCATTTTTGGCAAGACCTTGCTTTTCAACAACGAAGGGTAAGAAGTTTTTGACGATCACGTTGGCCTAGGTAAGTTACACTACAATAAAATGGAAATCATTTGACTCCATTCCCTTCGATTTAACTTATGTCACCATTTGAATATTCCATGTGCTTTCTGAAATTTCGTTTTTTTTTTCAAGATCACTGGTAATAACCACTGCCATTTATAAAAAAAAACTGTTCTTTTCAGATTTAACTAGGGTAAAATATTTATTTTCATAATTGAATTTCATTTATCTTTGGCTAGAAACCGAAATGAAACAAAATTTGATTCTGAAGTTGTTTACTGATTGTTTATGTAGTTTAAAATTATGACGGGCTGCAGTCTTAAATTTTACAGGATAAAAATTAGTTGATGTAGCAGTGGAAATCCATAATAAATTGAAGTGGATGTTCTGCAGTGGATGCAGCTCAAAAATCCTCTTAAATGTTTTGTTTTATAGTGAAATAATGAGGGCACTAGTGGGCAGAACACGCCTTGCAGTACAGTTAAGGAGTGTTCGTTTTAATTGGCGAAAACCAACCTTTTTTTCCATAAATCTACTAGAATTTCGGGATTATTGAACAAACAGCTTCCAACTAAACGCAATGGGTCTAACCTTCTCCTATTTGACAGGAATATAGTTTCTAGATAGGAATCACTCAAGATTTTGTATAAGAGAAAAATTTGACTCCTCACCAGAAGCTTCTGAACGAACGGTCCTAGCTTCCCTACCGGAGAATAAACTAAGATAATATGGTACCGTTAACATTTCCTTTAATCAGAGTGTGGCCACATTGTTGCGTCCCCCATTGCCATCTCTTTTTTTATTACTTTTGTCTTTGTGTCTTACAACTATATTGAATATATAAGTTTTTTGTTGTCATACTTATTCTTACATTCTAATGATTTTACTAAATAAAGCATGTTATTGGAGTTGGAGTTGTTAAGGTTTTTAAATTAGCCCCCAAAACTGCTTTGTATAGATGTAAATATTTTCTATATTCTAGTTTCCACTACTTGTTTGGGTAGCTCTAATGTATGTCTTTTACTTAAGTTTTCTTCGATAACGACCGAAAAGTCAAAACCGTGGTCAAAATATATGTTAGAGAGGTATCTGTATAAATATTTTGCATGTTTTGGTTTAACAGTGTTAAAAAAAAATATTTCTAATTCCTACAAATATCTGATTTTGGCAAAAAGTTCGTTTCAATTTGATAACACTGTGTGCTAGTAGCCGAGCGTCTAGTCTGTCTGACGTTTCCGTCACCTCTGAACTTGGTCGACGTCCGTCGCCGTTGTCGCCAACACCAAATCGTTTCGACACCTCAATTCCGTAACGTAAATGACAAGGGGTTACAGGGTGAATTTCGAAATAGAAACTGGCTACTGCTGCCTGTGGACCCTTCGCTGTTTCAGTTTATTACCGTTATAAAATCATTAGAGACGTTATACAAGCGATTTCTAAACACCGTCTGACTTCACACAAGTTAGTGTAAGTGCCAGGCACTTCACGAATCATTTTATGGACTTCAGGTCACCAGATGGATAGTTTAACAGAATACTCAATGAGTTTAATTAGTATCTTTTCGCATATCTGGAAGTTATTTAATAAGAAAGCCCTCTTAATAAGTCGGTTGTTGTGTAAGTAAACACATCAAGGATAAATATTCGATTGTTAAATAATGTCGATGCGTTTTGGGGTTGTTAAGGTTTTGCTACAAAATGAATGATGATAATTAGTTGCCTTTAAAGAAAAGACATATTGATATTTAAAAAATGCGAAAGAAAGAGTATAAAAGTTCAACGATCACTTTTTCGGACGCCTTAGAATTTCAGCAACTGAGGCTGGTATAAATTGATTACGAGAGGTTATTAAAAACTGCGTCTCTCTTTTAAAAAGTTTAGCTCAATTGAAATCGTACGAACTATACAATTAACCATTATGTATTTACCTACTCTTCTTATCATCTGTATATCAATATTTTTAAAATAATTTTGTAAATAACTTACCAGCATCGATACATCTGGATGCTACTCCTTTTAAAAGGACTAACAGTTATTCGCTGAGGAGGAGGTCCCGTAACGTTCCTGTCTGAAAAATAAAACAAACCATTAATATAAATTGGAAAAATGCGGTGTGGATGAAAATTCAATAACTGTGCTTTTACGATTATAACAAACATAAAGGAAAATGGGAGCGTAATAGTTTTTATCTACAAAAAACTTTATACCTAATCATGATAGATGATGATTACACAAAAATTAGAACTCACCTAAAAAAATGGCGACGAAAATAGAGTGGATAATATTACCTAGTTCTCTTTATTTTGTTATTTGGGTCCACAGTTGACAGTTCTCGTAAAAACTTTACACTAATAAAGTGTCAAAATGCTTCCACAAAGAGGTCGTATGAATTTTATAGGAAACTACTGTCGTAAAAGTCATGCATTGCATCATATTTACGTCATTTTATGCGCTCTAATTTTTAAATAACATTCAATAAATAATTGACTATTTGTAACAGGTGAGTATCGTGGACATTTAACCCGAATTAACAGAGGAGGAATTAGGAAAAATTGAAGTTAATACACCTTAACACAAAATTATTTTAATCACATTGAACTTTATAATTGGTAATAGTTTAATCGGTACACTACTCCCTTGACTCAATACTGCTTTGGATTTGATATTGCCAGCATTTCTATTTATTAATGGAACCACATGTTGCACCTAATAAACTACTAGTGCTGTATAAGTATAAGTAAAAGAAGTAAAACGTTCCAGAGCAACTTCATTTCTAAGTGTTTGCATCATCAGCACCAAAGCCTTATTTTATTTAAACCTTAAAACTGCAGCACACTAAACTGTGCTAATAACTTTAGTTTACTCAAGTGGGTTGGTATGTATATCTGGGTAACCGGCAGCGCAAAAGGAAATTACTTATGCGAGTTTTCTTTTAATGGAACGTTGGTCTTTAGAAGGTTGAGTTTAATTTCCATGTCGAAAACTACCGAAGCAATAAAGTCTTTACTACCCGGGCGCAAAATAGAAAAATCAAGCGAGGTTTCTGTGTTTATGACAAAAAGAGATACGAAATGTGGAGGGCTGTAGCGTGCAGGATAATCTTCTTCCATCATCATCTTCATCCCTTTCTATTTCCTTAAAGTATGCTCTGCTCTTTTCTTATTAAATAAACATACACATGTCTTTCATTTACCTACCTACTTCGAGGATGGGTTTATGAGAAATACGTTTCGGCTTCAAAGAACAGCTTTCCATGCATCCTTTTGAATTTATATTACAATAAGGACTATGTCTGGTGTGCTACTGGACTGTACTTAAATATTAGAATATAAGGCATCCAGTTTGTGAGTTTTAAATAATAACACATATAACGTAGTTACAATTTTATGTTTCTTCGATTTTCCTTGATAAAAATGGAACTTACGTCTTAATTAGACCTCTAAGAACCCATAAATTTTCAACACATATTTGGAATAAATTTATTTTAAGCACTCGGTAGAAGGAATCATTTCATATTTATGTCTTCTATTTCACAAAATACCTCCCATCAAATATCAAATTCAATATGTTTTTACATGCTGTTTCTCATATACCTACATGCCAACTGTTTTGGTTATAATTTTAATTAGCTCTTTCTAAAAGTTTATTCATAAGTTGGAGCAGGAACATATATATAAAAATTTTCATTCAAAGGCTTAATTAATAGCGTAGGTATCTATTTTATGAAAAGGTGCTAAACAAACTTCTTACAAATTGCTGCCAGTGTTTGTTTCGCTTAAACTGCTGCAATAAGGAAATATATTTTAAAAATATTGCATGGAGCTAGTTTTTAGTGAGAAATGTGCTCACATACTTTTCACTTTATTAAAAAGTTTGTATGGACTATTGGAGAATAATTCTAATAAGAAATATCTGTATTACATCTTTAGAAATTATAATCTAAATACACAGAATAATAGATGTAATAAACTATAATTTTCACACCAACGGCAACGTTTTGCACTCACGTGTGTGATTCTTCGATGGGTTTCATAATCAAACTTTAAATCATTTACTACTGTCAGATTGTTTTTAAGATGCAATTTAATTTCGAAAAATCAAGACATATTCTATAGAATTAACAGTAAACTCAATCAACGATAAGCTTTTAGATATCTCAACCCCATAATAAGAAATAAAGCAACACTGAGGTTGTTATACGTTCGTTACAAAACTTTACTGCTACCACTAATAATAATTATTTCACCACATAGCAGCTTTCTGAGGTGTAATAAAGTTTTGTAACTTAAACTTCCTACACTGCGTGAAATTGGAAATACGTTTTCATTTCCGGGTCACGGAATTACCTACATAAATAGTTATTTACAAGTTTCTATTTAATTTTGTGCAGAATGTAAAAGATTTTTGAGAGAGAATAATTGCCAGAATAAAATTGAAAATTATGCACCTATAGGTACCTAGTTTTTCTTTGTTTGACAGAAATGGAAAAGTGTATAAATGTTTCTATCGATAATAAAAAATAAATCGGTTTCGAAGGCTCAAACTGACAAGAGTAAAACAAATATCGCATTACATAATCGACTCGATTCTGAATAACCCGGTTTAACTCCTGTGCGGATATCAAATAAAATTTATGAAGTAACATTATACATCCAATTTTCAGAACACGCAATAAATCAAAAGTTGTTTTGATGATGGAAAGAGAGAGAAAAAGAGAGAAGAAGAAGAAAAATAAGAGAAACTTACGCGGCAAAATAAAGCCGATCGCCTCTTTAAAAGAGCATCGGCAATCGATCAAACACGTCTTCAGGCTTTTGTTGTTATCAGTATCTAGCGATGAAATAATGTCTGTAAAAGGCTGTTCCAATAAAGCTGTCAATCACTGTAATAAATCATGTTTAGTTAGGGAAAATGCCACTCGGAGTATTACGGAGCTATTTTTAAATTCTACAATAAATAATTACAAGAGTGATGAGCCAATGGCAGATTTCACAGGGAGCATACCGATGCTTTGGAAGATGAACGACATATTCAAAGAAATGAGTATAATGACTGTCATCAAAATTATTAACGATACATAATAATAATAAAAAATAAAAATTAAGAAAATTTTTGGGCACAAATAAATTTTTGTAAAAAATTTTGAAAAAAAATAACCAAAAAACCCATTTTAATTAATTATCAGACAGTATCGGTCCTTTGGAAGGTGAACGATATTTTTAAAGAAATGTCTGATGTCATCAAAATTATAAACGATACATAGAATACTTGATAAATAATTTTTACAAATAAAGGATGAGTGTCAATGCTCCCCCCTTAGGAATTTTGAATTTGTTTCAATAAGAAAAATCAAAAAGAAAGCCTTTCTCCCCTCAAATGTTACGAAAATTATATTTCACTTCTTTTCTATTTTTGTATATGTCTCTTAAACTCCCATCATATTTTACTAAATTGCAGCCACATTCTTCCATCGTTCATCTCCCCTTTAACACATGAGTCAGATAAATCCTCTTTTATTCTACACATTCTACATATCCTTTCTTCTTTTTTTTCCAAAACTTGCATCCCCTTCATTTATATCAAATATCTCGGTAATAACTCCTGCTAATCCAACCACATTATGTCCTTCAGCCCACAAGCGTATTTAGAATCTACAATTTTCCTCAGATCTATTACTCTTACTATCCCGCTAACATCTCTTTTTGACCATTTCCTCCATTTTGAAATCTTCTCTTTATCATTCAACCATTTGGCCCTGTTCTAATCCTAACCCTTTAAGCAAGACTTCCCTTACCTCCTCATATTTATTCATCCTCCCAATATTTCTCCTTTTAAAATCTCTCTCTTGCAGTTTCCTTAACTTCTTTTGGTATTTCATAACCTTTTTTTATACTTTCCTCCCATAATTTTTCACTTTTTGTTTCTCGTCGAACAATATAATCAAATGTACATTAGTCTAAATGCAGCACCCACTCACTTTAATTATTGTACCTTCTTTACCTGATCATACTGTTCCCACTACCAAATTGTTACCCCATACAAGACGATACTTTAAATGACACAATTTTTTAATTCCAATATCACTTACATAATTTTTAGGGTTCCGCACCTCAAAAGGAAAAAGCGGAACCCTTATTATAGGATCACTCCGTTGTCCGTCTGTCCGTCCGTCTGTCAAGACCCTTTTTCTTAGGAACGCGTTGAGGTATCAAGCTAAAATTTATATCAAATACTCAGGTCTATTGTCCCTTGGAGCTGTAAAAAATCAAAGTTCTAAGCCAACGCAATTAAAAGATACAGCCGTTTATGCCGCAAATTTTCAAATCAAAACCTACAGGATACTTCCCGTGAACTCAGAATCTTGAAATTTGGTACGAAGCAACGTCTTATAGCACAGATAAAGGAAAAATTGCGAAAACCGTAAATGTTTAGTTACATCATATAATAAAAATATTTTTAATAATTTAAAAGTTAGTACCCCTTTCCTCATGAACGCGTAAAGGTATTAAATTGAAATTCATACCAAAAACTCAGGTCTATAATACCTCCAAGCTGTAACAAAATCAATTTTCTATGTCAACGCAATCAAAAGAAACAGCAATTTAAGCCGCATATTTTTAACTCCCAACTACTCGCACTACTTCCAGTCGATTTAGAATCTTGAAATTTGGCATGAAGCAATGTTTTATAGCACATATAAAGGAAAAATTCCAAAAACCTAAAATTTTTAGTTACATCACATATATACAGCTTTGTACGGAACCTTCGGTGCGCGAGTTCGACTCGCACTTGGCCGGTATTTTTTCCTTATATCCCAAATCTTTCTCATTAAGGAATTAGCCTTTGCTATCTACGCTGATACATGTACCCCATCATTATAATTTTCTTCCATATCATATCCCAAATATACAAATTTCTTAACCTTTTCTATCACATTTCCTATCCATTAGGTAAACTTTCCTTCCCTTTCTCTGTTTCTACCAATTTTTTTACTATTTAGTTAAAGTTGCTTTCTTCCTAAACCTAACCTCAGACACCCATGATCCATTTAAAACAGTTCATTATTTCTAGTGATGGGCACTATCGAATAAGAACTATCGAACTATTCGATAGTTCACTACTATTCGAATTATTCGATAGTTGAAAAGTATTCGAATAAAAATAGTAGTTACTATTTTTATTCGAATAAAAAAGTAATGAATAGTTTTAGTAACTGAAAGTAGTTACTGAAAATAGTAGTTACTTTTTTTATTCGAATACTTTTCAACTATCGAACTGAACGTTGGAGTCGTGGTTGGAATGGGTAAATGATACGTTTGCGCATTGTCTACTACTTCGCTACTTCCTCGTAGCAGAGCCGAATAATATAAACAATTCTATAATTATTAGACGTTATCAATACATACATACATACTTTAAAAACATAATTTTCTATGGCACCAATTTATACTAGTTAAATATGAGGCAAAATAAAATGCAAATAAAGAATTAATAATTTTTAAATTAGTGTAGTGATGATTTGAGTCATAAATACTTAGGTACTATATGTTTGTACTGCGTACTTATAATTACCCAAAAAAATAATAATAATAAGTGCAGAAACATATAAAAAAAAGTAGTTAAATGTAAAAATAAAAAACTCTTTATTCGTCGCCCTCTAACAAATACCTGGATAAGAACAACAGATGTTTCTAAAACACTTATTTTAGTTCAATAACAATAAAGTACGTATAGCAATAAATAATACAAAAAAAGATCGCTTACCTAAGTAAATAATAATTTTATCAAAGTAATAAGAATTAGAAACCATGTTTCAAGTCGAGGTTATTTATTATTTTCAGCATAGCCTGTTTGTTTTTTATCCATACTAGCATATTAATCGTATATTTGTCTGTTGGTATACACGTTCGTATCAGTATATTTGTATGTTAGTATGGACCGAGCGATTGGATAACCGTCTGCTGCCTGACTATCGTGTAATTGAAAAAAATAGTAATTACCTGAATTCATTCGAATGAATTGAAAAAAATAGTAATTACTAAATTCATTCGAATGAATTCATTCGAATGAATTCATTCGATAGTTAAAAGTATTCATTTAGTAATTATTCGATAGTTCAATTTATTCGATAGTGCCCATCACTAATTATTTCCAATCTCATGTTTTGTGGCTCCTTCCGTGCTATTAAAAAATATATTAAAATATTACTTTTATTACTTCCACTTTTTTCAGCAAAAATCAATTACAATATTCCACAGGCGTTCCGTAATGGCTAATACGTTTTTTAATCCCTGTGGCAATTAAGGGTCGGTCTCTTTTATTTAGTTTACATTAGATACGTTTTTAATAGGTTTATAAACATTGACGTAAACTGAACTGAACTAAAGAAATTTAACAAATTCTTATTACGATATAACCATGCGGGACTAACGGAACTCCTCTAGTTGGTTATCCATCCCGTAACGGAGCAAGGGGTACATATATAGGATAGGAAAAGAGAAGGCACGACAGCGAAGTGCATAATGCTGTTTGCAGATACTGGCTGATCATCTGAGCGTTCGCTGGCTCGCGGCCAAAACTTAATGGATTCACTGCTCGGGGATTATTTTATTTTCATTTAGATTAGTAGATGGAAATCTCCTCTCACTCGTCCTTACACTACTACTCGTCCTCCTACTCCTACTAGTACTACTGCTACTACTACTGAACTTCTGCTGCTGATACTTTTTTCAGTTTTGTCAGAACGCGAGGAGAATGAAACGAAAAAGACTGCGATACCAGTTCTAAAAAAGCTTCCTAAAGAATAAATTGAAGAACTGATTAGTGAAATACAAAATTGTTTCCACTCGACGCTACGTTCGAAATGGCTGCAGAAAGAAAGTTTTTCAACATTGCAAAATTAAAATCATTGAGACGTTAAATTAAATTGATAATTTTGTAAGAAACAATTAAAATAAGTGATTCTTCCTAAGATCCTTAAAGACTCAAACATACGTTGTTGATAATTGTTTATCTACTTTAGTTTAATTACAATAATTTATTAATCGAATAATTCTTTTTATCTGATTGCTTTAGATCATAAGGTTACGGCTAGGAAAGGTAGCACGAACGAAGAAGGAGAACTTCACTCATTGCTAAAACCTAATTCTCATTTTCATTTTTCAGTGCCATTCAGTTTAGAACTATTGTTCTTTGACTTTATATACCAGTATATATAATTAATGGCTCTACGAATTCATTCCTGGAGAATTAATTCCTGGAGCAATTTTCCCGAAAAATGGAAACGAAACTATTTCTGATTTTTTTTCGAATGAATTTCTCAGAAATTCATTCGTTCTCAAAACGAAACTATTCCTGGTCAAATTACTGCAAAAGAGCGAATTAATTCCTGATGAAAATATAAAGACGAAATAATTTGTAGAAATATTTCCTCAATTTACACAATCAATCAATTTCTAGAAATTCTTGTAAATAGACAAAAACGAATGCATCGCTATGACTGTTTGCGATTGAAAGGCCTTTTTAAGCAATGTAAAATGGATCGCCCTAGCGGGGGAAAACAATAAAAGAAATAAATTTACAAACAAAATTAACCTAACCTAACCCCCCCCCCGCAGAGTAATTGCCGGTGTGTTTTCTTGTTGTGTTATTGTGTTGATATATTAATTGTAGTTAGTCATTAAATTAGTTTTGAAAGGAAACCGGAAACAAACGAATTTATTTCTCAGAATTGTTTCATTTTCAAAGCGAAATAATTTCTGGATGTTTTGATTTTTCAAAACGAAACAATTCCTGAGAAATAAATTCGTTTATTCATCCAGAAATCAATTCTCCAGGAATTAATTCGTCCCACCTATAATTATCATATATAATAATGTTAAATAGAGGGCCCACTGTAAACAACTTGAAATGAATGCTCACTTTGAAAATATTAATATGCTAGTCTCCTTTCTCCAAAATATGCAATTAACGCTCAAATATGTCAAATAAAATTTAATCACCCACTTATATTTGCAGTTACAAAAGAAATCCATTCGTCAACTAGCTATTTATATACAACTTATCAATTTAATCTCCAGTTTGATTGATTAAATGAATCAAAAGTCTTCTAGTTCTTTTGAAAAACTCCTTAGCTCTGGAATTTACTGAACGAATGGTTTATATTAAAATGAGAAGAAATTTTAATGATCTTGTCTTGAATGTTATTTAGGAATTATATTCAAAATTAGAACGTCAAGTAGAGCCATTAACTGATTATTAAAAATGTAGCATAACCTTTAACGTTAAAAAAGATCTTTATCCATCTACTAATTTTGTTCTTTTCTAAATAAAATACGCCTATCCAGCTTTTTAATGTTAACGAAACGTCATCCTTTCTTGGTCAATTTCAGTTTTGAGACTTGAAAATTTTTTTTGGTCTACTTACTCAGACAATCCCATGGAAGACATTCACAAGCTGTCATAGATTGTTAAAAATTTAATGATATTAAAATGTCACAAAATGAGACGAAAGAATGGGAGTTCTTTGTGTTGGCTGAAGTTGCATCAGTCAAAGTTTATTGTTGTGACCAATGTTATTTCGGTAAACGTAAAGCATTCGGAAGATTTAAAGGGATGTCGAAACAATAAGGGTTTCCGTTTTTGTTAGTCGGGACCGAAATTTATTGGGTGACCTACGTAATTAGGAAGCACCAGCAGACCCATTCATCATAACGACGTTTTTTATAACTGTGACACCCAGCAAGCTACTGCAAAAAGGGAAGTTGTAAACACTTTACCCAAAAACATTTAAATTAGGGGTGCTATTGTCGTCGCTCATAAATATCAAATTACTTAAAATATAGTTAATAAACCCCTTCTTTTAAAATTTTAATAAATTAATCAAAAGGTTTGCGACCACGAATTGTTAAAAAGAGACAGGCTAAAGGAAAAGTGCTTTCTGCTCTACTCTCCGGCTATGCCGTACACCACTTCTAGCCCAGTAACTTCATGATGTTTACATTGTCGTTATTTTCCAAGTAGATCACTTTGCCTAAAATTCACACTTTTTCTCTATGGCTTGTAGAATTAATTAAATAAGAAATTACGTATGTAGATACAGAGTTTCGGATTATAAATGAATTTTTAAAATCCATCCCCTACTTTCAGAGATAAACAACCAGTAGCTGTTCTTTGTCGTAATTAACACAATCGCCATTGACATGAGAGTATTCTGCGACACCTTTAATAATACATCAATACTAAAATTAGGTTTTCGAGAACCGAGAACGCATTCAAAACTTGTGTACGGTTTGAGTAGAGCGCTAATTTGTATTTAATATTGTACCTTTCATACGTGGTTGTCTAATTATGCTTAACGCGAACGTCATTATGTCTCGGTCGTTTAATAAGTGCGAATGATGTACCTACTTGCGAATGTGCGAATGTACGCTCGCATCAATGTACCATGTTGTATTTACAATAGAATACATGTAATAACGTTACATTTGCAAACACAACCCCATACAAACTTACAGTGTCGCTGATGTATTATACGTATACATGTTGCGAAAGGGAGAATCTTGTTGTACATTGCCGCTCCCTAAACTTGTGTGTTGGTTAGAAGAAGAAAGTAGGCTTAGTAGGTCTTGCGTCTTTATCGTCCCTTAAGGCTTATTGGCCGCAGTGATCACAAATTTACTCCCACTTCGCGTCAGGTAACCCCACCATAAGTATATGCAATCACAGCAGCCAATGGCGTTGAGGAACGAGAAAGATGCAAGACTACACTCCTGTTCTGTCATGCGGATTTTTTCACTTCTTTGCCGCTCTATTTGTGATAGTTATCTGTTTTCTCAACAGCCAATCGGTGTACTTCAGCCGCCCTTTCTGTTTTTAATTTGAGCGGCATATTACAATCCAACACTGAGATCTTCATTTTCGTACCCTGTAGATATACGTACTACGTATAACCGTTGTAAATAAGCACAGCTGCGAAACGCGAAAGAGAAAACGCGCAATAAAGTCGGCTTGGCAGAGTGATGTCTATATAAAGTTTTTGCGGCTGTCGTCTGCCTAATAAAGAAATAAAGACGACAAGTCTATTATGAAAGGTACAGGAGCACGTCTCGGTGCAACGCAGCCAGCGAGCACAGCGGTTGGGTTGGACTCTTAATGAGATGATATTAAAATGAAATTTTCTTGGCAACGGTAACTCTCTCCCTGCCTCTCACTCTTTCTACGTACCTATTTGTCTCGGCTCCTCTGATGTAAAAGCGTTTCTTTATTTCCTCAGGACCATTATATTGCATTCTCTGTGCAACTCTTTATTGCTTTTCGTTATTTAGCCAGCAACACGATGACGACTGTTTCGTTGGTTTTGTTCTATTTGGCATTCCTGATTCGGATTCTCTTTACAGGAGATTTATGCACAGGCATGAAGGTATTGCAGGTAGATACAGTCTCTCTACTCATAATCTCTCCATTGAAACATTTTTTGCAGGTAAATTGCATTTTGCAATTTTAAAATGTGTTAAAATTACCTACAGTCCTTCAATTAATAAAGAACAATAAAGGAATTCTTAATCATGCGAAATGGCTTTGGTTTTTCACATTCAACACGACGAAACAAAGAGCAAGACTCATTAGCAAAAGATTCTCGTATGTGATTATATGAAAAGAGCGTTAGATGCATATTTTCATTTTTCCTTTGTATACAACGTTCCTAAAGGTATAACTTATCTATATGCATTAAAATTGCAAAATTTTCATCAAAATTGTACAGTGAAACGTTTTGTTGTCGTCGCGCCGGGACTGTGGAAAGCATGAATAAATATTACCGCGACATTTTCAGTTACTTTCTCGGGATAGTGTTATTTCCTGGGATAAAGGAAGTCGCTCGCTACCGGGGGCCCATAGTTTTCAATTTGAGACACAATTACGTTGCGCCAGGTTTATTTTTTATTGACATTGGAAAATATGAACCTTTGTAATAAATTTGTGTTGCACACGGCGTTTTGAGCCAGTAACTCTGAAAGGGTGGTCATTTTATATAATTTGGAAGCAATTGTTTGATAAAGTAATCCTCCGAAAGTCTAGCAAGGTTTGAAATAATTTTGTATAAAATGGATCATTTTTATTTTGGTAATTTATGGATAACAAGGGTTACAAATGATGAGATAAGAGAATGGAAGGCGCATTTAGGGTCAGTACGCAAGAGGAGAGGTAAGACACCCTCTTTAAGGCACTAAGGGATGGTTAGAGGCACACTAGGAGCATAAATTTAAAAAGGGGAAAATGGGGGAAAAGGGATAGATCAGCCGGTCAGTGATAGCAATTAAATAATTGTCAAAAAATGGAAATGATTTTGTATTATTCTGTGAACATTAACAATCAATGCTCCAGCCCTTAGAATTTGCTTTTCAGATAGTTCTTGTTGTAAGGATGGTGACTTTTAGATATTGGTAATCTGTCACGTAAATTTATTGTTTTTTGAAGCCAACATAAATAGAGGCAGGTAACTATATACCCGCTGAAAAAAATAATGGCATATTCGGCTTTCTATTAAAAGAAATAAGAATAAGAACTGAACGAAATTTAAGGTTTCAAAATCGTTTAATTTTACAATATGCTTCCTCTACTTCTTTAAACAAAATTAAACAGAAGAAACACTTAAAGTGGGTTGTGGCTTTTAATTTCCCATCACTTTATTTAACATTTTTAATAGAAATAATTAACTTCTTACTACTATACTTAATAATTAGGCATTTAATTAAACAAGCTGTACAATTTTTGACAAGCAATATAATATCTTTACTTAAATTCAATTATAAGGTTTCCTTACCTACCTAACAGCTTCAGAGGGAGTAACGTGAAAAAAGTTTTGAGAAAAGCCACTGTCATTTAAAGAAGTCTAGAATAATTTTTGGTAGTAACAACCTAAGATTTTGATAAGACGTGCTATAAATAAAGCTTAATTACTTAAAACTGAGAACTTCCCAGCTAACCTATGTATATAAAATCGAGATTAAAGAAAAGTTTTCGTGAGACACGTTTATTCAATTAGAGCTTCATTTCAACAAGAAACTTGTTTCGAACAAAGAAAGACGCCACCTAAAATTGAACGACCGTCGCGAAAATTGGAAAAAGTTAAAAACTACCCATTCCCGCACCGTTCTCACGACGGGCCTTATATGCTAAATAAAGCAAAACGAGTAAAAGTAGCAAAAGTTTCCCCCAGAAAAGTCTCGAATGTAGCGAGAGTAAATTAAATTAAATAAAAAAACCGATCACTTTGTGCGGCTAAAATAATTTTTATTAGGATTTTAAAGGAAAATAAAAGTGTAATAAACAAGACAATTGTTGTACTAAAGATTTAAGAATATAAAAAAAATTAACACTATTTTGGAGAAAATAAAACACAGTTTTCACAAAATTTTGTGAAAACTGTGTTTTATTGTGTTTAGTGTTTAATTTTGTGAAAACTGTGTTTTATTTTCTCCAAAATAGTGTTAATATGAGTTTTCATCAAGTGAGTGTAGAAAGAATCAATCAGATTATAAAAAAATTGTTACTACAATATCAGAATTATTTCCAAGGAACTGTAACATGCATGCATATTTTGAATTGAATTATTTACAGTTAAAAGTGTTCCAATCATCAGCAGCATCTTATCTAGTTTGATTTATAATTCTTTGTAAAAGTGTAGGGGATTTAAGAGTTGCAGATTGAGTTCCAGTTTCTATTTACCAATATGCTGGCGGAATACTTGGCAGGATATGTTTGTAGTGCATGCATTCGCTAAAATTGAAACATCTTCCCATTGTAAACGACTTCATCACTCATTTCGTACGACCCCCGAAGAATAAAACGTTTATCTCTTCTGCCAAATACTATGTCGAGCTTATTGTTACTACCCTTTTCTTGGCAAACAACTATGAGAATTAGGTTAAGTGTTTCTTTCACCATCCACGACGAAACATTGCTGCTTCTTGCAACAATTTGCATTTACAAACCACAAATATTCCCCCATTTTTAAGGCAAATTTCAGCACCACTAACATCTTTATTTTAAGCAATAATTTTATTTATTTTCATTATAACTGGTAACAAACTAAATTGCTGGTTATAGAAAACAGTAGAGGGACCAATATTAAATAAAATAGGTTATAATAAAAAAGCATTAAGCAAAAAAGTTATTGATATTCAAATCGTGCGTGGTCTGATGCGTTTACGAACGCAATTGAAAAGAAAAACTAATATTTTCATAACTCTGGCAGCGATCCCCATCAATTAGTACACAATCAATCATCAATCAATCAATTTATTTTGAACGACTGTTTGTAACAATGATACGTCACAAAAAAGAATCACTACCGTTCGCTACGCATTTCGTATGGTAATATATGCGAATAGCGTTTTAAAAATCCGCAGAGGAATTAAATGACCCGAACCGAATATCCATGAGAGACGAAAGTTGATTGATGACTGCAGTCAGACTTTATAGCCGCAATTCCATCATATGGCCCATTTGAAAAGGATTACATTTTCCATAGGAACGAGTGGCGCGCGATAGGAGCCAACGCAACTCGACTTGACTCAACTGTAACCTATTATACACCTGTGGAAAATGTTCGGGACGATATGTCTTGGATGAGAAGGGAACCGGGATAACGCGTACGTCGTATATGGTAATTCTGATTTACAAAATCGTAACCGACTTACTATTTATATCTCCGTACGGGACATTAATTCATTCCTAAGGAAAATGGCTAGTAGTTTACGAGTCTCCCATTGAACGATAGCGTCTTTTCTGAACAAAATATGAAAATGGAAAATGATCTGAAAAAGCCGCTTTTATTTGTTTCTGAAGGGTTATTATACCATTGCACACTTAATTTTAGTGTTTTAAAAATATATCGTAGAGGAAGTACCAACATACAGCTACACCCTATGTATGATTCGATTAGTCTGTCCAATAAATATGTGAAGTGAGCGTTTAGGTTTCAATTGGGTGTATGACCATTGGTGCTGGTTTCACCAGATTCAACAGTTCTTACCTTGATGCTGCATTGAAACAAGACGGAATCAAAATAAGAGCAGTAATGTTAAGAGAATCACATCGAGAAATTTTGAGATCAAGAAATTTTGTGAGAGTCTAGATATGTTCATGCAGTTTAACAAGTACATTCATTATAGGATGCATTAAACTTTTCTAAATAAAAGACGTAAAAGAACTACGAAAAATGTTTCACCAAATTTATTTTCGATAGGTAACTCGACAAATTTGTGTCGATCAGACAGCGATAATTTTCAAGAGTAATTAACTAAAAATTAAAACTAGTGTCAACATATTTATACTTATTACAAGTTACATAGGAGAAGTGGGGAGTTAGTGAAATCTAATACTGTTTGACTATTGACTAGGTTTAATTTTTTATACAAAGCTTTTTTAATTTCTTCTTTCTAACTTTGTTAGTATTCTATTATTATTTATGTTGAATGTTAAATTTTTGAATTTGTTGATGGATTAAAAGAATGGCTTTGACTAATACAATGTTCAGCGAACCCTGTTTTTTTTTTAGTTTTTAATGTTCTTTTAATCGAGTCTGAATAGGTCTCCCACTTTTACCGATGTAAATTGCATTACAATCATTGCAACAAAGTTGATAAACTCCGCTTTTTGATTCCGGTGGTTGTGTTGGTTTATTTTTAACTATTCGGTTCTTTAAATATTTTTTGCTGGTTTCTATGGCTGTAAGGTTGAATTTTCTTAACTTATTTCTAAACTTGTAACTAAACTTGTTGATGAAATTAATGGAACAAAATTGGTGACCAGAATTTATAGGTTCTATTGGGTTGGTATTGTAGATTAATTTAGACACCAATGTTTTAAGTTTTTTATTGATTAAGATGTCTATTATTATGTTGGGCTTGTAGTCATTGTTTTTCGCTTTTGTTTTATTATGTTGATTTCTTTCTGATAGTTTTCTATCGAGAATGGTACTCTTAAAAGTCTATTAACCATAGAATGGAAATTAAAAAAGCTTTGTATAAAAATTTAAACCTAGTCAATAGTCAAACAGAATTAGGCTTCACTAACTCCCCACTTCTCCTATATAACTTGTAATACGTATAAATATGTTGACACTAGTTTTAAGTTTTAGTTAATTACTCTTGAAAATGATCGCTGTCTGATCGAAACAAATTTGTCGAGTTACCTATCGAAAATAAATTTGGTGAAACATTTTTCGTAGTTCTTTTACGTTTTTTATTTATTAAACATGTATCATAAACATTGCACTATCGAAACTCTTAATTAAACTTTTCTATCTAAACGAACAACTATGTTTTTAAAAAAATCTAGTGCGTTGCATGTCACTTATAGATAAATTTCCTTTTAATTAATGCCTAAAATATTAATTAAAGATGTAGATGACTAGGTTTTTCTTATTAACATAACAGTTTGTCAATACAAGAAATCATAGTGAAGAAATTGAAGAAGACAAAAAAAAACAAGAGTTGAACGTTGATAGCATAAATTTGTTGCAATATTACTTCATTAAAAGTCTAAAATTTGCTTCTTATTTCTCTATAAACTGTTAGTTGATGTGCAATTAATATGTACATCAAATACCTTCAAATAAATATTTTAAAGGAAAAGATACGTACAGTTTTTAAAGGATTAACTACTTTTGGCATATTGTACATATTATAACACACGTAGAAAGAATAACAGAATTATTTAAGTGAGTCCGAGAGTTAGGATGGTGTAGAGGGTGACTGTTATAACTTACTCTAAGGCCCCAAGATAAATTCACTTTGTTATGTAGATTTTGAAAAACCGTATTTACCGTATACCTCAACTTGTTGCATCAAGACATTAAATCATAACTAAGAAAATGCACAAGAGAAGAAAAAATAATTTCTTGATCTTGATATTTAAGTCAAGAGAAAAATTTAACGTCAAGATTACTACTCTTGTCTTGATGAAATCTTATCTGGCATAAGCTTCACTATGGCAAGAAACAGTCAACTACAGTTGAACTAATAAGCGATTTTCTGTATTCATGTAGACAATGGAATTGATGAATAGCTGGAACCACTTCTCAATCGAATGCTTTATGACATTTAAAAAATTTCGGAAGAGATTAGTAAAACGTTAAATGCTGTACATGGAGATTAAAGAAAACGGCTTTAAACAATGGGCAGTGATGATGATGATGAGGATAATAAAAACGTCGAACGTTGATCTTTTGAAATCACTAATTCACTGTTCAGATAATCATTGACGAGTTAAAGAAGGAAAATCACTATGTCATTCATATGTGTCATCTCAGTTCCCTTTTCACTAGAAGCCATGAAAGTTGACTAATTTGGTTTTGACTACCTATTGTGCTTAATAAAGATAATATGGAAGAATTTTTCAATAGCTTTCGAAAAACAAATGTGATTAAAAATGGTCCCAACAAAATAAGTCGATTCAGAGAACAAAAGATCTTATCAGACGTACGTAATCATTAGCGGAATATTTTATACGTCATAAAAAATATATCCCTAATAATAGCCAAGACTCGTTCATTTCAATCTTGTATTAGTACAGTAAGCGACTATTATCAAAATAATCTACTAAACAGCTGACCTAACGATTTCTATCGTCAAAAGTTTTGATTTGTGAGACTTGGGTTGTTTTATGGACAATCACCATAGATTGACAACGTACCTAAGTGAGAGATAAGCCAATGTGTTTATATGTATTGATTGTTATTGAAGATCAAATAGATATTATTAAGGGGAAACAAGCTGTCGCAGCTTCTCACGCTCTTATAGGAACGAATGTTATGCAGAAGGAGGGGCCGTTTACGGGCTGTAATAATTCGTAGACCGAAACGTGATAGCGATCGGTTGCAAGAGAATCGACGTCGGCGTCGCGACGCCCCGCGTCCGTCCGATCGCCCGCCGTTCGAATTATTCCAATTACGAATTTCACATATTTGACGAAACGTGCTGGCACAGGGATTTACATCTACAATTTACAAACACAGAAATCCCATTTAATCCATAATATCCATCTAATACCTACTGTTATACGATATGTAGATATACTTAGTTTAATAAGAATGGATATTTGTTAGTAAATAAATAATTGGTTCTGAGAAATGAGTAAACTCTTCTACACATCAATATACTTTTTAGATCGACCCATAAATTCTTCTTTTTTATTTTAATCGAAATATTATATAGAAAGAAAACACAGCAAAACAAACACAAAGTTTTAGTTAAAAAATAATTTATTGTTATGCACAACGGCTTCTTTGGGTGGAAGAATTATCTAAATTAGAACCAAACATAAACAGAAAATGGCCAATGATTCGGTAGACAGAAACGAAATAGAGAGTATGTTAAAGAAAAGTAAGATAGGGGAGGGTTTGATAGGTAGTATAATGGAATTATATAGGGAAACGATAGGAATTGAAAGGGGGGGGGCAAGAGGAAGAGCAAGGAAATGTGGATGGAAAAAGGGGTTAGACAGGGATGCAAGCTAAGTACACAGATAACAATAAGTAAAGTAAATAGGAAGAAAAAAGATATGGACGTACGCGGATGATATAGCGTTAATTGCGACAAGCTGGGGTGCAATCAAGGAAATGACAAAAAATTGGAAAAACACTCGGAGAAAAATGCTTGCAGTTGAATGGTGAAAAAACACTAAAATAATAGTTTTCGGTTGAAGTAAGAGGTAGGAAAAAGGAGAAAGAGGAATTGAGATGGAAGGGAAAGGTGATAGAAAGGGTTAAAAAATGCATCTACTAGGGGTACATGCTGACAGAAAACAACAAAGACGATGTGCACATAGGTAAGTAACCAAGCAGCTAACGCAAATGCATTGCTGGGGAGAATATGGGGAATGGGACAAAAATTGTGCCGAAATAACTGGGAAACAAGGGTTGTACTTTCTAAAAGGCTAGTAAAAAGTATGGTCTTTTATGGAGTCGAAATATGGGGATGGAAAGAGTATAGAGTAGTAGAAAATATTTATAAAAGGTATTTAAAATGGGTGTTGGGCTTAAAAAGAAGTACCCCAGACTACATTTTAAGAAGGGAAACAAAATGTGGGAAAATGGAGGAAGATACAAGAAGAAGGGTTATAAAATAAGAAGAAAAATTGGGAGAATTACCGGAAGGGGACATAAGAAAGGAGATATGGAGGAAAAAGGTATTGGAGATCGGGACAAAAAATAAATATGATGTGGAAAGGGACAAAGCCATAACAGAAATGGTAATAAGTAAAAAACAAATGGAAGAGTGGAGAGAAAAGGGGTTGAATGTTAGTTGGATGGTGAGGAAAAGATGTAATGAAATTGTATGAGGTGAGGATCTGAGAAAAATTTGGGAATCCAGATACGCGAAAAGTATGAGAGAGTTTATATCGGAAGAATTTCAAGGGGATGAAATGCCAGGATATCTAAGAGAAGGAAAAAGTATAGAGATAATAGCTAGATTCAGAATGGAGAATGAGTGTAATGAGAATAAGTTTTGGATGGAAGAAAGTAAGAGATTGTGTAGAGTATGTGGAGAGAAGAGTGAATCAATGGAGCCTCTATTAGAAGAAGTAACGGGGAAGAACTTGGAAGGATAATAAATGCGGATGGTAGTGGTCTGGCCCTATTGAAGCAATTTTTAAAAAGACGAGGTGTGGGAAGGGGGGAGGGAAACTACAGGAAAAATGAATATAAGGGAAAAGGAAGGGAAGTACTTAGTATAAAAGTTTAAATTTTTGTAAGTTTAATATGTTTCTTTTTTTTCCTTGTGTACCTATGTAGAAATGTAAACATAACTTTTTTTTATAATAAAGCTCTACTACTACTACTGCATAAACAGTCTTATATACTAAAATTTAACAAAGTCTAACTGGCCATTTAAAATGAGGCCTTTTTGTTTGATATGTTTATTTCTAAACTCTCAAAATGCAAAATTTTATAATCTTCATTAAAACTGTGGCTATTTGTTAGTAAATATTTGGCATAAGCTGATGTTGAGTGCTCTTTGTCATAATTATGTTTATGCTCTTTTATTCTTTCAAAGAAGGTTCTACCTGTTTGGTCTCTATATGCTTTATCGCAATCGCCGCATTTAAGCAAATAAACTCCTGAACTTAATTTTCTTAATTCTTAATAATTTTTTAAGCGACTTAAACAAATCGCCCTTGCTAAACATTAATTTCTGATTCTTTTTATTTTGTAATTTTTACCTCTACCACTTTGTTAAATTTTAGTATAAAATTCTGTTTGTACTTAGTTATAATTAAGACTATTCTTCCACCTGAAGAAGCCACCGTGTGGCGAAACAGTTATTGTGGATTACAGTAAATTATTTTGTAGCTAAACTGTGGTTGTTTTGCTGTGTTTTCAATTAGGGTGTTACCAAGTATAGAAGCACCATCGATTCAATTTTTATATATGTAGAAACACTTTTATCTCAATTTAAACTAAGCACGTGATTTTTCTGAGTAATGGTCTCTTATTATTAGCCCCTGCACCCCATTTACACGGCTATAACTTTCCTTTAAACGAGCCTACCAAACACGTGTCCGTCCATTTAACTCGTGACAAGTTTCCCGTCCGCTAATTCCCGAAAATGAACAGCTTTCTGCAAATATTGCCCTCTGTACGTGATTTATTCACGACCGCCATATGCCATAACCAATTACATAATTATCCTGGTCAACGTCTAATTGTATTTCGAGCTGCTCTGGCCATTGTCATAGGACTCGTCGGTCGTAATGGGCTGCAGATGCAGGAACGTCGGAGGAGCACCACGGGCGAGGATGTGTGCTGCATGTGTTGTTGTATTAATACTGGAAGCCGGGGGAGGTTATGGTCAGGAGCTGGCCGGGACGGTAAAATAGTTGGGGGAGATCTGCAGCAACTAGGGACGTTTAGGCGTGAGTGAATAGATACAACTGGGGATGTGACATATGATTCATCGGGGTGTCTGCCACGTGAGATTTCGCAGGCGGTTTCACAAAATATTTTAGATGAATGCTATGCATACTTAGGTATAATTACGTAATACAGTAAAAAGCTTTTTGGTAATTTTCTTTGGTTTTGATTCTCCCCCCACCCTAACTTTTATTAAAGCGAGTCTTTCATTAAACAAATTCGAATTATTTATAAAATCTTAGCAACTCTACATAGTAAGTGTATAAATAAACACAACTTAAGATATATGATTTCAAAAACCCATTCGGTCTTCCAAATATTTTGAAGATTACTCTTTGTTTATCAGGAATCCGAAAATTTATGGTTCCAAAACGGCAATTCGTTAAGATTAACGGTTCACCTTTCGAGCGTTTAACCTTCGACTGATAGAAATATGGCCTGCAAGAGCGCGTTTACATTCTTCTTCATCTATTTAAAAGTCGCCACACCATAAAAATAAAACATAATAATAAGAAACCATTCGAGTGAGTGGACTAATCACCCAACCCGAAATTTTCGAACGCGCAACCGGGTTGTGTTGGCGTTTTATTCCGGTGCGTCCCAATGCTGCTATCTGCTTTATTTATACGCTGTCGATTCTGTTTGGAGACTTATCTGCAACGCAAGCGGGTAAAATGTGCCGCTTCGGCACCCAAGACATATGTACATCCATATCAACGGCTTATCTGCCACCGAAATAAATATTTGAACGGGACTAAAACAAAGTGTGAACGCTCTCGGGATGCTTGCAAATAAATAAATAGAAAACACACGGGACGCAGGCATAAGGAATTGCTAGGGAAGGATTTTAGCTATCCAGAGGCAACTGCTAAGGTCGAGATAAAAAATGTCCAAAAATGGGTTTACCAGGAATTGGCGAAGACAAGAGTTGGTGGTATAAATTGTAAATAATGGACGGAAGTTGGGGTGCGCTGAAGGAGATGGCAAAAAATTAAAGGTATATCTGGAGATAGAATGCTTAAAGTTGAATAGTCAGAAAACAAAAGTGATAGAATCTGAGGAAGTAAGAGGTAGGAAAGAAAAAGAAAAGGTGGAAATGAGATGGAAAGGGAAGGTGATAGAAAGGGTAAAAAACAACTAGGTATAGTACAGACGATTACAACTACAAACCCCAACAAATCCGTCACATATTCTTTCTTCTTTCATCTTAATTATACAGAGTATAGCGATAGTCGAGACAAACTCCTCTGTAAGACACGACAAACGTCATTGAAAATGTTTAGAAAGACAAGTAGCATAGAAATTGCAACAGATGCTTACATACAGTTGTAACGAATTTTCTCTTCGGAGTTCACTGACGTAATCTTCTCCAGCCACGTCTTCGCCAGGTTTGCATCCGAACTTTAAGTCGCATGGTAGTCGCAACTCTCGGCCAAACAGTACCCTTGCTGATGTTTATCCAGTAGTTTCATGTACGGAAGATCGGTATGCCAAAAGGAACAATGGCAGATAACGATCCCAGTCTCGCTGATGTTTGGAGACCATTTTGGACAGGTACTTGTTAATGGTCCTGTTCATTCGTTCTACCATGCCGTCTGATTGGGGATGTAGGGCCGTAGGCCGAGTTTTATGAATGTCCAATATCTTACAAATGTCCTGGAATATGGCTGACTCGAAATTCCGTCCTTGATCGGAATGCAGCTCCAGTGGTACTCCGAATCGGCTGATTAACCCTTTCACGAGCGTTTCCGCCACTGTAGTTGCCGTCTGGTTTGGAAGGGCGTACGCTTCAACCCATTTCGTGAAGTAGTCCATTGCCACTACGATGTACTTATTTCCATTTTCAGATTCTGGGAATGGTCCGGCAACATCTATGGCAATTCTCTCGAATGGGCTGCCGACGTTATACTGCCGCATCGGAGCACGTTGTCGCTTCAGAGGTCCCTTACTGGCGGCGCACGTCATACACTTTCTGCACCAGTCTTCCACGTCCTTCTTGCAGTTGACCCAGTAAAATCGTTCTCGTACTTTGCTAAGGGTCTTCTTTACGCCAAAATGTCCTCCCGAAGGGTCGTCATGGAGGCACTGCAGAACTTCTTTTATCAAGCTTCTCGGTATCACCAGCTGACGTCTGCTTTCTGTGTCATCTTGATTCTCAACGACGCGCTTTAGGAGACCATCTTCGTCTTCAATGGAATCCCATTGAGCCCACAAAGATTTTACTTCTGTTGACTTGGCAGCCACTTCCTGCCAAGTTGGTCTTCTGCCTTCTTTCTTCCAATCCAGGAACATTTTTAGGAGCGCGTTTGAATGTTGTTCTGCCTTAATATTGTCGGGCTGCCACTGTTCGTCCAGGATAGTTATCCTCCTAACCTCTTCATGTTCCTCGACGCGTTGACAGTGTTTACAGTTATCCGGGCAAGGTGTTCTGGATAAGGCGTCGGCGTTTTTATGGCTACTTCCCGCTCGGTGTTCTATGTCAAAGTCGTACTCTTGCAGCTTCTCTATCCATCTGGCTACTTGGCCCTCGGGGTTTTTAAAATTCAGTAGCCATTTCAACGCGGCATGGTCGGTTCGTAGCAAAAACATTCTTCCGTACAGGTATTTGTAGAAATGCTCCACACTTTTTACTACGGCTAACAATTCGCGCCTGGTTACGCAGTAATTCCGTTCTGGTTTGGATAGAGTTCTGCTAAAGTAGCCGATCACTTTTTCTTCACCATTCTGTATTTGTGACAGAACCGCGCCAATTCCAATATTGCTAGCGTCGGTGTCCAGGATAAACTTTCCAGTTGGTAGGGGTTAGCTCGACACAGGTGTAGACGAGAGGATTTTCTTTAGTTGTTCAAAGGCAGCTTGGCAGTCTTGCTCCCAACAAAATGGTCTTCTCTCTTCTGTGAGTCGTGTCAAAGGCTTAGCAATTTTTGCAAATCCAGGAACAAAACGTCTATAGTAGGTGCAGAGTCCAAGGAAGCTTCTGACTTGATGGACGTCAGCAGGTACAGGCCACTCTTGGGTCGACTGAAACGCCGTCTTCGGATACTACACAGTTATAGCGCTTACTCCTGCTCGATTACCTATTGCTACTTTGTCTGTATGATTCGTAATATTTTTAACCTAGTAAGGGTGTGTTCAAAACGTAGCAAAGGCTGGTTATGCCCAAGTAAGAACGAGAAAAAAGATACGTTACTTAGATGATTTATGGGGGACTATGCAAGTTCTGGTCATCTTTACCAGAAAATAAACAATCAAGTAGCTAGAGCAAATGCAGTGCTGAGGAGAATATAGGGAATAGGACAAAGATGGTGTAAAAATAACTGAGAAAGAAGGGTGATGCTATTCAAAACGTTAGGTAAAAGTATACTTTTTTTTTGGTGTCAAGATATGGGGATCGAAAGAGTATAGACAAGTAGAAAATATTTACAAAAAGTATATAAAATGGATGTTGGGCTTAGACAGAAGTGCTCCGAAGTATGCCCTTAAAAGGGATACGAAATATGGGAAAATGGTGAAGGAAACAGGAGGTACGATAGTGAAGTAAAGGATTACCAGAAGGGGACTTAAGAAGGGGCATATGGAAGAAAAAGCTATTGAGTATTGTAATAAAAAACAAATATGACGTGAGCAGGGACAAGACTTTAACGGAAAGGTTATTAAATTGCAGACGGCAATGGCTCTGACCTTATGAAAACAAATTTTGAAAAAAAGAAAAAATAGTAAGTACAAAATACAAAAAATGGAGGAAAAGGGGATAAGAGCTAAGAGGGAAGGTTGTATGTAAGGGGCGGGTTAGGCAATAGTTTTGTAGGAATGGTTATGATCTATATAAATAACGTTGTGTTTAATAAAGCTCATTATATATACATCTACGCACCCCAAAGCATATTGAATTAATTAACACTCATAAAACTAATTCGTTGAAAACCCCTAGAAGCTGAGAACGTGTAAATTTCGAAGGCACAGTACGATAAAAGCTAATTTGGATGCATAAGAAAGGGCAATAAAATTGAGAAGAGTAAATAATTAAAAATCACGGGTTTTATAGTCCGTTTTTATGGCTAATTCCTATCGCTTTCATTAAATACCTAATACGGTAATCTAGTGAGTAGAGTCCTCTGCTCGATTTTATACTTCCCTTTTGATGAAAATGGCCAGTAGTAGCGGTCACGTTCTTTTCTCATTTTATGAGCACTATAAAACGAATACGTTCTAAAAGTTGTTTGCTTATCACCGCTGCCCATCGGAACAACAGGATCTTCCGTTCACGTTTTCATTATTATTTGTTATAGAGACCCGAACTCTCAGAAAACCTACCCATTTTGTCTATCGATGCAGCTAAACGAAAATTAAAACTAAATAAATAGACACAACCTAGATTATTTTCTAAAACAACCTGAATGTAAACAGGGAATTATAGCGGAAAATTAACGTGATTAAACAATTTCTAATGGAAGATAAACTAGGTCACCGGAAAAATATTCAATGTTATTCATTGATATACAAATCTTGAAATGCTTTAATCTCTTAGCACAAATTATACTACTTATTAGTAAAAGACCAAAAAATAGTTTGAATTATTTATCAAACAATTAATCAGCATGGAAAACGTGGTAAAAAGGTAAAACAAGGAATAGAGTAGAGCTCAGATGAAAATTCCGTGGACAGAAAAGGACAAATATGACAAAATATTAGTGAAGATACGAGAACAGAAGGCACCGTAGAAATCAATAAGAAATGAACGTGAGCAGATAATAAAACACACTTTTTGGTGATAAGACACAATTGAGGTGAAAACTGTAAGACGTACTGATTGCTTGATTCAGAAATATATTTTAATATCTGAACAAGAAAAAGACCATATTAATAGTAGGATCAACAAAGTTAATTACAAAATTTTATGAGTTACTTAGTCCAATAACTCAAGAATCAGGACAGAGCCTTGTAGCTCCAGAATGTCAAGGAGATGGTGGGGAAAAAAGAAGCATTGTTGAAGTCAATAAGTAATGGGCGAAATAAGATAGTAAAGGACTCGTTCTGATGATGAGACATATTTGTGACAGAAACGGCTAAGCATATTGATTGATTGATTGATTGATTCAAAAACATAATTTCAACTCTTAGCACAAGAAAGACAACATTAATAATATGACTAATCCACGAACCTAACAATAATTCAGGAATCAGGATGAAGAATGATGTAGCAAGATAAAACAAGCAATAGCAGATGGTCAATCGTTTTAGATATGGTCTTACGAACGATTATGAAAATACCATTGATAGACAATGACAAAAAGAGGCATTGTAGAAGTCAATAAGGAATGGGCGAAGTGAGTTAATCAAGAACTCGTTCTAATGATGAGACTTACTTGAGGCAGAAACTGTCAAACATATTTATTGCTCGATTCAAAGTTATTACACAAAAAAAAAGACAACACCAATAGTAGGACTAACCAATAAATTTACAAAAAATTATTTAAATCACCTAGTGCACTAGTTTAAAGGTTCAGTCGTCTTAGATTAGGTGATATAAATGATAATGAAAATGACATGGACAGAAAAGGTCCAAAATGATGAAGGGAAAACAAAGAGCAATGAGGAAATCATTAAAGAACGGACAAGCAACATGAAAGAATACGTATAAGAAGCTGTGGCGAATGACGCGCAGAAAAATTCGCGGGCCGTCATAAAAAATTGTGGAGTGATAAATTTCGTTTAGTGATATTTCGCGTATCGATGGAACATTCAACCTTTGATTCTTTTGTAAATATTTCAAAGTACCCACGAATTCTTTTGTATGATATTTCCTTGTTATCTGTATTAATGTAAATATTTCTCTTCCTGTGTAAATACTTCAAACTCCTATTCTTTTGTATTCTATTTCTATACCTCAATTACTTTATTATTGTACTTTCCGATAATCCTATTAACAGTTCATCTTTCGTTTACTAACCGCATGACGCCTGTACCCTTCAATATTTCTTAATTACACTTAACGATGGGTTTCTTCGGTGGTTTGGTATTACAATTTATTTCTTAGTATTTCTTATCTCTAAAAATTTCCCATTCTTCGTATCACCGTATTGGTACCCTACTTTCATCTACTATCTATTAGCTCCTCCTTCTGGACATTTCTTCTTTTTAAATTTTCAATCACTCAGGCAGTTCTTCTCTGACCTTCACATAAATCTCTGACCTACCTGCGCTCTTCTTTTGTTAAATTGTAAATATATTGTTATTCTTTATTGTTGTTATTTTTGTTATTTGTTGAAGTCCTCCGTAAATCATAGAGGACTAAATTGGTCCCTACACAGAAGACCAAAAAGCAAAAATAGGAAGAACGTTTAGAATAGATGTAGAGTGTTCTTGTTTTCAGGAAATGCGAAGATAAGATGAAGTGGAGGTGCGACCACCTTTCGGACTGAAGACCTACTGGTGATGACGGTGACCGGTGGCACCGAAAAACAAAAGAAAATTGCCAATTCTTCGGAATGTGCTACTATCAGGGGTGCCACTACTATTAGGTACATTTTTTTCGCCGAAACGTATCGGTAGCTATCAAATCACGTATCCAGAGAGGCAGTGCTCAAGCTACAGAAGGTTGAGATTTCGTCTGTCAGGTCGGTGATAAATCGATGCCGAGAGAATAGATTCAAGTCGTGTAGTCACGACGCGAAGGCACAGAACAGCATAGCAGAGCACAGCACTCTTGATAAGCTCTCGGTGTCGTACGTGAGCGTGTGTGGGGCGACGTTCCCATCAATAACCTCTTCCGACCTAATCGATTAGCAGCTCCAGACTTGAGGGTTTATGCCACACGTCACGCACTGCACTGCATCAAAGTTACAAGTCTGCATATAACAGCTCCTGTCGACGAGACGAGAGGCGGCATACCGCAGCACCGTCACTTCCGTTTCATCTAATCCGCAGTTTCTTTCCTTCCTTATATGCACATATCACATCCTGCCACCTATCGCTCCTTATAGTACGTGTAGTACAGTAGAATAATAAGAATAATTCAAGTCTTGGTAACCCAAAACCTTTAAATTCCCCATTCGGGCTGTATCTTCTTTTTACAACAATGGATATAACGGTTGAATGATTACCTATAAAACAATGTATAAATACACATTATATACGTATACTAACTTTAAAACTTTAGAGGGTATTTCTGATATAAGTGCGAAGGTTTGGAGGATGTTAACTATACATGTGCTATCCAAAAAGTGTAAAAGTTGCAAAAATTTTTGTGTTGGTAAGAACGGTTAAATTAAACATTAACAACTCATTATCGCTTATTACATAGCGCCTTATAACAAACGAATTTTTATTTTTCTGTAACATTTTTTTGTCAAAACCACCGACACAAATCCACATTCCTTTAAGGGTTGCACTTACTGCAATGCTGCAAATGGTAACGATGCCACAACACTGTTACATGAGAGAAACTAGCGTTCCTTGCAAGATATTTTGGGGGTTGTCTTTAATAAAATCAATGGTTTCGTCTTCAATTGTTGTGGCATGGTACATAAGTGGTCCCTCACAATCTATGTACTGCATTTGAGATAATCCACAGATTTAGAAATCTTCGTTGGGGATGCTGGTGACTGCATAATTCGACAGTTGCACCGATAATCTACATAGTATTGACATACACAAGTATTGTTTCTTACATGAATTCGATTGTAACTTATTGTTCTACAGTGATGCATTGGCCTACTGCCAATGACTGATACTGTTGATTGCCAGCTCATTGAATGTGGCATTGCCGTTGTCGTATGCTCTAGGTGATTTACTAGAACTGGGCTGGCTTTTAAATTCGTTTTACTCGAAAATGGTTAACTTCCGAACCTCCAAACTTTACTTAGTTTTCTTCTTTTAAAGTGCATTAACACCTTACCTCAGAAACACTCTGTATTTTTCCAGATGGCCTCATTCTGTCCATCTCCAAATTTTTGTTCTACTCTGCTTTCAATTAATGTGTCAAATTGTTAATTCTCTTCCACTGTCCTACTGTTTATAGTATCGAGTTTCCTTTACTAATAATATGCAAATATCTCTTTTCTTCTTGACCTTTTTAGTACACAAACCTTTCTTCTTTCCTTAAATCATTCGTGCTATTCCAATATCCAACTAGTGTTAAACAGAATATCTCTTTCTTTGAAATACACATAATAAAAAAAAAACGGTGGCAGAAAAGATTCAAGGTTTATTTGTTTTATGAAACCACACCATAACGTCTAGAACTTTCTTTCTTTAGTTTGCTTCCGTCTTCTTAATTACTTAATTAGGATTATTATAAAATAAAAAAATACAAAGAACTTGAAGCCTTTAAAGTAAATGAAGACGGTATATAACTTAAAGCTTCCCGCTTCCCCACCTTAATCCACTTCTGACTCACATCTGATTTTGATTCTTGTTCAAATACGATTGCCAAGTGATTTCAACGATCACTAATTATTAGTCTAACCCAAAAACCATTTCAAGTTTCAGAAATGTCAGATATCCTTGTTTACCTAAGGTACCATAAATAAATAAGAAGAATAAACAAAATAATGATGACAAATTCATTTGAAAGTGCAAAAGTTCTGCTCATAAAACATTTTGACGGGTGTAATTAAATGTGCCACATGCAGGGCATGATTCGAACGTTGTATTTATGTTGTGCATAGTATTTATGTATCTACCTACCCTAAAAACAAATTAAACTGCTCCGAAACTCCGCCAGTTCGACCACACAATCATAAAGTTGTCCGAGCAACCTCCAGCCAAACACAGACACAAGTAATTACCATCGTATTAACATAAAATATAAATTATAGTAACGTCCCGCCGACACTACCGTCACCATCACCACCACCAAAAACAACGTAGCCCCGACGTTATTGATAGTCTTTAATAATGTTGTGAATAAACCATGGCAAATTTGCTCGTGTTGGGACGACACAGGATGAATGAGAATGAAAAGTACATGACAACGCCCAGTTTTTTCACCATCATGTAATGTAAATCTTCACGTGTGGCTCTAAATTTTTTAAAAGGTAAATGTACATCTGTTACGAGATTGAATTAATTAATATTAATTAGGTGTCCAACACCTACATTCAATTGGTATTAATACCTCAATTATTTAACAAACGTGCCACGTATGGGGTGATTCACTGACACAATTTTATAGGGGAAAATTTTGTCTGTTTTAAAAAATGATGGTGCTTATTTTAACGAGAAAAACCTGAGGGTAATAAATTTATCTACAAACAGTTCCAAAGTGAAGGGGTAGATCTGAAAGTCGGGATTGTAACCTCCGAAGATACTGACCAAAGTACAGGGAGAAGCCTTCTAAAGAGCAGCAATTGGGTGAATTTTAAAATAATATCTGAAGGGATTATAATATTGCAAAGATAAAAAAACAAACACTATACTAATAAAATTAAAATTTCCCGCCAATATCAGGAGAAATTAACGTAATCCCGTCAGACCTGGAAAGCGCCCTCTGTATCCTGGTCAAATCTGGAAAAGTGGAAACATCATTGAATCTTGTTCCAATTCTTGATATCAATTGAATATTTACTCTGTCCTTTTAGTATTGAATATGTTCAATAAGACTTCCTTGTTTGCTTCTAATGTTAACGACCCCCTTGCTTAATTTTGCTCATAGTGTACTTTATTCCATCCGTACGTATTAAGTTTGTCGTCTTCAACTAAATCCGCTCCAAACCGATGACCGGCTGTATGGCAAATTAACTTTTGGCTAATTGCTTCATTAGAACTTGACACGAACAGCAAATTGATGTTTACCTGTTGAACGCAATCGATCCCATCAGTCTAGACGAATAGTCATTGGCTAAGGTCGCATTAGGTTCGATGCCAAAGTTCTAATCAATCTACTACCATTACACAAGCACATATTGAACAAGTAAGACTGGTACAGGGTAAAAATGCACCCATGAAAGTATTCTTCAGCCATGACAGTCAGTGTTTACAGCCCTTCCCGTTTAGGGCTAGATAAAAACAAAATATGGAGACTTAAGAAACCAAAGTTCACAGATTGCTTTCGTCCACAATTTATCAGCTAATAAGGAGTTAATTAATCCATGTTCGATTCACAGCTTCACAAAAAAATTATCAATAAGTTTGTGTTCTTGACTTTAAATCACTTTAAAGACGAATTCTTTAAGTGGTCATTGCTTAAAGTTCATTTAAAATGCCTACATGAAAATATATTCGATATGATAAGGATAAATTTCACTTTCCCATCAGGTAGTCGCGTCAATGTCAGCCGATTGACGCGTCTACGTGGCGTCATCATCATCGATGCCCGCTAACCGTTCGCTCTTTAGATTCGTCGAATGCTATGAATACTTTAAAATGACTGATTGCAATTTGAGTTGTCGCTCCACTCCATGATAGATACAATCTTAGGGTAGTCATCCATTACATGTTTTTTCCTGAAAGGGTCCGGGGACCCGATAAGTGATTTATGGATACTCCAAGGCCTTCGACTGGTGTTAAAAAAGGGAAGCCACAATAATGGATTTAAAATGAGGGTTTAACATCAACATTTAATCATTAATCATTTGATCACCACCAGCTATTTATGGGTATAGATACATGTAAATAACGTCACAAATGTTTTCTTCATTCAGAATCACTCGTTAGCGTTCAAGAAGAATGACAATGCAGACAACACGTTTTATTTGGAAAGTTTCTTCAGAAAACAAGAAATACTCATTAATACATCAAACTGATACCAAAAATAATTTCCGTTCCAAGTTCTTAATTACCATTGATTGCCATAAATTGTTTTGGTAATGTTTGCCCAGAATATCTAGTTGCACCCTGTATCACACTAATATTATAAAGGCGAAAGTTTGTCAGTGTGTATGTTTGTTACTTCTTCACATCTAAACGGCTTGAGCGATTTTAATAATAATTTGGTATTGAGTTAGCTAACACCCTGGATTAACACATACGCTACGTTTTACTGCGGGAAAATATCTTATTCCCATTGGAAAATCGATGAAAATGAATTCGCGGAATATTATAAATGCGAAAGTAACTCTGTCTGTATGCTACACAATCTCGCCTAAAATTTACTGAACCGATTTAAATGAAATTTGGTACAGAGATAGTCTAGAGCCTGAGAAAGGACATAGGCTACTTTTTAATGCGAAGAAAGGGTTGTAAGGAGTTGAAATAGGAAAGTTTGTGTGAAAATTCCGTAATTTTTAAAGATTTTTTAGGCTTTTGATTAGATATAAATAAATACGACATTCAATGTTTGTAAAAATTTTACCCTAAAGGGGATAAAATTAGGCGATGAAAGTTTTTGTGTAATGACGTCGTCCAAAACGCTTACGGCCCAGAAAATTAAAATATTAAATGTAAAAAGTTACAGAGGTTTTGTTTATTTGGATCAATAAAAGTAATTGAATACTAAGCTACATAAACTATTTTAAACTATAATTAAACTATATTAATCTATAATATTATAAATGCGAAAGTAACTCTGTCTGTCTGTGTGTTGCACAATCACGCCCAAACTACTGAACCGATTTAAATAAGAATTTAGTAGAGAGATAGATAAATAGATATAAAGCTAGAGGCTTGAAACTTATTTTTAAGGCTTTTGATTAGGTATAAATACGACATTTATTGTTTGTAAAAATTTTACCCCAAAGGGGGCAAAAATAAGGAATGAAAGTTTTTGTGTAATGACGTCGGCAAAAAGGCTTACGGCCCAGAAAATAAAAATATAGAAGAAAAAAAATTTAAATGCTCCGAAAGTCACTATTCCACGCGGACGAAGTCGCGGGCATAGCTAGTAGTATAAATAATTCTTGAATTTTTGAACGAGATCGAAAATCAGTGATTCATCAATATGAAGCCTTCTGGAGGAAAGAGTTTTGAACAATTTCATACTCTCAAATAAACATTTTCACACAAAAACATTTTTGGCCTTTTGGGTCATGCATCAGGCTGGTATAACTTTGCCATGACCTTAGGACTAATACTTAAAACAACATTTTTGATCTGTTGGTGTTATAAATCATGTTGGTAGAGTTTGGCCAAGACTATTAATTACATCAAGTACATTATAAATCAATTTTTGGAATGTAGTACTGTTTCAAAAGAATACACATATTTTTTTAAAAATTCGAAAAGCGGCTCGCTGAAAAAGAATAACGAAATTTATTAAATTTCTCCTTGCTCATTTCATTAGCATTGCAGCTTGTTTAGAAAACTGATACATATCTAATCTCGACATCGTTTTCCATCAGGTGTGTTGGTAACTATCTAAAAATCTTCATGTAGATAGATAATTGTAATTTACGTCTAAGGTCCGTCCTGTCTAATGCTTTACATACGCAGGATTCCAAGGTGTTGAAAGGGGGTCAACTTTTTGTCTGTATGTAATGGGCACGATGGGCCAGATTAATCGACCAGTCAAACGTACCACGCGCTTCTCTGTAAGTACCATGTCGTTTTATTTAATCACCCGCGCGCAAAGGGCCTTTATAAGTAGGTACAATTACAAATATATCCGACAAACGCGCGGTTTCGGGTTTCTAACTAATGCAGCGCCGTCTTCGACCGGTCGAAAATTAATCGTCGCGTTAACGTCGTCGGCGGTATTCTCTTTTTTCCCAAGAAAGTCGACGGCATTCGACCTCTCCTCACTTGTCATTATTTCGAAAAGGTGCAATAACTTCACTCTTATTCGGTACGTGTTATACGGAGAGGTGTCATTTGTTAAATTACACATTCTTATACGTAATACCGACCCATGTAGGAAACCATGTCTCTAAATGACCTTTCGTGTTGACGGCATTTTGTCCTAAACTGCCGACATGCTGGATTATTATTCATTATATGACGTGTTAAAAAAAGTATCTCTAGCTTATACTTTTAATATTATAAAAAATAAAATGATGTTAAAACTCACAATATCTATCTAATTTTCAACTGGCACATTTCTAAGAAAATTTGCAACAACTGATTTGAGTGTTCAAAATTCGCAATTTAGTTTCATTTATGGTAAAACTCAAATATTTCTTCGTCCGTTATTTTATTTATAACAGGCCCACAAATACGCTTTTAATTTTTACTTTAATAATTCTCGGAAAGAGAATACCCACTAACTTACACAATTTTATGAGATATATTAATTCCCTTCTAATATTATACAATTGAGAAAATAAGTTTGTTTACAAGTACAATAGTATTATCGTCGTAGTCAAATTGTCACTGTGCTTAACAGAGATCCGCTATCGTAGACCCCCGTTTACATCTCACGGAGCCACAATTAATTCATATTTTCACTTACATGGACCCCTTGCAGGTTGTCGTTAATCACTGGGGGTCGATATAGATCACTTTAGGAATCTGTGATTTAGATCATGTTTCTGTTTTAATGCGTTAATGAAATTGTTGGCAGTTCATTAAATGCCTTTCTTATGGGAAGCAATGAGAGTTTTTTTGTCATTTTCGGTGAGAATTAATGTTTGCTTCATTGTGGAGAAGATTCCTTACTGTTAATGTGAATGCTAAAAGTTCTGACTACGACTTTAATAGATTTAAATCACGAACTAAGTTATTAAGTTCGCTCTGCAATATCAGATGGGCCACGTGCGTATTACAGGGTAACCATGGGTGAATAAATCTATTTTCAGGTTTCATTTCAAGGTACCAAAATACATTAGAAACATATACCTAAATGATATCTTGTCACAAACCATTTAGTTTTACTGAACCTATCTATAATTCTATAACAACAATCAATGACTAGTTCTTAATATTTTCCATACTCAATTTCTGGTCTATATCACAAATCACACTAATACTATAAAGGCGAAAGTTTGTGACTGTGTGTGTGTGAGTGTGTATGTTTGTTACTTCTTCACGTTTAAACGGTTGGGGCGATTTTAATAAAATTTGTTATTGAGGTAGCTGACACCCTGAATTAACACAAAGGCTACGTTTTACTGCGGGAAAATATCTAATTCCGATGGGAAAACCGATGAAAATGAATTCGCGAAATATTATAAATGCGAAAGTAACTCTGTCTGTATGCTACACAATCTCGCCTAAAATTTACTGAACCGATTTAAATGAAATTTGGTATAGAGATAGTCTGGAGCCTGAAAAAGGACATAGGCTACTTTTTAATGCGAAAAACTGGTTGTAAGGGGTTGAAATAGGAAAGGAAATTCCGTAATTTTTAAAGATAGAAGCTTGAAACTTATTTTTTAGGCTTTTGATTAGATATAAATAAATACGACATTCAATGTTTGTAAAAATTTTACCCTAAAGGGAATAAAATTAGCCGATGAAAGTTTTTGTGTAATGACGTCGTCCAAAATGATTACGGCCTAGAAAATTAAATTATTAAGTGTAAAAAGTTATAGAGGTTTTGTTTATTTGGATCAATAAAAGTAGTTGAATACTTAGCTATATAAACTATTTTAAACTATAATTAAACTATATTAATTTATACTATTATAAATGCGAAAGTAACTCTGTCTGTCTGTGTGTTACGCAATCACGCCCAAACTATTGAACCGATTTAAATGATAATTTGGTACAGAGATAGATAAGTAGATATAAAGCTAGAGGCTTGAAACTTATTTTTTAGTCTTTTGATTAGATGTAAATACATTTAAAGTTTGTAAAAATTTTACCCTAAAGGGAGCAAAAATAAGGAGTGTAAGTTATTGTGTAACGACGTCGGCAAAAGGCTTATGGCCCAGAAAATAAAAATATAGAAGAAAAAAAAAATTTAAATGCTGCCGAAAGTCACTATTCCACGCGGACGAAGTCGCGGGCATAGCTAGTAGGTATAGAATAATCCAATTATTATACTAATAAAAACATTCATTCAACAAATCATTACAGTATTAACCATGAATTCCTGTTTTCTCGAACGCATTTGAGTCGAATTACGACAGTCATAGTAAAAACTAATGTTCCTCAAGCAATGTTCGCGAGCATTTCTTCGCTGGTAATTGGTTTAGTTACGTTTGCGGTTTAAACGAAGTTTTGCCCAAGTGATTGCGTCTTAATCATCAATTTGAAGCTTTCAAGCGGCTTTTATTACTTGTTGAACGGAATTACTTGGTCTTAGACGGGAAACGGCGAGATCCTGAAACCGGAAGGAATAGGCTGCCGACAGCAATTAACCGAAACGTACTTCGACACACTACTGCTCTTAAACCAATAGATGTAGTACCTACTTCTACTTATCCACACTGACAGATACGTACTACATAATCAGTTAAGAACTTAACGTTTGTTTTGGTTGTATTTACTTTAGCAGATTTATCGGGCTTTCTCCGATTTTATTTTAAGCACTTAACTTATAATCTCAGGCCTTTTATTTAAAATTAACGCTAATAGCAATGAGGTGAGTTATTGGTCAATCATAAGAATAATCTATAAATAATTTTCTGAGACATGTATTGACCCTTTTTATGTAACGTAAAAGACTACGAACTTAAGAGCATCTGTAGTGCTTTTCCTTCTCACACTTTAATGGTAACATCGTATGAAGTAGGTTTGGTATCATGGCAGTGAAAGAACCCATCGGTTGAGACTGTAATCGATAAATTTCACTGTCAGTAAAGGAAAAATAATCGTTTCCAGGTGATAAATTGTACGTTGACAATAAGACAGGCGAAGTCCATTGAGAAGCCGCGTGGTGTTTTATTGGCTAATTCTTGCGGAATACATAAACATTCCGCTTTTAAATTGAGTTGTCACGAACGGCTTTAGTGCCGCCCCGTAGAAGAAGTAAATACCTGACAATGAGATTTAATACCGGACAAGAGCATTTATCCATTTATACCCTCCACTTGTGCAAAAACAGTACGTAACCTTCATTAACTTTAAGGAAAGCTAAACCTACTTCCATTTGACCTGAAACTGTAGGTACTATTTTGATTAGAGTATTAAACGAAATTGCCAGGTTATTTAAATAAAAACTATTTCATGATTTTTTCATTAGTTGTAGTTGATTGGTATTATTATATTATTAAAAGAAAATTTTAGTAAAATTTAACATACCTATTACAAGAACTTTACAATATCTAATATTAAACATCAACAAAAAAAAAACATTATTGTTAAATTGTGTTATCTGCTGCACATCATTAGGTAAGTATATATTAAAAGAATTCCGGAGTCTGTTCATCGTCTTATTATTAGAATTTGAGACATATTTTAAATTCATTTTCAAAATGTCAAAATTTCAATTAGTACCAAAATAAATATAAAAACTAACAAAATAAAAAAAAGTAATTGTTTAAAATTTTATAATTTGTGGCACAACATAGTATTTCAGAACTTCTTAAATTTAGAAACATATTTACAAATAATTTTTGAAACTGATAGTGATTTCAAAATTAACAGTTTATAAAAGCATGTAAAATACTAAGTACCTATAGATAAATAAAAATATTTTATAACATAATATACAGAGGATAAAAAAAGGAACCGATTGAAAAAATAAAATCTGGTAAGTACCATTTGAAAAAACGAAGTTATTCGTATTTGAAGTTCTTAAACTTTACAATTTTATTTTGAGCGCCCTGTATAAATTATTTCGTTAAATTTTATCAAGACGTTAGCACTAATATTCAGCTATTACTAGTAAAAATTTCAACACTTTGAGTCGTATTTTGTGGAAGTTATGATTTTTTATAATTTGGGTTGCGGGAACGATTTTTTTTCTATAAATTAAATTAGCTCAGAAACCGATCATCATAGGTGTACAAGTTGATTATCAAACTTACCTAAGAATTACACGTTTTATTCGAATTCAGCGTAAAAAATATAGCATTCAATTTAAAATAACAAAGTTGGTGTCGATTTCCGGTATAACCGGATGTAAATCGAACTTAAAAATATTTTTAAAAGAAGCGGCATAAACAATAACCCAATAGGCCCAAATTTCAGAATTGAATTCCTTCTATTAATTCATATACTTCTAATAGCCCATCAACTTAAAAAACCCTGTATAGTCATTCATTCAACTATTATAGATTATGAAACATATTTAACAAAAATGAGGTCACGATTTAAAAGTGTTAGCAAGGGGTTTCCACATGCAGTTAATGGTTAATTCGGCCCTGATATATGATGGAATTATAAAGGTATTAGTTCTATTTATATTTGTTTGGCAAAGTAACAGATCCATCTTCAAAGGAAGAACACGCGACAGCAAGAGTTTCTTTTTGAGCGCGTTCAAGAAAGTAAATACACATGAAAGTTTTATTGCCCACTTATTTCGAATGTAATCCCGGTATCCTTTCGTCGTGCGAAGGATGAGAAGGATACTTGCTACCGTATCTACCTACCCACTAGCAGCGCTTTAAACCGTCGTAGTCGCAGCTTATTTAACACGCGTCGTCGTGACAGCTGAATAAAATACATTTAATAAAATACGTGTAAGTTCGTACAGAAGATACATATATATATACAGGCTGTTACAAATTCGATGGTCGCCTTTGATATATAAAAAAATTATATTTTTTAAGATATTCAAATGAGAAAGGAAGAAGAAATTCTAAATACCTTACTAGTAAACTATGCACATCGTGAAAATGGTGCACATTCATTCATATCATATAATATAGGTACGATATATAAATTTCATGTCACAACTTTGTGGTAAATGAACTCTGGAACTATTCAACCAATTTTTATAAAATTCTGCTTACTGTGTGTAATTTGGTTCAACTTAAAATATTAAAGATACAATGTTTTGAGCGGCTTTTAGTGAATCAAAAAGTGAGTAGCAACAATCTATTAGAATGTTCTAAAATATTCTTCGGTAATTTTCAAGAGTATGTAAATGTTCCAGGAAGTAAAGAATTTCAGAATAATTTGAAATGTTGAAGAACCTTCAAGATCTTTCGAGAATGATCTAAAACGTTCCAGAATATTCAAAAATGTTAGAGAACGCTTTGAATCATTGCAGAATATTCTGGAATGTGGCTGGGCAGTCTACTAATAAAAGTAAGGAATATATTTCTTTCTAATTAATAATTCTTCTCCCAATATAAATTTTCCTTAGTTACGAAATAAAAAAAATTTAAGGGGCTGGAAAAGCTTTTAATTGCTGACTTTATTAGCAACAATTGGTTATGAAAATAAATAAAATGTTTTTCGCCCTCTTAAAACTGCTTTCTTTTATTGAATACTTCCAACCCCACCAGACAGAAGTTGGTTTCATTCTGATTTATCGAAGGAATTTATCGTAGCAACCATTGGTAGGTATTAAAGCCTTAACAACATGGGCGTAACCAATTTTTAATAGCAATAACTGTCCATTAATTAGTAGAAGACCGGTAAATGTGTGTTTTCCATTATTACATATAAAATCGTTCCAGATATGATATATTTCTACGTGTAAAACAATTTATTTGCACATAGCCATTGATAGTAATAAAAGTAAAAGGGGTCGAAACGTCGTATTGAATATGGTTTATCGTTTCTTAAATTTTTGATCGAATACGTTCAATATCCTGACTTTTTATTCAAGTGAATAGTTTTTTAAATGGGCATTTCCTTAAAATCCACTACAAACTGTTCTTATTACATGTACCTATTGCATATTAAGTAAAATAAAAATAATTTGTGTAAAGATCTTATTTCCATTCAAAGAAATCCAGAAAGACAGTAAATGTAAAAATATAAACTCGAGTGTTCAAGCATTTACTTATTAGGACGCATACTAAAAAGAAGTAATTCATATCCTGGTGACCAAGAACTTCAAACAACAAATTTGTAACAGCCTGTACAATCATCTTCTAAGACGAAAGCATGTATGTATTATTATACTTACCTATACCTACTACTACCCTCCTAGACGAATACACGTAAGAAGCTTTCGTGAACGTTCTCCTGCAACATATTTACATGTTTGTGCGCTACGGTCCCCCTTTTCATACACGGGATTGTACGGCACAATGCAAGAATTAACGACAAATCTTGGCATTGTCCCCTAAAGGTATATGTATGTATGTATCTATACCATATACGTATGTGTGGATAAAATCGAGGACAACCAACAACGAGAAGAAGACAAGAAAAAGAAAAGTAATCCCGAAGCAATGTCGCATAGATATCATCCATTCGTCCGTAAGTCTTTCGACAACTACAGATCACAATATAATACTCTAGTAAACATGTTCAGGCTACCATATCGTATACAATACAATCGATGCAATGGTAAAAAGATGCAAATAACAAACATATGCGAAGATTTACAGGAACGTATCCATCCGGATTTATTAAAAAGAATCTAATAGAAATATTTCCTCAAATTAAATGACGGTGTCTCGTTTTATTCACTGTGATGACTATGGGCGATGTAAATGTTTTTAAATGGCAGAATGTTTAATTTGACCAAAAATTAACTAGAAAACAATGACTCCTAACAACCCGGTTTGTAAAGGACTAAGGTTAATGGCACATACATGTACATAAAGATGTTAATAAAGTTACAGCCGTTCTAATTGTCGACAATAACTAACGAGATTAAGAAACTTCATTCAGCTTGATTGATTTACCTACAAGGTCTTTGCTGGGCGAGAATAATTTTTTAACATTTTGAAAGTAGATAAAGGAAACTGTGTTAGATGAATTAATGAAATAAAACTCGCCATAATTACCACTAACACTGTTTACGAGCGGACACTTGTTTCGCCCAAATTAAGTGTGGGTAATATCAAGGCGAGACTCGCACATTTTAATGTGGGCGAAACACATGCCCGCTAATTAACAGTGTTAGTGGTAATTAGGGTGGGTCATCATTTTAAATCTTTTTAACATTTTTAAACTTTCCAAAAGGAACTATTTTTTTTAACGTATATATATGTTACAGTTAAAACAAGTTTTTAGTTAGAACTCTTTTTCCCCAAAAAAGTTTTTACTTAATGCCTTTGTTAAAACAAAGAAATACCCAGTTAAAACTAGAATTTACCACTGATATACGTATTTGATTTTCAGATAAAACTAGTTTCACATCGAGCTGTAGTTTAAACTAGCACTAGAAAAACTAATTTGGGATTGAAAACAAGATACAGTTTTAAAAACGTTTATTAAAAAAGATCTAAGTCACTGAGAACCAAATAATAATCTAATACTAAAGGAACATTTTAGGGAACATCGACTTAAATTAGTTGCCAAGATGACAATATTAATTATAAAGTAGGTAAATAAAATAATCAAAAAATCAACAAAACACAACCATAAAATTTCAAAAAGAAACATTGTTAAAGAACATTGATTAACACAAAATAAAATCTAATCAGTCAAACTTAAATTTAAAAAAGGATGAGAATCTACTACGCGAACAGTTTTAACTGACTCGCTTCGGAAAAACGCGTTTTGTCTAGTAAGAACTAGTTTTAACTGATATTCGATTTGAGCATTAGTTAATTCTAGTATTAACAAATGCATACATTAAAAACTAGTTCTATCTAAAAACTAGTTTTAACTGCAACATATACGTATACTATTATTTTTACAAGAACACTTTTCATGGGTTCTATATTTGCAAAGTAAAAGATCTAGAAATGTAAGAATTCAATTTTTTTTGTTGTACTTGTAATTTAGATTTAATTTTTTATAAAACTGTTATTATATTTTAAAACACACTTACTTCAAATATATGTTATATCTCACTAAAATCTTTTAAATACTTCCCTGTTTGTTATATATAAAGGTGATTGGTAGGTAAGTTCCTAGCTCCAAACGGTAAATTAAACAAATATAAATATTGGTACCGTAGAAATGGAGCCCTTTTCGTTAAAGATCGTTTGATTGTATTGTGACGACAATACAGTTGACATCCAATAGGTACCTCCTAAACATTTCCGAATTATCCTATATAATAGTTGACAAAGACAAGCTTATAGGAAGGTAGGTACCTCTCAATGTACTTTAAGTTGAGAATATTTTTACAGTAGGTAATAACAATGACGTAAACGAAATAAAATACTCCTTGTTGAAAACCAAAAATAGTTAGAACTGAGACAATCTATAGACAGTGTAGACCAGACTTAAAAAAAAATAATAAAATCAAAAAATACCAGGTGAAATGGTACTGATACCGAGCAAGCTGAATAATTCTATAATTTTAATTAATTATTAAAAATCAACCTACGAATAAAAATATTTAAAAAAAATAAAACCGACTTCAAAATTGTACGTAACTAACTTACCTTTGTATGTTTAGAAAGAATATAACAGAACTAATAAAAAGTAAAAAATAAAAACGATAACTTCTGTCTTAAATAAACTCACTTTGATATACCAACTAAGTATTTTTTGAAGTCGGTGCCTGCCCCAAAACATGCACCTTACACTTTTTGTTAATTAATTAGCATTTTTCTTTTGTTTTGGGGCAGGCACCGACTTCAAAAAATACTTAGTTGGTATATCAAAGTGAGTTTATTTAAGACAGAAGTTATCGTTTTTATTTTTTACTTTTTATTACATAGTTCTGTTATATTGTTTCTAAACATACAAAGGTAAGTTAGTTACGTACAATTTTGAAGTCGGTTTTATTTTTTTTAAATTTTTTTTTTTTGAAGTGGGTTAAAAAAATTGCAAGCATAACGCTCCAAAAATCCACGAAACCTATTCAAACTTGCACCTGTCTAAATTAATGAATAATAATATAAAAAAGTCAGCTAAAATTCCCTATCTCAAAAATAACTGAACCGATTTTGATGAAACTTGCAGTATTCCCTAAGTTGAACAACACCTAGTACAATCAGACGCTGATATGGACTAACATATACGAAAACTGGACAGTTCTGGAAATATTACATACATACGGGTCGAATTGATAACCTCCTTTTTTTTTTTTTGAAGTCGGTTAATAAAACGATTCCAACAAACTCTCTTCAAGCTACCTCATTTGAATTTGCCTATCGTTGTGTCGTGGAAAACACCTACATCATCAAGTCAAATGATCCCCAAGGCTTGGATAAAAAAAATAATTTTAGCAGAAAGGAATAAATATTAATAATTAGTCAACCATCACTTGATTTTTATTAAGACATCCATTAATCTCATTTAAAGTCAGGAGGGTCATTGAAAATTTGAGAATATTTTGTGAATCCAAAGAAGTGTGAGGAGGGCGGGGAGCGCCGCATCTTACCATATATCATCAAGAGGGAATAAGAATAACAAAGCCTCCTAATAAAATTTTCTCTGCGGTAAAAACATCGAAATACAAAGAATGATGTTCCAACCACAATTTTCTGTATTTAATTCAAATTAATCATTTGACAACAACCTGAACAATTTAAATTAAAACCCACAGCAGCATTAAAATATTAACTGACATAGTACTTTTTGACAAAGGCAATATTATAGGAAGGTATAATGTATTTAAAATTGAGAACTTTTCTATTACTTATACCATACATTAACTTAACCAAGGTTCGAGGACAGTGTTGGAATACAAATCAAATACTAGCTATACCTATTTATTGAAGCAATAGATTTACGAAATAAATAATAAGATAAAGAAATTGTGAAATAGCAAGCTGAGTATACACTTAGTCTAGTATTCGATAGCAATACTGTAATTATGTACTGACCATTCTGATGAGGTATTTAAAAATCTAAGTAAATGTTAAAAAGGACAAGAAAAAATGTAGGTACATCCTTAGTTATAGGAAACTGTAATAAAACAAACCAGAAGATTTAGACTATCAGAACTAGGAAACGATTCCTAAAAACACCTTAACCACCAAGCTGAAGGGCTCTTAAAGTGTAGGTCAAAAGCAATTAACAAATAAATAAGACATCTCTTAATATTACTTGCTTGCGCAAATGTTACTGCCATGTATTCAACTACCGTTAAATTATGTGAACTTAATTAAATTGGGGTGAAGAGTTCAGCAAAATCTCATCCAATCTCATTTAAAAGGAGGGGGAAATTTAAAAATTTACGTCTACTTTTAAATTCGAGGTGCTGTTACTATTTACTTTCCTTTTTAATTAAAAATCTATTATAGAGAAAATATTATGTATAATGCACCAGATTTTGTTAGGAAGTGAACAAATTAAAAGAAAAATATCTCACGTAAAGAAACGACGTCATTTAATGAAATTTTCTCTGGAAAACAAGGATAATGTTTCAGACACAATTTGAGCCAGATTTTCAAATACAGAAACACTTTACACTAGCGAAAGCTTACATGACAATAATCTTTTTAGAGTATTAGTGTTAAAGGGCAAGTTAAAAACCTTATTGGCGACCTCTGAATAGTACTTTTGTAAAAAACATCTTTTCTTGCCCATTTTTGTGTGTGTATAGTGTAGCCAAAACGCAAAAATATTCAGGTTCAAACAAGTGGCAGGAAATAATTCGCTCCGGTAGACAAGTTAAGGGCGGTAGCGGTGCGGGAGTTGTTTGGTCAAAAACCGCCAACTAACGACCAAGTTCGTAGCGCGAGGGTGCCATTCTCGTCCGAACACTTGGAACTGTTACGGAATAAACGAGGCCATTATGACAGCAACAGTTCGCGTCGGTTTGCTCAAAGTTTGTACTTTTGTTCGCGAACAATGGTCCCGGCGGGTCGCACAAAGTGCCGCGAAACAGCCGACGCCGCCACTGACTTAAAGATTTGTGCACGAAACATTAGTCGGCTGACAGTTCTTTCTAACACGCCACGGAAGACAACACCAATCGGACCCCACAACAAGCACACGATTCATATGACCTCTTAAGCCAAATAAGACAGTCACCTATAAAATAAACAATTTTCGTCCGGGGGTTTAATTTTTTCACAGTATGTGGATCTTTGCGTTTTGTAGTGCCTCGAAAATCTCCAGAAAAACTGTGACACACGGACAGGCAAAAAAAAAACACTTTCAGTTTCAATTTTTACCACCTATAACTCTCTGAAGGTGACTGAATTAATCGAATCAGTTTCTACTTTTGGTCATGAAAAAGCACATCACACCATTAAGCAATTTACCATGAAAAATGTATAACCCTAGTGTAAATTATTACTATACATGGTAACGATTTCTAAATTATATTTAGAACCTTTCCCAGTTGACGGTGAATCTAGATTGTTTAAATTAACCGCTAGGCCCAATTAACATTCGCGGCACTACTCTTGTAGGGTGGCCAAAACTCAAAACGCACGACCCTCACAACCACCAACATCCACCGACCGGGGTTTATGTGGTGGAAACTTCAAATAAATAAATCTTGTGTGTCAGCTCTTTGGGCGTCGTGTTAATGGACGTCTTCAAAAGAAGAGAAATTCGAAATTCCCCCCTGGCAAGAAAGCTAAATAACCGAGAACCTTTATTGTTAACTTAAAAAGGAATTTCAATATTATAAAAGTTGTTGTTACGTATTTTTTATTTGATTATTATGCATATACCTAATCAAATCATTTGATTCTATTTATTTATAAGTATACTAACGTATACACCTCGTTATCAATAATTCATTGTTATGCCTCGGTTTCGGAGACACTTTATTGTGAAGAAACAAAAAGATTAATGTATTATACGAGCCGCCGCATCTTGTTCTGAATTGCCCACGTTATCAAGGGAAATCAACCGTGTTCTAGACTGAAATTAAAAATATATGATAAAAAACTTGACTCATAAAGCTATCTTCCCTCAAATGTTCTGATGAAAAACCTGTCGCAGTGAATTTTTTACAGAACTGTTTTATATTATAGTTACAAAACAAACTATAACTTCCCCTAAAACATCATAAAAAGAAACACAGTAAATCTCAAGCTATTGATAATTCAATTTTGTAATATGTAGTAAACCAAAGATTCAATTTTTGAAGAAAATTATGAGATTTTAAATAATAAAATTGCCCAGAAAGATAAAAATAAATCGTCAAAAATATTATTTTCAGCCCTTTAATCCATTCAGTAATATATATTCGAAAAGTTTTACAGCGCGACATTGTATCTTAAAATTATAAGGAACGAATGCCGCAGGCGATTGATACCGGCGGCATGCTTATTAATTCATCCACCTGAAAGTCTACTAGACCAGTGCTGAAGCCTTTAAAGATAGTAAAAAGTGAAAAAAAAATAAGTAGGATGAAACCCATTGGAAAAGGAAGAGAATATAACAGAAATGAAAGGAAAAATAATTTACGGGCGATCTGAGGTCGGGAAGGGGAAGGGGGTGAGTTTTTAAGGGTAAAAGACGGTTTTCCTTGATTTCCGGAAAAACTACAAGTCTTATGGAAAAAAGTTAAATGGCAAAGTTGTAGATAATAAAAAGATCTACAACTTTTGTATTTACACTTTTTTCACATAACTTTAAAATTTATGTGAAAAATTCAAATAACCAACTTTTTGGTTTTTTATTTTTCTTTTACAAAAAAATTTTTTTTCACGAAATTTGGTGAAAACACCTATTTATGTCCCAAACACTGTAATTTTTTTGGTTTGAAATATTTATTTCTTCACCTTATTTTTACTTAATATCGAAAAAGCACCCTAATTTTCAATCGAAAATTCTCACGTCAAAATATCTGCTTTTTTAAAAACGATGGTGGGCTTTTTCTTCGTTGAAATCTCTACTTTCTGATAGTGTGAAAAAAATATACATTACTATGGTAAGTTTTCTCAGGAAATGCAAAAAATATAGTTCTTCTAAATATTAAAGATATGATTTCAAAAAGGGAATTTTATCTAAAAAATGTGACCGCTGCTATTTTTTTAGTAAAAAAGTTGATTTAATAAATTCTAATTACATTTATGTCATAGAAAATCTCATAATATATAAATATACCTACATGTTAATCGTACAATTGAATTCACATACTTTATACTGATTACGTTATTCATTAGAATATTTTTTTCGTTTCGATAACCGTCTTTCACCCCCTTCCCTTCCCGATCTCAGATCGCCCGTAAATTATTTTTCCTTTCATTTCTGTTATATTTTCTTCCTTTTCCAATGGGTTTCATCCAGCTATAATTGTTTTTGGTTTCAAAAATTATCGACCCTGGTCTATACAGCACCGGGCAATAAATAATAGGAGTTTAGGTGCCTATATAAGATTAATTAATATTTGGGCTTATAAAAAACCAAAAAAAGCCTGAGTGGCCCAAAAAATATCCTTTTTAACGGTATGTTTTTACTTTTCAAACCTCTACAATCCACTCTATTAAACCTTCCTTCTTCAGTAAATGCCAATTCAGACTTCAGTGTTGAACTTTATACATTTTATTATATTTAATAATCTGTAGTTATTTACCAAAATTTCAATTTGCTGATATTAAGGAACAGCTACCCTTCAGGTAGAAAGGCGATCGTGTTGGCTCTATCAATTCTCGTAGTGGTACCTCGATATTTGCATTTTTGCACCTAATAAAGAGGCCTTTTTGCCCTCACAGGTCATTGGAATGTTTACTGATTTATTCATATTTTGACCATTTTTGAAAGTACCGCTGTCCCCTATAAGCAATAGTTTTTCTTTGTTTTGAGTATTTTTAGTCATAGTTGTTTTTTTTGTGTGATTGTTTTACATTTACGTTTTAAATAGCAGTGAAATTTTTTATTCACTTAATTTTTCGGTCACGAATAATATTGAACTTCGTCGTAATAATTTAAGACGAAAAGTGATAACTGCTCCTTAAGTTACGTTAGGCCAGCAGCACGTTATGCAGTGCTCAACATTCAGTTTACTTACGTAATGACCAATTTATTTATTTTTTTCTTTTACATATTTTTCTTTTTAATATCTTCATTTGTGCAATTTTTAAAGCGTTCATATTAGGTACTAACGACATATTCGTACGATCGTATTAACATGTATTAACACAAGCACCTACACAACCGCATGCATCTATCTTACGAAGCTCGTGAACGAAATCGTCAGGTTAGAATTCCAGCCGAGTGGAAGCTTAAACGAAATCTGAAACGTTTCGAACAGTACAATGAATAAATAGCATATCCGTTGTTCGCAGATCGGAAATAGAAACTGCGGCGTGCGAGAAAACCTTTCATTCGTTTGTTCGTTTACCGGCGCGGCTACAGTTGTCTGAACAACATATTATATTAGAAGCCATTCCATGAGACGAAGAAACGTATTATAGGTACATTGTGGGATTCTCAATATTAAAGTTTTGGGAATGTTCGGAAAAAACGTACACCATTAGGATTCTTATAGGTACTCAGTGGCGTAGCTAGGTAACCAAGGGCCCTGGGGCAAATCACAAAATGGGAATGAACAAATTAAAAGTATTTTATGAAAATAAAAGAAAATATCTACCTGTTACCGTTCAAATAATACGGTCCTGTGACAGACACACAGACAGCGGAGGCACGTTAATAGGGTCCCGTTGAGCACCCTTTGGGTACGTAATCCTAATTAAGTAGAGATTTTTAATCCCAAAACACCACTTTCTTGACCGACTATAGGTACGTTTTACGACGAATCTGGGTTACGACAAATCAAAATTTTATCAATAGATACAACTCAAAACATAAATATGTAGTTACATTTAAATACTTTAAAGTCGAGTTCTTTATTGTGCATAGCAGGACACGTCCTGGTTCTACACGCACAGTTTAGGAATTAATAACTGGATAAATTAATTAATAGGTATAGGTTTTTTTTAAATAAAAGTTAGTGGATATTGCTAACACAATTTATAGTTTGTAAGGCACAGTCCAAGGGGCCCCCTGAGCTTGAGGGCCCCGTAGCACTGTCCCGTCAAGCCCTATGGTACTTACGCCACTGCTTATACTCCAATACTGATATACGTAGATTTAGCTCACTCGAAAACATTAAACTTAGACACAAATAAGTGGTAAGGATCAGTAGGATCATTCTTATCAACCAAATCTAACCTAATTAGTATTTGCCTTAAAGAAGAGCTAGAAATGGAAAACTTTTTCTTGGGGGTTGAAATGTCAAATATATATTAGATTAGTTAAGTTAAGGCCATTGGTGACAAATGTATGGAAGCAGTCGGACGAGGATTGTCATTTCGTTCTTGTTAGATTTCATCAGTGCGCCATAAGCAATCTCGATAAGTAACTGATTAAATAAATGCAGCGTGCTCCTGCCAACATATTGATTATTATATACATATCATGCAATCTTAAGTTTTATAGAGTATATATACTCGGTAAAATGCTTTTAACTAAATTTCCCAGATTTTGCTGGACAATGTACCTATTTTACCATTTTGGCGACATTGGCTGGTAGAAAGGGTTATTAGCCACGAATACACGTACAGTATATATTTTAGCAAATATGTATATGCATGTGTACATACATATAAGAAAGTGAGTTTATAAAGCTGTAAGCGGATCGTTTGTGTCTAGCTCGCTACCGAGAAAGTACCTAACACTTGACGTTTACTACTTTCCATTACAACATAGCTTTTATTGCCCATGGAAATTTAGGTAAGCGATCTCGACCCGCCGTAAACCGTAAGTAATCGCAAGATGCAAATTGCCCATGTTTAATTTGGGGATACAGTTTGCAACAATGTCACTAATTCCCAGTTCCTGTTTAATTTGGCGATGGAACGTTCGGGGACTTCCCCCAACAAGAACAACCCCTTTAGATGCTTTTGGCTGAAAGCACTTGTTACAATAGAGACATCTACCGGCTTACCCAAAATAGTTTCAGAATGGACCCTCGTAAGCATAAAAAAAATATTTAGTTCCACCAAAGCGTAAATTTGAAAACTGGACAGCTTTTTCTTCGTATTATACTAAATACAAAAGGATTTCGCCCTCAAAATAAATAATAACAAGATATGCGGTTAGGTTAGATTAAGTTATGTTAATTTATTTTTCCTTTTTTTTTTCTGCACCCCTAGTGTCTGTCTTTGTCCCCCCTTAAACACATTTATTTAGCGTTTTACAAGCAGTTATCTAATCCTTTCAAACATTTTCACAACTCTGCAACCTTGGGTTCCACATTGTAAATAATTGCCAAAATAAAAACTTGAAAAAACATTGTAATGAAGTATTAGGATTAAAACGAGCGAGTTGTAGTGTTAAATTTTTTTGGCAACGTTTCGTCACTTTCTTGTAACGCCTTCAAGTCTTTTCAATGAGTCACAATTTGATCATAAACGTAAAAATAATTATGACGAAGAAGTATCAATAAAGTGACGAAACGTTGTCGAATTTGACGATTTGACAGCTCACTCTTCCTTCAGGACTTCGGAGCAGACCTGAAGAAGTTAACTATAAAACATACGTCTTTATAAAAAAGTAGTATCTGAACGACAAAAGCTCAAAATTATTATTAATAATGATTATGAAAACGATTCAAGGGTGCCAGCTGGCAAGGGGTAATAATTCCCACCCCATAATTGTTCAAACCAAATTCAGTAATTTTTACCCTAGAATTGTTCAATCGAACATATTGTCGCCCTAGAATTTTAAAGTAGAATAGTTTGAAAAAGCTTAACAGTTAACAAATTTTAATTCTAATAGTTTCTTATATTTTTCCAAACCTCCCTCTTCTCATACGAATACCCCACACCAATCTATATCCCCGGTGTTCGTTGATAACCCAGTTAAAAAACTGAAATACCTTGTTCAATTGTGTAAAATTAAAATACCAGTAAGTATTGGTTTAAAGCAGACAAGTTTGTGTAAGTATGTATGTACATAAAACTAATTTCTACGTAGGTATTTCTGCTGATCCAATATGACCCATGAGGCCAGATAAAAGGTTATACGTACGTCTGTAAACAGCAGAAAAAAGTTGTTAACTCAACAGAGCGTAAAATCTCTTATCAGTTACTTTTGACGCTACTCGAGAAATAGTCGAATGTTACCACAGAGAAGACAACGCAACGTTAAAATTATTGTGTGTAGGTTATGAAAAGTTAAAAAACTCACCTAACAATATCAAGATCATCACATTGCGGTCGCTGTTGTGCAAACACTAAAATAATGTCCACTCCCGTTAATCACACGTGTTAAACGTCGTTTTTTAACTATTGAAAGAAGAACACTGCATTTTTTATTTTATTTCTGACCAAGTTATTACGCGAAACGCGACATGTAGGTACGCCCGCTACCATCGAGCAACAAAGGCGATCCGCAGTGCTCATCAGCTCATCAGTGGCAGAAACTAATTTAGGTAACTAAATAAAATCACTAACAACATGAATATAGCAATATTATATAGGAACTAAATTATAAATAAATCTGTGTATCTGTGGTCAGTTTGTTGTCGTTAGTTGATGGAAACGGTAGTGTCGATGCAATTTTCTTCACGTTGGAGTGGATAGCAAAAGGAAATAGTGCCCTTGAAGTAAATATTGCAAATTAATGGTATGTGTTACGATTATTCTGTTTATAAAAATTGTATTTGGTACAAATTAGTGTAGAATGTTAATTTAATAATATTATTGATATTACCTATAATTTGAAAACACAAAATATTGAGTATATAACAATTAATGGAAATGATAATCTACTAACGTTTTAAACCTGTTATTTTTTATTTGTTAAGACAACTGTATTAATTATAAACAAATTGAAATGTTTTCTGTTTAAATCTAAGTTTTGCAACAAAGAACTCGAGGGTAAAAGCTAGTATACAGGGTGTGCATTAAACAGAAGAGCTGAAAAATTTAAAGGGACTATTCTCTTGCAATTATTCCATAATTGAAATGAAAACGAACCTATATCTGTATCAATTTTATAAAGGTGCGTGAAAAAGCAAAGAACAAAGTAGCACACGCTCATTAAAATCATTAATGAACAATGCCAAATCACAAAATCTACATTAAACTGAAGGGTAGCTTTGAATATATACTATTACACAAGATGTAAATTAAACATATGCTAAAACTTCAAGGGGTTGACGCTTTGTTTACTGTTTTTTTTTTCTAGGTACCTACATTTTTTCTGGTAAATATTTAGGTTTATGGACCCCCCTCTTAGATAGGGGATATAAATGATGTATGTAGGAGTTATTCAACTGTTTTTAAATTGGGACGGAGTAGTGGAGGCATAAGGTGTGGAGTTGAAGATTTAAAAATGGGTAAATTGTAATTTTGTATTTGAGATGTCAATCAGTCGGAAAGAAGAGTGCAACTATTAAGTATCTGGAAATTATTGTATAATTCAAGTGGAAAACAAACTTCTTATTTCTGGTTCAATTTTACTATATAAGGGCGAGGAAGAAACCAATCAGAGTAGGATAAGTTCATTATAATCTATAATAAACAATGCCAAATAACAAAATCTACATTAAACTGAAGATTAGTTTTTAATACACTATTATAAAAGGTGTAACTTACACATACGATAAAACTTGAAGGGGTTGTGTGGTTGTGGTTTTTTTCTGAGTACCTACATTTTGCCTGGGTAATGTCTAGATTTAGGAACCCCTGCTCAAAAAGTGGAATATGGGTGATGGATGTAGTAATTATTAACGTGTTTTTAAATGAAGACGGACTGGTTCAGGCACAGGGGGTGAAGTTAAACGTTTAAAACTCAGTAAGTTACAATTGTGTATATGTATGTGATGCCATTAAATCGGAAAGGAGAGCGAGGGGTGACATTTAAGAATACTATAGAGCAGTTGAGGGGTGAAAATAAGAAATCGACTGAATTTACTGAGACAATATTTGTATTAGGTGGGTCAAGTTAGGTTCCACCTACCCCTCCACTCCTCTTTAATGAGTTTTATTTAGAAAAATACATAGTGTTAAGCTTTTAATTAACAATATACCTAACAACATTTTATTACCTAAGTGTAACATGCTTATAAAGCTTTTTTAATGTAGAAAAGTAGGTTTCATTAATTCATTAAAGAAAATAGAATAAATTAGCACAGGGAACAACCCCTTTAAGTTTTGGGGTATCTATGTTAAATTTACACCCTGTATCTCCACAATCACTGTCTTAAAATAAATTTTTATTCAGCTACAAGCACAGAAGAGCCGACCAATCGATACGTTTCGTAAACTTTGCAAATTCTAATCGAATCTAGACCTTTCTCTGCTCTTCTTATTATTTTTGTTTTTACTTCTAATATTCCTCGACTGGATTTTCATGTCTCACCGTCCTATTTTGCAGTTTCTGTCATCTTACTTTTTCCAACCTCATTTCCAAAAGCTTCTTTTCCACTGTAGTCGTTGTATAGAGTCGTGCTTCAAAAATACAGTTTTAATAATATTTTTATTTGATTTAACCCCAAAATAGAAACTTATTATTATTTAATAATAAACCCTGAATAACCCTACAACAAAAAAGCGAACGATTGTGGATTAATTTAAGGTGTTAGTGATCTAACTTCGCGCGCTAATTACAAATTCAGTTACATTTTATTACTTTCTTTTCCTCTGGTACCTAATTATAGGTACGTATTTCAAAATTATTAATATAATTTGTCGCCAATTAAGACCTTCCAGCAATAATATGCAAACAGTCAAAAGGAGTTTCCGTCAAGTGCACATATATAATACATACATAGAGGTGTATACGTTTGCTGTTCAAAAGCGCTGTAGCTATTAAAAGCCTCGGTAAATTTATCGCCAGTATTTATGAATATCTACAAGCAATATTACATGAATATTTACTGCTCATAAATAAAACATATCAATATGGCCTGTCGACGATCATTTTATTAAGTAGTATAATTACCCTGTATCGCCATAAAGCCTTATACCGTAACAGATACAAAATGAAATGCTTTTAAGGCTCGTACAAATTTATGGTGTGGTTACAGGCCTCGGCTTTTATTTATGAACATATCCGATTTTGATCTACGCAAAAACACATACAAATACCCACATATTATGTACAGTCACACACGTACTTGCACAACGCCTACACACAATAAGCACAACTCCATGTTGTTGTTTTTACCACCGCTTTAACAACACAATGTTGCCCCTTGATTTATTAGAGGGCAGCTACAAATAAAAGAAATAAACACTTACTTATAGTGGATATACGTTTGAAAAACTTAATTATGATTAAAAATAACTGGAACTGTATTTGTGCAATTAATTAATTATGCATACAAAATAATTTGGTAACAACAAAAACTTATTATAATCATAACAGTGAATCCACTGAACAAAAACTCGTCATAAAATCACAAATGTTCCTTTGAAACTTTAGCATGGGGTTGGTGAATTTTTGTGTTTATCTTGTTTTGAATAACACTATTAGGAAGGTGTTCGAAGGTTGATACAGAAGAGTGAGAGAATGAAACATTGCAAAGAAGGTTACTTACATAACGTAACCCACCTCTTATTCAGTTGCATTATAGGTGCTGCTGCATCGATTCCTTACAACATTTTCGTTCGAGTCTATTGATTTAGTTTTATTTCAGAAGGTCTTGTGGTCATTTTGAGTAGTGTTTCATTGATCCTTGCCTTAACCACATCAAGATCAATAAAAGATCAGGGCAAGAGCAGCGATGAAAAGTTGTGGATTGGGATGACCTAGTATATTATTTTATAAAAAGGTGTATGCAGATGGGGGCGAAAGAATGGGCCCCAGAGGTGGAAGTGAAAGAACAAAAATTGCAGAGAAACTCACGTAACATAATCTGACTTTGTTTTGGATACATTAAATGTGCTATCACATCGATCCCTTACACCACTTGCCCATAGCATAATCATAAATATTTTTATCATCTTATCTATTGATTTAATTTTATTTCACAAGGTATAATGGTCATTTTGGGTAGGGTTTCAAGAAGCTCCTGATTTCAAGAATTGTTGTATCAATCTCGGCAAGATCGTGGCAAGAGCACAAGTGAATAGTTGTGAATTGGGATGATCTTGTATAATATGTTATAAAAAAAGGGTATATGTAGATGGGGGCGAAAGAACGGGTCCCAAGGGTAAAGCTGAAAGAAAAAAAAATGCAGAGAAACTTACGTAACATAATCTTGAATTTATTGATTTAAATATTACAAGGTTTGATGACCATTTTGGGTAAGATTTTCGAGAATCTTGGTTCAATAATCTTGTTTTGATCTTGTCAAGAGTTGGACATGGGTTGGACGTCGAGATTAATACTCTTATCATGGTGAAACCATATCTCATATTAATTTATTAAAAAATCTCAAGAGCTCATCACAAAGAACAAATTTACGTTACAGTAATTTATCTTCTTTGTATTAAGTAGTTTTACCTTCGTAGTTGATCATTTACACCCTTAATTAACCCATTCTAAGGATTTATTTAATGTTTCTTACCTTAAAATACACTTTTTGTTATTCAGTCTGTTACTTTATACGTAATGTATAATGTTTACATACGTAAAACTTCTCGTGTCGGCCACAATTCACCCTTAACAATGTCGAAGCGTCGTAAACTAGAAATAATCTGCAATATGGGGACGGCAACATTAGGTGCCTTATTTATTCTAATAACGTTAAAGTTATAACCGGTTCTGGCGCTCAGTTTAATTGGCAAACTTTAGTATAACACCTCCTGAAAGTTTTACTTTCACTAATAAAGTTTAACAAGTATCCACATGTAGACGGGGTGACATGGCGCGACGCGACGTGGGGCGGCGCGGCGTCGTGACGCTAAAACTTGTATATCCATTCGAGAAAATGCGTCAGTTGGCAAAACACTTTCGCATTAGCGCTCCCTTTGATTAATTCTCTTAATGAAATTTCAGCGGAAAAATGACGGGCAATTTATCGAAGTGTTCGTCGTTCGTTCGTTAACACTACACAATATTTCTTTGGCTAATTAGAAAACTTGCCTTTCTCTTTAATTATTGACACATTTCGAAACAAACAAAAATAAATGATCCTACATGTTAGGTGCTCTCGGCGTTCAGACCAATTGATTTCACACTTCGTTGATCTATTGTAATTTATCAATAATAATTAATTAACGTCTTTCACTTCCAATAGTTGTATACCCAGAGGTATTCTTCAATAATCTGGGGAACAGGTGTAAATATAAGATTTTAAAATTATTTATTTGAGATATGTGGCAATTGATTCATATAATGTTGTTGAATGTCTCAAAAAAACTTGTACTTTTAGTACGGATACTTTGTAAATGTCGCGTATTTTACGACATTCTGCAACAATTTGTCGCATCAACGATTTGACGAGCTATTCAAATCGATACAGTATGCAAATGGACTTGTATTTTAAAGCAGTGGCTACATAAAAAGCCTAATGGTGAGGTTTTAATGGATATACATATATGTATATTTATTGTATTTTTAAATAACGCTTACGGTCAATTAAATGTCACACGAATTGCAAGTATTTACGAGATTTTCCAATAAAAATAAAAGGAGAAAATCCCACATGTGCCCTTTAATCTTATTTGCGAAAAATGGAAGCTAATGGAAAATGAATAACGACTTCTTTTTGGTGCAACAACAATTTATTTTGTTTTTATTGATTTAAGCATTTTGAATAAAACTGTGGGTAGATGTTATGAAAAAGAACAAATTAAAGAAACGGAATTTTCTCCATAGACAAACGTAAAGGCCTCCGATAATAATATAAAAAAAAATATAATCAGTTGGCAGTATGAACAAGTGACACAAAAGATACCTACAAAAGTAATGCAAGGTGATTTAATACAGTAACGGGCGATCTGAGGTCGGGAAGGGGAAGGGGGTGAGTTTTTAAGGATAAAAAACGGTTTTCCTTGATTTCCGGAAAAACTACAAGCCTTATGGAAAAAAGTTAAGTGGCATAGTTGTAGGTAATAAAAAGATCTACAATTTTTATATTTACACTTTTTTAACAAAACTTTTTTTTACGAAATTAGGTGAAAACTTACCTATTTATATCCCAAACACGCTGTAATTTTTTTGATTTGAAATATTTATTTTTTCACCTTATTTTTACTTACTTAATATCGGAAAAGCACCCTAATTTTCAAAACTTCTCACGTCAAAATATCTGCTTTTTTAAAAACGTTGGTGGGCTTTTTCTTTGTTGAAATCTCTACTTTCTGATGGTGTGAAAAAAAATATACATTACTATGATAAGTTTTCTCAGGAAATTAAAAAAAACCAAGGGAATTTTATCTAAAAAATGTGACCGCTACTATTTTTTGCAGTAAAAAAGTTGTTTCATTTAATTCTAATTATATTTATGTCATAGAAAATCTCATAATATATAAATATACATGTAAATCGTACTATTGAATTAACATCATATATAATAATGTTCTGCTGTATGGATGTTTGTATGTCAATCTCTCAGTGGGCCGTGGAAGGAAACGTCAAAATTGCAATTTTCGTTCGATTATTTCGGAAAAACGGGAAATCATGCGGCAAATTTCGTGGAGGCGATCGATTCGGCGTTAACCGAAGTAGAGATTTGTAAACTTTCGTTGCGATTTATCGAGCGGTTTAAGAGATATTAGCATTTGAAAACGGGAAAATACACGATTTTGGGTTGCAACGAAACGGTGTGCATCTATCTCCTCTCATAATACGACACCCCGAAACTAGCTGACGATTGAAACGTTTAGAGAAAGGATTAAACAGCAATTTAGTTCTACTTTCGGTGTCTTAGGTGTTATCGTTTAATTGGGGTCTTTAATTAAAAATCGTTAATTTTGCGGTTTTCGAGGTGGAACTAAACAATTGAACTGTGGGCGGGTCTAGATGTAAATGCACGGTATCGATTTTGTCATGTACGTGTTAACCTCACAATTTTGACGTTTAAAACGTTTTATTCAAGTAAATCAGGTATAATGTTAACGGGTGTGATGTAAATGATAACTTTGATGCTAAATCAATAAGTTAATACATAAGTGACAAGTGATATGTAAATAGATGGATAGTTAGTAAAATGTAAAGTGTTTCATAATATATATTGTGTAGGTTTTCATTTAAGACACAACCTTTTAGGCTGAATTAGGAAGTTTATGAAAGAAATTTTATTGAGTCAGCTGCATTTATACAATGCTAGAGTTTCAAATAAATGGGTAATTATTGAGATTTGTAATGCTTCAGAATATATATTTTGTATCAATTTTCATTTAAAAGACAACTTTTTAGGAAGATTTAGGGAGTCAATATAATGTTTTTTATTGAGATATATGTTGGTTGCAGGTGATACTGTCTGCAAACGTACCAACTAAGCAATATAATTATGGTTTAAATATAAGGTTGCAGTGTTGACATTGTGCAAGAGTAGGACATCGTACGAGCAAATATTTTTAAATTTTGTGCAGAAAAAATTTACTATAAGTAGTGAGACGACAAACGTTAACATTTAAGTAAGATATAACTATGTTATGGGTATTTTATTAGTTAGGTATTTTATAATTTTGGGTTTTATTTCTTTTAGAAATACATGTTTTTACTATTCAACAAGCCCTAGAGAAGTCTTAATATTTAAATCTTGCAAAAGTAAGGTAAAGTAATTGATGTTTGTAAAGTTGTACCTATATCATAATAATTAACATATTATCTATAGAAGTAGTTAATACAACTAGAAACAATGTACATTTCACTGATTGTATCACTAAACAGCATAAAATACTTGCATTCAAGATTATTAACCATCCCAGTTAGTATAAAATGTAGTAAGCCTCTATGTAAAATTAGAATGATATTAACCAAAAGTCATTTATATGGGTAAAACGGGTTTAAATATATAAGTAAATTATATCTTGGACCTCAAAGGCAACATAAACCAAATATAAACGAATTATTAAGAAAATGATAAAAATCAAAGGCCTGTAGGGAACATCTAAAACACCCATTACTCCGTTGGTATTCCATATTCAATCGATAACTGTCCAATGTCAAGAATGAACTATCACATAGTGTATAAACATACGTACTCCGTTTATAACTTTATTTTAGTGTTTTTCTCAAATACGTCTTTTAGATTTAAAAAATGTATATAGAATTATGAAGTGAAATTCATGGAATTGGAAAATAAAAGGGTTTCAAGTGCTATGCACTACCGGCAAGTGGTATTTACCACAAAGAGATTATGGTATCAAATAGTCGCTATAATTAAAACGTTTGAAGTGCTATGCACCACCAAGAGGTTACGGTATGGGATAGTCGCTATCATAAAAATATTTGAAGTGCTATGCACCATTTAATAGTGCTATGCACCACCAAAAATAGTAACTATCCCTCCAAATTTGGAGGGGTTACACTAGTACTTTATACTGATTACGTTATTCATTATAATATTTTTAAAAACATTAATATAGTTTTTATCGTTTTTTTGCATTTCCTGATAAAACTTATCATAGTAATATATTTTTTTTTTCACATCATCAGAAAGTAAGTAGAGATTTCAACGAAGAAAAAGCCCACCAACATTTTTAAAAAAGCAGATATTTTGACGTGAGAATTTTCGATTGAAAATTAGGGTGCTTTTCCGATATTAAGTAAAAATAAGGTGGAAAAATAAATATTTCAAATCAAAAAAATTACAACGTGTTTAGGACATAAATAGGTATGTTTTCGTGAAATTTCGTAAAAAAAAGTTTTTTTGTAAAAGATAAAAATAAAAAACTAAAAAGTTGGTCATTTGAATTTTCACATAAATTTTGAGGTTATGTAAAAAAAATTCAAATACAAAAGTTATAGATCTTTGTATTACCTACAACTTTGCTATTTCACGTTTTTTCATAAGACTTGTAGTTTTTCCGGAAATCAAGGAAAACCGTTTTTACCCTTAAAAACTCAGGCCTTTTCCCCTTCCCGACCTCGGATCGCCCGTAAATTATTTTTCCTTTCATTTCTGTTATATTCGCTTCCTTTTCTAATGGGTTTTATCTTACTATAATTTTTTTTGGTTTCAAAAATTATCGACCTTGGTCTACTAATAGAAAATTCAGTACAATAGTACAGTAAACTTTTTAAATGACCCATGAAATCTTAGTAAAAGCACCGTGGTCTACTATCTTACAGAGAGTGAGTGAGTCATGGTCTTAGGGGTATGTTTAACCCCAACAATCTTAAGTGCTCCTTAAAACTTCGGAGAGAAGGCAATTACGTCCACGAAAACAGCGGAAAATTGCTCACCAAGCACTTATTTTCTCGGATACGAGGAAACGTGTGAGTTAATGAATGGTATTCTGTTTCAAGACGGTGGCGGTTGTGTCTCTTTCGGAATTGAAGTACTTACAAATAAATCGAAATGTTGAAATATTCGAAAAATTTTCTTCCGATTAGAATTAATAAAGTAACTGAAACTAATCAAGAAAAGTACATCTTCAAGTATAATTGCAAATTGTATTTGGATAGTTACCACCACATACGTGGAAAGAGAGGCGAGTCATTTGATTTTTTGGTTTTTAGATAGGGATGCTCAACCCTCCTTGCTTAAGGTTATACGATTGTGCTGAAAATAACCGAAGTAAAGTCATCTTGAACACCATTTTATCGCAATAAGCATTAAAAATCAACGTTAACCGTGTCATTAACTTTCTTCAGCGTTGATTGAAGTAAACAGATTGCTCACCTGAATAATCGGCTTCTGGAAGTCATAATAAAGATTAAGTTGCCATGTTGTTAATGAAGTCTAAAGGCTTCTCCTAGTTTACGGCCCTCGTGCAGTTTATCGAATGAGATAAAGCACACAGCACACGCGACATCCTCACCTTCTTCTTGCGAGATTTGTTAGCAGTCACACCCTGCCCTATGTGCTGTCGCTGTCGACGAGGAATAAAAATGTTTCGTGCCTTTCTTTTATAAAGATAGCCTTCTTTGGCAGCCGGTTCTGTTTCATTTGATTCCCGAACAAAAGGAATACCGAAAGGGTAGATCAAAAGCCTGCGATAACGCCCGTGTCAATTGATAAGGAAACTAATTTCGGAACAAACAAATAATACTAATTGGCTGTTTTGCATTTTTAATTAACGTGTTGGAATTTAGGAACGCAAATACCAAGTTTGAATAGCAGGGCGTTTGCGATTTACCGACGTAATTTATAGAAGAATGAGATTAGCTGCTTCGTTAACAGACTTCCGACATGGTACTGACGTACATAGGTAGACTGTAAGGTATTTCATCAAAAATAAGTAAATTGAGCACAGGAATTTTGTAATCATGTTAAAACCCGCAAGACTGTATGACAACAAGAACTGTAAAAAATTATTATTAACGATGATTCATGCTACACCCTTTTGAAACATATTTTTGAAGTAATTATTGAGAAAACGCTCAACTCAAGCTGCACAGAACGGAATCCGTGCCCTGAACCATTTACAGATATTTTTTTAACAAGCCCGAATGGCTTTTGACTTCTTGTTAGTTTTGTATAGCAAAGGGAACTGAGAAACATGTTAAAGGAGGATTCACATTTTACCGTTTTAGACCCGACGAAACGTGAAACCATATTGTACTAGTCATTCTTTAAAAAATTAGTCAAATCTAATAAATCTCTGGCTTGTAATTAAATCGATAACCTCCTCCTATAAAAAATTAATGATAAACGATAGAATCAATCAGAATAATAAAAAACAAATAATTAAAGTTATCCCGTGCCCCAAACGATTACCGACCATGCTCTGACTTCAAAATGTGGATATCATATCCTATTTCGACGAGTGGTTTTAATCTCTAGTGAGCTATGTAAAAATTAAAACTGGAAAACGTTATTAAGGATAATTCACACTTCACTGTTTTATTCCCGACGAAACGTGAACTCGTAATGTATAGTTCAGTCTTTGAAAAATACTTACAGCATTATTCATAATCAATCAGTAGTGACTACTAGCATGCTACTAAGAGCCTACCAAGAAAATCGTATTCACAGTGACATTTGGTAGACTACTAAGCTTGGCTTAGTAGCTACTAAGAAATTTAGTAGCGTGGTAGTCTATGTTTAAGCGGTACAAATACGATAAACATAACCTCGAGTGGTAGATCTTAAATTAATCTACGATTTTTAAGAAGCGAGTTATTGGTACAAAATACAAAATTAAAAAGAATACCACAAGAATAAGATGGAAAATGGAAAGGATTTATAAAATTGAATTGAAAAATTAAAAATCAAACTGGTACATGTCTTTTTAATTTATTTCAATGAGCAGTTATCCTTTAAAAATTATTACAATCGTTTTTTCTGAAATAATTACAAACTTTATTGAATTAACATCTTGTTTGTATATTTTAAAGTAAATTGCGTGAACAAGTAAAATTTTATTCTTAAGATAATGGTAATAATGATTCGTAAATGAAAAATTAATGAATTTATTAGTCAGTTATTAAGTCGTAAGTACATTAGCAAGTAAATATATTTATTTATTTGCCAAGTAAGTACATCCTACTGAGAGAAATGAACCTATGTTTGTAGACCACACAAAATAAAGATGGTTAATATTACTGGTTGATTTATTTCGGGAACTTCATTGCATTTTTATACAACTCTGGGTTGTTTAAATTGTCCTTTATCGATTAGGAAAGATTGTTATGTATTCTTCTTTGGGTATTTAGTCCTAGGTAGTTGATGATATATCCCATTGTTTGGATGGAGTTGGTGTTGCATTTTCTACATTGTGGGGTAGTTCTTCATTGGGTATATACCTATACATGGATTAAATATGTATAGCCAATTCTGAGTATTTTTTGTAATGTAACTTCTTAAATTGATAATTTTTTCAATATTAATTGTTATCGGAATGTTGAACGTAAATAACAGCTACACTACTACAAAATAAGTAAAAGAGAAAACGCACCAACAACTCTTTCATGCACTGTATTGAATAATAAGAATAAGTTAACTTAAAAGTAAGGTTAAGCTGTTAAACGTCAAAAATACCGATATTTACAGGTTCAGTAGGTCATTTGTTACAATTACGTACTGTTGTCGAATCGTTTCGACGCAAACCATTCTACTAGCTAGTAGCATACTAAGCGACATCTATGAATACTATGCAGATAGTAGCGTCTTAGTAGCTACTACTTAGTAGACTACTTGCATCCTACTAAACCGTTGACTATGAATAAGGCTGATAAATTTTGGTAGTACGGACCCGACTCGGATCCGAAACGGTCTAGTGTGAACGATCCTTTAGTATGACTATTTGATGAATATGTTTTAATCTTGAGATCTATTTTCCTTATTTTTTAAAATAATAACAGTTATAAAATTATTTTTGACAATTTTACTTGTTTAAGAAGCTGGGTTGTTGCTTTTGTTCTTATTCACTAGCTCATTCGAATGATTCTCATCTATACTAACACCCTTAATAAACTTATGTGTGGATATTATTGAGGTATATGACTTATTAGGCAACTTTTACCTTATATAGTTCCACAAGTACCACTACTAGATATTTTATTTTATATTACGATTAGGTTTCCGAAAGTTATATGTGGTTAATGAATTAATTACAAGTATAGTAAGTAAATGCTAGAAACTTTCTAGCCGGTTTCGTTGGCGTAGCCACATTCGTGAATGTTTACATTTTGTAAAGAAGTCCATCGAGGAAGCTCTTGGACAGACTGCGCTTTGATCTACCATCGCCTTTAAAACAGGAAAATAAACTCATCTTGCAAGTTTCAAAGTTGTATTAACGAAAGTTCACAAGCAACTAACTGTAGTTTGTTAAGTAAAGTCTCGCTTTTAAACTTCTCGAATTCTACGAATTCTTCTTTCTTTGCCCTTTCTTGGGCAGACTTGACTTGGAATTATTTTTTGGTGGTTGTAGTTTGCGCTATTTTTAAGCCAAAGTCACATTAAACATTTAATTATAATAACCAAAAAAAAAGGTGTAATGGTGGGTCGATTTAAATCTTGAAAAGATGCATTTAAAACAAGCAGTTACTTATAATATATTAGTATTCTATGATGTTCAGTTAGAGCAGAAAACTATTTTTAATTCGGAGAATACTGAATTTGAAAGTTGAAGTTAAAACTTTCAGTTTCTCTAAAAAGTTAGACTTCATTTTGCCTCTGAAATAAAAATGTAATATAAAATCCACAGTTTTCCATCGTCTATTTTAAAACACTAAGTGAATTTGTTCGCATTTTTCAGATAAAACTCAACTTTAAGAGCGCATTAACAGCTTTTAAACAAGAACTGAACTTGGTACAGTTTTCCTTTTCATTTTGTCCTTAAACTTTAAAATGCAGATTGACGTTTGCTGTAGCTGTTAGGGAGTCACTAAAAGCACATAAGAGCTTTCCAAAGACTCGTGTCACACTTCATAATTTAATTTCGCCACGTGCCAAGAGCTTAAAGCGGAAAAAAATAGATTCATCAATTCGCAAAAATTATTCTTAGGTGAAGTTGAAGGTGACATTTATTTAAACCGAATTTTATTGAGGTAATTTCTCGTACGTTAGAAAAATAAATGCAATATACAAATGCACTTATGAAAGAGGGAAGAAAATATTTTATTACAAACAAAAAGTGCAAAAACGAGTTATTAATAACTTGAAGTTATACAGGAATTAAAAAACAACCTGTAAAAAAATTAATTTATATAATAAGTAACTTCAAATATACAATGCTTAATACTTCAAAAAGAAGAAGCAAGCTTCTCAATTCAACTAATATTGTTTATGGGTATAGTTTTTATTATAATTTTGATCTTTTTCTCCCTTTGTGAGATTTGGTAAGATGTTGTGAGATTCTCCCTTCCCTTTGCGTGATATTTACCCTATAATAAATAGGGGTTTTAATTAAAAGATATAAAGAAATTACAGCAATTCTTTGAATTAAAAAAGTAACATGAAATTTTCAATAACTTCTCCCTTTAAAAGTGAAATTTTATGAGACTTCTCCCCTTTTATTTTTAGCTCATGTAATTAATAAAAGTTTCCGTCTCGATTCCTTCATTGACTTTTAATAATTTTATTGAATAGGTTGTAGCTCTAGAGTGACCCTGTTTAAATTAAAGGAAAGGAAAGTTAGGGGTTCTTTTTAGTTTAATTTAAGGTTGTAACAGATGCAAAACTGTTTTCATTTCTTGTAAAAAAAAAATTATTCTTGGTATAACACTATATTTGAAACATTTTCAATATATTATTTAAAAATTGTAAATAAGTATGTAAATTTCGTTTGTTCCAGAAGAATGCAGAAAAAAAGTTTGGTGTGACTATGACAAAAAATAAGTGATGGGTTGTTTTGTTAAGAAAAACAATATTGTGGAAGTTTTTGGAAACCTCAAGGGATGCAACTGCAGACGGTACGTTTTTTAAAATATTGATATCATTATCTTCTAAGTATTGGTTAACAATTTTGATTTATTCATGTTCGTTCCCAAATTATTTATTTTGCAAATTCCAATTTGCGATATATATAAAAAAATAATCGAACATAACATAATAGTCTGGAAATTTAGGAAAAAATATGAAAATAGATTTAGACTCATGCCTGTAGATTTTTCATATCTTATCAATATTTAAATATTCTTGTATATCTTATATACCAAAGATCTTCAGTTATGTACATTAGGTTATTACCTAGTTTGAATGTGAGCAAAACCACGAAAACTACTATTTTACATAAACACCACCCTATATATGCATATATGCTACTTAAGTAGGTTTTCATGTGGGAGTAGAATGCATCTAGTCACCTTCGAAAAGGTGTTCCAGGCATCTGTAAATCAGCAGGTGGCAAATTCCATTCTACGATTCAACATCCCACGTATTGAAAATAATAAAAAACCAACGACGAAAGCTACCATGTTGTTTTGCCGTAGAAATCCACCTTTAGCATGTTCTAATTTCCTTACAATTAGTGGAGATGACTTTACTATTTTTCCCACTGTAGATAATATTTAGATACGCATACAGGTATCTGATGATTGGACACAAAAGATATTCCTTCAAGCTTACCTACTGTTTACAGCTACCACGTCTTTTAATTGGATATAAAATTAACCTGTAGACACGTAACGAACTAGAAAAAAGTCTGTGCGCGTTTCTAATATCTGTTTTTCGATCGATGGGGGGCAGCGAGCATGTGGGAACTGCCATTATTTTAAACAAGATTAAATCTTTCAACTTACCTAACTATAAATTCATACATAGGAACGTACGTGCATATCATTATTTCGGTATTGATGTGTACGATTATTATTTGGGAGTGTAATTTATTTGGCAACCCACTCAAACACAATTACAAAACGTAGTTGATTACTTCGGTACCAAATATGTCTTGTACAAATAAAAGACGTTTTTATCTCTTCTGGATAATAAAACTTACTTGCTAGAGTTTAAATAATGTAATAATGTGTAATGGTCCTGAATAATCTTTTCATTTTATCTCAACCAATTTCCAAAATACTAACAGGCAAGATTATTTTCTAATATTATTTAGATACAAATATCGACATCTACGAATATTCTTACTATCTACTGACAATCAGTAGACACCTAAAAAAAATATTTACTTATTAGTTTAATGTTACTGCAGTTTTTGCAGCTAACAGTGAGTTAATGAATTTCAATGATAGCAAATGGTAGTCCCTTCGAAAATACTTTAATTCCTTCCTCAAAATTGCATTGTGGTGTATGTCAATCATAGATACTTTAAGTGACTGTCAACTGTACAATCGCCGAAACGCATCGACAATTCGGAATTTACATTATCAAGTTTTTGTTCTACGTACAGTAATCAAACGGTCCTTTGAAAAGGGTGGCACCCCTTTATATCGAAAGCAAATTTCTCCACTGACGCAAGAGCGATTGAATCATGAACCGTTAGATTTAAAGGTGGCGGGGTTTCGGAAGCGAGTCCCGTGGGATAGCGGTGCGGCATGAGCCACAGATCAACGACGATGATACATCCTGTTTGCTTAAGGACAGGGTAATAATAGCTGCCCGTCACGAGGGAGACGTACGTTTATGTATACGATCGGAAAGATAACCAACCACCCTCTCGGTCGAATTACTTTAAAGTCGCCCTAGGATTTCAGACGGAACGACGACAAAATTACATCCAGAAAGAACGAAATCTTTTATAAACGAAGAGTGGTTTGAATAAACTTATTTTAAAAGAGGATCTTGACAATTTGGTCTTGATCACATATTATATATATTAAATTACCAAACTCAAATTGCGATTTCAATAGTATTAGACCTCATCAGTGGTCTCGATAAAATTACGGATAAAACTAAAGCAGCTGCTGAAGAGCAAGTTGGTGTACCTAATCTACACATACAGGCATTGTATCGCCATCTATTAAGTATTGAATACTTCTGTATCACCAAATACCCAACAGATGGCAATACAAAGGTTGGATGTTGAAAATTTATAAACAACGGCTTATCAAATTGAGCCTCTTTATAATAAGTCAAAAAACGTCATTAATTATTTATCAACCCCTCAATTAACAAATTGTGAGGCATTGAATTTTCGCACTTATATGAACACTTTCTGTTCTTTTCAAGTGCCTTTGTCATGCTCGGAGGTTCGATATTTAAAAAAAATAATAATAAATGTGTCATTGTCACACGCGTAACTTTGCGAACACGGACAATACGCTACCCGAAACACTAATTTGATAAGGACGAGATTCCGTCACCGTGGGGTATCATATTTTGTAATACCATCCTCATGTATCAATGTCTAATATTCACAGTCTACACAGATCTCCTGGGAATGCTGGAAAAATTCCCTATCTCACTAAATCACTTCCCATATATAACGTACTCTAAAATTTACCCGATATTGAACTATCAGCTTTTTTTAACACAGGTCGGGACAATTTGTTTTAAGTGAAGGTTTAGGAAAAATTTGTTTAAACGATTAGTAATTGACTTATAAATACATAGTAGCAGAAAGTGAGAACCTAAAGGAAAAAGAAACATCAAAAAGGTGGCACTATATTTTCGAAAAAACAAAACTGTATAGGAAAACTCGTACAAATACCTTCAATCACATTTTCAGGTAATTAATAATATACCTAATAAAGGTCAATTAAATGTGATTTAAAGTTTTTAAGAGATGTTAGGCTTTGTTCGAAAGATTTTGGGAGTTCGGTTAGTTTAGGTTAGCTTTTAGAGAAGCATAAAATATTTTCTTTTCTAAGTTTTATACAATTATGACTATAATATTCTAAAATTTACCCGATATTAATAATAATAGAAATAATAACCTGAACTGATAATAATAGTAAGTTAATAAAAAAATGAAATTAATTGAATTTAAAAAAAATTGCTCGGGCGCCACTTTGTTGAACAAAGAAACTTTATTATGCTCCGGGTAGACCAGTAGTGGTTCCTGAAAACCCTCATATTTTGAGAGCTCGAAGCTTTCATAAAAAAAACCAAAAATAACTTGAAGAGTATACTACAAAATTACAAGAAAAAGAAAACTTACAAAACAGGTCCAGCCCACCCAAAAATGCTTCCCTACGCCAGTGTAGGGACTACTGCTGGTTTCCGGGCATTTTCGGGGGCTTTTCCTTGATGAGAGGTATGAAGCAAAATGATCCCCTTCAACATCTTCAGAGACCAAGTTTACAAATAATTATGTGGGCCGCCTGCAGGTATTAATCGGCTCTTGATTTGTTTATAGCCTTGTGGGGTTGCCTCAGGGTGTCTTCACCCCTACCCGTAATCCCAGTCTCCTAGTCCAGCCGGAACCTACTCTACTGATTCTGGATGGGCTGACCAAAAAATATGTGAACACATAAATAGTAGTTATTGTACCTAAAATTAAACGAATATTAATAAAAAAATATATGATTTGAAGGCATAGATGCCTTCAAGTAAGGGACATGGAAAGAGAAGCTGCAAGGGAATGTCAGTCGTCAATAAGATGGTCAAACAGACATCAAACATTCAACACTTACTCGACCCCATATGAAAAATTTAAAAATTAAAATTACCAACGACAAAGGTGTAAAGAATTAAATCAGTTAATGATTTACAAATTTGCCACAAAGGCCCAAAGGATCAAAAAGATAAATTTAGATTAGAAAATGCCTCGTGGCAACAAAACAAAATTTTGGAAATAAGTTATAACTAAATAAAAATAACATATTAAAAGAAAACTTCAACAAGTTATAATAATTAAAGAAATACTTAATTTTGAATTTACGGAATATATTGAGAGGAAAATCGAAAAATTTCACACAACATGAAGCACAAAACATGAACAAAAAAAACAGACACACACACACACGTCTTGCCGGCACCTAGAATCGAGGAAAGGGCCTCGAGCACCGACCGGAAAAAATCATTGATTCTTCCATCGATCGCGTAGTCCTGCGCAAAGGTTGTTAGCTTTGATAATAAGACGAAAGGTCGATCAAAATTGAGAAGAAATCAATACAACTGAACCAAGACAAAGACAAACTGAATAGAAATAAGTTAAATTTTAGTAACGGGATTTTTCATAGAAAAAAAAAACTTATTAACTTAACAATAGTTAAGAAAAGTTTGTTTAAACGATTCATTTCTGACTTACACAACAGTAGAACGTTGAAAACCGAACGTGGGGATGTTCTATTACATGCAATCATCAGAAGGGCGATACCAAATATTTTGAAAAATACTACACGGTTTAGGGAAACTCGTACCTACAAATACCTTCGGTCATATTTTCATATGATTAATAATGCACTTAATAAAATAAATTTTGACGGAAGTAAGGCTTTGTTCAAGATATTCTAAGAGTTCGACTAGTTTTTAATATTTTTCAGAGAATCACAGATACATAGTTTTAAATAGACGTTGCTGAAAAAGCGTATTCCACATTATAGGTATTGTGCCTTCATGTTTTGACTTTAAATGAAATTGTTACGTTGACTGTCTGTCTACCCCAGTTTGATACAATGTTTACCATAATTCCTACAAAATATCTTTTCGGGATAATCCACAAAATTATTTTAAAATTACTTCTTATGATTTTAAGGCATGTACTCTATTTTATTCAATTTATGATATCCATCAAGTAAATTTTACTTTGAAAACCACAAGAAAATGGTTACTATGCAAAGTTAATAGTAATTATCTGCCAGAAACTCATTAAAGGGTACGGGTGTAATTGCGTTATCGTTTCTGAGATAGAGATAGGGGAATTACAATAGATAGACAATTAATTTCCAACTCGATTATCCTGGTCATCGCCCGCTTTTGTCAATAACAGAACCCGTTACTGTCAAGTAGTTATCCAAAATCCTTAATTAACAAGTTATCCTGCTAAACAGGTAGATATTTCTTAATAAACTGTAGTAGAAAAAACACAAAAACAAAAATATTTAATGTCAATTTTAAATACTGTGACGTGTTCGGTCACGGAAAACACAATTAACAAAACAAAAATAACGAATTTATTTAATTACTAAAGTTAATTTGACTACACTACAGTCATAAACAAGTCTACGCAATTTATTTTACTAAAAAGTCTATTTTCCCGCTCGCCTCCACTATAAACACTCGCTATACCATAGACACTATGACTTTTATCGCCTGTTGTTCGCCTATCGATCGCTTCGCTTCCAAACGTCAGCTGTTCACTGTCAACTGACTCGGTGTGAGCGTCTCGCCTTTATATAGTCTTTTCAGCCTTTTTCTAGGGAACTCTACAGCCGTCTAGTAATCCAATTGTTTTCCCATTGATCGTTGCTGGTGTTTTCTAGATGTTTCAGGAAAGCCGGGAATATTCCTTATGTATTCAGGGAAGATGTTCGTTAATTATGCTCACACCAACTTAATTGGCAAGTACTCGTAACAATACTTTACTTAACTAAACGCCTCGAGATCCTTAACAAAGGATGTTGATGACTGCTAAATAAAATTACAAAACAAAACTTTGCTGCTTCTTTTCATCAGGTCTTAAAATCTAAAATAGAAACTATTACATTCTAGGCAAAAATATTTTTTTATTCTTTTACAAGATATGCTATCAGTAACTTGTTACTTTTTTGGAAGCAAATCCAGAAATTCTTTGGATTGTATAAATTTATAGGTCCTGCAGGTGTGAGCAAATGCTAGATACTTTGTAAAGAAAGACAGGGATGAGAAGGGAACTTCACCACTCTCTTACGCCAATACTCCCGACGACTTTTTAGTTAAAACCCCGCGACGAGAGAGCGGAGGATGTTTAGAATTCTTCAGTGGTGCGTAACATTTTAACAAGCGTTGTCAGGGTGACAAAGCATTCGGGACACAACAATAGGGCGATTCCTGTAAGCCAGTTAGGCTAATCAGCGTTATGTGTGTAGGACGTGTAAATATATGTGTATGGATGTTTAATAGTGGGTATGTATGTATGTGTAGGGTATGGATATAGTGTACACAGTACGTAAATATACGAAACTGTATGAGAAAAGCAAAGGGATAATAAAGAAGCGAGAAGCATATCTAATGAACATCTGCCTCTATATTGCACGCATTTTGTTACACACACAATGACCAAAATGCTACCTGAATCGAATTGAAGATTAATATTGTACAGCTGACCCACAGAATTTTCGGGCTAACCTCTTTTCAGTATCGAGTTTTATGCAAATTCATCAACTTCTGCACAAACTACGTAGAATTATTTCGAGTAAAATGCTTAACGATAAAAGTCCTATGAAAAGATCGTCAATAAACAGTTCAGTGACTCCAATTTCCTTGGGAACATCCTTTAATTATGTGAGCTCCAAATAGAATCGAGGAGTAATATGCAATAAAATATAGAGGGTGGAAAGGTCACTGCAAATCTCACGTCAATCTTTTAATTCAGAGAAATGTTATGGAATAAAAACACTTGTATATGATTTTGACAACTTATTAATAATTTAGCAACATGTTTCGCCTTAACTTAGGTTTCATCAGGCTATTGAGTATTTACTACTAACTAATGAAAACTACTTCAGGTCGTTAAATAGCTACTGATAATAGGGGGTGGTATTGGGTTAAAACAAATTCAGTAGAGGCGGGTTGTTAGGTACATTCTACTTGGTCATTTAAAATTATTCCTAGTGTTTTATATCTGTTTATTTCCAAGTTTTCTAATAAGGTAAATTTGTTTTAACCCAATACCACCTCCTATTATCAGTAGCTATTTAACGACCTGAAGTAGCTTTCATAATCAGTAGCAAATACTAAATGGCCTGAAGAAGCCTAAGTTAAGGCGAAACATGTTGCTAAATTAACAAATAAGTTGTGAAAATCATATACAAGTGTTTTTATTCTTTAATTATGGATTTTCATCAAGTTAAGGTCGAAACTACTCATTAAATATTATGGTTTCGTGATTTCACGTGAAAAAAGCCAAATACTCACCAAGGGGGAATAAGGGGTCTAATTTAAAACAATTTTTGGACTTTCATTACCTTCCTACAAAATGCAAAGACTAACTCTGTAATTGAAAAGCAGTCAAAATAAAATTTTGACAATTGTCCCAACGGTTCATCGTCCACTCACCACATTGTAAATTTTGTAGGGGAACCAAATCTAATATAAAACATGGAATGGTCATTGTAAATCTCACGTTAACCTTTTAATTAAAAAAAAAATTATCTCATGTGAGAGGAAGAGACGAAGTCCCACCACATCTTAACAAATGTTACCAAGGGGGCAAGGGGTCAAAACTAAGAGGATTGCTGGACTTCACATCCCTCTTATTACAGAATGCAACTAACTTTGTTGTTGAAAGATTGTCAAAACTAGAATACGGTTCAAAACCGTTCTTCGCATATTGACCACTCTGTAAATTACGAAAAAAGTTCGTTAAAGAGAACAAAGAATGAAAAATAATTGACAATAAAAATTATTAGTTTTTTAAGTAAGAACATTTAATATATAAGAATAATAAAATCGAAATTAGAAATCCATATTTTCTTTGTAGTAGGTACTCATTCACTAAATTTACAGGTAGAAATATGTTCATATCTTCAGTTCAAAAAAGTGAGTTTTCAACTCATAATAAAATAGGTATATTAAAAAAGACTTTTGCTGTTCATATGTATAATAACACAAACTCCTTGAAAATAGGGGATTATCTTCCTTTTGTAGAAACATTCTGTATCATCCGTTTCTGCCTTGAATTCCAAAGAAAGAAAAGAACATTAAAACTTTTATTATAGGAATAAAAGTTAGACGAGAATCAAACTAGTAACGTGACGAAGTAGTTTTCCTAAGATCAGTGGCGAATAGACGCGCCTAAAGACACGTTATATTTCACTTTTATATTATCTATATGTAGGTAGTAGATATTTCTGATCTCGTATGTAGCCTTGCCATTTCTGCATACCTGAACGGACTCATCTCCCTCGGGCATTATGAATCTCCAGCGACCGTCTTTACGATTTCCACATAAAATACATAAAACTGGCTGTGTTTCTATTCTCTGATTTTAACAAGCTCAAGTTAAACTTTTGAGAGTCATTTTATTTGCTTCATAATTCAACTGGGACTGTTTCAAGGTGTCTTCTTTATACAATTTTGAGTTGGGGGTTTAGAAAAACTGCATACACTAATTAAAAAAAAAATTGAGTTGGTATGATGATGGTTACAAGCTATTAAAAAATCATTTATGTTGTAGCATATTCAGACAATAATTAAAAAATATCTATTAATTTTGCAAAAATTAAAATTACACTTGGAGTTGATTGGTTGTAGGTCAATAATAGCAAATGTTCCCTACCTAATGTTTAACTTAGTTTATTTAAACAAATGTGACAAAAATTTTGGTGTGGTTTGCTATTCAGAAAGGGTTGTGTTTCACAAATCAATTACATGAAAGATAGTTCATTTAGCCGATTCAATCCCGGGTTGCTGCTTTTTCTTTTTTGGAAGCATCGGAAAGTTCCTTTTAGGGAAATAGTATCTGCATAATATACATATATTTTTATGTTCATTCGATAGTCATTCATTAGTCAAACCGACTGCTCACTGCTCCACCAGAGAAACATCAAAATCGAAGATATTAGTATCTAAAGCTGTATTTTAAAGATAAATATGTTCTTGTATCAAGAGCAATAGTTTATGATCAAATTAAGCCGAAAGCTTTAAAGGAGATAGAAGCTATAAATACGGCCCGATACGATATTGCAGTAAACTACTCCGGACTTTATCACGAGATCCAAATGTAGGTTGAATACGTATGTGTGTGTGTTTGTATTTGAGAAATACATTTGGTTTTTGTTTTTTAAAGTCTTTTGCAGCATTTCACTTTAAGTTCTGTTAAAAATTCATTCAGAATCGATAAAGTCCTGCTTCGTTCGGATTTTCCTGTCGCGAAAGGATTACCATATATTTTACATCTTCTACATAAAAAATCCATTAAAGAAAACAAGCTCTTTATCTGCCCTAGCGATTTTTCGATATCGACAGCGTAAATATGCGAAAATGTCGCCTTTATAACAACATATTTCTGTCTATAACACACACCAGAGACACTTATTATACAGGGGCGGTTCGTGTCGTATATTGCTGATCTTGATATCTATAGTAAAAATTGATTTATTCTTTATATTTAGATAGAACACGTTCTTCCTAGTTAGAATTAGTTTTTAATGTGTACATTTGTTAATACTAGGATTAACTAATGCTCAAATCGAATATCAGTTAAAACTAGTTCTTACTAGACAAAACGCGTTTTTTCGAAGCGAGTCAATTAAAACTGTTTGCGTAGTAGATCCTCATCCTTTTTTAAATGTAAGTTTGACTGATTAGATTTTATTGTGTGTTAATCAATGTTCTATAACAATGTTTCTTTTTGAAATTTTATGGTTGTGTTCTGTTGATTTATTTGATTATTTTATTTACCTAAGTATTTATGATTAATATTGTCATCTTGGCAACTAATTTAAGTCGATGTTCCCTAAAATGTTCCTTTAGTGTTAGATTATTATTTGGTTCTCAGTGTCTTAGATCTTTTCAATAAATATTTTTAAAACTATATCTTGTTTTCAATCTCAAATTAGTTTTTCTAGTGCTAGTTTTAACTATAGCTCGATGTGACAACTAGTTTTATCTGAAAATCAAATATATCAGTGGTAAATTCTTGTTTTAACTTTGTATTTCTAGTTTTAACAAAGGCATTAAGTAAAAACTAGTTTTAACTAGGGAAAACGAGTTCAAACTAAAAACTTGTTTTAACTGTAACATATATACATAGGTCTTAATGGCAAAAACGGCAGAAACATTCACCTAGTGTTTCTTTGCTACAATATTCTACATATTGAATATTAATTAATGTCTGTCACAGATTACAAGGTATCAAAAATCTTTTGTACAGACCACAAGGATAACACAGAGATTAACCACTTCTCTTGGCTAGTTTGCTTGATATCCACAGTATATTTGGATAAAGTGTGAATTTACTATTTCTAGTAATATCTATATAATGGCCAAAGCGTTGGTAATTTTGTAAGGTAATTATTCAAGAACTTCTTGTAAAGACCACAAGGGTAACACACAGGTTAACCAGTTTTTTTACTAGTTTGCACGATATTCATAGTAGATTTCGATAAAGTGTGAAGTCAGTTATTTTGTAAAGTAGCCAGTCAAAAATCTCTTGCAAAGATTACAACGGTAACACACAAGTTAATCAGTGCTCTTAGCCAGTTTGTGAGATATCCACAGTATATTTGGATAAAGCTTAAACTTAATGTTGTTAGTAATATGTAATGACCAACGTGTCGGTTGTTTTGTAAAGTAATCATTTAAATATCTCTTGTAAAGTTCACGATGATAACACAAAAATTAACCAGTTTTCTTGGCTAGTTTTCAAGATATTCACAGTATATTTGATATTACTAGTAATGTAATAATGACCAAAGCGTTGGTTACTTTGTAAAACAACTATTCAGGAATCTCTCTTAAAGACCACGAAGGTAACAAACAGGTTAACCAGTTTTTTTTTTGCTAGTTTGCACGATATCCATAGTAGGTTTGGATAAACTCTGAACTACTAATACATAATCACCAACGTTTTGGTTATTTTGTAAAGTAACCATTCAAAAATCTCTTTAGGGTGATCATAAATCGTGTCTCGTGATGTCACTATAAACAAGAAATAATAGCCTTCAGGCATATAGATATTTGGTCAATTTGTGTATTACCCAACTGGTTTACAAACTAGCAAAATAAACGCTTTAATCCTAACAGTTCGAAAAATATTTTTTCCCTTATTATGTGAAAACAGATTTGCTTTCGTCTAGTACATAAAATTCGATAGACTTCACTATGATTTTTTGTTCAAATCGTAAGTAAGGTTGGATTGAACACACTTATCGGGTGCACCGGTAGTAAGCTAACAATGATCCCCTGTAATTGGTTGTCTGTAGGGAGTACAAATGTGAACTTAATGAGAGTGAACTCGGCAAATAACATTACCTGATGCCAAAGCAGCTAATAAGCACTGTGCTTTGTACTCTAATTTGCTACTCACACTATGGAACACACACTCTCTGTGTAGAGCAAATATGTCGAATTATTTTGGAAGGCTTCGTTAACTTTAGACAATTATCCTTATTTGAATGTAACATTATTATGCTACTGTTTCAAAGTCAATGTATGATCGCCAGGTAATCTGCGATCGTCAATGCAATTATAAGTTTACAATAGATGGGACAATAATTGATATACAAATAATAAACGATTCAGTTGTAAACTTCAATTGCTAATTTATTTTGTTTAAATTCGACATTTCAACTGTAAATTGTAATTATCATAGGGTGAAAAGTATCTCCATTAATAAAATTACATATAATTTAATATTCACTAGTAACAAAAAATTACTCCAAAGTTTTCACTTTTAAGTTTGTTTTTTCAAAACGTTCTTTGTCAGGAATTTCCTTTAAAACCGCAGAAATAAATAAACGAATACATTCCCTGCCTATAGGATAATCTCGAAGCGGTACCATTCCACTATTACGTTCATCCTGTTAGAAATAGATAGCTGTCGATCCATTTCGTTTCGCGTTAGTAATCCAATCCTTTTCACCAAATTCGATACAGTTATCGATAAGTCATTACGACAATGTGCTTATCTATCAATTCGGTAACCATTGAGGGGATTTGGACTAAAAGCGGTCCCATAGTAGAGAAATTTTCCAAAGGAAACGTAAGGCACGGGCAGAAGATACACAAAACAAAAAGGAAATAAACGCCAAATTCTATTAAACGAAGCGTTCTCTCCATTTGAATAGTTCCACGTCCCGCTTCCTTCGCCGTTCTTCTTGGGCCATTTCCATAGAAATAATAACGTACACTTGTCCTGGACCAAGCACAAAAGTACGAAGCTATATCTATTGATAAGGGGCCACAGGGAGATAGTACGTACATAGAACAACGAACGAATAGAAATCTACGCGACTATACGAGAAACGAAGAATAATAATATGAAACTGTTCCATAGGATTATGGTACATAGAGTTTATTGAAAGTAGCGCCTCGTCCAAGTTATCGTACAATACGTATAATAAGCTAGCGTGGCATGGGGAGACTGACTACCCTGTGTATCTGGATACGAACCAGTGGCGGTTCGTTGATGATATAAAAGCTAGTAGGCATGACAGTTTAAAAGTTGAGTTCATAAACCATCAAAGTTATTCAGCATACGAATCGCGTTAAAATGTAATATTTAGATTACAGACATTTTTTTTTAATTTTATATTTTATTACTTTTGATGAAATTTTGAACTTTTTCAGTCTTATTTCTTTCCTTATCAATAATAGCTTCACCAATGTGCAATTATATCCGGTATATTACTTCGTAAAATGTTAAAACAGTCTGTGTTTCATTTTCTATATTTATTTCGTAAGTTTATCTAGAAATAACAATAAATGTAATGACAATAAGACAGTATATAATAATAATAATAATAGAAAGGGGTCAATATCAACATTTGTCATATTTAAACAAACCCCACCTGAATTTTTTGTGCAACCTTTTTGTAATTTACTATTCATTTTAATTTTGGAGAAGAGATCCTTAAAACCCTCTTCCCAATAGCTGCACCTCTGACTAGCCACCCTTACCCTTCGTACATACCTATACACATATTAGTTGTTCGTATGTGAACGTGTATGTAGGTGATTGTATATAATATAAATGTATAATGTGTATGTGCTGGGTATGTGTAGCAGCAATGCACGGCGTTGTGGCACTTTTGGAACACAATGATATGGATACGTACGTGACCCCGTTACAAAGTAGACAGGAACGCAGGATGCATACGAGATGCAAAGGATACTGCAATCATACCGTCCGGACCTTTTTAAAATCCTATTCTAAACAGCCCCACATGCAAAACGATTTCCTACTTCTGGCCCGACGGTTATCCTGATTTAATTTTCTTCCTAAGGGATGTAAATTCTGAAGGAATCCACTACCTACTTGAAATTTCTACTGCAAGAATACAATTTTTGGAGGGTAGAAATCTAAGTAATTATATAATAATATTTATCTACCTTAATAATTCTTATAATTGTAACAATTGGAGTGAGAGAATACGGTCACCCTTTTCACTACCCTAACTCAGTCTTGGCTCGCTTCTTATAATTTAGGTTACAATTTCAAGTATGTAACAATAGTTTTAAAATACAATTACGTTCCTAATCCATAGGACCTTTAAAATTTTATTCACTGTTTCTATCAATGGAGAGGATACATTATGGTAATTCAGTAATTTATCGATTTCGTTCAATTAGTTTTTAGTTCCTTCGTTTATACTGCGCGTTAAACTTTTGTTCCTTAGTTCTAAACGAAGTTCGCTTACAATAAAAGTAATGCTTGACGAAATGAAAAGCTTAACGAATCGCCTCCAGTGTTACGAAAAAGCCGAATCAGCAGAGCGTCTGGAATTTCCAATAAATGTTTGCGTTTAATAATTGACCTCTTTCTGTATCGTCAGTATTTTCCACCATTGTTTAATATCCGAGTATTGTTTTAACAAGCTCGACGCAATCTCGCGAATTTCGAGTTTTCGATACTCCTCGGTATTTACCAGAAACACGACTTTCTTATTTCTTTCATTACCCACCCTCCTCGTTATAAAGAACAAAATCAGTAAAATTTATTGATTCATAGAAAGTTCTTCAGAGAACTAACATAAATGGAATAGTACAACGAACCGAAGTTTGTCCATCAGTATATGACTGTCGAAAGTATCGTCATATATTATCAAAATTTCTAGTGGCATTTCTGATTGAACTGAAATCTAATTTGGACTGAAGGATGATAATAGATCAAGGAAAAAATTTAAGAATTATTTATTAATTACGTGTGCCCAATTTGGAAAAGAGGGCTCCAAACAATCTCATTACATCTCATATAAAGGTTGGTGGGGCCATCAAAAGTCCCACGTCAATCTCTTAATTCAAGGATGTGCTATAATTTCCTTCTTATTTTTCATAAATAACTTATTATATATTATCAAAATTTCTATGGGTACTTATGGTAGATACAATCTTATTTGGACTAAAGGATGATCTTAGATCAAGGAAAAATTTGAGAATTTCTAGAAGGACATTCACTAACTTCGTATGCCCAACTTGGAAAAGAGCGCTCCAAAAAATCTTATTAAATCTCATATAAAGGTTGGTGGGGCTATCGAAAATTCCACGTCAATCTTTTAATTCAAGTATGTGCAATAATTTCCTTTTTCTTTTCCGTATAAAGAACTTAATATTAGATTAAATCTAAGAGGATAAGATCTCTTTGTATCTTACCAAATGAGGGAAAAAGGAGTGGTCTTAATTGAAAAACGGAAAACGTCACGTAATTAAATTCACAAGTTGTCCACTAAACCAAAAGAATCAGTGACCATTCAAAACTTGAAGACCCTTCCTGTTGAGTTAAGACCTCCAAAATACCAAAGAAAGATCTTTAAGTTTATCAACTCGAGTGAATTATTAAGTCACACTCCACTTAATAATTTTCCTTTAATTACGTAATTTAAAATTCTTATTATAGCAAATTTAACCACCGTTTGGCCTTAGATACAACAACATCTATCTATAATCGACTTTATCCCACCTATTTATTGATATACTGTCATGAAATGTTCTTGAATGCTTCCGGAAACTTTTTGCAAATTTCTTTCATCATATTATCCTTGTCATACAATTTAAGACACTCGATCTTCTGAATAAGATATGTCGCCTTATTGTTCATCACCTTCATCGTTAGCTTATAACATTATTTTCTTTTTATTTACGAATATACCGAAAAGGTCAATACTGAATCCTTTTTTCGAAATCTTATATCTATATAAAATTCTCGTGCCACAATGTTAAGTAGTTACCATACTCCTCCGAAACGGCTTGACCGATTTTTATGAAATTTTATATGCATATTCAGTAGGTCTGAGAATCGGCAACTATCTATTTTTCATACCCCTAAGTGATAAGGGTTGTCCACCCCTAACTTTTTATTTTTTGGATAATTTTTTTTAAATTTTTTTATGATTTAGCATTAAAAAATACATATAACCCTTACTTTTCATCCTGCTACCACCAACCTCCATTTTTTAATATCGATATCAGTACTGTAATAATCTTCAACTCTCAGTGGTCGATAACTATTCAATTATTATCAATCGATTAGTCATCCCCGCCATGCGTCTACTGATGTCACTACTCACCCAGCAATCAGCACGGAGTGGGGACGAGAATCAAGCAGATTTTTTTAGAATGTTACAGGGAGTTCAAATAAGTTCTAAGAAGTAAAAGAATGTTTTATTATAACATTTCAGAATGATTTGGCAATGTTCAAGAATGTTCCAGAATTTTGAAGATCATTCAAGAATGTTTCAGAGTGTTAAGAAAGAATGTTTTGAGTCATTATGGGATGTCCTGGATAGTTCTAAATCCGCGAATATTCTAGAATGTTCCATTAAACGTGCGATTTATTCTTACCCAAACAACGCCGGGAGGGTATTGCTGCTTGTATTGTATTTATATATGTTCTGTTTTTATTCATAAAATTCTAAAAACGTTTCTAGTGAAAAAAAATCGAATCTTTATGCCTACGTACCTAAAATGTATTTATTTGTATTATATTGAGATTGAAATGTAGTTAGATATATATTTTATTCTTTCGAACGATTTGGTTATTTTATTGTTCTGGTTCCAATCGTGTTCCTTTATTATCCAAACCTCCTTTGATAAACTTCTGATTGTTTTCCATACAAAGCGGAATGTTCGTTTCAATTTTTTGTCTGAGAACAACAATTTCAGCAACGACTCGACGCGGCGCGGCGGCATGGAAACCTTTTCTTGGCAATATTCCTATCCGAGAACGATTACGTTGATTGTGTTTTGAGGGTAATACCGGGGCTAATTTGTGTCTGAAGAACCACTCGGATGTATCAATTGGATCTGAACTAGTACAATCACCTACTCCTATCTCTCTCTCCACTTCGAAATTTGCTAAAACACGGTGCAGGTGCAATTTGGAATTCAGTAATTGCGACAACGTTTATTAGATTACCTGCACTCACAAACTTGAGTGGCACATTTATTTGAACCTTACCCCTAGTAAATTAGACGGGAAGGGAAGAAGGAACCGGCTGACTGCGTAACGACAAAGTTAGCAGGTGAATTACTGTAAGCACCACTTCTTGGGCAAACGAATGAACCTTCCTGTAGCGCCCTGCTACGGCACAACACCTTATTAAATAAGTCATGGGAAGCACTCGTTAATTAGGCGAAAGCTAATGAAATTTTCTGGCGCCCCCACCCCTTCATGCCTTAATTCTGAGCACAGTGATTTTTATCCCGTAGTGTTCTCATTTTTTTAGTTTTTTTATTAATTTCCTTACATACTCCAATAGGAGATTATAACTACAGCTTTGTTAATGTATATCGATATCGGCGTCACAGCTGTTGCCCCCAGCTTAACTCCCTATGGTATTTCTTGACTTTGAAACTTTTTAATTCAACAAATTCCACTTTCATTGAAATCTTTTTGTATAATCTTATCTATATGATTTTGCAGGCCAATTTTTCTTAAACAAGCTCGTTCAAAAATAAATTTCCTCGGGCACGTCTGTCGGACAAGAAAAACGTTCAAAAGCTAAAGTGGTATGTGCAAGGGTCCCTGTGTGTGATAAAGTGTCGCCGTTATGTTTGTAAATCAATGGCAGCTGCTCTTATGAGGATAGGCATTAGCCAATATTTTAAAATAAGTGCTTAGCCGGTAATTTTCGCGTAATTTACAGCCTTCAAACAACGTTAAAGAACTTTGTACTATATTTTAGTGCTCGTAAATTACGTCTCCGGCTGTTGTTCGGTTGCCTTGGAGTTTCAAGTCTCGATTAGGTGAGCGTTTTATTAAAACATTTATGATGAGGCGAATTGAAAATTTATGCCAACGAAATGAGTACCGCAAACGGACCGTCGAATGGTAGGTAGGTTAAATCCTTTGAACAACACAAAGATCTGCTTTATTTATTATTGTATGCTTTTTTTCCATCGCGGCGCCATTAACGTGTTCATTAGAGCTGGCAAGTAATTGCTTCCGAAACCCTGCAGGATAAAAATCGTAAAAAATGTATAAATATTGAATAAAGGCACATTGTATAGCAAATGCCCGACGAGGCCACCCAATTTTTATATACATGCTACCTACAATAATGCCTAACATTGTCCAGGCTTCTAGAATTTTGAAGTTTTCTAGAACACTAAACCATTTAGAAAATTAAATATGAACAATTGAAACATTATATAGAATTTAGAAACGTTTTTGTTCACTCTGTAATATTTTGGATCATTTTAAAATAATTTTAAACGTTTTAGGATACTATTAATTATTTTCGAACATTCTTCATTCATTTCCAGAAAATTCTAGAACATTCTGGAACATTCCAATAAATATTAGAACGTTAGATTTCTTTTTGATTCACCATAAGCCACTCAGAGCATTTTCGAATTCACATTTTTGTCACCCACGCCCCATACTTCCACCCACAAAAACCAAACTCCTTTATTATCGAGAAAGGACTATTTACCACTACCACTGCGATTGGATGAAAGTAACTGATCATGGAGAAAAGTAAGAATTTATTAAAAAAATCCCTATATACACATTACAAAATTAAAATAGAATCACACTGTTTTTTGCTAGTCCGGTTCTGGATTTTATTAGTCCGGAAATTAACAGATTTATTTATTTTTGTATCAATTATAATAATGATTATCAATTATAAATATTACTATAACGCATAAAATAGAATAAATTAGTCAAAGAAAATAATTAATCACACTAATATTATAAAGGCGAAAGTTTGTGAGTTTGTGAGTGTGTATGTTTGTTACTTCTTCACGTCTAAACGGCTGGAGCGATTTTAATAAAATTTGGTATGAAGTGAGCTGACACCCTGGATTAACATATAGGCTACGTTTTACTGCGGGAAAATATCTTATTCCCATAGCAAGATCGATGAAAATGAATTCGCGGAATATTATTTTATAAATGCGAAAGTAACTCTGTCTGTATGCTACACAATCTCGCCTAAAATACTTAACCGATTTAAATAAAATTTGGTACAGAGATAGTCTAAAGCCTGAGAAAGGACAAAAGCTACTTTTTAATGCGAAAAAAGGGTTGTAAGGGGTTGAAATAGGAAAGTTTGTGCGGAAAATTCCGTAATTTTTAAAGATAGAAGATTGAAACTTATTTTTTAGGCTTTTGATTAGATATAAATAAATACGACGTTCAATGTTTGTGAAAATTTTACTCTAAAGGGGATAAAATTAGCCGATGAAAGTTTTTGTGTAATGACGTCGTCCAAAAAGCTTACGGCCCAGAAAATTAAAATATTAAGTGTAAAAAGTTATAGAGGTTTTGTTTATTTGGATTAATAAAAGTAGTTGAATACTAAGCTGTATAAACTATTTTAAACTATAATTGAACTATATTAATCTGTAATATTAACATAAATGCGAAAGAAACTCTGTCTGTCTGTGTGTTACGCAATCACGCCCAAACTACTGAGCCGATTTAAATGAGAATTTGGTACATAGATAAGTTGATATAAAGCTAGAGGCTTGAAACTTATTTTTGAGGCTTTTGATTAGATAGATATAAATACGACATTGAAAGTTTGCAAAAATTTTACCCTAAAGGGGGCAAAAATAAGGTATGAAAGTTTTTATGTAAAGACGTCGGCAAAAAGGTTTACGGCCTAGAAAATAAAAATTTAGAAGAAAAAAGTTTTAAATGCTGCCGAAAGTCAATATTCCACGCAGACGAAGTCGCAGGCATAGCTAGTAGAATGGAACAAAATGTAATTTCTTTAGGGAATCCTTAGTTTATGTGTTACATTAACGGCCTAGGTTTATAAAACGTAGAAGCTCGTATGGTTCATTAGAGACTAAACTATCTCTACCAAAAGACTATAGAATTTTAATTCATTTAGTTTCGTATTTTCGTAGTTTTAATTATATAATCTAGGCGAACACAGTTACGTATAGATCTACGAATCGATCACTCAAATTGATCATCTCATGCATTTCAATCAAGATTATCAACTTTCAATTAAGTTGATAATCTTGATTAACGTGTTTACTTCGTGGTTTTGTTGGGACATTTATAGAACCGGTGCATTAAACAGTACCTTCTAAATAAAAATTACCTAATAGGTATGTTACTGTGATAGGTAATGTTACGTGGTGGACAAATGGCGATAAATAACGAGGTCAAAAGATAGAACGGTTGTTTTGTTCGCTAATTTGCCACTCCTTGTTCTTGCTTAGGCATCGAAGGGTCTGGTTGCGGCGGAAATTATTAAGCAACGTAGCATTTCCGCTTCTCTTCCACCGATAATTACAGCGCTTGTTACGATAATTACAAGACTGATGTCTTCATTGCCAACAACATATCAGATGCAGCCATCTATGAGGGACCGACTGGAAAATTGTTTCATTACGTCCGTCCGTCGTGCCGTGCACCCATTTTATTATTAGTCGGTATTAAATTTTCATGAAAATTAGCGGCGTCCACCGTCTCTCTAATTACTAATGTATAATGTTCATCGCGTTCGGCGATTAGATTTTTTTTTCTTATTTAATGATTCTTTTTTCTGTTTCACACCTATGCGGTAGCACAACTTTATTGTTTGACGGCAACGTGAGTTTAATTGCTCCATTATACCGCAACCGGATATTAAATCTAGCCTTATGATAAACGGGTTTGATGCTATGTGGCCGATGCCGACAATGAGAGCGGTGAATTTTTTAATAAAGATGAACCTGTTATTAAGTCACATGTTTGACTTTATCTCTTGTAGATGATGGCTTTTTTTAATTATCTTTCCAAAAACAAATATTTTATAATTTAATGGTAAAAAAATGCTATTCCCAAGGGAATAACTGTCTTAACTGTATTTATTTACTTTTTTAAACAGTCAGAGATCAGTCAGATTATAGTCAGGTCACAACCAAGTTAAAAGCGAGTTAGGGGTGTGTAGCGGATGCCATTTTTAATCGCTTTACTGCTACCAGCCCCCTTCCATTTTCTACGTTGTTTTATGCTGTTCAATTATATTATTTTATTTAAAACTCTTTTATGTTCTTGAGAAATGTTTACTCATACGACATCATTTATTTCATAGGGATTTTTTATAGATAACTTTAGCGTTTTACTTTATTAATCTTTTACGATTCTGTCCTATGAAGAATTAAATATAAGTAGTTATTGATTAGAGAATTAAACTGTCCCAATTTTAAAAACCTGCAGCACCCTTTAACCTCTTTTAAAGTTCTCTGTAAACTTGATGCGATTCGTTATTTACCGACTGGAGGATATAAATAATGGATCAGTGCCGTGCAAATGCAGGAAACCTTTATTTGACATCTGATTTGCGGCGTAACAGCCGGATCCGGACGGGGATGGCTCAACCCTTCCAACAAAATAACGATAACGGATCTAACTATGCAAGAAGTGCAAACTTTTCATGTTCTCTATGCTAATTTTTGGTATGCTGCCCCGTTTTACTGCTTCTTTTGATGTGTATTAATTAAAACTGGGAAATTAAAAAAAAAAAGAAAAAGCGCGACTCAGTTACAATGTACTTGCACAAACTCTGAAATGGAAAACATTAGTGCAGATATTTAAAGTAAAATAAATATACATATTGTGAATAAAATACTGAATCGATGAATCTTTAACTCTTTCAACTACACAATAATAAATTAAAACAACATTGTTATAGTTTCAAATTTATTTCATTGTTCATAATCATTAGTGCGTCAAAGGTCAATATGGCCTTGATTAAATCAGATTGGAGATTTTTTTTATGAGAATGATACAGTATCAAAAAACGCATATTTTAAAAATAGTTTGACATATACAGGGTGAATCACCAAATCGGAGCACGTTCCAACATATTTTTTCTAAATGAAACACCCTGTATATTATTTGTTTTTCATAATCTACTTAGAGTTGTCTTTTCAATGATATAAAGATTTTTGGGTTTGGATGTTGCATTGTTGAGTTAATTATAAAAATGTAAAAAAATAGGTTGCAACAGGGTTTGGCTTTTTAGTTCAATGCACGAGTATTACGATTAGTTGAGATGAAATATTTAGTAGTTATGCTGCCAACGGATGTACTAAACCTAAAAAATAATAAAATCATAATTTTATTATACAGGGTGTTTTTTACGGTGCAGTCAATTGAGCAATCTTCAAAGAGCGATTTCTCCATTTTTTTATATGGAACACTCTGTATATTATTGAATTTTTGGAATGGTGCGTTAATTGTGCTTAATGTTTCTTTATAATATTTTATACCTAAACCTCGTAATTTCAGAGATATTTAACTTTTTTCATTATTACCAACTAATTATTTGATCTAGTGTGCTTATCGGTCAGATTTGGTAAGTTGAGACAATTAAAACGTAAATAAATAAATAGATGTTCAAAGTTTAATATCGTTTACTATTTAAAGTAAATGTTCAAAGTGTCCTCCATTGTGATTGGAACACATTTGCACCCTTGACAGAAAGGATCTATGCACTCTTTGTAACATCTCAACGGAAACTGTTTCAAAGGCATGGATTATACGTTGCCTCATGTCGTCTGCTGTAGTTGGAGGAGTCTTGTATACAATATTTTTTATGTGGCTCCATAGAAAAAAATCGAGTTTAGTCAAATCTGGCGATCTAGGTGGCCAACTGATAGGACCCCCGCGACCTATTCATCTATCTCCAAATTGTTGATTCATGAACCCTCTGACAGTTAACGCAAAATGTGCTGGAGCACCATCGTGTTGGAACCACATATTTTCCCTTAAAACAGGAGGAACGTTTTGCAGAAGCCGAGGTAAATCATGTTGCAAGAAATACAAATATTATGCACCATTTTAACGTTCATGAAAGAAATGTGGTCCAATTAAAAAGTTTCCCATAATACCACCCCAAACATTTACTGTCCATTGACTCTGCTTATCAACCGATCTCAGTATTTTTGGGTTTTCAGTTGCATAATGATGAATATTATGACGGTTCGGGATACCACTCTGAGTAAATGAAGATTCGTCGGTAAATAATACTTTTTGGAAAAAGTTAGGTGTTATCTTTTCAGTTTCCAATCCCCATTCGCAAAATGTCCTTCTAGTCTCAAAATCGGGCTCCAACAGTTCTTGATGAAAGGAGATACTGTAGTCATGATATTTATTATTTTTCAATATCTTGCTTACAGTAGATCGTGATACATTCATTTCTTTTGATATTTTTGTCGAACTAGTAGATGGCTCTTCAATTACTGATAATAGTACATTCAAATTTTCTTCGTCACTTGTTCTCTTTTTCCTTTCACATTTCGCATAACTGACATTTCCCGTCCATAAGTTTTTCCAAACTGCTAACTGAAGGTTGTCTTCTATTAGGATATCTCTGTGCATACATTCGCTGAGTTAACAAACAATTTTGTTCAGCTGATCCCATAATGAAAATCATGTTAACGAGTTCGTTTTTCTCAAACTGCATAATACCGACTTAACTAAAACCCCTAGTAATATGTGACAAGCAAAAATTGTTCAGGAAAAGTACGAACCGAATCAAACTGGTATGATACGACAATGACAATAATGCAAAAATAATTGTAATAGTCACTAATACAGCACGTTTAACGTAATAAAAGTATTAGATGTATTAGACGCATTACGTATTCATTTATTATTTGCTATATATATATAATACAGGTACCTAATATATGAATTTATTACATTTTGCCTTAGTCTTGATCTTATGAGCTAAGCTATGCTTTTAGTCTTGATCTTTGGGTTAGGTACTGAATATATACAGACCAAGACAAGACAAAACCAAAACAATCTTTGGGCATCACTAGAGGGGGATACGTGTGTATTTAAATAAAATGTTTATCTGTGTTTAAAAGATTGATGCGAAATTTTAATATATTTCGAGAATTGTACAAGCCCTAACAACAATATGTTCGAATCACCCAGAAAAAAATAATTGTAGAAAAATTTTCGAATGTAAAAAGGAAATAATATCTACTGTAGGTAAATAAAATATTTAAATAGGTACATAATTAATTAATTTGATTTTATTTCAATATAGAAAAAATGGTACAAACACAAACAACCTTATAAAAAAAATTAAAAAAAGCTACCCTCAGCAACAACAACTTATTACTTATTATGTTCTTTGTTAGTAGTGCTGTCAGGAATGGTTAGTTATCTCAACTCGTTCTACAAACTATTTGCTGATTATCTAATGAAATATTGCTCTTTTCCATCATTTTTCAGTTTTATTTTACCAGACACCAAGAACAATATGGGTAACACAAACTCAAGTTCACCACACTAAATACAGGGGGGAAAACTTCGAATACGTACACCAACGAATCTATAGGAATTATAACACATACCAGAAATTATTAGGTACATCACTTTGGATCCAAAAAGTATTATATTGAAATTATAAGCTATTTTAATTTTTTTTTATATTTGCATTATCTAATCATATTAAATCAAAATAACAACATTTTACTTTTCTATTAGTTTATCTCTTCGAAGTAATAAGATACTTATCCTTTCGATAAATTGAAACTTTTTAAAAAAGTGTCAAAACTATTTTTAGTTGTTTTAAGATGACATTTCTTTAGAAGCTGATTTCATATTAAAATGATAGTAGGTATAAGTATTTATTGTGATCCCATCATCCATATAATAATACAATGCAGTTTCTTTTTAAGTGGAACACTTCGTTGTTTTGTACTTATGAGTCGCAATATTTAAACAGTCAGTTTCTATGCATGTTTTCTTTAACGCGCCATGTTGTTTCAGCTTAGAAAATTAATACACGCCTTTTAGAGCAGTAAAATGTAGAAAATCGTCCATATCAGTTATTTTTTAGTAGAAAACTGATAAATATGTATTTGTCATTATTACGTTATATATTTTTACATCTAAAACAATTTTTTATAACGTTTTATAAACAAAAGTACATAGCTATTGGTAGTTATCAAATTAAAAGAGATCGAAACGTCGGACTGAAAATAGCAGTAGGTACTTTTCAAACAGAAGTACATTTTTAAAATTGTTTGAAAGAAGTTTTTCTTCGAATGTAAGGGCGATACAATTAAGTAAGACTCAAATACTTTTCACAAAATCACGTATAATTCTAATACCTAAGTTTGCAAATATTTTCATCTGTTGTTGTAATAAGATGTTTAGGTCATGTCTTGTTTTCTTTCTAATTTTGCTCGCTTACATCCCCCTGCAGCTTACTTTAGAAATAATTGGACCACACTAGCCGATTTAATTATAGCAAATAATAAGGGTAAAAAATGTCTACAGAAAATGGCATACGTATTTATATAAGCATGCTCCACGTATTTAAGTAGTTATTATACATGAATGACCCTAATTTTCAACGGCAGTTTATCTATTTTTAAAGCAGACTGACTATGTTGCGTTGTAATGGTTTTGTCAGTCTGCATTCAGAGAGAAAGAGCAAGCAAAAGCCGGCAGCTGTAAGTTAATTTCTTGCACCTGTCGGCACGTTATTAAAAATTGTTCCCGAGACTAAAAAGACGCTCAATGAGCTCTGAGACCTTTAATAACTTCATCACTGAGACGCGTACTATTATACGAGAAAGATGAAACAAACCGACCCGCTGCGAGTCAGTTTTCGTTGCTCTTGCCGATACCAAGCCCCCGTAACTAATTGATTACCCACCTACCGAATGCGCACGTCTTCAAATTACTGATGTTATTTGTTCAAAACATGAGGTATTTCAAGCTGCATAAGAAACTCTTTTTTATAGAATGGCCCTGCTGATTGGCTGCAATTTAAATGACAATAAAATATTAGCCACAGTCGCCTCCTTTTGAATAATATTTGATGAGATTTTATTATACTAGACACCTCCCTTTCACATAATTAATTAATCTCTCCTTACCCCCTTAAATGTACTTATAAAACTATTATGCGATATTTACAAACTAGTGTGTTAATTCTTTTTGAAAACCTTGTTACGGGATGAATTTCAAATAAAACACACTTTGCAATGTCACTTAATTTTATTTCTTACCACTGGACCGGTTTCGACTTACAAAGTCATTATCAACAGTGCTTGCTAATGTTACTTAGATCTAATTTATACCTACAATGCCTACCACTTAAAGAGAGGGAGGGTTAGTTGTTCCTTTTTGGATAACACATTTGAACAGTGGAGTGTATTTGATGTCAATCTGGTCATTTAATAAATTAACATTATCTAATTTATTATATTTAAAGATTTCTAAAGACTCTAGCATGTCTAGTTTTTTACCTTTATTTTGATAATGTATAGGTGTTATAACATTGTCAAATAAATGATTATTTTCAGTAATGTGTTCCGCAAATGTCGAGGAACCATTTTTTAGTCTAATTGCTCTTTCGTGGTCTTTTAGCCTTGTTTTAAATTTTCTACCAGTTTGACCCAAATACACACCATTACAAGACTTACATTCTAGTTTATATACTCCGGATTTGTCCATTTTTTCTATCTTGTCTTTAGTGTTAAATAATAGATTGCTTAATTTTGCATGCGGCTTAAAAGCTATTCTCATATTGACTAAATCTTTTTTTATTATATTTGCGATGTTATCTGTAATATTCCCAAAATATGTTAATGTCCTATATTGTACATTCTTATCTCTTATCCTAGGGTACACTCTACCTATTGCTTGTTTATACAATTTTTTATTTAGTAATTTATCTATCAGTTTATCATTATAACCATTATTCTTCGCTATTTCTTTAATTACGACAATTTCTTTAATCAAGGCTGTTTTTGATAGTGGGATGGTAATTGCTCTATGTATCATAGAATTAAATGCTGCTAACTTATGGCTTGTTGGGTTTTTAGATGTGTTATGTATTACAGTATCCGTATGTGTCGGTTTCCTAATGATATCAAATTCTATCTTGTTATTTAATCTCGTTAATTTTAAATCTAAGAATATGATACTGTTGTCTTTTTCTAATTCTACCGTGAATTTAATTTTATTGTGCAAAGAATGATGTAATTGTAGGATTTAAAGGCTCAAACAGACAAATAGATAATTTCTTAAATTATTTAAATTCTTTGCACAATAAAATTAAATTCACGGTAGAATTAGAAAAAGACAACAGTATCATATTCTTAGATTTAAAATTAACGAGATTAAATAACAAGATAGAATTTGATATCTTTAGGAAACCGACACATACGGATACTGTAATACATAACACATCTAAAAACCCAACAAGCCATAAGTAAGCAGCATTTAATTCTATGATACATAGAGCAATTACCATCCCACTATCAAAAACAGCCTTGATTAAAGAAATTGTCGTAATTAAAGAAATAGCGAAGAATAATGGTTATAATGATAAACTGATAGATAAATTACTAAATAAAAAATTGTATAAACAAGCAATAGGTAGAGTGTACCCTAGGATAAGAGATAAGAATGTACAATATAGGACATTAACATATTTTGGGAATATTACAGATAACATCGCAAATATAATAAAAAAAGATTTAGTCAATATGAGAATAGCTTTTAAGCCGCATGCAAAATTAAGCAATCTATTATTTAACACTAAAGACAAGATAGAAAAAATGGACAAATCCGGAGTATATAAACTAGAATGTAAGTCTTGTAATGGTGTGTATTTGGGTCAAACTGGTAGAAAATTTAAAACAAGGCTAAAAGACCACGAAAGAGCAATTAGACTAAAAAATGGTTCCTCGACATTTGCGGAACACATTACTGAAAATAATCATTTATTTGACAATGTTATAACACCTATACATTATCAAAATAAAGGTAAAAAACTAGACATGCTAGAGTCTTTAGAAATCTTTAAATATAATAAATTAGATAATGTTAATTTATTAAATGACCAGATTGACATCAAATACACTCCACTGTTCAAATGTGTTATCCAAAAAGGAACAACTAACCCTCCCTCTCTTTAAGTGGTAGGCATTGTAGGTATAAATTAGATCTAAGTAACATTAGCAAGCACTGTTGATAATGACTTTGTAAGTCGAAACCGGTCCAGTGGTAAGAAATAAAATTAAGTGACATTGCAAAGTGTGTTTTATTTGAAATTCATCCCGTAATCATGGACTGTCACAAAGTTGAAACCAAAACTATAAAGTTTTTTAAAAAAAGAAAACCTTGTTGTTTTTACGATTCTAACGTGACTATTTGAGGCAGACAGGTTTTTTTTTATTATTCTAAAGCCATTGCTCTACGAGTGAGGAATGTCTGAGAGCTCACCTCTTTTTACGTAATTAACCTGATTCTTCGGGCTCCTCTCATCAGCCGTTGCACACAGAGCTTTTTCATCGGGAGAGCATTTTAATAACGGCACTGCAGTTGACAAGCGTTTGCACTATTAGAAGCGTAACACTCCCATCGCCTCCCGGGGCTTTTTCATCAACAGCTTTGTACTTTGTTGCATTGTTGCTCTTTGTTATACCGTTGACACGTATGAAGTAAAGCAGTTAATTTCTTTGGTGTGCAATAACATTTTTACTTTACCTTGCTGTATGATGGCACCATCACAAATTATCGTCTTTTTAACTAAAACCCTTTACAGGTGGTTGGTAATGTGATAATACAGGAACACATTTATATGAACTTAACTCCAACACAACTTCATTTGTCATTTTACGATAAGCATTGGATAGAATGTGAACCTCTTCCTTTTCCTACGTAAGATTTTCTGAACTATGGTGGGATTCATTATCTCCCTGAAGTGAGATTTAGTTTTCAAAGAAATTTGAATTACCGAGGGAAAGTTGATGTAAGATTTTTAATGACCCTCCCTCCCTTTAAATGAAATTCAATGAAATTTTACTAGACTTCTCTCCCCATTTTGAATTCACGTATTAATAAAGACTGGTGTCCTTACAGTTGCAGCATTATTAAGGATTTAACGATTCATTCTGTAGCATCCTTCTCAACAGTTACTAATAAGGGATACAATATTACTGTTATTATAAACCCCTTTTCTTAAAGTGGAGGAAAACGTGACAAACAAAGCTTGGTATGACAGGTAGATACACATTGTGTAGAATTTAATTTCAATTATATTCCCTTTATATCCCTGTTTTATTAGACATTGCATAATTAGTCCCCTACCACCCATTAGCGAGATTTGATAAGATGCGGTTAGGCTTCCTCTCCCCCCCCCTCCCCCACGTGAGCTTTGCCCTATAATGAGGTTTTCATTACGGGGAGAAAAAAAATTGAGCGATTCTCCCAACACAACATCATTTGTATCTGTTACGATAAGCATTGGATAGAATGTGAACCTCTTCCTTGTCCTACGTAAAGTTTTTTGAAGTATGGTGAGATTCACTGTCCCTCTGAAGTGATATTTACTTTTTAACGAAGATTTAATTACCGAGGGAAAAGTTGATGTAAGATTTTTAATTACCCTCCCTCCCTTTAAATGAAATTCGATGATATTTTACTAGACTTCTCTCCCCATTTTGAATTCACGTATTAATTAAGACTGGTGTCCTTAAAGTTGCAGCATTCTTAAGGATTTAACGATTCATTCTGTAGCATCCTTCTCAACAGTTACTAATAAGGGATACAATATTACTGTTATTATAAACCCCTTTTCTTATAGTGGAGGAAAACTTGACAAACAAAGCTTGGAAAGACAGGTACACATTTTATAGAACTTAATTTTAATTCTATTCCCTTTATATCCCTGTTTTGTTCGAGATTGCATAGAATTTAGTCCCCTACCACCCCTTAGCGAGATTTGGTAAGATGTGATTAGCCTTACTATTCTCCCCCCCCCTCCCACGTGAGATGAGTTTGTCATTACAGAGAGAAAGAAAATTACAGCGATTTTCCCAATTCAAAAGTCGGCGTGGAATTTTGATGACCCTACCTTCCTCCAAATAAGATTCAATGAGATTTTGCTAGACTCCTCACCCCATTTTGAGCTCACGTTATTAACAATAACTGCAATCCTTACAGTTGTAGCCCCTCTGGAGCATATTTTTTAACAATGGTTAATGAGTGATAAAATATTATTTCTATTTCAAAACAAAAAAACGTTGATGGGGGACATGAAAAAATTTTGGAAAGACAAGCACACACTTTCAAAAATTTAATTTCAACTTTATTCCCTTTATCCCTGTTTGGTTAGACACTGCATAAAATACCTGTTAGTGAGATTTGGTAAGATGTGGTAAGACTCCTCATCCTCCTCACGTGAGATTTACCCTAAAATAAGTTTTTAATGACTGGGAGGTTAGAAACTTAACATAATAACAAAATCGATGTGAGATTTTCAATAAGCCTCTCTCTCTCTATATATATATATATATATGAGATTCAATGAAACTTTTCTGGATCTTTCAACAATCTTTTTTTGAGCATTCTCTTCACGAATTATTAACGTTATTGTTATTGCCTGAGTAGTCACTTTACATGACTCGGACTATACATGGTTCCTGCCTGCTGTCTGCCCATCGCAATCCGGATAGCTTCGTCACCGACGCTCCTTTTTCTGCCTCTGCTTCGCTCTAAAGCGATTTCCTCTAATCTTATTTTCCCAGATAACAGCTCTTAAACAAGCGAGAGCCCTGAAGTTGCATAAGCTGCAAAAGGTGCACTTGCCGCAGGTTAAATTGCTTACATGCATGTAAAAATATTTGCACTAACCTAAGTGGAAAGGGAGTACGACGAAACTTTATTTTGCGGGATTTAAACGACGTACCAATTTAAAAATGAAATACCTTCCTAATAAACTAGCACTCTCGTTCGTGTTGTGTTCTATTCCGGCGAAACGACGCCGTGAGCATTTTAAGCGATTTTTAACTCATTTTGAGAGCGATTACATTACACACCATTGTATATAAACTGCATGCATGTTCTATTTTGAAATGGAAATGAAGGTAAAACGGCCTATCGTAGGTACCAAAAAACTGATTTTAGCAAAACAATACTGCAAGAGGGAAGAAAATAGAGAAAACTACAAACATAGGCTGTGCACAATTTAAAATGGGGCAAATAATAAAATAAATGTTACAAATACAAAAGGTGCCTAGATAATAAGGCCCTTAGAGTACTAAGGAGTGCAAAACCCTCTTCGACGCCTTAACCTCCCTATTACCCTATTCAAACCTCTCACTGGTCTCTGACTAAATGGATTATTTAAATGCTTGCTAATTGTATATTGCGCAATAATTTATTGTAATCATGTTATTGCTTTATTCATTCGTTATAAAATGTTGCAAATACAGAACATAATATTCTTCACATAGGTACAGTCACTGCATTTATAGTAGTAGGTTGCATCAAATCATATTCACGTGGAAAAATGTTTACATTTTCAGGTTGTTTAATTTATTATATCGCCAGGATACACAACGTCAGACATCCACCCGGTTATATTTCAAATAAATCACCCTTATGGTTTACAGGTTAGTAAGTATACAGATGCCCAACTATGTATATAGGTACGTTTACTACTTATATTTCTTGGCAAGCAAGACGTACTAACATTATGTACAAACACGCCTCCCTCGACTAGAGAAATGACTTTCCATGTCGAAACGAACAGTTTGAGGAATTTTTAAGAGCTTTACGTGAAATACTCGGTACATTTACATAAGGGGAATGGTACGTAGATACAGGTCCAAGATACTTTCCAGTAGATAATAATTCATATGCAATTTTCACTCCTAAGAAAAACATTGTATGTACGTATTTTATAGTTTAGTGGAACATAAAAATACTTATACGGAATTTGAATATCAATTCAACCGTTAAATTGTATATTTGCGTTAAACCTGCGCACCCCAACGTCAAACTCTCATAAACTTTTAGTCTGCACAGCTCCTGCTTGCACATCAATGTGAAACTCTTGTGAGCTGCCCAGGTATGTATACAGTAACTCCACCCTTTCACAACGAGGTTAAGCAAGCTAAGCTCCGCCTCTAGCTAACATCAAATTAAATTAAGTAAAATATGTTTTTAATCTTGTTCCCGATTTTTTAAGATTTCATTAATCATATCTAAATTTGCTTGATGGAAACTCATAGTTCACAAAATAAAATAAAACTACACGAGTTAATTTCCACAAAATATATTAACACACTTAACAATTGTTTCACTTTACTAAGGCTTCATCAGAAGTATATCTACATGAGAAACTTAAACTAGGAGACAGTACCTAAATATGTTTTCAAGGTGTGGGAGGGGGTTGTGGTGGTGGTTTTATGAACATGTTTAGTAATGGTGAATTATTGATATCAATTTGATCATTTAGCAGTAGATTAGTATTTTTATATTTGTTTATTTCCATTGTTTCTAAAAGTGTAAGTTTGTAACTTTTGTTTTCCCAATGTAACACGTCAAAGTCTTCGTTAAAGTCGTGCTTTTCATCTATAAGGTGTTTCGCATAGTTTGAATCGAGTTTCTTACTTTCGAATGACTTTTTATGCTCGTTTATTCGTTTTTTAAAATTGCGACCGGTCTGTCCAATATAAATTTTACTGCATGATTTACAATTTAATTTGTAGACATCTGACAGATTTCCTTTGTCTGTATTATCTTTATTATTTTTAATATTTTTACTTAAGGTATTTGTCGTATAAAAAGTAATAATTTTTCTAGGTCGTTAGAGGCACTGTAGTTTAGCTAGTATGTTATCTATTATATTAATATTTTAGTTATTTTTAGCTGCTAAATGTTTAATAACACAAAGTTCCTTATTAAAATATAAAACATCCATTGGTATATTAATTAATCTATATAACATGCTATAAAAAACAGACATTTTATGCTGAAAAGGATGACAAGAATGGTTGTTGATTAAAATATCGGTGTGTGTTGGTTTATGAAAAATAGCGAAATTATGTCTATTATTAGAACATTTGATTGTAAGATCTAGGAAATTTAGTTTTTTATCTATTTCAGTCTCTACGGTAAATTTAATATTAGTGTGTACATTATTTATTTGGTTTAAGAAAATTTTTAATTGTCTATCTGTGCTTGTGAAGAACATTATATCGCCTACATATCGATAATAATACAAGCATTTATTGAATAGTTGAAATTTGCTAATGATAGTATTTTCGAAATAGTACATAAACAGCTCCGCTAATAGCGGGCTTAACGGATCTCCCATAGTTAAACCTTCGTTACATTTATAAATGTTATTGTTGAATTGGAAATAATTTTGGCTTATGCATACAGATAGTAATTCTAACATTTCATCACAAATAATTGGATTAATACACTTCTTTTGGTGGGATAGAAGGAAAAAGGTTCGTTACATCGAAAGATACAAGACGGTAATTATCTGGTAGATTAACATTTTTAATTTTGTCAATCAGTTGTATGGAGTTTTTAATTGTAAACTTATTTGTAAAGGGGCAATATGTATTTAAGAGTTGAATTAAATATTTGAATAATTTATATGTTGGTGCTGTTACGAAAGATACTATGGGTCTGATAGGTGAATCGTTTTTATGTAGTTTTAAAAAACTGTACAATTTAGGGGGTTGGCAGTTCATTACTTTTAATTTGTAATTCGGAATTGATTGTAGTAAGAGTCTGGATGAACTAATAATTTCATTAACTTGTTTTTTTATATTTTTCCGTAGGGTCTTTTATGGTTTGATATTTATTACTATTAAGAAATCAATATAATCAATATATCAATACAAAGTGTAATTAAACCTTTTTTTATCGTTAATAGTAACTTTTTATATTTAATGATAGTTTTCTATTAGTGTAGGGCATAAACTTTTCATATGGTACCATTTTAGTGTTATCATAACACATAGACAAAGAGACTACAATTTTTGCTCATTTATATACCTTAGAATAGAAGATTAGTAATTATATTAATATATATTCTTATAAAACAATATGAAAATACTTATGTAGTCAAGTCATTTCCCTATTCTCGTCAAAGTAAAATTTCCATTTTTCGTAATAACATTACTAGTAGAGAAAGTATTAATGAAGACAGCATTTTACGAAAAATCTAAACTTTTTATTCAAATATTATTTTCACATTGGCATATAACAGCACATTGCGGGCTCATTACAGCACTATAAGTTTAGTTTTGATAAGCGATTTTGCGGAGCTAACTAAATATCACAAAAAGGATGTCTCAATAAAAATTCAATTTTTCAAGTTTTTTAATGGTACATGATAGCACATCTTGAGCACATTACAACACAATTGGTTTGGTTTTAATGAAGTGATGTTGTGGAGCTAACTAAACATCATAAAAAGGAACTAGTCATAAAAGTTAAGTTTTTTGAATATTCTTTTTTTACGTAGCACATTTTGGCACATAGGGTAACAGTACCAGTGAATGAACAGTACCAGTAAATGAACAATTCTGAACTAATATACGATTCTTAAGCTTCTGTCGCATTTCTCTAACTTATTGGGATTTCCTATAAATCCCTCTTACTCTGTTTTATTGTTGTCTCAAACAGTATTAAGTTCCATTCCACCGATTGAAGACAAGAGCATTTTGTTGACAACTGTTTTAGCTAACCAAGGTGTTCCCTAAGAGTTAATAAGCGAGCATGTAAGTAACAGCAGTGTATAATAAGAGTACTAGACTTGGTCGCCTAATAATTTTTGATAATTTTAATACACTGTTATATATCTCGTTATAATAACTGCTAACATAACCTGAAAATACAAATTATCATCGTAAAAACCGGCAAAAGTATTGTTCATTCACTGGGTCGCGTAGTATTCCCAGTAAATGAACAATATGTTCATTCATTGAAAACTAGTGTGAATACACGTTTGAGCACATTTTCGTCTTTAAGTAATCGTCTTTTAAGGCGATTCCTTAGTTTTAAAAGACTTCGCCGACAAATGCCCCTGTCCAATAAGTGAACGACTAACAAAAATAGGTTCATTCCCTAGATCAAGTGCCCTTATAAATGAACAGTCGATTTTATGTCGCATGTTATATTTTATGTTATGTGTTTATGAATGTCCCCAAATGAAAAAATTCACTTGAGTTTCAATCATAAGTTTTATATTTACATTTACACGCAAAATGTCCTTTATTCGTATTATATTTTCAATTTTTTCAATTGTTTTAATAAATTTTACCATTTACTTTCTTAGTTCATTTATTGGAACAATGGTATTCATTTACTAGTATTGCTTGTTCATTTATTGGGGTTTTATGCAGAATTAAATAGTTATATTCCCTTTCAATTCAAGATTAAACGTAAGTGAATTCTTTAACCGTAATCCTAATCATGATTAAATAAGATGTATGTATAAACTAAGATCATATTTTAATATAACATAATTAATTTATAAAGATTATCCAAATTCTGTAAATGCCTTAACTGTTCATTCACTGGTGCACTTACCCTATATATATTTTTTTTTAATTCCAAAATTGTTGAGTCAACTTTTTGGACATAAAATAGTTTCAGTAGATAAATGCATAAAATAGCCGTTTTCGCCTGGGATTGTAAATGCATGAGGAGATGCACTACAAAAAAGACATTAGGAAGGACTAATTTTCTCTCTGACGGAGCTATGCGGCGGTTAGACGGTGCTCGTATTTTGTCACTTAACCAAAGAAGAAGGCGTTTAATTCATTAAATGAGTCGATGTGGTACGGTAGCAGTCAGTGCACATTGCAAGTTTCTTACTGTTGCATATTAATGAACCGTGGAGGATAATGGCTGACTTGTATGTTCAATGGTAATTTCTCAGTCTCCGAAGATGACGGTGGATTAGAGGATGAAAATCGTCGTCTAGCACATACCTACGTTGCAACTGAGGTCTTTATGTTAAGCCAATTATCAGACTACATTACGTAACATGGGCACATAATATTAATCATCAGTGACATGTTATAAATATGTGGTAAAATCAACATAGGCCTGCGTGGTCGCCAAAACTTACCCTACGTTGTTAAAGGACTTCAAAGAATACATTATTAACTGAAAAGCAAAACGTAAGGAAAGTTCTAGTAAATTTAGTATCTAAAACAAAACAAATAAAAGTGCCTAAGTATAACGTGCATGGGGAAAGAGCATGGAGAGAGAAAATGGTAGATTCATTACGCTTCTCCCTTTTTTTATCTATAAAACAGATTAGACTGAAGATACCTACTTAAGAACTGTTGAGGTTATTTCTGGCAACAACCTCGTCAATTATCCTTAAATGTTTCCCGTTTAGAAAAAAGGAAGATAGATTTAAGACCATCAAGCATTATTACTAGGGAAGTGGAGTGTTAATTATTGTTGGTCCCGCTGTTCCGTTCCGTTGTTGACGCCACGTTTGCGACCACAAAAAGATCTTCGTTTGCTGACAGCATTCGATGATGTCACAGTTCATGTACTTTGCACGTATGTACGTATGTATGTAGTTAGTTTGACATCGGAAACAGATGTATTAACGAGCCTAATATACACGTGTATAACCGGCAAACGTGGCTTCCGGCAACATAAAAGCCATTAGTTCTAATGCTCTGGTAATAGACAAACACCATGAACAAACACACGAGACGCGCGGTTTCATTGCTTTCCAACTGAACCATCCTCATTATCTTCACCTAGCACTAGTAAATACATTATACACACAAAACAACTCCAGGTTGGCCGTATTTCATAAAGAACTTCCGATACAATCAACATATCTATACGTATCTACATATACGTAGATACAATACGGGTGGATAATAACTACTAAGGTAATGGTAGAGTAAATAAAAAAATGTTTGCTAGTTATTAGGTTATTAGGTACCTGTTGTAGCTAATTAATTGTTTTTTTAACGTTCCATTTGCAAAGTGGCTTCATGTTAACTGTTGAGTATTAGGCACTACGTTAAAACTATACGATTTAGAAAACCGGTGGTTAAACAATTCAAGAATTGTATTGAAGAAGCTTTCAAATATTGTAACTCCATATTAATTAAATAAAAACAGCACTACGGAGATAGTTACAAGTAAAATTTTTTATTGCACCACTATGCACATTTCACCATACAATGGCTTCCTCAGGTGGAAGAAGTATTATAAAATTAAACTTTAAATTACAAAAATTCACCTTAAAAAATTTTATAAATACAAAGGGGGTTTTTTTTCACCCCAATGCCCTAAAAGTATACGGCACGGAAGTATTATTAGCCTCAAATATGAAGAATTGTCAATAATACTGTTAACTTTTTGGGATTAAATAGTCGGAGTCTATAAATAAGTTACTTGCTTTTATAAATTATATTTGCTATATTACCTACAGGTGTGTTCCTAAATGCCCTAAAAGTATCATGAAGTTTTATTCAAAAATGGAACCCCCTGTATATTATGTATTTTTGGATTCTTGATCAAAATAAGTGTTTGTTTTGATAAGGTTTATAATACTAAACCTTAAGGTGTTTTAAATAATTTGAATTTTATCAAAATATAACCTAATTTTACATGTTTCAAATACTTAAGAAGTATTTAAGTTATGTAAGCGAAATTTACAATGAGGTGTAGCAATAGATAATATTTTATATCCCAATTATAATAAACTCGTCATCTTATACAGGGTGTCCAAAAATGAATACTACTTAAGTAAGAACTTCAAGGGGTTGTAACTTTATTAATTTAACTGGAACGCCATATTTTTTAACATACCAGAAGATGTATTTTTTAATTACCTATCGATTGGTATTAGGGTGTTCATAAGCTAAGTCTTCGCGTTTTTACAGGAAACACTAAATAATTGTTTTATGCGCCATATGGAGTTTTTTAAATAAAAGTTCCAGTGTATCTAGTTGCCTTTGGAAGAAGTACCTTTAATATTATAACTACCGTGTGGCTTCAACTGGATGGAGATCCACCTCATTATCACCGTGAGGTTCGGCAATTTTTAAATGCCAACTTTCAAAATAGGTGAATTGGAAGAAGCGCATTAAAAAATTTGCCCCTCAGATCCCCGGACTTAAAACCAATGGATTTCTTTTTGTGGGGATACATAAAAGGAATTGTCTATTATAATACGCCTCCGACAACTACTATTTTCAAAAAGTCTCTTGAAAAAATAACATTCAGTTTGAAATCAGTCACACATTCAAAACTATTAAAGAATGTTTTACCAATTTGGCGTAATAATAATTTTTGTAATTAGGTACTTTTTAGTCTGTATTATTGAAAATTGAAATATGCTTTGTGTGCCACTTTATATTCCTATCGCTGTTATTACCTAATTCTAAACTATTTTCGTTATTTCGAATGTATATTAGTAGGTATAGGTATTTATTTTAGCATAAACGGGAATGATTTGTTTAACTGTTTTATTCGTTTGAAAACTTCCTTAAAGTTAATACCTAAATAGTTATTTGAAAGATTCTTCAACACCTTTGTTAAATCTTAGCTGCAAAAATAGACATTGACACTAAATAATTAAAGCACGAACCATCATTTTTAGGTATTCTTTACTAGTGCCGGTGTGAGTAGTTTGAGTAGACTCATAAGTCTTTTAAAAGTTTTATGACCACATTCGCCACTTTAAATGATCCAGACTATAACTATAAAATTCTTTTAGTTTATATACTATCAAAGTATGACAATAATACTGTCACATAGCGCTCATATTTTTCCAAAATAATATTTTCCTTTTAATTGTTTCTAATTTCATTAATTTTGTTTGTTTTAATTTAAATATGCAAAGTGTTGATTTTGCGAAACAAGGAATCGCCACACAAAAATGCGACATAATTGTACGGCAAAAGTGGGCCGTGACCAACTTGCAAAGTTCCGTTTGGGGGTAAAAGAGCACTATATGGGTCAGTATAAAAGAATTATTTTTGAAAGTAAGTCGGTAAGATAGTAGAGGTAAGAAAGAAGATCGAGCCAGCGAATGAGAATGATTAGAGGAGTGCAGCGGGTTACCGCTATCACTCACTCTAATGTCCTATCAAAAGTCCCTGCCATTACCAACGCCCCTAGTTGATAGTTAATTAGGCAAGTAGTTTTAATATATATTTGTAATTAGTGTTTAGGTGTTATTAGATTTATAAGGCATTATTTAATTTATTATCTAAATCTTACATTTAACCATAAAAATTTCGCTTATTCGTTGCAATACATTCTATTTAGTGTTTTATGTACCTACGTATATCTGTTTTCTCCTTTGTCACGAAAAATTCATGCTCAAATGTAGGTACGTATACCTACGTTACGTGGAAAAATGATATTTTGTTTCAAACCATTTGAAATTTTACCCGAGACATGATGAAAACAAGAAAGTCCTTTCAATTTATTTTCCTACTCGAATAACAAAAGAAGCGCAATTCTTATACCTACTTGAAAAAGTTTATTTTTCTTCAGAATACACACTTCCTTTGTATACAATCGGCGAACATAATTTAACAGTCGGTTCCCGTATTATAAAATTAATTGCAGTATAAATGAAAAACTTATTTCTGAAGCGCCTTTAAAAAAAGTGTATAGTGCCCATCCTGTAATAATTAAGAAGTTAAAAGAATTTTTTCTCTCTTAATGAAAAAGCCCTTCGGTTGTGAAAACAAAAGCGGTACTTTTTTTACGGTTTTCTTTTTTTAAAAGGTTCCTTGTTTAGAGCTTTGAGATTCCCTTAATTAAGAATCCTTCCGCCAAATTAGACGGGTTATTGCGCGACTCAAAAAAGTTTTTCTGTTTCGAAATTGAGGCGTTTAACATTAAAATTTCATCTCGACGAATTATTTCATTTGCTTTTTAAATTTCATAATCCTATCCTATAAGATCGTCTCTGTCCAGGCTAAAGAGTTAATCTATTCGCTGCTTCATCTTCCTTATTCTTTTTTTGTCAACTTTGAAATTCCACTCGTTTACTAGTTGTTATTCATAGCTACGAAATTATAATACTCTTAATTTAAAATTCCGAATTTTCAAACTTTTAAGTGCTAATTAGGAAGTTACTTTTTAATACTTAAATTAAAGACTGGACTATTCAATAGATAAAAACTTCGATTAAGTAAGTAAATCTACCTGTCTATCGTTATTTGGCTTCTAATCACATTTATATTATAAAAAATCCCTATATAAGGTAAGTGATACAAATAAGGCCTAGCTAATTTTAAACACTAAAATCTTGATAAATTAATGGAAAAGGTGATAAATAAAAGCGAGGCATTATTCTTTGGTTCATCTATTTTAAATAATTAACAAAACATAATGTAATCTTTTATCAAAAATTACTCAAAAAGAGGTAATTCTGGAACCTTAGCCTTAGGCCTTTTTAAAACATAGTGATTGAACAAAGCCTATATCCTTAAATTATAGGAATATTGTTATTAGAGTATTAATCCATAAAAATATATATTTCTGAGCCTTTTATCAAGTGTTTCCATGAGATCCTTGAACAACTTTGTAAGTTATTTTACTAAATATTACGCTTAAATTGTTAGTCAGACTTGAAGTCGCATGTTAACAAGAAATAGAGAATAATATATAAAAAAAGGTATTCAAACAAACAAAAATTAGAAAATGAACATATCTTCTCAAAAATATTATTAAATATTCAAGAATAAATTTTTTTTTCACAGGCCTTAATTAAACAAGGTAACTAAATAAGGCTTTAGAACTTAATAAGTACCATAATTTTCGAGACAATTTTGGTTATTAATATTTATTCGAGGTGGTGTACGTGTTCTATGGGGGAGGCAGATGAAAATACTCGAAGGTCAGGTGTGGCGAGAGATAGGATTGACGTGAGTCAGTATTGGTTTCAATATTTCAGAATTCCTATTGAGGCCTAGGGTCAGCAAATAAGGCCAAAAAGCTTCCGGCCCAGAAAATTAAAATATTAAGTGTAAAAAGTTATAGAGGTTTTGTTTATTTGGATCAATAAAAGTAGTTGAATACTAAGCTATATAAACTATTTTAAACTATAATTAAACTATATTAATCTATAATATTATAAATGCGAAAGTAACTCTGTCTGTCTGTGTGTTACGTAATCACGCCCAAACTACTGAACCGATTTAAATGAGAATTTGGTACAGAGATAGATAAGTAGACATAAAGCTAGAGGGTTGAAACTTATTTTTTAGGCTTTTGATTAGACATAAATACGACATTTAAGGTACCCTAGAGGGGCAAAAATAAGGAATGAAAGTTTTTTGGGATGACGTCGGCAAAAAGGCTTACGGCCCAAAAAATATAAATATATAGAGAAAAAAAATTTGAAATGCTGCCGAAACTCACTATTACACGTGGACGAAGTCGCGGGCACAGCTAGTCTTATCATATTAGTTAAGAAAGAATTGACAGCCAAAACCTCCATTTCAACATTTTACCTAGGTACCTATATTCATTTTTAACAAAAAAGCGTTTTTTTATTTATACACTAATGTGACCATTGCATAGGATTTCTATCCAAAAAATCAATAAGTTAGGTTTAAAATTGTTAAATTAAGTACCTATATATTCTGTTTTGAATTTAGAAAATGAATACAACAAATTCAAAGGCGAAGTGTTTCAAATTAAAGCAAGTATATACTTTACAATGTTTATTTTTTTAACCGAAGCCAGTAGAGTGTTTAAAAACCGTTCTAAAGAACTGAACTCTCGAATAATTTCGAACAGAGCCTAATATCCCTCAAGGGCTGTAAAATGAATTGAAATTACTTATATAGGTACTTTATTACGTATTTATGTATATGTTACCGGCAATCTGTATAATTCAGGTATTCTATACAATACCTAGGAAATGTATAGAATACCTAGTGCGTCCAGGCAATGTATAAAATATTTTCGTGAAACGTAACCCAGTTTTTGTTACTCTAAACCCCCTTTTTTGGTATTCAAAATGTTTCACAAAGAATGCGATACGCAATCTATTAACTATATTTTATATACTTTACCTAGGCAATGTGTACAATTCCTAGGGATTGTATAGAGTACCTGCTGGTCCACCGGCAAAGTGTAAAACCTATAAAATGACAGGCAAAAGTATCATAAGGATAAGGTAAAATAGCCTTCGAACTTTAAATTTGAATTATTAATAAGTGCATTATGACCTAAAGTGATAAATTCTCAAGATTTGTCAAACTAATGTGTCTTCCTTTGAATTGTGTGGGTTAGGTTATGGTATTTAAAGGTTCTCTCTCTCTCAATTTTAGCTCGTATTTTCAAAACAAAAAAAAACATTTTTGAAAATAACATTGATTGGGAATAGGGGAGAGAGAGAGAGAACCTTTAAATACTTTGGTCTGTTCGTGATGAGACCAATTTTAGTTGTTTGGGTTTTAGCCTTAATGACTTGGCTGCTAATTAAACACTCAATAAAACACTAGATAACAAACAGCAACAACAATATATTAACAACTTAACAATGAAACAACAAACGAGAATGAAAACAATGAAACGATGAAGTGCAATAGGATAAGGCTCGAAGGTAGCAAAGCTGGAGACCCACTCCAGAAGTTTTTAAAAGAATGATTTAAGAAACTTATAAGGGAGGAGCTAATAGTTGATAGATGAAAGTAGGGTACCAATAGGGTGGTAACAAAGCTGGAAATTTTTAGAGATAAGAAATACTAAGAAATAGATTGTAGTACCCAACCACCGAAGAAACCCATCGTAAAATTGCAATTAAGAAGGAATGAAAAGTACAGACGTCATGCTGTTAGTATACGAAGAATGAACTGTTAGAGGGATTATAAGAAAGTACAGTAATAAAGTTATTTGAATAGATAGACCGGATACAATAGAAATATTTACAAAAGAAAGGAATGTTTATAGAGCATCTGCATTGTTATCAAGAAGAGAAATTTGAAGAATATTTACATAAATTGAACTGAACACAGAAATATAATACAAAAGAATTCATATTTAAAATATATATACAAAAAGCTACCCATAGAAATATACAATTATTGCTTTTGGTTGGAAGCTGAAGAATGTGGCGTTATCCGCCACAGTACCCCCCTTCCAGTGATGGAGTCACGATAACCCAACTTGCAACCGATCCGGAAAGCGGACGCGTCGTCCTGATCGCGTTATTCGTGGTGGCGGTGAGGGAGCTTGCGGCTGCGGAATCGGTAGTTCCGGAACGAGTGGTACTTCCGGTATAGTTGGGGCATCTGGAATGGCTGGAGTTTGCTGGACAAAGACAGTTGTTTCGTTGTTGGCGCCGTCTAGGTCGGCGACGACGTATGCAGGCTTCAAACGGTTTATAGAAACCTTGACGTCTTGTCCGCGAACATTTATCACGAAGGTCTTCTCCGCTCGTGAGACCACTCTAAATGGACCATCGTACGGCTGTTGCAGCGGTCCTTTTGGCCCATCGTGGCGGACAAACACCTGCGCTGCAGTTGCGAGGTCCTTGAATACGAACGGTGTCTTCTCACCATGCCTCGTTCCATGCACGGGACGCAGCTGCTGTACATGACCTCGCAGTTTTTGGACGAACTCAGCCGTTGTGGTAGGTTCTGGAGTCGCCTTTCCTAAGAACTCGCCCGGAAGTCGTATCGGTTCGCCATAGACCATCTCTGCTGCGGTGGACTGCAGATCGTCCTTCCAGGCCGAACGTATTCCTAGCAGTACCGTCGGGAGGGTTTCAATCCATCTTGTGGACTGGTGGCACTTGATTGCGGCCTTTAGCTGTCGATGGAGCCTTTCGACCATGCCGTTAGCTTCCGGGTGGTAGGCTGTTGTCCTTAAATGAATCGTACCTGTCAAAGCGTTTAATTCCCTGAACAGGTGCGACTCGAATTGCCTGCCTTGGTCCGTCGTAACGCGCAGCGGAGTCCCGAAGCGAGCTATCCAGTGGCGATAAAAAGTTCGGGCAACCGTGGCGGCTTCTTGGTCCTCCATTGGAATAGCCTCTGGCCAACGAGAAAATCGATCCACGCACGTCAACAAGTAGCGGTAGCCTTCGCAATAAGGCATTACTACTATGTCGACGTGGACGTGCTCGAAACGACTTGATGGTACCTGGAAGGTCCCTGGGGTTGTCGAAACGTGGCGCGTAACCTTGGACTTCTGGCATTCCAGGCAGTTCTTGGCCATTTCCCGACAGTCCTTCTTAATCGATGGCCAGACGTAGCGTGCGGTTACCAGTTTTACGGATGCTCTGGCACCTGGATGCGATAGACCATGGATCTTGTTGAACACCGCTCGGCGAAACTTGGACGGGATGAAGGGTCGCGCTGTGGAGGTCGAAACGTCGCAGACCAGTGAGATGTCCGTACCTGGCATCTTTATGAGTTTGAGTTGCAGGTTGGAGTTGTTGTTCCTCTCTAACGATGCTAACTCTTGGTCCATTCGTTGTGCCGCGGCTAATTCCTCCATGTCGATCGCGAGTGTGACCTCTTCAATCCGCGACAGGGCGTCTGCGACAACGTTGTCCTCTCCTGGGAGGTGGCGGATGTCTGTGGAAAACTGACCGATAAAGTCCAGGTACCGAAATTGGCGTGGGCTGCAGATACCATCCTTCTTCTCGAACGCGTATGTGATAGGCTTGTGGTCGGTGTATATTGAAAACGTCCGGGCCTCGACCATATGACGAAATTGCTTGACCGCGTCGTAAATGGCGAGCAGTTCCCTGTCGTAGGCCGCGTATTTCCTTTCCGCTGATTTTAGCTTCCGGGAAAAGAAGGATAATGGCTGCCATGACCCATCGACGTACTGTTGTAATACCGCTCCAATTGCGGAATTTGACGCATCGCAAAATATCGCCAATGGTGCATCGGGTACTGGATGCGCGAGAAGTGTCGCGTTTGCTAATCCGTTCTTGGTCGCTTCGAACGCCGTGGTTGCTTCCGGTGTCCATGTCAGTGGTACCTTGCCTTTAACGTCGCCTTTGAGAAGTTCGTTGAGGGGCGCCTGGAAACTTGCAGCCTTCGGGATAAATCTCCTATAGAAATTAACCATCCCCAAGAACTGCCGAAGTTCTCTGACGGTAGTTGGCCGTGGGAGAGATGTAATGGCGTCGATTTTTTCTTGGAGTGGTGCTGTTCCTGTGCCGGTGACGAGGTATCCCAGGAATTTTACCTCGGATTGACCAAATTTGCATTTTGCCGGGTTGATGACGACGCCATAGTCCTGCAAACGGCGGAAAAGGGTTGTCAGATGGTCAATGTGCTCCTCCGGTGTTGTTGAGGCCACCAGTATGTCGTCGATATACGCGTAGCAGAAATCCAGCCCACGCAGTACTTCGTCGATGAAGCGCTGGAATGTCTGCGCTGCGTTTCGTAGACCGAACGACATAAAGGGGAACTCGAACAAACCAAAAGGCGTTGCTATCGCTGTTTTACAGATGTCCTCTGCGGCGACCGGGATCTGGTGGTAGGCTTTTACCAGATCAATGGTGGAAAATACTGTTTTTCCAGCCAGCGTTTGGGAGAAATCGTGAATATGCCGGACTGGATAACGATCTGGTACGGTGCGTGCATTGAGCCCTCTGTAGTCGCCGCATGGACGCCATTCGTCGCCTTCCTTAGGGACCATGTGTAGCGGTGACGACCAGCAGCTGTTCGATGGTCTGGCAGTCCCTAATTTCAGCATCGCGTCGAATTCCCTTTTCGCAGCTTGCAGGCGGTCTGGAGCCAATCTTCGGGGCTTGTGAGCGACAGGAGGTCCTGGTGTGGTCTGGATATGGTGTTGCGTTCGGTGTTTTACCGATGAGGTTCCGTCTGGGCGCACGATGTCGGGGAAGTTCGCGAGGAGGTCAAGATATGGCGATGTTCCGGTTATGATCTTGACCGTTGGTACATCACGGTCGGCAGGTTGGCCAGGTGCGGAGATCTTAGACGTGCCATCGACGAGTCTACCATTCCTCGCGTCCACTAATAGGTTGAAGTGTGCGAGGAAATCAATCCCGAGGATCGGCCTGCTAACGTCCGCGACTACGAACCTCCAGGTGAAGTCCCGTCTGAGTCCAAGGTTCAGCGTTCTAGTTATCGTGCCGTATGTCGCGATGGGAGTCCCGTTAGCCGCGGAAAGTTGATAGGTGCTCCTTTCTCGGGGCTGTTGACAGTAGGACAGTGGAAAAACGCATAAATCGGCGCCGGTGTCTACCAAAAAGAGGCTGTTGGTATTGCGGTCTCGAATCAGGATACGGCGGGAAGCTGTGGGCCTTGGGTCGTCTGCCGCCATCAACGACTGGCCCTGGAGTTTTCCGCACTCGCGAATTGACATGGCCGAGTGCACTTTTTAGCCTTTGGCCCAAATCGCTCGTGGTACCAACAGATACCGTCGCCTGCGTACCGTCCGCGAGAGTTCGACCGGCCGCGAGAATATGACCGTCCACGAGAATATGACCGTTCGCGTTCGCGCGCCCGTAGAGAGTTCGTTTGGAATTTGTTGGCTCGCACTTCCGACAGTTCTGCGCGAAACTTTGCAACTTCTGTCTGGAGAGCGGAACTCATTTCCAAACGGATTTGGCGTAGTTGTTCTGCGAGCATTTCGGGTATACACGACGCACTTGTTGATGGTATTGTTGCGGTGATTACTGGCCTCCCTGTAGATAAATTCATAACCTTATCTGCTAGGTCGGCCAGATCCTCCAGAGAGCTGTTGTTTTGTGCTGCCAGGATGGGCTGGATACTGTTTGGCAGTCGGTTGAACCATATAGCTCGAATAATGCTGTCAGGAGCTGCTGAACCCGCCAGGCCTTTCAGGTGCCGCAAGAATTGCGACGGCTTCCGGTCACCCAACTCTTCGTTTTCCAGGAATCGCTTCGTCTTCTCTTCCTGGGAAGCGCTGAGTCTTTTTATCAACTCCGTTTTTAAGAGCTCATAAGAACCGTCAGTTGGCGCCGCTACTACTAAATCGCGCACTTCTGATGCCACTCGCGATTCGAGACATTGTGCTACTATCTCGAATTTTTTTACGTTCGAAGTAATTCCGGCACTTGCAAAACCTAACTCCACTTGTGAGAACCATAGTTCTGGGTCGGCATAATTGAAAGGTGGCAATGTAACACGAGTGTTCTTTGTACCCAGTAACGCTTCTAACGCACTTATCATACGGGCTTCGTCCGCGGTTGGATTAGCCATTTTTACCAAAACAACAAGAAAAAAGTTTACCTGAACTGTTGCACTATAATCCTTGGTTTAACCTTTTCACTACAATGTTTGCGCGTATGTTCACGAGAGATCACGTCGGGGTCACCACTTTGGTCTGTTCGTGATGAGACCAATTTTAGTTGTTTGGGTTTTAGCCTTAATGACTTGGCTGCTAATTAAACACTCAATAAAACACTAGATAACAAACAGCAACAACAATATATTAACAACTTAACAATGAAACAACAAACGAGAATGAAAACAATGAAACGATGAAGTGCAATAGGATAAGGCTCGAAGGTAGCAAAGCTGGAGACCCACTCCAGAAGTTTTTAAAAGAATGATTTAAGAAACTTATAAGGGAGGAGCTAATAGTTGATAGATGAAAGTAGGGTACCAATAGGGTGGTAACAAAGCTGGAAATTTTTAGAGATAAGAAATACTAAGAAATAGATTGTAGTACCCAACCACCGAAGAAACCCATCGTAAAATTGCAATTAAGAAGGAATGAAAAGTACAGACGTCATGCTGTTAGTATACGAAGAATGAACTGTTAGAGGGATTATAAGAAAGTACAGTAATAAAGTTATTTGAATAGATAGACCGGATACAATAGAAATATTTACAAAAGAAAGGAATGTTTATAGAGCATCTGCATTGTTATCAAGAAGAGAAATTTGAAGAATATTTACATAAATTGAACTGAACACAGAAATATAATACAAAAGAATTCATATTTAAAATATATATACAAAAAGCTACCCATAGAAATATACAATTATTGCTTTTGGTTGGAAGCTGAAGAATGTGGCGTTATCCGCCACAATACCATAACCTAATCAACACAACTCAAAAGAAATGAAACCTTAATTTAACAAATAATTAAATGCGCGAAGCTGTGGAATCGATATCCAGGCGTTTGGTCGCTAGATCCTTGTAAAAGAAACATGTTCTGTTACTTAAAATTAACTTTATTAAAATTGTATTAAGACTTGAAAACCGTTAAGTTCTAATAAACTCTTTTATAAACAATAAAATATTCTTTAAAAAACCACTTAAGTGTTACCTTTGTGTTACTACAGTAACGCTCAAGTCTTTTACACACATTACCGGCTGTGCATTCGGTATTGTATAGAATACCTAGGCAAAGTATGAAATAAATAATATTTCATACATTACCTGCACGTTTTAGGTATTCTGTACATTGCCTAGGTATTGTATAGAATACCGGATTATACAGATTGCCGGTAACATATACGTGAAAAGGTGACTGAAAGTTTTTATGACTTTTTCTATAAATACTTCGTCGTATTATTCAATAAACGATGTAATTTACTCAACTTACCACCAGTGTAGAAATTTGCTGCTTTGCTTAATCAAAAAGATCCTTATCAATTATTAATGAACTCATAATAAGTTCCTATTTGCGCACCAGGTAGATATTGCTTTAGCTAATATCCTATAAAAGTTCTAAGTAGCTTAGTGGAATATAAATTATTTCTTAATACCTGCACATACGTAAAATTTTGGTTCATCAGTCTTTGTACAAACAAGTTACACCTCCTAAGCTTATACCATGTACAAAATGAGCGCAGTCAAAACTTTAGTGGCTGTAGTACCTACCGATGTAGTAAGTGTAAGGAGTACGCCCGTAAATTTCGTGAGTTGCTATCGTACAAAGTAGTTTAATTAAAGTTAGCTATCTCTTCATAGACCGGCATTCCTTTGTGTAGTTATTGTAAGAATTTCAATTCCAGTTGCTTTAGCTCTTACATAAAGTTACTAATTCTCTTTGAATTCATAAAACATTTTGCTCAACCACACTTTATGCTATAATACCTACTTGGTGTAACTGCGGTTCCATTTGTCTGAATGCTTCTTCTTATTATAGTAAAATGCTGGCTGGGTAGGTTGGTTCTTTAGGTTTGATATTATGTATTACCTTTGATCTACGTTTAGTACGCCAAAAAATAAAACACAATAGTTTAATTTTAGTTAGGTACAGAAATAACGAGCCCATTAACATGTATTTGTCGTCCATTAACGTTTCGATTTCTTGTATTAATGGATAATTTTCTTAGTGCCTGAAATATAAATTAAGTAATCAAAGAGTTGTTTCCCAAAGAGCTTAGCGGTGGTTATCTGCAGAAAATTAAATGTAGATGACACCTGTCGGAAATTTAAATCCATTCGGTTAGTAAATCAAATAGGAATCATTATTAAATATCAGAATTAAGAGATTCAGTTAAAATAAAATTGGAAAAAAATTAAACAATGGTGGTGAAATGGGTAAACGTTTTCAATCACTCTAATTATCTTTTTTAATAATTTAAGTAATAGGCACTCCATTATTATCGTTTTCAAGTGAGATCCAAAAAAAGCGTTTTGCGAAATTAATTTCCAGTAAGTTGTAAATCGGTTTAATACTTTCATTTGGTCCTAACTGTATATAATCCGAGTTTGCACCATCCCAGGAGGTGAGCTTATCTTTTGGCAGCCAAAAAACCGCAAAATGGTATAAGATATTATAATCTTGTTACATTTATTACATTGTCACATAGTGCGCATATTTTTCCAAAATTATATTTTCTTTTATTGTTTTATATTTCGTTATATTACATTTGTTCCAATTTAAATATGCAACATGTTAAATTTTCGAAAGACGAAACCACCACACGGAACTTCGACATATTCGACTAAAAGAATCTGGGTCAGTATAAATTAACAAATCAATAAGTCATTCGAATTTATTGTTACTTATTTACACAATTTATTTTAAAACTAAAATATCAAGAGTTGTAAGTACCTACCTAGAAGTACTTTTAACAAATTATTTCATTGGGTATCTACTTTATGTCTTCATTAATACTTTCTAGGTATACGCATCGATAAATGTGGTACGATGAAATAGCATAATAAATAATATGCTTAACATAGTATTCGCATATTGTTCATGAAACATCACCATACATTCTTTTACATGTTATGCAACACATCTTGTATTAGGTAAGTACCTGTAGTTTCCATTAGTTTACGATAGTATAGAATGTATTTTGTACTATAAAAGTCGTATTATAATTAATATTATCAATACAAAGTGTTATTAAACCTTTTTTTTTTTGTTAATAGTAACTTTTTATAATTAATGATAGTTTTCTATTACTGTAGGGAATAAACTTTTCATATGGTGCCGTTTTAGTGTTATCACAACACATAGATAAAAGGAGTGAAATTATTGTTTATTTATGTACTCTATAGGTATATATGTTAGAATAGAAGATTAGTAATTATTAAGTAATAAATATATATCCTTATAAAACAATATAAAAATACTTAAGTAGTCAAGTCATTTCCCTATTCTCGTCAAAGTAAAATTTTCATTTTTCTTCGTAATAACATTACTAGTAGAGAAAGTATTACTGAAGACAGCATTTTACGAAAAATCTGAAATTTTTATTCAAATTTTTTTTCACATTGGCACGTAACAGCATATTGCGGGCACATTATAGCACTATATGTTTAGTTTTGATAAAGTGATTTTGCGAAGCTAACTAAATGTCACAAAAAGGATGTCTCAATAAAAATTCAATTTTTTTAATGGCACATGATAGCACATCTTGAGCACATTACAACACAATTAGTTTGGTTTTAATGAAGTGATGTAGAGCCTAAACATAAAAAGGACCTAGTCATAAAAGTTATGTTTTTTGAATAATTTTTTTTTAGGTAGCACATACCTAATAGCACATTTCGGGCACATTTTGGCACATATCTTCTTTTTTTTAAATTCCAAAATTGTCGAGTCAACTTTTTGGACATACCTACTTCTGTAGATAATATTTCACCCTAGTACAAACTGTTATAAAAAAAAAGCGGCCAAGTGCGAGTTGGACTCGCCCATGAAGGGTTCCGTAGCAGCAAATAACATAATATAAACGTTTTTGTAGTTCGTTGTAACTTTGATCGATGTTTTAATAATAGTGTATTGTTTTTCAATTAAGTTATTGATAAGTAAACATTATAATTAGGTACCTAAATGATGGGATTTACATCTTAACTAGGTATATGCGAGCCCAATGCCCATATAGGCTTGTGATAGCTAAACAAGCTAATATATATATTCCGGTTTGACAAGAAATATGTCCAAAAATATTATCAATTTGTGTGCTCAGGTAAGCGCAGTCGGGAACCTGACTCTCGCGCGCTCCGCTCCCACTACCGATCAAGCCACGCCCCGCGCGAATTATAATTATTATTTAGGTACTTAGGCAGCTATTACAGATTTATTATTAGAAAATAATGGTTCACGGTTTATACATAAGGTTTATGTTTATGAAATTAAATGTTTTTTTTATTATTTGTATATTTGAGTTGATTGAATGAAAGGTAAATTACAGTTTACGATTTATGACGTATTAAAAAGAAAACTACTTACTAGATCTCGTTCAAACCAATTTTCGGTGGAAGTGCATGGTAATGTACATCATATATTTTTTTTAGTTTTGTCATTCTCTTATTTTAGAAGTTACAGGGGGGGGGGACACATTTTACCACTTTGGAAGTGTCTCTCGCGCAAACTATTCAGTTTAGAAAAAAATGATATAAGAAACCTCAATATCATTTTTGAAGACCTATCCATAGATACCCCACACGTATGGGTTTGATGAAAAAAAATTTTTGAGTTTCAGTTCTAAGTATGGGAACCCCCAAAATTTATTGTTTTTTTTTTCTATATTTGTGTGAAAATCTTAATGCGGTTCACAGAATACATCTACTTACCAAGTTTCAACAGTATAGTTCATATAGGTAGTTTCGGAAAAAAGTGGCTGTGACATACGGACGGACAGACAGACAGACAGACAGACATGAAGAATCTATAAGGGTTCCGTTTTTTGCCATTTGGCTACGGAACCCTAAAAATCATTATATTTTTAAAAAACTATACTTACACTGTAAGTATATAAAATTTATTATCTATTTAAAATTACTTATTTGAAAACAAAATTTTATTGCATTCTTTTCATTTTTTGTGGTTAATTCTGAGGCCATTTCAAAAAATCGATAAGATTATGTTGTAAGTGTTATATGTATATTAATTGTCTATAACTGTCTATCCCACTTTCTTGAAATGAAATCTAGTAGTAGGTGATACTATAGATGTATTGAACCAATTAAACATTGTCAATACCTTCGACTAATAAACAAATGAGTGCTAATCAGCAACTAGCACCTCCCAATTAAAAGTTAATCCGGCAGGTGCTGTTTCTCGCGATAAATTAATTAACTAACAGAAAGTAGGCGAAACACTGCTTATGTTCTCCTAATACTTGCTTGGTAATATAATATATAAAGGTCTATAAAGGTCAGCTAATTTAATTAATTGGTCAGCGATAGAAAATTTTTTATTAACCGTTAAAGATTTCCAAGGTCACTCAGAAATGTTAGCAAATTTTAGCACCTCATTCTGAATAAAATTAAAAGAAATGAAAAAATAAATGCTATACTTGATTGGAAATTATCCGCTGATAATTGGTCAGCTAAAATAAATAATTGGTCAATATAATTTCACTGAAAAATAAATTATTTAAATGTTGTTGACCGCAACGCGCATGCTTCAGCCGCGTTAGAGGTATTAGGACAGTGAGCGCGTAAATATATATAAATATAATGATTTTTAAAATATGTGTATTAATCAAGGTTTATGCTTTTTTACATTTCTTTCGTTGATATGTAAATATAGATACTTCTTAAGCAACTCCTACTCCTCTTGCGAATTTTTCCTTTTTGCTAGTCGATTTCTCACAATCATTATATAATTATTCAATATTGATAAAACGTTTTCTATAAGTACTCTATAAGTAAACTAATTTTATTTTCAAATAAATATATACTAAAAACTTAAATGTTGTAGAATTCTTTTTATTTCTTATATCTAGTTGAATGCCATCTCCTAATATTATATCGAAAAGAATATTAATTTTTCCTTATCATTATTATTACATATTTTCATACACTAAGGAAATAATTTATTAAATTCACTATATTCCTACTGATCTTAGTAGTGAAAAAAGAACTCAGCTACGTTTGTAGTTTGTATAGTAAATTATTGTACTACAGACATTAGTCACGAATACTATATAATTGAAAAAAAGTAAGAATAAAATTTATCATAAATAGAGAACGAATAGTTCATTACTAATAGTTATTCTTCCACTTTGAAAAAGTATAAGTTCTTTACTATAGGGAATCATTAGAATTGATAAAAAATTAATGAATTGGTTAATCACTCATATTCGTAACTGATTATTACTAATTCAATAAGCTTGATGTGGTAAAAAAAATTTTGTCATTTATTATTCTAAATAAAAATGGCAAGAAAATAATGTGCCCATTCCATCTGGTACTTGGTGGGGACGTGTAGTTTACGCGCTCACTGTCCTAATATCTCTAACGCGGCTGAAGCATGCGCGTTGCGGTCAACAACATTTAAATAATTTATTTTTCAGTGAAATTATATTGACCAATTATTTATTTTAGCTGACCAATTATCAGCGGATAATTTCCAATCAAGTATAGCATTTATTTTTTCATTTCTTTTAATTTTATTCAGAATGAGGTGCTAAAATTTGCTAACATTTCTGAGTGACCTTGGAAAACTTTAACGGTTAATAAAAAATTTTCTATCGCTGACCAATTAATTAAATTAGCTGACCTTTATAGACCTTTTTCTGACCTATACGGTGATATAATTGTTTCTCATTAATTCCACAGATGAGGTGCTAAGATCGGGGAGCCGTAACGTCACGTGACGTATTTCTATAAAAAGGATACACAAAAAATAATCATTTACGTTTGTATATATAGATTATAATTATAGATGGCAAACTAAAATGATTTGGTAACGCAGATTGCAACAAGACATGATAGATACGATAAAACATAACAATTTAAAGTTACAAACCAATAGAAATTAAAAGAATTAATTATCCCAAATTTATAACACATTGTTTAATCATGTTTTTCTGTTATATATATATCGCTACTTTCATACTGTCCTTGATATACATAGATACTGAACGTTACCTTAAAATTACTATTATTAGAATTAACATAAAAATTAAAGGTTAAAATAAAGACGACCTCGGCCATTTTTGATAGGTACCTAAATTGAAATAGTAAGAATGGAAATCAATATAGAAAAGCAGAGTTAGGTCAATAGGGCACCTCCTGAGACCAGTGGCGTAACTATACCATCTTGGGCCCGTGGTAAATTCTTTTGATAGGGCCCTATCAGTAACAATCGTCACGTTGTACTCAGTTAATTTTAATAAATTTCGAGATTTTCAGCGTACTCAATTACACGTTGTATATTGTATATGTCCCACTAATGGCCATAGGCCTTTTCTCTTAGGCGAGAGGGAATGGTCTGTAGTCCCCACGATAGCCCAATGCGTATTGGAGACTTCAAATTCATCCATAGAACATTACCAGGCCTATTCTGTAACTCCAAATCGAATAGAGATGCTTGAAATCGAATAGAAGTGGTGGGGTAGAATAGAAATTGTACGGAATCGGTATTCTGTAACTCCTCGAATCGAAATGTAAAGTCGACCATCGAAATATGACATTTCGACTGCATGGAAGCTGTCGAAATCGTTATTTCGATGGTAGAAAGCTCTTCGCACATGCGCCTACTGCTTAAAGTGGTTCTTAAGGCAGTGTGAATTTCTCTACCTGCTAAGGGTTTCACTGGACATCTGGTTTACCCTTGGGTACGTCACTCTCAATTCTCGGTATTCAACACAAATTTGCTTTATTAGTTCGGTTAGGTTAAAATAACCAACTGTCAGATGGTTACTAAGGCCCATATTCGCATGAAAAATGCAGTGTTGCCGCGTTTTTCACCTAACGTCTTGTAGAAATCATAAATTTCGATTGTCGCGTCGTCTACTTTATTTACAGAATACCAAAAATCGACGTTGAAAGACGCAGTAGAAGTGGGTACATTACGATCTCTCCACATCTCGATTCGATGCCTACATTTCTATTGAGTTACAGAATAGGCCTGAATATCTCAATACATTCATCATCTATTCGCTAGCTTTTCGGTGAAGGAACAACATCGCAAGGAAACTTGCATACATTTACAATGAAATAAAAATAACAATTTAATTTTAATAAGATATTTATTAAGAAAAATATTTTTTTCGAGCTTTCTGTTCCGCAAAAGTGTCTATAACATCATCAAAGTTTAAAGATCGGGCCATAGAATTTTCAATAGACAGAATAGCCAAGTTACATAACCTGTCTTGTCTCACAGAGTTTCTTAAATAGGTTTTTATCAATTTTAGTTTTGAAAATTATCGTTCAGCACTAGCTGTAGTCACAGGAATTGTAAGAAATAACACACTTCAGGAAAGCTGCAGGACATAAAATGATTTTTTATTATTAATAAATCAGCAAGGTCTTTAATACACGAAGATTTTTCTATTTCGTCTCTGACGGTGGATCGAAAACTGAGAATTTCTCTGGCAAATGATTCAGATATGTCTTTTTTTATATATCTCAACAAATTCTAGAGCTTTTTTTAATAGATCAGTGTCATTTCAAACTTTTAAAGTGGAAGGCTGCAAAACACTAAAATTTGAAACAATTTCATTCATTGGAAGAAAACGTGATTTCAGTTGGTTTATTATGATGTCTAATACTCGATAAAATATGTTCACTTTGAACAAACTTTCCGGATCTTGGAGACGCTCATCTTAGCAAAGCTCATCAAAATGGCGTTTCACCTTCCTCTGACGAGTTTTAAAAAATTCAGGGGTGATGGAACATTTTTCTGCTACACTATTTGCTCCCATTTTTAAATTTTCAAATTCATGTCGATACCTTTCCAATTCTTCTAGACAAATTTTCAAACGTTTCAAAGCATTTGAAAGATCGCTGGCTTTAGAGAGAAGTGCTTTAGAGGCTGCATCGATAATAAGTAGGATCTTGCAATGGAAAACCAATAACATAATAAAGTTGTAGTTTTCGATCTTCTTTTTGAGCGAAAAAGCTTCAGTTCTTTCATCTGATTTGCAATTTAACAGAATTGTTTTCGTTAGCGCTTTTTGGACTTCAACAAACCGAACTTTTAAAGCAAAAACGGCATCATAACGTCCTGCCCATCTAATAGGGTAGGGTTTAATGTTTTTAATGTTATTAACTTGAATTTGTATTATGGTCTTTAGTTGTCTCACTTTGGATTTTAAGCAGAACTTATAAAAATATACTTTTCAAATAAAATAAAATACTCAGGTATAATGTAAAAAAATATTTTTGAGCTCGCGGCTTCTTGGGCCGGGGCCCTCTTGGGTCGAGGGCCCGTGACATTTTGCCAGCCCTACCACCCTATTGTTACGCCACTGCCTGAGACATAAAGGAATAGTTAGAGAAGTATTCAAGAGTGTAGCCTTCGCCCCTCCCTAAACTGCTGATTATTTCCTCAAAATCCTCGAAGATTAGTATTATAACCTTAGTTTTTTGTAAGAATTTTCAATGTTTGAACTGCATTCGCCCCCCTGTGAGCAAAATTGTCGCCAGCCACTGTAAGCCAATTTAATTAAGAAACTTCTAAAAACTATATTTTTGGTTTTCAAATGCTGCTCTCCTCTCAGCGAAATTTTAACCTGACCTAAACGCTAAGCGAAAAAATAAGTGTGTTGACAAAAACGTCTTGCATTTTTGTTTTCAAATTCGCCCCCACTCCTCCACAAAATTCTGACCCCGTTATTGGTCATTTAGTTTTCGGAAAATATGGAAATGAATCACGGAAAATAAAGGAATCCAGATAATATACGGCGGGATTGAAGGCATTTTTGTGGAGAGATTGGCAGGCTGGCCTGGAACCCAGATATTTAGAACGAGGGACGATTATAAGCGTGATAGCTAGATTTCGAACAGGGAACGGATTCAGAGGGTGTAAATTTTGGTTTAAATGAGGACAGGAGATGTAGGTTGTGTGATAGAGAGGTAGAATACCTCGGACATATATTTGGAAGATGTGAGGTAAGAAGGTTGATGGAAGAATGTGTGGAATTGTTGAATGAGGCAGGAGGTGGGCTGAGCATATTAAAGGAAATATAGGGGAGAAGAGAAAGAGAGCGGTGAAAATGAAAGAGATGAGGCGTTTTAAGGGAAGGTTCAGTAGGTTGTAAAGCCTCTCTTGCAATGAGGCGGGTTTAAAGGGAAGCAGAATTACCTTATATTTTTTGTATGGTATTTTTGATGAATTTAATCTGTTTTTCTGACTTTTGTAATTGTTCGTTGTGAGTATCCAAATTGATGGTGAATTATGTTTCTTTTTATGCATGTAGGTATATAACTTTTTCTTAATAAAACTATTTCTTCTTCTTAAATTCATTTACCATAGGGTGGAGTTGTGATGAAAAATCAGAAAAATATAAATTGAAACTTCATGATAAAATAATAACGATGAAAAAATACACAAATAAGTTTCAGGAAATTTTATTTGATCACTACGATCGTTTCACAACATTATTGTCTTTACCTGAAGAAGTCACAGTGTGGTGAAACGATCGCAGTGATCAAATAAAATTTCTTGAAACTTATTTGTGTATTTTTTCATCGTTATTATTGTTACGAGTATTTGCCAATTAAGTTGGTGTGAGCATAATTAATGAACATCTTCCCTGAATACATAAGGAATATTCTCGGCTTTCCTGAAACCTCTAGAAAACACCAGCAACGATCAATGGGAAAACAATTGGATTACTAGACGGCTGAAGAATTCCCTAGAAAAAGGCTGAAAAGACTATAAAAGGCGGACGCGGCACACACCGAGTTAGTTGACAGTGAACAGCTGATGTTTGGAAGCGAAGCGATCGATAGGCGAACAACAGGCGAACCATAGTGGCGATAGAGTTCATAGAGAGCGATAGGTAGTGTTCACACAGAGGCGAGCGGAAAATAGACTTTTTAGTGAAATAAATTGTGTAGACTTGTTTATAACCGTAGTGTAGTCAAATTAACTTTAGTAATTAAATAAATTCGTTGTTTTGTTTTGTTAATTGTGTTTTCCGTGACCGAACACGTCACATTATTATAAAACTTGGTCTTATTCTTGGTCTAACACATTTTAAATATAAATCTTGCAAAATTAATTAATGCTCTTGTAAAACTTTGGTAATAAAATATTATCAGCAGGTTTGTTTAGTGTAGGTCACTAAGACTTATGAATGTTCCAAAAGCATAAAAGATACGTCTACGTTGGTTATTCATTGTTATTACAATTTAAGAGAGAATAAGGCGAGCATCTTTCTAAAAGTTTTGTTTATTTGGTCTTGGTCTTAAGAGAAAAAAGCTATGTCGTGGCCATGGTCTCGATTTTATAAATGTGCAAGACCAAACTAAGTCAAGACCAAAACTATTTTTACTCATCATTGTTTTACACCTAAAAATGCTAAAAATTGTTATTTACAGTATTTTTTTGCATATCGAGGTGAAAACAGACAAAAGTATTAGATCATGATTAATTCTTTCTACATTCGCTTGATGTGGAAACTCTTTTTTAATACTTAGTAAGAAATATAACACAGAAGTTTCCACAATTTATTATTTACTTCTGAAGAAGCCTAAGTTAGGCGAAACTATTGTTAAGTTTATTATACTAATTTTGTGGAAACTTCTGTGTTTTATTTCTTACTAAGTATTAAAAGTAGATCATAATAATATATTATGACGAGTAAATGTTCTGCTAACATCTTTTAAGATATTATTTTGTTGTTGTATCTAACAGTTAAGACATGATTTATTTTCCATTTTCCCGTTAAATTTTCACTGATAACTTCTAGTAAACTTTATGTCTTTCGGTTGTTTCTTTCAAGATTTACAGTCCCTCTGTTCGGAAGCCAATGTTTTCCTTGTCGGTACTTATTTAAACTTTTCTTGTTACTCTACATCAGCTCTGAACGTTATTAAGGCAACCGACGTGGCGTGGTTCGGCTCGGTACAAAAAACACACAAAGCCTAAAACTAGAACGCGTCACTTTTTCCTTTTCGGGTCCGTTTTTATCGCGAAAACTTTTACAACAAAGAGAATGGCACGAAACGGTTTTTTCGAAAGGATTATTTGTAGGTATATATAAAAAATGCAAATAATAAAAAGTTACATTAAGGGAGCCATACAGCCACATTTCCATATAAAACACAGGAGAATTTCAATGAAACTTTGTAAAAAAAATGAGTTTTGAAAAAGTTTTTAACATTTAAGACCATGAGTAGGTAGATAGTAAATTTCTTTTGGAAAATTTTGTTGGTTTTGTGTTTGTTAAGTCTGTGAATTATTTTAATAGTAGTGAAAGTAAGAGCCTCTATTTACATTTGATATTTTATGCCTTCAGTGCCTTCCTCGTACCAGTTATTTTCGGACAGTAATTATATTTCTGCCAAGAATTTAAAAAAAATATGTAGTATTCTACCTACGTGGAATCCCAAGAAATGGTGTTATACTAGTAGATATTCTTATGACGGTAATTTGTACTTGTTACAGCATTTCTCTTCACGTCAAAATAAATTACAGACTTGTTTTGCATTAAACTTAGTAGTGTAAGGGTTATGCGGCAGTTGCAGTCACGTAACACTTCAAGTTCGCCATTTAATAAAGAATTTCTTTAGAATGGTAATAATTGTTTATGACAGGTTGATAAGTTGTTCCAGTCAGACCCGTGTTACAAGCTTCTGAGTTTGCCAATAAATTAGCTGTAGTTACCAACTTGTTCCTCAACCTTCCTTCTCTCCAACTTAGGTACATTTTAATTAATGTTCTCAAACCATGCATAAACATTGCCTCTGCATCTTAATCGTAACTTACTGCGTATATTCTTTTTATCTTCAAATTAAGACGAGAAATTAATCCAGTGATACCCTAACTGATTTTTTTTCACTCCGCGATAATTTTTTTTTACATTTGGAAATCTACAAAAACATTTACGTGACTGTACATAAAGCCTAACCTAAAAAAAATAATTTTTTGACACTTTATTTTTTTCAACTATGACGCACCCAGAAAAAAAATTTTGAAAGAATCATGTGAAAAATAGTGTTAGAAAAATAAAAAAAATTTTGGTAATTGTACCAAGACCATAAGTTTATGAAAAAAAATTTTTTTTATGGAATAATTTTTTTAGGGGGGTTAAAATTTTCTCTTCATATCAATAATTTTTTCTTCTGTTTGTTATAAAAGTATGCAAAACATACTAAAATTTCAGCCAAATCGATCGAACCGTTGAAAAGATATGAATTTTTTTCGATTTTTTTTTCAATTAATCCTCACTTTCCAACGGTACAATATTAAGAGCTAAAACTTGGCAAATCTTAATCTTATGTTGGTAGTAATCACCAGAAAAAAAATCAGCACAATCCGTTTGGGGGCATCCTACCTATTCTTATCTCGCTATAGCCTTTTTGTAAATCTTATCAACGTGCTTGAGTACTCCCCTAGTTTTGGTTTACCCCCTAGCAAAGGGTGTTTTTTACATCACTGAACTTTACACTATTGTTATTAGTACATATTGTAGCGACCAGCTACACAGTACGTGTGTGCGATAGCAATTTGTGGCATGTACTTGTTATCGCTAACATGCTTACGGCGTAATTCTGGAATAATCGAGGACTTTCTAATTATTACTCATCATTCGAGAATCGTCAGGATTTCCTTTTCGAATTGTCCAGAAAGTTCGAAAGGTGTATATAAAGTGATCATCTTTGGACCGGAAAACAGTTAGTTGAAGAAAGCATCAGTGCGCAAATTAAAACCGATAATAGACAAAGTGATATAAATAAATTGTAATATAAATAAGTGAATTGTTGTGATATAAATGGTAGTTCTAAGTTAGTGTTTAAGTGTTATAAATAGTGTTAAATAAATAATTGTTTAAATGAATACTTTGACTAGAAAATTCGTTACAATATGTATTAGCTGCATTTATTTCGATTGATGTTACTGTCTTTTTGCAATTTGTAGTAGATATACCTACAAAGTATACAATATATGTATTAACGGACGTTGTCCCATTATTTCAAATAATAAATTCGCGTTCAGTTGAAAAGACAAATGTTGGTAAATTAAATTATCAGTTACAAATATTCAACAAATTAATGTGTTATGTAAATACGATGTAGCGAACAGGAACACGCTTTTGTTTTCCTATTTATATTTATTATGCTCTAATAAATAAGTTTCTGCACTAGCATAAATATTTGCTGAATTGTGTAATTTTAATTTGATACCTACTGTACGCAATTAATTATTGGGAAAAATGCATTTTGGAATAATTAATGTTATTGTTTCAAATTCTCAGGCAAAAAGAGCTGTAGGTAGATACATATAAACTATCAGTGCTAATACAAGAAATAGTTGAAGTGTAGTTTCTAGAGTTGAGCTGTGGCGGGCTGTCGGTTTCTTCAGAAAAATTCTAAACAAATCTTCAAAATTCGTCTAAAGCAGTTCACTTTTTACTAACATATTTACATTTAAATTAGAGAATCCTTAGGATTTTTTTAGACATTGGTTAATTGTTGTGCACTATTTGCAGACACCCTGCATAGTAAGAAAACTTTATTCGCGCTTCAGATTGAAATTTATCATTTTCATGACAAAGACGTATGTAGGTACAGGCCAACAGAAATAGCTTGACCCTTGCAATCTGAACGCCCACTGGTGCGCGATGGACACAGATGATATTGTAGTGGGGACAGTCCATTTAGTCTTCGTACTTCGATGAAGCACATTAGCCCAGTGATTTTAGGGGTTTCACCTCGGAATGAAAGATAATAAGCTGTAAATTGGTATGAACCTTTGTTTTGTCGTCGTAACTGTTGTCTCAAAAGTCACAAATGCTATTGTGACCGCGTCTTAAGATATTGAAGGTCAAAAGTTATAAAAATCGGGTTTTCGCGAACATCTCGCTTCCTATTGCTTAAATGAGATTTGCACCTGTTACGAAAGCTGTAGAGTATAAAATTCTCTACAACTTTGGTTTAAACTTTTTTTTCGTACGATCAACCGTTTTTAGAGTAGAGCGCGAAGAGTGCGCAGCGTACAGTCATGTATGGCCTAATGACCGTTCTCGTATCGATGACATTATTGCGTGACTGATAGATGTGCATTTCGTTTTTAAAATGATGAAGATTCACAATTTACTTTGAAAGAGCTTAAAGATGTCCCTACGGAGTATATACCCGACGATAAGACATTTATTACAAAACTACAACAAAAGTATTTAACTGGTATAATAATCACAAAAAAATAGGATCATTTACAATTATATCTTTCCGTGGTACACAGGTTAATGTATTATCAAAAGCTTGGTACGAAAACAAAAAAAGCACTCCTGCAGAAGAACGTTTACGGATTGTAGAAGCTGTTGCGGCTATTATTAGGGAAGATATTAGATCATCTGTAGTTGAAGCTAATTCGAAATGTTAGCGTGGTGAAACTATACGTAAGTATAATTAAACAAACAAACAAAAGCAATTCATCTTTAAAAAAAATTTTATTAATCAATGTTTTACAAAAACCAATATGCTAGAAACAAAATTCACGTTAAAAAAAATTGTTTTTAATGTGATTTTTGTTGCTGTACACAAGATGATAAAGATTTAATATCTGGTTCATATTTAGTTAATTTCAACAGTACGCATCCAGAGCTCGACTCATCCGTCATTCTATTCTTATATTTATTTTTTATAAAATTTAATTCTGAAAATAGAGATTCACATGCCCACGTCGATTAAAATATTGATAAAATTGCCTTTGTTAATATTTTAAAAGTTTTAAACAATTAAACGTGTCAGAAACTGAATTCCATGTATAGTTATAATTTCATCTTCTGAAATTTTTTTTATTTTATCCAATAATCGATTACTTTCAATAATTTCTAAATCATTTCTTAAATCAACAAATTTTTGGTTCTATATGGTACTTGACTGAAATTTGACAAATTCCATTTCTAATTCATTAAAATTTAACCACTCAAGGACTTTTAAATTTAATTTTTCAAATGGTATTGTATCAGGATATAAAATAAATTTTAAATCAAGCCCTGCGACACCAACAACATTCAAATACCTTAAGAAGGCGAAACTGGATACGCAAATTTTTTTATCTAATGCGCATCTATCTGTATATACTTCGAAAGAATTCATGCGATATTTTAATAATAAAATGTATAATTTGACGGTTCTAGTTAACATACTAAGACAGGTATTCAGTATACTACAAATTTATAACATAAACTATAAATTAAGTGTAGATTAATAATTTTTAATTTATTTCTATTAAAAAGGATTGAATTAAAAAAAATTTTGTTTTTGTGCGTGCCATCAAAATTTTCAAACGTACCACTTGTAGCACGAGTGCCAATGGTTCGCCATCCCTGTGCTAGATGGTATTAATGAAGAAATACCATATAACATTATCACATTTTATGGAAGAAATTATATTAAAAAATTGAAAAGGACAAGTAGATCATTTATAAACGAAATGCACATCTATCAGTCACGCAATATTGGCATCGATACGAGAACGGTCATTAGGCCATATATGACTGTACGCTGCGCACTCTTCGCGCTCTACTCTAAAAACGGTTGATCATATGAAAAAAAAGTTTAAACAAAAGTTGTAGAGAATTTTATACTCTACAACTTTAGTAATAGGTGCAAATCTTATTTAAGCAATAGGAAGCGAGGTTTTCGCAAAAACCCGATTTTTATGACCTTTGATCTTCAATATCTTAAGACGCGGACACGATAGCATTTGTGACTTTTGAGACAACATTTAGGACGGCAAACATATGGTATATGAAATATTAAAAAGCAATTTTATTTATCTTCCGTAGTATTTAAAATGTTTCATGAGGAACCGCATTTAAATAATATAACATATTTAAAATACAAAATGGGAATTCTGCTTCATTTAAACTGCATTACCAGTTTTCGTGTGGGTAAATATTACTAGTACCATTAGGACAACCTGGGGTGAGTTTACTTGTACAATACGGGCCCGATTTGAAACACGGTACAAATATCGAGCGGTAAAATGCATCTTTTTCCTTCCGGATGCGCTTTCTTTCTATCTTTTGCGCCGTTCATTCAAAGTTTGAGGGGCCACCTTATTTCTGTTGACCTGTAACTAATGTCAAGTCTTCGATTGTGTCACAATAATTTTTTCACCTACTCTTGGTTTCTGACAATCAACGTCATTATGACAACCATATCACCCGTTATTTTATTTATTTAAAGTAATTTTGCTATTAATGCATAATCATGATATGCATACATCCCTTTGGAATTTTAGTGATCGTGGTGGTTTGTGCAGCGGTAGTAATTTCACGAATGGACGCTACAAAACGTGCTGGGGCTGGAGAATAATGGAAAAAACCCTGACAAATTACAAAGTCTGCAACAAACATATTTGTCTACTGTAAATTATAAAATGTATCCAAATTTTGTGGAGGTCTATTCTATGATAATAAGAGAGTTTATGTACTGCTTTAATAAGCTCCCCTTTTTAAATTGAGCAAAGTAAATAAATGTAAGTTTTTTTTTGCTGTGTGGACTATGATGTTACAAACTCAGCACACCAACTTAGTATGGACAGGAAATGTTTTATGTTATAAAATTACAATGATTTCCTTAACATCCTGGACAAGGCAAAATCCACCCCCAAAAATTCAAATTGCAAGAATGTATTACAAAAATTTTTTGAAAGGGATTGTGATGACACTATAATCTTATAATAAATCTTACAGTACCTTCCTGGATATTTTATGTGTTATGTGTAATATTATAAAAATCACTGTTATGCAGTTCTTTCAAGAATTTATAAATTTTCAGTTGAAATCAATTTTACATAAGTAATTAATTTATTCATTTGTTTATTTATTAATAGATATTCACACATACAATAAAAATATAAATGTAAGTCTTACATTTATTTTTTTTTTACTTTACTTAACTAGAGAAGAAACCAGTCGATAATATTGTCTAACTAAAAATGAAAATACAATATTTTACAAAAATAATTCTAATAGTTTTTATCATTCGCTACGTATTTATCACTATAGGTAGTACTAAAAACAATTATAGGTTTCAACAGTATCTTCAACAAACAACAACTCAACATGACACTATTTATCTTTTGTGCCAAATTAATAGGTACTACTTAACAACATGAACATTTTGTATACGGCTTAATAAACAACAGAAAATGTGTGTATTAATAAATTCCAAAAAACCCTGTTTCTTTTAAATAAATTTGAAACAACTAATAATTTTAAAAAAATTGCAACTTTATCAACAATAGGTAACAAATAAAAAACAAATTTAACAATAAGTAGTCTAACAAATTACTCTTTTACGGTTTTAAGCTAGTTTAATAATTTAAATTATCGGTTATTTTAATTATTCGAAAAAATAAGAATAACAAAGAAAATAGGGCTTATTCGAGGAATTTAATAAATAATCTACCCAAATTACTCTACCAATCAGATAATGTAGAGGATAAGTTTTTGTATAACGTTCTGAACAAAATAAAAATAAAAAAGGACAATAACAAAAAAGTCTTAAACCTTTATAGGTGACGTCCGTTGATAATATTCGAATTTTCCAACTCATTATCGTTGACAATCGGTTTAAATTCTTTCTCTCCATTCATGACCATCCTAAATTTACTGTCACTGATTATTTTGTAGATGATATGTCTGTATTCGCCTTTACTTCTATCCTCGACGATTTTTTCGAACATGTTCAAGATAACTGGCGGTATCCTGGTTATGTTGGCCGTCGCAGCCACGTCTTCGTAGTATCCTTTTCGTAATTCTTCGAGCATCATTCCGTGTGTGTGTTTCAGGGGAATCCCAAGTTTTCGTTTGTTCGCTATTTGTTTTTCGTAATCTTCGTACATCGCCGATTTTGATGGCAATGGGAAATGACCGTTCAATGTCGAAACAAAGAAGCGAGCCTGAAAATTATTAATATAATGTTAGCATACAGAGGGTTGCATTTAAGTTCTCAGGATTAGATTAGGTTAGGTTAGGCTATGTTTTATCAGGTTTTTTTTGCTGTTCGTCGTAAACCTCACAATTAGTAGGGGATGCTTTGAAACAATAGTAATAAAAAAGGATTTTATAGCAGTCGTTTTACAGAGATTAATGGCATTACCATGGGTAACGTTAAATAATATAAGTGTTTTTCTAATAGCCATGCAGACCAAATATAACCCCTTCAAAATGCCAAACCACTATAATTTAAAAAGGCACATACACATACTTAAGTGTAACACAACAAATTATTTCGTACCTGCAAATCAAACATCGCAATAACTGGGAGATTAAACTGGAGTCCAATAAAGCACATTGTGGGATGTTCTATATTCACAATTTCTTTATACAAAGGTCGAACCCATTTGTTGCTGTCCACAACAATTCCACATTCTTTTGTCAAAAATGGAAAACAGTATTTGTAACCTTCAAAAAATTATACAATTAAGCTACGAAAAGACGAAAAGTTTAATCATGACACTTTACCCTAAGATAGCATTAGTACCTAGTTGAAATTTTCAGGATAATTTGATTGAGTAAAACATTTTTAATCTTGTATTGTTTTAATGATAGGTATCTGATAATGTAGGTAAATGTTTGTTACTTTTTTACTAACCAGTGCAGTAGATGATGACATCCATTTCTTCTGTGGTCCCGTCCTCAAAGAGAACCTGGCTTCCTTCTATTCTAGAAACGCATGGTTTTTCTATGAGATACGGGGGTAGGTTTGATAGTTTACTTTCCGTTTTATAGCTGACATAAACCTGAAATAAATAATTGAGTGTAAAAGCGGTTCTCAGAATTGTAGTAAGGGGTGCCATTAATTTAGACCCCAAAAGTGGCATATTATAAAAAAGATTACCTTCGCAAAAAGAATTAAAGAAGCCTATACACAATAGTTTCAAATGAAGGTACTTTTCTTTGAACTTCTTAAATTAAAAAAAAAACTATTTTTGACAGCGGTGTTATTACCGAATGCGTTTCTTAAAATCTATGGAAAATAAACCTACTATTGATAAATGAGGTTAGGTTAGGTTATGTTAGGTTAGGTTATGCTCTAAAACCTCTAAATGGTAAAGCGGTAGGACTTCTTCTGAGATATGAGATATGGTAGCTTCGATTTCTATAAATTCGAAAATTGGCTACCCTGATAGAAATTTAACCGGGCGTTCCCTGTTACGGGCTAACACCCGGCCGGGGTGATAATACTCTTCCTGAATTCGTAGACCCGACCAGGCAAGTAGTTTGGGTAAATATAACGGCCCTATCTACATGAGCCTTGCAGGGTAAATAATCCGGTGAAATGTACATTATCCGATTGCATACGCCTGGTCGGGGATATAGTAAGGGAAATTGTCTGTGCCCCGATAGCGTGGATCTCAATTGAGAGCCTAATAACAGAGAGAAACATGTAGGTTCCATTTCTATGTACCTTCTCGGGTGATAAAAATAATTTAAAATTATAACGTCGATTGTCGGCATACATGGCGTAAAAAGTTACCGCTTGTAGACAAACGCCTGTGTCAGCAAAAAGTTTTATCTTTTTTTTTGTAAATATGTATACATTTATATAGAATGATGGGTGGCGGCAATTTTGTCGTCGATCTTCAGTTACAGTCAGTCGCATTTTGACCCCCAAAGTAGCGTCCTTGTACTAGTTTATTTCTTGAAGTGATCCACCGGTGTTTATAGGCAAATCAAAAATGAATAGTGAATACAGTAAAATTATTTAAAAGAATCAGTTTATCTGATTTTGAGGTAAGTAATTATGTAATTGTAAAATGTCCATCATCTACGTTTCCATGTATATACATATACATATATAATTTAAATGGCATATTTCGTGCTTCTACAAGATTTGCTTAAAAGTCAAAGTGATGCTCTTAAAACGTGGTCCTAATTTCATCGTTGCATAAGAGACGAAACAAATTAATATAAAATTATTTTCATTTTTGAGGAAATATTATTGTCTAGTTAAAAAAAACTATCTGGGATAGGCAAAATAATCGCCAACATTTAAAAAATATTATTTCGGCAAAATGTTGCCATGATGCTGACAGCACAAAGGGAAGTTAAGGACAAAATTCTTATAAGAAACTTCGTAATAACAGAAGTCCTGATATATAAGTATTAAAGCTAAAAGTAGTTTTAATTCTGTAAAACAGTAATTGTAAGTTGTAAATTGATAATAATTATTTATATTTGTTGTTATTACAAGTTTATAATATTTTCAGCCATGTTGAAAAAATACACCAACGTATAGACCGATAAAGAAGCATTAAAAGCCATTGGGGATGCCCTTTCCAATTCCAAAGATTGAGATGGGAGAAGAAAATTGCGATAATATAGTTTTGTGCCCTTAACAATAACCCGGTTTTAATTATTACAATATTTAAGAGAAACAGTTAATAAATAAAGAAAATATCAATTAAAAATCCTTTACTATAAATAAAATATTCTTTTGGTGACCTGTTAAACTAAAATAATTGTTTAATAACAAATAGGGCTAAAGATTAATAAACCGATCTAGCACCTGACTAACTTAAAAACTTATTACCTGATTAGAAGTACATTATAATGCCCGATCAGGCTTTTAATTAACGATCACTTCAAAATCCGCCCAAATACGACTAAATTCCCAAGTAGGGTAAATACCACATTCCCGCTCCGGCATTTATTAAAAAACCAAATCGGACCTGTTCAGGCATGCAAAGAAAAACCCGACCAGGTATCGAATTTGTAACCCGATTAAGCGCACGTTGGGGCATTTTGATAGGGCCCCTCTTCAAAAAGCATTACATTCTGGTCGGGCATTTAATCGGGGTTACCAAATCAGGTCCGACTTTTAACTAAGTACTGTTGGTGGTAGCCCGATTTGGAGCCCGATTTCAATTTCTACCAGGGTAAAGATAGAAAGTAGCGGTAAAGCATCTTAAACCAGTGTTTGGACTGAAAATTTTGTAAAAAACAAATTTTTTTTATGCATTTTTAGATGCCCATATACCTCTATAAATTTAAGATATAAAAACAATGATTTTAACGATTATTAACTTACTTTGTCCGTGACAGCCAAAAGCAGTTTACTAACATCCTGTCCAGACAGACCCATTCCAATAACCAAACACTTTTTATCCTGGAACATCTTAGCCGTTCTGAAGTCCTTGCTGTGCAACTGTGCACCTGGAAACGTTTCCTTTCCAGGAATATTTGGAATGATTTTTTCCGCATGATGTCCATTGGCAATGATTATAGCGTCGTAAGTCCCGCATGACACTGAGTGATCTTCTAAATTTACCGCCTTCAAAGACCATCGTTCTCCTTCCAAGGGCGAGACTTCTGTAACCCTGGTACGCAACTGAAGAAAAATAATTTAAGATTTAGAACCTCAAGCTTATTGAATTATTAGATATTAATCAATATAATGAGTTAATTTTTTAATAATTTGACTTACCTTTACAAGTGAACGAAGTTTATATTTGTCTGCATAATTGTTAAAGTATCGTAGAACTTCTTCTGCGGGTAAATAAGACGCCTGGATTTCCTTGGGATATGGAAAGTCTGAGTATTCCATAAGTTCTTTCGGGACATTAGTCCTTAAAAAATAAATTTTGTATTATTATTAAATTGGTAGTGCTCACAAGGATAATCATTATGACTAAAGGGAATCAAAAGCTTTCCCCTAAAATATCGGAAAACAGTTCAGTATTCAACGGGTAATTTAAAAGATCCTCTTCCCTTTTTTATTTAAAATAAATTGCTATTTCTAAAATACAAATATACAATAATCTTAAGCACTTTTGTTTAAGTTATGATTAGATTTTTCTCAAATTGAAGAATTGAGTACTAAAAATACAAATTAAAAATCTCTTATGCTTTATCTTTATCTTGTGTCAATAAGTTGTCACATTAATACCTAATCAACTCATGTAAATACAAAAAAGTGAATGTAAACAGCTAACAGATACAAGATAAACTAATGTCCTATTTAGGATTTTTTTATCCTTCGGCTTAGTTACCTAATTATTTTATGCACGTACGTTTGTTTACAATTAAGTATCACTAAATATGTAAAATAAAAACAAACGAAATTGTTTTTAAACCCCATTTAGCAAGCTCAGAAGAGTTTATACAACCACCACCTTTTGGTATGAATGGAGTCTTTATTAAGATACATTTTTGAGTCATTTTTAAACTAAAAACTAAATGTTGTTTGTTTAGTTTAATAAGTTAATACTTTTTTACCCCTATTCTGGCTTTAAATTTACACTACACTCTAATAGATATAAAGGGAAGAAATGGAAACTGAAATTAATTAATTTTGTCAACTTACTTGAGTCCTTTGTACATGGCTGCTTGTACAGGAAACCCATTTTCATCAAAATCCACACAATCGCTGTACACCCAGACTCCCCCTATGCTACCGTTTTGTTCAAAGATGTCCACAGAATACCCCTCTGCGACACAATATTTCGCCGACACCAAACCTCCCGGTCCTGCTCCTATAATAGCGACCTTCATTGTCCTGCAACAAATGAATAACATTTTTGTTTTATCACTATTTTTTTTACAATCCAAAATTATGCGTTACAAATGTTATCTAGTAGAAACTGTAACTGTTATATAATGTAAATTCTTCCAACATTTAACGACATGTTTAACAACGTGCGAGTTGTTCAAGTATCCACACTTTATCACATTACAAAAAAATCGACCTATAGTCGAGACTACGTATATAAAAAGCTGCTGTTGTAATAAAACTGTCAAAAAATTTACGAGCTTATATGGCTGAAAGATTGACATATTATGCACTTAAAACAAACATATTTAGTGACAATGATAAAAAAACCGTAATCCTTATTTATTTACCTTTGCAGATGAAATTCCCAAGAAGTGTTATAAAAGATCATATACCTGATACCTTAGTTACTTAAAATATTTACTTAACTTCATACCACTTAGGTACTTAAAAACATCTCCATATATGGTTAAAGTAATCTAAAGAATGTTCCAGTTGTTGACAGTTTTATTGCTCAAGCCGCCACTTTATATGACTCAGACTATAGGTGGATAATTTTTATATATCGGAGTTAAGGGGATCTTATTAATTAAATTCTGAAGAGGAAGATAAATCACTCAACAACAAAATATTTTATTAAATAAATGTCTCTTAGGTCCTTATTCATTAAGAATTAAACTATACACGTAGGTACTAAAATAATATTTGAAGTCCTTCAGTCAACCTCCATAATTAAAAAAAAAGAAACAAATATTAGAAATTAAATAAAACAGTATTTAAAAAATGTTAAAATCCTTCAAGTTATTTACTTACTTGATAAATAACAAATAAATAAAAAGAACACTCGAAAACTTAAAGAAACCGATTCAAAAAGTATTCGTACTCAAAGTCCCATGTCCAGTATATCGTTATCGTTTACTAGAGACTTTAGTGTCTTCAGGAAGAAAATTTACTGAAGCACATTCGGCAGTCAAAGAAATATATCCGCTGCGGGCCCGTTTAAAATTGCAACTGCCACTAAAACTGGACTGAAATTCGCGTGCTGGTCCTAATCTCATTCATAAATTGACATTGACAAAGAAGTAATCATATTTTTGAAGTGTTCTTATCATTAGGTTGGACACACAAACAAACAACTTCTTCAGAAGGACTCACGACTAAAGGGAATCACGCGAAGCAACGCGTTACATCATGTGAAAAGTTAACTAAAATGTCTACCAACCACTTCACAATTACGTTCGTAACAGGGACAAATTGAAATGTTTCGATCAAGTGCAGTACAGAGAAATAGTGGACCTTCGGAGTCGCACCTTGAATGATTGATTAATTAAGTTTGTTTTAAAAAATAAACAGTAAACATTATACTTGGAATTTTGTACCGAAAATGTGTAATATTATAAATCAGGAAAAAAACAATTCAAGAAAACTAGGTCACGTACAAGTGAAACCCGTGTAGATACGTGATTACTGTTCCGTACTACAATATTTTGATATCTGATTGAGAAAAACGAAACAACAACATTTTTTGAGTAGATTTTTATCTCATGTATACCCTTAAAGTTTTTTACTTAAAACATTTAGGTATACAACAATCATTGAAAGAACTAATTAACGTGGGACTGAAACTGAACAACAAAAAATGAAATTATGAATGAGCTACTTCACCTAATACAAAGATTGCCAAAAGTCTACGAATCGGAAGGGTCGAAGAAAAAACAGTTCTCAATCGCAAATCACACATATCTAATTGTGTATGTATAAATATAATACAAAAATATGTAAAACTTTACGAAATAGCTCAGCCATTTATGCTAGCATTTCTAAGTTCCTATAGGTATGGTTGAAGCCGGTTTCGGTCACGTAACCTCAATCTTAACTAAGTACAGAAATAAATCAAATGTGGAGTTTCGAGGGGATTTAAGATTAAAATTGACCAATTTTGAACCCAATATAGCGAACCTTGCAAAGAAACACCAGGCACACCGATCTCATTGATTAAGAAGCAATAAATCTATAGTTACTTTACTTATTATTTCTACTTATTTATAATTACTTATTATTTTATAAATATTAAGGTATTTAAATTTCATCATTAATATGTTTTTCATAAAACTATTGTTACACAATGTACCATTAATTTATTAAATGTTTAAAGCCATAAAATAAATGTACAACACACCATCTAATAAAGTTTTATTTTCATTAACAGAAAATTACTTTTATGGGGGTCGATGGAGATTTCGAAAAATTATATAGGGGTCGATAATCAAAAAAGTTTGGCAACCTATAACCTAATGCAATTCTGCAGTTTTGATCGATAGATATAACATGAAAACCCTGATGGGAGTCCTCTTCCTGTAAATCTGTGGCGGATCCACATAGTAAGCTTTTCGGAATAACAAAACGCATATCTCATAAAATGATAGACACCCCAATGGGACCTTTCTTTCTGTAAACTAATGACAGATCTACAGATAACGCTTTTTTTTTCGGATATCCCCTTTTTCAGGATCAGAGATTATTCGTTATAGAAACCCTGACGAAATGTAAAACAGTGGCAGATCGACAGAGTGAGTTTTCGGGCCCGAATCAAGAAGATAAATTAAAATTGGGCATTTATTTAAGTCAATAATTACTTAATAAGCACTTTGGAGTTCTAAAAGAGCAGGAAAATTCGCGAGCACCCTTCTCAAAAACGTAGGCACTCACGAATACTTTTTAAAATATGGGGAAAATTATGATAACAATAAAAATGTACTGTTAATTACATTTTTTAAGAAGATCTCTTTTTTGAAAGGCTGCTTGAATTTTTTTTGCCAAAGCATTTCTTATAAATCTATAAAACCATTAGATTAATTCCCACCCTGTCTATCAAGCAATCCAACATTGACTATCCTTTTTATGTCTACTACCTACAATTATTGTAAAAGTATAATGAAAAGTAATTCTACCGAATATTATTTATTATTTCTTCTTTTAGCATTAACTTTAATATATGTTTCCTATTTTTTTCAGATTATTTGACCTACTGTAATAAGATCCTGGGGTAAGTCATTGAATACTTGTTGGCAACTAACACTCTCTTGTATTTTTATTTCCACTACTCAGGTACTTCGTACTTTCTCGTCATACAATATTTTCAATGCGATTTTAGTAAGGTTCATATAATTATTTTTACATTCAGGGGCGGACAGTTCTAATAACTAATACTATTTTCCTGAATATCAAAACGATTATCGATCATTAATTAATATTTTTCTGTATAATATTGTGTAAGTGTTTGACTTTAGATTAGTTTATTTTAGTGTAATTTTTCTAGGATATTTAGGGGTAAGTACCAGTTATCTTTACTACTACAACATTATAATGTAATAGACGTGATTATGGTTTGGACAAAACGTGATCAAAAATAAATAAATGCATGAGGGAACCTTGATTACGTTAATTAAATACTTAATTAATTACTACGCATCATTTATGTCAAAATACACTTAAAGTGGTTACTGACATTCTGAGTAAATGTTTTTCTCTAAATTTAAATTTATTTGCTTTTCTGTTTATTATTATTTATGCCAAAAAGTAACATTAATTCTGCAATCAAAATTATTTAGAATTCTTGCAAAAATCCTTATTTTTCTCAACAAAAATCCGACAATTTATGTAATAACATTTTTAATAATATTCTTTTTTGCATTTTTACATTTGACATATGACCATACTGAAAAGTTTGAAAAATAAATAATGGAAAAATATTATTAGAAATTTGTTAAGTGCATACTTGTTTTCTTACATAGCTCCAAAACAGAAGAGACAAACTTTACGTTTTTTGCTGAGGAATATAAGGTTTTACCTGAATAATTCTGAGGTTATTACTGCAAAACCAAATTGACCAGGGAGACAAAATGGAAAGCATTGAAACTAACTTGATAATGCTCAATAACAATAAATACAGTATTTTATTAGAAGCGAAACCTTTGGGGTTTTGTCCAATTTTTATTTATTTCTATTTTAAGGATCCCTGTTCTTGTTCTTTTGATTATATCCACTAATGACGTAAGCCCAAAGTGAGGCAAAATCTCATTTACCTAAAGGAAGGTATTATTGAAAATTATACGTTCAAAAAATTGTTGTAATTTACTTTTGACAGCTCTTTATGGGATTAATTCCAGCAGAATCTCATCAAATCTGATTTAAAGGGAGAAGGTTTGTTGAAAATCTCCCATTTAACTTATTATATAAGAGACAGTTCCACCACTTTCTACCCAATCTAACTATAATTAATGTGAAATACGTAGGTACCTTTACGTAGGTAAATTTTTAAAAATGTTTCGCCTTAGTAAGTCTAAAATATTGTTTTCCGATGCATCGTGAACAATTCGAAGATAGGTAGGTAGATAAAAAGCTACAAAGTAGTGAATGAATGAATGAATTGGAAATGTTTGTACCGTAAACAGCAAATTACATTATTTACACAGTTCAAGTGATAGACACTTGAGAAACGCAAACGTGCAAAGAAGTGAGAAAAATCGGAAGAAAATAGGCCGAATGATCATATCTATCTCGAACAAACTGGGATGGTTAGATAACAAATTGTATAGACGGATCGGATAGGAGTTACCTTGCACGTAACGTGAAACAAAAATAATGAAAAACGAAAACGCAACTCATATTTTTTTCGTTTCAATCGTAAAGTAAATTCATTTCTGATTATTAGAAGAAACCATACAAGTTGCACGTATAAGTTTTTATATAATAATAATTATTGTTGACACGTGTTCTTTTAAAATGATGTAAAGTTACTTCTAAGTAATCCGTTACATGCATTCGGTCTAATTTTGTTTATTGAAGGTCAGTTATCAAAAGGACCACTCGAGTTCAAAAGTGTCAAAATAATTCGTTCAAGGTTACTGTGGCAAATTTTCATATGAATTAATGACGTTGATAACATCCTTCAGACGCCAGCAGAACTATTTACCTATTTAAAGTCAATAACGAAACAGTAAATGTTATAATAAAAATGCAGCCCAAAACAACGCCTTAGTAAAAATTATACGGTAGGAGTATAATGAAATAATCAACCCTAAATCGATGGAAAAATTCTCAGGATGCGGCCCACGAACCCTCAAAAAGCCACTCACACATTCATATCGTCCTCAATTGTCAATTCAAAAAGACAAATTGCATACTTGATTGATGTTTTCTACGAATATAAGTAATATGATTTTTTTTTATTTCTTTGGCTATAGGCAGTTCTCATTTTATGGGATTTAAAAGACAATAACAAATAATAATTTGTAATAGGCAAGTTCGAAACATGTTACTTCATCCCTTTCCTTCTACCTTGCAGTATAAACAAAGTAATATTAACATTAGGTTACAATATTGTAAAAATAATTGTTGTATAAACCGTGCACAATATTTTAGAATTTACAGGTTGGTCTACTTTTCAGACAAAATTTTTAACAAATAATAATAAAACTAAAAATTCAATTATTCCCTTTGTAGATTCTAATGTATTACGTTTATTAATATAACGCAACAATTTATTAAGCTTCTGTCTTAAAAAATAATCTTTCTCAATTAATGATACAGAAGCCTTACAATCCTTGAAGTAGTAGATTTTATATTCAGCTAATGTTATTGTAGCCTTATAACATTATTCAGGTTTTGTATTCAGCGGCAGGCTCAAAAGAATTATAGTTACTAGCTATGCCCGCGACTTTGTCCGCGTGGAATAGTTACTGTCGGCAGCATTTAAAATTTTTTTCTTCTATATTTTTATTTTCTGGGCCGTAAGCCTTTTTGCCTTTTGACTTTCATTCCTTAGTTTTGCCCCCTTTAGGGTAAAATTTTTATAAACTTTAAAGGTCGTATTTATATCTAAACAAAAGCCTAAAAAATAAGTTTTAAGCCTCTAGCTTTATATCTACTTATCTATCTCTGTACCAAATTCTCATTTAAGTAGTTTGGGCGTGATTGCGTAACACACAGACAGACAGAGTTACTTTCGCATTTATAATATTATAGATTATTATAGTTTAATTATATGTAGTTTAAAATAGTTTATATAGCTTAGTATTCAACTACTTTTATTGATCCAAATAAACAAAACCTCTATAACTTTTACACTTAATATTTTAATTTTCTGGGCCGTAAGCTTTTTGGACGACGTCATTACACAAAAACTTTCATCGACTAATTTTATCTCCTTTAGGGTAAAAAAAATTTTTACAAATATTTAATGTCGTATTTATTTATATCTAATCAAAACCTAAAAATCTTTAAAAATTACGGAATTTCCGCATAAATTTCCTATTTCAACCCCTTACAACTATTTTTTCCCCAAATTTAAAAGTAGCCTATTTTCCTTTATCAGGCTCTAGACTATCTCTGTACCAAATTTCATTTAAATCGGTTCAGTAAATTTTAGGCGAGATTGTGTAGCATACAGACAGAGTTACTTTCGCATATATAATATTCCGCGAATTCATTTCCATCGATTTTCCCATGGGAATAAGATATTTTCCCGCAGTAAAACGTAGCCTATGTGTTAATCCAGGGTGTCAGCTAACTTCATACCAAATTTTATTAAAATCGCTCCAGCCGTTTAGACGTGAAGAAGTAACAAACATACACACTCACACGCTCACAAACTGATATAAGAGACTTCATATGGGAAAAAATTTTTAAAAATTTTTCAGAAGTTTTAAGAATGTTCGAGAATGTTTTAGAATTTTCCAGAATGAAATATTTTAAACGTTCCTCAAAATTTTATAATGCTCTTTAAAGTTATAGAATCTACTACACTGATAGAAAATATGTAATATTTTCTTTATGGTGATTTTTTATTATTGAATCAATGATAACTGTGCATGACTCTACTAAGTGTTTCAGTACTTAAGCCTAAGCTAAGCAAAGGTAATTTAGCTAGTAAATAATAAAAGTAATTGAAATAACTACTTATACCACGTGAAAACGAACAATTTTGTTATTAAAATGACAATCATGTTTCCTAATATTTTTTTTAGTTAGCCAAAATAAGTTCAATATGCTGTGTCTTTAAACGATACACTAATTGCACGAAATACTTCTTACTCTGAAAAACACTTATACCGTTAATGAAGCTTACAAATGTATTCCATTATAAAGAACCTTATACAAAGCAATCTAAATTATAAAAATAAATTGTAAAATATTCTAACATGCTCAAGATAATATTAGGTACATTCAAGCTCTTTTCAAACCTTATGAACATTTCATATTTCTTTCAAACAAAAACTATAACAAAAACAAAATTTTAGATTTAATCTACCAAATTGTTTTAAATTTTTAGTGTTATTACCTTTATGCAAAGATTATTTAAATATGTTATCATTTTTTTTGTATGAATTGCATTTTTTCAGTTGTTTAAATTTCAGTAAAAAAGTCCAATTTGAATATATGCATTATATTTATAAACGTGAATTTTTACTTATGAATATTAAATAAACCATATCTGTCCACCGTCAAACGTCTTTACGTTATAATTTACATAATCAAAAGGAAGTAGTTAAATTTTTTTTTAAAAAGCCTTAAAACTTAAAAAATAAAATATCCAAAATTCTTAAACATCAAGGTAACTTTGTTGATAACACAATAAAATATACACTGTTTTGATTGTATACGTATAAGTACGTATACTTAATTTAAAAAAAGACAACAAATTGCCTGTTTGTTACATTTCAATGACATAAATCCTATAAGGGCACAGTAAAAAGGTGACTATAATAGGCACCTCCAAAACTTTTTTGTAAATTAACTCTAGCAAATTAATAGTGATATAACAGATTTTCAATACTGGGAAAATTAGAAAAAAATTAATCAATTTATAGCAATTTGAAAGAAAACGCTTGAATTAAACTAACTGACCCTTTTAAATAAAACTTTGTTGAATTATATAATTTTTTCTTAATATTCTCTCAATACTTTCAAATATATTTTTAAAAAATATTCAAAATCTTGGTATTGTCCCTATAAATAATAAAAAATTAACAATACAGAGAGAATTTTAAGAGATAATTTTCAAAAAGTAGTATATGTTTTTTTTATAATTAAAACAGTGTTAAAAAGTACAACAAGGCTTAATAGAAATTATTATAACAGTAATGGTACCAAAACAAAATATAATCTTTTTGAAAGCTGATCCTAAGATTTAATAAATGAATTCAAATAATTAGTCCATTCCTTTCATTATTCAATTTAACAGTTATTTAAAGGCAAAACTGTTATCCATTTATATATGACCATTTTTTTGAAAAATTTAAATTAAAAATATGATTTTTTTTTAAATAAATTAGAATTATAATGTAATAGAATCGAAGTCTAAAAAACAATTAGCAGGAAATTTTCGTTTTTAAATTCTCATTCCAATAACCGCCCCCAAACCTTTTCAAAATGTAAAAATAACAACCTATTTGCTTTTTGTTACATTTTAAATAAGAACCTTTCATAAACCAAAACCTTTAAAATTTAAAAGAGCAAAAATTATTTAAAAATCATTCAAAAAGATTGTACAAAATTTTCAAAAAAGGGTGTACTTAAAAATTACCTTTTTATTATCTAAAAAACATTAATAAATAAAAAAGGAACTACTTACATTGTTGTTTATACGTTGTGTAATTATATTCTACTATTCTTCCTTACAACTCACTAAAGGCTGCTGCTTGTGCTACCTAACAATTCTTTTATTAATTAATATTATAATAACTATAATATTTATGGTTAGGTAGATCTCAAGTTAATAATGTCGAACGGGATAAAATGAAGACCTCATTAATGTGCCATCGTTTTATAATCTGACTAAAGTACCATAAAGTAGATAAAAAGGATACATTTTTTTAATTCGTTATCAGTCATCTTACAAAAAAATCCTTCGTTCCAATAACTGTTACTGTTAATAGGTATAAGGTTAGATAAACGGAATTTTGTTTGTGTATAGGTATTTGTACGTTTGTATAGGCCTAGTTACAAACAACACGGATGCATTTACACATGCACAGGATATGCATTGGTAACTTCAAGTGGACAGGTTACTGGGAAATTTACTCGGTCGTTTTTATTTTTTAACCCTGATCAGAACAGAAATTGTTTCAATTATCGCCGACATAAAAAATTAAATCATGTCCGCAATATGGTTATCAACAAGAATATACAGAGTGTTTAGTAAACTAGTAGTACATTTTAAGGAAAAAATGCCATAGAAACAAATGAAATACATACTAACAAAATGTTCTACAAAAGACAAACGATTAATTTTCAATTTTATGGCCACTTACTTCTATCCAGAATATTATATAATAACAATTGGGTGGTATGCATAAAAATGACTGATTACGAATTAGTAAGATTTCGAATTTTTAATGTGGCCACTCCATTTGAAGTGCATAGAAATGGGAGTAGAACATCAAACAATTACATGTCTTCTTGAGATCTGAGATTATTATAAACATAAAGGAGTGTACACTTTGAATCTTATAAAGTGACGACTCGGGTAATAAAACCTTTGAGAAATTTTTGAGCTCAATTGGTCATGTATGACAATGTTAAAGGATAATAATCCTCATCCAGTCCGGCCTATGTTTGCAACCTACTATTGTGGTAGGAATTACTCCCAATATTTGCAACCATTAGTTACTTATTTGGAAACAACCCTGTAAACACTCCCGGGCAAAATTAATGCATCAGCAAAAATTCTCATTGCTAACTCTAATTTGACAATGCCGACATTTTTATTCATTGTGTATGCATGTTTTGTTTCTAGAAAACCATTTCAGTACATTATATTATAATTTAAAATTATGCATAGTTGTTATGGTATCTTGTATATACGTAGTACAATTTAAAACTTAAAAACAATTCTACTGATGGTTTTCTGATGAGATAATTTTCTATAAAATACACTTTGTAGGCGCTAATGGTTAGGAGAACCCAAAACATGTTTCGTTTGAATAGTGTCACAATATAAAAATAGAAATACAAATAATTTACAATGAATATTTTTATTATTCTACGATAACTATATCGCCACACTGTGGCTTCTTAAGGCGGTGAAGTAGAAGTAAAATAAGCATTATGGACAATAAAATTATTCACTGTAACGCAATTACTTATGTTTTTATTTTAATTTTGACGTCATATAATGGTTTTATCGATTGAAACTACAATAATAGGCAACAATTACGAACATTGGTAGCAGTTTTATTGCCCGAGCCTTCACATTAAGAAAATTATACAATTTATACACCCACTTTTTATTAAGTTAAGTCTACTACTATCGAGACCCTTATTTTGGAAGTAGGTACTCATTGTGCCATTATACATATAAAAATAGATTGATAAATACTTGGGAACGATTAAATCTATAATAAAAAAGAGTAAGTAAGTACCCACATGTTTAAGTTTCTACTCGTATTTTTATGCATTTCAAATGGAGTGGATACTTAAAAAAGCGAAACTATATACTTTAATACCTGTAAAGTGGCAGCTCAAGCAATAAAAGTGCCAACAAAAGACGCCTAACTGCAAATATCATTTTATGGCAGCATTCAAACGTTTTGTCTTTTGTTAGCCACACTCTGTTTGAAAAACTATAAATATTTTGAAAACTTTACGGGGGTGTTTTCAAATAGGGGAACACAAAAACGATTTATAGGGAGGGAGAGGGTCATTGACAATTTTACGTCAACTTTTTAATATAAACAATTTGCATTGATTGAGGAACCTTTTAATTATTGTAACTCCATATTCACAATACAAATAAAACACAACAGTTTCAGTTACAAATTATATTTATTGAACACAATGATTATTTCGCCACACTGTGGCTTCTTCAGGTGGAAGAAATACTAAACTAAGACTGATTAGTGATTACAAATCACTTTTATACTAACTATTACTAAACGATTATATTACAAACTAATGTTATAAATTTAATAATGGTGAATTGTTAACATCAATCTGGTCTTTTAAAATTAAACCTTGCTTATTTAACTTGTTTATTTCTAAAAATTCTAGTAAGTTCAATTTTGTACTTTTTTTCTCTATGTCTAAAATTTGGAAATTATCATTAAAATTATGAGACTCTAATAACAAATGTTATGCATACGTTGAATGGGGTGACTTTTTTATATAGGTATAACTATTTTTGAGTTCGGATATTCTGTCCTTAAGGGCTCTACCTAGGGTTCCCAACCCTCCCGGATTGCCCGGGAGACTCCGGTAATAATGGTTAACCTCCCGACCTCCCGGAGTGCAATAATTTCTCCGGTTTTTCTAAAAATTAAATGCATCCGTCGCTCGCTCGTCGCTACTCACTCGCTTTGCGGCCACAACACCCCATGCCGCTCCGCTGCCTGTTCGTTTCGCCGTCGACGTTGTTGATTCGGCGGTGTCTGTCTGATGTCTCTGACACCGCCGACACGTTACTACCCCCGCGGCTGGTCGAGTGTGTTTTTTCTTCTTTACGAAATCGAAAGATAGAAATCCCTGTCCTGAATTGAAAAAAATGGTCACGTTTGTTCTTTCCATTCTTGTCTCAAATGCTTCATGCGAGCGCGTATTCAGCATGATGGAGCAAATATGGAGCAAGGAAAGAAACCGAATGAGTATTTATTTAGTAAAAGCAGAATTACAAGTACTAACAAACTTCGATTTTTCATGTAAAAACTTTTATGATTTTGTGATGAAAAACCGACAAATATTAGATGCTGCTCGAAAACAAAATAAATATAAATTTAAAAATTAATTAATGATTTTCTTTCAATACTCCCCCCCCCCTCGATACATTTCTTAAACATACAATTCTCCCGGGTTGGTCCTTTCGAGAGTTGGCAACCCTAGCCCTACCTGTCCAAGTTTACACAGATTAATAACAATACCGATGTCTCCAGAGTGTTATAATAGAGAATTAAATAGGATCTATTTGATTGCAAGAAATAACGGTTATAGTTTTGAATTAGTCTAAAATTTGTTAAATAAAAAAACTCGTAACTTAGTCTATCCCTTCACTAACAATAATATACAGAACATTAATTATAATTCAATTACCTGTTTAGGAAATATTTCTCTCAACGTAGGAAAAAAGTTATCTAATTTTACAAATTCAGTCATATCTTTGAAGACAAATAACTCTCTAGGCAAAGTTTTGATAAACAATAAATATCCTACTAATAAGAACTTTAAATCAGGCATTTATAAATTACAATGCGGTACTTGCAACAAAGCGTACATTGGCCAGACTGGTAGAGCCTTTAAGGACAGAATATCCGAACACAAAAAGAGTTACCAGTATAAAAAAGTCACCCCATTCAACGTATGCTCAACATTTGTTATTAGAAACTCATAATTTTTTGATAATTTCGAAATTTTACACATAGAGAATAAAAGTACAAAATTGAACTTACTAGAATTTTTAGAAATAAATAAGTAAAATAAGCAAGGTTTCATTTTAAATGACCAGATTGATGTTAACAATTCACTATTATTAAATTTATAACATTAGTTTGTATTTGTAATATAACTGTTTCCCTCCCCCACCCCTTTGTTTAGTAATAGTTAGTATATAAGTGATTTGTAATCAGTCTTAGTTTTTTACCGAGCGGCATGGTCTAGTCGTCTAGATCATTGTTAGAATTCGAGAGGCCACCGGTTCGATTCCAGGGCCGACTACTCTGGTCCAAGTTTTTCTGTGATTTCCTTGGATCATTTAGGCAAATGCTGGGGTAGTAATATTCCACAGATAGTCTTTCACTTCTCTTCTATCTTCATTTCGTCCGTCTCATCTTTCTTCCCCCAACCATCACCCACCCATTCCCGTGAATCCTGAAGGAGGCTGAAGAGGGCCTTCCGCCCTACCTCTCCGACTTTGCACAAGAGTGTAAATCGAGGGGGACAGCCCGCCCACCAATATTGGTGGGAATGAAACACCCAAAAGTTTTTTAGTTTTAATGTCTTAGTTTAGCATTTATTCCACCTGAAGAAGCCACAGTGTGGCGAAATGATCATTGCGGTCAATCAATATAATTTTTAACTGAAACAGTTGTGTTTTATTTGTATTGTAAATATATAATATTTAATATTTGAAAAAATTAGTATACGAATACTTATTAAAATGATTCAATAGGATGACTGGCGCCTTCACCGATACTAATTAATAAGGCCAATGATTATTAAAACATAAAAATTTATACAAAGTAAATTATATAAAAAAAATGTAAAAGATTTCCAAGGCAATGTTAAATTCAATCTCTTTTCAAACATAATGAACATTTCATATTTCTATCAAACACAAACTATAATCCACCAAATTGTTTTAAATATTCAGTGTTTGGCTGCTAGTTATTTTCTCTATACAAAAATTATTTATGTTATCATATTTTTTGTATGAAAATTGCATTTTTTCAATTGCTTTAATTTCAGTAAAAGAAACGAGAATTTTTACTTATGAATATTAAATAAACCGTAACTGCCCACCGTCAAACGCCTTTACGTTATAACTTACATAAGTTGACTTTTTCAAAAGTTATTAAACTTATACTTAGTTATTATTAGATTTTTAAAATATCGAACTAATACGTAACTGGAAATTCCGTTTTTCTTTTTATTATTTAAAAGCGTTGAAAATAAGAAAGGTAACTACCAATATTGTTAAACATGAAGTTAAAATTGTTGATAAAATATGCACTATTCTGATTGTATTAACCCTATGAAGATAACCACACGAAAATGTATTTAAAGAAATACAAAATAAGGATGAATAAAATTTAATATTTTGAAGATTATAAAAAAAAAATATTAACTTATATATATAATTTGACATCAATTGATAATATTTTATAATATTAAGAAAATTAGGAACATTTAATTTCCCCAAAATTACCCTCAACTTAACTCGTGTTTAACCACCTAAGTTGTGTAAATTACAAATGTATTTAATTCTCTTTAAGGGCTTAGAATAATTATAAATACACACACATCTTACAATTTAATTTAAATAAACCAAATCCATATGAGAAGGTCACCATAATGATAAAATACTTTAAACATTTTTGTAGACATCGTATGAAATTTTTATAGAGTAATAATTTTAAAAAAATTAATGGTTAGGTACTTATATTAAGTACCTATCTGCAATTTATGCGTTTTACACAAAAGTAAAAATACAAAACTTATGTAATGTTAGATATGATTGGCAGCAAATTAATAATGTAAATGGTTTTATCTTAAAACCAAATAATTTATATTTAACGTTAATGTAGATATATGTACTAAATTTACAATGATTTATATTATAAAAATTAATTGCTAGGAACTCCTTTTAAATCCTTTAGATGTTGGTGCCATAGTGTGGATTTCGCCATGTAAACATATTCCAAATGGTAAAAAGAAGAAGAGCCAGGCAGGCATAGAAAATACGTCTCTAAAAGAAAAAAGTATTTTCGTTTATAAAGTGCAAATAACAAAAAAGGATTGAAAATTGTTATTTAGGTGTAACTACTTAGCGAATACTATATTGGTTAAAGCGAACCTATAGATAAAAAACGCCTTTCTAGCAATAGCCCAATCGTACCTACTTAATTTTTAATAACAATCAGTGTATTCCACCGCGTAAAGTAATTTCAAAATAGAAATCCAAAATTTTTCACTTTTAAACAATATTAAAACCTTAAACATTGCAATATACAACTTCGTCTCATTTTCTGCATTTATCTCTCGCGCAAGAAAACCTCTGAAGTAAAGTTATTTTTCAAAGTTCTTAACTTCATACAAATGTAATACTAAAGAAAATTTTTATTCTACACAACATGTATATGTTACAGTTAAAACAGGTTTTTAGTTAGAACTCGTTTTTCCTAGTTAAAACTAGTTTTTACTTAATGCCCTTGTTAAAACTAAAAATACCCAGTTAAAACTAGAATTTACCACTGATATATTTGATTTTCATATAAAACTAGTTGTCACATCGAGCTATAGTTAAAACTAGCACTAGAAAAACTAATTTGGGATTGAAAACAAGATATAGTTTTAAAAATATTTATTGAAAAGGTCTAAGGCACTGAGAACCAAATAATAATCTAACACTAAAGGAACTTAAATTAGTTGCCAAGATGACAATATTAATTATAAGTAGGTAAATAAAATAATCAAATAAATCAACAGAACACAACCATAAAATTAAAAAAAAAAAAAAAACATTGTTAAAGAAAACTGATTAACACAACAAAATCAAATCAGTCAAACTTGGATTTAAAAAAGGGTGATGATCTACTATGCGAACAGTTTTAACTGACTCGCTTCGGAAAAACGCGTTTTGTCTAGTAAGAACTAGTTTTAACTGATATTCGATTTGAGCATTAGTTAATTCTAGTATTAACAAATGCAAACATTATAAACTAGTTCTAACTATGAAGAACGCGTTCTATCTAAAAACTAGTTTTAACTGCAACATACTGTTACGTAATTTACAGTTTCACGTATTTTTCTCTCAACACTTTTTATTTAAATTAACTCCATCACACAACAACGATTCAATATCTATTTCGATAACAACAACAACTCTATAACTATTTCGCTTGTCAATCGCTTTTCTTCTCTTCTCGCTTATATCTGTCGCTCTCTTCTATCAAAATACTGTCAAACTGTCCAACGCTGTTCCTTATATAGTATTATGGACGTTTCTAGGCAACTCTCGAAGCATCCAGCAACTCTCGGACTTTCTGGAACGCGTCATAGATTACTTCCACACAATTTTCGCAGTCGGCGCTTGTCAACGTCAGAATGACACATCTGTCACAATACGATATGTAAGCCAAAGACTGACTACCTAACTAACTGCACATTTCAACTTCAAAATATAACCACTTATTTTAGCATTGCTTAATTATGTAAATATATCAAAATTTGAAGCAAATCATTAAATTAAAATTATCTAAAGGAAGAAGTAATTTGCCGATGACACTTTGGTGAAACATAATGAATAAAAGTAACAGAAGAACACTTGAAGAAGTTTCACAATTTTTTATTTTTTATTTTTAGAGGAGTATTATACATGTAGTGGCGTTACAAATATTGCTTAACTAACAAATTTTCATTTTAAATTAACGTACCTCTAAATCAATAAAATTACAACAAAGAATTAAACCTAACAAAAACCATAACAAAAAGACAAAGGTTACAACCCCAACTTTATAGAAAAAATGTTGTTAAACAATCAAAACAATGCTTTTACAATCTAATTTACCCAAAAAAAAATAATCTAACTGGAAGAGGCGATAATGACAATGTTGGGCAAAAATCCCCTTTAACGGAAATATTTGCACCAGCATAGGACATAAGTTCAACATAAAGGCTGCATACCTACTTCAGTAATTTTACTCTAAACAAATTCCTCGTAAATAAAAAATTTAAAGAAATCTCAAACAATTCACACAAAAGTGGTGTTTATGAGATTACCTGTTCGGTTTAATAAATAAAAATCATACTTGTGCCAAAAATAATATAAAATTATTACAACATCTGCCAGAGGGAAAAATATTAGACCTCTATGAAGATTTAGAGATACAAAAATCCATCATACAAAATAAAAATCTTACAAACGAATTAGTTTAAGATGTCACCTATTTATAAGCTAATTACTATTTGTAACGTCAGTACATGTATAATATTCGTGAAGATGCCTTAACAAGGCGAAATGTACTTGGAGTTGAAATAAAAAATGAAATTGTGAAATTTCTTCAAGTATCTATTTGTTACTTTTATCTAAAGGAATAATGTGGAACTAAACCGAAAAGAACACTAGAAACGCTTCTGAGGATGCCACTTTGGGTGTCAAAATGTGTTTTTGATCATTAAAAGTTTTTGTAGAATTTCAGTATTCTTTTCAGATTAGGTACATATTAATGTTAAAAATTCAAGGAACAAAATCCATTTTTTCGTTTTAGTCAAAACTGAGCATGTAATTATTACTTCTTCGTTCAAGCGCCTGGAAAATAAGTGGTGCTAGAGCAGATGGAGTAAATTGAGGGGAGCAACTGACGGAGAAGAAATCGAGACTACTCGAATGATGTAGACTAGTGATTCCCAAAGTGTACACCGCGGTGCCGTCACGAAGGCGCCGCGAAATGTTCAGTTAAAAAATTCGGCAATTTTTTTGGAATTTCCCATTCGTGAATTTTTGCGTCAAAAATCGCTTTTCAAAAGGAGTTTTCCAATTTTTCAAGAAAGTGGAAAATTGAGAAAAAAATTTAATGTTTTAAGGGCGCCGCGGAAAAACCGATTATTTAGGGTGCCGCAAACCGAAAAAGATTGGGAACCTGTGATGTAGGCGATCTTTTTACTCCCAACAATGTATTTTACACGGTGGTGACGAAAAATTTGCAGTGATTGTGAAGTATTTTACTATCAAAATATAATTTTATTACAATAACACAATTTAACATATATAAGTGATTTAGAAGAAATAATAAGTAAAATAAATGAGGGGGGAATAGTGATAGGAAGGAAAAAGATATGGATAATATCGTACGCGGATGATATAGCGTTAATTGCGCAAGTTGGGGTGCAATGAGGGAAATGTCAACAAAATTGGAAAAATACATGGAAAAAAACACTTGCAGTTGAGTAGTGAAAAACCAAAATAATAGTCTTCGGTGAAGTAACAGATAAGAAAAAAAAAAAAGAGGAAGAGGAATTGAGATGGAAGGAAAAGGTGATAGAAAGGGTTATAAAATGCAAATACTTGGGGTACATACTGACAGAAAACAACAAAGACGATGTGCACAAAAGTTACCAAGTAGCTAAAGCAAATGCATTGCTGGGGAGAATATGGGTAATAGGATGAAAATTGTGCAGAAATAACTGGGAAAGAAGGGTAGTACTTTTTAAAACGTTATTAAAAAGTATAGACTTTTATGGAGTCGAGATATGGGGATGGAAAGAGTATAGAATAGTAGAAAATATTTATAAAAGGCACCTTTATAAAGTGGGTGTTGCGCTTAGAAAGAAGTACCCCTGACTACATTTTGAGAAGGGAAACAAAATGTGGGAAAACGGTAGAAGAAAAAAGAAGGGTTGTAAAATATGAAGAAAAATTGGGAGAATTACCGGAAGGGGACTTAAGAAAGGAGATATGGACGAAAAGGTATTGGGGATCGGGACAAAAATAAATATGATGGGAAAAAGGACAAAGCCTTAACAGAAATGGCAATAAGTACCTAAAGAGCAAATGGAAGAGAGGAGAGAAAAAGGATTGAATGTTAGTAGGATGGTGGGGAAAATATGTAATGAAATAGTAAGAGGTGAGGATTTGAGAGAAATATGGGAATCAAGAAACGCGAAAGGTATGAGGCAGTTTATATGGGTAGAATGGCAAGGGGATGAGGTGCCAGGATATCTAACAGAATGAAAAAGTATAGAGATAATGATTCAGAATGGGGAATGAGTGTAATGAGAAAAAGTTTTAGATGGAAAAAAGTCAGAGATTCTGTGGAGTATGTAAATAAAAGATTGAATCAATGGAGCATGTATTAGAAGAAGCAACGGGGTGGACCACCCTTAACATTTAGGGGAATAAAAAATAAATGTTGGCCGATTCGCAGGCCTAACCGATATGCACACAAAATTTCACGAAAATCGGTCGGGCCATTTCGGAGGAGTATAATTACAAACACCGTGACACGAGAATTTTATATATCCACTGGATGGATTACCAATAGATCCCTTTAATCATGACAACTCTTATCACATGTTAAAATACAAAATCCCGACTATTAAATCTTTTTCTGATTACCTTGACATTGTATTTTTACTTAAAGTAAAAAATGGTTTAATTAATGCAAACAACCTTAGTAGTTTAATTGTACAATACCAACCTAATCGAGTAGTTCGCGAAAGAAATATAACATTTATTATTCCAAAATTACCTTCTAATCTCTGTGATCATCATCCAATTATTAGAGCAATGATATCTTTCAATAAAAAAAAAATTAATATTGACCAACAACTTTCAATTCTAACAATCAAGAAGAAACTTCAACAACTCACATTGTTATATGCATGACTTACATCATTGTAATATCTGTAAAGACACTTTGTATACATAGTGTGACAGATGTGTCATTCTGACGTTGACATGCGCCGACTGCGAAAATTGTGTGGAAGTAACCTATGACGCGTTCCAGAAAGTCCGAGAGTTGCTGGACGTTTCGAGAGTTGCCTAGAAACGTCCATAAGACTATATAAGGAACAGCGTTGGACAGTTTGACAGTATTTTGATAGAAGAGAGCGACGACAGATATAAGCGAGAAGAGAAGAAAGCGATTGATAAGCGAAATAGTTATAGAGTTGTTGTTGTTATCGAAATAGATATTGAATCGTTGTTGTGTTATAGAGTTAATTTAATAAAAAGTGTTGAGAGAAAAATACGTGAAATTGTAAATTACGTAACAATTGGTGTCAGGAGTAAGGATTTATGCCAGTAACAAGAAGTCAAGCGGCAAAAATGGAGGAGCAAATGAAATTTTTGATGGAAATGCTTAAAGAAATGAAGGCAGGCCAGGAAGACATGAAGCAAGAAATGAAGGCAGGCCAGGAAGAAATGAAGGCATGCCAGGAAGAAATGAAGGCAGGCCAGGAGGAAATGAAGGAAGAAATGAAGGCAGGCCAGGAGGAAATGAAGGAAGAAATGAAGTCAGGCCAGAATGAAATGAAGGAAGAAATTAAAGCATGTCAAGAAGAAATTAAGGCAGGTCAAGAGAAACTAATAGAAGATATGAGAACAATGAAAATTGAGCAAGAAGGATTGAAAGAACAGTTAAAAGAAGTAAGAGTAGAAGTTCATGACGTTCAAGAAGAGTTGAAGGAGGTAAGAGTAGAAGTTCAAGAAGAGTTAAAGGCCGTACACAAAAAGTTTCAAAAAGAGTTAGACCATATGAAGGCCAATCTGAACGTTCAAGAGTACCCAAAACTAAACAAAAGCGAAGAAGGAAGTGTAAGAATGTCGAGGATAAAACCATCAACATTCGATGGGAAGGTCTCTTGGTCAGTGTATCTTAAACAATTCGACGCTGCTGCCAAAGCAAATGAATGGAATGAAATGGAAAAAGCCACTGCCCTGATCATAGTACTACGTGGGGAAGCTCTCGACGTTCTGCAAGGTATACCAGAAATGCAACAAAACGATTTTAAAATTCTGGTGGACCGATTGGAGATGCGCTACGGTGATAAACATCTACAACAAATGTATCAGGCTCAATTAAAAAGTCGATATCAACGTAGCAGTGAAAGCCTTCAACAATTCGAAGCGGACGTCGAAAGGCTTGTGCGGTTGGCTTATCCTAGTGCCCCTCAAGACTTTACAGACCAGCTGTGCACCCAAATGTTTGTCGATGGAGTGCGAGATGTCGAAATACAGCAAGCTCTGCGCATGTCTCGACATAAAACTGCAGGCGAAGCATTGTCGCATGCGCTGGAATATGAAGCAGCCAAACAGGCGTCCATAGGACATGCTAGAATCCGGCAGGCTGGGTGCAATTTTGATGATGACAACGAGATATTTCGACAAGAAGTTGTGAAAATAGTCAAAGAAGTCATGTCTTCGAAACCGAAGGAAGGGTTGAGTGAGCGCCCACGCTGTTGGAGTTGCGACAAATATGGGCATCATTCACGCGATTGTGCCCAACGAATACGAGAAATTACATGTTGGAATTGCGGTCGTACGGGACACTTGAGCAGCGGCTGTCCGTCTGGAAGAAGACAGACGTCAGCTGCCGAAGGAAGCAAACAAGAATACAATTTCAAATGTTGGACTTGCGACAAATATGGGCATATTTCACGCGATTGTAACAAAAAGAAACGAGCAATTACATGTTGGAAGTGCGGACGTACGGGGCACTTGAGCTGCGGATGTCCATCTGGAAGAATACAGACGTCAACCGCCGAAAAAAGCAAACCGAAATACAATGTCAAAATTGAACATCGGCCAAGAAAACACCATGGTAATGCTGAAGCCCTGTCAAGACGACCATGCCCACGGAATAGCAAGAATTGTTCTTCGGTGGAACGAAAAGAAGAGTTAGAACAAGTTCTATGCCTACATACCACCGTAGACAGACAAGAGAATTGGGAAGACACAGTGTTGATTGAGTTACAGCGAACCGACGATGATCTAGGACCCCTTATGAAATGGAAGGAGACGGGAGAATCTCGACCAGCATGGGCGGACGTAAGACCCTGAGTGCTACGACGAAATGTTATTGGGCCCAATGGGATTCCTTAAAGCTCGAGAATGGAGTCCTTAAAAGAATCTGGGAAAGTCCGGACGGAACCAAGAAGCGATTACAAGTTGTGTTGCCCAAGAAAAAGACGAAAGAAGTAATAAAAGAGCTGCATGCTGGGACTGGAGGTGGACATTTTGGAGTGAAGAAGAAATTAGAGAAAATACGTGAACGATATTACTGGGTGAACGCTAGATTGGATGTGGAAGACTGGTGTAGAAAATGGGAAGTATGTGCTTCCAACAAAGGTCCGAGAACCAGAACACGAGGAAAAATGCACCAGTATAACGTCGGAGCGCCATTCGAAAGAATAGCCATGGATATCACTGGCCCCTTTCCTCGAACTGAAGATGGCAACCGCTACATCCTCGTTGTGATGGATTACTTCAGCAAGTGGCCGGAAGCCTATGTAATCTCCAACCAGGATGCAACCACCGTGGCGGAGGCAGTTATAAACAACTGGATCAGCCGATATGGAGTTCCTATGGAGATTCACACTGACCAGGGCCGAAACTTTGAATCAGAAATATTCCAACGAGTGTGTGAATTGATGGGAATAAGGAAAACTAGAACGACTCCGTTGCATCCTCGGTCTGATGGCATGGTAGAGCGATTTAATGCGACTATAGAAAACAACCTGAGGATGATCGTGAACGATCATCAGACCGACTGGGATCGCCACATTCCCTTATTCCTTCTGGCCTATAGGACATCCATACACGAGACTACTGGACAGACCCCTTCCTGCGTGCTATTCGGGACAGAACTGAGACTACCTGCTGATCTAATGTTTGGTCGACCTGAAGATTCTTCGATGTCCACGGACGATTATGTGTCTAAACTACGCGAGCGGCTTAACACCATCCATAAAGCCGTCAGAACAAGAATTAAATTCGAAAGTGACCGGATGAAGACCCGCTACGATCAGCGAGCGAATTCCACTGGATTCAGGGAGGGCGATCGTGTATGGCTCTATAACCCAGTTCGCAAGAAAGGAAGGTGCCCTAAATTACAACGGAATTGGGAGGGCCCGTGCAAAGTGATTACCCGGATAAACGATGTCGTCTACAGGAGACAACGAGGCCCCAAATCGAAGATGAAAGTTGTACACCTCGACCGGTTGGCTCCATACACAGTGGAAGAAACTGATCGGGACGATCAGCGCTAGAGGGGGGGCAGTGTGACAGATGTGTCATACTGACGTTGACAAGCGCTGACTGCGAAAATTGTGTGGAAGTAACCTATGACGCGTTCCAGAAAGTCCAAGAGTTGCTGGACGTTTCGAGAGTTGCCTAAAAACAGCGTTGGACAGTTTGACAGTATTTTGATAGAAGAGAGCGACAGATATAAGCGAGAAGAGAAGAAAGCGATTGACAAGCGAAATAGTTATAGAGTTGTTGTTGTTATCGAAATAGATATTGAATCGTTGTTGTGTTATAGAGTTAATTTAATAAAAAGTGTTGAGAGAAAAATACGTGAAATTGTAAATTACGTAACAATATATTTATATATACTCGATGCAACTTATGAAAAAATTTTGTAACATTTTACTGTAAAAGGGTCCTCCCGTTAAATAAATAAATAAATAAATAAATATTAGATAAAAATTTATAGGTTGGAAAACAAATTATGTTTCTTATGTTATTATGTAATTATAACTTCTTTTTTTATAAAACTTTTACTGCTACTAAAAACACAATCATGTGAATTTCTTAAGAAAGGTTCTTCAAAAAGTATTTTTTTATAGTAGTCCCCAATTGAAGAAATTTCAGAAATGCACTTTGGAAAAAAAAAATATTAAAGTATTGTACAATTTAGAAATTCTGAAAGATAAATGCTTATGCTTATGTTCTTATTCAGTTAAGAAAAACTTCCTAATATATAATTTACGTACTTATTCTTTTTTACTTTTATCAACTAAATAAGACAACAAATTATACTTTATTGTTATAGAATCAAGTTGACTAAATTATTTGATTTTTGAAAGCAAAGTAAATTTTTGCAAAAGTAAAAATATGATTAGCTAAAATAGCAACTTTTTAAGAATCAAATCAAAATGACCTTCATTTCTTTTTACTCTTTTGTAATGCAACAAACAAGCACAATGTTTAGTTAACAATATGTCCGCAACAACTATTTTTCCAACACATTGGCTTCTTCAACTAAAAGAATGTAATATGAATAAAAAAAAAACGTATAATTTACTTTAAGGCAATTGAAATACATATTGAAATTTAAATAAAAAACACAATTTCCACTATAATTTTTATTTAACTTTACAGTTGTTGACTAAGAATGTAAAATAGTAACACTCGATGTTAATACTTCTCCTGAAGATGTCCTGGTAGGGTGAAACAATTATAGAGTTAAATAAAAATTGTAATGGAAATTGTGTTTTTTATTTAAATTTCAATATGTATAATATTCATCCGTATAAAGAAACCTTTGTGGTGAATGTTGTCTTTGTGTGTTGTGTTGGCAATTTTCCTATATTAACTGAAACTACGGCATCTAGTTAAAAAAAGGATCACACTGAATTAAATATACCTATCTATATAAACGCGCTAAGTAAAGTACATAAGTTTTGAATAAAAAAAAATAAACTATTAAATGTTAGTAAATCAATATATAATAATAGCAAATAGATACTACCTTGCTAAAGACCATCACATATGCTTTAAAAGTACACGGTTAACCTTTGCTTCTTTTAATAGCCATCTTATACTTGAACTTTGCCGAAAATAGAATTAGTGTTTACATTCACAAGTATTATAAGTTTAACACACCTTCTTGTCGCATATTATTAGATATATCATAATGTCAAAACTGGGTTGACCACTTGAATGAACTTGAGGAGTTCTATTTTTTGCTTTTGAAGAGGGTGCCCAAGACAACTCTTGTCCAACATAAAAGCCTTAACATTCGACAGTTATTATATATGACTCGAAATAATCCCCGAATTAGTTGTTGACAGACTATGTGATTGTAGTGCATTGCACCGTACGTCTCGGTCCTTTCAATCTTCTTCATCCTCGTCGGCTCTTTCTCGGCCATGTTTATGTTACGCGGAGATGGATGATCGTGTTGTGTGGGAAACTTGACGGGCAGTTTATAAATTTTGTCGAATTTTTGTAAAAATTGTCCCTTATTATACTTTTATTAAATTTTTTGTTATTGAATAATCAGAAAAAGAGTATATCGTTGTTGTTGTTGTTGTAGACAACGTAAAGCCCTCGAGATTTATTACGTAAGTAACATAAAAAGTTTTATTTTTTATCAAATTGAAGTACTGAATCTGAGTCGTAACTATTAAACTTTATTTTTTAATTTAAACTTTCTACGCACTTATCTCACTTCTATATGTAATATATCTATTATCAGCTCTGCTGCTGCCATATTTTATATTAATAAATAAACAGTAACAGACTAATTTATATTTAATATAGGTACTTAAGTAGCGATCTATATTGCAATTGAAGGCAAAATGTTTTCGGTAACATTTCTGAAATTTCATACTGGTTTTTCCAAATTAATTTTTAATTGAAAGAAACTGTTAAGTAGGTAATTGTACTTCGAGTGAAATGAATTTGTATTAACCAATCGGGACTATAACATCCATTAATGATGATTTAACTCGACCTGAATCTACAGTCAAAACTAAACCTTAATGGGTAAATTCATTTAATATTTTTAAAATAGAAAACAGATTAAATAATTAATACAATATATATAATAATAATAACATAAATGGAAATTAGATCTGTTTTTCAAAATATGTAGATACTTGAAGACAGTCCCCAAAATTACTTAAGACTTAATACATAAACTTTTTTCTGTGCACTTGTTATACACCTTTTTTACAAATCTTAATTGAATGAAATAAAAAAAGTGTTTATGTTTCACCAATTTATTAGTCTAACTCGACAAATTTGTTTCGGTAGTAACTACCATTACCATGAATATTAGGTATTAAAATTTACAAAGGTGTTTAAAAAATTTATAAGTTATAATTGTCACCTATATAGAGGAGTGGGGAGTTCACTGAGTCCAATTCTGTTTGGCTGTTGACTAGGTTAAGATTTTGGAATTTTGATTTTTTAATTTCCAGGTTTTCTAATAGTGTGAGTATTTTGCTTTTACATACATTGGAATGCAAAACTTTATTCAAGTCGATATTATGATTATTAATAGAGCAATGCTCGGAAAATCCTGTTTTTCTATCTTTTTTTAGGGTTCCGCACCTCAAAAAAAAAAAGCGGAACCCCTATAGGATCACTTCGTTGTCCGTCCGTCCGTCTGTCAAGACCCTTTTTCTCAGAAACGCGTGGAGGTATCAAGCTAAAATTTATACCAAATACTCAGGTCTATTGTCCCTTGGAGCTGTGAAGAAATCAAACTTTTAAGCCAACGCAATCAAAAGATACTGCCGTTTATGCCGCAAATTTCCGCAAATTTTCGAATCAAAACCTACAGGGTAGTTCCCGTGAACTCAGAATCTTGAAATTTGGTACGAAGCAACGTCTTATAACACAGATAAAGGAAAAATTGCGAAAACCGTAAATTTTTAGTTACATCATATAATAAAAATATTTTTAATAATTTTAAAGTTACTACCCTTTTCCTCATAAACGCGTAGAGGTATTAAATTGAAATTCATATCAAATACTCAGGTCTATAATACCTTTAAGCTGTAACAAAATCAAACTTCTATGTCAACGCAATCAAAAGAAACAGCAATTTAAGCCGCATATTTTCAAACTCGCAACTACTCGCAAGGGAATCAAAACCTAAAGGGTACTTCCAGTCGATTTAGAATATTGAAATTTGGCATGAAGCAATGTTTTATAGCACATATAAAGGAAAAATTCCGAAAACCTTAAATTTTTAGTTACATCACATATATACAGGTTTGTACGGAACCCTCGGCCTTGGCCGGTATTTAATGTTTGCTAAATGTTCTTTTAAGCGCGTGGCTATAGCTCTCCCACTTTGACCTATAACCTAAAACAGACTTTCAAAAATATTGTTCCCTTAATTATATTCATAATGTTTCGTTTAAATTAAAAATTAAAATCAATATTTGTGCAATAGAAACCAACAGAAGAACAATAAAAAACCTCTTAGTAAATAACAAACCTAAGAAATATATTAAAGAAAAAAGTGGTATATATCAGTTATTTTGTAACTCTTGTGAAGCCACCTATATACGTCAAAGTGGAAGAGCTGTAAACACGCGCTTAAAAGAACATATGGCAAGCATTAACAAAAGAGATAGAAAACAGGATTTTCCGAGCATTGCTCTATTAATATAATCAAAATATCGACTTGAATAAAGTTAAAGTTTTGCGTTCCAATGTATGTAAAAGCAAAAAACTCACACTGTTAGAAAACCTGGAAATTAAAAAAGCTAAATTCAACAGCCAAACAGAATTGGACTCAGTGAAGTCCCCACTCCTTCTATATAGGTGACAATTATAACTTATAAATTTGTTAAACGCCTTTGTAAACTTTAGTTTATTTTATTCTTGATAATGGTAGTTACTACCGAAACAAATTTGTCGAGTTAGACTAATAAATTGGTGAAACATAACCACTTGTTGTATTTCATTCAATTAAGATTACTTAAGACTTTTCGGAGCGATGGAAAGGTTTATAATTTTCTTATTTTCTTTATTATTTATGAAATTCATTTCGGTTTTGTCAAGGATACGAAATAATTTTTTAAAATATAGAAGAGGGGTAATGAAAAATTATTATAATTTCCTACTTAGGGGGGAGGTTCTATTTATAAAAATAATTTATGAGCAAAGAACATAAAAACGGTTTTTTTTTAACAATCAGTAAATAACAACCAACGAAATTAATAAAAAGCTTGCCAAAATAAACTCAATAATAAAGAATGCAATTCGATTACACTTTGGGTGAGAAACAATCCCAAAACTCCAAATGTCGTCTGTAACGAATTTGTCTACTTTTTATATTTTCTTTTTGTCAAGATGAATAAAAATAATTGCTAACATACTATTCTCTTGAGAGTTTATATTCCTTTGGTCTTCAATGATACGTAACTTGTGATGTATTTGAATATAATAGGACCTCAGGAATCAATTACAAAAATTAGTTTCTTTGTTAATATTGTAATTCATAAAAATAAATAATAGCTACATAAGTACTCATGTAATAAAAGGGTATGGGTCACTTATGCGCCGCGGTCAGTTAAGCCCCTGTCTAAAATTGATTGCCCCCTAGATCTAACGAGATGAAGTACTTTTAAACTAATCCATTTATTTATGAATAATTTTATTAGAAATTAAAGAATGAGTTTGTTTCATTCAGTAGGACTAAAAGGTTACGGTATGTAAAGGCAACACAAACGAAATGAGTGTTGTCGTGGTCTTCTCATTCCCTTTTACATAACGTTTTATTGTGTTGAACTTCTTTTAGGTTGTTCTTTTTTGTAAAAATAAAGCCAATTCTATTCCAGAATTATTAGAGTAATTGTAATGAATTTTACCGAGCACGTACCCTTGGTAACCTCCCTTCATTTTTTTTTTCGTCTATGTATCGTCCTCAATCGTACATGACAACTTTAAGAGTCAAGCCTCTTCTAATAACTAACTGGTCATGGATATTTACATCCATAACAGATAACATGACGGAATGCAAATTCAAAATCACACCCCCCACAGTTGATTACATTTGGAAAACCCCTACAAGGCCTCTTCTAAATTCACAAACATATATTATATTATTTTTCGTTTTGTATTTCTCACCAATTTGATTTTCAACGTTACATAAAAATATTTCTCAAATAGTTATTTATTTATTTATTTTTTAATTAATTTTCCAAGAAGGAACATTTCAACCTCAACACAAATATTCGAATAGCTTTCAAATTTTACAACCAAGAGTATTTATACGAAAATAGTGATTACGTTGTGTAAAACATGATTTTGCTAAATGAGATGTATGAGTAGAAAGATACAAAAAAATATAAGATACTCTTTAAATTTTGTTTCCAAGGTGAAGTGGTACCGATTACATAACAATTTGTAGCAAATTTGCCGAAAATTACTTGTAAAGATAAAACTTCTTGACAAGGTGGTTTTTATTTCCCAGACTATTTTCTTTTATCAGCTGTTGTTGTTTTAGATAACATTGTAAAATGCTGTAAATTGTTCTTTTATCAAAATTAACACACACTTAGGTATCATACCCAAAATTTAGTTAATAACAAATACATATTATATTTAATAATAATTGATTTTATCTACTGTTACTTGATGAAACTCCATACTTAGTACACAATAATAAAGACACTTTTGAATAACAAAATTTATCAACAAAGTTAAAACACGTGCCACTCAGTACACGTGAAAGAAGTGAAACTTCTTTGGCGATCTCTACCTAAATACCTTTATAACGAATAAGTAATGTTTGGTGAAAAGAAGAGAGAGTACGAGAATTTTCAGGATTTATGTTTTAAAAATGGAAACACATACATACATCAATTTTTTTTCGCCTCCGTTTATTTTTCCAAGTGCTTAAGAAACCGTAAACTATCAATAACTACAAGGAATTAAAACTAATACATAATAATACTCACTCTTAAATGAATATTAATTTTTGTTAAATAAACATTTACTGTAATATAACTGCTATGAGATGCCGGTCACTAACAGCTGACTAATACCGATATGCGCCTGCGCGCCTTTCGCGAGACGAACGTTACAAAACGTGTCGTTTCATGGCCTTGATATTTTACTCTCATCAAGCCCAAAGAAGTTTCACTTCAAAAACTTGGCATTCGTTATGTCGTAGGTACTGTGACTTCTTTGAAAGTTATAACTGAACTTATTCTAAAAACAAGATATTTAGCGCTTACACTCTAGAAGTATAGAGTGGAGGATGAAATAAATTTTACAGTGGTGATTTATTTACCACTAGTTGTTCGTTTATATTATTATGACAATTTTTATTATTATTAACTTCTAGATCAGATTATATGATGAATTATTTTCTATATACGAGGTATTTGGAACTCTTTATTAAAAACTTACGTTTATTTACAATTAAATGCTTAACATAATTGGATTCTAACTTGTTATTGATAAAACATTTGTACGGATCATTGGATTGATTTTAAAATTCTTTCCAGTTTTTCCAATATAAAATTTATCACATAAATTACGTAATAATTATATAGGTACTCGTAATTTGTATTCATCATTGACTTTATCTTTTTTATTTTTAATGAATTTTCCTAAATTATAATTTGTCTTAAATTAAGTTTTAATACAACATTAAATTTGTCAAGTTCTAATTTAAGTATTTTTAAAATTTACCCATCTAAGCAACAGTTTTAGATTTAATTGGTTCTTTTATTATAGGGTATATATTTTTAGTGGTTTCTTTGTATTTAATTTTGTTGATGATATTGGGGTTGTATCCGTGCCGAAAAGTTATAGATTCAATTAAATTTAATTCTTTTTTGTAATTTTGGGTATTCATTGGTACTTTTATTAATTTATGAATACAAATCGGGCGTAGGTATATATAATAAATTATTATGTAATTCGTGTGACAAATTTTACATTAGAAAACTGGAAGGAATTTTAGTACAAATTTTTTATTGATAATAAGTTAGAAGCAAGTTATGTTAAGGAGCTATTCGTAAATAAGGGGTTCCAAATACTTCGTATATAGAAAATAATTCATATACACTGATCTAGAAGTTAATTATAATAAAAATTGTCACAATAATATAAATGAACAACTAGTGGTAAATAACTCACTTTTGTTAAATTTATTTCACCCCCACTCGATAAGTAAGTGCCAAATATTTTGTTTTTAGAATAAGTTCAGCTATCTATAACTTTCAAATAAGTCACAGTACGACGAAACGAATGTCAAGTTTTTGTTAATAAATTTTGTGATGCTCAAAAAATCCCTTTATTATTACGTGTTATTTTTACTAAAAAAACAATAAATAAAATTGATTTCAAAACCGTATCTACTTATTCTAATTGATTTATTTTGTTATAATTGGTTTTTCTTTAAGCACTTAATTTGTATCAATATATCACTTTCGTGTTTATTCTAACAAATGTCAAATATCTGCGTATTATAGTGAAATTTGTTAGAATTATCAAAAAAAGTAAAATATCTTTGATATTGATCAATATTGATATAATACTACTGAAGAAAATGAGTTAAGTTCCCCAGATCAAAGAATGTTTTCTTCTCTAGTATATGTTAAAGTTAATAATAATAAATAAACTGGCAGATTTCAAATATATTTATTTTGTTTTTCAAAAACATAAAATAGTTATTGGTTCATAAAATAACTCTTTTTCCCAACTATGTTATTTATAATAATAAATATAATAGAAAAAGTTGAACTTCCTATTATATTTTCCTTATTAAATTTCTTCTAAAATCAGAACATGCAGAAATGTTGTAATTTTTACAGTAAAGTTAACAGCTCAACTGTTTATATTAAACCTCTTCATTAGAAAGACTTCTTATAAAGTAGACATTATATACTGTGAGGTCAATTTGATAAGACAAAATCATTCGTTGAAGTTATTGCCGGAATCGTCTACGACGTGGCGTGCTGATGGGATCCAATAAAATCGATTTTAAATTGATTTCAGTTCACTTTTTTGTATTTAAGAATTTTCCCTTTCAATTTTTACTACGATTTCGAAAAAAAAACTATCACTGTTTGGGTATTTTTGTTGGAGGGATATAAAACAGTACATAAATAAAAAGGACAAACTCTTTTACTTATATACATTACAATAACTATTAGCCAACATATTCATGGAACACATAGAAAATAAAATCATGGAGTCAGATATGACCGCCAAAAACAAAGTTCTGGCATCGTTATGTCAATGACATCATAGCATGTTTTGTAGGTAAGCAGAGGCAATTGCGATCATTTCTTAACTTTATTAATGCAGTCCACCCGAATATCAAATTAACTCTTGAAAAAGAAATTCAATGCAAAATTAACTTTTTAGATTTAACACTAGAACGTACAAATAATCCAGTTAGTTTTGACATCTTTAGAAAACCTACATTTACTGACGTAACAATTCATAACGATTCAAACCACCCCACAAACCAAAAACTTGCGGCATATAATACCATGATTCATAGAGCTCTCTTAGTTCCACTTTCCCCTGAAAATTTAAAACAAGAAATTGATACCATGACAAAATAGCAAAAACAACGGTTTCAATAGTAATATAATCCAGAAACTTCTTAATAAAAAACAATTTAAGTTCGCATGTCATAGTATATACCCATACATAAAAGATAATAACCGTAAATATCTATCCCTCACATATTTTGGAAAAATATCCATAAAAATTGCTAAAATACTATACAATAATAATATTATAGTCAGTTTTAAACCAAATACAACTTTAAAAAACTTATTTTTAATTCCAAAGATACTACTAATAAATACGATAAAACTGGAGTATATAAATTAAAATGTTCAGAATGTGATGCCTTTTACCTAGGTCAAACAGGTAGAAATCTTTTAAAGTCCGTTATGATGAACATTTCCGTTCTTCTAAGTTACAAAAAACTAATTCATATTATAATATTACTAATAATACCACAATAAAGGAAAATCTTTGTTTAACGGGTTAAAGAAAATATAGGGCGTTCTAGATTAAAAATTAAGATAAAATGAATCTTATTATGTGCAGTATTAATTAATAAATAATGAACTACAATTATACATACGTGTAGGTAAACATGAATCTACGAAATTTTAAACGTCTAATAAAGACGATTACATCTTGATACAATAAACCTTCATTATTACAGTCAAATATAAACATTTATTAAATCGACATCAAATCATCAAATTGTTAGGTACTAATATTTTATCAAATTAATAAATAATTAATATTTATGGTCTTCATAATTAATAAATATTTTTATCAATTTTAACATTTGCTAAATGAAAATTCAGAAAGTATTGTATACCTTTAATTTTTTGACATGTAAATAAAATATTGTGCAATAAAATTCTCGTTAATTTACAACAAATTGGTTTTTTTGTACATAAAAGTTCAAGTACAAACTAGGACCCTTTATTTAAACTAGAAAAAACTAAATCGTTTCACTAATTGTTAATAACGTTCTATGAAAATGTAATTATGCGATTCGCATATACGACTAACATGAAGATTATATCTATTATCGTCAAGTAGCTTATTGAAACTCAAGGGTCTCTTCAAATTATTAAACCTAATAAATTAGTAAACATAGTTGTTGAAAAATACGAAATTCTTTAAAAAGACGCGTAAATAAAAATTTGGCTATACGGAAACAAACCTGAAAAGTATAAGAAAGTTAAAGTTAAAAATTTCTGCTATATATGTACAAAAACGAATTGGTTAAATCAAGAAAGAAAGAAAATTGAAAATTCTCCAGAAATAAAAATCTTATTATTTTCTATAGTTTTTCTCCAAAGCTACATTAATCCTGACCTGTTTATAATTCCAATTTCAGCAGATTTAGAAGTATTATTATTAGCAAAATTGTTGAAAAGGTTTTACACAAATGACAAAAATATGCACTTTAAAATCCAAAGCAGCCTTTCAAAATTATACTGATAATAAATAATTTCATATTTAATTTATTTTTCTATTAATACTTTTTGTAGACTAAGAGACTTAACCAAACAAAATTTCAACTCTTTTCTCCCTATACTTTAGTTTGATTTGTTACGTTACAACAAACTGACAGACAGACAGACAAACATGCACATTGGTGACCTTACCCAAGTGCCTTTTGTACCCCCTATTAAAAAACGTTAACATTAAATTCCGTTGTCATGTAGCACAATAAGAACTCATCAGAAGGTCAAAACAATTACCGAATTTTAATAAAAAAGCAATTGAAACGTTCCTGTTATCACTCACCTCCTAATAGACAGTTCTGTGTACATACTACGATGTCTAAAAAAACTAAGAATAAATTAAGGCTTTATTAAAAAAAATGTATTGTTTACATTTATTTATTGTTTACAATATTCAAATCATTTTCATGTTACAAAACAAGAAGTTAGAACATCCCTATTGGTTTATTAAATAAAATTCATTTTCACCCCCATTTTGACTGCCCATAAAACATAATCATAAAATTCATTAAATTTTGAGGTGGTAACCACTCAGATAATTGTTTATGTTTTGAATCAGTGTTTTGTTATGTGTGAATTACTTATTGTATTTACAACATGTTAAGGACCATAAATTGTCCATTTCAAGGTGAAATAATAATAAAACAGAAGCCGGTATCTACATAACAAAGATAGTAAAAAACTTCTTCACTGAAGAGCTTTGAAATCGGCGAAATACATGTATGTCAAGTACAAATAACATGTTAAACACCACCGGTAAAATAATAATAACTTCTTGTTTTAGTTAGAAAATCCATATATAAACACAAGAAGTTCCTGTACGGTCAGGTTCAGTCTCATCATTTATTTATTTTTAATTGATCACAAAATAAATACAAAAAATATATATATTTGTGTACAAACAAAGAAGAAGAATAAGAATAAAAATTGAAATAGTGTATTAATGTGGGTCATCCATGACTCATTATATTGTGAAAAAGTAGTTTGTGTTGTCCTAAATTGGAAATTTAATTAATCTAACCTAATTAATTACCTAAACACTTGCAGGTTTCCCGGAAAACATGGAGACAATTCGAGAAAAGTGTACTACGAAGTCGTAAACAAAACATGCCTGAAAATTATTATCACGCAGCGGATAGTACATACGATATTCTATTATCACAATAATTAAATGCTGTATTAAAATTAAGTTTTAATTAAACGACTGCCTTCGATAAATTCGATTCAAGTAGGTACTTGACTATCGAGATAGCCGAAAACTGCGGAAGATTAAAAGGAACGACTGGTCGAAACCGACAACAATAAATATAAGCGGACATTAGAATTTTTCAAAGTGACAATCCGTTTTTCGTACAGTGAGAACACAATGATCGTAAGTTACGTGAAGCACTGTCTCCACTGCGTGCTGCTATTGGGGTTGGTATGTTTATTCGAATACAATGCAAGCAGAGGCTCCGAAGAAAAGAAACCCTTCAATCCATGGATCAGGTATGGATACACTTGGACTTTTATCCTGTATCTTCTGAAAGCTGCCACGTTCATACCACTACCTCAAACGATATTCAACTTCCTTGGGCTCATCATTTACAACGCGTTTCCGGATAAAGTCCCCGCCAAGGCGTCCCCCGTGAACGCCCCTTTCATTTGCTTCAGGGTGGTGACGCGCGGTAACTATCCCGATTTAGTCAAATCTAACGTCCAACGTAACATGAAAACGTGCTTCGAAGTTGGTCTGGAAAACTTCTCAATTGAAGTGGTCACTGACAAAACGGTAGAACTGAAACCGCAACCGAAAGTACGCGAAATCGTGGTACCATCCTCATACAAAACGAAGAGCGGAGCCATGTATAAAGCACGAGCCCTCCAGTATTGTTTGGAAGACGAAATCAATTTATTGGGGGATAAGGATTGGATCGTGCATTTGGACGAAGAGACTCTCTTGACGAAAGATTGTATTAGAGGGATTCTTAATTTTGTCACGGATGGGAAACATGATTTTGGCCAGGGTGTTATTACATATGCCAATGAAGCTGTTGTTAACTGGATCACCACCATAGCTGACAGCGGAAGGGTTACAGACGATATGGGAAAACTGAGGTTGACTTTGAAAATGTTCCACAAACCACTTTTCAGTTGGAAGGGATCTTTTGTTGTTTCCAGGGTAATTATTTATTTTTTTTTTTCTAATTTAGAATGAATTGAGTAGTCAATTTGATCATTCTCCCTTAATGAAAATTAATGAAGATGTGAAATTTTTATGTTTACTTTGGAAGAACTCTAAAGCTACTTTTTTCCTTAAAATTTGACTTAACGTTAAAAAACGTGAGGTGTGATATTAATGACACATATTTGAAGTTTCAACAAATTCTGATCATCTTTGATTTTGTCCCAACAACCCCTCTAAATCTATTATAAATCTCACCACAAATTTGTTGAAAAAACTTGAGAATACATGTTTAACGCTAATTGTTTCAATAACAATAAATTATGTTTTTAGGCAAGTGCTGAAAAAGCAGTTTCTTATGATAACGGTCCAGATGGTTCGATTGCTGAAGATGCTTATTTTGCATTAAAAGCTTACAATATGGGTTACACTTTCGACTTCATCGAGGGTGAGATGTGGGAGAAATCGCCTTTCAGTGTCCTGGACTTCACTAAACAGAGGAAAAGATGGTACCAAGGCGTCCTGTTAGTCGTCCATTCAAAAGGGCTTCCATTTTCAAAAAGAATATTCCTTGCCTTTCAAGAGTACACTTACATTTTACTACCCTTGCTCACGTCGAACATATTTTTCTCTAGTATGTACCCCGTACCATATCCAGCAATCGTAGACTACGTTGCGTCATTTGTAACTGCCGTGGGGGTGTATATGTTCATTTTTGGTGTGCTCAAATCTGTGGATATTAAAAGAGTGGGCTTTTTACGTTTCGTGGCATGTTTGTGTAGCATAGTTTTCGTCATTCCTTTGAATCTGGTGTTAGAAAACATTGCATCCGTTTGGAGCATTATCGGTAAAAAGCATCAGTTCGACATAGTTGATAAGAAGATTAAATTAATGATTAACTAATTTAACACATTTCAATTTTTCAACAAAATTCATTATTAGATTTAGTACCTATGGACTAATCAATTCTCATCTGTACATATTCCCATTTGCGAACTTTTTGTGTAATTTATGATGTTTGTATTATTATTAAACACAAAATATTTCATATGTATTTGTTGTTTTATTGTCTATTTATAAATATCGTTTGTCTACCACAATAAAATAGTACTTACAAGTATAATAATATTTTTTTATTTGGACTACACTTTTTGACTCGATATAATGTTTCAGATATTAATTCAATAAATCTAAACTCTATAACGTCATTAGTTATGACGGTAAACTCCCTATAACGTTCAAATGAGCACAATTTGGGTGTTTTACCAGAAAACCCATACATTGATTCACTCTTTATAGCGCAGCAACCATTCTCTATTACGATGCCATTTGTTCATGTTTAGTATTTGTTATCAAAATTAACCGACCAGGTATATGTATTTACTAACAAAATATATCTTTTTTTTAATAGCACATATTAAAAATTATTTTGAATTTACTTGATTTTTGCTTCACTCGGTTCCTTGAATTTTATTATAAAGACTTTACACTGTATTATGACTTTTTTATTTGTTCAAACGATAAAGAAATTTCGAAATTAAAAATGTGCACTTTGAAACTCTAAACATTAAAAATTAATACTATTTTTTTTGTCAAAAGAAGAAATATCAAAAATCACTATTTAAGCAAAATAAATCCTACGTAGTTATGGAAAATCCAACGTGCCTTCATATCAATTCGAATTTTTTCTTTAGTTATGCATTGCTTTTAAAATATGTATCTACAACTATCCATTACGAGTTATTTAAGTATTTTTAATTAGTATCTAGGTGTTAATTAATTTTATTATTATTTTTGTTTAAAAAAATTAATTTATCTCCCAAAAATAATTAAGTACCTTTTTAAAAGCTATTTCTTGTCGTAAAATTTTTAATTATCTACTCATTATCAACTACTTGAATTCTCTCTACGCATAATTGCTAAAAAGTTTACCATGAAAAAGTAAACAATAATTATAATTAGAATTTTCTAATAACGAATAAAACACCCCCGTCCTACGTTGATTAATTTACCGTTTCATAAAAGTTAATCTCAACTTTGTACTTTCCCCGTATTAGTACCCATTATGTTAAAATAATAAAACAAAAAAATTATTTGTAAAAGTTATCTAATTAAATGTAGGTACCTATTATTAATAACTTCTTCCTAAAGTTTTAATTAAAAATGAAATTAAATCGATCAGATAGAAAAGCCTGCATTATTTGGATGAATCAAGAAATTGGTCCCTCAGGTAAAAACATAGGTTTATACCTACGTAATAAAATAAACGTTAATTGTCAATCATTTCAAATTAAATTTTGTTTCACTTCTTTATAGTAATTTAAAAGGAAAATTATTTGTCTCAAATTACTATTTATTTAAATACTTAAAATAATTTTAAAATGGTATGAATTAGAAATTTATAGAAAGTCAAATTAAAGTTATCACGTTTTTACCTGAAGGTATCCTGTAATAAATTTTAGCCCAGAGTGTTAGAAAAATCTTAACCCACAGTTTTATAAACAAATAAAAATAATCTTTACACTAAATTCATTAAAAAAGCAAACGTAAAAATGTTTAAAAAAACGAAGTAGAGGATCTGTATGTAGGAATGTGACGATAAGAAAAAGGATTCATCGGAAAACCTGGTAGATTTTTCAACCAAAGGATTATTCAACATGTATGTATGCTTCAAACAAGGAAAAGCCAATTCTACTGCTTATGTCGAACATTTGCTTTTAGAAAACAATAAATTTAATAATAACCTTACAGTTTTAAACATATTTAAAAAAGGCCAAAAATTAAATTTAATAGAAAGCACATTTATCAATAAATAGATATGTACCGTATAATGAATTAAATATTCTGTTTAATAGTTAAATTGAAACCAAAACCTTACAAAATTTATTCCACAACCCCTCCTGTAATGTTTAAACAATATTTTGTAGATTTATTCTTTGCTATTTAACTAACACAATATTTTTTGAAACTTTAGTACCTAAACATTAAATTTTTAGTTAATTTTATATTTAGTTTACTCAGATGTTAAGTTATCTTAGGCATTTTTATATAGGACAGCAGTGGCGTAGCCAGAGTTAGTTCATGGGAAGATATCAAAACATCAAACTCGTATAACCCACAAAATGTGTATTTAAAAATGTCTATTCCCACTTCACGACTTCCCACTTTGGCACCTGGCTTAAATTTTTTCCACTTCGAGATCAGCGTCTTAAATGTCATTAACACAATAAAACATTCTGTCAAAGTCACGACAACACTCACCTTGTTCTTGTTGTCTCTGCATATCGTAGCCTTGTAATCCTAAGGAATCAAACAAAATCTTTTTTTAATTAATAAGTAAAGGTGACTAAAAAAAACGTATATCAAGCTAGCACGACAAAGCTAAAATTCGATTTCTAACTTGCACTATAATTTGTCGCTAATTTGTTACCAAATCCTAAAATTTGTCGCTCGTGCCGTTTAGCCATAATCACCTGTAGTGCTAGCTTGATTTCAAGCTAGCACTACACATAGCATATCTTGAAAAGGAAATGTTGTATATTACAGTAAAGGCCATAATTTGTCGCTGAAAGATGACACATTCAACGAATTTGTCGCTAGTCTTTTCTTCAACTGATAAGCGAAAAAGTGCTGGAAAAAGATCAAGCTGGCACTATATATGGCATATCTCGAGAAGGAAATGTCGTAGGATATGACAGTAAAGGCCATTATTTGTCGCTGAAAGATGACACATTCAACGAATTTGTCGCTAGTCTTATCCTCAACTGATAAGAGAAAAAGTGCTGGAAAAATATCAAGCTGGCACTACATTTGGTATATCTCGAGAAGGAAATGTCGTAGGATATTAAAGTAACGGCCATAATTTGTCGCTGATAGATAACACATTCAACGAATTTGTCGCTAGTCTCTTTGATTAATTGTTTGATGTTTTCCAGCAGTTTTTCGCTTATCAGTTGAAAATAAGACCAGCGACAAATTCGTTGAATGTGTCATCTTTCAACGACAAATTATGGCCGTTACTTTAATATCCTACGGCATTTCCTTCTCGAGATATGCCATATGTAGTGCCAGCTTGATCTTTTTCCATCACTTTTTCGCTTATCAGTTGAAGATAAGACTACCGACAAATTCGTTGAATGTGTCATCTTTCAGCAACAAATAAGCGACAAATTAGCGACAAATTATAGTGCAAGTCAAAAATCGGAAAAATAACTTTGTCGTGCTAGCTTGATATACGTATAAAAAAAGAAAATGTCACCCGACCTAAAAATGAAAATACGAGGTCCCATTAAAAATATGTTTCAGAAGTACAAATTTTACAACACGAAATCTAATTGTCGGGTTTCTGCAAGCTCAATAATAATTCATTAACATCCAATTATAATCTTCTGTGTGTTTCCAATTATGCTAAACCACTGAGCCAGTTAAAAAATATTAAAACATAAATATTTTCATTATTATCCTGGATAATTTTATTTAATTAAGCTATAAAATTATATAAAATTGTTTGTTGATTATACACGGGAGATATATCCTTCACATCCCCTTCCTCTTGGTTACGCCACTGGATGACACGTAGCTCAGAGCTAGAAGAATATCTTTTCGTAGATCCTATTTTAGGGTAAAGTTTTCTATAAATTAAAATTGAGTTTTAGAACTTATGCTAGCTATATTTACCAATAAAAAGGAAACTTAAAGCTGATTTAGTCTTTCACGACTGTCGTCTGACAACGTGAAATTCTTTAAGATATTCCTTCTAAAAAGAGACGAAACGTCGAACACTGTTGACGCCCCCATTATCCGTTATCAAGAATACGCTGTTAAATTGCTAAAATACGGTTTCTTCAAATATTGATTATTTTCTCGTAATTTTTTTTTTGTTAAATTATCTCTATTACTCAAGTAACTACCTATATAAAAAGTAAATAGACTGTTACAAATAGACGAAAGACAATCATCTATGTTTTTTTTTTCTTCTAGATTAAAATCCATCAAAACGGAGGCACGAAAAACAAGATTTTCAGGGTCGAAGTTAACCAATAATAATATGTTGTCAATGTCTTCAGTCTATCAGTTCTTCAAAAGAAAGCTCGCAATTAATACCTGCCCATTTGTCGGGTACCTACCATGGAATTTCTTGAAACGTAAGTTATAATAATATAATGTTACCCATAAGTATACATAATTGCATTCTGATAAAAATACTTACCAATTAATAGTTGTAATTCTACAGAAATGCAAATCAGGTTATTTGAAGTTTTAAAACATAGTATTGCAAAAAAAAGTAGTCCGGTCAAATTAGGCAAAAAAATTAGAGTAAAGCTACATAAATTCCCACCAAGCTGAAAATCACTGAGATTGTTTAAAATATGTTTAAAAATATAATTTGAAAGTTCCCCATCTTTCCCCTGTATGGAAAAAAATTGATTCAAAGGTAAAGGTCAAAAAAATTAGTTTTTCGCGATTTTCAGCAAAACGGTAAGTTTTATCATAAAATTACCCCAGGCAAAAATTGTAGATCATAAAATTATATATAAAATATGTATCTCTAAAATACCCCAAAATAAGATATGTGACAAATAAATCCCCAAAAACTAGAAAATATTCAGTGTAAATAGAAAAAAGATTGTAGAGGCAAATTTTTCCCCAAAAGAATTCCTCTGAAAAATATATCCCCAAAAAATGACCCAAAGGAAAAAAATCCCCTATTTTTTGGGGAAAATTCCCTAATCTGGCAACCCTGAGACTAACAGTATTTCATTTATTGGGCCCACTGACATAAAGCAGGTATAAGATCCTAGCCACGCATACTATTGAACAGGAGACAGATGTTATCTCGAGGTTACACTGGCGTATAAAATAAGGGACTGGTTTTCATTTTACCTGATATCTCAGAAACGGTGCCTCTTAGGAAAAAAATATTCATACATATTTTATAGATAATTTTATGATCTACAATTTTTGTCTGAAGTATTTTTATGATAAAAAACTTACCGTTTTGCTGAAAATCGCGAAAAACTCATTTTTTTTACCTTTAACCTTGAATAAAACTTTCAAATTTTATTTTTAATCATATTTTAAACAATCTTACTAATTTTCAGCTTGGTGGGAATTTATGTAGGTTCGAATGTCTAAATTGACCGGACTAAAATACTGTGTGTTGTTTTGTTAAATATATAGAGGCAAATAGAAAACAGACACGAAATTTCGCACATCTTTTATCAATTTTATAGTTCATACAGTCGTACTTCGATAACTCGAATCACGATATGACTAAAAAAACCATCTTGGAGGTATCGAGACTTCAGGTTATAGAATAATAATGCATGTACATATATGTATGTGCTTATTTATTATGAACGAGTACTGGTATTTATTTATTTCATGTTAAAGATCGATAGATAGATGGATACACCGATATATTAGCTAATTTATTTTTTTAGTGCATAACTTTTTTTATAAGATTTGATTTTTATAAAAATACAAAGGTTTGAAAGCATATTTTGATGACAAATAATCGTAGAAACTACCTCACTGCTTAACTGCATAGTACCTACTGCTATTAAAAAGACACTAAAATCGTACAAAAAATTCGACTTATCTTCAAGTTATCAAGATATTCGAGTTATAAAAGTTAGAGAGTTGAAGTTACCAAGTAAAAATTACTGACATTTCTCATAGTTGATGCTATTCACTATTAATTTAGTTCAACTTATCAGAAATTCGATTTATCGAAGTTTGACTGTATTTTAAATCTATAAATAAAAAATTTTAATTTACAAATTTTCTCCCCTTAAAAACTGAATAACATTTTCTTTTATCGGCCATTTATAAACTGTGCCGGATAAATACATTTCTTAAATCAATGAAGCTATTAATTCTTGTAACTCCATTTTAAATTCAAAATTAAACTCATAATTGTACCAATTGTTTATTAGGCCACACCACTCTGTAGCTTTTTCAGATAGTCTTCTTATCTGTAAATAGAGCTGTAAGTTTAATATTGAATTTTAAAAGCGTTTCTGTTTTGCCATTTTCGTTTTATCCGTTTAGTAACTTAGTATAAGTAACCATACTTACGCCCGTTTTACTTTTTTTATTTCGCTAGATAAAGATATGCTTGTGTATGAAGTATGTAAGTCAATATGTCACTACAATTAGCACTCCACACTTTTTTAATAAGCCAAATTACACACTTAGTAATTGTCCGCCCCCCCCCCTTACCTGACCTGCTTAACATTTGATAATGTACAGCGCCTATGTGTGTATAAATATTGAGGTTACGCAAACAGAAAATTTTATTGGATAACAAAATGGTCTAAGTGCTAGCTAGGTACTCCTTTTACTTTTACAGACGTCTTACAAATCAAGTAATTAAAAAAAAGGAGTACCTACATATCGTATTATTTCAAAAAATAACGAGATTATTTCTCAATTTAAATACCTAGATAATTTCTAGAAATTCTTGAAAAATAATTGTTTAAATCGAAAAGAAATTTATGATAAAGTTTTAGTTATATTAACACATACTGTGACTATTATTTTCTTTTCTCATCACACCAATATTATAAAGGCGAAAGTTTGTGAGTGTGTGAGTGTGTATGTTTGTTACTTCTTCACGTCTAAACGACTGGAGAGATTTTAATCAAATTTGGTATAGAGTTAGCTGACACCCTGGATTAACACATAGGCTACGTTCTACTGGGGGAAAATATCTTATTCCCATGGGAAAATCGATGAAAATGAATTCGCGGAATATTATAAATGCGAAAGTAACACTGTCTGTATGCTTCACAATCTCGCCTAAAATTTACTGAACCGATTTAAATGAAATTTGGTACAGAGATAGTCTAGAGCCTGAGAAAGGACAAAGGCTACTTTCTAATGCGAAAAAATAGTTGTAAGGGATTGAAATAGGAAAGTTTATGCGGAAATAGGTGTTTGATTAGATATAAATAAATACGGCATTCAATATTTGTAAAAATTTTACCCTAACGGAGATAAAATTAGCCGATGAAAGTTTTTGTGAAATGACGTCGTCCAAAAAGCTTACGGCCCAGAAAATGAAAATATTAAGTGTAAAAAGTTATAAATAGTCCGGTCAATTTAGACATTCGAAGCTACATACATTCCCACCAAGCTGAAAATCAGTAAGATTGTTTAAAATATGATTAAAAATAAAATTTGAAAGTTCCCCATCTTTCCCCTTTATGGAAAAAGTTTTATTCAAGGTTAAGTGTAAAAAAAAGAGTTTTTCGCGATTTTCAGCAAAACGGTAAGTTTTATCATAAAAATACTTCAGACAAAAATTGTAGATCATAAAATTATCTATAAAATATGTATGAATATTTTTTTCAGAAGAGCCACTGTTTCTGAGATATCAGGTAAAATGAAATCCAGTCCCTTATTTTATACGCCAGTGTAACCTCGAGACAACATCTGTCTCCTGTTCAATTGTATGCGTGGCTAGGATCTTATACCTGCTTTATGTCAGTGGGCCCAATAAATGAAATACTGTTAGTCTCAGGGTTACCAGATTAGGGGATTTTCTCCAAAAAATAGGGGATTTTTCCTTTGGGGTATTTTTTGGGGATATATTTTTCAGAGGAATTCTTCTGGGGAAAAATTTGCCTCTACAATCTTTTTTCTATTTGCACTGAATATTTTCTAGTTCGTTGGGATTTATTTATCACATAGCTTATTTTGGGGTATTTTAGAGATACATATTTTATATATAATTTTATGATCTACAATTTTTGTCTGGGGTAATTTTATGATAAAACTTACCGTTTTGCTGAAAATCGCGAAAAACTCATTTTTTTGACCTTTAACCTTGAATAAAAATTTTTCCATACAGGGGAAAGATGGGGAACTTTCAAATTTTATATTTAATCATATTGTAAACAATTTCACTGATTTTTAGCTTGGTGGGAATTTATGTAGCTTTACTCTTATTTTTTGGTCTAATTTGACCGGACTAAGAGGTTTTGTTTATTTGGATCAATAAAAGTAGTTGAATACTAAGCTATATAAACTATTTTCAACTATAATTAAACTATAATAATCTATAATATTATAAATGCGAAAGTAACTCTGTCTGTATGTGTGTTTGGTACAGAGATAGATAAGTAGATATAAAGGTAGAGGCTTGAAACTTATTTTTTAGGTTTTTGATTAGATATAAATACGACATTTAAAGTTTGTAAAACTGTTACCTTAAAGGGGGCAAAAATAAGGAATGAAAGTTTTTGTGTAATGACGTTGGCAAAAAGGCTTACGGCCCAGAAAATAAAAATATAGAAGAAAAAAATTTTAAATGCTGGCGAAAGTCACTATTCCACGCGGACGAAGTCTCGGGCATAGCTAGTATAAACTATAAATTATAAGGATTTTTCAAAAATTTTAATATGTATGAAAATATAAATTTGCTGGAGATTCTTTCAAACCTTTTTAAAGTTTACTGCAAGTTCCATAAGAAATGTACTTTATAACTCAGACTCACCATTCCGTTTAATTCTGTTACATTATTTTGTACCTACGTATAAGTAGAAAATATAATAAAATGGAATAAGATATGCGAACATCGTAACTGAAAAATTACGTTTAATCGTTTTCTGACTTGGAAATATCGTCAATCTTTTTTAATTTTTTAACAATAGTTTTCTTGATTTATATTACAAATAAAAATAAATGTTTCTACCAAAGAATTATTATTATCTAACAATGCTCCACAATATTTCCGTAAAAATGACTATAATTATTTTAAAAAATTGATCCAAAATACATTTATTTATTCATTACAAACAATAGATGGATTTCCTAATATTTTAAAAAGACAACGTTCAGCAATTTACTACAGATAACATGATAGACAATTCAGAATTCTTATAAACGATTTTATAGTTGAAAATTTTTAATAGGGAGATGACAAACTCCGAGATCATTCTCATCTGATGATTAGTTAAATAAATACTTCTTATTTTAAAAAGTTTAAAATTTCTTCATTAATTTTAATTTTAAATTTCCCTAGAATTTAAAAGCAATTCGGTTCTTTAAAGGAGTTTGAAATAAAACTCACTTTATAAAATTTAAAGCGAATAGTTCAATTTATTAATAAGCACATGTCTTCAATAATTTACTATACAATTACTTTGTACAAATGTTATTTTTATTTTTTATATGTATATTAGTCGTCTAATGTACTCTACAAATACTGTTCGTCCATCAAATTCGTCACTGTCAGGGCGATTGTCAGTTCTTGGGTGGAAGTCGGTTGGTTAGCATAAAACCTAACTGTGGCACTTGGTGTCAACATCAGGAAACCGTTTCTCGAGAATTTTCCCAAAATATCAGCAGTTTCCAACCAAACGAACAAGGCGATCTTATCTGATTCTAAACCAATATCGTATTCCCTTCCATCAGGCGACACCATATCTACGGAAACGATCTAGAACAAAGTAAAAAAACATTGTTTATGTATGTGGAAAGTATTGGTAGGTAGATGTTACAAAAAAAATGTCTACGAATAATAATAGCGAATGATACCGCGAAATCTAACATGGTTGAATCAAAGAAATATGATGTTGGTGTCCTAAAATAGAGAGATGACCATAGAACAGCGGAGAGGCGCGCGTAGCTTAGTGGTCTAGATCGGTGCTTAATATTCGAAAGATTGCTAGTTCTATTCCGGGGCCCGTCCACCGTGGTTTGAGCGTTTTCTAAAGTTTAGGAACATACGATTCCACAGGAAGATTTCCCTTCTATCTTCGTTCAGTCCATCACATCTTTGTCACTCCAACCATCACCCATCCCTTACACCCTATACAAACATCATCAACATTAATTCCCACTTCATCACCACTCAATCGCATATCAACACTAACACATAACCATTCCCACACATTCCTCGACCACCACCCTATCTCACATCACAACCGTTCATTCTCAGACCATCAACACCTATTCCCATACTAATACCCACCCATTCTCAAGATTCCTAAAGAAAAGACTTCTCGACTTTCCACGCCACTTTTCTTCTGCATATACGGTTTGTCTCCGACTAAAGTGACAACATGATAGTACTGGAAAAATTATCGATAAAGATCTCTTAAGGGAAGAGTCTATTTTATCCGGAAAAGAATTTGGCCACTTGAAATTTTTGTGAGAGTAGCTATACTATTCTGGATTTTGTTCAATAACTTTACTAAAAACTAAACTAGACAGTTCCTAGTGAACTGACAGTTCAACGCTAGCGTTGAAGACCTTGACTCAACAACGTGAAGTTCCTGATGATGTCCCTTACGATAGGAGACGAAACGTCGAACACTACTAACATCACCATGGTGCGCCATGGGGATTTCATCAAACAGGCATGGTTACAATCCGAAAATACAGTTTCATCAGACGACAACCGTGGAACCAAATTCTAGTTCCTTTTTTATTTAACACATAACAAGTATCTTCATTGATTTTATGTTAAAAAGTTGCAAAACTATCTACAGTTATTTTTATAATGATAATTGAACAGAAGAAATAATATTTTTAATATCTCGAGATCGAGCACGTTAAGCGTTAGTTTTATTTAGCAGAGTAACTTTTACATTAATACACAACATTAAAATTTTATATCATTGTTGGGTTCTATTGTTGCAAAAAAAAATAAGTATTTACTCATGTTTTCTTTTATTTAACAAGGAAAACCATCTAGTTGAGTTTTTGTAAAGTTATTAAACAAAATTTTGGGCGGTCACTTCAGTAGATTATGCTTATACTTAAGGTCATTCTCCATAAAAAAGTACCTTCTTCAAGGACTGAAGAGAACTACAGACAGACAAGCGTAGCTAGAGCCCTTAACGTTTAGAAGGCAACATTAACTCATTCTCAACCCCCGCAGATCATTTATTTTCCATATTTCAATATGCTATCCTTTTTCCTCCTAATGCGCTTTCTTTTTCTTCGGTGCAAGTTCAATTTAAAACTCAGAGCTCTAGCTACAGTTGTCCGATAGTGTATTTGTGTCACTTTTTGTACATTTCCGCTTTCTTTAATTAATCCTGTCTTATGTTTTATCGTTTTCCTTTAGGAAAATGAAAACTTTATTAAATAGCTTACCTTTACTGATGGTGTGGGAATTAGGGCATCCTTCAATGGTATAGGAAACACATAATTATCAGGAGCAATTGAAGAAAACGGGTCATTAACGGTTAAATATATAAAACAATGTTTACTGGCAGTGCCCAAAGTTCCACATCCATTATTCGCCAAATAATTATCGACAATAAACGATTTAATTAGAGTAGACCTTAAGGGTTGCTACAAAAACAAATTTATTTGGACTTCGAGTCGATATAAAAAATAATCAAATCTTTACCATGTCTACTGTTATTTTCTCTTCAGCCACTGGCTCAAAGAACATCCAATTTTGAACTCTAATCGTAACCATTACGTTCGGTATTGGGTCAACTTTGTCTGAAACCAAATATATCTGCAAGTTTCCTGTACGAGCCAGGTAACCTGTCACAATTACAGGAGCGAAAAAGTCTTTGACAAAATAGTGCAACATCTTCCATCGGTTCTGAGAATCTAAAACAGTATACAGAGGTTGATTAAACGTTTAAGGGATTTTTTTTAAATTATAATAACCAATTCCTGCCCAGGTTGGAGCTGCCCACACGTCGTTCAGTTGCCAGTACAATGCCCCCATTGATAAACCGGATCCATCGTCAAAGAGGGTGTTTTGCATTGCTCTGTAAAATTCTGATTGCAACTTGACTGCCACGGCTTGTTGTATCTGTGTTTAAAAAAATAATTAACGTTTAAACATTTTTGATTAACAAAATAATTTTGAAAGCTAAAAGATATGAAGACTTTTTGTAAATGATTCGATAATAGTATAAATAGCTAGCTGGTACCAAACGAGATGTAATATGTGACACAAACAGAAGATAATACAGGGTGATATAAGTATTGTTATAGACAAAATAGGTACTTAATAGTCAATGCAAATTTAATGTTATGATGTTAAATAAATATTGACAAGATTTGTTTAAGGAAATAAATAAATCTGCAAGTAATTTACTGACCTGACTGTAATAAATAAATGTTTTGATAAAGTTCGGGCTATTAACAGGGGGCAAACGAAGCCTCAATTTTATCAAATACAGCATTTGATTGTATCCTTCAGCACCATAATGGTGCTGCCTGTTTATCATAAACTTGGAGTATATCTGCAAATCGTCAGTATTGTTCGTCGCCGTTCTCATTGTGTAAAGAGATGGTAACGATTCGAAACCGTACTCAGAAGCAAACTTTGTTCGTGGAAACGTGTCAGCGTCCCAACTGTCTACACTATAATCATAGTAATGAGCTGAAAGTTAAAAAATTGTTGCATTCAAAGAATCATACATTTATTTCTTTTGCATTACTATCTCCATATTGACTGCACTCGGGTAATGTTCCGATGAATCCTTGCTGAACCGATTTCACCCCGTTTGTCGGACTCGATGTTGTGAACGGTTTCGACTTGTCGTACAAGAACACCTCAGGGGCTACCGTTTCAACGTATAGCTTTATGTAATCCGATTTATATAAATTGTAGTTTATGTCAGTGCCATACCTGTAATAAACATTTTATATAGATACTAATAGAAATGTAGAAAACCCCGTTAGGATTTTTAAAAGTATTAGCCGATACTTGTTGAAACTGTTTCCATAATAATTAGGAAAATAAGACCAAATAGCCTCAAGAAAAAAAATTATTGCACACACGACAACGTTGTTTTACCGCACCTGATTCCACTGTGTGTGCAATAAATCTTTTCTCAAAACTTTGTGTGTTTTATTGATGTGAAATATCTATAGTCGCGGGTAAACCGGATTGTTGGCGTGGCGAACGTGGCGAGCGTGGCGATTGCATGACGCGGCGACACTCGCCATGCGCAAGCGCCTGTGCGATTCTCTTCCCACTCGATTCGACGCTCTCGTTTACTATAGTAAACAAGAAGATGGAAGTGAATTAATTATGATTGTTGTGTACATTTCACCTAATAAAAAAATTAATAATATTTCATTTTTACATGAGAAATTATTTCCGTACAGTCATAGAGGTTCAATAATTTTTAAAACCAATAAAGACAAAATACCATTGATTTTAGCTGGAGATTTCAATGTAAATTTTGCTAAAGATGAATCAATGCCATTAATTACGTTCCTCCGAAAAGAATTTCAATTACAAATTAACAACAATCCAAGAGAACCTACTACCAGATATGCAACAGCAATAGATGCTGTATTTATTAGATGTCTTGATAATGTTATATATATATGTTGATATGTTCAATACTTTTGTAAAAAACTTCAGTTATCCTCGACCAATTATCACAGTAATGCTGTCAGAGGCAACATCGAATATAACTAGGTATTACTGAAATCACTGATTAAAAGAATTGAGTTTCACATCTGCAAGGCGTCCCGTGACGGCTCACATTTTTTATTTTCTTATTCCTTTAGGGAGCATACTTTCTGTTCGTCTTTTCTATCTATTCATATGTTATTATCTTCACATAGTCTCATTAATAAAAGGTAACAGGTTAGACTATTCTTATTTTTCAAGTTTTTGAATAATTAGAACATTTTTTTAATAATTTGTTTCTATTTTAAATATGCTTTGTAAAAATAAATATTGTTGTATATATTTATATGCAGAAACACTTATTTCTATTTCGAAAGGTTTAAAATTAAGAGGAGTTGGAAATTGGAAAACTACATTTTAAAGCAAAAATTACAAACTACACTTTTCTTCTTATTCTCTTACAGGGATTTTACTGAAAAATGATACGCCCATTTAGGACTCTTTATTTAATTGGATTCTTGATTTTGGAGAAGAAATTTTAGGACACTTTTTATACCTAATTAAATTAAAGAAATCTTTGGGTAATTAATAAGACAACTATCCAAAATACCTACTAAGATTATTGATCCAAAAGTAGAAATTATAAATTTAAATTTTTGTAAAACTAATTTTTTTGGACTTTTTGCCATTTTCCAAGTTTCTCCCTTCAACTCCTTAAAAGGGATTTTTTTGGTATGTCTGATAAAATCCAACAAAAAATGTTTCGTCTTTAACCTTTTAATCGTTTCAAATTAAGAGTATTTATATAAAATATTCCTAAATCTAACTTCTAGAAAAGCAATAATTAAAAATATTACTCTTTTAAATTTTTTAAAAATTTGTGCAGTTATATCTTGATTAAAATATAAGGTAATGAAAGTCAATAAACTGAATTATTTTTTGATTAATTAAATCAAAACTGACTTGTTTTTCATATTCTATTCGACTTACCAGTTATATGCAATGGCTGCTTCGTTTTCATTATTAGCTGCCCAAAGAGCAATACTTGGATGGTGTTGCACCCTCTTTACAGTACCTTCCACTTCTTGCCTCACATTTCTATAAAAAACGAGAACCTTAACATTATTGTTAAAATAAAAAGTAGGTAGTTAAGGTAAGTTAAAGCATGTTCTTTAATAATTGTTTAAAATGAAAACCCGAACGATTTAACCCTACAGGCCTTAATCTAAAAATAGAAAATTTTTCTTAGGAATACTGAACAATATTACTGGAATACTCTTAATAAAAAAAATGGAAAGAAAAATTAAAAACAAAGGAAAGAATAACGATTAAAAAACCGATTGTTCATACCTTTGTATAAGTTTGAGATATAATTTAAATTAAGATAAAAATAGAATCATTATTAGAATTTCAAGAAATTAATAAAGTTCTCTATAAATATTAATTTTTAATGACTAACCAATTTTTTTCTTCTGAAATTGTTTGCTTATTAATCGTAATTAGTTTAATATTTATTACTTTGACATATATTCTAAATAATGGTGACATAAATCGAAACTAAGAATTTAATTACCGAGTAAAATTAAAGATAAATTAGTGAAGTGAAACCTTTCTATATAATTATACTAGCTATGCCCGCGACTTCGTCAGCGTGGAATAGTGACTTTCGGCAGCATTTAAAAATTTTTTCTTCTATATTTTTATTTTCTGGGCCGTAAGCCTTTTTGCCGACGTCATTACACAAAACCTTTCGTTCCTTATTTTTACCCCCTTTATGGTAAAATTTTTACAAACTTTAAATGTCGTATTAATATCTAATCAAAAGCCTAAAAAATAAGTTTCAAGCCTCTAGCTTTATATCAACTTATCTATCTCTGTACCAAATTCTCATTCAAATCGGTTCATTAGTTTGGGCGTGATTGCGTAACACACAGACAGACACAGAGTTACTTTCGCATTAATAATATTATAGATTAATATAGTTTAATTATAGTTTAAAATAGTTTATATAGCTTAGTATTCAACTACTTTTATTGATCCAAATAAACAAAACCTCTATAACTTTTTACACTTAATATTTAATTTTCTGGGCCGTAAGCTTTTTGGACGACGTCATTACACAAAAACTTTCATCGGCTTATTTTATCCCCTATAGGGTAAAATTTTAACAAACATTGAATGTCGTATTTATTCACATCTAATAAAAATCCAAAGAAATAAGTTTCAAGCTTCTATCTTTAAAAATTACGGAATTTCCGCATAAACTTTCCTATTTCAACCCCTTACAACCCTTTTTCTGCATTAAAAAGGAGCCTTTGTCCTTTCTCGGGCTCTAGACTATCTCTGTACCAAATTTCATTTAAATCGGTTCAGTAAATTTTAGGCGAGATTGTGTAGCATACAGACAGAGTTACTTTCGCATTTATAATATTCCGCGAATTCATTTTCATCGATTTTTCCATGGGAATAAGATATTTTCCCGCAGTAAAACGTAGCCTATGTGTTAATCCAGGGTGTCAGCTAACTCCATACCAAATTTTATTAAAATCGCTCCAGCCGTTTAGACGCGAAGAAGTAATAGAAATAAAGAAATAAAACAAACTTTCGCCTTTATAATATTAGTGTGATAAGTTTAAATTTAATTTCTACGTTTAATAACAAAAATTCTACAAATAGGTAATTGAGTTGGCTTTTACTCGGTGAATGTTATTATTCGTGTTTTTTTAATCGAAGATGAGTAAATAAATACAGCAAACTTATCACAAATCTTCGACAGAAAACAAAAATTCTTTAGTAGATGGCAGTAACTTGATATTATATCAACTTGCTTGTGTGCTGATGTTAAATTACTGATCAAAATCTAAAATTTTTCATTAATTAGAAACAAAATGTAGAATCGTTAAAATAATTAGTAGATGCGTCAAATCCACGTATTTTTATTAGATTAAGTAAAACTTAGTCTTGCGAATTACAAGTTGAATTTTTAAAATTTTGGTTTTACTATCTTCTCACCCTCTTAATTTTTTAGTGAAACTTAAACTGCTTTGTAATTTGTACTTCAAAAAGCACTTGAAACTTTTTCGTTGTGTTTGAAGCTTTTTTTAATGTATATGATATATACTTAAAGTCACATAAAAGTGCTTACAGCTCCATCAAAGTAATAAGAAATCAAAAGAGCTTTAAACCTTTTGGTGTATTAGAAACTTTTTTAATTTAATTCTGGCTCTTATGGTGTACCAAAGGCCTTTTCCACAAATGGGGTAAACCTTTTAATCTGATTCTATTTTAGTCCCTTTTTTCACAGGTGCTTCAAGACATTTTACGTATTTAAAGCTCTCTTTGTTTACCTCCTGGTATTAAAGACCTTTTTGCAAGTGCTTAAAGCTGTGAAGTTTATTTGTTGAAAAGCATAATTAGTAATTCGGAAGCCTTTTGGAATTTAAAACATAATTTCGTAGAACAAAGCTCTTTATGTAAGAGTTTTTGGTTTACTGGTTGGATTCTTTTTTCGTGAATTTTTGGGGAATTTAGTTACTTTCTCTAAATCTGTCGTTTTACAAAAATCTCTACATATTATTTTACTCACATTATCAAATAAATAGTTTCACATAAAAGATGCTGTAGATATAGTAAAACTCACTCGAGAAATTCGTCCTCCACTGGATACATGGCACAAGCGAACATAAAATCTTGCCAAATTAAAATACCATACTCGTCAGCCAATTCGTAAAATAGATCTGGTTTGTAAGTACCTCCACCCCAGTTCCTGACCATGTTCATATTCACTTCTTTCGCCGATTGGAACAAAAATCTCCACTGCGTTTCGTTTTGCAACTGCTCTGGTAGCATGCTAATGGGAATGATATTCGTTCCCTTGGAAAATATTGGAACGCTGTTAACTTTAAAGTAAAAAGTTGTTCCGTTTCCTAAAATCCATTAAAACAAAGTTTAAATTAAATGTAACTGTGATGTATTCATCCAGGAATCGGAGTCAATTAAAATGAATTGCAATTTCAACATCAAAACTAAATTGCCATTAGGTAATTACACAGATAGAGTGGAACAAATAATATGTAGTTGTTGTTATTGTCGGTCCATTATTATTTAGTTACCTTTTGGTATTTGTCAATTAATTGATCATAAACACGAGATGAAGCGAAATTGAGCGAGACTTTTTAGTAAATTAACTAAAATTTGCACAGAAGCTTTTAATTTTAATTCATTTTCATTAAATAAATTGCTAATGATGTAAAGATTGCAATTAATAAATTCTTTTACATTCCTCTAGAGCGTTTGTAATCGAATACGATTTGATTAAATTTAAATCAATTAGCATCAATTACAACGCAACATAGCATAGTGGTTTCAATTAGGTTGTTAAATGATCTGCAAAAACATAATTGTTGAGTATTAAAAATTAACTGACCTACATCGTCTTGGATTAACTCGATTGTTCTGAAGCCCACCCTTAGAATTTTTTCTGATTTTTCGCTTTCATCGGCGCTTGTAAACGTCACGTTAAATTTATATAAAACCTGGTCTCCATATCCATTTGGCCACCAGGGTTTAACATGGTACTGTATGAAAAAAAAAGATATTTAGTAAGTCTTTGTTCTAATCGTAATCTTACACATTCTTAGTTTTATCCAATTAATTGATTGGTATTGAATATTAAACCTTGATCCCTAGAATTTTGTTCTTGACCAAAATGTTCTTGTAATCTTGAAAGTTAAAGGGCTTAATTTTTTAAAGCATTAGATACTAAACTTAATTTTATATTTTTAGCAAAATCGTCATGAATTCTTTTTGCTTGAAGGAATGTCCAAAATATCTAGTAATGCAGTCAGCAAGACTAAATAACCTTTGTCTTGGTCTTGATCTTACACTTTCTTTATCTTGTTTATTTATTTGACTGATCTTAAACATTTAACCTTAATCCTTAGTATTTTGTGCCTGCCTAAAACGTTCTTTTAATCTTGCAAGGTAAAGGTGTTACTTTTTTGAACCAACAGTTATCTCGATCTTGTATTTTTAGTAAGATCATTAAGTTTTATTTGTTTATAAAATATTCACCAAAATAAACTTTGCCCGATCGTTTAATTAATTTATTGTTTTTAAACATAAAGCTTTGATTCTTGAAATTAAATTCTTCACCAAAATGTTCATAAAATCTTGCAAGTTGAACACCTTAACTTTTTCATCTTGTATTTTTAACAAGTTTATTAAGTTTTATTCCTTAAATAAATTTTTAAAAACCTCCTAATTAATGATGAAGACAGCAAAATCAAATACACTTTATCTAGGTCTTGTTCTTACACTTTCTTTGTCTTGTTTACTTAAATGATTGGTAGTAAGCCTTAAACCTTGATCCTTGAAATTTTGTTCTTGACCGAAAAGATCTTATAATATTCTAAGTTAAAGCAGGAATAATCTTGATCTTGAACTTTTTAACAAGATCATTACCATGTAGACTAGGGTCGATAATTTTTGAAACAAAAACAAATTATAGTAAGATGAAACCCATTGGAAAAGGAAGAGAATATAACAGAAATGAATGGAAAAATAATTTACGGGCGATCTGAGGTGGGAAAGGGGAAGAGGGTGACTTTTAAAGGGTAAAAAACGTTTTTCCTTGATTTCCGAAAAAACTACAAGTCTTATGGAAAAAGTTAAATGGCAAACTTGTAGGTAATAAAAAGATCTACAACTTTTGTATTTCCACTTTTTCACATAACCTCAAAATTTACGTGAAAAATTCAAATAACCAACTTTTTGGTTTTTTATTTGTCTTTTACAAAAAAAATTTTGTTTTCCCGAAATTTGGTGTCCCAAATACGCTGTAATTTTTTTTAATTGAAATATTTATTTTTTCACCTTATTTTTACTTAATATCGAAAAAGCACCCTAAATTTCAATCGGAAATTCTCACGTCAAAATATCTGCTTTTTTAAAAACATTGGTGGGCTTTTTCTTCGTTGAAATCTCTACTTTCTGATGGTGTGAAAAAAAATATAAAAAACAAAAAAACTAGATTAATGTTTTTAAAAATATTATAATGAAGAACGTAATCAGTAAAGTATGTGAATTCAATAGTACGATTTACATGCATATTTATATATTATGAGGTTTTCTATGACATAAATGTAATTAGAATTTAATAAATCAACTTTTTTACTGAAAAAAATAGAAGCGGTAACATTTTTTAGATAAAATTCCCTTCGTTTTTTGCATTTCCTGAGAAAACTTACCATAGCAATGTATATTTTTTTCACACCACATCAGAAGTAGAGATTTCGACGAAGAAAAAGCCCACAAATGTTTTTAAAAAAGCAGATATTTTGACGTGAGAATTTTCAATTGAAATTTAGGGTGCTTTCTCGATATTAAGTAATAAAGGTGAAAAAATAAATATTTCAAATCAAAAAAATTACAGCGTGTTTGGGACATAAATAGGTAAGTTTTCACCAAATTTCGTGAAAACAAAAGCTTTTCGTAAAAGTTAAAAATAAAAAACCAAAAAGTTGGTTATTTGAATTTTTCACATAAATTTTGAGGGTATGTGAAAAAGTGTAAATACAAAAGTTGTAGATCTTTTTATTACCTACAACTTTGCCATTTAACTTTTTTTCATAAGACTTGTAGTTTTTCCGGAAATCAAGGAAAACCGTTCTTTACCGTTAAAAACTCACCCCTTCCCCTTCCTGACCTCATATCGCCCGCAAATTATTTTTCCTTTCATTTCTGTTATATTCTCTTCCTTTTCCAATGGGTTTCATCCTACTATAATTTTTTTTTCACTTTTTACTATTTTTGAAGGCTTCAGCACTGGTCTAATGGCTAAGAGTATGTATAAGCCAGATTATTTTAAAATGGGTTATTATTTTCGTAACAATAAAACAAATTTTATATTATCAAGGCTTTTGTAAATTTAGATTGCTGTATATATCTTGAAATTGCAAGTTTATTCTTGTTAGAATCACTGAAAACGCAAATATGCTTGATCCGACCTGTAAGGAGGATGATCCAACAAAGTGTGCCCCTATTGGATTAAAAAAATTTAAGTTAATCTTGCCTGATGTTGAAAAGCATTGTCATGATGAACGTATCAGGTACACCGATGTGATTTTAAGATAAAAAATCAGATTTTTTTCACCCCAATGAAATAATTACCACCAAAATCATATCTGTGCACTTATACTTCCATCACGTCACTGCTCTCAATATAATCTAACTTAAAATTTTATAACCCGATCGGAGCTTACTTTGTTTGATCATCCTCCCTACAGACCATACCTGGCGCCTTGTGATTTTTGGACTCTTATTAAGAAAGAGGATAAGAATTCACAACTAAAGAAGAATTATTGTGCTTGTGAAGTAAAGTCTGCGCTTCTGTTACAAATCGTATTGTAATTCAAAGTTCACCTTAGGTATAGAGACGTTGGCATGTTGTACAGTTCCATTGGGCAATAAGATCACCTCATACAAGTTCGATATTGTGTCGTTCTCAGTGTCTAACGATATAACGAGAGTTCCTCGATTGCACGGGCTTCCTCCATTTCCTGCCAAATAAACGTTCACATCCACGTCCCACATGTCCGTTATGGAGTCGTGAATTATTTCTATTGTAACATCGCGAATTACTGAATAACTATAAGCTTCTAGGTACAAAGGTTTCCTAAAAACAAAACAAAAAATTTAATTTAATTGTGACTTTGTGTTAAAGCAAATAAGCAGCTCCGTTTTGGGAGAATGAAAAAATTGGTCCTTTTCATTAACAAACTTTGAATGCTGTTTGAAACATTTTTATAAATAGGTCTTGTTTTGAATCAACTCGATTTCAAAACAAGAATTCGTTAAAATCTTCTTCTTCTTGAGATTCTTGAAATATTGTCGATAAATTATTGATAAATGATGAAAGAGTTTCTTACCATATTCCCATTGAAGGGAATGCTGGTCCCCAATCCCAAGCAAAAGAGGACTGCATTTTTCTTATGAAATTTACATGACATTCTCCATTGTAAGCATCATCCACACATTGTGGTAAACCGACATAGGTGTTGTGTTTGTCAAATAGTTCTCGTGCTTTATTCACAGGCGAATAAAATATTAAAGTAATGTTATTAGCTCCTTCCTAAAATTGTTTTCTTTTATAGAAAAAGTACTTTGTAAAAATTTGTATATTGTATAATTTCCTGTTTGTTAAAAATTACAATTTTGTGGTAATGAAAGACATTTTGTTTATCAAAACTCGTATATCAACATACAATTTAAAAAAAAATGTTTTCGTTAAGGACATTTTTTGAAGTTTCTTAGAATTTTAGTCGCTTCTCTGTCTTTGTTTTACAGAAGTCAATATGATAACCCTCGCATTTTTTAACATGTACATATCCTTAAAAACAATAGTTACAGGGGTTCAAAAATTAACTATTTTATTTTTATGAAAAGTATCTTTAGCATTTATTAAAAGATTGCAGAAAACCTGTAGCAATCATTGTGAGAGGTACTTCTATGGTTTTAATGGATCTGTTTCTTTTCTACGTATTATCAACAAATACTTTCATATGCAACGTGTGGTTATTCGTATATTTTGAAAATCTGTTTAATTTTATTTATTTATTTCTTTTTTTTTTTAATGTTAGTATTTAATATTTTCCTTGTTAAACTTTTTATTTTTTAAGACTCATATCTCATTAACACATAATTTTCGAAAATTTCAACGGCCCCCAATTTCTTTCTTGAAATCAAAATATCAAAGTATGTGTTACAGCAGTCTGCATGCTGACCCTTATATTTTCTAATACGTGCTTAAAATTCAAGAATATTTAAAAAATTAAAGAAAGCCCATAATGTGCTCTTATTTTATCAGATCACGCGTCATATCCCTGAAACGGATTTAACTATTTTATTTTATTTTCGGCAGCATTTAAAATTTTTTTTTTCTATATTTTAATTATCTGGGTCGTAGGCCTTTTTGCCGACGTCATTACACAAAACCTTTCATTCCTTATTTTTACCCCCTTTATGGTAAAATTTTTACAAACTTTAAATGTCGTACTTATATCTAATCAAAAGCCTAAAAAATAAGTTTCAAGCCTCTAGCTTTATATCAACTTATCTATCTCTGTACCAAATTCTCATTTAAATCGGTTCAGTAGTTTGGGCGTGATTGCGTAACACACAGACAGACAGAGTTACTTTCGCATTTATAATATTATAGATTAATATAGTTTAATTATAGTTTAAAATAGTTTATATAGCTAAGTATTCAACTACTTTTATTGATCCAAATAAACAAAACCTCTATAACTTTTTACACTTAATATTTTAATTTTCTGGGCCGTAAGCTTTTTGGACGACGTCATTACACAAAAACTTTCATCGGCTAATTTTATCCCCTTTAGGGTAATTTTTTTACAAACATTGAATGTCGTATTTATTCATATCTAATCAAAAGCCTAAAAAATAAATTTCAAGCTTCTATCTTTAAAAATTACGGAATTTCCGCCCAAACTTTTCTATTTCAACCCCTTACAACCCTTTTTTTGCATTCCAAAGTAGCCTATGTCCTTTCTCAGGCTCTAGAATATCTCTGTACTAAATTTCATTTAAATCGGTTCAGTCAATTTTAGGTGAGATTGTGTAGCATACAGACAGAGTTACTTTCGCATTTATAATATTCCGCGAATTCATTTTCATCGATTTTCCCACGGGAATAAGATATTTTCTCGCAGTAAAACGTAGCATATGTGTTAATCCAGGGTGTCAGCTAACTCCATACCAACTTTTGTTAAAATCGCTCCAGCCGTTTAGACGTAAAGAAGTAACAAACATATACACTGACAAACTTCCGCCTTTATAATATTAGTGTGATACTTATCTTCAATATTTATTACAAGTTATCAAAAAACTTACAGTAAGAATTCTGGGAGGTACTTTTGATGGTTTTTTATGAATCATGATTTTGTAGGTATGTGTTATTTATCAACAAATTATTGCAGTAATTAAAAAAAAAGTTTCAAGGTATGAAACCCTGAATATAATTCCGATTAGGTTTTTCTTTTAACATGTTAACGAGATTGATTAATTAATTAATTAATTTCGTTTCATATGATAACAACCACTTGCCTCAGGGTCACAATAAACAATAGTTTTATTTTCAGTTTCGTAATTAATACCTTATACTTAGAGAAAAATTACTGTTAACTTAACTGGCAAACACTTGATACATTTAAGGTGATATCTCAACATTGCACTTGTGCCTTACCTTCAAAATGTTTTTGACGTCAAAAATGTACCTCAAGAACATGTTTTTTGTATAAGCCACCTCAACGCCGTTTAAAATAACAGTCGCAAACGTATCTATACCCTCCATAACTAGGTTAATATTTTGCTGACTAAGAATTTCTGGATCAACTGAAATTACGCTTAATTAATGAATTGAACAGATTGACATTGGAAGTCTAACGACTTTTTACCATCGAAAATGCGGCTGTAAATCCAATCCATTTTTGAGACCCATCGGGTGTCTATGTCGTTATTTCCGTAGTATATGTCGCCTATTATGTCACTATTCATTAAGTCTCCATAAATACTACCGGGGACTGTAGCTGGGAGGCTATAAACTAAAAAGAAAGATTCTAAAAATTCATCTGCTTGAATAAATTGTTTACATAGCGTAGTAAATAGAGAATTTTGTTAATAGGCAGTTGTTTATTAGAAAAATCTGTTTAAAATGCTTTTTGAAAAATGTTAATGTTTAGGTAATATTTCCTTTTAATATTATTCACTTTTTAGAGAGATCTCTAATTCCTTTGTTAAAGTCCCATGTAAATCTACTGGACAATGTCTTCATTATAAGGACTGTAATCTCAACGTTAAGTCCAAAGTAAAAAAAAAAGTATTTACTAAAACGTTTTGGTTTTTTGAAGTCCCAATTACATTTTAAAATACCGGTTACATTGAAAAGTAATTAAGTTGAAAGCATCAAGCATTCGTAAAAGGGGCTCTGATTATACCATTAAATCAAAAGAGCTTCAAATGTATCCAAAGGACTTAATTTTGTCTCTCTATTTAAACAGGTTGTAAATAAATGCACTTAAAATAAATAAATAGTATTTGTCCTCTTTGAAAGACAGAATGCACTTTGATAAAAAAAGTTGCCGACGTAATTAATAATTAATTTTCTTTTAATAGAATACCTACATTGTTGATTTTTGATATCTAGTACTCAATTTATCTCTGATTATGTTCAGCACTGATTATTAGTAAATCATAACGATTAATTAGGTCGAGTGTGTGTTGCTACTTAATCATCAAGTGCTTCGTACACAGGCATATAGGTAGACACCAAAAAGAAATCATAATTATTTTTTCATTTCTATTTCCGGACATTAAGACAAGGACTAACTATAAAAAATATACAACCATATTTAGCTTTCTAATTGTTATTTATTGTAAGTTAATTGAATAGGTAAATAACGAAAATTTGCAGAGTATAATTTTGGAATGAATCCAATACCTACCAAAAAATAGTGTGCATAAGTAACACGCAAGACTTATTACCTGATAACTAGTATGAATTTTTTTTTATTTATTTTTGGAAAAAATTAAAGTAGGACATTAATAAACGAGGACTTCCATATAAAAATGATGTATTCAACTCAGAGCTGGATAGAACTTTAGTACTTGGTAGTTAAAAATGTGCTTCAAACCCTCTCAGTGCTTAGAAGTACAGTATTTCAAACCCTATCATGAAGAAGTAATTGGGACTTCATAAATACGTTATAAAACTACTTTGTAGTTTGAATAAAAAAGTGCTTTAAACTCTTTCAAACTGCTTGAATTACTTTCTCTTTAAGTTCTATTTAATTTGGTTTAAATCAAGCCGTTATAGTGTGTTGCAAGCCTTTTGTACGTGAACATTTGGTTCCATTTGAACCCCTTTTGGTTTAATTCGAGCTCTTATGGTATATTCAAAGCTTTATCCACAAATGTTTAGAGCTTCTTATATAAATATTTTCAAGAAAATTAGTTAAGGTGGCGAAAAACGAAAACACAGAACTTTAGTGCTTTGTGCTATAAAATGTACTCCAAAGCTTGAAAGCACTAAATTTCTAGCCCTATTATGAAAATGTGGTTGAAATTTGATAAACGAATTACTCTATAAAAGTGCTTTGTGGTTTGTAAATGAAAAAAGGTCTTCAAGAACTTTCAAAGTGTTTAAAGTCCTCTCAAAGTACTCAAAACCTTTTCAAAGTAGATATTTCAATCCCTCTTTCTTTAAATTTGAATTCATTTGATTTAATTCAAACTTTTTCAAGCGCTTTAAGTTTTTGAGTCAAGTCAAAGCACTTTACACAAGTGCTTAGGGTTTCCTTCATGAATATTTCGAGATACTTCAGGTAGGACTGTAATATACAAGAACTCATTCATAAATGGAACGGTATTTTCAACTTAGAGCTTTAGTGCTTTCTGCTTAAAAGTGAGCTTCATTGTTTTAAAGTTCAAAATTACTATATTTCATGCCCCTCACGACCAAGTGGTTAGAACTCCGTAAAAGATTCGCTTTATAAAAGTTCTTTATAATTTGTAAATTAAAAAGGGCTTCAAGCGTTTTCAAAGTGCTTAAAGTAACCCTTTTAGAGTTCTTACATCCCTTTCGAAATTCAAGAAACCATTTCAAAGTGCTCAATTTTTTCCTTTTCACAAGTGATTTGATACATTTGATTTATTTGAAGCTTTTTAAGTTTAATATAAGCCCTCATGATATATTCAAAGACCTTAGTGCTTTGAAGTTAATTACTTTTCAATGTAGAATTCTTGGATTTTAAAATATAATTGGAACTTCAAAGACCAAAGCACTTTAAGGACGATCTTTAGGCTTAACGCACAGAGTTTTTTATTTTGAAGGCTTAATAAACTTCCAATTACAAGAAAACAATTGTTTTACCACATCGTGGCTCCATCGGAAGTTGTACGATTATTCTTAAGTAGTTTCGTGTTTTTTTGATTTTTCAAAAATAAATCGTGACTTACTGTTGTCAACATCTTTAACGCGCCAAGTGCCATTTAAAGGTTGTATAACTGCAGATATGGTAAAGTGTAGAAAGAAACTGAGTACAGTCAAAACGAGCCACCTGCTTCTATGATCCATTTTTACAATGCAACCCTTTGGCGGGTGAGTGGCGTTGTGAATTTTTTACAAAAACCACCTTTGACACACACACACAAACTTTCACTGGTCAAATAAAAAGTAATTTATATAGGCCGAGTAGTTGCCCTTGGTGTTACTATATTTTTATTATCGCGCTCAGCTGATACACATTTCGTACTATTTTACAAACATTGATAGAAGGGATTGTTCTACTAATAAATTAAACCGGCAAAATCAAAATTACAAGATAAGGAAATACTTATGTCCAATAAGGCTTACATACGTAATTGTTTAATTAGATTAAACATTAAAGTCGGCAAGTCAATGCTATGTCGATAAAAAATGTTTAGAATATGTTTCTTTTTTACTTGCTACATAAGGATATAAAAGAGTGACAGTAAAACACGACTTTAGAAACAATTTTACATAAATTTAACACTAGAGGTTTATTATGTACAGGGTCCCGAGACAAATTCTAGTTATCTAACTGAAACTTGTAGAAAAATCCTTAACACTTTAGAAAATGTTATTTTTGTAGCCATAACAGGTATATAAACAAAAACAAAGTAACATTACAGTGTTTGTGTGTAATATTGAATTAGGTATAACAAAATTGTTCTAGTAATGTACTGTTTTTTTATACGATGAAGTCAAGGGGTGGTTAACTAAAATTGTAATACATCAAGCAAAATAAAGAGACCTTAAAACATTCTAGAATAATTTTAAAACTCTTTAAAAATATATTAAACTTCATACATAAAGTAATCCAAACATTTTTTTTATTTCTTATCCTTATCCTGGATTGATAGGGACTATAATTTTCAGAGCGTCAAAATTTGAAATTGAATACCTTTTCTACTTTTCAATCTATTTCTGTTTCTTGTAAAAGCGTTCCTCTCCATTTACAATTCTATGACAAAAAATTCTTACAGGTACCTAAGCTGTGATTACATAATTACATTATTAACTAAATTAAAACTTAGCATTGCACGATTAGAAATACTGGAATATCATTATTTAATTTGGACTAATGTAATCAATATTTCAACAGGAACAGCATATCAGCATTGGACCACCAAGTGCAATTAGACATTGACCTTACTTATGATATTCCAGTACTGAGTCCAGTCAACTCACTACGTCCTCGTTGCGCTAAAGCAGCTAACGAAAAAAAAAAAAACATCGGAGCCAAGGATTCATCCAAGGAGGAGAACCAATTCTGGACCACGGTCATCAAACCCAAACTAAGAACTCACTTTTATATTCCAGCACTCTTGAAAGAAGAAACGCAGTCTCGTCTCAACCTTGTGATGAGATGCTGGGTTGCTAGCATCACGTCCTTAATACAATACGTTACCTGGAACAAGTAGAAATGGAGGATAACAACAATTTGAGTTTTTTGACTCCCGATGCATTTCATCGAATAGAAAATGGATTGCGAAGAAACTAAAATACAGTTTTGATAGTCCGATTCCTGCTCAATGTGCAGCACGAAAACCAAACCTCGTACGAAAAGAACCTCAACATTTCCAAACCAAAAAAGGACTAAGGATAAAATTCGAGTGTCCCTAAAACAAAATATTCACTATTTCCAAAACAACAACAGAAGAAAAGTCCTCAACATAAATAGACAGTACATTTCAACATCTCATTTTTAGTGTTTTATTTGTAATTAAGTTTCGAATTTTTTGTACAGTTAGAAATAAAGCATTTTGAAACACAGGTTGGGTTTTGAGTTGTTTATACAAATATTTTGAGTTAAAAAATGTTCCGAAAATCTGATTTTCAACAGATGTTTGAATTTCAAAATTGTTTAGAATTCTATAAATAGCACATATTAAACGTTAGGATACCTAGGTCGGATATCCCAAAGAACTTTTTAGAATTAAATACATTCCAAAAATCAGATTTTAGAAGTATGTCATATTGTGGTACCATAACTCGTTAATTAGTCATTCAATTTTAAAGTCATTTAGACATCCAGAGAGAGCGCATTTTTAAGCATGAATACCTAATAATAACAATAAATAACAATTTTGAAAGTCGCGAAAAAACGACAAATGGTAAAATTGGATAAATCCTAAATCTTAATACCATATGCTGGAATTATTCGAAATATTTTTTTAAAGCCCGCAAAAACTCATAAGGAAACTACCACTAACGAATTTTGAAAAATGGTAAAATTGTAATCTCAAATTGCTTGAACAGCAGATCGTTAAGCCGGCGACCGACTAGTAACATTTACCTGTAATGTAGCATGTTACAATTCGAGTATTACACTAGTCAGTGGTCAGTGCAGCGAAACGAGCAGCTCGAAGCGAGCAACGAGCGCGAACGCGTGCTCCATACGCCTGTCGGTTTTTTCGCGAATCCTTTTGACTGATACATTACAAATTGATTACAAATCAGTGCAGCTCCTGGTGTGTTCACTTCGAACACTTAATACATTCATTACTATATTTTAAACTGTGCGTACTGGACGTGTATGAATTTGTATTTTATATAAATATATACTTTATATTGTATTATTATTATTTATTAATTTTATATAAAAAACAAAATCCAATTAAAATAAACGCAGCACCCACAACTTGTTATTCACTCATCTTTAACTCGACTGAGAGAATGGAGCACTGTGAAATCATGCATTTGTAACAAACATTTGTAACATCAAAAAAATGACTTATTGTAACGTAAATGTAATGTAATGCTCACTTTGAGCATTACATTACATCGCTCGGCTCAAGTCGGTCGCCGCCTTTATAGTACACACTGGAACTTAATATCATACTTTGGAATTTTCCAAAAAAGACATTTTTTTATACTGCAGCCAACTTATGCTCTCCTGATATAAAATTCGAAAATTTGGAATAAAATTTAATCTTAATTGTGTCACGTTAATTGTTGATGAGACCTCGTATAAACCGCGAAATTAGTAAATTTCCAACATTTTTATTAGGAGAGCATAAGTTGGATTGGGTCTTTTTTGTCAAATTATTTGCTTATAAGGCACAAACTTAAATCTGCAGATGACTGTATAATTTTACAGAAACCTGTAACTTAATTTTTTACTAGTAGCCCATAGATGTCGCCTTATAATTAGAATACGTTTTCAATATACGAGGTATACTCAATTATGATATGGTAAATTTTAGATCATATACAAGGTATATTTAAACTTGAGCTGATACTAACTTCAATAAAAGGGAAATTTATTATTAATTTAGAAAAGAGAGCAATATAGTTGTTACGTTCTTTATTTTTAATTAAATAGATAATCACCATAATAAAAAACAAAGTATGTATTTAATTATTGTAGGAGGAAATTGGTAAAAATAAATTACAGAAAATAATTGGTGGTACAATTTTTATACATTTATTAGGATTTGATGCTAAAAATTGCCTTTAGTTAAGACTAAAAACTATATTATTATCACAGAATTGGTGAACATCATACTCTCTAAATAATGGAAACCCGTAAATAACAAAACTTTACCACATAAGAAACTTTACATCAACTTACAATTAATTCGGATTCAAAAATTTACAAGCCCGCCATTTAAAAAATTAGTTATTTACCTACTTATTTTCTTTCTCTTGCATTCCCTTACGTTCCAATCATTTCTCTCTCACACACACCTTAAGCCATCATTATAATATCCCTTAATGACCTCATCACAGCATATTAGTATTTTATATATGCATATGGTTAAAATTAATGCACAAAGTTAGAAAAAATATACATATAAATGTATTTAGAAAAAAAAAGTAATCTGCAACTCAAATAGATTTGGCCAGCACGATTCTTTATTATTTTTCCTTATATTACTCCTTAACAATACAAAAATTTAAGCAAGTATATTGTGTGGAGAAACGAATTTTAGAAAAATAAAAATTAAATCGAAAATGTTTTGAAACTTTAAGCGTTGAATATTTTGAATGTTATTAACATTTATAACAGAAACATGTTATTATTAATTAAACACTTTTACCAAACCAATAAACACTAATTAACGAAAATATTAGCAAAGAAGTACGTATTGTATTAGTAAATTAATTTTCAAGAATAAAATAAAAAATCGTTTACATCGGCCGATTACCTTAGTATCTCGTAACGTAAAAATAATGCGAAAAATAAGTGGCAATTTTGTGAAATAGGATTAATACGTAATACCTAACTCCTTAAGATAAAAGTACGGCTAGAATGAACATTAAACCCTTGCACAACCCGACCTTTCACATTTACCTGCTTATTGTCACACGCCAATTTACATCATCAAATTATCAACTTCGTCAGTTTTAAAAATTTGCTATCACCGAAGGCTACCTAAATGCTTTTATAATGTTATCTAAATGTTCTATAGTCTTATGTAATTTCATTTTTTCTTGTTCAAGTAGAAATGATTCAGAATATAGTTCTCGTTGCCTTTTCTCCAGAATTTTTGCCTCCTGCTGTTTTAATGCCATTTCCTTCTTTAGGTGTTCGCATCTTTGCTTCAAAGCTGTACATTCCACATCTCTCTCTATAAAAAGAAAAATTTACAATAATAATCAATTTGAAATATATATAATAATATTTTTAATACCTGCATTGTACTTATGATAAGCCTCGGTTACTTCTTGAATTCCTGGCCATCTAAACTTGCCTCTGCTTTCATCGTCGTCCTTCTCTGAATCTATTTGTTTGGAATTTAAATTATCAACCAGTACCATTGTGAAAGGTAAGCAGTTATACATATTACAATTTGGTTGAGTTGTAACAGCTTTCCAAGTTCCACTTTCAGAAGAAGCATCCTTTGTGCAACCACTGCTCAAAATTTCCTTATTTCGTTCTATTTTCGAGTTCAGCAATAGATTTCCATTCTGCCTCATCTGATTATGGTACTCATTTTTACGAGACATGGGCAAGTTACTATGGTATTTAATACTGTATTTAATGACTGCGGATCCATCTTCGTCACGTTTCAACCTTTCTTCAATAACTTTCATCCATGTATTCTCATATTCTGTAAAATAATGTATTTTTTACTTGTTTATATACATACAGAACATTTAAATGTTTTTCGTACCGTATCTTACTGGCAAGGAAACTGTTTTCAAATGAAGCTGCTGCAAAAAGTCCTTTTTCATTGGAAAATCAGGAGCAGAAACAAGAAGCGATGGCGATGTTGAAGGCACAGGCAAATCTAATGTGTTAGAGTTATTTTTCTCTTTTTCGTCGACGGGACAGTACCAACTTGGAAGCCATTTTCGTCTTTCAATTTTCTCCAACTCCATTGCTAATCATTACAAAAGTATCGACTCAGTTGATTATAATTTAACAAAACAGTTATTTAATAAAAGAAAAAGATATTGCAATAAGTACTTACAATTTTTCTTACTGTGAGTAGTGAGCCCAAAAATTTGTAAGAATTCCAATTTTTCTGATGTGATACTGTTTTTAATGGGAGGTCCAGATTTAATCCATAAATCTGGAAACTCTAAACTGTCACTGCTGTCGTCCGAATAAGAGTTACTCCTTTCGGAATCCATCAAACAATTTTCTTTTATTAGCTTCAATTTGGTAGAGTGCTTCCTTCGAATTTTTCTTCTTTGTATGGCTAAATCTAACTTACTCATCTTTTGTCGTTTAACTGGAGGTTGGCAGTGTGGTATGGGTATATTTAAAACTGTTTTGATTGCAGGCGAAGGCTTATCCACAGACAATGGTACGTTTTTGGTTGATTGAACTTCAGAATTTAACCTTTTGCTAGTTAAAGGACAATTTTCGTTCGTTTCTTCAACTAGAACTTTTATGTTTTTTGAAATCTCCAAACTTTGATTATTATCCAACATCATCTCTTGCTTACAGATTTCGCTTTTTTCAAGTGACGTGTTTTCGTTTTTCTTAGATTTTGAAACCAACGTGTCGTCGAATTTATTTAAATAGTTGTTGTTTACTGTCGAAACATTCTTCGTATCCTGGTCAAGGGTAGTTATTTTTAAATGAACGTCTTCAATCATAAGGACATTTCTTGTATTCATATTCTCGTTAAAAGTTGTAAGATCGTTAGTGTAGGAAGAAGAATGAGACTGAATGGGATAATTTGGTGACGGTACTGGTAACTGAGGGCTATGGGTTTGGTCCACGGTAACAATAGTGCTCACTGGGGTGCTGGCATGTTTTACATCAGTTACATTATAAGCATCTAAATAACAGGTCTTTGGGACTTCCCACACACTGTTCTTGATAATTTTACAATCTCCAATGTCAATGTCAATTTTGTAACTGTTTGAGACTTCCAATGTCTTCTTTTGTGATGTATTTAAATCCCCTGTTTCGATATGACTGCCAGTTCTTGAATTCTTAGAAACTCCCCAGGCGTCTGTTTGAGAAATCGAACAATCCTGAATTTCCGATTTGTGTTTCAAAACTTCCCACAATTTTTCCTGGGATCCTCTGAATTTCCCTGCTTTAGCCTGGTCGTCATGTTGGCAATTTTCTGGTCCTTCAAATGCATTTTCTTGCGGCTTTATACAATCTCCATTTCCAACTTGCATACCTATTTTACAAAGTTTCGGCTCTTCAAAATAATCTTTTTGCGACGTTAGACCGACATCCAATATTCTCATGACATCTGGGCTTTTCTTCTCTTCAACCTCTTGACACGTCCTTACATTTTCCACCGCTCCACAATAGTTTTCTCTTTCAATATTGTTTTTGACCTTTTTACTATCCAACAACTGAACAGATGGTAACTGATTGGGAGTAGTTTGGGTTTCATCAACAGATAATTTCTTTAGACTATTCAATTGAAAATTATACGTTTGCTGAACAGGTTCGTAAGTGATAGATGACGTGACATTCGTGACGCAAGAGGTAACGGGAAAATTTGAGTAAATGGGTGGTGGTAGTGGCTGCGATAGTGATGGAACTAACGGTTGACACGGCTGCATATTCATTATGGGTGGCTTCCTGGCTGAAACAAAGACAACCACATCATGTCAATGTCTAATAAATCAAGTTTCCAAACGAGAAATCACAAATGAAAACATTAACTATAATTTCACGTTCATGCAACTAAATAATTTTTGATTTATTAAAAAAAAAAAAAACTAATTTTAACTAGATCAGAAGTGAATGACGAATAACAAATTTACTTTACTATTTCAATTTTAAATCAAAAAGGCTTTAAAAAATACCAAGTTTATAATAATAATCTAAACAACAATTACACACAGTTAAATTAATGAACTCTTCGTTAAGCCAAAAATTGTTTTCTCGAATATCGGAGTGTTAACATTATAAAATTATAAAACAATAATGATTTGATGACTTGTTAACATGTCTGTATGAAATAAGCAAAACTCAAAAAAGCAAGTAAGTTAGATGACTTGATATTTTCTGTTTTCATTTAAAAATAGCATTTGTATGCATTTTTGTAACGAAAATATACAAAAACAATTAAATAAATTAAAAAATTACCAAATATCAAATAATATCGGAATGAAACAAAGACCAAATTATATATTAATAAAATTCTGAGTGAATTATAATGATGAATAAAATAGTTTTTATCAGCTGCTTAATATTAATGAAACATGATTCTTTTTGTTTTTTTTTTTTTATAAAAAAAAAGAAAAATTTCATATAAACAAATGCACTTTAAAAGTAGGCTTCGTTGTTAAAGCAAAAAAGCACACCCTTATTGGATAACAGCCAAAAGCGTCAAGACAAAAAATCAATAAGCAAAAGAAGGACCAACGAAAACAACCACAAATTACCGAAACGACAAATCTTTAGGTGGAGTACAGAGAGACAAATGACAAGCAATGGCGGGCACAGGAATAAGTCAGGCAACAGTTTCTCCATTTTCACGATTGCCCTCACCTGCTACAGGGGCAGTGACTGGCAAATCGGCTGGATCCTCCTTGGTAACGGTCGCATTGCTCATATAAGTAGAAGGTGGTGCGGCAACTACCTTTTGAACATTTTCGCTAGACGTTATCACGATTGCGGTATCGGCCATGGACGCTGCAGGTGCAGACGAAACATACACCGAAGTGACAGGAGGCTTCTCGTGCACAATAGGGCTAGCCCTAGTAGAAGTAGTAGTGGCAGTACTGTTATGAACCAGTGAAGAATTCACAGACTCGTATGACGAAACCCTGGCCGAATGATGAATCGAAATTGACGAGGACATGTGGCTCGAAACAGGTAAACTGTAAGATGTTTTTGGTGTTGGTGGTTTTGGCAAAGACTGACTGACATTATTAATGACAGGACCAGACGGTTGCATAATCGTCTGAGATAAATTTAGACCATAAGGAGAAGCCGATGTTGAAGGCGGTGGTGGGTGAAAGAGCATATGAGGAGAATGACGTTGAAGTGAGGGACTCGATCGTGGAACTGGAGACGACGAGTGATGATTCTGAAGAGGACTCGGCGGAAGTAACGAGGCAGACTGGCGTTGAGCACTGCTCGTGACCAAAGAAGGAGGATAAATATCTTTGGAAGGTGGTAACATCGATCCTGGATGCATCATGGACATCATTAATGGCGAATGCATCGATACATGGGACATAACAGGTGGAACATGCGGAGATACGCGAGAATGCTGTTGGGCAGCTAAGGCTTTTTCTTTTTCGCGTTGCAACCGCTCTTTTTCTCTTTGTTCCCGTTCTCGTTCCCTTTGCTGTTGCAGTTGCTGCTGATGATGGAGTTCCCGTTGTTCTTGAAGCTCTCTTTCAATTTGCTGTTCTTTCTGAACCATTCTCAGCCTATGCTCTTCTTCTAATTTAAATCTACAATTAAAAAACAAACATTAAACTAAATCACCTTCTAACTATGTACCAAATAATGTAAATGTAATAGTTACCTTTCATGTATATAAAGAGGAACCGATGGACCTGGTAACATGTATGGGATATACGGAGATCCCATAGGGGTCGTCCAATGTGGTTGTCTTAACAGTCCCATTCGTTCAAAGTACAATTGCTCGTCTAAAAGAGATAATGTCGGTGGGTAACCATAGGGCGGATAAGTGGCGGCCGCAGCAGCTGCTGCCGATACATCCAAACCTATCGGTAGCTGCGCCAATCTGTAATTAACCCAAATAACTAAATTTACTTCCTATTCCATCTTGCTCATTTATTTACCTGTCTTCAGGTCTGTATGGTTGAAATCCACTTCTTGAAAGATCAGATGTTATAGAACATGTGGTCGGTGGAATAGTAGGATAACGTTGTTCCGCAACACCGGCAAGGGTTGAAGTTGGTGGTGGTCTTGCAATATCAGAAGCACGAATGTTCTGAGTTACATTGGTTGTTCCTAAAAATAAATATAAATTTTAAATTATCAGTAGATATTCTAGCACAAACATGTATGTAGTATATAAATGAGTAACGAAAAGAAATTTAGTTTAATTTGTTGGAAGTATTTAATTTGCCTACACGAAGATACCGACCTGTGTCTTTATGGACAACAGTATCGCTCACAGAAGGCGACACGGTGTTAGCGTGTTCGGCGGAAGAAAAAGGCACAGATTGTTGAGCGAGGTTCCTGAGTGCGGCCGCAAAGGAGTGCGAAGAAGAGTTGTTAAGTGAAGCACTGCTACTAGACTGGGGCTGGGTCACAAGAGGAACGGTACTAGAACGTTGTTGTTTTAACGATCCATCAGAAGCCACCCCTATTGTGCCACCGACACCCTTTGGACTTTGTGTTATAGCTAAAAAAGAGGAAATTTTTCCCGTTTAGGATGAAAAATTTGAAAATCATCACTCAGATAATCGTAATTTTAATGGTAATGGAAAACGGAAGGACTCAACTACAATCAACAATGTGCGCCTTAATCTTGCAGATGAAACTTCCAATTTAATTTTACGTTTTACTTATATATATCTCTTGTAGTTGAGAACTATTATCTGTGTTATAAAAATTAATAACGCACATAAAGGTACGTTGTAGCTTATTTGCATCATATAACATTTAATGGGAATTTTTTTACGAGTAATTTATTATTAAATAATGTAACAATTTCGTTAATGTGCGCCCGTAAAAATACGTATTTATGGACTAAAATAACTAATGATTTATTATCAAGGAAAATACAAGGATTATTAGTAAACATACTTTGTAAAAATGATCGTAACAAAGCCAACATAAAGTTATTTAGAAGCCATTTTATAAAACGTATTTATTTTATTCAATCATTCGTGAAATAAATTTTAAACCAATCAAACAGTTTAGAAAAAAGGTGATAATAAAATCCATACGTTTATTGGAAAAATAAATTTATTGTAGACAAGATCCCTTATAGTTACATATTGCTTAGTTATACGAAATTTTGTCTTTTTATTTCTGACGGAAGTATTTATTGTGGTAAATTTATATAACTGGGTTTTAAATCATTCAAACCATTTTAATTTTCTTTAATTAATATTCACATACAACCAATAGAATTTTCAGAAAATAATAAAAATATAATTATCATTCAAACCATTTTAATTTTCTTTAATTAATATTCACATACAACCAATAGAATTTTCAGAAAATAATAAAAATATAATTATCAGCAACAGCATTAAATAATCAAAAAAATAACCAAATTGTTTTAACATCAATTAAATTAATACCTACCAAAGGCCTATTAAGAAGTAAAATTGAATGAGTGAAGGAAATTTTTAAGTAATTAATTACTTCAAAGAGAAATAAATTATGTGTTACACTATACCTTAGGCTATTGCTTTTAGATTTCTGTACAATAACAAGCAAAAACCCAAATTATATACAAAAAAACTGTGAACGAGCAAGGTGCGTTTTTTCGGTTTATTATTTATCAAAATTTTCTCTAGTCAGTAATTTTAAAACGTCCAGGTTAAATTTTAAAAATATACGCGTTTGGAGTTATTGTCTGTCTGAAAGTCTTACCATTATAAAAATGACCATGTTGACTTTGAGACGAAAAAAAGGAGCAACTATAATCCATCGCTCGTCACGACACGAGGGCATCAATTCCCGCCCTCTCGTTTTACTGTCCGTTCATCATGTAAAGCATATCGCGACACAGTATCACTTTCATCGCAAACATATTTCCTTTTGATCTTTAAAAATTTCACGAACAAATACAAAATCAAAACACTCTCAACATGATTCATACATACAATAACCGAAAATTGCACCAAAACGCACCCTTTTTAATCACTGAACAAAACGGGTTGCATGCCACCCTTCACGTACGTATTCATATAAAACTCGACTCTTGCGACCGCAAAAAGGCAGAGTTATTGACAAGCGACCGCGGCACGACCCTTTCGTCTACGATACTTGATTTCCACCCCGTCCGTAGCCAGAGGCTAAGTTGAGGGGCGCACAGAGACAGAACAGCAACGGCGCGGCGAATCCCTTCGCGACCACGTCTCGTATTCATTCGATGTATACTACAAACGGACGGACGACACTATGCCGGCGTCTATTTTGCGCAGACAAGCGCCGAATATCTCACGAGAACAGTGGTTGTAGTGATATTGCTGTAGCACTTACCCCAAAAGAACGAGAGAAAGATAATAAAGGAGACCGAGAGAGCGCGAGAAAAGGAAAAAATGAATCCCTAATTTAATCCCGTTTTTGCCCCCTTTTGCCACCATAGGCAACTATACCTGTTATACATGTTATCTTCGTCGGGAGTTTAGTACATACTTATATATATACATACATCGCGCTTTACCGCCCTTCCAATTTGTACACTCGATTAACTTCTCACAATTTTAACTGGACATACAGGGTAGAAAACTAAGGTCATAACGGTTATAACCGTCATACGTTTCATCCATAATTCATTTAATAATTTTTTTATTTTAATTTTTGATTTTACAAATTTACTTATCTATACTTTCTAATCGGTTTTATAAACTTATACTTATCAAATACAGGGTGAGCTATGGCAACTTTACCTTTGCATAAAAACGTCTTATTATTATTTATGTAATGTACATGTTACAAAAACAAGTCGAAGGAAGAACTAATGCAAATAATTTCTGTTTATTTAATTACTCAATTATACTCAAAACTATTTAGTTGAATATTACAATGCAAATGAATAAATAAACAGTTTAACATATATAATTTATTAATTTCATTGATTTTATATATTACTTCATTTATTAATTAGCAATGATAACACATAAATACAGAATTTGTAACATGACATTCTTTAGACGTTTCTGATGATTTTGGTATCCTGAAATCAAATGTGAAAACATATTTTTTCTATCGCCCCTTGTTACTCTGTAACATGCACGCGTCCCGTCTGATTTCACACGGCGCACTTAATGACTTAATTCAAGATTTAAATCTATCCAAATCGTGACGTAAATATACTTTTTACCGAAATTACAAAAAAATCTCTCATTACATCCTGTAAGATGGGGATTTTATGTACACAAGAATAGAAATATGATCTAAATCTAAATGATATCTATTTGTATCTAAACTTCATGAAGTTCATATGAAGGAATCGTACAGAAGCATGCGATTTCTTTCAGAATATTTTCCTTATAGTGAATACGGGTGGGTCATAAATGGCGATTTAAAGGTGATAGACCTATCTATCTTCTTGGAATTCAACGGGAGAATACCAAATATTACCATTATTTTTCGGAACTAAAAAAGTGTTATTAATGATAAATAGTTAATTCTAATTGGACTGATGAACAATTTTGTAAAAAAAATGGATCGGATGAAAAGGGGTTCTTATATCTAAACAAAAAATTTCCGAGACTTATTGAAGTAAAAATTAAGAGAACGTATTTGTGGTCCTGTAAAGAGGAATAACGAAGGATGAAATATTTGAGTGCTAAATGAAACTGAATTGCGAGTTTGGAACACTTTAAAATCAGATGTTGCAAATTTTCTTAGAAAAGTGCCAGCCGACAATTACACAGATATTGCGAGTGAACTATTTAATGCTTATAAACAAATAAGATGTAAAATGCCTCTCAAAATTCACTTTCTTGGTCCCTATATTGATTTATTTCCCGAAAATTTATATACAGTAAGTGACTAATATGAGAAACGGTCCCATGAGATATTTCTGCAAAGAAAACCAGATAACGTAAATGGAATAATGATTTGCTTGCTGATTACTGAACGTTGTTAAGGAATACTACAGAATCAAAATATCGTCCTAAAGCATGACAGTGACATTCTAATACACATTTCAGATTAATAATAATGCATCTAGTTATTTTTGGTTAGAAAATAAAATGTCTTATAGTAAAAAAAGTATGACTGGTACAAAAAATTTAAAACTATTTTTGGCTTTTTCAGCGAGTTTATACCTTATTTTGTATATATCACAAAAAAAGTTAATTTTTGTTGACCAGTGAGTTGGTTTCATTATTTGAAAATAAATCTTAATTTATTAATTAGCAATGATAACATGAGGCCCTTTAAATACATATTATAAATGAACATACAATAAAATAAATTCACAAAATTTCAAAATTTTTATGTGCCTATTTTTCCACGTATAAAGGTCACTGAGTAGACAAATAATTATTTTATTGTAGGCACAATTAATAAAAAGTTGAAAACTTTAAAATGTTAATTTTGAATAATGAAATATTTGATAAAAACTAAATTAAAAATTAAAAAAATATCTTTAATTAACATTAAACTTACCAGACTCCGATTTAACAGTTTTTCGATCAGTCTTGGGAGAACAGTTTTTTCTAGTGGGGCGCGTTAAAAACGTTTGGGGTACCTGTAACAAATACAGATTTGTAGAACTAGTTTTTTTTGTGGAATACCAATAACATTTTATTCATGTTTATTATTTTTGTTTCAATATTACGCAAATATTGCACTTTAAGATTTACATTTGAATAATATCAAATAAAACTTCTTAAGGTTGTAAAACTATAAAATAATATAGATTTTGAACGGAATTCAAGCTTCATATTTTAAGCCCTACAAATACATAAAGCTTATTATTAATATAGAAAAAAGCTTACCACTTTGTCGCTTCTTTGGCCACTTGGTAATCGCGCAAGTGCCGCTTCCGGGCTGTCTTCCGGAGGAGGTGGTTGTGAAATCCAATTGTATTGACGCTTGTCTATTGGTAAACCCCATCTCTCGTACTCCAGGCTTTGCGTTCGCAAAGTTTCGTAACAATCCAGACAAACCACCGCATAATCGCCATTCTCCAATAACAGAGAATTCTCAGGCTGAGAATGAAATCGTAGAAACGGAAAATCCTAAATAGCAAAATAAATTATTCTTTCAAAGACGTTTATGGAATTAAAAAAGTGTGTAAGTCTAGAATACCACTGGGAAATATGATAAAATTAAGAAGTGAATGCAGGACGAATGCTTGAATTTCAACGAAAATAAACTCAAATAACGTATTTTAATTATTTTAAGCTGAGGTTTGATACCTTAGACAAGGAAAGAGAGAGGACTCATAACGCGGCGTCCGGCAGTGTGACCGATCGTCACCAAACTAATGGCGGACGGTTGCGCCAGAGGCGTAACATATGAACATTTACTCTCTTTCGTGCAACTTAAAAAAAATAAAGCAGATATAAAGAAAAAAAGGAATCCCACAACAATCTCGCCTGTGACCGAAATTTATAAAAAAAAATAGAATAAATAAGTAATACCAGAAACATATATCAAACAAAACAAGTAGGAGACTTTACTTATATCATACATGCATAGATATTATTAATATAATATAATTACAATACAACTAACATTTAAAATTGTGGAACATTAGTTCTTACAGGAATTTACTTCAATTTTGCATTTAACTGAATTAAATGTTATAATTTAAAGAAATAAGAATTTATTTTTTGTTTGATGACGTACGTAATAAACATAAAATTACTGCTCAAATAAGCAGTGCAACGTAATCTTATATTTTTTGTTTTTAATTTAAACGATAAAAACAATTTTATTTCCCATCTTTACGAAAAACAGTTCTTCGGAAGAATTTTGGAGAAAAAAAACCCCTTTCAGTGCAAAACAATCGAAGGAATAAAGTCGAGCATGCAGCATGCGCCATATAAACATTATATAATACAATATATAATTCGAATGTGGAATTCCACAAAGGGAAGTTTTTCGTATGTAGGGTTTACTATAAATACACCTAAAAAGGCTTCCGCCGGACCTGCTATCTGATGACGAATATAACACCAATATTTTATACATAATCAGTAACTACGCCTATGGATAAATTAACGATTATACTGTATGCATAATTTATAAAGGATGAAACATGAATGAAAATCGTTATAATATTTGTTATACGTAATGTCTCTGTGTTAATATTAATGTATTGTAGTCGTCGTTTTATAGACAGAAGCATCGTTTGGTAAATTTGGGATTAAAATGATTCTGCATTGCACAGAAGCAATTTTTTTCTTAACTGTGAAACGTAACTCCAGGCTCTTTTCTTTCACTGCGACTTTGGCAGCCGTATGTCGAACATCCAACCATTTTATACTAATCACAAAATTCATAAAAAAAAACTCTTAACACGTACTTTTTGTCACCAAACCAAATGGGTGACAATTCTTTGTTTGTCACCTTTTTAATGGCGCTCGCTTCGATTTTGGTCACACATCGTTCGTTATCGTAATATCGAACGTTACTAGTCCCCTCTCTTTCCTTGTCTAAGTTTGATACATAATAAATTTCCTGATAAAGTCTACAGGACTTCAAACTGGGTGGTACATTAAACGACATAGGAAAACAAAAGGTGTTAAATGTTTGAACATTTGAAGCAGTGTTGTCAACCATGATCTTTTTAACTAAAATAATTTCAACTGTCAGCTGCTTCCAGTTATACAGGAAGTTGATATTTTAAATAGAAGAGTATATTCCTTACGATCTTTAGTTTCCTTAAAACATCTAATGTACTATTAAGTTTGAAGAACCCTGTACAACATTAAATATTAAGTACAATCAGTCTGTATACAATACCTTTTAACGACATATTCAGAAACAAATTAACTGTTTCTCCCCTTAATAAGTACATATGTACGTAATTAATCATAATTTACCTTAATAAGTAACGCCCTCACTCTCTTCCTGTACGTGATGATTCCGCAAACGTAACACGAGTAGTTGTGCGTGTTATATTCTCTCTTATCAGCTGGCACAGTGCCAGAGCCTTTGGCTTCGTAACGTCGCCACTGACTGACCAGATTATGGTAACAAAAGGTACAAACCAGGGCAGAACCATCTTCACGCAACTGCTCCGCATTTGGAGGACTCACATGCTTCAGCAAATAAGGAAAATATGGAGCATTCCTTCCTGCAATATATTAATAATCAAACTCAGCTGTTTAAAAGAAATTGTTTCGAGTAAAATTATGTTTTTTATATTAATTGTATTAACTTTAAAAATTAATAAACAATTACCAAAGAAACGATTACGTAATTATTAAAAATCACATGAAAAGATAATCTTGATAATAATTAACGTATTACCTTGTGGTTTGCTATATATGACACGTGCCAGTGTAAGTTCGGAATGCAAACCACATAAGAAACAGTAAACGCTACTGCCTGTCGAATAAGATGAATATCCTCTGTCTGAGTAAGATGATGAACTCTTATCACTGCTTCCATTCCTTACTGGGATCTCCTGACTTGGTACATCGTACCTTTAAATGGTAAAAAGTTTGCTAAGACTACTGTTTCAACAATTAGTAAAACAATATTACACAAAAAACAGGAATTGAAGAAATAAAATTTCAGTTATATTTAAAAATGTTAATATAACAAAATTAAAACCATAAATGTATGTTTATAAATTTGGAAATTGTATAAAGCATTAAAAGAAAGAAGAATGTTGAAAACTTGAAAAGCCACATAAAACTATAAATTCTACATACTGGCACTAAAATAATGAACCTAAAGAGAAAACAATTACTTCTTTAGAAATTTGTTTGTGACAAAAACTTGATTTAGAAAATCACCAAGCAATGCAAAATACGGATACATTTTACTAATTCAAAATTTCAATTTTTTTTAACTCAATTTCTATTAAAATGATTGAATTCCTAGTAAGTTTATCAAAAATTTATAATATTTAAACTTTCACTGGTGTATTACATTTTTAATCAAAGAAAACAGAAAAAGAAATGTTTCAACAAAACTGTTTATTCTCGACAATTGTTTCGACCTCTAAAAGGTCATTTTCAAGAGTACAATAGTTACTCTACTAATGTACTCTTGAAAATGACCTTTTAGAGGTCGAAACCATTGTCGAGAAATAAACAGTTTTGTTGAAACATTTCCTTTCTTTTTCTGTTTTCTTTTATAAGAAATTATAAATTTAATTTAATAAACATATTTTTTCTTTAATAAACGTGAAAAACATATTTGCAATGGGTTGCTATTTTATCCAATGACATCTTTTATTAACCGCGATACGGACACTAATTGTAAGAAGAGCAATTCACAATGACTTGATTAATTTAAAATCCTTTACTGATCTAATACTGCACTGAAGACAAGGTCCCGAAGTACTTGAAAATCGGTTTAGATTACCGTTATCATCACTATTTTTACCAAAAAACCTCTTGCATCTCTTGGTGATTTTCATTTTACGTATGTACACTTAAATCCCTTTAAAAAAAAAGACATTTCTACAGCTACTACTAACAATATAACTGACGGTAAAACGGCATACTTTCGCCTTTCGAGCGGGACCCTTTCGGCTTCAAGTGACTCCCACTGTTTGGCCAGGTGCCCAACACAACTGTTGCAACTGAGCACTCGTCCATGCGAGTCCATGCAACTGTTCTCTGACGTTCGCGACACACCCCTTAAACATGGAAAGTGCATCGCGTGTGAATTCATCCCTTCCGCGCTCGTGCTCAGCCATTCCATTTGGGAACGGGCAAATAAACCGCTGCATATGTAACATCGGTAATTTTGACCCTCCGAAATACCCTGTTGATTTCCGTTTGTCGTATCCTACAAAAGCAATAACAAATAATTCTTCAAACACTAAGACAGATCAGAAAATCGAAAAGCTAAAAAAACTAAAGAAGACAATTACTTCTAATTTACCACTTCACACGCTTTACACAAAGTTAGCGAATCTTGCCTTCGTTAACTCAACAAAGAAAAACAAGAACATGTGAAAAAGGACTAAACTAAAGAAATGTAAACAGAAGTAACATATTGCACATAAAAAAACTTAAAAAACTCCTTAAATTACTTCAATATTTTGGATGCGATAATATTATTTATCTGTTTACAAAGTTTAAGTTATCATGTGCTGATAATTACATATTAACATTGTACGTATACAGCTGTTTAAACATATACAACTTCAAACTTCTTTTTCACATATTACATATTCCATAAATACAGAGCCTTTATAAAAATTATATTGTATCTACTAAACTAAATACGCCTACCATATTTTTACTTACAATTACACGAATTTTATTTGCAGATGGCATATTAAAATATGTTAACACGATTTTTTTTATTTCACTGAGCTACAATTAATAATTATATTACACACTCAGTTGCCCTCCTGACCTTAACCTTGCAAATAAATAAATATTAACACAAAACGTACAATTTGATAAGGTGACTAATTATCTTTCCTATAGTATGAACTTCTTTTATTACGCCTTCATAGAAAAAGACGTTTATAAATTATTTTCTATGTTGAAGATTACTTAAATGTTATAAGAAATTTATAATGCAATTTTAAAATTCTTTACTTTTTTATCATTCATTCTCTAAACAAACCAATCAATGAAAATATTTTACTGTCTATGATAAAAATTGTTTTGAAAAATACGCACTGAAATATTTTATACTATTTAACTCTTAAGATAAAAATTCCAATATCATAATAAGTAAATGTGAATTAAGCTTCATTACAAAAAAAAACGACCATATATAAGGAAAAACTAAAGGCAAAGAAAAAGTTTCGATAGCAATCCTAAATTTAGAGAATCAATAGAAACCAATTAGTTTTCATGAAAATTCATAATAATGAAAATCATACCATATATCCACTTCTCTGCAATTAATTCTTAAAAAATTACGGTGAAAGAATAATCATTCAACAATACAATATAAATAAAGCAATAGTCCATGATTACAGTTTTGATTATTATTATATTTTAAATCTTTTTGACTAGACTCTTTCACGAAAAATTTACATTTTACTGATATCCGTTATTATGTTAAATATGTTGATATCAAGGACTGAATATTTAAAAAGAACTAAGTGGCTAATCGTCATTAACTTTGCTTATTAATATACTTTCTAAGGGTTAATTATATTTTGCCTTACTCACCGACAATGCTAACTATCAACCAAACAAACAAACAAAAAAAAATAAAACCAACCTGTTCTTTTCTATCCCTTTGCATCTGCCCCCGCCGCGTCGTGGCCTCTTGCACTGCTGCCTGTTGCTTCTTTTTTGCGGTTGCCACAGCCGATTTTTCAATTTCGTACGGTCTATAACGAATATCCGAATTGCTATTACTTCCCGTCTGCTTAGTTGGAATTGTAGCAACTAAACCACCAGATTGAACCAAAGATGTACCAACACTATTTGACACATCCATGGGCATCATCTGCCCTCCATGATGATGATTATTGTTGTTCACTATCACCCCGCCACACTCGTCACCAAACACTTGATGCTTTTGCGGTATTGACTTGTAACATATTGAGCAGACTTGGACCATTCCTAATATTATATTATTCTCATTAACTTATAAAATTCTCGAATTTTGAGAAACGTACCTTGCGGACTGATTGGACTAGCACCAGGAGGAGCCTTAAGCGTTTGAATAAAAGGAAAGTAAGGTTCCTTTTCGGGATTGGGGCAGCAGTAGAGAAGGCGTAACGAACTTGAAGGATATTCCAAAGCACATGTGTAACAAATAAAGGTAGTGGTGTCAACCGCTGCTGCTTGCCTTTTCCTGAGAGTGTAGTTGCGGTCCAAATGGGGCACACCCTGGCTTTGAAATACATCCCATTGTCGCAATAAATGTTGTTGACACTCTGAGCACGCCTGGACTCGACCTTAAGGAAAAGCATTTTATAAATTACCAACACATTGACGTTTTGATTTCTAAAACTTATTTTCATGTCTATTTGAGGATCGTTTCCTTTACCTGTTGAGTCCATAGGTCTCGACCTGCTTGGTCTCGGATGTAACATTAGGCTCGGAAAAAACGGAAGACAAGCTGTCGATGTAGTTTCACTTGCTAATTGTTTGGCAGCTATAAAGTCCAGACTTCCCCTTTTGAACTCGTCTCCGCATACGTAACATACTTCTGTAGCGGCGTTTTTATCGGGCATGCTGAGATCAAGAATGTCTGTACCGATGCTGCCACCTCCTGTTCCTACAGATGAATTAGAATTCTGACAGTGGTATATAGGCTGTGGAGGTGCCGAAGATGGGGCTAACGTCATCGGCGAACTACGACTGCTCGAACTCGCATTCCTTAAGTCTAAAGCCGCTTCATTCATTGTTTCATCGCGATCATCTCTATCCGATATAGGAACCTATGACCCATTAAGGAACATTACAAAATATACTAGAAGCTGCAAGAAGATATAAAATTTCTAATTAAATAACATGTAATTTGTTTAATTGTCAATCAGCATATAGACTTCGTTTGATTCATTTTCGTTAGTCACTGACTAAACAGTGAGGAAACTTTGGACTACTTTAATATACAACTATCGAAAATTCTTTAAAGAATCATTATAGTAACCTTAACTTGTGATGGGGGCCTGGGAGAGCCCCGATTACAGTAGGTCAGAGTGTTTTGCGATCGGAAATTGTTACTGCTCTCTTCTCTACCAACAACAGATTGGGGCCTCGAAGAAACAGTGGGTGGAGCTGTCGCCGTCTGAATGCCCGATGGGGGCGACGTAGCACTGTCATTATTCAGACCTAATAATTGTGCAGCGTACTCGCCCTAATCGAAATTTGAAAGTCTAATTACAACTTTATACATAAAATAAATTTAAAAAAAAAGCAAAATATACAATATTTTAAAATTAAAAAGGAAAAGCCATATTTTCGTTAGTTTAAAAAGTAACCGGTTCTTCTAATGCAATAGACAATTAAAGAACAAGTTCTAAAACAAATATTTTGCATTTGGTTAGTGTATAGTAATAAGTATTTCTTAATTGCTTGCTATTTGGTTTATTTCCATTTATTTAATTTAATTTATTTTGTATATCTAGATGTGTATGTACAATAAACAAGCTTTTTTAAAATTAATAAATTAACACACCTATTTCACAAAATGTGACATGGTAAAGCTTTGGTAACGTGTATTATTTATCATTACAATTTTTAAGTATTCACGCTTCTTTCAGGTTACGCCAGCTTGGCAACTCATCAATCAAAAATACAGTAAGAATTAAAATTCAACAGTGAGAGTGATTGATAACCGCGATACTTTTGCATCGAAAATTATGTGGCACTTATTAATACAAGTTCATGCAAATTAAATTTTATCCAGTTAATTTAAAATTATGCAGGCGTGATGGAATTTCGTTTAAGTAAAACAAATTTAATTAACCCTTGTCAAAAATATCTAACTTAGGAGGTATATTTAATTTCTGATGAATTGAACAGCAATTATAAAAAAGAAATAACATTTTGTCTCAATTTAAAATAGTGAATAAATTCTCGAATTTCTCCAACAAAAATTAACAAAAGAAAAATGAGGAAACGTTAATATTAACTTTTTTAATGCAACAACGCCAATTTTCAGTAATTACTAAAATTTTTTAGATTTTAAGTAATTAAAAAAGTTACACAAATATTTGTGACGTCGAAATATTGTTATTAAATTACACCTTTTAAAAATCAGTGGAATATTTTTAGATCTATTATTTATATATTACTATAAAAAGAATTATGTAGAAAGGTAATTAACGTGATTTACCTGAAGGCCCATATCAGCTCCAGTGTAGGGTCCATTATCAACCCTTTTAAGCCAGTACAATCTTTCCGAATGGGGTCGAGAAGCCCTTTCATATGTATCCCACTGTTGTAATAATAATGTGTAGCATAAATGACATGCCCTTACAGCCCCCTTATTATTGGTAGCAGTGTAGCCTAATGGTGGTTCGTGAGACTCCAAGAAAGGAAAATATGGTTCTTTCGGTTTATTTGGTGGTGGCTTTACATACAGCCAACAAGAATGAAAATTATTCCTATTTCCACAGACAAAACATACTTCAGCAGTCAATGTGGGTGGTTCAGTACACTGTTGCTTTTGTTTGGTTGCGTCTGGTGTGACATTTTCTGTTTTAATTGTCATCTTTTCCATTCTTTGCATTTGACTCTAAATTAAAACATACTGCATTATTGAAAAGTGCTAACAGTCTTACAGTTATTATAGAGATGACAACATATTTATCTGTTTTTTTTTATGTTCTGGCTTTTGAGTATATATTTGCATTATTTAAAACTCTTTTTTGTTAAATAAGATACCTACTCATTAGTATTAGAAGCATGTAAATATACTTACAGCGCATTCAAATAAACCTAAGAATTAATTTGATCTATCATTAAGTTTACATAAAAAAAACACTTTTACACTTATCTTTAAACCAGACGGAACTCTACACTTAAATAAAAATATATATCTAATTAATTATGTATCTTCATAATGCTTACAATTCACATGATAGTATATCTCTCATTTTTCAGAAAACTTCAAAAGAAACTAATGATGCCTTCTGAAAATATAAATCACATTTGCTACCTCTTTCATTAAAAAAAAAATTATTTTCTGTAATAAATCATTAGTTTATACAAAAACGGGTTAGCCTACTGATGACTGCCTGCTAAATCTCATTATGCTGTCAACAGCTGATTCTTCGGCCAAGTTTTTCATCAATATTCTCACCAATTTTATAATGTGTAAAATTTTAATGCAAATATTAACGTGTTTACTCAATCGTTGGTAGACTAAGTAAACAAATTTCTTTTCTTGAAAACGAAATTGTTTTTAACATGGGAAATATATGTATTTTATAACCCAAAAAATAAGATGCTTACCTTCAAAACAATCCCTGGTCCTGTTGAATATACTATTGCATTTTAGATGATATTCTCGGAGGATTTTATTTTCTTATCTTATGAACTATGTATTTCAACAGATACACCTTAAACATTCCAGTTGTTGAACATACTTTTTATGATAATTGTACAAGCATTAGTAAAAGAATCCGTTCTAAATTATTTCAAGTTAAAAAAAAATAAGACCGGCAATAAGTACGTTTTGGTTATTTGTAGTTACAAACCTAATTTACACTTTGGAAAGAGAAAGAACGGCCATTTTTATTCAGAGATCCTCGAATCCTATGCTCGAATCCACATACTACACAGTACACACGACAACAAGTCAAACTGCCCAAAAATTATATGACAAGATAGATGCTCAGTGGTACATCTAATTTGTATAAGTCTGTCTCACTTTTATTGACGTAGTGTATGAAATATATATTTGGAAGTGTACCAGCAACCGTTATCGTAAAGAAAGTGATTTTTAAAATGCTTATTTCTCCATTTTCTAATAATTAGAACGATCGAATGCTTAACATATCAATTTTTATATTTGTTCAATTTTTTCTTATAAATTGGTAAACAATAAAATAATAATTAAATACCTCTTTTTGATAATTATATGGTTTAATCTCTGCCCTATGATCTTGTAATTTTGGTACACCTAATTTAACCTAACCTAACCAAACCAGTGCCAAATATTTTTAAATTAATTAACATTAGTAAGAATTGTTTTGTCAGGTTACTGCAACTCAAAAGAATTACATTGCAACAACAACTATTACTTCGTTCATTTTGTTTTTCCAGTACACAAATTGTATAACATATTAAAACTTCATGAAATAAATTCTATCTTATTTGGGTAAAAATTTTAGATTAAGAATATATTTAGTTTCCTTTTACATTGACTGTACCTGACAGCAAATTTAATTTTTCGACGAATCAGACTGTACGTTTACTTTGACGTTTATGACCTTCAAATTGTTTTTTCCATATTACAGATAATGTCATAACATTCAATTAAAAAATGTAATGTGGAAAAAATTGTGTAGCCGGAATTATGTAATTAATTTTGTGTATATTTACTTCTTATCGAATATATTCTTGCTATATTATCTAGGTTTTGGGAACAGTTATAAACAGACCATTATTAGTAACCAATTCTGGAAACCTTGATTAAAATCTTAATAGTTCTGCCCCTCTACAATAAAAAGTATGGCATTAAATAATATTAAGAAACTGTTACTTTTAAGTCCAATTGGTCAAAATATTTCTTTTAGTGCCAGAAGATATAAAAGTTTAAGGTAAAATTTTGTTTTTGTCACTGTCTTTTTGAAAAAAAAAATTTTTTTAGTTGTAAGGTTCTTGTTATTGGAGGAGGCAGTGGGGGCTGTTCAGTTTCTGCTAAATTTGCTAAAATACTCAAGAAACATGAACTCATAGTAGTCGAACCCAGTGATATCCATTATTATCAAGCTTTGTTTACATTAGTTGGTGCCGGTATAAGGTCTCTCAAAGACTCACTTCGTAGTACTGGATCAGTGCTTCCTAAAAATTCAATATGGATAAAGAGTAGTGTTGTTGAATTTAAGCCTGAAACAAACTCTGTTTTGTTATCCAACGGTAATGAAATCAATTATGAATATATAGTCATATCCACTGGCTTGGTATTACATTTTGAAGAGGTACTTTAACATAATTGACTTTTTAATTATTTCACTAATTAATGATAAGATTGTAGGATTAAATGAAGCTTTGAAAACTCCGTATGTTTGCTCAAATTATTCTCCAGACTATGTGGAAAACACCTACAAAGTTTTACAAAAATTGGAATCAGGAAATGCAGTATTTACTTATCCCAATAGTCCTGTAAAATGTCCAGGTGCCCCTCAAAAAATATGTTATTTAACTGAAGACTACCTAAGAATTGTGAGATATTCATTTTCTATTAATTTTATGTTAATTGCATTGTAATTCTTAGAATGGTAAACGAGACAAAGTTAACATTTATTATAACACATCATTACCTGTTATTTTTGGTGTAAAACGATATGCAGATGCTCTTTGGAAAATTGTTGAAAGTAGAGGAATTCATGTCAACTTAAGGACAAATCTTGTTAAAATTGACCCTGATAAGAGAATTGCTTACTTTGAAAATTTGGATAATCCTGATATTAAAACACAGTTGGAGGTTTGTTTATGTCATTTCCTCACTAAAGAGAAAGTACATTATTTATTAATACATTCTATTATTTTAGTATAACATGTTACATGTTACTCCCCCAATGTCACCTCCTGAAGTTATAAAGAAAAACAAACTTCTCGTAAATGAAGCTGGATTTGTTGATGTAGATAAAAATACAATGCAGCACATACGATTTCCAAATGTTTTTTCACTTGGAGACTGCTGTAGCACCCCCAATTCGAAAACTGCTGCAGCTATTGGTACATTTATTAAAAATTAAAAAATAACTCGATTTCATTTTTAAAATTAATTAACATTCTAGGATGCCAATCAAAAGTTTTGTTTGATAATATAAAATGTCTGATGGATGGAAAAAAGATGACAAGATCATATAATGGTTATTCTTCATGTCCTTTAGTAACAGGATACAATTCTTGTATATTAGCTGAATTTGATTACGATTTACAACCTTTGGAGACTCTACCTTTTCGCCAAGATCAGGAAAGATGGATATTTTATTTCCTAAAGAAGGATATTCTGCCTCCTCTTTACTGGAACTTGATGTTAAAAGGGATGTGGAATGGGCCAGGTATAGTTCGAAAATTATTGCGTCTGAAGCTGAAATAATCATTAAATTTATATTACAATTTTGAATATTAACGTTTTGCATAATGGGAAAGGCCATAGAGAGCGAGAGAGAGAGAGAGAGAGAGAGAGAGAGAGAGAGAGAGAGATTTTAAATTTTAGTTGACTGATGATATATTTTTAATATTCATAATATATAGGCTTTACTAATAAAAATATTGTTTCACTTTTTAATTGTTCTACATACATAACTATATTTTTTTTTGTAAGTTGTATGTTATAACCAAACAAAAGTATTTATATTGTTTGTTGTGCTTTAATACATCAAAATATATTTTTATTAAATTGTTAATTTTTTTATTTATATTTCTGCTTAACTTTCCCACACACGAGATCATAAAGATATAGACACTAATTTACTACAAATGCTTTATTAATAGGAATGACTATAATAAAGTGCAAAATCACAGTCCAATTATTATAATATGTACTTTAATCTACCTTTAGATTAATTTAAAGTAGCTTTACTCAACCATCGTCGTTTTCTAAGAAGCTTTGGAAATAACGAATCCGTAAATTCCGAAACTGGAACATCTTCTTGGGTAAATTCCTTAAAGTTAAAATAAAAAAATAAAAAATATAGTGGAACCTTTTAATTTTTGGAGAATTAATGGGACAATAGGTCACCTCTCAACGAGATATTGCTTTCACATTTTTTAGCTGGTTAACAAGAATATGTGAAAAATAGAATTTTTTTTATTTTCTAAGCCAAACAAGATTAGAATTGATACGGGTATGAAAATAGCCACCAGAACAAATTATTTATATTATTCTTTACATCTTCTTATCTTAGTAATTTAAAACATTTAAGAAAAGCATAAGAAACAATAAAAATTTTATTTTTAGAATACTCATTAAACTTAATTAATATCTGCAATCATTCTAGGAAAGCAAAATATTTTCTTTTTTATGTATTTTTTTTTCTTTTCTAAAAAGTCAATTTTAACTTTAAATATTATGTAAATTAATTTTTATAATCCAGGATTTTTAATTTTAATTGTATACTCACAATACATTTTCCGCTAACGCAATAAGCTTTTCTTTTAGTATTTTTCCCTGAACATTCTGTCCCAAAGGGGAACCAACCCCCTTTCCCATTAACAAGATAAAACCTATGCAAAATTTTATCATCTTGACAAGCAACTTTGCATGGTCTATCCACATCTTCTCCTTCATTAGGAAAAATTTGCAGACCAAATCCAGACAATCCTTGCACTTTATCTTTATACTGACGACATATCATGGAAGCATATTGCAATGAAGATTTAAGTTTATTGCAAGTTTGTTTATTTGGCTGACATAATTGAATTGTATAAAATTTTCGTTTATGTTTATTAAACACCAAACGAATTCCTTTGCCGGGGACAATACAATTATAATGGCAACTGCTTGCAACAGTCCAATTTTCAATAAAATCTGGCGACTTTTTCTTATTCAACTTCTGTAACAGTTCCGAAGTTTCTTTTATTTTTGGACATTGTTCAGAGTGCTGGAGAAATTTAGTTTCGTCAGAAGGATTACAGATGAATTCCTAAAGTAAAAAGACACTTTTTATTTTGATTTTTATTCTAAAGTAAGTAAAAAACTTTATTTTTACCTCACAACGTCCATTTATACAATAAGTTGTGCTTTCTGTATTATTTCCACCTTTCATATTACACACTGTTCCATCAGGGAAACTCCATCCCCGTGCCTTGACTTGCCCATTTCGTCTTTGGCACCAAACAGTGCAAGATTCCTGAGCTAAACAGTTTAAACTATTTTGAAAAACATTATTCTTTCTAATAAAAATACAAAAAAAATAAGGAATTAAATACCATCATCTTTAAACGTTTTTATCGTATTATCAAAGTAATTTACATATTTTGAATTGTTCTAAACTAAATATAAATTAAATGGCAAGTAATTTGGGTTGCATAACTTTTCTATTCCATTTCTGTATTTTGGTTTCTCATTTTGAAGGCACATTGTAAAAAACATAATAACCAAAATTTAAACGTATAACATAACTGAGTTATGTAATTCTAATATTTTTTATAATTAATTAAAAATCGCTTTTTGAATGCTACTATTACAGATATGATAATAAAGTTGCATAACTACCTACACCAAACTTTATAAAAAGTGTGGGGAAATTAAATTATAAATGTTTAAAAAACGTACCGTCAAAACCATTTTTCTGAAATCCAAAACCTGTAAGTTCCTTGTCCACATCCCTTGCTCTGGTACAAATTTGATTTGCAAATTCGTTTATGGTTAAACGCGGAACATTCAAACATTGCTTTGCGACACAAGTTTGATATTTTTTATCAATCCCCTGACAAGCTCTTCCACCCCCTTGAGGACTAAAAGTTAATTAAAATACTCATTATATTAACAAACTTTTGTAGGAAAATTAAGTAAAAATCTTACCGTGGATTGTCACATTTTCTAACAGATACCTCTATTCCTGTGCTACCACTTCTTAGTCTTCCTTCTTCTCCAAATAAGCAACCTGAATCGCAATCACCTTTGGACTTCCATTTTGACCAATTGCCATCCACTTTTTCTATAACGAGGGCCTCAGGGCTGCTTGCGTATGCCATTTTAAAGGGATTTAGTTTTCTGGAAATGCATTTTCCACCCCTACACCACTAAAATAATAATGAATTCCATTTAACTTAGAAGAAGCAATACCTAATAATTATTTCGCAAGGGTTTGAAAAAGGACTTACTTACCATGTTAAGACCACATTTAGTTCCTTCAAGTGCTGGATGTGAAGTCCATGTGTATTTTTCTCTATCGCAATGTAAATCTCGACATATGTCTTCTAATGGCTGATGAGGGGAGTGTTTACTATCTTTTCCATACTTTAATCTACCTGTAATCAGCACATAATTATACATATACAGATTCTGTGAGCTAATATAATATTTTATGTTTTGTAAAAATTCTCGCAGAAACTTACACTGTTGATCAGCATTAAATCTTTCGCCTGGTAAATTACCTTCGGCTTCATGATCCAATTGTCCAGCAGAATTACCATGATCAAGCAGACATTTAGATTGAGAAGTACTGAAAATGCGCGAAACATTTTTCACTTTTTTGAAGTACCCACATAATCTACATATACAGAGTGACCAAAAGTCAATGATATATGTATTAAACATGTATGGAAAACTAATGGCAGGAAATTTACAACACCTCATCTATATTTTAAAAATATTTTTAATTTTGTAGCACTTCATATTATACCGGAAGTTGCTACCAACTTAGTTATTGAACATTTATCTGAAAAATAATAATTTCGTTGTTAAAAAATGCCATCTCAAATCATACTATGTACATATATGGAGCGATTAAGAATGTGAAATAATATATAGAATGTTCCATTGAAAATAAAACAATTCTTGCAGTGTGAACTTCTAATCTTTTAAAAATCTTTTCTCGACACCCTGTATAAATATCGACAAAAATAATAACGTGGCATCAAAGATCATCAAGTTTATTTATTTACGTTAAAAATGTGGTACATTTTCGTTTATTCGCATTGTTAATAAAAATTCATCTTTCAGGACGTATTTTTTAAAAAGGAAATGAAGATGATCGTTTATTTTCGAAATAGTTCAGATTTTGGGTAGTCATCATATAAAACTTACCTTTAAATAAAATAATAAATTTATTGGTGCAATAAAATATAGGATGTTCAATTTAAAATAAGGAACTTGGTAGCAACTTCCGGTATAATATGAAATGCTACAAAATTGAAAATATTTTTAAAATTAATTCTACATAAACGTCTAATAGACCTCTAACTTTGGGACACCCTGTATGTATAAAAACTAATAAATATTTCATCATTTTCTTTTTGGTTTTACGTTTTAAATGCATAGTCTTTACCTCCAATAAAAATTTTAATAAGTTATTCATATAATAATAAATACTTACTTACTCTAAAAAGGTTTGCAAGTACTTTTTACTACAGGGTGACCACGTTATTTTGCCACTTCCAAGTGTTGGCGACATAATGTAGCTCGTGGGATCGCAGTTGTTATCAGCTAGTGGCCCATCGTGTCTCATACCGAGACTGAAATAGTCCACGAAACAAAAAATATATAAAAGGAAATTGAAAAACATTTTATGAATTAAATACTTACTTATGCCCAATTTCATGGGCTACCACGTACACACTTTCGAAATGCCTTCCTTCGTTTACAGTGCAACTGCTTGTTGGTGTGCACATTCCTGCAACTGGGGCTAAACCTTTATAGACATAAAAAAAATCTTAAATTCTGAAACTCCATATAACATATTAATTTATATTTATTTTGCTAAAGCAATAAATGCTACTAATTTCGTGAGGATAGGCTTATATCACGATTTATAATTAGGGGGAGTACAATATTTTGCTATCATGGGAACTTCTTCAGGAGATGATATACAAATACAACAACTACAAAAGTATTTAAATTTAATATTTTTTTAAATAAATCTTAATTATTACAAATTTCGTTGTATTTTATTTAATTATGCCAGTACTTTCTCAAATACTCATACCTACATATGATTCGTGAATAATACAACTTTATTTCCAGATGGAAAATTTTCAGTAAAATTTGTATTTAAACATTTGTAATCATGTATTTTTCAGATGAACATTTTTTTTAATTATCAAAGCCTGACGTATACTTGTTTATAATAAATTACATAATTGATTAAGAATATTTTTATAAATATAATGCAGAAGTATTTGTATTTATATCTCAAATACTTCAAGTTTGAATTTTTTGTATTTATATCACCTGTCTTTAATCGATTATATCAGATTGTCTGCCAGCCGTTAATTAAATGTAGATTAATAAATGGATCATTGTCTTGAAACTTTACGGTAACTTCTGTGTATGTATCATCCACGTATGATTACAAGCATTTGCTGTTGATTTCCAAAAATGTGCTGATTTTGGTTTCACAAGAATAAGTTCATATCAAGAAAGTTATCTAAATATCAAGGGATGTCAAAGAGGATATGAGAAAGAACCACAAGACTACATGGTAAACTTCAAATAAGAAAGCATATGCTCAATCATATGAACTTTGAGAATAGAAGAAAGATTTCAATAGAAAATTAGAGAAATAATGAAAAACCAGTAGAAACGAAAGCTCTTTTTAAAATGGGGATATCTCTTGTGTAAATTATTTCAAGTAGTGTTTAATCCAGAAAATTAAGTAAATCAGTGATGGTATTTCACGTATAGGCTTTAGAATTACCTGAAAAAACTTATATAACAAAACAAAACGTCGAAAATTGGTTTTTTTAATAATAAAATATTTTTAACCCCTTATAGCTTTTAGTTTGATTCTGTGTTGGTAATTAGGGGGAGAATCGTTAACTATCTTATAATAAATATGTGTGGCGTATTTTATGTGTTGTATTGTTATATACTTACCAACAACCTGACTGGACACTTTTCCATGTTTACTTTTCACATACAAATCAAGACCTGTCAACATAAGAGCATGATCCCAATGTTGGGGTTCTCTGTCACCACCAGGATTTTTTGTTCTTTGCCAGTTGCAAAAACTTGAGAGAAATCTATCAATGTCTGGAGGTCTCGTCAAATTTACAGGTTCTTCTTTTAATATCTCCAGCCTTTTTAAAATGAAATTTACAGCGTGTCCCAAACTGGGGTCGTGATAAAGAAGTTGAACCTGTAGCAACCATTTCAAAAAGATACCATTAAAAGTTCTCTGGTTCGCTTTTAATATACCACATAATAACTAGCCTTAATATCAACAAAATTTGATTGTTTTGAAAAGAAAATTGCATAAGTTGTTCCATTATACATATTTCGTAACAATTGATTTTTGATAAAAAATTCAAGGTCAAAAATTATAATCAGTTTAGGAATTTAAATTCTTCATTGAAGAAACAAAAATTTAGCATCAATTTGGGCCTCATAGTCTAGTTTCCTTCTACAAATTATTTTGGGGAACAAATTTCGGAATATTCTGTACATTTTTCTTGGTGCCAAACTATTGTTTCTTTTACAATTAATGACAATAAAAACACTTACAGCATTCACCATCGCCAAGACAAATCTAATTAGTTCTCTTTCGGTGTTGTTTGGAAAATAGTTCTTCATATGACTAAACAGATCTTTATCTACGAACACGGCAGTCTCCACGAAAACTGGGCTTCCTTGCTCTTGGCCCACTTCTCTCTTCTTTCTATGTAAATTTTTATTATTTGATGACGACGGCTGTTCTTGTCGGCATTCGTTCCTATCAACATCACACGCTTTATGATCTGAATCCATTGTATTGTTTACAATATGGTGCTGGTTCTCTTGTTGCTGCTGCTGTTGATTCTTGTACTTTTCAAGTTCGTCTGTTATTGTATCATTATTAATTGCTGTCTTATTTCCCAGCGTCAAAACGGATGGGTTACTGATGGTGTATGTGTTGGTGTGAATGTCACGAAAGGGTTTGCGGATTAGCAAATGAGGAGTTGTACTTTCATTTTGAAATTGCTTGGGCAATGGCCGAATTAAATAAGTTTCTTCTTCGTTGTGGTGGACGATTCCCGTCTACGAGAAAATTACAAAGATGATGTGATAAATTTACAGGCCATACAGCGCTTATTGTAACAAAGAAAACAATAGGTAGGTAATATATAATAGTTAAATGTTCTTTTCGAATAGAATTTGTAATGAATACAAATAAAAGAGTACCATTAATCAAGAACATAAATTAAAGGACTTTCGTAAATGTTCAGAATATGAAGACTGTATTTTTTTTTGTTCATTCTTTGTCAATGAAATGGAATATTGGAACATACCCCTTTTTACAAGGATATGGCCAGGATAAAAACCTACCATTTGTCCATCACACATGCTAAGAGCTGCAGTCTTACTCCTGTACAAGCAGTTCCGTATTTCATGATTTATTGGTAAAATATTAGATTTGTTCTGAAACGTTTCAAATACCAAAAATTCTGGAGAAAGAATAGTAGTAACAGGAACCAAATCCAAAGAAAAATTAACATTGATATTCGGAGATTTTAGCAGCACTCGTTTCGATGAAGACTCTTCTTCTTCTTCTTCTTGAAATGTTGCAGAACGACGAACTTTGCGTTTGAGAATTTCAGGAAATACAATTGAGTATGATGAGGAATCTGAAAATATATAAAAAAAATTCAATAACTAAAGTTAAGGATCATTCCCGCTTCGGGACCTGCATCTAAATTGTCAGTAATTCGCACATTTTAATTCTTAGATCGGTACCTACAGCTTATAACTGGGTATTACATATGTAGTTTAATTTGTGTACTTCTATATACCTATTAGCCCTTAACGCACTTGAATTGTGTGAAAAGTGTGAAATTTAGGTCGGGCAGTAGCTGCACCGGAAAATTTTAATGTCAATGACTAAACTACCATTATTTTTTATTTACAACCTAATAATTTTTTAACCAATAGACCAGAACTGTTACAAATAGAGAAAGCATCCGACATTGTCGTGTCAACATACACAATTTCTTTCTTCTTCCTATTATACAAAAGGATGTGCATACACCCAGATATACATCTAAAAGCATCTTTAATCATAAATAACTATAAAAAATATATATTTACCCTAACTTATGTTTCAATCTGTCGGTCATCGTCGAAAAGATCTTAATACAAGAGTGCTAAACTTTTGTCTTCTCACTTCGGTACTTACCATTTTGGGACCTCACAAAATTTAGAATTTTTTACTTTCCACTTCGTGACCTGCCCCGTAATAGTATTATTATTATTAATAATTCCATTTGGGGACCAATCGGTAATGTACTTATGTACTATATAGGTAAGTATATAGGCAGGTAGGTATTAATGGAAATAAATCTAAAATGAGTTTATTGATACCTATTAGCCGCAGTGGCGGATTTACTAGCAGGCTGAATAGGCTAGAGCCTAGGGCGGCAGTTTTAAGGGGGCGGCAAACTTCGCACAAAAATTTTTTTGTCTTACAGAAATAAAAACAATTATTATCTTATACACGGAAAAAAACGAGGTTCAAAAAATCATCAAAAAGTACAATATTTGAGTGCTATACAGTATACTGAATACACTAACGTCTGTATATGAAAAATTACTAAACGCTTATTTATAAAATATACTATTGTGATTTTGAATTTTTGAAATATTCCAATAGCGTTTAAGTATTACATTTTAAATTTAGTATTTTTACCTATTTTTAAAATTAATTATTGCCATAATTTTTTCTTTAGGTCCACCCACACTATTCAATTAATGTGTAATATGTTTCACCACATAAATATTATATATATTCGAAGAGAAATGGGATTCGAAAAAAAATTGCTTAAAAATAACAATAAGTATTATATGTATATACAGGGTTATTCACGCTATACGGCTCGGATATTATGGCCAAAATATGAAAATTTCAAAAACTTTGACTTTTGGGTTATATAGGGGTCCATTATGATTACCTTTTAAAATTATTTTCATATTATACAGGGTGTTCAAAATGGCCTAAAAGTATCAAAGTTATGTTTTTTTTTAATGAAACCCCCTGTATATTATTGCATTTTTGGATTCTTTGATCAAAATAAGTGTTTGTTTTGATAAGGTTTATAACACCTAAACCTTAAGGTTTTTTAAATAATTTTAATTTTATCAAAATCTAACCTAATTTTCACGTTTCAAATACTTAAGAAGTATTTAAGTTATGTAAGCGAAATTTACAATGAAGTGTAACAATAGATCATATTTTATATCCCAATTATAATAAACTCGTCATCTTATACATGTTGTCAAAAAATTAAAACTACCTAAACAAGAACTATAAGGGGTTGTAACTTGATTAATTTAAATGGAACGCCATATTTTTTAACATTTCAGGAGATGTATTTTTTAATTACCTATCGATTGGTATTAGAGTGTTCATAAGCTAAGTCTTCGCGTTTTTCCAGGAAACGCTAAATAATTGTTTTATGCGCCATTTGGAGTTTTTTAAATAAAAGTTCCAATGTATCTAGTTGCCTTTGGTGTTTATAGTCAGATGTTATTATTTATTATTGAGGTGTTGCTTATTCAAAAGAGGAGCGTATTGATATGATTTTTATCCTTGGGGAATGTTATAAGAATTGTTTATGGCTTTTCGAGTTTATGCTAAAAGGTTTCCCGAAAGAAAACATCCTTAGCCAGCCGTTTTTGAAAGATTATTAAAACAATTTCAGGAAAGCGGAAATGTCACTTATAAAAACCCATTACCAGAAAATCAGTCACTGAAGATGAAGAAAATGTCTTTATGGTAGTCGGTTCAGTTATCGAAAATCCTAATATTAGTCAAAATCAGATTTACAAAAATACAGAACATTAGTCAATCTAGTATTTCAAGAATTCTTAAAAAACATGGTTTATATCCTTATAAAATCCAGCTTTGTCAAGAACTTTATGGAAATGATTTTGATAACCGAACTGAATTTTGCATGTGGGTTTTGGATAAAGCGTCAGAAATTGAAAATTTTTTCGATAGAGTGTAAACAATTCTTATAACATTCCCCAAAGGAAAAAATCATATCAATACGCTCGTCTTTTGAATAAATTTTCATTTTGAATAAGCAATACCTCAATAATAAATAATAACATCTGACTATAAACACCAAAGGCAACTAGATACATTGGAACTTTTACTTAAAAAACCCCAAATGGCGCATAAAACAATTATTTAGCTTTTCCTGAAAAAACGCGAAGACTTAGCTTATGAACACTCTAATACCAATCGATAGGTAATTAAAAAATACATCTCCTGAAATGTAAAACAATATGGCGTTCCATTTAAATTAATCAAGTTACAACCCCTTAAAGTTCATACTTAAGTAGTATTCATTTTTGGACACCCTGTATAAGATGACGAGTTTATTATAATTGGGATATAAAATATGATCTTTTGTTACACTTCATTGTAAATTTCGCTTACATAACTTAAATACTTCTTAAGTATTTGAAACGTGAAAATTAGGTTAGATTTTGATAAAATTCAAATTATTTTAAAAACCTTAAGGTTTAGGTGTTATAAACCTTATCAAAACAAACACTTATTTTGATCGAACAATCCAAAAATGCAATAATATACAGGGGGTTCCTTTTGAAAAAACATAACTTTGATACTTTTAAGGCATTTTGAACACCCTGTATAATATGAAAATAATTTTAAAAGGTAACCATAATAGACCCCTATATAACCCAAACGTTAAAGTTTTTGAAATTTTCATATTTTGGCCATAATATTCCGTGCCGTATAGCGTGAATAACCCTGTATATATATATATGTATATGTGAAAAATTAATACTTTTCTATTGATATTTGTGATGATATTAACAACCTGTTTGAGTGTAGAATAAAAATTTAATAAATTCTCACGTACAAAATTGCATATTGTTGCACAGAATTTCATAAATATTATACATTTCTTAGAATGATTACATTAAAAAAAAAAAGAAACAATAATGATAATATTGTAATAAAAAAAGCGGTAAATATCCATTCAACGAAAGTTCTTAACATTCTTACATTTTTAATCCTAATGAATTCGTATCAATATTTGTTGATTAGTCTTATTAAAATATAATACAATCATAAAGTTTCAATTTCTTTGACATAAAATTGATTGTGAATTAGGGTATAGAATTGCAGATGTCAGTAGGGGCGGCAAATTTTGAATAGCCTGCAGGCGGCAAATGTGTAAATCTGCCACTGGTTTGGTCAATTGAAGTAGGTACATCTTAGATTTTAAATAACCCTTTTGAAAAAAAAAAAATCAGAGGACTCCAGTCCTCTTCCTCAAGAAATGCTCTGCACCCCATCCGTCTTTCCGGCAAAGTATCATCAAGATATATACCCCAAAGTGAGGTAGAAACCAAATTTTTTCATTCGTCGCATGCAGCGTTGGGGAAAATAACTACTAAAGCAAAGTGTTTAGGTATACTCGCACGGATCAGTGCCAAGTTGTTGGAAACAATTTGAACATTTACGTTAAATTTTGTTAATTATTTGCATTTATTTCTAAATATAATTGCTTTTATAAAAAACTGCATCAAATATTTTTTTAATATATGGTAAATGAACATATCTCGCTTGTTCTTTGAGATAGAACCATCAAACCTTACATCAGTCCAAAAAATAATCAGAGCCAAATAGAGGTACCAAAAAGTTTTTTTACTATAAAAACGAACATCACTGTATTCGTAAGAGAAAGCTTTGTCAGAATATGGAAAAATATACACGGTGTCCAGTAAGGGAAGGAAAATTATTGGCTGTCCAGCTTTTCTGGGTCACCCTATATACAACTGAATCATCTTAAACAAAATCGACCTGTCTTAGCGTTTTTTTCTTATCGCTCACTATCAAAGTTGTGAATTTTGTTCCATACTTTATCATCGCATTGTATAAAAGTGAATTGAATTAAGAGATTTTCCCATTACTGGATACATTTAAAAAGAAATTAGAAATCATATATATACCTAAATAATTGGATGGAATCTGTTGCAATTTTAATTTTCCTTTCCTTCTAATTGCACTAACCAAGTCATGTAAACAAGAAATGTAAAATACAAAGAAAATTATACTATTTGAAAGTAAAGAAAGGCAAAATTTATATATGTTATGAGCAATTCGTTTTGTTAAATTTTTGGAAAGGCTTTCTAGAGAGCTAACGTGTGCTTTTGGCGATGCATGACCAAGAACCTTGATTAAGAACCTCCTGTTGGAGATATTTAGCATTTAAACATTGGATACAAACCAGGTACAATAACTTCAGGCGGAAGCATTTCACCGAAGACAAAATCCGTAATTCCGGCTCTCCGAGACAGTTGTGAGAAGGAAGCAGCCTGGAAACTTTTAGTAGGTCACGAGGGCGGACGCTTCTAACAAATACATAATTGAAATAAGAATAAGTAGAATTTTATCTCGCATTAAACCTTTCGTGCTTTGTTACTTCTTCTATCAGACCGTTTCTCCATTGTCTGACGGACCAGAACAATAGACACAAAATTATTAAAATAATTTTCACCTCTGTTGGGGGTTTATTTCACGTACCTCAAAGGACGCGCCAAAAGTGAGTGCGTGGATGAAAGATTGTATGTTAACATAAATATGATTCAAGTAAAAGTTCCACCAAATGAGCCTATTAATAGTTTAAAGTTATTTTCGAATATAAAGGATGGGCCGTTTCACCTGGGCATTGTCCAATTTCATTTTCTTCAAATATAACAGAACACCTTATACAGGGGTTTTCAAGTTGATGGGCTATTAGAAGTATATGAATTAGTAGAATGAATTCAATTCTGAAACTTGGGCTTATTTGGTTATTGTTTATGCCGCTTCTTTTAAAAATATTTTCAAGTTTGATTTACATCCGGTTATACCGGAAGTCGACATCAACTTCGTTTTTTAAATGGAATGGTATATTTTTTACGCTGAATTCGAATAAAACGTGTAATTCTAAGGTAAGTTTGATAACCAACTTGTACACCTATGACGATCGGTTTCTGAGTTAATTTAAATTATAGAAAAAAAAATCGCTACCGCAACCCAAATTATAAAAAATCATAACTTCCACAAAATACGACTCAGACTGCTGAAATTTTTATTAGTAATAGCTGAATATTAGTGCTAACGCCTTGACAAAAGTGACCTAAATAATTTTCGTTTTTGATTATTTTTTGTAACAGGAATTAACCGAAAATGCGATTTTGGCTTCATTTTGCATTGATTGCCGTTAGTTTTCATTTGTCCAAGGCACACCTTTCTATACGAAAAATATTAAAATTGGCTATTTTAAGTAATAATTATAAAATTACTCGAAATTTTTCAAATAAAACAATAGAAAGTATCCATATAGATTGAGAGAGGATAAAAAAAGAAATGGATTGAAAAAATAAAATATGGTAGGTGCCATTTGAAAAAACGAAGTTATTCGTGTTTGAAGTTTTTAAATTTTAGAATTTTATTTTGAACGCCTTGTATAAATTATTTAGTTCAATTTTGTCAAGGCGTTAGCACTAATATTCAGCTATTACTAATAAAAATTTCAACAGTCTGAGTCGTATTTTGTGGAAGTTATGATTTTTTATAATTTGGGTTGCGGTAGCGATTTTTTTTTTATAAATTAAATTAACTCAGAAACCGATCGTCATAGGTGTACAAGTTGGTTATCAAACTTACCATAGAATTACACGTTTTATTCGAATTCAGCGTTAAAAATATACCATTCTATTAAAAATAACAAAGTTGGTGTCGACTTCCGGTATAACCGGATGTAAATCGAACTTGAAAATATTTTTAAAAGAAGCGGCATAAACAATAACCAAATGAGCCCAAGTTTATGAATTAAATTCCTTCTACTAATTTATATATGTACTTCTAATAGCCCATCAACTTGAAAAACACTGTATATTCGTCGTTAAAATTGAGGCCACTTTAATAACTGAATTTTACATAATAATAAATTATTATTATTACCTATATTATTATTGACTTATTATAGGAGGTGTCGACATCGAAGGTAATAAAATCGCTACGTATCATTGTATTAGTATTTAGGTTTCTTGTGACTTAATATTTATAATTTAATGGATATTTCATCAGTTACATTATGTAGGTACTGTGCAGGTATATCAACAAAATTGTACAGTAAAGCTATCGCATCGTGACGAAACTTTGAGAAAACGGTTCCCGTAATATGCAGCTTAAAAAAGTGTCTTTTTTAATATAAATAATTAAGTTATCTAAGAAAAGTGTTAAGAAATATCGTCTACTTCGCGTAGCTTCGATGTGAAGGTTTTATGAAATTTTAACATTAACCGTAAGGTACCGGCAGGTATCTATATTACATACAGGTATTATATATTGTCGGGTACTTTCTAGAAAAAGTGCGTAATTAAACTATTTTTTTAATGTTGCCTTTACGTATTATGTACAATATTTTAATTTAATAGTTTCCTTTTTTTAATTATATTATACGAGCATTTTATGAAACTATAATATTTCTTTACACTGTCTATACATAATATAGGTACGTATGCGATTTAAAAAAAGGATTATTTCAGGATTCTGTATCGATTTTATTGATCCTGTTGCTGATTTGAAAAGGGATACTTCTAAACTGGTCAGCAATTTTTTATATTCTACTGCACTAAAAAGTGTGTATCGTATATTTTTTTTAACGTGAAACAATATGGTGTATTAAAAAAATATATATTATAAGAGTCTGCTTAAATATTGTGCTAATATAAAACCATTAAGGGTTCAAACATTTAGGTGTTAGGGCTCGTAGTTTCTGTAGGTGTGCTTGTAATAAAACCATTTAAGAATTATGAAACAAATTATTTTCAAAGAAGCAGTATCGAGAAGAGGATTTTGCTTCGACTCATTAAATTATAAATTATTTTGTAATATTGATAATTAATATCAGCCTTTAGTGCTCAAAGTATTCGTGAAGTAGGTTTTTATTATTTCATTTTAAATAAATTTCTATAAAAAGAATTAAATGTTAAGTTCATGTGTTTTTCATATCTAATCATAATTGTTTTATTAATAAACGTTAAAACTCAAACTGTTTTCAAGTAATATACAGAAATTTCCTCTTTCTGTAGATTTTGTTAATTTTTTAATTGATATAGACATCCTATAAAAACTCATCAAATTCTATGTAAATGGAAAGGGGCCGTTCATAAAATACGTTCGCATACAAGGAGGGGGAGGGGTCTTGCTGAGAGTGACAAGGGGGGACGGAGGTCTACGGCAACGTGACGTTCGCCGTTCATCAAAAAATTTTACTGAATTTTTACAGAATCCTTGGACTTCTGATAAATAGAAATATTATTTATTTGTTCGTTACAAAAGATATTTATTAATTTGGTTAAATTTTATTATGATAATAAAATAAATATTTTTGACTATCAAAATTTGTGTATTATCGATCAAAATTTATCATGTTCAGGAGGGGGGTTAGTTTTTGTGACGTAATGTTTACAGGGGGTCACAGAAAGTGTGATACAGCGTGACATCCGGTCAAAAAAAGCTAATTTTAGTGTGACGTAATTTATGAGCAGTCCCAAAGGGGTCACATCAATTTTTAATTAAAAAAATTGTTACAGTTACTCTTTTAATTAGAAACTCATTATGGTATAAATCTTATGCTAAGAGACTTCTAACCTGATCTTATTAAATCACAGAAAGATGATCAAAATGAAATAAAAACTGCTCTCTAATTTATTTAATTGACCTCACCATAACAACAAATTAACTTAATATAACATGTATTCATCCTCCGGGACTTTTTGTTTATTTATTACCTTCTTAAATCTAAGTAGAGGAAGAATGACTGTAAAAAAGTATAATACATTGACTTACGCCAAACTTTTGTCAACGGTCAATTCACCATATGTGTTACTTTCTGTACAACTTTGTATAGATCAGAGGTCACCAAAGTGGTCTACATAGACCTCCAGGGGTCTATTTAACAAAAGCGGGAGTCCGTCCGAATCGAAAGGGTCGATTGGGAGTCGAAACAAAACAGTTCTTCATACGCAAATCACACATATCTAATTGAGTATGTATAAATGCAAAAATATGTAAAACTTTACGAAATAGCTCAGCCATTTATGCTAGCATTTCCAAGTTCCTATATGGTTGAAGCCGGTTTCAGTCACGTAAATTCAATCTTAACTAATTGTAAGTACAGAAATAAATCAAATGTGGAGTTTCGAGGGGATTTAAGATTAAAATTGACCAATTTCGAACCCAATATAGCAAACCTTGCAAAAAAAACACCAGGCCCACCCATCTGATTGATTAAGAAGCAATAAATCTGTAGTTACTTCACTTATTATTTCTACTTATTTATAATTACTTATTATTTAATAAATGTTAAGGTATTTAAATTTCATCATTAATATATTTTTCATACAACTATTGTTAGACAATGTACCATTAATTTAATAAATGTTTAAAATCATAAAATAAATGTACAACACAGTATCTTATAAAGTTTTATTTTAATTAACAGAAAATTACTTTTATGGGGGTCGATGGCGATTTCGAAAAATTATATAAGGGATCGATGATCAAAAAAGTTTGGCGACCCATGGTATAGATAATAGGTAGGTACCAATTATTCTGCAAGTGAATTTATTGGAGCATGCAAATTGTTTTTAACTAAATAGGTCTTCTTATTTTTTTTTTTTAAGATAATAATTAAATCATATTAAGGAATTACATGATGATCTAATATCTTAAGGATGGATATCAGTGAGGAAATCATATGACAGCAGCAGAACTTATGCATTTTTAATTGCAATTCCAACCGCATTATTTATTATTGCATCTATATAATTGTCGGCAAACATTACCTGTAATGTTTCATAAATTGATTTTTAACGCAACGAAATGGAAACCCGCAAATCTTGCCGCCCTCTTTTTATGTACAAACGTTTTTAACCTTTACCGCTAGCTACAACCTGCTGAAATCGCAATTTATTCTCATTTTTCAAAACAAAAACTGATCCAATTCGACGCTGACATAAAAGCGCAACAAATAAGTGTTTAAGTGACTGAAATAAAATAAATCGTCGCATGGTCAGCGACCAGTTTTTAGAGTGTGACTATTCCATTTTTTTGTTCTTTTATATGTCGAGTATTCTGTATAAACCGCTATGGTTTCGCTAATTAATTTTAATTATTACGCAGACTACAAACATATTTTGAATATTACATTAGCTATACAAAAGTATGATCTTAATTATGTAACTGCTTAGATATGTTCAATTTTTGATATAGTACGTATTGTATTGTATACTTGAATTAGAATAAGCTCAATCAAATACTAAGTCGTAATAAAATTTAAATTTCTGTTCAAGAAAATAGGCCTTTAAATACGAATTTCGAGATAAATACCAAAATTTTGATATAAGTTAATTTGAAAGATGTAAAAACTAATTATGAAAGTCTGTTTTAAATTCACTCTGGAGAAAGGTTGCAAAAATAAATTAATTCTTTTTTTTTTTAATTCGGGAAAAGGGTACAGACTACAACAAATAACTTTAAATAAAATTTGTAAGGTATCAAATTTTGTACTTTTGCTGTACTTTTTTCGGTATAATAAAAATTAACCTAAACAGGGCGGCAGGAAGCTAGGGGATGATAGTAATAACTTTAAAAAATTATGAGCAGATAAAAAATAGATATATCCTAAAAAATATTTTTTAAGTTACCTTAATAATTAAAAACTTTAATTTTAGAGATATTTTTGAAAATTGATTATCTTTTTTTTTTTAATTTTTTCGAATTAATCCAGAACTTCTCTCGATAAAATTAAATTTCTTCCGCTACTTTTTTAATTATTTCATAAACTAACGAACAAACTAATAGAGGTGAAAATAGGGTTAAAAACGGGTAACTTTGCTAGCTCCTAAAGATTCCATCATTTCATAAAGAAATAATTTTTTTAAAACATTATATATTAAAATTAAATTACCAATAAATAATCCGCTACAACAAAATTTTTACCAAGTTTCCAAGTAGATGTTGTCATTAATTGAGTTATTTTTACAACATTTCAACTAACATATAATTTTTAAACCAAAATCCACGGAATGAAATGTAAAGGAATAATTCAAACACGAATGGTTAGTTCATTAAATAATTAAAAAAATAGTAAAAAGAATTAGTTGTTTTAATCCGAAAATTAAAATTTGTAATTTATGTTTAACTCTAAAAATAAAATATTTCAAAAATTAAAGTTTATGATTTTCTGAGTAAATTAAAAATAAATATTTAGAATATATCAAATTTTCTGTGTAGAAGACATTTTAAGAAAATGTATGCAAAAAATTTTTTTTTTTCATTTTTTGTACATTTTTTTGAGCTGAAACATGAATAAATATCCTTTGCTTTATACAGGGTTTTTCAAGTTGATGGGCTATTAGAAGTATATGAATTAGTAGAAGGAATTCAATTCTGAAACTTGGGCTCATTTGGTTATTGTTTATGCCGCTTCTTTTAAAAATATTTTCAAGTTCGATTTACATCCGGTTATACCGGAAGTCGATACCAACTTCGTTATTTTAAATGGAATGGTATATTTTTTACGCTGAATTTGAATAAAACGTGCAATTCTAAGGTAAGTTTGATAACCAACTTGTACACTTATGACGATCGGTTTCTGAGTTAATTTAATTTATAGAAAAAAAAATCGTTACTGCAACCCAAAATATAAAAAATTATAACTTCCACAAAATACGACTCTGACTGTTGAAATTTTTATTAGTAATAGCTGAATATTAGTGCTAACGCCTTGACAAAATTGAGCTAAATAATTTATACAGGGCGTTCAAAATAAAATTCTAAAATTTAAAAACTTGAAACACGAATAACTTCGTTTATTTCGAATAGCACCTACCATATTTTATTTTTTCAATTGAATCCTTTTTTTATCCTCTTTCGATCTACATGGATACTTGTAATTTAAATTTTTTTAAATATAGATAATTTCATTAATTTTGACGTATAAAGTGTGTGCCTTGGACTATTGACAATAAAACAATAGGAAGTATCCATATAGATCGAAAGAGGATAAAAGAAGGAATCGATTGAAAAAATAAAAAATAGTAGGTGCCATTTGATAAAACGAAGTAATTCGTGTTTGAAGTTTTTCAATTTTAGAATTTTATTTTGAACGCCCTGTATAAATTATTTAATTAAATTTTGTCAAGGCGTTAGCACTAATATTCAGCTATTAATAGTAAAAATTTCAACACTCTTAGTCGTATTTTGTGGAAGTTATGATTTTTTACAATTTGGGTTGCGGTAGCGATTTTTTTTCTATAAATTAAATTAACTCAGAAACCGATCGTCATAGGTGTACAAGTTGGTTATCAAACTTACCTTAGAATTACACGTTTTATTCGAATTCAGCGTAAAAAATATACCATTCCATTTAAAATAACGAAGTTGGTGTCGACTTCCGGTATAACCCGATGTAAATATATTTTTAAAAGAAGCGGCATAAGCAATAACCAAATGAGCTCAAGTTTCATAATTGAATTCCTTCTACTAATTCATATACTTCTAATAGCCCATCAACTTGAAAAACCCTGTATATGGAAAAAAACAATAATAGTAACCTTTCTCTTTCTTAAGTGTTCCGTGATGATGAAGGTGATGAATTTACATCAATTTTACAATTCAAAAACCGTTTCTACATGAAATCACTTTAAATATACGCTTGTAGAGGAAATAAATAATTTTAGAGCTCTAACACGGAATTAACCTTCTGATCAAGTAGCAGCTTCAGTAACATAACTAGAGATCTATAAAAGCGATAACCGAACGTCTGTAATAAATTTTAAAAACAACCAACTTTAATTAAAAATACGGGAAATGATTGTATATAGGTACCTATGTATAATAAGTATAGGTAGTTGTTTCAGATATAAATATAGTTACATACTGACATACCTACATATTGTATATGTACATATAAACAGATAATCAGACAAGGGAATAATTACTATGTTTATAATTGCAGAACGAAAACAATAACTAGTTTAACAGAGCTGTCGACATTAGATAATTCATAGGTCCAATCGTCTTAATTATGTTGAAGGAATTGAGGAATTTATGAATGAATCGAATAATACCACACGATTCAACTAATAAATTAGATACATCATACATTTATAATTGCAATAAAGAAAAATGAATTTTCGGCCAAAAAACTGTTTTTATGAACATTATATAGGGCACGGAATATTATGGCCAAAATACGAGACTTTCAAAAACTTTAACTTTTGGGTTACATGGGGGTTTGTTATGGTTATTTTTTAAAATAAATTTCATACAATACACGGTGTACCAAATGCCCTAAAAGTAACAAGTTATGTTTTTTTATACGGAACCCCTTGTATATTATTGCACATTTGGATTCTCCAAACAAAATAAGGGTCAGTTTTGATAAGGTTTATAATGCCTAATAAACCTTAACGTTTTTTAAATAATTTGAATTTTATCGAAATCTAACCTATTCATGTTTCAAATACTTAAGAAGTATTTAAGTTATGTAAACGAAGTTAACAACGTAGTGTAACAAAAGATCATATTTTATAACCCAATTATAATAAATTTGTCATTTTATACAGGGTGTCCAAAAATTATTACTACTTAAGTAAGAACTTTAAGGATTGTAACTTGCTTAATTTAAATTGAACGCCATATTTTTTAACATACCAGGAAATGTATTTTTTAATTACCCGTCGATTGGTATTAGGGTGTTCAAAAGCTAAGTCTTCGCGTTTTTACAGGAAACGGTAAATAATTGTTTTTGCCCTATAATTAAATGTTCTAAATCATTTATCAACTAATAAAGTATAACATAAAACAAATAAAATATTTATAACAGGTGTTCGAAATATCGATCATAGATTTTCAGAGACTTGAAAATTCTTATTCGGAGTAAAGGGGTCTACTCGTAAGGGTAGTTTGGTCGATGGTCCACCACGTCCTCCCTACAGTACCTACACAACTCAGTAAGGAGAGAACCGAATATACATTATCAACGATAGTGAAAACTTTCTTGTAAAATCAATTAAAAATCTCTGTAACATCTTTTAGTGTAAGCATTTCTGGGATGCTCGTATATCGACAAACATTTCAAATTGTACATAGGAGTATATACAGGGTTATTCACGCTATACGGCATGGAATATTATGGCCAAAATATGAAAATTTCAAAAACTTTTACATTTAGGTTAGATAGGGGTCTATTATGGTTACCATTTAAAATTATTTTCATATTATACAAGGTGTTCAAAATGCCCTAAAAGTATCAAAGTTATGTTTTTTTAAATGGAACCCCTGTATATTATTGCATTTTTGGATTCTTTGATCAAAATAAGTGTTTGTTTTGATAAGGTTTATAACACCTAAACCTTAAGGTTTTTTAAATAATTTGAATTTTATCAAAATCTAACCTAATTTTCAAGTTTCAAATACTTAAGAAGTATTTAAGTTATGTAAGCGAAATTTACAATGAAGTGTAACAATAGATAATATTTTATATTCCAATTATAATAAACTCGTCATCTTATACAGGGTGTCCAAAAATGAATACTACTTAAGTATGAACTTTAAGGGGTTGTAACTTGATTAATTTAAATGAAACGCCATATTTTTTAACATACCAGTAGATGTATTTTTTAATTACCTGTCGATTGGTATTAGGGTGTTCATAATCTAAGTCTTCGCGTTTTTTAAGGAAATGTTAAATAATCGTTTTATGCGCAATTTGGACTCCAAACTCCAAATGGCGCATAAAACGATTATTTAACATTTCCTTAAAAAACGCGAAGACTTAGCTTATGAACACCCTAATACCAATCGACAGGTAATTAAAAAATACATCTACTGGTATGTTAAAAAATATGGCATTTCATTTAAATTAATCAAGTTACAACCCCTAAAGTTCATACTTAAGTAGTATTCATTTTTGGACACCCTGTATAAGATGACGAGTTTATTATAATTGAGATATAAAATATGATCTATTGTTACACTTCATTGTAATTTCTTTGATACATTAAAATTAGGTCAGATTTTTATAAAATTCAAATTATTTAAATAACCTGAAGGTTTAGGTGTTATAAACCTTTTCAAAACAAACACTTATTTTGATCGAAAAATCCAAAAATGCAATAATATACAGGGGTTCAATTTAAAAAACATAACTTTGATACTTTTAGGGCATTTTGAACACCCTGTATAATATGAAAATAATTTTAAAATGTAACCATAATAGACCCCTATATAACCCAAAAGTTAAAGTTTTTGAAATTTTCATATTTTGACCATAATATTATATGTATATACCCTCTTAATTAATAAAAACAAAGGACATAATCTACAAAGGTATATGTTGTGTAATTGAATATTTACGAAATACTTCTTTTGCACTAAATGCCTTAACTTTGGATTGAAATGAACATAGAAGTAATTTAATTGAATTTTCTTCAACCTAACTTCTGTCATCTGTTCAGACGTTTCGTGTCCTTTCTGAAATTTAGTCATTTTTTCAAGTAGATCGTTAATATCCCTTAATAAAAAATGTTATTTGTTTCAGATATTGTACATTTTTATCAACTATTACAGTTTTAAAAGTAAGATTTGGCTTTGTATTATTTATTATTTATCAGTAAAAACGGAAGTTATACACTTTAAAACCGCTTGCAATCTTAAATTTTTTATAGGGTATATTTTGCCTAACATGCAGTAAACACGAGTTAAATTCTTTGTGTACTAGTTACTTAATTTTTTAGAAAATATTTTGAAAGAAAACAAAGCAGTTGGAAACAATCACTATACGTATAGTACAATAGAGAATCTCATAAGTACATGCAGACCTATATCTATATGAACAACAAGTTTTTCTTGGATCTGTTATCAGACACAAATAAGCTACCGTTTTACTTAAAACGTACAAAAAAGAAATTAAATCTAAGCAGAAAGTATGGTTTATATCGCTCTAGAAAACAGCATCTGGTCACCTATTTTACTTCACTTTGTTTAGGTAATCATTATGTTTGCGTACCTACATGTTCTTTTTAATAATTTTTTATTGGTAACATACCTATATTAAATTTTGATATATTTTCTTGATCTTTTTATTATTACATAATTCGTACCTACACATTGTTGAAATAAGTATATTATAAAAAGTTGCAGACATGTGGATATGAATTATAAATAAATATGTCTGCTATAAAAAGTAAATAAGTATTTTGTTTGCTACCTAGTTGATTGTACATGTAGTGATGTAAAAACTAATTATCCTTTTTGAGTAGGTACATGTATCTATATGTACTTACCTACAGTGCACCAGATATGATTAGATAAAAATGGTTACTTACCCGTTCCATTATTTTGGAATTTGGAAAGCTCTCCACCACCTAAAATCGACTTTAACAGTTCTTGATCGATCTGCAAAAAAAATAATGAAAAAGATCATGAATTTACGCATTAAATACACATTATGGAATGAATAAGTCTTCCTATAAGAATCGTTAACTTAACAAAGAAGAAAGACCTTAGTAGAAGGTTCGTAAATCTGGCACTCGGAATGGAGGAAAAAAATTTAAAAATAACTTTCGAAGGTCAAATCTCGTCTAATTGATTGTAGTAAAATTAATTTTGTTTGTAGTTCAATGGTAAAAAAGTTATACGCGGTTTAAAAAATCCCCCTACCCCTGAATAATGCCACCCACTCAGGGATCATTCCGTTGTATCAAGTAAACATAGAAAATGAATGTAGCGAAATTTGTTTCGTTTGTAGTTCAACAAAAAGGGTAGTTTTTAGAAAAATTTGTAGATAATTACGAAAACATTAGTTTTGTTTCTAAATTTCACTTATAGGTACGTCATAATATGGGATGATTTTAATATTACTTATTAACTAATTGAAACATGCAAATATTTGTTTAATTTCATGTTTAATATTTATATTTTAAATTTAGCGGGTGAACTAAACATTACTCTTTCTGTTGAACTACAAACGAAACAAATTTCACTACATTCATTTTCTGTTTACTTGATACTACGGAACGATCCATGAGTGAGCGGCATCACTCAGGGGTAGGGGGATTTTTTAAACCGCGAATAACTTTTTTACCGTTGAACAGTTGAACTACAAACAAAATTAATTTTACTACAATCAATTAGACGAGATTTGACCTTCGAAAGTTATGTTTAAAATTTTTTTCCTCCATTCCGGGTGCCAGGTTCACGAACCTCTTAGTAGAGCACTTTATATAATAAATATAAAATTAGGAATAAGACCATGATTGTGATATCGTTACTAAAAAGCTTTTAATGTATATGTTGGAGTCAGATAGCGAATTCGGTCCGTGGCCGAAATAATTGGACATATTGCCATATTGGACATATTGCCATATGTCCATTCTAGACATGCCAGATGCCAAAATTCGGCATATGACTAGTTTACTTTAGTAATGTCATGAAGCGCACATCTCTAGAATACGCCAATAGGTACAAGGTTACGGTATGTAAAGACAAAACAACAACATTCCCTTATACGAGTACATAATGTTTTATTTGTACGTTCCTAGTATTCTTATTTATTTAAAACTTAAAATACACATACTTATACGTGTCCTTTATATGTAGGAATTTTTTTCAATCGTTCTTGCGGTAGTAAATTTCTAAATATTGACCATTAAAATTTGCATATTTAACATGGCAACCCTATCCCGATCGATGTTAAAGCAAATGTTTTATTGAATAACAATAGTAATTTTCTTACAATTGTTTTAAAAAACCGACAACTATCAATTAAAGATATAACGAATATTTTTCTGTAAAAATCACTATGAGAAGCGGTATTGGTTTTGTTATAAAAAAATTAAAAATGAGCTAATTTTTATAACAAGTAAAATATTTATTCGTATTTAATATTATAAATAAGTAGCATATTAAGATCATTAACTTTGAATTAACATAAAATACTAGTAACATATTTTTTTCTCTACATAAACAACACGTATCTCAAGCACAATAAAAATACAATGCTGCCAGATCTGAAAAACGACGCAACGAAAGAATGTACTGTATCTCAACTTCTCAACTATTTTTTATTGTAGTCATGGTAGTTTACATAGGGGGAATTTTTTAACAAGTTGAGCACAACTGCTATTTGGAAACGTACTTAACAAATCCCTTTGCAGGAGGTCTTTTGGATGTCGAATAATTATGGGTAGTTGAAGTGGCTCGTCTGGGCTTTTATTTGGTATACGAATATAATATTTTTGTTTGATTCCTTAGACAAATTGGTAAAGGCTTTCGCGGCCAGAAGATGAACCGGTGATATTCGTCGGGTTTAAAGGCCGTCGTCGATTGGAATTTCTTCCTAACGTTTCGCTAGCACGAGTGGCGAGCTTCTTCAGAGGTCCTTCCATCTTCGATGCTGGATGTAGACTGATGATTTCTCCTGCGCAAGTTGTATTTATGCTGGTGGGTAGGGGGCGGAGCCTGTTCCGCTTCAGTCGACCGTGTGGAGGCGGTCGGAATTGTTCGAGCGTTCCTGAGAATTGGGTTCCAGATCTGATTCAGCTTTAGCGTTTCCTCCTTTTTATTGAAGTTTTCTGGGTGTTTATGGATTTCAATGGCCTCTCTAACCATCCTGTTGTGGTAACCGTTGACTGAAGACAGTAGCTTGCAGTTCCCGAAGAGTATATTGTGGTCTCCGTTGCTTAGTGCGTGTTCGGCCACAGCAGACTTTTCTGAGTGTCCTAGCCGGCAGTTAGCTTTGTGCTCTCTGAGTCTTGTTCCCATAGATCTCTTGGTGGTTCCTATGTACACTTTTCCGCAGGAACAAGGTATGCGGTAAACTCCTGACGATGAAAGAGGATCCCTTTTGTCCTTTGCTGATCTGATGGTTTGCTGGATCTTCCTCGTTGGTTTGAAGATCGTACTGATGTCGTGTCTTTTTAGAATTCTGCCAATCCGGTCTGTGATCCTAGGTACATAAGGTAGAAACGCTCGAGAGCTAGTGCACTGTTGGTCGATCTTCGGTGCCTTTGGCCTGTTCAAGCCCATTGATCTCTCGATCTCCCTCTTGTTGTAGCCATTCGCCTCGAAGGCGGTTTTTAGGTGTTCGAGTTCCACTTGGAGGTTTTCTGGTTCGCAGATCCTATGTGCTCGTTCAGTCAGGGTTCTGATAATGCCACGACATCAGTACGACATCAGTACGATCAGTACGATCTTCAAACCAACGAGGAAGATCCAGCAAACCATCAGATCAGCAAAGGACAAAAGGGATCCTCTTTCATCGTCAGGAGTTTACCGCATACCTTGTTCCTGCGGAAAAGTGTACATAGGAACCACCAAGAGATCTATGGGAACAAGACTCAGAGAGCACAAAGCTAACTGCCGGCTAGGACACTCAGAAAAGTCTGCTGTGGCCGAACACGCACTAAGCAACGGAGACCACAATATACTCTTCGGGAACTGCAAGCTACTGTCTTCAGTCAACGGTTACCACAACAGGATGGTTAGAGAGGCCATTGAAATCCATAAACACCCAGAAAACTTCAATAAAAAGGAGGAAACGCTAAAGCTGAATCAGATCTGGAACCCAATTCTCAGGAACGCTCGAACAATTCCGACCGCCTCCACACGGTCGACTGAAGCGGAACAGGCTCCGCCCCCTACCCACCAGCATAAATACAACTTGCGCAGGAGAAATCATCAGTCTACATCCAGCATCGAAGATGGAAGGACCTCTGAAGAAGCTCGCCACTCGTGCTAGCGAAACGTTAGGAAGAAATTCCAATCGACGACGGCCTTTAAACCCGACGAATATCACCGGTTGATTCCTTAGAATCGTAAGGTTACGGTATGTAAAGGTGACAGAAGTGAAGCGAAGTGAGTGTTATCGTGGTCTTCTCATACCTTTATACATAACGTTTTATAGATTTACAACTTATGTTGTTGTACTTGTTATATTCAAGTGCGTTAGACCCCATATGTATATAGAAGTACATAAATTAAGCTGTATAATACAGTTAATGACAATTAAAATGCAGGTCCCAAAGTGAGAACGATTATTTAATTAGGACTTGACGATTTTTCTTTTAGGTACACAACTTTGTCGTCGGTCTATTACCCCATTATATTTTAACAATATTTTATATAAATTTCCGGATTTTATCAATTTTTGATGCAATCATACCTATTAAAATTTAAAATCGCATGCGGCCATAATTCTAAATCGTATCAATAAATACATCTTTCCATCTTCTCAAAAAGGAGTGCGCGACGTTTCGTCACACTATACGATGATTCTGGATTTGCCCTTATTCATATGATTTAATGTTCAATTAATCGGTGTTTATAAAAGGTTTCAATTTTTGCATCATCATATTTTTGCCTTTCTCACGAAATGTAAAATTTTAATCATTCTTGCTTTCGTAGGTACTTTTTTCGGTGCCTATTTCTATTTAGTTCATAACGTCTTTCAAAATTTGAACCGTTTCCTCAAAAAACATTTTCAATTAATAATTACTAAACAACTAAATAACAGGTTATAACTTAATTGTATATAGTACATATACAAAAAGTACTAATAATGAAATATTGCTAGTTATAATAAATTATAAATTATACCTAATTTTATCTAATAATAATACAATATGAATGACGTCTGGTCCGAGAACTTGTTATAAAACCGAAAGTAATTTTAAATAATACGTAGTATCATATTTGCAACACATTAACATACTTTGTTATTTGTTTTAATTAAATACTTACCTAAGTACCTAAGTAAAAATTGTTACACTTCATTATTCTAATTACCTACCGTCTGAAGTGAAAAGAAAGTTTGTTATCGTAAGTAAATGAACTAAAAATGCAATTATGAACCACGATATTTGTGGAACAATAACAGAGTGCAATGAACAATACTACACTTTCTACGTTTACTATAATATAATTAATTAGAATTAGAGGATGGACCGTGAACTGGTAAAAGTGAATGTGTAGATGATACGCATGGATTCATTAATTTGCACCTACACACTTCGTTAGAAAAGGATTTTATTTGATTACAAACTGCAAATATTTTCTTTAATACTAGCAGCAATACCCGGTGTTGCCCGGGTAACAATATATTACACGTTTGATGGAACAGTCTAGAATATTCGCGAATTTAGAACTATCCAGAACATCCCATAACGATTCTAAACATTTTCTAACTTTTTTTAACAATCTGAAACATTCTTGAATGATCTTCAAGATTCTGGAACATTCTTGAACATTGCCAAATCATTCTGAAATGTTATAATAAAACATTCTTTTACTTCTTAGAACATATTTGAACTCCCTGTAACATTCTAGAAAAATCTGCTTCATTCTCATCCCCACTCCGTGCTGATTGCTGGGTGAGTAGTGACATCAATAGACGCCTGGCGGGGATGACTAATTGATTAATAATAATTGATCAGTTATCGACCACTGAGAGTTGAAGATTATTACAGTACTAATATCGCTATTAAAAAATGGGGGTTGGTGGTAGAAGGATGAAAATTAAGGGTTATATGTATTTTTTAATGTCAAATCATAAAAAATAAAAATAAAAAAATTTGTCCAAAAAATAAAAAAGTTAGGGGTGGACAACTCTTATCACTTTAGCAGATTCTCAGACCTACTGAATATGCATATAAAATTTCATAAAAATCGGTCACGTCGTACCTTTACCTAACCTAACCTAACCTAACCTTTACATACTATATAAAAAGAGAGTAGGTACCGAGTAAAAGTGCTTCATGAAAGTTTGTGTCATTTGTCTATAATTACTGGCAATTACTGTCTAATTTTCTTTTTTTATAATACTAGCAATGAGTAAATAGGTAATTTTATAAAATAGGCAGATAAATAGTTAACTTTTTTGTATGAATCACTTCCTACAATTTTTTACTTACTGATGTATAAAATTGAGCCATTCGTGTAACTGTAAATATAAATTCAAAATTACATAGATGTAAAAAAATTAACAAATTTATTCTCTACGTGTACTGCAGGCAGGTAGGGAAGTAGGTAGATAGGTATTTTCTTAAAAATCTGCATCGCGTGTCTAATAATGTCAGTATAATGAACTTAAAATAGAGAAGTAAAAGATGGCATAACAGTACCAACAATCATCACATTAATCCAGCCATTGTATTGTTTAGAATTGCAACAAAGACAAGCATTATTATTTTACTAGAAAAGTTGCAATATAACGACACTGACATTATTTTTTCATTAATGTGTGAATAATGCAATTAATTTAATAATAAAATTATATCTATTATTTGTATAATTTTAACGCCTATTAAGTACGGCGATGTGAACAATAATATTTATAAATAGTTTCACTTTACAAATCAATCATCGCTAAAATCCATTCTAAGTTATAAAAACCAGAATACAAATCACAACTTTTCGTTAAAGTTACGGGTATTTCAAAATCTCACGGTACTTTGGGATGAGCATAACTTCGGTTTTTACTAACTAAGAACCTACTCGCAAATTCCGTCTTACGGAGAGTATGTGAAAATATGGAAAAGAGAAGAAAACAAACAACTCTAGAATGTTTAGAGGAAAAAACCAAATTTAGAATTAAGAGCGAGATAATGACAAATAAATACTGACAATGAGATAAAAGCCCTTAGATAATGAGATTTCGTGTTTATGCAATAAATTTGAGATCTGTGAAGCAACAATTAACACTACAAGAAGATGGAAAACCAATTTAAAAAAGAATGAATAGGGGAAATTATTTTCAACTGAAAAACCAAATACAACAGCAAAAAATTGGACAAACAATAAAAAAATAAAAGAAGATTATAAAATAGGAAAAAACTAGAAATTAAAAATTAAAAGAAAATCATAAAACACAAAAGAAAATTAAAGAGGATCATAAAACAAAAACGAAATACAAATTGAGTAAAAACCAAAAGTAAATCATAAAACAGAAAAGAAAAACTAAAAGTCCAGGATCTTATAACTTAAAACAAAAATAAAAATGAAGAACAAGGAAAAAATAAAAGAAGATTCTAAAACAGAAAAACTATAATGTATTAAAAAAATTAAAGTTGACAATTAAACAGAAAGCAAACACGAATTGAGGATAAAATAAAAGTATTTTAAACAGAAAACTCCAAGAATTAAGGAAAAAATAAAAGAGAATCGTAATACAGGAAAGGTACATGAATTGAGGATAAAATAAAAGTGAATTACAAAACAAAAAAAATAAAATAAAAAATATATGAAAAAAAAAACAACAATTATAGCAAAAACTGTAAATATCAGAGGAAACTATAAAGCATTACGGAAGAAGCTGAAAAAATAGAAACAAAGTGAACTAGTAAAAAACAAGTGGAATAAATAAAGTGTAATGTAATTTATTAGCAACCAAAACAACCACGTAAAAGACTAAATGATATACATAAAATTTATTTCTGTAAAACTGCATATAGACCAGTGCTGAAGCCTTCAAAAATAGTAAAAAGTGAAAAAAAAATATAGTAGGATGAAACCCATTGGAAAAGGAAGAAAATATAACAGAAATGAAAGAAAAAATAATTTACGGGCGATCTGAGGTCGGGAAGGGGAAGGGGGTGAGGTTTTAAGGGTAAAAAACGGTTTTCCTTGATTTCCGGAAAAACTACAAGTCTTATGGAAAAAAGTTAAATGGAAAAATTGTAGGTAATAAAAAGAACTGCAACTTTTGTATTTACACTTTTTTCGCATAACCTCAAAATTTATGTGAAAAATTCAAATAACCAAGTTTTTGGTTTTATATTTTTACCTTTTACAAAAAAATTTATTTTTCACGAAATTTGGTGAAAACATGTATATTTTTTTTACACCATCAGAAAGGAGAGATTTCAACGAAGAAAAAGCCCACCAATGTTTTTAAAAAAGCAGATATTTTGATGTGAGAATTTTCGATTGAAAATTAGGGTGCTTTTCCGATATTAAGTAAAAATAAGGTGAAAAAATAAATATTTCAAATCAAAAAAAATACAGCGTGTTTGGGACATAAATAGGTTAGTTTTCACAAAATTTCGTGAAAAAATAATTTTTTATGTAAATGATAAAAATTAAAAAACCAAAAACTTGGTTATTTAAATTTTCACATAAATTTTGAGGTTATGCAAAAAAAGTGTAAATACAAAAATTGTAGATTTTTTTATTACCTACAACTTTGCCATTTAACTTTTTTCCATAAAACTTGCAGTTTTTCCAGAAATCAAGGAAAACCAATTTTTGCCCTTAAAAACTCACCCCCTTCCCTTTCCCGACCTCAGACCGCCCATAAATTATTTTTCCTTTCATTTCTGTTATATTCTCTTCCTTTTCCAATGGGTTTCATCCTATCATAATTTTTTTTGGTTTCAAAATTATCGACCCTGGTCTAATTAACAAATGCATAAAAAAGTATATTTAATTTAATTTAATTAAACTTTATTATTTTAAAATAAATTAAACGGCATTATTGTGCATAATATGTGCACAGAAACTTAAATTTTCATAGAACTTGTTATTTTAAACAGTTTGAGACTTTACAGTTTTTAGTTTTTCAATTTTTTTACTACATTTGAAAGTTATTTTAAAAAACTTAATAAATCCAACTCACCTGAAAATTGTAGCTGTACTCAAACATTAGGATAAAAATTATTAAAAACCCATTTATTACACTTCTCATTCTTGAAATTTAAAAATAAACTGATATAAACACAAAAAAAATGTTCTAAATATTCATTTCAGAAAGTCTTTAAAACTTTTAATTCAGAAACAATTAATACATTTCTTGCGGCGTTTGAAACATACTTCAAACATTATGCTTTTCGCACTTTTACATCCAACATCTGAAGTGCTTCGCGAGTCACTAATTCGTGCAATGTGCAAAGCAGGAGAACGTGCTACCATGAAAACTTTGCTATGGTGCCTAGCGGACCATTAAGGCACATATTTGCGCTTTTTTTAACATTTCACCTTATTACGCTACAAATACCGCCATACCCAGTTATAATTTATCCCATAACTGTATCGAAAATTGTTCGCCTTTTTTCTTCATAAATTATGTAAACTAACACTAAGTATATAGGTAGGTACTCTTTGGACATACATATTACCATCAGATAGTATTACCACATCAAAATTTGGTTGGTTTGTAATCTATTAGAAAAAGCGCCTGTGCAATTAATCCTGCCACACATGAAACGAAGAAACGAAATTTTTATCTAAATCATCGCAGGACCTACTAATATTTCTTGCTAATAATTTATTTATTATATAAGCATGGGCATAGAGCAGAAAGTCCTAACAATAAATATATCTTCTAGTTAATTAAAACAATACATTTACCTGTTTTTATTTTCAAAACCAAAATTTGTTGCATAACCATTACCGATTACTATCACAAGATAGAATGAATGATACCTTTGTGGGAACTGAGTAAAGTCTTCATCTAAGTTTTAAACTCTGAGTACTAAATGTAAGTGCACTTTAAAATAAAAATTTGGGATTATCAATTACATGAAAAATTAATTAAATTCAAAGCCCTCAACCCCTAACCACATGTGGAAAGTGTTTGAGTTTTAAGCACTATGAAGGGACTTGACTTGATACTTTAAAGAGTTTTATGTAAGTACTCTAAAAAGTTTTCAATTATTGTAAACACTTTCGGAAAGATTGAAGAACTCTACTGAGTCTAAAGTGATTAAAATTTCTAATTTAAAAAGAAAAGACTTCAAGCACTTTGAAAGGGCTCGAAGTGCTTTAAAATAAGTTGAAGCACTCTAAAAATTCTTTTAACAGTTTAATAGAACATTTTCAAAGGACTTAAATTAAACCAAAACGACTACAAATTTTGGACTTAAAGAGACAAAACTTTAAGCACTTTGAAGAGCTCGAAGCACATTAAAGGAGTACTCTAAAATGTCATCAAGCACTTTAATAGGACTTCGAGGTCTTTAAAAGGACTTTTAAAGAGATTGAAGGAATTAGGTTGAACCAAAAAGGCTTCAAATTTAAAAAAAATGCTTTTAAGCACTTTAAAAGAGTTTCAAGTAGGTACTCTAAAATTCATCAAGCACTTTAAAGGGACTTTGAGCCCTTTAACAGGACTTCAGTTTTTACAAGAACATTAAACACTTTCAAAGAGACTGAAGGAATTGGGTTTAACCAAAAGGGCTTCAAATTTCAAATTTAAAGAGAAAGGCATTTAAACACTTTAAAGAGCTTGAAGCACTTTAAAAGAGTTTCAATCACTTAAAAGGTCTTCGGCAACTTTAAGAGCACTTTAAATACATTTAAAGAAGTTAATGATTCCTTTTAAACACACTACAGAACATTTTGATTCATAAAAGTGTTTCTAAACCTTGAAAGAGCTGATGGAAACACATTCTGAAGCTTAAAAGTTCTGACATTTGCAATATACTTAAAGACCAATAATTATTTTTTTAATTCTGTCTAGTCGCAAATAGATTTTTTGAGACAATATTAAAACGATTTGCTCTTTATTACAATTATTACGTGTCCACTGATAGAGATAATTATTATATGTACAATTTTACTTTCTTTCTTGTACAATATACGTAGATTATGGGGTTCCTATCTACCTATTAAATCTCAAACTTTTGCTAAATATTTTTTCTCTTGAATACCTATAACCATTAAAATTTTAGGTTTTTAGATATTCTCGATATGGTGCGAGTTTTTTGAGATCAATATTCCATACTTTTACAAATGTTACTTCATCCAGATCTCCATATTGCCTTTTATATGTCACAACATCTCCATCCCCTTGTTTCAAGAATACCTATTAAATTTTTTTGAACGCTGCTTTCCTCACAAGATGAAAAATATATTGAAACTTTTATGAGTAGGTACATCAAGGAATGTTGTAAAACCTTTTGATTATTCTTTTATTTACTTGCTTGAAAAAGTTTGCTAAAGCTTACTGTCACTAGTACACTTTTTTATATGCATTGCTAATTGAGCAATACACATTTTCTTAATTATGATGCTTAATATTTTTTTTTAGATACATGCCATCAATGTTTGCGATTCAAAATCGAATAAACCGATTATTTTTTTTTAATGTTCTATAGTTTAATACACCCATATATATATATACAGGGTTTTTCAAGTTGATGGGCTATTAGAAGTATATGAATTAGTAGAAGGAATTCAATTATGAAACTTGGGCTCATTTGGTTATTGTTTATGCCGCTTCTTCTAAAAATATTTTCAAGTTCGATTTACATCCGGTTATACCGGAAGTCGATACCAACTTTGTTATTTTAAATGGAATGGTATATTTTTTACGCTGAATTCGAATAAAACGTGTAATTCTAAGGTAAGTTTGATAACCAACTTGTACACCTATGACGATCGGTTTCTGAGTTAATTTAATTTATAGAAAAAAAATCGTTACCGCAACCCAAATTATAAAAAATCATAACTTCCACAAAATACGACTTAGAGTGTTGAAATTTTTACTAGTAATAGCTGAGTATTAGTGCTAACGCCTTGACAAAATTGAATTAAATAATTTATACAGGGCGTTCAAAATAAAATTCTAAAATTGAAAAACTTCAAACACGAATTACTTCGTTTTTTCAAATGGCACCTACTATTTTTTATTTTTTCAATCGATTCCTTTTTTTATCCTCTTTCGATCTATATGGATATTTTTTATTTTATTTGAAAATTTTGGAATAATTTTGAATTATTACCTAAAATAGGAAGTATCCATATAGATCGAAAAGGGAAAAAAGGGAAACGATTGAAAAAATAAAAAATAGCAGGTGCCATTTGAAAAAACGAAGTAATTCGTGTTTGAACTTTTTCAATTTTAGAATTTTATTTTGAACGCCCTGTATAAATTATTTAATTCAATTTTGTCAAGGCGTTAGCACTAATATTCAGCTATTACTAGTAAAAATTTCAACACTCTAAGTCGTATTTTGTGGATGTTATGATTTTTTATAATTTGCGTTACGGTAGCGATTTTTTTTTCTATAATTTAAATTAACTCAGAAACCGATCGTCATAGGTGTACAAGTTGGTTATCAAACTTACCTTAGAATTACACGTTTTATTCGAATTCAGCGTTAAAAATATACCATTCCATTTAAAATAACAAAGTTGGTATCGACTTCCGGTATAACCGGATGTAAATCGAACTTGAAAATATTTTTAAAAGAAGCGACATAAACAATAACCAAATGAGCCCAAGTTTCATAATTGAATTCCTTCTACTAATTCATATACTTCTAATAGCCCAGCAACTTGAAAAACCCTGTATACGTATGTTACAGTTAAAACAAGTTTTTAGTTAGATTCGTTTTCCCTGGTTAAAACTAGTTTTTACTAAATGCCTTTGTTAAAAGTAGAAATACCCAGTTAAAACTAGAATTTACCACTGATATATTTGATTTTCAGATAAAACTAGTTGTCACATCGAGCTGTAATTAAAACTAGCTATAGAAAAACTAATTTGGGATTAAAAACAAGATATAGTTTTAAAAATATTTATTGAAAAAATCTAAGACACTGATAACCAAATAATAATCTAATACTAAAGGAACATTTTAGGGAACATCGACTTAAATTAGTTGCCAAGATGACAATATTAATTATATAAGTAGGTAAATAAAATAATCAAATAAATCAACAGAACACAAACATAAAATTTCAAAAAGAAACATTGTTATAGAACATTGATTAACACACAATAAAATCTAATCAGTCAAACTTAAATTTAAAAAAGGATGAGGATCTACTACGCGAACAGTTTTAACTGACTCGCTTCGGAAAAACGCGTTTTGTCTAGTAAGAACTAGTTTTAACTGATATTCGATTTGAGCATTGGTTAATTCTAGTATTAACAAATGCATACATTAAAAACTAGTTCTATCTAAAAACTAGTTTTAACTTATATATATTGAGATTCATTTTCAATCGAGTGCGATACAATACATCGACATTAAGAATCCAATTTTTATTGATTAGATTGACATCATTAACGATTTGCTATGTACACATGCCGTTCTTGGCCCGAATTGAAAGAGTCAAGGTAGCCTCTCAAACAATTGAATGAACTTTTTTTGGGAAAGAGAAAATAAAATTAGTATTATTATGTCAATGTAAATTACTTTCGCCTGTTTCTTGCAACAATAAATAATTGGATGTTATTATTACCTACCATTGTTGTTAAATAAATTTTATATTTGCACATAACAGCCAGAGGGTATCACAGATAGGTGTAACAATAATATCTTCTTAAAGGTGAACATTACGATTTCTAAAGAATTATGTTATTTAGATATGTACTTAATAAACGAATTTATGCCTGTCACTCTATAAGAACTAGTGATGAGCAAACGTATAATAATCTAACAAATAGGTAGTTGTATAATTGTAAAACCATTGTCATCCTGCTATGAACGTAATAAGGATGATAATGAATGACCTAAGACCCAATGAACTTCTTTACTGTTTACATTTCAACTACATATGTTTTTACCATAATGAAGAACAAAGAGGGACAAAATAATAATTAATAAATAGGAATGTTTCTTACCCATGTCAGTGGCGTAGGTAAAGGATGCCCGCAAGGTTTCAGGGGGCACACTCATCATAGACCTCGTATAAGAATCGACATACTATTAAGAAACTTGATTCTATGTAATTATAACACAAAATTTAAAACACACTTTTTGAGTTTATGATTTGTACGACCATTGTAAAGAGTACAAAGGATCACTAATATTTGAAATATATTATAACCACTTGTATAGATACACCATAAAAGCCATGATTATACAGGGCTTTTCAAGTTGATGGGCTATTAGAAGTATATGAATTAGTAGAAGGAATTCAATACTGAAACTTGGGCTCATTTGGTTATTGTTTATGCCGCTTCTTTTAAAAAGATTTTCAAGTTGGATTTACATCCGGTTATACCGGAAGTCGACACCAACTTTGTTATTTTTAATGGAATGGTATATTTTTAACGCTGAATTCGAATAAAACGTGTAATTCTAAGGTAAGTTTGATAACCAACTTGTACACCTATGACGATCGCTTTCTAAGTTAATTTAACTTATAGAAAAAAGATCGCTACCGCAACCCAAATTATAAAAAACTATAACTTCCACAAAATATGACTTAGAGTGTTGAAATTTGTACTAGTATTAGCTGAATATTAGTGCTAACGCGTTGACAAAATTAAACTAAATAATTTATACAGGGCGTTCAAAATAAAATTCTAAAACTTCGTTTTTTCAAATGGCACCTACCATTTTTTATTTTTTCATTCGATTCCTTTTTTATCGTCTTTCGATCTATATTGATACTTACTATTGTTTTATCTGAGAATATTCGAGTAATTTTGAATTATTACTTAAAATAGCTAATTTTAATATTTTTCCCATAAAAAGGTGTGCCTTGGAAAAACAACTTACGTCAATCAATGCAAAATGAAGCCAAAAATTGCATTTTCGATTAATTTCTGTTACAAAAAATATTTCAAACACGAAAACTTCAATTGAAGTATTTATTATAAACATTTGTTTCGAACATCTCCCCAACAGAAATTAAGCGATAAAAAAGGTTTGAGGGGTTTTCTTGGTTGATATTACCCAAGTTTTTACACTTTGATTGTTGTTTTATTTCGGTTTTGTTTATGTATGTTCACATGTAAATTTATTGTGAGGCATATATCGTGTTCCATTTATGGAAAAAATAATATAAAGGAAATGAAAAAGACAAAAGAAGAGGGCCACCTCCAAAACTCCTCTGTATTAACATATCTTCAGTTTTGAATGCGGCGTTTTTATAAGGCTGTAGATGGTAACGACTCATTCTGTTTTGACCTCGTGTAACGTTCATTTTATATTTTAAATTGGTGGGAAGTAATTATTCAACTTTTCATGTCCCAAATCCTCAACTGCGATGGGGTTTTCTCTGTCAGGTTCTTTTTTCCCTTGAGTCCACGGTTGAGCCGGGCACTTTCGTTTTTTTTTTTGCTTGAAAAGAAACATTGTTTCGTCTGTTTTCTTTTGTGATTTAATTTAACGTTTTACCTAGTTCATGTGCATAAAGTTCCCTGGTACTAAATTTGTTGATGTTTTGTTCAATACTGAAACTATGTTGTCTAAATTGTTTGTGTTTCTGAATAAAAGTTAGGGATCATTATGAAGTAGTTGTTTTTTTTTTTCGATGATTAAGTACGGTTATGACACCAAGATGTTTTCCAAGAAATGTTGAATTCTGGTTTTTTAAATTATTCTACGAAATAACGTGGGGTCCAAATTTTCGATCACGCCTTGTACACCGAGTTGGCCGGCCTGGGTAATAAGTTACACTACAAGGTACAATGTTCATTTTTTGTGTACCTATTGTCGATTTAGTTTCTTATCAACATAAAATATCCTTTTTCAATATTGTATTGTTATATGTTTTCAAATTCGATTTGCCCCTTCCCTCTTGACAAAATCGCCCTTGTATTTTAAGATTCGGTTTTGTCTTTTATCGAGTCTTAAAACCAAACTAAAAAGTCCCATTCTGGGTCTTTATGATGCATCAAGAACATTAATAAAATTACCCACAATCCGCAATACTTATATTTATGTAACGATAACGAATCCTTCCCTCCTTATGAGTGCATTCCTTTTCAATTTTTTCTTAATATAAAATTGTGGTAGTGATTTCGCAAATCAGTTTTAAATATCATGTGATAAAATCGAATGTCTCATCAAAACAAAAATAGGCTTGTGTGTTATCGTAAAGATCTCTATTTTGTCATTTTTATAATCAGCACTTAATCATCGTTAAATAATTACTGATCAGTGAGTGATATACTCTAATACTTATGTATGTTAGTTACCTACCTGGACGTTTATTAATGATTTTCTGAATCCACTTGAAGCATTTCTAGAATCATTCGTTAAGTATTCATTCGGAAGACCTAAAGTAATAATCAATCGGAATACCAATAAGAAATAATTTAAAACACTGAATTGTACTTATCACTCTAGGAATGAGATAAGATTAACTGCTGATTGTTAGTGGCTAAGATTAGCAATTACAACATTTTGTTAATTTGCTAAAGTATTAACTGTGGTTATTTTCGCTAAGCTATTAACAATATTAATATTATTTTACTATTGTTATGCCTTGTTCGCGTAAACCTTCCAAACCCGGTGAAGAAAACTCTGACGAAATCGACAGGTACCTTTTGTCTGAAAAAAAGGTATGGCAGGATACTGTGAAGTTGCTGCTACTGGGAACTGGAGAGTCAGGAAAAACTACCATCATAAAGCAAATGAAAATCATACATATAAATGGATTCTCAGATGAGTAAGTGCAAATTTTATTACAAAAAGGATCATTTGTGTGTTCGTATGCCAATTCAAAAATTTGAATATGGTGGTCTGCCTTTTTGGGGGGAAAGTTAGAAAATTAGAACAATACCGTGTGGCATATAAAAAAAGGGCTTGTTGTGAGGGTTTCAAATACACTTATTTTACAGTTTTAAAATTAATGGTATTAATTTAGTTTTAAAAAAGTACACAAATATTGACCATCCCCCCCCTTATCTCTGAAACTGCTGGGCCTAACATTTTGAAAAGGTCAGTAAGCCAATAAGTCTGAGACAAAACTTATGCGGCATTTTTCGGGCTTACTAATTATGTTATTAAAGTTATAGTTTAATTTCATCTGAAAAATCTTAAATTTTACGATTCAATCTATCAATGGCGCCCACTAGCTGTAAAATACAAAGCTTAAATATTAAAAAAAAAAGATTTTCTCATGGCCATTTTAGTACCGAATTTCTCCACCCAGTAATTTCCGAAATATGAAACTCCCTGTATTTTTAAGTAACTATTAGTCCCTGTATACCTACTCCTACTAGATATAAATGACCCAAGCGAATTTTTATTCTTATAACTACGAGTAGGTATATCACGCCTCATTCCTCATAGCAAAAAAAGATTAAACAATGTTATATTATACAGTAATAGTCCCCATCAGATTTTATATATTTTTTACATTTATTCAGCGAAAAGAAAGAAAAGATCCCATACATCCGTTACAATTTGCACGAAGCAATTTACATGTTAGTTTATCATTTGGATAAAGTTTCACCCCCTTTAATTTTAACCAGTGAGGGAAGCAAAGCTGCTGCATCTTTTATACTGGATCTTGGTCCTGACAAACTTGACGAATATACTAATGTAAGCTTGACAGATATATTATTTATAGGACTTACAAATTTATTTTTGAGATTAAGAAGTTAAAATAATTATTTTATAGGAATTTTATGATAATGTAAAAATACTTTGGAAGGACAAAACTATAAGAAAAGCCGTCAATCGTTCCAATGAATTTCAACTGATAGACAGTGCATCATAGTAAGTATTTTTGAAGTAGTTTTTAAAAAAAGAGTGAGGAACAATTGGTCACATAGCTCTAATTCGAGACGATTTCAACTGAAAATCCTAAAATTAATCAAAACTCCTTAATGTTCATTTTTACCTCTGAAACTTCAGTTAAATAAGGCCATTTTAATAGCGCATTAAATTACCCAAAAATAAATCAATTAGAACATATCATTATCTATGTAAAATCAAAAAGAAAAAATTAATATAATTAAAATTTTTTTGAAAATTTTTCACTGAAATCGCTCGTTTTAAAAAACATTTTTTTAATAAATTATATATTTTTTTTATTTTAAGTTTCTTGGATCGTATTGACGAAGTTAGTGACCCAAATTATATTCCATCTGTACAAGACATTTTGCATTGTCGTATCAAAACTATTGGAATTTCGAAAATAGAATTTGCGGTGCCATACAAAGGTAAAAAAATTAATTTTTGGATGTTCGATGTTGGCGGTCAACGGGGCGAAAGAAGAAAATGGATTCAGGTAATTCACAATGATCAATTTACACAACTTACAAAACCAGATTAAGTTAAATATGTTGTAGGTATTTGAAGGAATTCAAGCTATTCTTTTTTTAATAGCAGCAAGTGATTTTGATCAGAAATTAAGAGAAGACGAAGGAACTAACAGGCTTGCCGAAGCTTTTGAAGTATTCGAGACAATGTTTTGGAGCAGGTAAATTAAATATTATACATATGCAACAAATTTTAATTTTTAAGTGCTGGAGGATTCCCACAATAGTAATAAATAATTTAATATTAATAGGAATATTTTACGCAAATTAAGCGTCTAAGGAATTAAACTAAAAAGTTCAATGGTTTGTCTTTGTCTTAATCCTTATTTCTTTCTATATTGTCAATGTATTTATTTATAATTACCGATATTATCGTATAGATTCCTTGAAGATTCTGGTAAAATCGTTTTCTTAAATAAACAAGATCTCCTAAAGACAAAAATTGATAATGGTCATAAAGTAGAAGACTACTTTCCCGAATTTAATGATTTTATTTTATCCGAAAAGCAAGGAAATCCAAATAATTACTACGACAGAGCAAAATTCTTCATGAAAAATAAATTGCAAGTAAGAAACTTCATTTTTCAATTAAGTTTTACCTAAAAGATAAGCTTTTTTCTATTTTTAGTTAATAGCTTCTACAAAACCATCCCCTGAAACGGTGGGTTTGTTACCAGGAGTTCACATTCAAGCTGAAAGAGAAAGTCAAGCACTTTATACTCATTTCACTATTGCCACAGACACCAATAACATAAAATTAGTATTTAACGACGTTAAAGATATGATTCTTACGAAAAATTTACAAGCCGCTGGTTTAATATAGAAAACTAAATAAAAATGACATTATTTAATGCAAAATGCTTTCAAATAGATAGGAAAAAGTAAACAGTTCATCACTCCAACACCCTTTATTACATTTTTTCACTCTCTTACAATTACCTCCAAATTCGACTTAATGTTACTTAAAAATAACTGATTTAATAGTATTATTAACTATTAACTTCATTATGTACAAATAATCGCATTAAAATTAATTACAAACATTTTACAAAAAACACTATTTGTGTGTAACATGCCTTTTTAAAAGTTTTTAGTGGACAAAGATTTTTATACGTGTACAAATAAATATGTGTAAAAGTTTTTTTTCTTCTTATTTCGGAGTATATTTGAGAAGAGAAATAACTAATAATAATCAATTATAAAACTTATTAAAATATTTATAATTTTCACAAATATTAATGATAATTTACGGAAATGACAACGTTCTAATCTTACAATGAATTTCCATCAAGTAAAAAATAAATACAACAGTCTTCCTTTTACAAAAAAAGAATATGAATAGTCCATTTAAATAAAAATATATAAGTGTCATAAATAAGGAACGAAAACCTCATTATTTCATAATAAGCATACTACCACGTTTTTACTATTTTTTTTGTTTAGTTTTTCTATCTCTCCTTGTACAAAAAAATATTTACATCTTAACTGCTATTATAATGTCTATAATTGTTAATAGCAATAGCATAGCTACTTACTACAATGTGCTCCTTTTATTATTAAATATTGTTTCAATTAAACGCTATTTGTAATGTTTGTAAATAAAAAAGAGAAAATTTTCAAAAAATACACAATTGGCTAAGTAGTATTTGAACCATTGCACCTTGCAGTGTAATTTCATAACTACTAATATTAATTAAAAAAATATATATCTAAATTATTCCCTACAACAAATATACATAATTAAAAATAATGTCCCACTGTATCACCCCCAAATAAAATTATAGAAATTGGGAAACGTTAACTATATTCAATTTAACATTTTTTTAATGTTACTTGTTAATTTGTCGTATCAGTTAATTCGTTAACGCTTTTACAACAGAAAGGACTAGGGACAATAAGGGTATAAAAATGGCCCCCAAAATAGTGTAATTACATTACATTTCTTCCTGTTATCGTTGACCACAATAAATGATATTAGTTGTCTAACTTTTTAGAGAACTTATTAAACTCACTGTTGCGAGCCATTTTTATATTCAAATTGTACTTAAATATATTCTCTACAAAATCCTACTAATAACCAGGACATTTTGTTGATCTTTAAAAAAACAGGTTTTGTTAAAATTATATAAATTAAATAAATAAACCGTAATGCACTGCTCGCAAATATAATTTTAAAATTTATTAATATATATTAAAAATTCTAAATAAATTCTTTAAGTAGATTGCAAAAAAAAAATACAGTGAAATACAATAAAACTGAATGTGTTCCAGCATATTCATTCTTTCTAATATTCAATATATACAGGGTTATTCACGCTATACGGCACGGAATATTATGGCCAAAATAACAAAATTTCAGAAACTTTAACTCTTGGGTTATATAGGGGTCTATTATGGTTACCTTTTAAAATTATTTTCATATTATACTGGGTGTCCTAAAAGTATCAAAGTTATGTTTTTTTAAATAGAACCCCCTGTATATTATTGCATTTTTGGATTGTTCGATCAAAATAAGTGTTTATTTTGATAAAGTTTATAACACCTAAACCTTAAGGTTTTTTAAATAATTTCAATTTTATCAAAATCTAACCTAATTTTCACGTTTCAAATACTTAAGAAGTATTTAAGTTATGTAAGCGAAATTTACAATGAAGTGTAACAATAGGTCATATTTTATATCCCAATTATAATAAACTCGTCATCTAATACAGGGTGTCCAAAAATTAATACTACTTAAGTAAAAACTTTAAGGGGTTGTAACTTGATTAATTTAAATGGAACGCCATAGTTTTTAACATACCAGAAGATGTATTTTTTAATTACCTATCGATTGGTATTAGGGTGTTCATAAGCTAAGTCTTCGCGTTTTTTCAGGAAACGCTAAATAATTATTTTATGCGCCATTTGGAGTTTTTTAAATAAAAGTTCCAATGTATCTAGTTGCCTTTGATGTTTAGATGTTAGATATTATTTATTATTATCCTTGAGGAATGTCATAAGAATTGTTTATTAGCTTTTCGAGTTTATGCTCAAAGGTTTCCCGAAAGAAAACATCCTAAGCCAGCCGATTTTAAAAGATTATTAAAACAATTTCAGGAAAACGGAAATGTCACTTAGATAGTGTCAGAAAATGAAATTGTTTTCGATAGAGTGCAAACAATTCTTATAACATTCCCCAAGGATAAAAATCATACCAATACGCTCCTCTTTTGAATAAGCAACACCTCAATAATAAATAATAACATCTGACTATAAACACCAAAGGCAACTAGATACATAGAACTTTTATTTAAAAAACTCCAAATGGCGCATAAAACAATTATTTAGCGTTTCCTGAAAAAACGCGAAGACTTAGCTTATGAACACTCTAATACCAATCGATAGGTAATTAAAAAATACATCTTCTGGTATGTTAAAAAATATGGCGTTCCATTTAAATTAATCAAGTTACAACCCTTTAAAGATCATACATAAGTAGTATTCATTTTTGGACACCCTGTATTAGATGACGAGTTTATTATAATTGGGATATAAAATATGATCTATTGTTACACTTTATTGTAAATTTCGCTTACATAACTTAAATACTTCTTAAGTAGTTGATACATAAAAATTAGGTTAGATTTTGATAAAATTCAAATTATTTAAAAAACCTTAAGGTTTAGGTGTTATAAACCTTATCAAAACAAACACTTATTTTGATCGAACAATCCAAAAATGTAATAATATACAGGGAGTTCTATTTAAAAAAACATAACTTTGATACTTTTAGGGCATTTTGAACATCCTGTATAACATGAATATAATAATAAAAGGTAACCATAATAGACCCCTATATAACCCAAGAGTTAAAGTTTCTGAAATTTTCATATTTAGGCCATAATATTCCGTGCCGTATAGCGTGAATAACCCTGTATATGTAAGTACTTAATTGTAAAGATAAAAAAAAAACATTCCATCATTTCTAGTATTCGAAAGAATGAATAAATCGAACCGAATCAAATATCCGTGCTTTCAACAAAATACCGAAGAATTCGTTTTTCTTTATTCTCAACAATCGTAATGTAACAATTTATAATCTACAGCTGATGAAATTGTTAAAAACCTATCCAATATCATGTTAATTATTAATGATGAAAAAATTAAAATATACAATTTTTCTAATAAATATTAAGTATTCGAAAACAAATACGTATATTCGATTCAATTCGGGTTGTTTTGGCCGAGCACTAATATCCAAATTTCAATTTATTTTCATTTTAAAGCTGTAGGTGAGAGATAAAAAACCGTTGATGTTAATTACGCATAAATATTTAAGTACTTTATTACATAGGATTGTGCATTCAATGCAAAAAATTTCTGTGATATCACAGATAATTAATTTAAACATTCCAATTAAATCTCTTATGAGATCGCTTCATATTTTCCCTAATTAAGTTCTAATAGCACTTTATACAGTCGAGCCAGCGTCGTATCGTTAAAAATTACATATCCAAACGATAATTTTAAAATTAAATACGAACAAAATATACAAAAATAATATAATATGTGATGCATTACCGTTACTGGTAAACTGTTTCGAAACGATCGTCATGTTCCCAACCCTTGTTTTTCAACGGGATTTGTCCTTTCCTCTGCCCGCCCCATGATTTATTTGCGCCACTGTTTTGCCTATTATTCCACCCTTTATCCCCGTTTTCCCACTGACTAGAGTCTTTGCCTTTTAAAAGACGCGCGCCGACCCCCAAAATGGGTCTGCCCATATTATTAGAGCCTGTACTTTCTTTATTAACACTTGACCACTCATTATTACTAGAATCTGTGATAAAATTCTTTGTATTATTCATTGCCAGAGTCAGGTCCGAATCCACCTGACTCGATGTACTGCTACTATTTTGAGCAGAACAATTGTCGCTTACAGGCGACGTAGATTCAGGTGGTGACACCTGCAGAACATTAACACTACTTTGATAACTATCTAACTTTTTGTTTGAATAGGAAATTTCTACAGATAAAGGATTATGGAAGCCCTGCAAAAAGGCAACAAAAAATAAATCAACAAAAACATCATGCACAAGATATACTCGTCAAAATAATAATTCTAATATACCTAATTCTGTCTTAACACATTATACACGTCTCTAAAGAATACGTTAAATTTATTTATATCACCTTGCAATGATTAATTTTAAAAACTATGATTTAACTACAAAATTGTTTTCTCAGAATTTTAAATCAAATGTGTAAAAACAGGATTGTGGGTACATTCCTTATAAGCAATAAATAAAATTTAGGTAATATTCTTTCTACTTAATGCGTATTTAGTTTGAACAATAAAAAAAAATAGAATTACATTCTAAAGTACAAAATATTCATTAAGAAATGGTAAAACTTTAAAAAAATATCATTTCAGTCAACAGTGTACCTGAAAACCAGCCATGGCTTTATCCCCTAAATGGTTCTGGTAAAATTTTTGCAACTCTGGTGAAAGCAAGCTAAATCGATGACATTCCACATCCAAAGCTAATAAAAGCCACAGTTTTGATATTTTAATTAACTGGGTATCCGTAGCCAATAGCAGCCTTATTTTTACCATTATTTCACTTAATTTTTGAGGAAATTCTGCCTTAATACTACTCCCATTTAAAAATAACTGAAGAAACAAACATTTGACATCAGTTAAAAAAACCTTCGACTAAGAATTAAATTTATATTACCTGCACTGTAAAAAGTTCTAAATCCTCAGGTTGTGCTGATTCAATGAGCATATCAAAATACCGAAGCAAAGGGGCAGCTAGAAACTTAATTTGTGTACCATCTACAAGTCTGGCTTTATTGAAAAATTCCCCTAACATTCTTACAGCATTGCGAAAACAATCAGAATCTGTTGTTTGTAGCTGTTTGCTATCTAAAAAGATAAAGTTTTTAAAAACATATTATTATAAATAAAAGTTTAGATAGTTACTTTCAAAATCTTTCTGAATATGCCCAATAAATAAGCTTCTCAATTTTACTGAATGAACCTCTGTAGTTATGAATGAATGGGAAGAAACCATTAACACTAATTTTGTAGCTAGTTTAGAATCTTGTAGGCATTTTTGATATAATAATTTAAACTTCTCCCTGAAATTGTAGATAACTTTTAAACTGAATAACTTTTCAAAATAAAACTATACTTACTCTACATCATTAGCTGATTTGCATTCTTGTTCAAAACATTCTAACATATATTTTAATTTCTGATTTAAAAGGATACCATCATCTTTTACATCTAGTGCTTCCAATGTTGAAAGCAACTTATCTTTTCCAAGTAAAACTGCTTCTGCATTTTGGTTTTCATTTGGATTTGGTATGGGACCAGGTCGAATTGGATTTTTCTTTTTATTTAAATTTAACCACCCTCGACCTCTTCCAACACCACTAGCAGCCATTTAGATGCTGTACAATTAAGATTTTTATTACCACTTATATAAATGTAAAAGACTAAGTTTCCAAGTTAACGAAAATGCAAATATATCTAAAAAGTGTGTACAACTTACTTTTATTTACAATGTTACAGTTATTTTTCTTAATAAAATGTTTTGACAACACTAACCTAACCTTTTTATTTTAACCAACAAAAACAAGATTGACAGATGCAGCAGTTGTTCCCCCACTTTTCTCAATCCCCCCCATTTATTTTACATCGTTGCTACATATCCTAAATTGTACCAACGCATCATAATCATAATGCAAATATAATTAATTTTAATACAAAGTTACATTAATATGACATTAATTTAATGAGTTGCCTTCCACAGGTAAAATTAATATTATGTTATTATAAATGATTTCTGATTCATTGTCCTTCGTTATGTAATTAATCTAAGGTACCAGTTTCGAAAATTTACTTTTTTATTTGGCGTTTAAATTCTCATCTTGCAGCGCTGTGTATCGAAGTACAGTCTGTGCAAGGAAAAAAAGTAAGAGTAGTCATTATCATTTTCTTAATGCGTAAGAAAAAGATAATTTTCAGGTATGTTACATGAATTTCTTCACTATAATAAGTGGTACATTTGTGTTAATTATGCATACGTTTGCTAATCAGTATTATGTGACCAATTACGTATAACAGCTTCACAATGGCGTTGTTCACAAAAATACCGGATTGTTTATACTTTATGGAAACTATAAATTTTATGTGCTATTTTAAAATGCTAAATCAAATTTTAATTGTCATTGATTTATATACTTATCTCAAATCATAAAATAACCTGTAATTACGTAGTATCTTATTTCGAGAATCGAACCGTATTTGGTATCATTTTTTTGTACCACATCAACTTCTTTTCGTTTAAAAGCGCACATACATCAATAAAAGACAATCAATCTATTTAATTATCGTCAAGTAAAAGAAGATACAATCATTAATTAAATACACATGTGCCTTCTTATTGGGTGTCCATTTCGATCTTACATTTTTAGTTGTGTAAATAATGTATGTATATTAAAAACTTACCTACATTCTAATACAAAATAAGTTTCTATTTGCAACTAAGATAAAAAATATAACTTCTTGCTTCGTTTCACAGCTTTGTAAATGATCATATGATTTAAATTATTCTTAATAATATAATAATTAGTATGTTTATAATCTCGTTAATTTCCACTTAAGTGAAAGTTCTTACTTACTCATGGTAGGTTGGGTAGGTTGGTATGATTAACGCACTCAAAACTTCTTCATTTTCGATACTAACGACTATAAAATTAAAAACCAGCACATATTTATGAAAAACACACATTCAAATTTTGTTCAAGTTTGCATATACAATGCTTCCTTTTTTTTTAATATGATGAATACAGACCACTTTCAAGCGAATTGGATTGAATGAATCTATTGATGGAAATCCACAATATCAATAAAATTAAAAACACTTATAATTTCCACGAATTTACACCTTACTCAAGAAATTTATAACTTCTGAAGAAGTCACAAAATCATTAAACTTGTTTAGAATAAATCTATTGAAATTTCACAGTTCTGCAGAAAAGTTTAAATTCATTTTTATTAACAATAATGACAAATTCTTTATTTCTTAGAGAAGAAAATGGCCTCACACTTTTTGTCAGTTTGCATGTTCTGCTTGCTATGTGCTACACATTCTCCATGTGAATCTCATGTTGGTATGGATCATGAATTATTACCAAACAGTGCAAGAGTATTGTCCAAGGATCCTATAAGAAATACTAATTTAACTAGTTCTGGTTTATTGGAAACAAAATCTCGGATAGAGGATCATATTCCAAATGCTTCAACTTCACCCAAAGTAAAGGAAAAAACAAAACATAGCAAAAGTCTACGGAAGAAATACATAAGGTCTACTTTCAACACTAATATTGTATCTGATATACCAACAAATGAAAATTCAACTAGCTTTAGCAAGATAGAAAATAATAATGCCAATAAATTAAATAAACAGTATCTAAAGAAAATATTTGAAAAGTATGGTAATGGAGAGACTATGACTATGGAAGGCTTTGAAAAGTTAATGAAGCACCTATTACCTAAATTTCCTGGTTTACCTGAAGAGTTTCATGTTGAAGATTTAGAAAAGACTGAAATAACTCCCACAAACTCTACACAAACACAGGTAATTTAGTAACAGTTTTATTTAGAAAACATTTATTCATTAGTTCATTGAAATATTTTGCTTTTAATAATACTAAAAGAAAAAAAAACAAATAAAAATAAGAAGCCCTATAAAGAGTGAGGGTTCATAAGGGGGAGGGTTCAACCCTAAACCTGTAGAAAATACTAGGCTAGTCACCCACCACAATTAAAATATTATTAGTTATTGCCATAATGGGTTATTATATAATACAATATATTTTTCTAGTGTTTGGACCAAAAACAATTCTATTCATCCATTCTGCTTACCGATTCCAATAAAACAACAATTACTGATGACAATTTAATTAATGTTTGTCCTGTGATATTATACACAATGATTTTTGGCACATGTACTTCAGAGCACGACGGCCATATATTCGCGGATGATTCTTTAATCGAAAAAAACTATTTTTCTGTATGGCTTTATTCAAATGTTGCAGTGATTGTAGTAAGCATTTGTGGTGTAATTGGATTGGCTGTTATACCCATCATGCAGAAAAAATACTACCAGTCACTTTTACAATTTCTGGTAGCATTAGCAGTAGGAACACTTGCTGGAGATGCACTTTTACATCTCCTTCCCCATGCAATGTCAGCTAATGGTGAACATAGACATGATTCTGACCATGAGCTTGATGAGCATACCATGAATATGTGGAAGGGATTGGTAGCCATGATGGGACTAATACTTTTCTTTTTGACTGAGAAAGTTATCATTTTTGGAGCAAAATGGCGTAAAAAAAGTCAGTTAAAAAAGAAAATGCCAAAAATGAAAGTAATGAGATCCAACGATCTTGGGCCTCCCACAAGTGGAAATGAGCATCAATGTAAGCACAAGTACAGTTCGATCCCTTACTGTTACGATACCATCACTATGATGGACGCATCCCAGTGTCACGAGAGTGTTGAGTCCCACAATGACACAGCTACCACCACGTTTAACGACATCGATAGCGAGTGTGAAATACAGTCCTTTAAAAAATCTAATTCAAACAACAGCAACAAGATCGAATCTAATCAAAATATGACTGAATGTCCCGGAAAAATGAACGGGTACTCATGTACTGACGGGAATAAAATGCTCGAAAGTCAAAACAGTAAAGATAGTAATAGCGTGGAAGAATACACGGTAATTTTAAGAGAACATGAGAATAAACACCACGGACACTCCCATACCCATGGACATGTCCATGCGGCACCGCAAAATTTGTCTTCAGTTGCATGGATGGTTATCATGGGAGATGGATTGCACAATTTTACTGATGGAATGGCCATCGGAGCTGCATTTACTGGCGGAATTGCAGGTAATTTAATTTTTTAAATCAAAGTAAGATAATTACTATTGTATTGAATTTTAACCCTATTTTCACCGAAAATGCGAACATTAAGAAATTAAATTTAACTTTCTCTTTTACAAATTTATAGTTACACTACATAATCTTAAAATTGTGTATTTTTTAAGGTGGTTTTTCGACTGCTGTAGCCGTTTTTTGTCACGAACTTCCTCATGAGCTTGGCGATTTTGCGATGCTACTGAAAGCTGGAATGAGTATGAAACAGGCACTTTTTTATAACCTATTATCGAGCTTTCTTTGTCTGATGGGGAACGCATTTGGGGTCTGGCTGGGCGAAATGGAATCGGCAAGCACTTGGGTGTTCGCAGCGGCCGCTGGCACGTTCATTTACATCGCCCTTGTCGACATGATTCCCGAACTTTCCTCTGGACACGATGAAGATTCGTCGTTATTGCAATGTTTCCTGCATTTATCAGGCCTATTGCTTGGCTGTGGAATCATGATGCTAATTGCATTATATGAACACGATCTTAAAAATATCTTCTGATGGTGTTGAAAGAGATATGCTGTTTGACTTATAAATTACTCAAAGGTGCTTTAATTGATACTTTCATTACCAGTAAATAATTTCTGTTGGGTTTGGGTTTGCTCACACTTCACAGTTATTCCCTTCAATTGCGAAATTTCTTTATTGTTTAACAAATAGTTGAAATTAAATATTGTAATGGGTTCAGAAATTATTAGTAGAAATTTTATTTACTATATTTGCTATACTACAACGGTTATTTACTTTATTGATATTTTTATAAAGTATGTAACAAATTCTACATTTGAAAGCCCAAATCCCACTATTTGTCAAATATTTACCATTTAATTAATCGTTGATATTTCTAAATTTCATTTCTAATGAATACATGAATAAATAATGTTTAGTTTTATCCTTTTTTTGTAACTTCTGCCTTTTTGAAGACACTAACGTATTATAATTTTTTTTTCAGATGCAGGTGCTAACTACAGGGGCTAGAGTGTAAACTACTTTTAGGTGAACTTACGATATATAAGGCGTGCCAAAAGTAGGCTGTATGAACTTGAATGTATCTTGAAAATTGACTAAAATAGGTTTAAGGAAGCGATACTTCAGCACCCAAACTTAAAAAATTAGCATTTCTTTCTTTTTTGATAGTAACCGACTTTTAAAAATACGAAAACACCGACAATTATTTAAAGTGTTTCCGTAATTAACGTCGTATTTTTTATCATATTTACCTTGTAGAAATTCATAAGGTAGTAGATTTTCTATGTAATTCCTACATATCTTTAACGGGCAGAAATTCGAGTTATTTATAAATATTTTGTAATAGTAGGACAAAAAAAAATATAGCCGAAACACGTTATTTAATTTTTTAATAACTATTGTAATAGTTTTTACGTCTTTTTTATTCACGTCATAATTTTATTGCTGCAGAATATCGACTGGTTTTTTATTTTTCTTTTGCACGAATTATTGTTAAGTTTATAACATTTGTTTCTTTTTCTGTTATTAGACTTTTTTTGAATAAATAGAGAATTTAACCGCAATGCTTTTTAAAACAAAACAACAATTATATCCTCTTGTTATTCTATAAATATCTATTTTCCCTATTTTATATGGAGATTTATACGGGTCATTTCTCTTACAATTAGTAAAAAATTTTTAGAAATAAATTTATTTTATAAATAAATACAAAAACCGGCTAAGACTATTCAATAAGTTTCTTTGCTTTAAAGTACCTCCTCAGATATAGTACTTGCCAGGTTGCAAGTCCCAAAAGACAAAACATTGAAAAAATGGAAAAGTATAAAACTCTGCTGTTGGTGGATTCTAAAAGTAAATTTATTTTTAGATTCTTGTGATTTTTAAACAATAATACATTACCGTTTGTATCTCGCATTTCCTCTTCTCTCTTCCTCATATATGAGAAATCTTGCACAATAGCATCTGATAAATCTTCTAATCTTTTTAATTCCACTTCTATTGGTTTTAATTTTGCTGCTTCTCCTATCTACAACTTCAAAGTAAAAAAAAATGAACATAGAAATACTCATCAATCAGTTTACCCCTTCGTAACTCTTGGCTTCAACTCCATGTTTAATATTTAGAGTGACTTCTTGGGAAATACCTCTTTGATCTGAAATGTGTTTCACTGAGAACATGCTATTATAAAAAACTGTTTTATTCTAACTTACGGGAAGGTACTCGTGATATGAAACAAATCTCAAAACTATCATAATTTTCAGTTACAAACGAAAATTTTCCCTTAGAAATATCTCCCCTTTGCGCTAGTACGTGGCCTTTAGAGTCTTTAACCTAAAAGTGAAAGTTTTTACAGAACCCATATTTTTATCACTTTTGTGTAACTTACAATGTAATCAACCTTCTGACCGGGTGCTTCGGATACCTCAAACTCTCCAAGAACCAAAACATTTTGATGAAGTTCTTCTTTTAAACATTTTTGTGAATTTGGTTCTTGTGTCCACATGATACAGTTAACTAACGATAATAAATTTAAAAGTCCTACAGTCAATAATTTTAATTCCATATTAAAATATAGTAAATTACGTGGTATAAACACAAACACATTAATTAATTCGAAACTGTTCAATAATTGTTTAAAAGACTTAAAAATAGAGACATTTGTTATTATGATGAGTTGGCTTTCATATGGATATAGCTTTCATAATCAAATTGACGAAATTGACGTCATTGACGTTTCGTCTATAGATTGTTTTATTTATAATCCATAGATAAGTACATTCTACAATAATAATAGCAGTACGAGTCGCAGTGGTTATACTACAATCCCTTTTTATAAATAAATTAAGATATATTAATTTATTAATAATAAATAATTAATGAAAATACTCGATATTTGTGAAAAACAAATCTTATTCAATGACTCGTTAAAATTGAATTTATAAAAATGATTTATCTATAGATAATAGAAAAGAAATAGTTTTGACAGAAAAATACAAAATACCAGTCAAACAAACAGAATGTTGTGGTTATGTCGGTTATATTCTTTTTTTAATATCTGTCTAGTGACTTTAAATTAAACAACATAAATAAGCGGTGTTGATATTATCTTTTTAGATAATAAATAATGTGAAGTCTAAATAATTTATCTGTGAATTGAACATTTACTTTAACGAATACAATTTAAGACATGTCTAGTACTGCCTTAGCTTCCTTAACTGCAACGTATACTGACTCTGAAGGAGAGGAAGGAAATGAAGAAAATGATGAGTCTCAAGGCACTGTAACTCTGAATACTCCTACCGGTACCCCAGATAATAAATCTTCTTCAACATCAAGACCTTCATCACCAGTACCAACAAAAGTAACATCCAAAGTAAAAAAGTTAGTTTCTTATCATGATGATACTGTTGTATCTGATGAAGAAGGAGAAAACAACGAAAACAATATTAATATAGATGAAGATTCAAATAATTCCAATGTCATAGTTGAACAGAAGGAGGTTGTTCTCGAAGAAGGTATTGAATTACCTCCTGAACCGCTTGGACATTGTTCTACTGAATTACAAGAAAAAATTTTAAGATTACATGAAAAAATGCAGAACAATGCTCTTGATATGAATGCAGTCATACAGCAGAGAAAAGATTTTCGAAATCCAAGTATATATGAAAAGTTAATTCAGTTTTGTGGAATTAATGAACTTGGTAAGATAATTATATTAAATAGTGATATATATTTAAAAAATGCATAAATATTAAATAAAGTAGCATTAAGGTTATTTGAATAAACAATAGATCCGTTTTAATTAACATAATACATAATTAATATACAATTAAATATGTAGCTAACATTATCTACAAGGTGAAACATTTATTATTGTGCAGTTCTTTTGAATTTTGAATTATAACAATATGTTTTTAGTCAATGAGGGCAGTTTTATTTATTTGAATAGTAAATCAGTATTTTTTTTTGCAGGAACTAATTATCCTGCAGATATATATGACCCTTTAAAATGGGGAAAGGAATCTTTTTATGAAGATTTGGCAAAGGTACAAAAAACTGAAATGGAAAAACGAGAAAAAGAAAGAAAATCAAAAGTAGAAGTGATGTCAGGAACAAAGAAAATTGAAGAAGATTCAAAGAAACGAAAAAGTAAATGGGACCAACCTGGAGGAAATACTTTAAATTCACAGTCCATCAAACCTGCTGGTTTGGTTCAACCTTCTCTCACAAATAGTGCTACTGGGACTAAATCAACAGTGATTTCTGCTTTTGGTTCATTACCAAAGAAACCTAGACCCTAATCTAACTAAAAAAAGTAAGTCTTTAATTGGTTCTCATTTGTTTGTTTGTTAAAGTGGTAAGAATTTACGCAAATATTTATTGACTGGTTATATATTTTCTTTTTATTTGTAATATCCAAAGTGTACAAAGTAAATGTAAGCCCTGAACAGTAGGAAAGTAATTTTTAATTGATAAAGTCAAGAGCAACCCTACATACACGAAATTGTGTTATTTCTTTTAAATTTTTATTACAGTACCTACTTAAAAATGTTTAATAAATAGCATGTTAAATTCTAAATGATTATTATTTATCATTGTATAAATATTTACTAATAATAGAAAAGATAAACATACGATATTTTAAATTTTACTCGTAATAAGTATGCAAAAAGATGTAAAATACTACATATAAAGATTGTGCATTATCTAATTAAAAAAGAGTACAGAAGGGCTGCTTACACGGCTAAAACATGCAACATAAGAATACGTTTACTTTCTTGAAATTTTTGTATGGAGATATGTATTAGAATTCTTGTAGACGAGCATTTCAGAAGCTTCATAAAAAATTGGCTTTGAATGTAAAATGACATAGAAAGATGGAGATTCTTTACTTCCTATTAATTAATTAATTATCATATTTCGTGAATTAGTTTTTATTCGAATAAATAAAATAATTTAAAAGATAATTGCTCTGGAAAGTGTTTTAAAAATTAAGAAAAAGTATAAAACAGTAATTTACTATAAGTAAAAAGAATCGAAAGGAATGGGGAAATTGAAAAAGCAAAACAAAGAGTTTATAGAATATTTTTTTTTTTATTAAACAATGAATGAGTAACACTAAATCAATTATTGTAATTGTCATAATGAAAGACTTTACAACTATTTTAATTTGTTAATAATCTAACAGTACTGAAACAATAATTCAGATAAACTAACAGCAATACAAACAACTTAATAAACAAAATTCTGTAAAAATACACTATTTTAAATCAGTTTTTATTATAAATAGAACTTACTTATTAATTTTCGTTATTGTAAATTATTTATTTATTTTATAATCTATTTATAAATTGCAACTAAAAAGATTCATATACATAAATCATATAAAACAAATCAATAAATATAACATCAAAAGAAAAAAACAAAGTTTCTTTACAATTTTAAAAATGAATATAAATAAATTATTTTTTGTTATACATGCGTAAAACTAAACTAAATGCTGTTGTAAATTTAGAGAATATTTTTTTTAGTAAGTATTGAACTGGTACATATATAATATGACACTAAATATTTTACTCAGAGATCTTTTCCACAATCATAATTTTAAGTATGTAATAGCTTGTACTTCAGCCTTCCCTTCTTTCTTTGTCTTTTTTTACTGAAACATCCGTCACAACAGAGAAGGAGTCTATGAATTAAAGCTTCAAAAGAAAAAGGTATGTCGCACATTGAAAATGTTTACTTTGAAGCTAGAAACATTATCAACCTATAAAAGAGAAAAAAATAAATTACGATTATAAAAATTAGGAGGGGTAATGAACTGAAATCGCGCATATTTAGAATAAAAATATTTAAGCATTTACCTAAAGTTAATAGTTTTAGCTGCTAGAAGACGGTTGCATTCTGCTGTGTCAGGCAAAGCAAGAGGCATATAATGTCCTTCATTTTCTTGGTCGTTAAATTCGAACTCGTAGATTGTGGGCTTGATTTTCATGTCTCCAAACGGTCCCTTTAATATTATGTAGTGGACATGCAGCGGAACGGTAGTTTTCGTCTTTAATATCAACTGAAAAAAAAATCATTAAAAGATTATTATAGTTTTATTTGAATTTGAAACTAATATATTTTTTATGGTTTAATGCAAGTACTAAAATTAAGATGACCTAAAATTCATCTGTTTGTATACTTGGAATTAAAACATTAAGAGATTAAAGGTAATAAAAGAAAGTTACACAAGTAGACAATAGCAGTTGAGTTGTTCTTTGATATCTTTAGGATAAGGAAAAACGTAACTTAGAATAACTTAAAATACACCCAATAAAAATTAATTTTTAAAATTTAATCACGTACCTGGTAGGTCATCTCGCGTTCTGAGCTTTGCGTCGGATCTTTTTGCATGTTGTTAATTCGGGCTTTTACAACCCATTGATTATTAAACGCAGAGAAACGAGATGTTTCATAAAATAAACGGTGGACAAACTCATCTGTCCTGTAGGGCTTTAACTGCAGATCTAATAACACAAAGTTGACAGATATATTAAATTTAAACAGAAAAAACTTAATTTATAAGTAATTAAATTAACATGTAATATTAATGTAAGTATTACCGTTAAATGTTATTTTCTCGTATCCCAATAAATCGAAAATACGGTCGTAAACTTTACGTTCGTTCGCATTTTGCTCATCAATAACTTGCAAAGCTTCCATAACATCTGCCCCTGATTTGTGGGGATGAGCACAGTGAGCTTCGTGTTCACTTATTTCATGAACAGGACCCCTCCATGGGCACCCAATACGACTGAATTTACATCCAGATATCCTACGTGTACATAAAAATACGAAATAACATAACAGAAACTTAAATTTTTATATCACGTAAATTTATATAAACACTATTCGCTAATTTGGTTAAGGAACACGTTCTATTCATAAATATATTATTGTTTGAGATAAGAATTTTTACAAAGACTTGTAAATTGTTCCTATATTTATGTTTCTATATCTTCTGCTTTAACCAATACTTTTCTTTTTCTGTTTTGTTAATAATTTTGTTGTAGTCTTATTTCGGGCTCCAAAAGGTCTATAACAGAGTTGGGTTCTCATCAAAAGGGCTTTTAAGCTTTAAGTCCAAAATCCTTACTTACTTAAAGTGCTTTGGTCCCTGAAGTCCCAATTACATTTTAAAATCTAAGGACTTCCAATTAGCAATTACACTGAAAACTAATTATATTCAAAGCCCTAAGCACTGCAAGAGCTTGAATTAGATCAAAAGGGCTTCCAATATACCAAAAGGCTTTTATGGTTTTGCTTTGCTTTGCACTTTGTAAGGGCTTTAAGCTCATTTATAGGACTGCAAGCACTTTAAAAGGACTTAAAGCAATTTGAAAGTGCTCCAAGACCTTTTTGAAAAACAAATTTCTAAGTACTTTCATTGAGTAATTTGAGTATCACGTTCCAACTACTTGTTCGCGACAGGGCTTCTAAACCCTGAAAGATATTAAAAAAAATATATATTAGTACCTTTCTTCACAAAGTGTTTCCTCGTGTTTTTCTAAGGTATTCCTGGGAAACTCATGTCCACAATATTGACATTCCGATGGCAATTCTAATACGGCATTTTCAACAGCCAAATTTCGGGTGGCTGACGTTTTGCTGATTTCCACACGACAATTGGGGCAAGTGGCGGTCTCATCTCGCAGCCTAGCGTCCGCAAGGACATGTGTAAAACAGCCGGCACACATAAGGTGCCCATTGCTGCACTGTAACACAGCCACACAACACACATTTACAAATAGACTATTTTACCATCATTAATAAATAAAGATAATTTGTTGAGGACATGCTAGCAAATACCACCATAAGAAATTTTTTACTGAAAAATCGCTTAATAACATACAAAAATTAACAAACAAGAATGAAAACGGGCTCGTAAACCTCAGGATCTTAAATTCTGCTAAAGAAAGTACAACTTATTTTAAAAAATCTAAAAGTACCTATTAATTAATGTTAGCTGAATTTACAGAAATTGTTTTTAGACCATCACGTATTTGCATTTATAAGGAATATTTTTTAATTTTATATTTTACTAAAATAAATTTTAAGAAAATATAAAATGCAATATCGAATGCCCTGTGGCAAGAAAAAAATCCATATGAATGTACTGTCACATTCAAGGGGATTAAGAAGTGCAAGTTGAAACTTAAATGCTGATTAACTTTTTTACTGTTGTAATCAAGTTGTTTGTTGGTGGTATTACTTAACAAAAAGGAGCATTGCTAAAACTTGCACATCTCTGAAAATGTCACATTCCAATTATAACTACATAATTTACTCACCAGTCTTCTTTAAAACCCTGTAACTAATATAAAATTCTCTTGTAAATTGCATAACATTGATTTTGTTAAAACATAGGTACTACTAATGATTCGATTTGCTTGCCACTATAAAGTGTATGGAACATTTACCTACCTTGTACTCTATATAAATAGTTTTGCAAGTAAAAACCGTTTCATTTATAAAATAATATCGAAATTTTGTTAGTTTATAGGGGAAAGGGAAAACCAACAAATAAAAATAATTACAAAAAATTACAAGTAAACCATTTATTTAAATTATTCATGTTTATAAAAATAATTGAATTTATAGAATAAATAGTTGAAATATTCCTACATATGTATATCAATTATTACAAAGTGTAATTAATAGATAGCAAACATTTATTTTGTTAACATGAATAAACATACATGCACAACTCTTCTTTGTATGTTATATTCACAAAAATGTGTAATAATAATAAAATTACATACAACGTAAATAGATACTACTAGAAAATAATAATTTTAGCGTATTAAATCAAATGTTCGATAAAAAAGGTTACAGAGACGTGGATACATATAGAAGCATTTCAAAATCTCACGAACCCTGGCAGTGGGGTACGCAAAAAAATAACCATCTATTGTTACCTACATGCACGAGCATTTCCTAGCTCATGAGATTTTGAACAACCTCTAGGTACCTAACGATATTATTACGTAAAATTTGCGTATTTTAATATATGTATTTTAGGTCTGTTTACTTTATACAAAATATAAATAAAACTCATCGTCACTTATGCTTTTTGATTTGAATTATTTAAGAAATTGGCGATAACATTTAATTTTAAATAGTATGATATTTGATATTTCTTTTTGCAAAAGATGTTACGTTTCTCTGTTATCACGTCTATTAAAAGATATAGGCGAAAACAAAGAAACATACATACACGTTATAAATATCCCGGAAATGTCTGTTAAAAAGTTAAAAATATCTCTTTGCCTTTAAATAGCAACTTGAAATAAAAGTTACAATTTTCACTTACCTGGTAAACCGCAGATTTAGGTAGGTCTAAACAAACTGCGCAGCACAAAATTCCACCCAGCCTTTGTTCTAGCTTGTCACTTTTTACAGATGGGCTCGAAATTTTGCGACGTTTTGAGCACGGTTCGCCATTTTCCTTTTGCTTATCACTACTTTCAACATTTTCGTTTGGTGACTCGCTGCTAGAAGTTGCAGCTTCCGTTTCCGACATTTTTGCAAATTTTTGAGGTTGATCTTAATCAAAATATTGAACAGCTGACGTCCTAATACGAATACCCTCACTCAACCTAAGAACAGCTGTGCAATGAACACAGATGAATGACGTTTATATTCGTCTTTCCTTCCCTTGTCATTTTCTACATTTCCTTCTCTGTCGATAGGTGCAGTCTGCTAGATTTTAGCAAATGCGCAATCTCTTAGCACAGAAGCGTATTAATTCATATTTGTAATAAAACAAATTGGTGCCCTTGTAGTAAAACATGTTGAATTATAACAATTGAAAATAAAATAATGGAGAAGTTTCACTAAAAAGATTTATTATTCTCAACGAATTTGCTTATATCGATAGTGACCATTTTCAAGAGAAATACAAAATTTATTACTGAATAAAGAGATGTTACAAACTATTCAATAACAGAAGCGAATCATAACTAATCATTTCTGATTGTTGACTACATAATGAATTGATTAACCGGTAGTATCTAGCAAATTTAATTTTCTACTTTTAAATATGTATATCATGGTGTAAAATTTGTATGCTACTAGTACCTACATGATGCCCGTTAAGTACGTAATGTTTGGCAAATCCACTTTTTATTTTTTTATTTATAGAATTTATGTTTTTTATGCGTGTTTTGATATTTCTTCCACTGTCCAATTTACAAAGCACAACAGAAGTTGCATGTAATTGGTGAATAGGTACCGCTTTTTTCTAAGATGTCTAGCCTTTCTTTATTATTCACAAGAAGTGACTATAAGTTTAACGATAATTCAAATAATTTTATATGATATTTAAATTGCCGACTTATATTCTTTGTAGTTTTTGGTTCAAACATTTTAAATGTAAATATTAGTACTATTCATATTTAAAAGACGTGGTGGTTTCCGTGTCCAACATTTCAAAAAGTCGGAGGGCTGTAGGCTAAACCATATAATTACCAAATAAACTCCCATACACAACTACATAAAACTATTATAATTACTACTATCTGTTGTGCATTTTAGTTTGTTTAAAATTATTTGCAGGAAGTTAAATTTCTCTTATTTTTAATAAGATGATATTTGATACAAACAAGTGAAATTCCTTTACTACAGAACAAAAAAAATAAAGAAAACGTGTTTTGTTATATTACAACTAATTGCAACGAACACGTTTTTCTTTTCAATGGCATTAAATAAAACACAAATTGCAAAAATATAAGTTAGCAATTTTTTTTGTTTTAATAAATTTCAACTGAATACGGACCTGTTCTTTTTCAATCAATTTTATCTAAAACTTATTAGCTCCCTCTATATATCGCAAAATAAACTAAAGAAACATATGCAACATAATTTTACCGAGCATGCGCAGTGGTGTTTTACATGTTGAAGTGGGAGTTTGGCAATGGCTGCCGAGTGTAATGGTCATAGTACAATGGATCCACCATCAGAAAATGAAAATGATACAGTTGACCGTTTAAAGAAGTTATATCCTGCAATAAATGAAGATAAAACACCCCTTCCAAGGGCTTGGAGCGTTAAAGAAAAGTACAATTACATAGGTTTGTCCCAGAACAATTTACGTGTTCATTACAAAGGTAAGACCTTCAAAAATTTACTTTTTAGTAAATTATCTTTTGCGCAGTTATTTTATTATCTTATTTATTCCACATGAGTTCTTATTAACTATTTTAATTGCTGATGAAGATGTCATCGACCTTTAACGAATTTACCCAACTTCCTACAAACAAAGAAATCAGCTGATATTGACATGAGCAATAAGTACACAATTTGCGTAGTGTTTTTGTATATATTACCTATAACATTTGCGTGATTTATAACGTCCTATCTTATTTCATAAATGTTTGTCAGATTTTATACTGTGAAAAAGGTTTCAATGAAAAGTTGAGTTTTTCATATTATCATGGGATTTATTTAACAATTAATAATAATCTTGCAAAATTTGTTGAACTCAAATATCAAAACTTGTTTGCTTTATGAATAATTGCAGTAATTATCATAAATAAAAATGGGCACTAATGTTTTCAGGACATGGCAAAACACACAGGGATGCTGCAAGTGTTCAAGCCACCCATCCTATTCCAGCAGCATGTGGTCTGTATTATTTTGAGGTAAAAATAGTAAGCAAAGGTCGTGATGGATATATGGGCATTGGATTGTCTGCACAAGGTGTTAACATGAATCGGCTACCAGGTATGTATAATAGTCTATCGTATGTACAAACTTTTGCCAAACCTGAAACTATTAATAATTATAGATAATGAAAATAAACAAAAATTGATATGCAATACAATTTTTATTTTTCATTTAAATATTTATCTGATATTACATGCTCAATAAACACATTAATGTTTTGAAAACAATATGGTACTGATACATAATTAACATGTTTTTAAGTAACTTATATTTCTAAAGTTTGTAAGTATGGTAATGACTAATGACTTATCAAATTACAGAGTTTAATTTCTATTTGGTTCCAACTAAATAGTTTTAAGCCCCTTAGTCTATAAATAGTTATATGATATGTATTTGATGTCTATATTTCTTCAAACTGATAATATTATCATAACCAATATATATTCAATATACGAAAATATATTTAAACCGTAAACTACATAAATTAGCTTTTTAGTTTTTATTTTGTAATTATCTATGAATTTTTTTTGGTCTGTGTACAAATAAGGTAGCAGGCGAAGAAAAAATTTAGTTGCGGAAAATCCAGAATAAATTCATTTTAAAAGGAGTTAAAGAAATGAAAATTTATCCAAAAAAAGAAAAAGAAATACTACGAATGGAAATAGCAAAATCCTGAAAAAATAACATGTTTTGGTATTGTAAAGCTATTCGCTTAATTGTTGTAAAGTAGAGCAAAACCAAGGCTAGGACGTGTTGCTTTTACCTGCATTTCAGACATGCGAATAAATCAGGAAAGCTCAAGTTCTAGATGTGTCTAGAATGTCATGAAAGGTGTTACATGGAGCTGTATACTGTGTGTAGGTTGGGACAAACAATCGTACGGATATCACGGTGACGATGGCCACTCGTTCTGTTCCTCGGGCACCGGACAACCCTACGGCCCTACTTTTACCACCGGGGACGTTATTGGCTGTGGAGTTAATCTAATCGACAACACCTGCTTTTACACCAAGAACGGACACCATCTCGGAATTGCCTTCACCGACTTACCTGTACGTTATTCAATTTCTAAAATGCACTTCATATTATTTACAAATTAACGGGGACGTCGGACTAAGGCTAAGATTATTATCGGTTTTAATGTGTTTGTCTGATCACTAATCATGGGGCAGGTCCCCGCAAGATTTCTCATTAAAGTCTTGGAATAAGTGGGTATTATAAAAATATAAAAATTAATACTTATCCTAAAATAATTTAGCTATATATCCTACAATGGGACGATTGTTCCCACATGGTAACCAAGTGTTTTTTGGGCTGTTGTGCTGTGGTCCTGTCTTCCTCCTTCACTAGACGGAGAAGAAGAACAGAAGAAGCAGCAGAGATCTACTTAGGATGCCAGCAGTCGAGACTGGCAAAACGTCTAGTGAAGGAGGAAGACAGGACCACAGCATTACAGCTCGGAAAACACATAATTACCATACGGACGTCGGCCGTGAAAGCCTACGGTCATCACTGTGTCCACAATTTATATATATAGATAATTTTTATGTGTAAAGGAATTAATTTCAATATTCTTTTTAAATTAACATACATATTTTATTCAAGTTTTCCATTTATTAATTTAATAAAATGTCCTTGTTTTGTTTGTAGCCTAATTTATATCCAACAGTAGGACTTCAAACACCTGGTGAAGTGGTCGATGCGAATTTTGGTCAGGAACCATTCGTATTTGATATAGAGGACATGATGAATGAACTTAGATCTCGAACACACCTTTCCATCTACAATTTTCCGGTTCCGGAGAGTCAAGGCGAATGGCAAGCGATTTTAAACAAGTAAGCATAAATATCTACAATTTACTATTTCTTTTAAATCTTTGGGTAATTATTTACTTTCACATTCTTAACACTGTTATTTTTTTACGCTTTCATGTTTCGTTTTTTTCTGAGAGGATATTGGGTAAACTTTTATTTCAGAATGGTGTCTACTTACTTAGTCCATCACGGTTATTGCAACACGGCAGAAGCATTCGCTAGCGTAACTAATCAACCTTTTAACGAAGATATTAATTCAATTAAGAATCGGCAAAGTAAGTGACGAAATTTTTTTAAAATTAGTTCTTAAGTCAGCTGTACTCCTTTATTGCCTTCCACTCCTTAATTTGTCATACCTACGTCTTCAATATTCAATTTCTCTTGTTAGTTCATTTCTATTTTTACTATTTGAAAATTTGTAGAAATATTAAAGTTGGTGTTGGCCGGTCGAATGGGGGAAGCCATCGAAAAGACCCGCAAATTATATCCTGGCCTGTTAGAGCACAATCAGAATTTGTTGTTCATGCTCAAATGTCGTCAGTTCGTTGAAATGGTAAACGGATCAGACGTGGAAGTGCGTCACAGTCGTAACGCATACTCTCCTGCCTTCAGCAACTCGTCTTCCCGCCCTTGCAGTCCTATACAGACGTCGGTCATACAATCGACCAAGAATTATAGCAATAAACCAAAACCTACTGTAGGTAAGTTAAAAACATGCGTGGAGCTGTTACATCGTTCGATAACCAAGGAAAAATTGTTTGTCTTATTGATTAATTAACAAAAATGATTGTTGTGTTGGTCTGTATTTTAATTATAGTATTTTTATAGAAGCAATGAACCAAAACAACATAGCCTTGAATGGAAACAGTAACAGTGTAGCACCTGCTGTGATAAAAAATGGCGAGGAAAGTGACGTCGAAATGGATACTGAGGAGGTCCAGAATGGTTTTGAGGAGAGCACCTGTAACGGTAAAGTTAGTAAAAATGGCAGCAGTAATGGCTACCAGAATGGTAGCAGTAATCATGTAAATTGCACTTATGAGTGCGTCGACGGAGATAGTGATGAAGATATGGGTAAGAAAATAATTTACCTTTTAATTTCTTTCCGAATTATGCTTTCGTTACTAATGGAATTTAGGAAACATTTAAAATTCAATCTCAGTGAAAATAATTTTACAAAGTACTCTTCTTGGTTTTTAATTTCATTTCCCTTTTTTGTAGAAACCGACAGTACCATTAGGAAAACATGCAAGCCAGCAGTTGAACGAATTTTAGAATTTGGGAAAGAATTGTATTGTATGAGTCAACGGCTTAAGAGTGAAGATAATGTCAATAGCCAACAAAACGAAAAAATGCTCGAAGTAATTTGGTTGCTACATTAATATTTTTGTAGTCTGTAATCTAATCTTTGTATTTTTAGGATGCATTTAGTTTATTAGCATATTCGAATCCATGGTCCAGCCCAGTTGGCTGGCAGTTAGATCCTACTCAACGAGAATCAGTGTGTGCATTTTTAAATTCAGCTATTTTAGGTAAGACAACTTAAACTTTAATTTAATTCATAAAGTTTGGGGATTTTTTTTATCATGCTCCTTTTCTTCGTAATTATTTTGAAGGTTAATGCGTTTTATGAATATAGTATAAAATACGTTTAAACAGTGGCGGCTCGTGGTCAAATACGAAGGGAGTTCACAAAGTTAATAACATATAGATAATATCAGAACATGAAGCGTATTTCACGATGTTGTAAATGCGCCGCAGGCGAAGATTTTTAATATTTTTAGGAGAACCAAATACTTATGGCATTTAATAACACAATAAATAAAAACCTTACGTTTACTTATACAGAAAATCCATTCGTCTATGTTTTGCCGACAAATGTGACAAATCCATAACCCGTGTCTTTGTCCACTCAACACTTTCATTAGGATTACCGGCAAAAATCAGGCACGGAAAGCAAAATAATGCGTTTAATTTATTACACCCACACAACCACGAAGTTTTTTTATACTGTTCTACTTTAAACACACGTTTGAACTTTTTATCTTTTAAGGTACACTCTTGTATCAGCTGTAGTTTTGGGCGAGGTGGACCCCTTTTCTTTATTTCGAAACGATTTTGAAAATTATTTGAATTTTCTTTAATATATTTTACCGAACACGACTCCATCATTTACGTAATATTTTAATTAACACGTATTGTGCAATAAATTGTGCGTCATTTACAATTAGTGGACTTTGAACTCTTGCTCTGAAATCTGAACATGCTTCTGAACATAATTTTTTTACTATCGGTTCCTACCAACACTAGCTTACGGAGCCTTTAAAAATGACTCGTACTGGACATTTTCACCAGGTGGCCTAACCGAAGTTGCAAAACCCTGGCAGATTGTCGGGTACCCGTGCCGACGTAGCACGACATTTTCCGGCTGATTTCGGCTTCTCGTGCAGTGCACCTAAACGCTGTATGTTGAGTGTATATTATCTTCCATTTCACGCGTCCGACGCCTCTCCCTCTAACACATGGACATCAAACCGAGTATCGCTCACGTGATATGTTCAGAATCAAAACTTGAACCAAAAAAGTTAGGTGAAGTCGTCAATGACACAACAAAAATTTAAATATTTTCTATGGGTTACGGGTTGGTGTTTTGTAACTATGAACTATGAAATGGTAAAAGAGATGTATATTATACGATAATCATCAATAATATAATAAATATTAAAAGGATAAAATTATATGGTGTAACTAGTTCAATTTTTAAGGAGGTTCACTGAAAAAATGCACCTACAGTAAAACCGCCACTGCGTTTAAATATTACAATTTAAATTAAATAAATAGTGCAATAAGTGTAACAAAATATCGAACATTCCATGCATTTATCACATTTATGATTTCATCAAATGATGGAAGAAATTTAAAAATCAAATCAAAATAAGTATAAATAAATAATAGTGTTTATTAATTTTTAAGCCCAAAGTTGGATTATCAATTGTGCTTATTATTATTTCTGATAATTGTGATTGTAACTTTTGTTTTCTTTCTGTAGGTTCACAGAATAAACCTCGAAAACCTCCGCTCGAAGTGGCGATGGCCCATTCGGAAGAGTTAATCCGATTGATGTCCAGTTATGGACTGGGATCATGTGCCTTCGCCTCTGTATCCGATCTCATGGAACATTGACCACCGTCGAAGCTCCCTAGAAATATTTCAAGTGCGCCCATGACTGTTCCACTACCACCCCTACAACTACAACAACCATCGTCGTTACTGTTGTTCCCACCGAAACGTCGGAAACGTCATCATCAATCGATACGCGACCAATGCCATCATCCGTTGCTCTGTTGTCAGCGATGATGTGAGAGACACGTCCCTACCATACGTTCGTGGTACGTGTGAATTTGTTTTTAAATTATAATAATAATTGTCAAAAGGACATTATAATAGAAGAAATTATACTTCGTTAAAAATAATAATAATACTTATAATAACGATGATGATAATGATAACAATGTGTTCGTAGTTTGTTTGTCTTTGCGAAAAGTAGGGTTTCTATTGCTTTACGTTGAAAAAGAAACATTGAAAAACTTGAATAATTTATTTATTATAATTCCTAATGGATTTTTTTTTCATTTATTTGGATGTCATTTACATAATGTTTCATTTTAGTAATTAAAAACAAATATAATGCAATGTGGCAAGTAATCTTATCTCACTAAATTGTTTACTAATTAAACATGACTATTATAACTTTTCTTTGTATTTATTTATATAATTTCATCCATCTTTGAATTGATCCAATTTCACGGTATATCAATTGAAACTTTTCAGGCACACATTATGTGCAGTCTAAAAAATTAGTTACAATTAAAAGGGCTACTTCTGCATTTTATTTTATTTACTAAATTGAAATCATTAGAAATTGGTACAGCTTTTATATTTTCCTTGTCAGTCTCTTGTTTCCGTAGAAATAGAATCAATGCCATTTCATGACAGATTCTGTGAGGGATATGATAAGTACAAGTTGCTAGTTTGCGAAGATTCCTAACAGGTTTTTTGATTAATCTATACATCTATACATATATTTGTTGTTTTATTGGTCGTGAAGTGTATTAAATAATTGACAAGGAGCCTCTCGTATAATATAATTATATAACTATTGTTTGCCTTGTTTTTTACATATATATGTTAGTAAATCTCTGATAAATATATAGGTACGAACAAATCGATTTTGTAAACAACCACCTACAATAATTATTTGCGAACGTGCATCATTATTTAGTAGGGTAAGAATTTTATTTTCATAAGGATTGAGTCGATCGAATTCTTGACTAGTTTATGTCATAAAAAAGTAATACAAAAAGTGTAATTTTTTATCACGAATAAATTATATAAAAAAAGTGAAATTTTAATACATTTTTATTTATTGTTTGATTGGATATAAAAAAGGAGAATCGAGAAGGATTGTACCAAATTAAGATTTTCGTGATCAGGCAAAATTTTACTTTATTGGAACATCTAGAACTTAAATTGAAAAATTATAACTCATTTTCAAATATAACTACATATTTTTCTGGTAATTGTCGTTATTTTGAAAATAATTTGGTAGAAGGATAGTTGTAAAGTGTTACGAAATGTGTGTAGGATGTGGCAAAAAAGATACCAGTAGCAGGATACTGTGAAAGAAGTAGAAAATCTTGAAAACGTTGTTCAAGTAATTAATATTTAAAAGTTTTAAAAGGCACTTGTTAAAGATTATTTTATTCTTATATATATATATCGATTGATGTCAAAGTACCTGCTTGGAAATGTAATTAAGTTGATATTCTCTATGAAAAGGCTAAGGTGTTATCTGAATAAGACTTTATATTCGGGTTTGATAGTGGAAGAAACACCTATGGAGTCATTTATCAGACATTTCGCCATCTACTAATCAGAAGCGAAGGATTTTAAGCTTCATGAGGTTGCATATCGGATAAACGACTTCATTGGTATTCTTACGGAAGGAGGACAACCAATCCTTAAATCCTGAATATGAAGTTCTTATTCGTCTGTGGTTATTTTGGATGACGACGAATAGGGTATTAGGATTGGTCCTAAAAAATAACAATGCTTTAGTTATGGAGTTAAAAAAGATTAAATGAAATTCAAAATTGCTGTTTAATGTAATTTCTAATAATATTTATTTGAAAAGTAATACAATGTTGGTTTGGTCCTGAATGAATAATTAGAAGTTGTGACGTGTTAGTGTTTAATTAACATACGAAGAGATCATAATCCAAATCCTTAATTTATTAGAAAGGCTCTGTGATCACGGTAATTTTGATGGAGCGCTTGAAATATTTTACTGTAAATTTACTGATTCTTTTTTACTATGTAGTCAGCCGTGTCCATATTAAGTACATAATTAATTTTATTTAATTGTAATACTAATGAATTATTGTAGTATTAATTACGGTATGTTCGTAGTCGTACGCTGAAAATTTTGAAAAAAAAGTTGAGGGGATTTACAAGTGTATTTATTTTATATATATAGAACGTTCGTATAATTATTTATATTATCGACGGCTTGAACACCTAAGTACTAAGTTTCGTTATAAAATAACGACAATTTGATACCCTTACGAACAAATGATTATAAACGTCATTTTATAGATAGATATAAAAGCGTCTCATTAATTTCATTGTAATTTTTGTACATAAGCAATAAAGGATTATTGATAAAAAAATATATAGCGTTTTTACTGATAAATATTATTATTATTTTAAATAGAGGATTCAGGGTTTGTTCTTTTGCAATATTTTTGCTTTAATTTTTATTTAGGTAATTATATATAAACACAATGATTTACATTTATTAAATGAACATTGATTAAGTACAGTAGCTTAGCGAATAACAATAAAATAATATGTACACAAAAGCAAATTAACAAACTTTTACGAATGTTTCCTTATCGACAATTTTATACCTGTCTTCTCGGAAGGTCATAAGGTCAGTATGTAATCTCTTAACGCTCTCGTCCCTTAATTTAACAATTACGGGATCAATTGGGACAAGATTTGCCATCGTTGCTAGGTCGTTGTAGTAGAAACGTTGTCCTGGTCCCATCATATGGGCCTGACGCTTGGTGTATCCCTTTTCCCATCTTGATTGCATGTCTTTTTCAGTGTCCCTACCCATTTCTTCCTCCGATGGTAACTTTAGGTCCCCATTAAGATACTTAACGTAGAAACGAGCCTGAAGAAATTAATTTGAATTATGTTTCTTATTTATATTGATTTGATCAGATGTGATTCCCCCCTAGATAACGTTCAATGTAATTGAATACATCCTAAACTTTCTTTCTTACCATTTGTTTCATTTTATTGTTTAAGTACGTATGTCTAATAATAATTGAATATCGTTAATAATGGTCATAAAAATTACTTTTGTTATATTTTTTAAAAATTAGCCCGTTTTATTGTTTCTGTTATAATTATAGTAGTAATCTGAAAAAGACCTAACTGCATAATACTTTAATAGTTTGGTCATTCATCGCTGTGTGAGTTTTTTAAATCGCAACGACCTTGAGTTTAAGCAATAATTGAGTATGGTCAGTTGAGCAGTGTCTTATGCGGGCTGCGGTTCGTTCGTGTGCGGTTCGCGAGGTATTAAATTTCTTTATTCGTTTTTATATTTTATTGTGTTACATAAATAAAGGTTTGTGTGCTACCAAACGTGCCAAGAGATCCCTGGTAATACAGAGCTTCCGTCTACTTTTATATGTAAGTAAATAAGTATAAAAGTAGCAAAATAACATTAGCAATAATTATAGGTGGTGATAGTGCTTGTTTAAATGTTTTATAACTTTTTGCTTTTATTTAATTAATATTATAACGCAAAGATTTAAATTAAACCATATTAATTTAAACCAAATGTTAATTAATATATCAATAGCAGTCTATTGCCTAATTATTATTGCATTATTGGACTAATCTTTGTAGTAGGTACTACAATCAGCATGTAAGACGCCGTTTTATAGTTTGATTTATTTTTTTACAAGTGTATTAAATAAATTTTGGGCTATTAATTTTACAGGGAAGCAGTTTTGAATTTTATAGACTTATTTCTAAGTTTTAATTTAAAACAAAACTTTAATGTTACGGGTGCTTTTATAAAACTAAACGTGAAAGTTTTGTTATGGTTGAAGTCATTCACCACTTTTTATAAAATTATTGTGGAATCGGACGAAGATAAGTCATGACTGATAAATAAATAGTTCCACAAGTGGATGAATACGTATGTATAACGGGCAAAAGTTTTTTGTCAAGTTTATCTTTCGAGAAGTCTGAAGGTTATTGAAAGTTAATGGTACCTGCAAAAATATTTTTTCCTATTTTTAACTATCTGAATATTAATCATAAAAATACAATTATATTACTTGATCACAAAAATGTTATACGTTTATCTACAGGTTAGGTTAGGTATGTATCTATGCCAAACTATTTTGATATTATAAATTATATTAGGTAAACAAAAATATTACCATTTTTGAATTTAAAAACTTAAGTCCAAAACTTATTTAACAATAAGGGCAGAGTTAGGCAAGGCCCTCATCGAGAGACCTTCAATGTTTAAACCTTAAGCCCCTACTTAAAGTGCTTTGGTCCTTTAAACCCCAATTTCATTTTAAAATTAACAATTACATTAAAAAACGTTATGCTTTATAAGGCCTTGAATTACACCAAAAAGACTTCAAATATAACAAGAAGCTTGTTTTCTTTGCTTTGCACTTTGAAAAGGTTTCATGCTCATTTAAAGGGCTTCACGCACTTTAATAGAGCTTATTTATAGAATTATTATCAATCACTATACCTACTTATTAGCAAAAAGACTTCATATACAGTGGTTCCAAGTCTTTGGAGGGCTTCAAACACATTTTTAAACACAAATCATTAAACATCTGCCCACTCCAGATAAAGATTTTACTTAAAAATTAAGTCTTACCTGTAAGTCAAACATTTGAAAAGCACACACATTAAAAGGAATTCCAATAAAACACATAGTTGGTCTCATCATATGAATCATGTGTTTGTAAAGGGGTTGAATGTGATTGTCGTCTATAGTTATCCCGCAGGATTTGTTAAGAAAGGGAAAACTATACTCGTATCCTGAAATACAAATTAATAATGTGTCATATTTGTACTATTTAGGTATCAAGAAAGTTTTTCGCATAGGTATTACACAGAATAATTTTTACAATTTTCTTTTATGAACAATAACATTTTTTAATTGCAAAATTATATGAATAAATTATTATTGTTATAATAGAAGGAAGGATGGAAACTTTCTGTTATTGACAGTAGGCTTAAATTGATTACGGTTCGACATGAGTTAAGCATGGTATACAATACAGGGGTTTTCAAAGTAATGGGCTATTAGAAGTATATGAATTAGTAGAAGAAATTTAATTCTGAAACTTGTGCTCATTTGGTTATTGTTTATGCCGCTTCTTTTAAAAAATATTTTCAAGTTCGATTTACATCCGGTTATATCGGAAGTCGACACCAACTTCGTTATTTTAAATGGAATGGTATATTTTTTACGCTGAATTGGAATAGAAACTGTAATTCTAAGGTAAGTTTGATAACCAACTTGTACATCTATGCCATTCGATTTCTGAGTTAATTTAATTTATGGAAAAAAAATCGTTACCACAACCCAAATTATAAAAATTCGTAACTTCCACAAAATACGACTCAGACTGTTGAAATTTTTACTAGTAATAGTTGAATATTAGTGCTAACGCCTTAACAAAACTGAACAAAATAATTAATACAGGGCGTTCAAAATAAAATTCTGAAATTGAAAAACTTCAAACACGAATAACTTCGTTTTTTCAAAAGGCACCTACCATTTTTTATTTTGTCAATCGATTCCTTTTTTTGTCCTCTTGCGATCTATATGGATACTTCCTATTGTTTTATTTGAAAATTTTGGAATTCTTAAACTTTAGAATTTTATTTTGAACGCCCTGTATAAATTGTTTAGTTAAATTTGGTCAAGGCGTTAGCACTAATATTCAACTATTACTAGTAAAAATTTCAACACTGAGTAGTATTTTGTGGAAGTTATGATTTTTTATAATTTGGGTTGCGGTAGCGATTTTTTTTTCTATAATTTAAATTAACTCAGAAACCGATAGTCATAGGTGTACAAGTTGGTTATCAAACTTACCTTAGAATTACACGTTTTATTCGAATTCAGCGTAAAAAATATACTATTCCATTTAAAATAACGAAGTTGGTGTCGACTTCCGGTATAACCGGAACTTGAAAATATTTTTAAAAGAAGCGGCATAAACAATAACCAAATGAGCCCAAGTTTTAGAATTGAATTCCTTCTACTAATTCATATACTTCTAATAGCCCATTACCTTGAAAAACCCTGTATACTGTAAGGTGTTTGGTGTTTCAAAACTCCTTACACATAGAGCAACCAGAGGATCCTGCGTTAAAAATAATTCTATTTAACCGCATTAATCTACATAAATACCAAATTGCTTCGTTTATGCTTTAGAGGGTGCAAACAAAAATATTTTGTTTTTTTATTAACCAGTATCGTACCATTAATAAAATTTGGTACCTACATAGAAATGTCTATAAAGGTAATGATCAATTTTCTTAAAAAACGACAAGTGTAAGCAACCCCTTTCCTTTATTTATCAATGTTACCAGCATTAGCTATATCTGTTCTAAACATTCTTGGAGGGTTGAATAATAACTGTAACAATTATTTATAACGGGGATATATGCCTTAGCTTAATTTTTTGCCTGATATTAAATATTAGTATCTGCAACAGTTTCGAAGAACAAATGTTTTATGGTTCGATTGTTTTCGGCAACAATTCTTAATAAGTGGAGTCTTTTAAAATAAGTAAAAGATGCATCGTGCTATTTAAAAGTATTTGAATAAAATTTAATTCCTATGGAAGTTCTAAATTCTGACATGCTTATCAAATTTACTCTTAGACTACCTCCATCGTTAAATAAATTTAATTTTAGCGTATTTGTAGGATCGCTTTATTTCTCCAATAAGTTTTTTCTGTAAAGGACTATACCCTGTAAAATAAAATCCTTAATTATTACAACGAATTTTTGAAAAATTAACACGAGTTTTGTGGGCATTTGCGGGATACACATGTGCCTATTTTATTATATTATCTTTTATTAATCCCATATCCCTTTACTTTTGTCTAAAAATCCGGTTTTTTGTATTATACCTACCTGTACAATAAAATATAACGTCGAAACAACAACAAGTGCCATCAATAAATTCTACTTCCGTTTCACGTATACATCGAACATCCGGTTTCAGTTCGACATTTGATGGATACTTGGTGGTGATTGGTTCTTTGGAGTGATGACTAAGTACCACCTGTAAGATTATTATCCGATTGTTAATTGCGCTAATAATTTATAATAGAATACCTTTTCGGCTGCATCCGATATTTTTAACGTTAGTTCCAACCCAGAAGGTCCTGCACCAATTACAAGAACCTTATTTCCCTTAAAAGGGTCAGGCGAACGGTAGTGATGACTGTGGAGTTGTCTTCCTTTAAAGGCGTCCTTCCCCGGTATACTCGGATAAATTGGCTGATTGTAATGACCATTGCATATCATTACAGCGTCAAAAACCCTTGAAAGTTTTTCTTTGGTCGGTTTGTATACTGCAGTTACCTTCCATTTTCCACCCTCCAAGGGACTAATATCGGTCACGTGATGATTGAACTGAGCATAAATATAAACGTTAGATATACAGTAAAGGGGTGTTTTCGATACCTGAGGAAATTTTAACTTAATTATGCTAGTGTTCGCTTATAACGAACCATATCGAAAAGTACGGATTAAAGGCCGATTTAAATATTTTTTCTCGAATAACGAACCCGTTTATAATAATATAATTTATGCGAAAAATTCAAATAACCAAGTTTTTGCTTTTTTATTTTTATCTATTACAAAAAAAATTTTTTTTCCACGAAATTTGGTGAAAACTTACCTATTTATGTCCCAAACACGCTGTAATTTTTTTGATTTGAAATATAGAAAATAAAATTGTTAGTTGGGTGTTTGATAGTAATTACAAAGTTTTTATTTATTTTCAACTTTGCAAATATGAGGCAAAAATTTGACAAAAATGTTAGGAATTTCGTTTATTTCAAATATTTTAGTATTTAATTTTGTATAAATTGAGATAAAACTTAATTTGATTCCAAAACGTTGTTGATTGATGCAGTTTAGATTTATGACGGAATGCAAACTTAAATATTATAGGGTATACCTACATTCTTATAGACTGTTAAACATTATTTTTTTTATTATCAAAATTATAATTCTTCCTCATATGTAATAAAATAGTTATTATTTTTAGGGGTTGTCGATGAAATTAAATTTATATTTTAGCGAAATGTCAGTAGTTAAGACTATGAGATAAAAATAAAAGTTTGTACAACCCCTAAAAAATAACCGTATTATTATAATTATTTTTTAATTTTGAATTAGTTTTAAGTCCAATTTAACTTTACCTGTAATAAGTGTTCTGATTTACGTAAACTGTCTACACATTATTTTTAAAGAAATATAACCCGGCACCTCCACCTATACTAGTCACTTTATCAAATTTTGCTATTGAACTATCTCGTTTATATTGAACCTCCTCATTTATTCGATTATTTTTCTGTTTTATTCAATTATTTAGTAGATTAACCATTGTCTATAGGCTTATAGTGTATATTTTTATTTTGCTATTGATATTATTAATCCATCACCTTAATTAGTTTTCGTATGTTGAAGTGATCAGCGTAAAGGTTCAGGAAATGTAAAATTTCTGCTTGCGATAGGTACGATTTCTGTTGTTCTGGTATAGGAAAATCTGGAAATCCCATAACTTCTTTTGGTAGATTCGTTCTAAAACAAAAATGTTTTATTTATTAGTAATAAATAATATGTGCAGGTATGGGTTTAATTAACAGCATTACAGATATTTGAGGTAGAATTATATTTAATAATCTCCCTTAAGCGGTGTCATTGAAAATCCCATGACAATCTTCTAACTCAACGAGTTGATAAAATTCCTTTTTCGTTTTTTTATTCAAGCCTCGTTATAATACTGTAAGTATCATGTGAAGGAGATAGAGAGTGTCTTATCATATCTCGCCAAAACTCGCCAAAGGAAATAACGGTTCAAATTAGAAGAAAAAAGTTCATGTAATTAATAGATGCCCCCTAATGAGTAACTAGTAATATTAACGTAAAAAAATATTATAAAATTATTTTATATACAGTAGAACCTCGATAAGATAAAGTCCAAGGGAAATGTTAAATAATTTGAGTTATTGAGGTTTTTACTTACTAAGGGTTTATGTTAAGGAGTTTTTATTGGTTTATATTTTTACTTACAGAGGTCCGTTTATGAGCGTTGTTTAGGAATTATAGAGATGGACGAGCTAGGTTATATGCAAATGAAACTTCGAAATGTTATTATGTACATACGTACTTTATTTTAGGTTTAAAGGTACATTTATTCAAGTTTATTTTATTCTACATAAAAAAGTCGGTAATTTTTTTTTTGTTTGAAACAATTCACATTTTCTACATCAATTTTATTACTTACTGAGGTGCGATGCCCAAATTATTCGTTTAAGTTATAGAGGGTTCGTATTTTAAGTAAAACAGGTTTTGGACTCCGAGGGGAAGGGAACACAAAATTTTATGAATTTATAGAGGTTTTTACGTTGTCGAGGTTTAAGTTATCAAGGTTCTACTCTAATATGTCGAAAAAAAGTATAACTATAATTAGTTTAACAAAAGTAAAAATGAAAATAAGAAATGTTTGTTATAAAGTTGTAATAAAACTGCAGACACAGCTGATTTACTTTCTACGATATACCGCACTAGTACATTTATTTCCATTAGATTATTTAATGATTTATTCATGATTTGATTATATGTTTCCATTTTCTAAATAATATCCAGTGGCGGATTTACACATTTGCCGCCCGTAGGCTATTCAAAATTTGCCACCCCTACTGACACCTACAATTCTATACCCTAATTCACAATCAATTTTTTGTCAATGAAATTGCAACTTTATGATTGTATTATATTTTTATCAGACTAATCAACAAATATTCAAACGAATTCATTAGGATTAAAAATGTAAGAATGTTAAGAAGAACTTTCGTTGAATGGATATTTACAGCTTTTATTCATTACAATATTATCATTATTGTTTTTTTTTTATTATTATCACCATTCTAAGAAATGTATAATATTTATGAAATTCTGTGCAGCAATATGCAATTTTTTACGTGTAAATTTATTAAATTTTTATTCTGCACTCAAACAGGTTGTTAATATCATCAGAAATATTAATAGAAAAGTATTAATTTTCTACATATGTATATATCTGTATAATATTTGTTATTGTTATTTTTAAGCAATTTTTTGTCGGACCCCTTTTCTCTTCGAATAGTTATATTTAAGTGGTGAAACATATTACACATTAATTGTATAGTGTGGGTGAACCTATAGAAAAAATTATGGCAATAATTAATTTAAAAAATAGGTAAAAATACCTACTAAATTTAAAATGTGATACTTAAACGCTATTGAAATATTTTAAAAATTCAAAATCACAATAGTATATTTTATAAATAAGCGTTTAGTAATTTTTCATATACAGACGTTAGTGTATTCAGTATACTGTAAAGCACTAAAATATTGTAATTTTTGATGATTTTTTGAGCCTCGTTTTTTTCCGTGTATAAGATAATAATTTTTTGTTATTTCTGTAAGACAAAGAAAATTTTTGAGCAAAGTTTGCCGCCCCCTAAAATCTGTCGCCCTAGGCTCTAGCCTATTCAGCCTGCTGGTAAATCCGCCACTGATAATAATATCTAACACCCACTTGTCTTTACGCAAAAGTATAAGTGACACATTGTTTTTGTTAAGAGATCGTGTGTTTTTCCATTACCAAGTTTACTCGCGTGTTGTTTAATTGATAGGGTACTTGACATCGCGTGTAACACTCTTGTTTTTCCATTTTATATGAACAAACTGTTTTGCATTTGACTATGATAAAGGCGAATTAGTACGATTTACCTTGAAACTAAACAGTGAATCCTCTTTGTTTATAAAATAAATACTTATTATCTTTATTTTGTCTTGAACAGAAAATTCCGGAAGTTATTACTTAATATTTGCGATTTCTCGAACCGTCTAGATACTCTGTGCACGTATTTTAATTTTTAAATATACACTGTTTTACATTTTGGATATAAATTAAAATTAAGTTGGGTCTTAATAAGAAGACAAAACTTTAGATAAATTTAACCAGAGCTGTCCCCTTTTTTTCACCTTTTAGTAAAACAAGTGGGCATGACTAAATCTATCCCACAACCAGGGCCGAACTACGGAATGATAATTGATCAGGGCTGCCTTAGTATGGATCGTCCATATTCTATTTTATCTCAGTCCGGACCTGTCTAACTATATCAAGTGTGGCATACAGGGGCCTTAGAAACCATTAGATTTTTATTACATCATGTAAAAATAATTATGCAAAACTTAATTAGTTTATGAAGAAATTGGATTCTTCATAATAATATTAATTTTAGCAAAAAATATGTTATTGAAACGAGATATCAAGGGTACCCAAAAATTTGTTGTTTATTAGATAACCTCCTGTCTCAGTTTATTTGAGCAAAGACAATTAGGTGATACCGATAATATGTTACGGTTACCAAGTAAAATAATTTATTTGTTTTAAAGTATTTTTATGGAAAACGTTATCTAAAAAGGAATTTTACTGTTTAACAAAGTATGTCGTTAACTAATTCATTAATGTTATTGTCAGTCAGTAATAAAATACACATAAGCAAACACTGATAAATTAATGGGCACGATCTCCCAAATTTGTTGTGTACTTTAAAGAGGACGTAATGACTTAATTGTGCAAAATAGTTGACAATATCATAATAATTGTTGTGCTATAAAAATAGAAGTACAAGTCTGCGTTTCATGTTTCAAATAAAGCAAATGCAGATTAATTTTCGAAAATGTGCATCATCTCATATTGAACTCTAAATAGGTACCTACTTGATATCCCAAAAATTAACGTGTAAATAATTTGAAGATAATTTTAATCCAAGCGGGCCATCAGGTTATATAAAATCTTGATTATCTCACTACCTTCTCTGTGAAAAATAAAAAACAGGTCCCGGATACAAAATGAGAGGTCATAAAAGAAGGTGGAATATCAAAAATAAGCTCATTATGCTATACAGGTTGCGAAAGCAGGGAGTCTTAAAATTTTGTCGCTTCTTAGGAATATGTAATTGTACTTGTGGGTGTGTTTTCGCGTAACTACCAATAGCAGTCAACAATTGGTGTGCGTGCGTCAGCATTTGCTATCTTTTGTTGTCTATGATCGAGTGCGGCACATTTTAATTCAATGGCAGGTCCACATTTTCGCATACAGTATAGTTTACAGATTTTCATTAAGTGTTTCTTTATGATCTAATTTTTGACATAATTGTGAACTCAAAAAGCATAAATAATTTTTGTATATAACTAATTTAATAAACGTATTGCAAGAAAAATGAAACGAGGTGTCACTTAAAATTTATTAGTACCTATTTTTGAAATTTATTTTCTTATTTTTATCCCCACTTATCATGGAAAATTGTGATCTTACTAGATAACATTGTATTCTCTATTTTGATATCCTATTGTAACTTTCAAATCTTTCCGAATAACTAAAGGTGTGTTAAGTAGGACCAATGGATGTTCTTGTAGCCTTTTTTGGGTTTCTGGACCTTACATTTTTATAAGGTATCTAATTATTGACTATGACAACTAATAATTTGAAAAATAAAACGATGCCACGTTTATTTTATGTCTTGAAATTTTATTTGAATCTCAGAGTGGACTAAAAAATGGTCTTTATCAAGAGACAAACATTGATTTTTTGAAATCTATATTTTCTAGTACCAAATTAAGACACATTCTAAAAGAAAATACTCTCTTCCCCTTCTGTTAGATTAAACCAACATTTTTTTATTGTAAATCTTAAATGGACAAAATTGATCACTGTGGTGTACAGGTCTTATGTTTGCAGAAAGGCACATAGTTAGCGCATGAGCAGCGGTACTAGAATGTTTATATAACCTCAAAAAAATTGACAGGTGCTATAAATATGATATTTTAAAAACATTTGGTTCGGCTTCAGCTATTATAACAATTTTCAGAAAAACATTTTTAAATTAATTATTTTATCTAGGTATAGTACTTTTATAAATTAGATAAAAACAAAACAGTTTAGTACCTTTTTCTCCTATGTTTGTCAACCTATGTTATTCGTTTATTATTATTTTTTTATATATTAATTACTATTGACGAGTTTTAATATTAGCTATCAATTACAAAAAAATTGGAAAAAGTCTTTTGAGGGTTCCAAAAAAAAACCGAACCCTTACAGGATCACTCCTGTGTCCGTCTGCCCGTCCGTCACAGTTAATTTGCTTAGAATTTACTGGATCGATTAAAAAAAAGCACAAAAACAATTCTTTACTTAAAAATTATGGTAAATCACTAATTTTTTCTATGGTCCAATTTGAACCAGTATTAGGCGAACACTAATCACTATAATTATCTATGTACATAAAATAATGTTTATAAATTTCGGAAAATTTGAACTAACCTGAGCCCTTGGTACATGGCAGAGTACACAGGAAAGCCATACTTGTCAGATCCAATTTCGTCCGTGTAAACCCACGTTCCACCAAGTTGGGGCGCCAATTCGAAAATGGTACAATCATGACCACTGGAAAAAGCATGTCTTGCAGATGTTAACCCCGCAGCACCAGCACCTATTATTGCCACGCGCATTTTGTTCTCTTTTTAAACCAATTTAAAAATATGCGAAAACAAAAAAAAATACCTGTGCGTACACAAAAACAATACACCGCGGATTATTTCTGTTCACTAAAGTCTTCTGCACTCGCGAATGTAATTTATAAATACTTTGTTGACGGAATTTTAATTTTATTTTTAGTTGTAATTTGTAGTAATCACCGGTGGCAGAATAGACAGCAAATTAGAGCACCGTTGTTAGGTACACTTCTTTATGTTTGTAGATATTGTGTAAATAACCTAAGTAAGTGGAGTGCGTTTGAAAACGGGTTTATGGAAATCTTAACGAGCGCGATGATAGTAGATTTATATATTTTCTTTTTACTTCTTTTTGTTGAAAGCAACTAATGGCCTGTTTACTAATTATGGTTTGTTAATTATTATGTTCGGTCATTTTATAGACTTGAGCCGCTGATAACAACACGTATGTATATGTATACGTTGATCCGCTATGTATTCATTTAAATTCATTTATATTTATGTGTAATGTATATATAAACAACAAGAAAGTGTAAGTTTATGCTTTTCGTTTTTACTAGAACATTTCTTCAATTTCGTAAGAATGATTTCTTAATCGGTGACAACGTTAAATGTAATAAGAACACTTTTGCGGTAATCAAAAGTGAATTGTGAAATCGAGAAGGAAGAATTTGTTCTCAATACGTCCAATTAGATACACATACATACTTTGTACCAAAAACTAGATTTCAATAATTATCATAATCGTACTTTGGCCATGTGCAACAGTCTTTACTTAAAATTTAATATTGTAAGATTGCTTCAAATCTTATAAAATAAAATTATAATACGAATCTTAATAAGTGGTATAATTTTATGACCTATTGAATCCAAGTATTTTGGCACAGTTTTTATTCTCAAATTGAACATGTTCACATGGAACTCACGATCAGTAAAAATATTTTTTGGCGTACTTTGAATACCAAAACATGTAATAAGTTCGTGCATTTTATTTAGGTACATTGATATATTTTTAAATGCGCAATTACAAAAAAAGCCGAAGATACTAACGACGCTATGGCCTCTGAAATAAGTATAATTAACGAAACCCAAACAATTTTTTTATATTTCGTCTTGCAAAATTTAATTTCGTTATCACCGAAAAAAAAAATAATGAAGTAATGAAAGGGAAAACCTTATTCAATGTAAACCTCATTAAAAGCGTTTTGGCATGCTTATTTACCATTAGCACCCGACGAGGAACTGATAAATGAAATTTTTTTTATTCGTTTGGCATAATTAATAGTGATAAAAGTGCGTGATAAATTGGCGCGTATAGTATACATTTAACGTAAACATTTGATTAATGAAATCTTCAACAATTAATGAAAGTTTTGAGAAAATTTATTTCTAATCTACTACTACTACAACTAGGTACAGTTTTTCAGATGAAGATAAGCAGATTAAGTAACAATAATTTTTACTAAACTATATATGCTTTTATTAGGAAAAAATAAAAAAAAATTAAAGTTGTATTTAAATTAATATTAGATATAAATTAAAAAGACAATCAAGAAACAGAACCCACGACATTTTTTCCACCCTTAAAAAAAACAACAACATTCCATTTTTACCTAATTTCACATAATTAAGACTAAACAGAAAAAATAACAATGCATTTAATTCCGAAATCTTATATTTAAAATATTCTACCTATTATTCTTTTAAAAACACCTTTTCTTTTTTGATGTGAATTATCTATAGGCGCGGGTAAACCGGATTGTTGGCGTGGCGATCGTGGCGATTGCATGCCGTGGCGACGCTCGCCATGCGCAAGCACCTGTGCGATTCTCTTCCCACTCGGTTCGACGGTGTCGTTTACTACATCATAGTAAACTAGAAGATGGAAGTGAATTAACTATGATTGATGTGTACATTTCACCTTATAAAAAATGAATGATTTCATTTTTACATGAGAAATTATTTCCGTACAGTCACAGAGGTTCAATAATTTTTAAAACCAATAAAGATATCCTACCATTGATTTTAGCTGGAGACTTCAATGTAAATTTTGCTAAAGATGAATCAATGCCATTAGTTACGTTCCTCCAAAAAGAATTTCAATTGCAAATTAACAACAATCCAAGAGAATCAACTACCAGATAGACAACAACAATAGATGCTGTATTTATTAGATGTCTTGATAATGTTATGTCCAATACTTTTGTAACATAGTTCAGTTATCCTCGACCAATTATCACAGTAAATCTGTCAGAGGCAACATCGAATATAACTATTACTGAAGTCACTGATTAAATGGATTGAGGTGTCGCAACTTGAAATAAATTTTTAATTTTTATATTATTATTAAATAAATAATCATCATTTTGTGGAAAAATTCATAGATATTTGATTTTTTCATTATGCCATATTTAGTTCCTGTCGTAATATTGTCTTTCATGCATATTACTTGTGCAAACTCGATGCTTCACATCTGCCAGGCGCCCCGTGACGGCTCACATTTTACAAGAACTAATTTCATAGTGGCGCAGAGCCGAAAGATAGGGGGGAACGTTCTTTCTAGTCTCATTTTTAGAATCGTGGAAATGAGTAAATGAGGGGCTTAGAGAAAGAAAGATTGATTCTTTTAGTTAGCTATTTTCTTTAATAGGATCAGTCCACTATCCCACTAAAAATTCTCTTACATTCCTTAATCCTATTCTTACATTACATCCCCCAGAACATGCAGTTTTTTTTCCTTTTTCGTACATATTCGGCATACTCTATCTTTATCACTCATTCTATACTTACACCCTCTGTTTTTACTTCCTATTGTACATCTTGCAATATAATTCAAAAATACTGGCATACAGTCCCCCAGCCAATCTTCCCTTAGTAAAGCCTTCATCCTTTCCACAATCTATTTTTCTTAAATAACCCCCTCCTATTATTTCATTGTATCTTAACTTCACGATTTCTTCGACACAAACTTCTATCATATCCCATTCATTTAATTGTTCCTGATTTAATGCTAAGTCCTCTAGAGCAGCGACGTATCCAAGGAGGGAGATATATATGGCGGATATATCCCCTCCCCCTTACGTGGATAATCAACATTAATCCTTTAAAAGTCCAGAACAATACGCCTCATTTTGTTTAAGTTTTATAGCTTAATTAAATATAATTATCCAGAAATAACTTTTGAACTGACTTAGTGGTTCAGTAATGTTGAACATACACAGGAATATATTATTGGACATTAATAAAGTATTTAATGTGCTTGAGAAAACATGACGACAATTAAATTTAGTTTTGTAAAATTTGCACTTAAAAACATTTTTAATGGTGTTTTCCCACTTTAGGACCTCATAATATTTTGCATTTTTAGTTGCCACTTCGTGACCTATTCTGTAATAGTATTATTATTATTCCCATTTCGGGGCCGATCGGTAATGTACTTATGTAATATACATAATATATAAGTACATATTTAGCCAGGTGGGTATGAGTTTAGTAATATTAGCCGTTAGTAATAGTAAATTCTAAAGAGGTACGTTTGACTTCTTTTAAAGTGAAAAAACGTATCGCGATTGTAACAATCTACAGGGTGATGTTTTTTAGCTTAACCCCGGACTTATCTTCGAAATGAATTGGAGTAAATTAAATTTTAATAAATCTTTTCAGTCTATTTTCATTTTCAGGTCGGGTGACATTTTCTTTTTCTTTTATTCACCTTGACTTATTAAACAATGAATTATTGTATTTGATTCCTTAGGACTACAAGGTTACGGCATATAAAGATAATACGAACGAAGTGAGTGTTCTCGTTGTCTTGTCATTTTGTTATACAAACCTAATGTTTTACTACGTTTAATTATCTTATTTCATAGTTTTCCAAGTTACTGTTAATAAACCTATCTGTTTTCTATCAAGGGTGTTGAGGCTCATAGGTAAGTAGAAGTAAATATGTAAATTAAACTATGTAATATAAAACGCAGGTTTAAGTCGTAGGTTCCGTAGTCGGAAAAATTTAACTCAAGTCCCGAAATGGGAATAGACCCTTTTTAATACATATTTCGTGTGTTATACGAGTTTAATGTTTCGAAAATCCCCCATGGACTAACTCTGGTTACGCCACTGCTCAGAGCATCATCTAGTTCTTTCATATCTATTGTTATCCCTTAAACTTTCCAAATTTTCTCTCGTATTTAATTCTGAGTTCTTCTACTTCCTATTTACGAAAATCTAGTGTTCAGTTTAATTAATCGTAATTATTGGTTGATACATTGTTAAAAATTTCAACGTATATTATAAGTCCAATTAAATACTTATTCCAAAATCAAAACTTTACGAGCTTTATCAAGATCCTAATAATTAATAATTAACTAATGAAGTTCAATTACTTCGATAAGGTTTATTAACATTGATTCAACCTTTGGGATATTGTTAATGAAATAGACAAACTTTTACTTGAACAGTCATAGTTTAATTATATGATTAAAATGTTTCAATACTTAAATATTATATAACATAACTAGACATATCTCATCCATTGCGCAGGAATCTCCATAAACGAAGTAAAGTGCTTCATTTTCCAATTTTTCTTTCCATAAAAATTTGACTAGGATTGTAACAAACATTTTAAAAAATATGTATCTCCCCCTTCAGGGTCTTAAACTTGAAAATCTATTTCGATTCAACAGAATGATCGATGTTAAGAATTTTTGTACAAAATTTGAAAATCAAATGTTTCTAGATCTAGTCATTTCTGCCGCGTGTTGCTATTCCGAATTTGGAAACTCATTTCACTCTCCTTATGTTGAATTTTCAAAAACTTATTTTATATTAATTCTGTTGCTGTGCTTGGAACTTGTTAAAAAAAATAATAAGGCTCTAATAGCGTGTTAGTTGTTTGGAATATGCGTTGATATTAAATTTTAACCCCATTTTCACATCTTTAGGGTGCAGAATTTCAAGCTCCCTAACTCAGCGGTTTAAGGTGCGCCTTGATCCAGTATACTAAACTTTGAACCGTCTTTTGACTTCTTAGGGGTTGAATTTTAACTGATTTTTTTCTTAGTGCTCGCCTACGTTGTATAAGGAGGGTTCAGGGCTCTATACTCAAGGGTTGGGGCTGTGCGTCGAAATATCAGTCAGTTTATTTTTTCATTTAATAACAATATTACCTACTATTAAAAGCATTTAAAAATTCTAAAATGTGTGTAATTTTTTTGGAAATATAAATAAATTGTTTTGGATTTTATTGTTAAAAAAAAATCATTTTAATACGATGTTGTAAATATAGAAGAAAGATGATTTCGTCTTTTTGTGTTTGACTTAACAATTATCTTGAAAATATTTACAATCACAGACTGACACGTCGAAAAGAGCACGTTTTTTATAAACGTAACTGATATTTTGCACCATTTAACATAAAATTTTATTTTTTTTTTACATTTGTCCTAGCTCCCATTATTTATTGATAACAATACTGTAAAAGAAAACTTAATAAATAACCTTCAATAAAAGGCGAAGTACAAGGCGAGATAATTAATTAATTTTGTGTACTGTTATAAATCATATAATGTGCAAGGTTTTTAAAAAGATTGAAACCTGCAGAACAATTATTATCAACAATAGACAAGATTATCACTATCATTATAGACAGTTGACCATGCATAAAACGTGTTTTTTGACGATAATACTAAAAGTATTATTATACATATTTATAAATTCGCCTAAAAATGAGCGATAAATATGTTAGGATTTAGCACTCTCCCTGTCTAGCAATTTTTGGTACGGTCAAAGACCTACTAATCGTCTGATTCTGATGTTAATAGCGCGACATATTAATAATTATAGAAAAATGAAATTTGGAATTTTCAGAATAGTATGTAACTAATATTAGTTCACACAATTCTAATCGTTTTAAGTATGAGAAGTAATAGTCGTGCCTCAAATAATTGCGAATTTCACTGTTCATTTGTTGCATTCAAGAATTTAGGAGTTATACAGAGTGATCGTTTTCAGCCTACCCCCTAGACGTATTTCCGGTCTAAATTGAAATATCGTTTTGAAATATTGGTCGATTGAGTTTTAAGAAGTGGTCTACCGTTCTAAAATAAAAGGAATATGCTTTAAACGGACAAAATTTTGAAAACAATGATGTAATTCAAAATCTGTAGAGAATCAACATGACTCAATTTTGATGAAGAATTCGAAAATGTAACAAAAATTGGGCAGACCATTTAAAATACAAAATAAACAATAACGAAATTGACATTAACTTAAGTGATAAAATATTAAAAATATATTAGAACGGTGAACCACTTTTTAAAACCCAATCAACCAAAATTTCAAAACGATATTCCAATTCAGTCCAGTGGCGGATTTACACATTCGCCGGCCGTAGACTATTCGAAATTTGTCGCCCTTACTGACACCTGCAATTCTATACCCTAATTCACAATCAATTTTACGATTGTATTATATGTTTATAAGACTAATCAACAAATATTGATACGAATTCATTAGGGTTAAAAATGTAAGAATGTTAAGAAGAACTTTCGTTGAATGGATATTTACAGCTTTTATAAATTAAAATATTATCATTATTGTTTTTTTTTTAATTATCATCATTCTAAGAAATGTATAATATTTATGAAATTCTGTGCAACAATTTGCAATTTTTTACGTGTAAATTTATTAAATTTTTATTCTACACTCAAACAGGTTGTTAATATCATCAGAAATATCAATAGAAATGTATTAATTTTCTACATATATATCTATATAATATTTGTTATTGTTATTTTTAAGCAATTTTTTTTAATAATAATAATTAATTTAAAAAATAAGTAAAAATACTAAATTTAAAATGTAATACTTAAAGGCTATTGGAATATTTAAAAAATTCAAAATCACAATAGTATATTTTATAAATAAGCGTTTAGTAATTTTTCATATACAAACGTTAGTGTATCAGTATACTGTAAGTATAGCACTAAAATATTGTAATTTTTATTGATTTTTTGAGCCTCGTTTTTTTCCGTATATAAGATAATATTTTTTTTTATTTCTGTAAGGCAAGAAAATTTTTGAGCAAAGTTTGCCGGCCCCGTAAAATCTGCCGCCCTAGGCTGTAGCCTATTCAGCCTGCTGGTAAATCCCCCACTGATTCAGTCCGAAAATACGTCTAGGGGGTAGGCTGAAAACGATCACTGTACGTTTCGGGTTTGTCCTGGACTTCAACTTAACGGAGGCCAGGTGGTTTTCTTGGTTATAATAATGATATCGAAATTGGTTATATATATATATATATATTTACACTAAGTATTATTATATTATTATATATTATTTACAATGATGACGAATGTTGATAGATACTTGATGGATGATAAAGATTGAATTGATAGATACGTTGATCGTTGATAGATAGCTGAAGACTGTGTCATAGTTAAATTAGATAGTTTTCGATAAAGAAGATATAAGTTAAGTAGAAGGGATGAGGGTGCGAGATAGACGAAGAAGCCAATAGATGAAATGAAGAAAGGTACATAGGGTCAACTTTTATCGGTGTCGGTAGTGGATCACAGGATCGGTTCTTGGAAGGAATTTGAAGGACAAATAAATGTTACCATTGGTAATAAACATTTAGGAGGTTTATGGAGGGTGTAATTAGTAAGGGATGCGACGGTTATTGGAAATGGACAAAGGTTTTGAAAGCGACAATAGAACAATGATTGTAAATATTAGACGGGTCAAGTAGTACAGATGTAAAAAAGGAATAAGAAAGCGTGAGAAAGTTGAAATAAGAAAAAATACAAAATAATAAAAATACCGACGTCCAGGGACGTAACAATCGCCCTGTAGGTATAATAATTATTTGTCTTATATTATTTACCAAATGATTATGATTTTGATTATGGAATATGTATTTTGTTAATTTAATACGATTGTTTTTTGAGTACCTATTTTCTTCATTTCCATTTCTATAAGCTAATAATTCTTCTTTTTGTGTTGTCGAAACTTTAAAGGATGCTATGGAAAAAAATGTTATATGAAAATGGAACATGCTGTATGTTTGTGTAACTTACCCTCTTTATGTGATTTTCATAAAAATAAGTATCTGTTGTCTTAAAAATGCTCTTCTACATAAAAAGTAATTAAATAAATACGTAATTAAAATTACACATGTTCAACATTTGAAAATAGTTTACAGTCTATCTCCATCTAAAGAAAACTTTGACTTGATTCAGTGTCAATAAAACTATATATATTTCATTACATTATATTGTTACACATATTTTTTTGCCTTCACATAATTGATGGTCAACTACTTCACTTGCAAAATAAGGTTTAGAAATGTTACTAATCAACTTTATTGTTATGATGGATTAGAGACGACATGGAAATTTTTACAATCAAATACAAAAGCATCACACAACATGTTATTATTATTCAAAACAGATAGAAGCTATTTATATTAATATTAAAAATAATACAATGAACGTCAATAACTTTTGTAAAATAAATAATAATATAAATAGTGCAATAATATTGTATTGATTGATTTTTGGTAACTTTATAAAAACAAGGCCAGTTTATGGTCATACTGTTTTTTTATATTTAAATAATAATTAAATACTCTTTATACTTTTTTGATAAGAAACATCTTTCAATAATAATAATTTTTATCAAATTGTTTAAAGTAATTAATGTCTTTCCGTCAACATATTCTAAACAATTTTTTTTGTATTTCTTTATTGGCGTGCTGATGTTTCCAGGGAAATTTCTGATTAAATATTTAAAAATTGGTAAAAGTAGCCAAAATTAATAGGGGTTTTAGGGATTTAGTAAAATAAAGAATGTAGCTTTATTAGTGTATTAAAAATTCTCAATAAATTACTTCTGTATACCTATTCAAATTTTTGCTAAAAAAATGAAGGGAACTTGTTAAAAATAAAACATTTCCTATGGTATGCTGAGAATGTTTTATTTATAAACCCCATTTTATTTAATACAAAGTGAGCTCACATTTTCAACCCTCCATTGTATTTATTGATTTCTTATTACTATTAGTTGTCACATAGTGTTCATATTTTTTATTAATTGTTTTTATATTTCATTAATTATATTTGTTTCCCTTGCTAAACGAAAAAAAAAAGCATTATGTGGATCAGTATAAAGGAAAGAGTCAATCAGTAGTCAAAAAGCTTGTCTATCAAGCGTCAGAAGGTTAGGGTAGTGTAGCGGGTGGCCGTTATCATTTGTCGTAATGGCTCAAAGCCTCTGCCATTTTCAACGCCTCAAATTAGTGTCAATAAGGCAACTAATTTATTATTTAAATATAAAAAAAATATTATATAAAATTCGCTCTTACCCTAACCCATTTGCCTTTGTTGATTGTCTAACTTCTTGACTATTAACATAGTGCTTTTTTAACGAATGTAATTAATGAAATTAAAAAAAAAATGAATGGAAAACATAATTTTGAAAAAATATGAACACTATTAGATATTAATTTTTCTTATGAAATTTAAATGTAAGTTTGCTGAAAGTTTTCGTCATCCAAAATTTTGTAGACGCTGTCACGTATACCGGTGGTCAATCTTTCTTTAACGACATGCCCGAATATTTTATTTATGACATTTGGAATTCGTGAGATTTTGGCAGTCGAAGCTAAATCTTCAAAATATTCCGTTTGATTTTCAGCATTACCGATGTAGTGCATGTGGCGGACTGCAGCCCCTTTCGCCCTTTTCCTTCGTACTTCTTCTTCCAAATCCTTCAGAAGGTCTTCTTTTGGTGGGAGGGGAAAGTGGCCGTTCATTGTACTCAAAAAGAATCGGGCCTAAAATTTAAAAATCGAAATTTAATCCAAAAAGGTAACCGATTTGGAGGAATTTGTGTATTACGAAGTTGTTTTGAGAATCGTCGTTTATCAAACAACTGTTATAGTCACAAGTAAAGATTAAGCCTTGTTACTATATTTATAATGTAATAATTCAAGTATCATTACGCACCTGTATTTCAAACAGGGGCATAACGGCTAAAATGGCATGAAGTCCTATAAAAGCCATTGTTGGATATTCAATGTTTATAATTTCTTTATACAAAGGTCGAACCCATTTGTGTTCTTCAACGACAATGCCACATTCTTTGGTCAAAAAGGGATAGTGATATTCGTATCCTAAAGAACAAAAATGATTTAGAAGATTAAATAAAACTAATCAGACTCGTGCACTGAATGTTCGAACTATAAAAACGCTAAAAAGAGTGGTGAACTCATAAATTAACGTCGCTAGAAGAAATGCTAAAGATTTTATAAATCATGAGTTGCATCGCGATCGCAGAAATTTTCCATTGAAATCGAACTATAGATAGCATTGGTACAATTTCAGCTAATAGGTACATAATTTAATAAAATAAAATGATACTTCTAGCCGATTCACACCGTCAATTATGATCGCGGCAATTTCTTAACAATTTAACAAAATATAAATAATTTAAAAAAATTCTATTATCATGTTTTTGTAAAATTGTACCAGAGAATTAAATTAACATTAGTTTATTAGTAAATAAACAACAAAATTTATGTTATAAAATATTAACATGCCGTTAAATTACCATTAACATAAAAGAAAAATTGTTTTTTTTCGTAAGTACCTATGTTGATTAACTTTTTGTCTGCCAACTCCTAATTACATGAGTAGATACCTATAGGGTACTTAAGTATATGTATATAGGTACTTACCGAAACGTCTTTTTGGAGTAGGCAATTTACTAATACATAGAAAAAAATCTATTTTACCTGTACAATAAACAATGGCATCAACATTTTCGACGGTCCCATCAGTGAATTCCACGCTGTTTTCGTTAATTTTTGCTATTCGGGGTCGGTCAATAAGGGTATCCGGCATATAGGGTCGCTTTTTCATACTGTGGCTTACGAATACCTAATAATATAATACAAATACCATCATAATTATTTTGATTATAAGCTAGTTCAATACAAATATCTAACTCACATAGGTATACATAATTGCTGCTAATCCATTATAAATATAAAATTAATCGGGAATACGAATTATTTGCTATTGTTAACAACCCCAAAAGTTGTAAAATCTCATCTGTGAGAAATACGTTTTCGTTAACTTTACAATACATTGGGACATTTATCAGCAGTCGTCATTGTAAGCAAAATCAAAATTTCGTCCAATTTTAAAATAATAAAAATGCTACATTCTTCAACCCCAAATTAAAAAAAAAAACAAATTTAGTTCCTAAGCCTTTATATATATATTAAAATAATAAATTAGTCAGGGAAGTAAATTATATGCCATTATTCCTAATATCGAGGGTTAATTTACCTGAAAATTATATTTAAAAATACACATTTCAAAGTGAATTGTAGAAGATGAAAATGACCTCATTTGTGGTAAATTCATAGGTTATGATAACTGATAATTTCAGATAACTTCTGAAGAAGCTGACAGCATGAACAGTGAAACGTCAGGTAAAATTAATCGACTACGGTCGAACCCGGAAGAATTCACTACAATAAACAACAGCCGTGAAAGCCTGCACTTAATTCATAGGTTCTTATAAACTTTACAATGCACTAGGACAGCAGTCGTGATTTCCATACTGATGTAAAATTATGGTATGAAATACTTTTACACCCACCCTATTTCCCTGGCTAGGCACTTTCCGACTTTTTTTGCCAGATAAAGGCAAAACTTTATCAAATGCAAAAAAAAGATAGACTTGATAAATTCTCCAACCTAAAGTTTTATAAAACAATATACCTTACAACCAAAATTCCAAATAAATAATTAGTCATTTTATCATATTATTTTACATTATACTAACCGTGTCTGTAACCTGTCGAATTACTCGAGCAATATCTTGTCCTGAAAGTCCATATCCCACAACAACAGTTTTCTTTCCGGAAAAAATCTGAGGTGACCTAAAGTCGTGACTATGTACTTGGAGTCCCTTAAATGTTTCCCTTCCGGGAATCCTGGGAATATATGCATGACTATAATGTCCAGTGCAAATCATTATAGCATCATAAACAGCTTCTGAGATCTTTTTTGTTTCGAGGTTCTTGCCTTTCACGTTCCATTGAGAACCATTGACTGGTTTCACTTCATCAACACGAGTGTTGAACTGAAAAATTCAGTAAGTAAATTAACGATTCTCAAATTACAGAAGGTGTAGTTAAAATTTGAGAAACATTCTGAAACGTTCCAAAATTTTAAATAAAAATATGACACATTTTCATTATTTGAATTTAACTAAAAAAAAAAATTCCAGGAAATTCTGGAAAATAAAATTTCTATCATTTTCATGCATCTTTCTGCCAGCTGCTTACAGATAGGTAGGTACATTCTTTTATTATTAACCATACAAAGTGAAGTAGTTCATGTAATTATATGCATAAATTTTTTATAAATACAGTTATTGTATATTGATTACTTACTTTGATATGGCACCTTAAGGAAAATGTATTTGTGTATTTCTCAAAGAACTCGAGTACTTCTTCAGCTCTTATATAAGAAGTAGGCATATCTGTTGAATAATGGAAGTCAGAGACCTCCATTAATTCCTTCGGTACGTTCGTCCTATCATCAATGAACAAAAATTAGTTTTTTAATTGCAAACGTATTTATATTTAGGGTATGTCTTAAGCATAACTGTTTTAGTAATATTTTTCATCTGAGTAAATTAATAATTTCTTGTAACGTCTGTAGTAATTGTGTTTAATTGAATTAGTTTATTTTCAAAATTAAAGCAGCAGCGTGAATTTTTCAATGATCCTGAGACCTACTTGATAAGCACAGGAGGAGAGGTGAGTTAAATTTCTGATAATTGTCGCCCATCAGGAAATTTCAAAATTTTGATTAAAGCTATTTTATTATATTTATTAGATATTCAAGTATTTGTCTTTATATTTACCCTGGTAGAAATTGAAATCGGGCTCTAAATAGAGCTACCACCAACAGTACTTAGTTAAAGTCGGGCCTGATTTGGTAACCCCGATTAAATGCCCGACCAGAATGTAATGATTTTGAGGAGGGAAATTTAGTCAGTATCTTGGCGGATTTTGAAGTGATCGCTGATTAAAAGCCTGATCGGGCGTTACAATGTATGTACTTCTAATCACGTAATAAGTTTTTAATTTAGTCAGGTACTAGATCGGTTGATTAATCTTTAACCCTATTTGTTATTAAACAATTATTTTAGTTTAACAGGTCACCAAAAGAATATTTTATTTATAGTAAAGGATTTTTAATTGATATTTTCTTTATTTATTAACTGTTTCTCTTAAATATTGTAATAATTAAAAACGGGTTATTGTTAAGGGCACAAAACTATATTATCGCAATTTTTTTCTCCCATCTCAATCTTTGGAATTGGAAAGGGCATCCCCAATGGCTTTTAATGCTTCTTTATCGGTCGATACGTTGGTGTATTTTTTCAACATGGCTGAAAATATTATAAACTTGTAATAACAACAAATATAAATAACTATTATCAATTTACAACTTACAATTACTGTTTTACACAACTAAAACTACTTTTAGCTTTAATACTTACATATCAAGACTTCTGTTATTGCGAAGTTTCTTATAAGAATTTTGTCCTTCACTTCCCTTTGTGCTGTCAGCATCATGGCAACAATTTGCCGAAATAATATTTTTTAAATGTTGGCGGTTATTTTGCCTATCCCAGCTAGTTTTTTTAAACCAGACAATAATATTTCCTAAAAAATGAAAATAATTTTATATTAATTTGTTTCGTCTCTTATGCAACAATGAAATTAGGACCACGTTTTAAGAGCATCACTTTGACTTTTAAGCAAATCTTGTAGAAGCACGAAATATGCCATTTAAATTATATATGTATGTATATATACATGCAAACGTAGATAATGGACATTTTACAACTACATAATTACTTACCTCAAAATCAGATGAACTCATTTTTTTAAATAACTTTACTGTATTCACTATTCATTTTTGATTTGCCTATCAACACCGATGGATCACTTCAAGAAATAAACTAGTACGAGGACGCTACTTTGGGGGTCAAAATGCGACTGACTGTAACTGAAGACCCACGACAAAAGTGCCGCCACCCGCCACCCATAATTCTATATAAATGTATACATATTTACAAAAAAAAAGATAAAACTTTTTGCCGACACAGGCGTTTGTCTACAAGCGGTAACATGTTTCTCTCTATTAGGCTCCCAATTGGGATCCACGCGATCGGGGCACAGACAATTTCCCTTACTATATCCCCGACCAGGCGTATGCAATCGGATAATGTACATTTCACCGGATTATTTGCCCTGCAAGGCTCATGTAGATAGGGCCGTTATATTTACACAAACTACTTGACTGGTCGGGTCTACAAATTCATGAAGAGTATTATCACCCCGACCGGGTGTTAGCCCGTAACAGGGAACGCCCGGTTAAATTTCTATCAGGGTAGATTAAGCTGTTAAGAAAAAAGTAGCAAGTCAGCTCGTATGAAAAAATATATTTCTTGAGTATTTGCCATTTTCATCGATTTATGATTATTTTCAAAGGACTTTCTATTTAGGTTGAATATTCATAATTATGATGGGATAAAATTAATAGCAATTTTACATACCTTCTTTCCAGACATTGTACACAAATTCAATAATTTTTAGGTTGTGATGAAATTTTACTTTAGATATTTTATGTTTTGAAAGTCTTGACAAAAATGCATTGTTTTATGTTTTTACAGTTTCTATAAAAGAAAAATAATTAAACTTTCTGACTACTGAAAAAATATGTATAAATTATAATCATATTATAATTGACCTGGCGCCTTCACCAAATATGACCGTTTCGGTTATACAGGGTTTTTCAAGTTAATGGGCTATTAGAAGTATATGAATTAGTAGAAGGAATTAAATTCTGGAACTTGGGCTCATTTGATTGTTATTTATGCCTCTTCTTTTAAAAACATTTTCAAGTTCGATTTACATCCGGTTATACCGGAAGTCGATACCAACTTTGTTATTTTAAATGGAATTGTATATTTTTTACGCTGAATTCGAATAAAACGTGTAATTTTAAGGTCAGTTTGATAAACAACTTGTACACCTATGACGATCGGTTTCTGAGTTAATTTAATTTATAGAAAAAAAATCGCTACCGCAACCCAAATTATAAAAAATCATAACTTCCACAAAATACGACTTAGAGTGTTGAAATTTTTACTAGTAATAGCTGAATATTAGCGCTAACGCCTTGACAAAATTGAATTAAATAATTTATATAGGGCGTTCAAAATAAAATTCTAAAATTGAAAAATTTCAAACACGAATTACTTCGTTTTTTCAAATGGCACTTACTATTTTTTATTTTTTCAATCGATTCCTTTTTTTATCCTTTTTAGATCTATATGGATATTTCCTATTTTATTTAAAAATTTTCGAATAATTTTGAATTATTACATAAAATAGGAAGTATCCATATAGATCGAAAGAGGATAAAAAAGGAATCGATTGAATAAATAAAAAATAGTAGGTGCCATTTGAAAAAACGAGGTAATTCGTGTTTTAAGTTTTTAAATTTTAGAATTTTATTTTGAACGCCCTGTATAAATTATTTAATTCAATTTTGTCAAGGCGTTAGCACTAATATTTAGCTATTACTAGTAAAAATTTCAACACTCTAAGTCGTATTTTGTGGAAGTTATGATTTTTTATAATTTGGGTTGCGGTAGCGATTTTTTTTCTATAAATTAAATTAACTCAGAAACCGATCGTCATAGGTGTACAAGTTGGTTATCAAACTTACCTTAGAATTACACGTTTTATTCGAATTCAGCGTTAAAAATATACAATTCCATTTAAAATAACAAAGTTGGTATCGACTTCCGGTATAACCGAATGTAAATCGAACTTGAAAATATTTTTAAAAGAAGCGGCATAAACAATAACCAAATGAGCCCAAGTTTCAGAATTTAATTCCTTCTACTTATTCATATACTTCTAATAGCCCATCAACTTGAAAAACCCCCCTATTTACCTATTACTTAGAAACTACTTCGACTGCTTCCTTAGTAAAAAATAAATCCTAAAGAAAAGTACTCTACCAAAAGGACCTACGTATCTTATTCACACCATAAAATATTTTCAACTCGCTTGATTAAATTTAATAAAATTAAAAAAAGCGCGTATAGCAAATTCTATCTACATATTAGTCTTTTGTTTTTTTTTTTTTTTTATTTTTCAGCGACAGATTTTCTAGTTCACTTAGAGAATTATGGCGGTAAGAAACCCCAATCAAAAACGATGAGTAGATTTTCTTTTACCATATCGTTTAATAGTAATATAAAAAGAGTGGCAAATCATTATTTTAAATTAAATATTAGTCCACTACTAAGTTACCTTAGATCCTTGTACATCGCCGAATGAACAGGAAAACCGTCTTTGTCTATCCCTGTGTCGTCGGTGAAGACCCAAGTACCACCTACGCCATTACTTTGTTCGAAAATATCAACGTTGTAACCCTCTAAAAGACTAAACCTTGCTGATATCAGCCCTGCTGGTCCAGCTCCAATTATGGCAATATTTTTAGTGCCAGACTTCTTTGAACACGAACTCATTTTAGAACTATTTGTTGTGTTTGCTATTTAGAAGATAAATTTAAATTATTTCACAGTGAACTTATCAATTTCATTGTTATTTCATTATTTAGAATATTGATAATTTTCCATTAAATAATTATAATAATCGCAGTAGCAATTATTGCATAATCGACCGATTTGCTTGTCAATAATTATGTAGAAAATTATGAGGGAAAATAAAAGTGAAAAACAGCAAAACGTTCTTACTATTTGTTGTTCTTCCTTAATAATTCACTTAGCTACTACCTGAAAACTTTCTAAATGAACCTATTTATATTCAAAACGTTATCTATTTATCTGCGAATTTTTGAAATAGAACAACCACAGAAACGATAAGGTGGATAGATAGTAAATCTTACAATCATTTTAATAGTATTGTTTTTTGGTAAGGCAAACAAAGTAGACCACAAAAATTATTGGTAAAGTGAAAGATTCTTCGTCACAACCAGTGAGAGCTATCACAGGGCGTTGTCTATCGGCAGACTTTAAAAAATGCATTTCAAAAGTATTTAAATACAAGTACAAATACTTTTGCTTTATACATAATAATGCGTAATACAAACATTAATTAAATAAGTATCTAAATACAAATACTCTAGAAGTATTTATTTTATTAATTATATTTATAAAAATGTTCTTAATAGGTACTTGGAGTAATCATGGATATTATACTTTACTGATAATTTTCTATTTGGAAATAAAATGGTATTATTATTTTAATAATAACAATTTGTTGACAATTCATTTGTAATTTTATATTCTTTTGAGTTTAATAAATATAATAAATTATTCATTTATAAGAAAAAATTATCATGGGTATTTTAAAAAGTATTTGCGAAATTAAATAAAATACAAATAGAAATTCTATAAACGTATTTGTATTTGTATTTCAAAATATTTTGACTCAAACACTTTACTAGTCTGTTGGAGTCTGGTGTTGTGTAACTTACCCAGGCAAACATAATCGTCATAAAATACCTCTTACGTTGTGATAAAGAATTGTGTTTTCCAAAAATGGAATGCTATACCTTGGTACAGGTCTAACGATTTAGGAACAAGCTTTGAAATAAAAAGGCAGTGTTTTTTTTAAAACCCTACGTTTATTTTGAAAATGTATGATTTAGAAATTTTTGTTTTTAGACTCACATTTGATAAAACACAGTTAAATAATTATAAAATTGAATGTATGAGTGAGGGAGTGCATGAACGAGAACAAGAGCAAAAATGAAAAACAATTACAAATACCAAACAATATAAAAATTAAGTACCAGGCTCAGCCTGAAGCTCTCGTGGTAAAAGAGCGATGGCAAAGAAAACCACGATCATTGTACCTTAAAATAAAAAAGCAAAATTCAAATGCAATACATAAGGTTAAAATAAAAGTAAAATTTTAAATCACAAGAAAAACACTTCAAATAAATGTAAAAAATAAAAAGAGCAATTCAAATAAATGTAAACGATAAATAGAACAAATCAATAAAATCATGATTCAACTACGAAAATCAAAAACAAGTTCAAAATCAAACAAAAGCAAATTTAAAAGCATGTGTAAAATGCGATGGCAAAATAATAAAACATTTCAAATAACATTGCACAAAACAAACAACCACAAAAAATCAAAAAAGAATATATTAAAAAATAATGGTAATATTTCACAATACGCTCGCAAAAAGAAAAAATAAATATTCAGAAACAATGTATGCGCAAGAGCAAATACGCCTAAGAGCCACAAATTGTAATTCAACCCTCTCAAGCAAAAGAACATTTTAAACCAGTATATATTTTGTAAGTTAGTTTAGGAGTCCCACAGGATGCAATCCAGATAACGATGAAAATATAAATGTGATTTGGGCATACGCAAAACAAACAAATAAAGTCTGGAGTCCCAAAGGATGCAATCCAGATAACGTTGAAAATAAAATAAGAAAATATGTGCAATAAATACTCCCAAAATCACCACGGGAGAAAATATTAGTACATACGTACATAAAATCTCCTTCAATAATTGGTTGAAATGCAAAAAGTGTTTATTACAAAGGAAAATACGCCAATTGCACAATGTTGTTTAGGGTTGCATGAAATTGCACAATGTTAATTATCTAATGTACCTGAAAACACTCTTCCAATACACCAAAATGACTCTTTTTGAAACTAATTCACATTTGTTAAAAATAAAAATCATTAAAAATTATTTACAAAAAGTTGCAAAAACAATTATAAATCGATTTGACAAAAATTACCCAAGTAGGTACAAAAAAATTCAAAATAAATTCTTTCTTTTTCTTTTTTGAAATTACATTTTGAAATTGAAATCATAATAAGTAAAAAGAAAACACACTGGTTTTTGAATTACAATTTTATTAATTAGATAACCTCTTCTTTTCTCACACTTTTATTCTTTTGAATCACTCGCGTAAGGGAAAACCGAAAGAAACGTTAGAACACTGTAATTTGGCGAGCGGGCACAATTTTTCTTTTAAATTTTACTTATCTTCGACTTCTCTCGGCGACATGTGCGTCCGGGAGGAGAATTTAAAGTTTGGTAGCGGATACTACACTGTCTATCCGTATAGGGAAACATTTTAAAATTTGGGTGGTGGGCAAGATCAGGTATTGATTAGGTTAATTGATATCAATAACGCACATTTTGATATGAAGAAAACAAAATGAAAATTAAATTATTTATTATTTATAGGTACAGTACAGTATTGTGCAAGTAATGGATTAATTAAATATTTGCATGAAATCATTTAGGGATTTGAAATTTTTTAATTTATGTGATCTTAAAATGGGGTGGATAAGGTTCTAATAAAATCTTATTAAATCTCATTGAATTGGGAGGAGACCAAGGTAAAAGAAATCGTTTCGCGAAATTAACGGACGTCCTATAAAAATCAACTCATCTATTATCTTATTGAATTAGACCAGAGGTCGCCAAAGTGGTCTATATAAACCCCCAGGGGTCTATTTAACAAAAGCGGGGGTCGATCCGAATCGAAAGGGTCGATTGGGGGTCGAAGAAAAAACAGTTCTTAATACGAAAATCACACATATCTAATTCACTATGTATAAATATAATGCAAAAATATTGTTACGTAATTTATATGTCACGTATTTTTCTCAACACTTATTAATTAATTCGTACACCAAACACCAATAATTCACTATCTACTTTGCTTTTTAATCACTTTTTCTTCTCTTCTTACTTATATCTGTCACTGTTCTGTCTAGAACTTTTAAACTCTCCAACGCTGCTCCTTATACAGTGTTGTGGACGTTGCTAGATGATTCTCGAAAATTCCAGTAACTCTGGAACCTTCTGGAAACGCGTCATAGGTAACTTTCACTCAACATTCGCAGTCGGTGCGTGTCAACTTCATCCAAAACGCCACGTCCATCACAATATCTAAAACTTTACGAAATAGCTCAGCCATTTATGCTCGCATTTCCAAGTTCCTATATGGTGGAAGCCGGTTTCAGTCACGTAAATTCAATCTTAACTAATTGTAAGTACAGAAATAAATCAAATGTGGAGTTTCGAGGGGTATTAAGATTAAAATTGACCAATTTTGAACCCAATATAGTGAACCATGCAAAAAAACACCAGGCAGACCCATCTCATTGATTAAAAAGCAATAATTATTTATATCTAATCAAAAGCCTAAACAAATTTTAAAAATTACGGAATTTCGGCACAAACTTTCCTATTTCAACCCCTTACAACCCTTTTTTCGCATTAAAAAGTAGCCTATGTCCTTTCTCGGGCTCTAGACTATCTCTGTACCAAATTTCATTTAAATCGGTTCAGTAAATTTTAGGCGATATTGTGTAGCATACAGACAGAGTTACTTTCGCATTTATAATATTCCGCGAATTCATTTTCATCGATTTTCCCATAGGAATAAGATATTTTCTCGCAGTAAAACGTAGCCTATGTGTTAATCCAGGGTGTCAGCTAACTCCATATCAAATTTTATTAAAATCGCTCTAGCCGTTTAGACGTGAAGAAGTAACAAACATACACACTCACAAACTTTAGCCTTATAATATTAGTGTGATTTTGGGTAAGGCACTTTAACATATTAAGATTCAGTGAATTTTAATTTTTTTAAATTTTCCAAATTTAATGAATACAATATTTTAATTTGTTTTTTTTTTGTTCCAGATTCCAGCATAAACAGGTGGTTTGTGAGTAATTTGCATGTTTTTTAGGGTATCTGCGTCAAAGCTTTTTAATTATTTTGTTATACATTATTGTAAGAAGCTTTAGCGCAATATCCCACAAGATTTTAGCAAGTTTAGTACAATTTTATAGTATAGGTATGTGTATTAATTGTTCAAAAAGTAAGTACCTACTATTACAATTACTAAATATAATATCATACTTACAAGTAGTTTATAAGTGAGTTTCAGATACCTTTGATTAATTAAATTGAGAACGTTGGGGATATTTGACTAACTTTTAGGATGTATTCGTCGGGAATTTTCTTTTTCGGGCAGGCGGGAGTGTTCGGTAGTGATTAGTCGCTTTCTGTTAAGGTATTCAGGAAAGTCGAAAAAGTTTCCGGAAGTCGGGAGTGCTAGCGAATTTCAAAATTTTTCGAGTGCCGCTATCAGTTTCAATCGGCAATGAACGGTTACAAGGACTTTTAGGCACGGGCATTTTAACAACAGGACAGTAATTTTCTACAGCAGAGCTTTTCGAGGTCGTGATGGATTTGGACTTTGGGTTTAACATCATATAGTAGTTCGTCTCAGGATAAATAGTAAGTTGCATGTTTTTTTAATGATGTAGATATAGGTACTATACTTGCTAAAATTAATTTCTTGATTTAACAGAAAATTAGTATTACCTCAACAGTATAGTACGTCTGCTCAAAGTATAAGTCGTAACCGTAATCTAATGGACGTGAGAAAAAGGGTTGGGATGGTACGTTAAGTAGATATTGTAAAAGTGATAAGTGAAGTGTTTTTAATTCAGACGAAAAAGAAAAATTATCAAGTGCAAGTGATGAAGGAAGACGAAAAATAAAGAAAGTTAATAAAAATGGTAAGTGTAACGAAAAAAAAATTTTTTTTAGTTTAATAATACGCTAGTTGCAGATTTGTCCTGAAGAAGAGATATCGTCAGTAAGTAATAAACGCATAATAACTGAACCACGAAAGATCAAAATTGTTACAACCGACTACCATTACTTACTGACCATTTAGTATAAATCGATAGAAATTTCCAAAGTGATCTACCTATATTTATCGATCTATATTTCTTTACAGTTAAAAATTAATCCCTGGGAATGTAGGTAGGTCAATAAAAACAAAGACTGGAGGTGGAATACATCATTTTATTTAAGTAATTCGTACCTTAATTTTGACTTTCACGATGAAAATTTGAAGCTATATTTGGAGGAGCTTTGTGACTACATAATTTAATCAAGAGAAAATTAATTCTAAATTGATTATTTTAAATTATAATTAATACTTATTAACTGATAGTTTAGGTTGGAGATCTACGTAAAACGAAAAATTTAAATACACATTAGTAAAATTAAAAAAATATTTACATTGTAAAAATTGGACCGATTGTGTATTATAAATTTTTCTATCGTATTATTTATACACATAAGTATCTGAATTAGTTTGTACGTTAAAGATTTATATACATAAATTTGTACAAAATTGTCATCGTGTAATATTTTATACAAACCATGTCTGACATTTGTCTTCGCCCTTTCTTTCAACACTTGCTCATACATTTTATTGATAACATACGGTATTCGAGGAATATTTGCAGTCGATGCCCGTTCTTCAAAGTATTTCCCCTGTATTTCAGCAGTACTAATGTAGTACATTTCTCTGACGCCAAATCCTTTTTCCCTTTTCTTTGCCACTTCTTGGTCGAGATCTTTCAAGAGGGCTTCTTTTAGTGGTAGAGAGAAGTGACCATGTGTGCTCAATACCTTCCTCATACCTACGTCTAGAAAACGTAGCAAACAAATTCTAGCTGCAGATTCTTAATTAATGTGCACACTGCTTATTAAGTCCAAATTATCTTGTATAATTAATTGTAAGTAGATTAAAGTTTTTGTGCATACATATTTACGATTATTAGCATCTAATGGAACTTTTATGACATCCTTTAATGCAAGCCGAAATGTAAACATTGCAAATAATTATAAATAATTTGGGTAATAGATCATTAATAAGGTTCTTAAGAAATATCTGAAAACACGACAGGGAAGGGATATAAAAAATACTGCTTCACTGAAGTTTTGTAATACATTTGCGCGTTTTAATTCAGTAATCATTAATTTAGAAATCTGTGTATGTTTTATAAAGTACCCAGCGAACTTTCAATTAGTACGAAGATTTAAATGTACGCCACTGTACGTGTATGTATACTAAGGTGGTCGTTAAAAATTATTTTTTTTCCGGCGCCCTAAAAAACCCTTTCCCCTTTTGACGAAAAACTACGGGGAAATTTTGTTTTTTGGTTTTTAAAAGCAAAGATAACACGTGCCGCCAACCAATTTAAGTTCACTTTTCGATAAAATTATAGTTTTTTAAAAATTTGTCATATTATTTAAATTTAGATATATATAAAAAGGGTTTTTTAGATCTGATATGCCATCTTGAATCATCTACAGGTTTTACTTCTACAACCCTTGTGTTAAACCGAAAAATGTTTATCATCCATCAAATACAGAGTTTAATAAGTAAACAGAATAATATTATTACAAGTAGAAGGCCCTTGCTGTGCATTTGCAAGTAAGGGAGTTTGGTTAGAATGGGTGGTAAAAATGTGTCATGGGAAACTTCTATTCTTTGTACGGCTCATATAAACAGGAGATTGTGTGGAATGCCGTTAACTGCGTTTGTGAGTAACAATAATGAAAACTGTTCTAGAATATTCTAGATTTTCCAGAATGTTCCAAATACCTTTAAAAATTTTTAACTACTTTTGATCTAAAAAATACTATTGACTTATTTTTAATTTTACTTTTGCAAAGTCTGTAACGCGAATCAATGATTCGTATTTTATTTAAACCCCCCAATAAAAAAAAAACAATGGCATAGTTTCACCAATTAAATTTATTGTTCCTACCAATTGACTCTTGATAGTGATCACATAGATCGAAACGATATTGTCGAGTACAATAAATTTAATTGGTGAAACTATGCCATTGTTTTATTTAATTTTGTGTATATTCATTCATTATGTTTCACAAGAAATGCACCCTCGAAGGTTTAGATATTATATTAAAGATTATTATTATTATTAGTCGAACCAACTGGAATGAACAAAAAAATGTTTAGGTAGATAAGATAATACAGTTGTGTTTCTCAGAAGCCAGGCAGGGCGGAAATTTAGTCAGATTATTAAAAAGAATTTTTATCGGCCTAGAATGTTTTCAACCTAGAAATTTCGATTCAATCCTATCTGTCAGTCGTTTTAGCTAAGTTCAAATGATAATGGAAATAATTATTTGGTAATTTAGTTAATTAATAAATAAATTTCGTATTCATTACATACAATGTACGTTTGATGGTACCTACAAAGATTTGTACAATGTGCGATGAATTTTAACCCGAGTTTTGCAGCTAATTATAATAGCTAAAGATACTCCTGTAGCAGCTACAACACGTCTTTTTATATCAGTTTCATTTTCATTTGAAAAAAGTTGCAAATATTAAAAACAATATAGAAATTGCGATAGGGTGGTTATTGTGACGGATGTGGCGTTTTGAATGACGTTGACACGTGTCGACTGCGAAAGTTGAGTGAAAGTTACCTATGACGCGTTCCAGAAGGTTCGAGAGTTGCTGGACGGCTGGACGTTTCGAGAATTACCTAGAAACGTCCATAATACTATATAAGGAACAACGTTGGACAGTTTGACAGTTTTTGATAGAAGAGAAGAAAGATTGACTAAAGAGCGAAATAGCTATTGAGTTGTTGTTATCGAAATAGTTAGTTATTGAATCGTTGTTGTGTACGAATTAATTTAATAAAAGTGTTGAGAGAAAAATACGTGATATTGTAAATAACGTAACAATATTATAACTTCAAAATGTTTATTTTCACAAATGTTTATTAGAACATTTAACTCCCCACCTGTGGAGGGGTACCCAAATCTAGGCATTTACCAAAAAAGTAGTAAATTGAACGGATAACTCCATAGTCCTAAAAGAAACAAATTTCTCTTGAAAACTAGAAAAAAATATTTTCTTCTTTAGCGTTACATTTGATTGACAGTGGTGTAAATGTCTTATCCAAAATTACTTTTTATTGTTTTTATTAGGTCGGTTACGTAGTATATTGACCTTGTTATAATCGGACTTAACCTTGTTTCTACTTATAACAATAACTTCCTTTTTCATTGATAAATATTAACCTACATCTTCTATCAACTATCTTCTTTGTTGTGGTTAATTTAGACAAAGAAAATAATAAATATTATCAAGATACATTTTATTATTAATTGTATAAGTAGTACAGGGTAATAGTTAGTATTTGATTTGGTATCAAAAATATCCCACATCATTCCAAAATTTCATTCTGACCGCTTCAGGACTTTTTCCAACAGTAATATTTTCACCAATATCAATGAAATTCACATTGCCTTCTCCAGTTACTGGCAACCATTCTACATTAACAATATTTTTATCCAGTGGTTGAGGATTCGGATTTCCGGTACGTGCAAATGTCGTCCACAACTTTGTCATTCGTCGAATCGTTATATCATCTGTACTAAAGCGTTTTGGTTTCTTTAAAAAATTTGTTTTAAATAAATATCCTAGTTCGTCACAGTGTGCCACACCTATTAGGAACATTATTTTAAGTTATTTCTGGGCACAAAAACAAACAGATAAATTAATTAAAATAGGTACAAAATTAAATTAGTTAATAAAGTCTCATTTTTATTTCCGGATTTAATAAAAAACGGAGGAAGCAAGAACGGATATGACATAAGAAACCACACAAAAATATATATTTACCTGGAAATTTAATATTCACAGATTTCTTATACCAATTGAGGCCAGCATCAACTGAAAATCTGTAAAAATATACCGGAAATGACGGCGATACTTTGGCTATTTCTGTGGCTGTTACATGCAAACCTCTTAAGAAAAATACGTCTGTGTATAACTAAAAGAAAAAGAAAAAATTTCAGATGGAAAATAAATTTAACCTACCACGTAAAATATTAAGAATTAATACATTCGCGGCCACAATGCAGTACTCTGTCGGATCAATCTTGCCGCATCCAATATACCTGTAGGTATAAAATATTATAAGTACCTGTAGTAATGAGTCAATGTCTTGATCAGAAGGTTCATCATTTCCAAAATAAAACTGTTTTATTTTTTTGGCAATCCCTTTTGATTCATCACTACCTCTTGAATGATTTAAATAGTATGGTACGTATTTTTCAAAATCAGTGGGCATGGGAATTTCTTGGTTTCTTGCTGTAGCACGAGCCACCATGAGCATTCCTTCTCTCGTAACGTAACCCACCATAACAGGAACTTTGTTAAAATCACCAGATCTTATTAATTCTATAGGGGTTTCGGTTATAAATGCAGAAGGATTTGATGGGCTTTCTATTACTGGACCAAATGGTCGCCGTCTATCGGCCCTGTATTCCTATTAAAATACATATTTAGTATATTAAAGTATTCAAGAAGATGACTTTACAAATTGCATGTAAATGTGTAAGATTGTGTAAAATTAAAAAAGAATTCACCCCTCTATTGCTATTATTAGATTATTTTGTAAGGTACCATTTCTTTACTGTTAAACATTATTTTTTTATGGGAAAAAATATTTGTACCTACATGTAGGTGGGCAGGGCTGTAGCTAGAGTCGAATTTGAGGTAGGGCAGCATTGGTTACAGGTAGGGCGGAAGTAAAAAATTGATCATAATTGATCTGCCCTTGAAGCACGGGCTCCTAAATCAATCACCATGTATATCACTGACCTCTAGGTGATGTACATTCAATAGCTATTCGTAGATAAATAATTTTTGTGACAGAGCATGAGCATGTATCTAAGAAGTATTAAATCTTGAATGATGAAGAACAAGTGAACAAGATGGTTGAACTTCCAAATTTGGATGTAGAGATCCACGTCTGAGTGAGAGTGAGGTAATAATTAATTGTTGGGTGGTGTGATACGAGTAAATAGATACGACCGAAAATACCATTTAGATCATATTTTTTCTGCAAACTTTGTGCAATATCAGAAGGAATACCATAGCTAACATTACCAACATGTGTTGACCGACCTGCTGCTATGGAACTAGAAGTAGCGATTGTATTTTGTGCTTCCACCTGTTTTGAGCATTGAGGTTCTTTATGGTCAATTTGCTCTTCAACTCCTCGTTTTTCTCCAAAAAAACCCGTGTAGGTATACTTCGCGAAATCAATGAATCTTCAATTTATAGCAATAAAAATACCAATTGTATTGATTTTTGACTAAAACACTTTACCGTACACTTCACTTAACCAAACTACAAACAATCATAAAAAATCTCTAGTTTATGTTTATTTTAGTTTAAAAAGGGATTCTCCGTACCATAGATTGCAATATATGCTGCGGGGAATCCTCTCTGCATTACAGATATAATTAAATAGACCCATCGCTTCATGTGATGGCGCTTTAATTGCCGTCTATACACAGAACAAAGAATTATTATAATATGAAATAAATGTCACAAAGTGTGGTATGTTCGGAAAAGTTCAGATACCTACCTATCGCTACAATTTCTTTTTATCTCAAACTATGCAATTTAATTATAATAAATTAACAATTTAATTATAATAATTTGTCTTAGTTTTTGGTATTTTTAAAGTAGGGCATTGTGATTTCAAGGTAGGGCATTGCCCCACAATGCCCCCCCCTAGCTACGGCCCTGTAGGTGGGTACTTACGTCGTCAACTTGTTGGGATATCTTAAAGACTGCATCTGTGCTGGAATTTTTCAGAATATCTAAGATTTCTTTTTCACTTTTATCTTTATGTCCTATAATTTCAGTAATTCGCTCGACCCCTTTCACTCCCATAGATCTCGTGTTTAGGGCACAGCCGCTTTGAATAATCGCCCTATGAAATAATCCTACCAAAAAACATTACAGATAATAATCTTACTATTTATTAACTCTTAAAATACTTTTCAAAGATACTTTACTATTATTTTGTACCTTTTGCCAAAGGTGATAGTAGTAGATAACTGACTGCCCACCCCCCTGAACTTTCCCCAAAAATTGTGACGTTGTTAGGATTGCCTCCAAATGTTGCAATATTTTCCTGGACCCATTTTAAAGCTAATACCATGTCTTTTAATCCTGCATTACCAGGAATGTCCAAGGTGGAGTCTTCAAGACTCAAAAATCCTTTCCAAAAATATAAAATTATTAATACGAGTTTTCTTATATATATTAATTAGTGTCATTTATATTTTACTGCACCAGAAAATAGAATAACTTACCGAAAAAACCAAGTCGATAATTGATTGTAACAACAATGACGTCTTCACTTAGAAGATAATCAGGGCCATACAGATCTGTGTTACCTGATCCACATATCATACCTCCGCCATGAATCCAAACCATGACTGGTTTATTAAGATTCTGATTCTCATTAGTTTTTGGTAGCTAAATTTGTAATGTTAATTATTTTTTATCTGTTGACCCAGTTATGGGAGTCAGCAAATTGTTTTAGGGAAATAAGTATTAAAACAATATAACAACTCTTATGAATTTAGAAATGTAAAAAATTATACGTTGATAAATTAAAGATTGAAAATATACCTAGGCGATCTTCGGTAACTCGAATCACTAATTAATGCAAAAAAAAATTTCGAGGTATCGAGACATTGATTGATTGAATAATAATGCATTTACATATGAATGTGCTTATTTTTTGTAAATGAACATTTGTATGTATTTATTTCATCTATCTACTGATAGACTATGGTAACATCGGTTTTCAGTGTAATTTTAGGTTTTAAAAGTACGTTTTCATGACAAATAATCGCAAAAACTGAACTAATTCATTGCTTACATAGGGCCCCTATTAAAAACAGGCGTTAAAATCGTAAATTATTAAAGGATTCCACCAAAAAAATCGACTTATCGTCAAACATTATCTTCAAGTTATCAAGATATTCAATTCGAGTAACAGAAATTCGACAGTTCGATTTACCAAGTAAAAATTACACGTATTTCTCATATTTGATATTATTATCAACAAATTTCGTTCGACTTATCAAAAACTCGACTTATCGAAGTTTGTATTTACAATTAATTCTGGAATTAGGAAATTAAATATTTATTCTAAGCGTGAATAAAAGTTACCCTAAAGTGGTTTAATTTGGCCTTTCCAACGTTGCGGAATCAACTAGAAACGGCATCAGCATCAATAACCTAAACACAGTAACTAGCGAAACGTTGGAATGACAAAATTACGATAAACAAGTACAGAAATAATTTTGTAGTAATGAAAACTATTCGGTTTCGAAAATTTTAGCACTATATTGCCCTAGTTTTTGTACTTTTTAATCACACTAATATTATAAAGGCAAAAGTTTGTAAGTGTGAGTGTGTGTATGTTTGTTACTTCTTCACGTCTAAACGGCTGGAGCGATTTTAATAAAATTTGGTATGGAGTTAGCTGACACCCTGGATTAACACATAGGCTACGTTTTACTGCGGGAAAATATCTTATTCCCATGGGAAAATCAATGAAAATGAATTCGCGGAATATTATAAATGCGAAAGTAACTCTGTCGGTATGCTACACAATCTCGCCTAAAATTTACTGAACCGATTTAAATGAAATTTGGTACAGAGATAGTCTAGAGCCTGAGAAAGGCCATAGGTTACTTTTTTATGCGCAAAAAGGGTTGTAAGAGGTTGAAATAGGAAAGTTTGTGCGGAAATTCCGTAATTTTTAAAGGTTTTTTAGGCTTTTGATTAGATATAAATAAATACGACATACAATGTTTGTAAAAATTTTACCCTAAAGGGGGCAAAAATAAGGAATGAAAGTTTTTGTGTAATGACGTCGTCCAAAAGGTTTACGGCCCAGAAAATTAAAATATTAAGTTAAAAAAGTTATAGAGGTTTTGTTTATTTGTATCAATAAAAGTAGTTGAATACTAAGCTATATAAACAATTTTAAACTATAATTAAACTATATTATTCTATTATATTATAAATGCGAAAGTAACTCTGTCTGTCTGTGTGTTACACAATCACGCCTAAACTACTGAACCGATTTAAATGAGAATTTGGTAGAGAGATAGATAGATATAAAGCTAGAGGCTTGAAACTTTGATTAGATATAAATTAGTGATGGGCGGGTAATACAGTAACGAATACTTTATATCCGTTACTTCCAAATACCCGAAGTAACGATTACTCGTTTTCAAAAGTAATTGTTACTCGGTACCGACTCGCTTCTTACGTATCTGCGTACGTGCTAATACGTATAACGTATATCGTATATGTATCGTAAATCGTATATCGTATCTCGTACTCTGTTTCTGTTATTGGTATCGTACGAACACCAACGACTTCGAATAGGAGCGAAAGTACTGAGGTAGAAATCTCAGCGCTCTCTGTTATTCAACTTACCTATTATTCTTCTCAAGTCTGCTTACGTATCTGTTATTATACAGTAAAGGTCGCTTTTCAAATTCGGTAGTATAAGAGTCTGTACTCGATACATATATACATTTGTGAAAGTGTATATATATATAAACCGCATCATTACCGGTTCCAGCTGATGTTAATACCTACCTATTGCCGGCTATCGTTAATGATTACTAAGTACCGAATACAAAGTAACGAATACCAGATCCGAAAGTAACGATTACATACGAGTACTGAAAAGTAACGACAATTCCCATCACTAATTTATATAAATACGACATTTAAAGTTTGTAAAAATTTTACTCTAAAGGGGGCAAAAATAAGGAATGAAAGTTTTTGTGTAATGACGTCAGCAAAAAGGGATACGGCCCAGAAAATAAAAATATAGAAGAAAAAAAATTTTAATGTTGCCGAAAGTCACTATTCCACGCGGACGAAGTCGCGGGCATAGCTAGTGTACTATATTACATTTTATAAAATAGTTATTTTCTACCTCGTTTGTGTAAACATTTAGGAATAAACAATCCTCTGAACCATGCACTTTCCTTGTTAACATATCTCTTTGATAACAGATATCGCCCTCCTTAGTGGCATCTAAAATACCTTCCCATGGTTCGGCTGCTTGTGGAGCCTAAGTGACGAATAGAAAAAAAAAACACTTAATAATTCTACTCATTAGTATACATTACTTTTAACAAAATTTATTCTGCTAAAAACACATTATTTTATATAAAAGTAAATGTTACATTGTTAATTTGTGTTCGTGTAGAGTAGGGAGGGCTATGTAAATATCCCTAAATTTCAAATGAGTTGTAAAGTCTCATTTAATAATATAGTTTCTATTTTCTTTGTTAAAATCACATAAAATTTCAATTTATTTAATTGACATCTTAAGCATTCTTCATCTACCTACTTCTTATCCTGAGCCAATTTTCCTATTTTCCAAAAATATAGAATTATGTAAGTATCTACGTCTTAATTTAATTTTATAATCATCCTCTACCCGTTTTTACTCCTGCTTCTGCTTCTAATAACACTATTTAGCAACTCTAAACTCAGCAACATAAATCATTCAGAATAATAATGTATTTACTTAAAAATAATTTTAAATGGTATTAATAATGTTTTGGGTACTCGACAAAACATTAGACGAAGTATAAATCTCACTGCAAAAAAAATTTATGATTTTAAAAAAATAGTTGAAATCTGATCTACGCCTATGTCCCAAACTTGTAGACCTTCTATGTTATTTCTATCGTTGTCGATTTGAAATGTTTAACCTCAAATATTTATTCTAAATTTTAAGCGAGTTACTACTTCTATTACGATATTTTACTGTTGACTTACCTTAAATCTAAGATCCCCAACGGGTGGTTTTGCGTAGGGTATTCCTTGAAAACTGTAGTACACATTTCCATTGACATTTTGGACTTTTTTGCCTTGAAGTGACCCCTGTTTCACTCTAACTGTCGGTTCTTCCATTCTATTGGTGAAAATAAAAAAATGTGAATACTAAGTGAACGTTGGAAACGATTTAAAATTCAAATAACTTCACGTTCATTCCATTTCAGTCAGTTTATTTTATTTAATACTTAACTTAGGTATTTTGTAATTTCTGATAAAATTAACAATGTTGTTGTATACTTACAAACATAAATTAACCTTTGTTTTTGTTATTTATAAGTAAGTATATTTTATTTAATTAAACTAAGACGTTTTCTTATCGCTAGTTATCTAGTTTTAAAAATTTACTTTGTAATTGTAATTTTGTGATAAATCATGTCAGGTTTTTACATAATTATAAACAAATATAAATGTACTTAGTGAAACAATATAGATACCAAAGACTGATTTTTACTACTGCTTAGGGCTTTTTCGAACAACCCTTAACCTACTTAAAAAATGTATCACATTTGCTAGAAATTGAACCCGGCATTTTTTGTGAGATTTGTATTTTAGTAAGAGATTATAAATTATGTGTATAGGAAATGCAGTTTTTAATTACCTCCATTTGTTTTTAAACAAAACTAATTTTACTTTATAAAGAACTATCTAAAAAATATTTAATAAGTTAGTTAATTTTACTATAATGGTTTATTATTTTGTAGTGGGTAAGAAATACAGAAAAAGTAAATTATTAATTTTCTTAAGACACTCCCAGTATTCTGTCCCAAAAAGCCATTCTTGCTGCGTCTGGACTCACCCCAACTGTAATGTTCTCTCCCAATTCTGCGTAATGTAATTTACCCTTTTCCACTGGTTTCCATACAACTTTAGGTTCGTCTTCTTCACTCTTGTAGTTAGGATTTCCAGAGCGTGCAAATGACGTCCAAAATTTACACAAACGTTTTATTGTTAAGTTTTCATAACTGAATTCGTTTTCAATGGGTGGGCATATGGGAATATGAAAGAGGTAGCCCAGTTCGTCTGCATGGGAAGTACCTTCAAACAAACGTTAAATTTTTATTGCAAAGTGAACCTGAAGGTAAACGCAACAAAAAATATCAGCAAGTAAAACGTTTTCGACAAATTTTATTTGGCTATTAAAAAGTATCTATCATTAATAAACTAAAAATTAAAAGTCTAATAAGGGTGGCCGACAGACCAGGATTATTAGGGAATTTAACAATAGTGGGAAATATCATTGTAATATCAGAAAACTTAAAGAGAAAGGAAATATGGCAAAATAATAACAATTTTTTTATTAATAAATATTTCTCCTTATTTTAGCAAAATACGGGGCGCTAACTCAACCTTAGGATAAATTAAAAGTAAAAGTGACAAAAATTGCTTTTATGGAAAATTGTTCCCTTTTCTTCCTGTACAGGTTTTTATTAAACACAATGAGCACATTTTTTAGCGGTTTAATTTTTGTATTTTAATATTTGTTAATGTCTAAAGAACAACAATTAAACAGAACCCCAAGCTACAAAGTGTGCTCAAGTTTAAAAAACTCAATTTATTAAAAACAAAAGGGTCCGATTTTTTATAAAAAAAGCTTGTTTGATCTGTTGTTCTCAATTTTTCTCGTGAAGAAAACCTAGTCACTTTTACTTTTAATTTATTGTAGCGTTATTATAGTCCTATATTTTACTTAAATAATGTGAAATAAAAAAAAATACGTATAGTAAAATTTTTTCATTTTTATCATCGCGTGACTTATTCTTAGTTTAAGTTAGAAAAAAATATACGACGTATATCTGTCTTTGTTGTAACCACACAGAGAAAGTGCAGTGTAAACAAAATGTATGTTCTTAGAACAATAACCTACATACGTCTATGATGCGCTCTTGTTTTAATGCAGAAGAAAAACTTAATAACTTAAATTACAACGTATCGTTCCTAAGGTTATGCAATGTTAGAAACGAAAAGGGATTAGGTTAGGACTTGTTGACACATTTGACATTTTCTGACATTGTGCACACACCTTGCCTAATAGTATTTCTTTCTTGTAAGTTAATTGTTGATTTAAAAATGTGCACTATATTGTAAGCAAAACAGTTTTTAGGACATAATAATTTTTATTCAATTGTGCACGAATACCGTTTTTAAATTTCACAATTTTATATTGTCAGCCAGGTATCTGTCAACATTTAACATACGTGAATGAACTATTATGATTTTATTCATAGATACAATTAGTTCAGGTCACGCGACGGTAAGGATAAAATAATTCTACTATATGTATTGGGATCACTTTTCTTGGCTTATCGATACCCTTCCTTTTTGAGTATTTTGAATTTATTTCATTCAATTCATTAATTTTTTAATGAAGGAAATAGAATAATTATATTAAATAGATTATCAATTTTATAAAAGTATTTTCAATTTCTTATCCTTCATAAATGCAGAAAAAATGCATTACTTTGAGTTTCTAAAAAAAAGAGAAATAAATTGTGACAAATTGCCTTGGAAGACAGGGAGTTTTCAGTTATTTTTGATCATTTTTTTATAGTCACCCTCCTACGTTTTTCTTGTAACCCTTTTATATCGCATATCCAAAAAGAAGTCGTTAAAATTTATCCAAACTTTTTTTTTTCGATTTTTACCTGGTTGATTTATTTGAAGAATTTTTTTCAAAAAATTCATTTTTCCATCCATTGAAAATCTGTAGAAATAAATGGGAGTTTTTGAAGTTTCAACCGTTTCTTTTATTGTTTCGTGTATACCTCGATAGAAACAGGCATCTGAGTACAGCTGAAATTGGTTACAGAGATAAAAATTAAAAAAAATTATTCATAAAAACGGACACAAATATTCTTTTTGCAATAATTAATTTATTAATGCTAATTACTCTTTCTTTCTACTCATACTTATTTTTCTTGATTAATGTTCAGTGTACTATATAAATCTATTATTTCTATTTGTTCTTAATGGAGAACTTAAAAGTGAAAAAACCGTTCGAACCCCCTTAAAGGTCTCCTGAAAAAATTTTTACCTGATATATGCTATCCAATGAAGGATCTTCTTCCTCACCAAAATAAAATCGTTCCATTTCTTTCGCCATTTCCTTAGATTTTTCACTGCCTTTAGGAATGTTATAAGTAAAAGGAATGATATCTTCCATATCACTCGGAGGTGGAAATTCTTTGTCATTCATGGCGTGAAATAATGAGCAAAACATCCCTTCTCTGGAAGTGTAACCTACTATTAAGGGTACTTTGGTGTAATTCCCGGTTTTAATCAAATGAAGAGGCTCTTCAGTTAAAAATGCATTTTTATTTGATGGATCTTCCAATGTTAGCCCAAAGGGTCGCTTTTCTCTGAATATGAAATCCTAAAACCAAATGATAAGTAAATTACTCCATGCAAGAACAATGATCTTTTAATCTTCTTAAACTAACGTCTTTTAATTTTTGTTGTGCCTCGTACAATTTCTCAAGAGGCAAACTTATTAAAAGCTCAAAAACTTTTTTTTCATCCCAGTCATCGATTTCTAACACTTCCGCAAACAATTCTGCCGTAGGTCGTCCTCTACTAAATGAATTTAAAGCACAACCGCTTTGAAGAATTGCCTTATGAAACAAATCTAAAAATAAATATTACTTAAATGAAATCTGTTCCTCTTATGCTTAAATATCAATTCTATTGTTAATAAATTAGAGCAATATAAAGAAAGAAAATGACCACGACAACACTTCCTTCGCTTATGTTGCCCTTTCCTACTGCAACATTGTGATTCTCGACAGTCCAATAAAAGTATTCCTCGGTTAGTGCTAATATGGGAAACAACCTGACACAACTTAATTGAACTTTAACCGAAAACTATTTTTATTGTATTTCTAAGGATCATAATGTTACGACAGGAAAGGACAACATTAACGTAGCTAAAGTCTTTCTTTATGTCATTCCCCATCCACCTCATGATTTACTTTTTGCTGCGGGGGACAAAATAAGAAAATGCACTGCTGCTGCCCCAGCACTTTCACCAAAAATAGTAATATTATTTGAATCCCCATTGAAATTAGAAATATTTTCGTTGACCCATTTCAATGCTAGTACCATGTCCTTTAGGCCCGCATTTCCTGGAACTTCTAGCGACGGATCTTTAAAATTTGCAAATCCTACGGAATTTTCATATTTATTATTCCAATGATAAATAATAAATTTACAATTTTACCTAGAACTCCTAGTCTGTAATTAAAAGTAACTACGACTACATCTTCATTAATTAAATAATCGGGACCATAAAGTGCCTTATTTCCAGATCCAAAAATAAATCCCCCTCCGTGTATCCAAACCATCACTGATTTTGACTTAGAGGTTTGTGAAGCTAGCTTTACGATATGACGATAATTAAAAAATAATAAATTAGCGACAATCATATTCTTATTAAATCTTGTACAAATACGAATACAATCTGCATCCCCCAAATCAGTATTTTTTTTTTAATTTGTTGCAAGATCTCTTTTTAAGATGTTGTTATAGCTTATCAATTTTTGTAAATACTTATATACATATACACAGATATATGTCAGAGCTGGACAAAGCTCTCACTAAAATGATGGGTTTAAACCTTTAGCTCAAAGCCCTTATTTTATGTGCTTTGGTTCTTAATGTCCAAAATACATTTTAAAATCTAAGGTCTCGAATTATCAATAATATCGAAAAGTCATTAAATTGAAAACCCTAAGCAATCGTGAAAGTCATAAGTGCTTAAATTACATTAAAAGGGTTTAAAATACATCAAAAGACTTGCAAAAAGCACTTCAAGCACACTATGAGAGCTTGAATTAAACCAAAAGTATTTGAAGCACTTTAAAAGGGCACTTTAGAAGGGCAACAGGTTCAAAGGACTTTAGGCTCACTGAAAAGTCTTCAAAGGTTCGGAGCACCTTGAAAGAGCTTCCAACAACTTAAAAGGACTTCAAGCACTTTAAACGGGTTCGGAGGACTTTGAAAGGGCTTCAAACAACCTCAAAGGACTTCAAGCACATTGAAAGGACTTCAGGCTTATTGAAAAGATTTCAAACATTTTATAAAGGCGTTGAGAACTTTAAAAGAGCTTCAAGCAACTTAGAGAGACTTTAAGCTGATTAAAAAGAATTCAGGCATTTTCAAAAACTTTGTGGCGATACAATATATATACAACTTTTTAGATATTATATTTTATTCATTTTTGTATACTTTTGTAAATGTAAATTTTATACATTTTTGTGAAGTAAATTTCATGTAGGTACATTTGTGTGTAACACTTTAATGCGCTCAAGTAATTTTATCAATTCTCTGTATTTGCTAATGCGAACCTTTCGTACAAACCCCCTTTCAAATTTCTATTATTGTTTTATTATTCTTTTATACTGATAATATTTTCTGCATATTTCTATACATCTCGAATTGCTTGTACTTTCCACTAATCCCTAATAACGTTTCCGATTCAGTTACTAACCGCATGACGTCTAATATTCTCGCTTCTTCTTAATTGCTATTTTATGATGGGTTACTTTGGTACTTTGGGGTCTATGTCGTTCTCTCTACTTTTCTTAGAAAGAGCTATTCCAGATTTCACCACTTTCTTACTGGTTCCCTTCTTTATTTTAAACCACTTCTAGAAAACCACCCTTTTTCCCTTTATTACAATTAACTCCTCCTTTTTAGTTTTCCTAACACTACTTCTTTCAAAATCAAAGACAGTTTTTCTTCAGCATTCAACCTTTCAACTCGATTCTATCTCTTCCGAAACTTATTAAACCTGAGCGACATTTATATTTATTTAAATAAACTTTGTTAATCGTTGCGCCATTATTTACTTCTCGCTCTATAACACTAAAACTTCAAGCACATTTAAAGGGCTTGGGCATAATAAAAGGGCTTCAGACTCTTTGCAAGAACATTAAGTACTTTAAAAGAGTCTAGAGCATTTTAAAAGTGCTTCAGGCAACTTCACAGGACTTGAAGCTCTTTGGAAGAATTTAAGGCTCAATGAGAAGACTTCAAGCACTTTAAAAGGATTCGGAGGACTTTGAAAGGGCTTCAAACATCCTCAAAGGACTTCAAGCTCATTGAAAGAACTTCAGGGCTTTTTTAAAAAACTTCAAGCAATTTAAGAGGGCTTGAAACGTCCCAACTACTTGGACGTAAAGTACCTTCATTTTCAAACCTATAAACCACCAAAGCCCAACCCAGCTCTGTTATCTCTAGTATGTAAGTGGTACCTGAGGAGTGTACACATTAAGAAACAAACAATCTTCTGCACCACTTTTCGTTCCCAGCAACAGATCTTGTGCGTAACAGTTGTTTCCGTCTTCTGTAGCATCTAACACGTCATTCCATGGTTCTATTGGTTGCGGGTCCTGAAGGATTTAAAATAATAATAATGCACGAAAAGGATGATGTTATTGGATTGCTAGTAATACAGAAAATTCCCACAAATTATTATTATTATTATTACTTATGACGTTTTGAGAATTTGTGTTGAAATTTTTGGATTCCATTCATCATTTTCTTTTGTAACTTATTATACAGGGTTATTAAATCAGATTGGAGAATTTTTTTTATGAGAATGATACAGTATCAAAAGACGCATATTTTAAAAATAGTTTGACATATACAGGGTGAATCACTAAATCGGAGCACGTTCCAACATATTTTTTTTAAATGAAACACCCTTATATTATTTGTTTTTCATAATCTACTTAAAATTGTTTTTTCAATGATACAAAGATTTTTGGGTTTGGATGTTGCACAGGGTTTTACTTTTTAGTTCAATGCACGAGTATTACGATTAGTTGAGATGAAATATTTAGTAGTTATGCTGCCAACGGATGTACTAAACCTAAAAAATAATAAAATCATAATTTTATTATACAGGGTGTTTTTTACGGTGCAGTCAATTGAGCAACCTTCAAAGAGCGATTTCTCCATTTTTTCAAATGAAACACCCTGTATATTATTGAATTTTTGGAATGGTGCGTTAATTCTGCTTATTGTTTCTTTATAATATTTTACACCTAAACCTCGTAATTTCAGAGATGTTTCACTTTTGTCATTATTACCAACTAATTATTTGATCTAGTGTGCTTAAGCGCGTTTCGAATGGAATCTCTAACTGATGATGTCACCTGTCGAAACGCGTTTTAGGTTTCTAAACGTTTTGTGGATTTTGGGTGTTTGTTTCGTTCATAAGTAGCTATTATTGCTATTGTTGTTATTACATTGACTTAATTTGAAACACAAAACGTACTAAATATTATTTAAATTTATTAATTAGGTATTTAAATATTATTAATATCGACACAATTTTATTATGTATTTCGAAAAAATAACTCACCTTAAACCGCAAGTCTCCTATGGGCGGTTTAGCATAAGGAATACCTTGAAAAGAGTAATACTTTCCTCCCCGAACATTTTCCGTTAATTTTCCCCGCAATTTGCCTTGTTTAACTTCCACAATTACAGGTTCACCCATTTTTACTGCACGCACTATTATGCAATATGTTGACTGTTTATGATAAATATAAATTTTATTATTGCTCAGAAAAAAGTAATTAACAAATGAAACAGATAATGATAATCTCTAAATAAAACATTCGCGCAGATAAACACGTCTTCATTCATATATCATATTTATTTAATAACAAAACTTATCTATATTTTACTTACATTCCAAATACATAAAAATGAACACAGTTTCAAAAGCCTCAAAAGCATATGAGAATTAATTGTCCTGATAACTTTACAATACTATACAGCAGATCTCTTGGATGTCCAATAGGTGGCTGGAATGACAGGTCTGGACTTGAGTAAATTCAATTTTTTTATTAAATTGTGCGTGTTTTTGTTTTTTGATGAATTTACACGACACATTTTAAATTACTACATCAAAATAATAAATTGTTCTATTTTTAATTGAAATCAATTTTATTTATAGACGAATTTTTTTAAAAAATTAATACGATTTATTTTACATATTTATTTGTATTTAGCAAAGTCTCACTTCCCATTTTTGTGAGGTCATGAACTCTCTCAATTATTATAGGGTTACATGAGGAAATCCAAAACTTAGACAATTCATAAATTCTTACAAATTATGCAGAAAATGAAACACAATTTTACCTGACATGTTAAAGTTTAAATCTGAATATTCTATTAAGAACTCTTATCAGTTCATAGAAATAGCTCAATTAAATTAAAGCTTACTAGAGAATAACACAGATTTAAGGAATGAAGAAAAACCCCAACTTTTGAATATAATTAATGTATGCGTTGAACAAAACTATTTTAATTTTAACAATAATTAGGTACTACAAACAAACAGACGGTTTGCCAATGGGTTCCCCGATCTCCCCGTTATTTGCAGATATTTTCATGTCAAATTTTGAATCAAAATTTTTTGAAAAATATAAAAAAACAGAAAAAAAAAACATCCTACTATGGAAACGACATGTGGATGATATTTTCCTTATTTGGTTAGGAACGGATCGACAACTTAGCAACCTATTGTCACTCCTTCACAGCATTAATAAGAAAATTCAGTTTACAATGGAAACGAGTGATGAAAACGGCTTAAATTTCCTAAATATGAACATAAGTGTTATTAATAACAGGTTAGACATCGACATTTACAGAAAACGCACATTCACAGACACAATAATAAACGCAAAATCCCAACAATCAACTGAAATTAAACTAGCTACCTTCCACAGCTTAATACACAGGCTCCTGACATTTAGTCTAAGTAAAGATAACTACATATAATAAAGAATTAAACTGTATAAAAATCATTGCGCTTAATAACGGGTATAAAACAGAAACCGTAGATAGACTAATCAAAAACAAGAAACAAAAAAATGCTCATGAAGCAAATATATCCACAACCTAAATTAGAAAGTAAAAAATATTAACTGTATTAATTACATAGACAAAATAAGTAACAATATTTGCAACCAATTAAACAAATTAAATATCAATACGATATTAGTTAATGAATGTAACTTAGGCAAAATATTAAGTAATAATCAACAAAAAATTAGCAAGAACAAAAAAAAGTGGTGTTTACAGAATAGATTGTAAAGATTGTAAAGCCAAGTACATAGGTCAGACAGGACGCAATTTAGCAATTAGGATTAAAGAGCATTTTAGAGATATATATCACTTATAAAAACCAGCACAGGTATAAGTGAACATTGTACAACCCATAGTCACAGTATAGATTTAGATAATGTTTAACTATTATACTCAGAAAATAAAAGTAAAAAACTAAATCTGTTAGAACAATAAGAGATTAAAAAACACATTGTTGACAATCATAATGTTACCAACGATCACACACATTTCAGGTGTACTCCAGTAATTGACTAATATTTAGGATTTTCCAGCAATTATATAATTAAGTAGATATATATTGCAGTAAGACCATTCTTAATTTTAGTATAGGTACATTGTACTCTTGAAAAAGACGTAATTATTACTTTATTATTTCATAAATTCTTATCTACAGCGAATAATTATTTGACATTATGTATCCTACTTTGACTATTTATGGGCATCACCGTATCAATTCAATTACTGTTAAAGAGAATATTGCAAGGAACGATCGATATCAGTGGCACCCATTATAACCACTGGAAGGGAGTCATAAATATTTACAAAAAATTATTAGACCTTATGTATTTTTTTTATAAAATTCAATACATAAATAAATAAAATTAATCAAATTTCTACTCATGTGAAAAAAAATTATTAATATCTATAAAATGTAACAAAATATTATTTAGATATTAGGTTATTAAAGTTTGGAAGGAATTCCAAATATTTTGTCCCAAAATACCATTCTTGCGGCGTCGGGATTTACCCCAACTGTAATATTCTCCCCCAATTCTACATAATGTAATTTGTCTTTTTCGACCGGTTTCCATGTTGTTTTAAGTTCGTCTTCTTCGCTCTTGAAATTTGGGTCCCCTGAACGCGCGAACGACGTCCACAATTTACACAAACGTTTCATGGTTAGGATTTCTAAACTGTATTCCCTTTTTTCTGGCACGAACAAGGAATTGTTGAACAAATAGGCCAGCTCATCAGTATGACAGGCACCTTAAGTAAATTAATAAATAAATATTTGTTTTATATTAACTACACCAAAACTCGTAAGGAATATAAGTAATTATATGATAAAATTTTGGTTGGATGAATTTTAATGCATAAGACGTAAGTTCAAGTAAATAATAGTTTAATACGTGGATAAAACTCAATATTAATTTCCACCTAATAAATTGTATATATTTTAAAGACATGTCCAGTATTAAAAAGGACCTAATTAACATTGAATTTTATTTTTAAAAAATAAATGTTTTTTTCCTTCAAAAGTAAATGCAAGTAAAAAAATAATAATTATAAATTAAATGAAATGCTTAAAAAGTAAAAAGTATAATACCTGGTTCCTTTAAACGCATGATTTTTTTAAAACCATTCATTTTGCCATCGAATGAAAATCTGTAGAAATAAATGGGAGTTTTTGAGTTCTGAACTTGTTCCTTTATTGTTTCATATATACCCCTAAAAAAACATGCATCTGTGTACAGCTGAAAATAAATAAAAGAATAAAAGACTGAACTAAGTTGTTTTTAGAAAAGTTAATGAAATTGGACTGATATGGGCCTCGTTTTTGGCTCATGGTACTGATCTTGAAAAAAATTATTTAAAATTAATTACTACGTATAGCAACTGAGGATATGTATTATTCTCGCACTTTAGTCTGATAAGAAAGTACAGCAGTCACGCTTTACCGTGGCACAATAATGAATAGTACGTAAATCTAAAGTTACTTTGTAGGAAACGAATGACTAGTCAATGTTAAAGAACCAATCCACTTTATTTAAATTAATTTGGCGACGTTTCCATAGCTTTTTGTAATCCTCTGCAGGCTATAGCTTTATTATAAATAATATTCATTAAATTTACAGACACAGATACATATAAATAAAATTCCTTCGCATAGTCTCCTAAGATGTCATCTATTTATTTATGTTTATGATAAAAAGCCATCGAAACATAGTTAAATTTTTTATTTTTCTCAGCTTACTTTTCCTAATTAATGCAAGTGACTATTTTAGTATTTTACATGTATAGAACTATAACGACTCTTACACACCCTGAATTATTAAAAAACAAATAGGTGGTTCATTCAGTTTTAAAAGAACTTATTTTTTGGGCTGAATATGTACCATTATTGGACCAAAATAGGCTCAATTATTTTATTTTTGCATATTTCTTAGCATATTTTATTGAATATTACTTTAACTTTAAAATTATTTAATCCTAAATCACCATATTAGACTTTCTTCTTCTTAAAAATTATTAACCAAAAAATATGTCAAAATTAATGTAGTCATTAAATGCAAATGAATAGGTAGAATAGATTTAAAAGCTATTTAATGTCCTTACCAAATAAGTGCTATCTATATTTAATGCTGAAGGATCTTCATCTCCATAATAAAATCGTTTGAAGTCTTCTACAATTTTCTTCGATTTTTCGCTACCCCTAGGAATATTGTAGCTGAAAGGAATAAAACTTTCTAAATCAGGGGGTGGAATGGCACGTTCAGCCGCCGCATATTCCATGGCATATAACATGCCCTCCCTAGAAGTATAGCCCGTCATAAAAGGAACTTTACTGTAATTACCACTCTTCAACAGTTTAAGAGGTTCTTCGGTCAAAAATGGATTTTTACTTGAAGGGTCTTCTATCACTGGTCCGAATGCTCGTACTTCGCTACATGTGAAGTGCTAAATAATTTAAATGTGTGATAAGTAAATTATCCTTAAAAGAAAAGGGCTAAGGGATATTTTTACAAAATTATTATTTGATTTAAAAAGGCTATTTTTAATGGGCGCTACAAAATAAGTTAAGCGTACTATATGTAGTACCATTTTAGAATAAAGGTACTTTACAAAGTTTCTGAAATTGATTAAAAATATTTTCTTGAATTGTTCCACATAATTATATATAAAATAGAGGAGAAATGTTAATGTCACATATACTAACATCTTTGATTTTTTCCTGGGCCTGATATAATTCTTCGATCGGGAGGGTTTTTAAAACGTCAAAAACTTTTTTTTCGTTCCAATCCTTTATTCCTAGAACTTCAGCTAATATTTCGGCTGTAGGCTTCCCCCTTGCCCATGTATTTAGTGCGGACCCACTTTGAGCAATTGCTTTGTGGAATAAATCTACAATACAGGTATGACTATTTTAATATAATATCTAAAAGATGTTATTTCTAAAAAAAATAAATATTTTTTTGTAGACAAATAAAATTATAATAAATTACTTTTTGCTAAAGGTGATAAAATCAGAAAATGCACTGCTGCACCCCCAGCACTTTCACCAAAAATTGTAACATTATTTGGATCACCACTAAAAGAAGAAATGTTTTCCTTTACCCATTTTAAAGCCATTACCATGTCCTTCATACCTGCGTTTCCAGGTGCTTCTAGGGATGGGTCTTTAAAATTTCCAAATCCTGCAACGAATATTAAATAGTAAAGATTTCAAATTTTTCAAAATTAATTATCGGTTATAAAAATACCTAGAATTCCTATTCTGTAATTAATGGTAACCACCACAACGTCTTCTTTAAGCAAATAATCAGGCCCATAAACTGCCTTTTGACCTGATCCTGTGACAAATGCACCCCCATGAATCCAAACCATTACTGGTTTTTTTACTAAGGTTTGGGTAGGCAACTTTCGTAAATTTAATAACATAATTTAAGTAGCTAATCTCTATTTTAATTGTTGACAAACTTTATTAATTTCAAAAATTGTCAATTTAATTCTCTTGATTTTGTCTCAAAACTTCTTGCCTTGAAACGAACCAAGATTAAGATCATCAAAGTTAGTGTATTAAATTTCTTGGTCTCAAAAATTCTCAACCTGGTTTTCTTTTGGTGATCGTTTTCAATACTTTTTTTCATCTTCTCATTTTCTTTTTGCCTTGAATCGAACCAAGATTACAATCATAAATATTCTTGGTTAAATACAAGGCAAGATATTGAGACAATAATTTTTGAAAATCAAAATTTTTGTAATTCCCTAATTTAAATCAAATTGATACTTACATGGTTAGTATATACGTTAAGAAAAAGACAGTCTTCTGATCCATTTACTGACCTCACTATCATATCTCGTGAGTAACAATTGTGCCCTTCTATTGTGGCGTCTCGCACATCGTCCCATGGTTCAGGTGGCAGAGGAGCCTAATATTAAAAACCACTTAAGTGTATAGACGTTCTTAACAAAATAGCTATTGTGAGATGTTCTAACAGAAATAACAGTTTAAGAGAATATTTTGAAATACCTACTCAATCTGCAAAGAGATTTTGTTACATTCAGACTAGATAATTTTAATTGCAATTAACAAACAAATCCTTTTTCAAACCTAAATCAAATAAAATTTTGGGTTTTAAATTTTAGAATTTGAAGAAATAGTCCTTGAGTTTTCAAACATTCCCTGCCGATTATTTACAGCATGGAAACAAGCATCTAATCTTAAAATTTAGCAAATGCTCAAAATCTCAAAGGTCCTTATCGGTTAAGATGGTAAAAAATGTCCTAAATTATTTCTCATAAATGAAACACCCTTTATATTGGTAAAGGCTTTTACGGCCAGTTAATGGACTGAAGAGGTCCTTCCATCTCCGATACTGGATGTAGAATATCTATATTCAGCATATCGTAGAATATTTTTTTACTCATGGTTGAGATACTTTTAAAATCCAAAACTTTGAATAATTCTCACAGGTGCATGCTTCAATTTTTTATTTTTAAAAATCTTGAAAAATGGGTGAGATATGTTTGAAAAACCGAAAATCAGGAAATGTAACCGTATAAGGTCATGTAACAACCCAATTGTCTAAAAATTTGGAAGTAAGCTTCTTTCATTATTGCCACCTATAAAATGGTTATAATCAGTTTCCATACGGCTTAAAGGCCCTTTTATAATCTTGCCGAACCTCTTGGGCCCTAGCTGACATTTTTATTTGTCCTGAATATTTTCAAAGCTCGCGTAATATAATATTTTTACAAAGATACTTGTTTAATTATGCATTTAAATTGTTTTGATATTCGTGCTTTTTTAATTAAATAATTTATTTCACAACGTAACGCCACTGGTATTCTGTGACCTTAGCAAACACTCATATTCTTTCTCTTCCACGCCACTGTTGCAAGAAACACTATATTTTATCTGCTCTAATAAAAAAAAATCACTTTCTCCTTTTTTTGTTTGTCATTCGCCACCCTTGCAGTAATTTCCACCTATTAAGATTGTTTTGATATTTGTTCAAAGTCCATTTAATTTTGAAAAAAATTAATTACTTATCTAAAAAATAATCTTATCGAGAGCTTACCTAATACTTTTTTTGAAATCAGTCAAAATAACATTCAGCATAAACAATATAAGAATCAATTTTTTTTTAAATAAATAATAAAGTATATAAATATTTAATGCTTATTATATAATAGTAGTGTCTGAATACTTTTATTTGTCACATCTGGCAACAATGAACGTAAAATATTACGCAATAAACAATTAAAAAAGTAGGTGATCTAGCGTGCGCAAACAAGATTTTTTGTCTTTTTCTCAATCACACCTTCAAACATTTTTTCTCTTTGTCTAGAGCGAAGTAGGACAAACCGATTTTGCTTGATGTCCTGATGTTCATTTGTATGAACCAACAACAATCACATTTGCTAATTCAAAAAAAAAACTTACCTTGAATCGCAAATTACCAACGGGCGGTTTAGCGTAAGGGATTCCTTGGAATGAATAGTAATTTCCATCCCGTACATTTTCCGCCAATTTTCCCTTCAATTTACCCTGTTTAACTTGCACAATCGGTTCACTCATCTTCAGCGATTTCGTTAATACAAACTGCCTTTAATTGGTAATTCTGCTCACCGTAAGCTCGGGCTTATAGCGGATAAGATTATTAACAAGTGAATTAGATAAAAGATACAACAAATTATTATTTATTCACATGTGTAGGTCGAAGTATATAATGCAAAAACAGGCGAATTCGTTCGTTAGCGAATTTTTGTACAATTATTTACTCACGAACCTGCTTATGTTTTACACATGTATATATAAAGGAGTAATACGAACATGACATGGTGCATTGTTATTATCGCTAAATACTTTACAATTATATCTACAATTCTTAGATAACTTAAATCTAATATTAAAGATTAGGTATTTAGTTGCAAAATTTGAAATCATTTATTCATAACAGGTGAAATACAATTTTCGGTAGAATAGAAAAGAATAAAATAACACCATGTAAATTATCAAATAGTAACAAAACATATCATAACACAAAATACAAAACCAAATTTAGATAAAGGTTATTTATGGGAAGTCATAAACGCGGTAAGGCAGTAAAAACGAGGGAGGGTAAAAGGGGAAATAATAGTTCAATTGAAAAAAGCAATAAGAGCAAAAATTAAAGAATTGGAAAGTGTGATGGTGCTGATAGAAGGAACGGAGACGGAGGTAAAATGGATATTAATTGTATTTATTTGTACCAAGTAAATACTAAAATCATCTGACAACTTTTGTTAGAGCCATTTTTGATATTTTAGTCCCTGAAAACTACTTTACATTTTTGCATACTCGGTTTGCTGTTAAAATTTTTGACATTTGAGTTATAATGACTGGTCTACCATTACATATAATTTATTCTCTTACAATTAGATTGAACATTCTTCTCTTCCTTTCTTGTTTTAATGTCCCTCAATAGGATCAATCCATTGCCACCATGTATATAATACCCCCACATTATTTTTTTCCATACATTCTCCCAATACATAGGTACATGGGCGATTCACTCACCCTTTCACACATTCTACACTTTTCATAGTATTTAAAAATGACGCGGTGGGGAACATTTTAATAATAACAATGAACCACTGTTCCAAAGTTTCTTGGTTCAATACAAGACAAGATATTGAGACAATAATTTTTGAAAATCAAAATTTTTGTAATTCCCTAATTTAAATCAAATTGATACTTACATGGTTAGTATATACGTTAAGAAAAAGACAGTCTTCTGATCCATTTACTGACCTCACTATCATATCTCGTGAGTAACAATTGTGCCCTTCTATTGTAGCGTCTCGCACATCGTCCCATGGTTCAGGTGGCAGAGGAGCCTATTATTAAAAACCACTTAAGTGTATAGATTTTCTTAACAAAATAGCTATTGTGAGATGTACTAACAGAAATAACAGTTTAAGAGAATCTTTTGAAATACCTACACAATTATATTTATTTTCAAACCGAAATTAAACGAGTTTTTGGCTTTTAAATAATAGAATTTGAAGTTCCCAACTACTTGGACTTAAAGTACCTACATTTTCAAGCATAAACCACCAAAGCTCAACCCAGCTCTGTTATGTGTAGTATGTAAGTGGTACCTGAGGAGTGTACACGATAAGAAACAGACAATCTTCTGCACCACTTTTCGTTCCCAGCAATGGATCTTGTGCGTAACAGTAGTTTCCGTCTTTTGTAGCATCTAACACGTCATTCCATGGTTCTATTGGTTGCGGGTCCTGAAGGATTTAAAATAAAAATATGCACGAAAAGGATGATGTTATTAGATTGCTAGTAATGCAGGAAATTCCCACAAATTATATTATTATTATTAATTATGACGTTTTGAGAATTTAAGTTGAAATTTTTGGATTCCATTCATCATTTGTTTTTGTAACTTATTATACAGGGTTTTTCAAGTTGATGGGCTATTAGAAGTATATGAATTAGTAGAAGGAATTCAATTCTGAAACTTGGGCTCATTTGGTTATTGTTTATGCCGCTTCTTTTAAAAATATTTTCAAGTTCGATTTACATCCGGTTATACTTTGTTATTTTAAATGGTATATTTTTTACGCTGAATTTGAATAAAACGTGTTATTCTAAGGTATGTTTGATAACCAACTTGTACACCTATGACGATCGGTTTCTGAGTAAATTTAATTTATAGAAAAAAAATCGCTACCGCAACCCGAATTATAAAAAATCATAACTTCCACAAAATACGACTAAGAGTGTTGAAATTTTTAGTAGTAATAGCTGAATATTAGTGCTAACGCCTTGACAAAATTGAATTAAATAATTTATACAGGGCGTTCAAAATAAAATTCTAAAATTGAAAAACTTCAAACACGAATTACCTCGTTTTTTTAAATGGCACCTACTATTTTTTATTTTTTCAATCGGTTCCTTTTTTTATCCTCTTTCGATCTATATGGTTACTTCCTATTTTATTTGAAAATTTTGGAATAATTTTGAATCAAATGAGCCCAAGTTTCAGAATTTAATTCCTTCTACTAATTCATATACTTCTAATAGCCCATCAACTTGAAAAACCCTGTATATATACGCATGTAAGTACCTATACAAGAAAATCGAAGGAGTACTGTGGAAAATAAACCGAATAAAACAAACAAGCGCCCAAAATCCACAAAACATTTGGAATCTTTAAGCGCGTTTCGACTGAATCTTTAACTGATGATGTCACCTGTCGAAACGTTTTGTGGATTTTGGGTGTTTCTTTCGTTCATAAGTAGCTATTATTGTTATTGTTATTATTACATTGACTTAATTTGAAACACAAAACGTACTAAATATTATTTAAATTTATTAATTAGGTATTTAAATATTATTAATATCGACACAATTTTATTATGTATTTCAAAAAAAATAACTCACCTTAAACCGCAAGTCTCCTATGGGCGGTTTAGCATAAGGAATACCTTGAAAAGAGTAATACTTTCCTCCCCGAACATTTTCCGTTAATTTTCCCCGCAATTTACCTTGTTTAACTTCCACAATTACAGGTTCACCCATTTTTACTGCACGCACTATAATGCAATATATTGACTGCTTAAGTCCTTCATTTTCAAACCTATAAACCACCAAAGCCCAACCCAGCTCTGTTATCTCTAGTATGTAAGTGGTACCTGAGGAGTGTACACATTAAGAAACAAACAATCTTCTGCACCACTTTTCGTTCCCAGCAACGGATCTTGTGCGTAACAGTTGTTTCCGTCTTCTGTAGCATCTAACACGTCATTCCATGGTTCTATTGGTTGCGGGTCCTGAAGGATTTAAAATAATAATAATGCACGAAAAGGATGATGTTATTGGATTGCTAGTAATACAGAAAATTCCCACAAATTATTATTATTATTATTACTTATGACGTTTTGAGAATTTGTGTTGAAATTTTTGGATTCCATTCATCATTTGTTTTTGTAACTTATTATACAGGGTTATTAAATCAGATTGGAGAATTTTTTTTTATGAGAATGATACAGTATCAAAAGACGCATATTTTAAAAATAGTTTGACATATACAGGGTGAATCACTAAATCGGAGCACGTTCCAACATATTTTTTTTAAATGAAACACCCTTATATTATTTGTTTTTCATAATCTACTTAAAATTGTTTTTTCAATGATACAAAGATTTTTGGGTTTGGATGTTGCACAGGGTTTTACTTTTTAGTTCAATGCACGAGTATTACGATTAGTTGAGATGAAATATTTAGTAGTTATGCTGCCAACGGATGTACTAAACCTAAAAAATAATAAAATCATAATTTTATTATACAGGGTGTTTTTTACGGTGCAGTCAATTGAGCAACCTTCAAAGAGCGATTTCTCCATTTTTTCAAATGAAACACCCTGTATATTATTGAATTTTTGGAATGGTGCGTTAATTCTGCTTATTGTTTCTTTATAATATTTTACACCTAAACCTCGTAATTTCAGAGATGTTTCACTTTTGTCATTATTACCAACTAATTATTTGATCTAGTGTGCTTAAGCGCGTTTCGAATGGAATCTCTAACTGATGATGTCACCTGTCGAAACGCGTTTTAGGTTTCTAAACGTTTCGTGGATTTTGGGTGTTTGTTTCGTTCATAAGTAGCTATTATTGTTATTGTTGTTATTACATTGACTTAATTTGAAACACAAAACGTACTAAATATTATTTAAATTTATTAATTAGGTATTTAAATATTATTAATATCGACACAATTTTATTATGTATTTCGAAAAAATAACTCACCTTAAACCGCAAGTCTCCTATGGGCGGTTTAGCATAAGGAATACCTTGAAAAGAGTAATACTTTCCTCCCCGAACATTTTCCGTTAATTTTCCCCGCAATTTACCTTGTTTAACTTCCACAATTACAGGTTCACCCATTTTTACTGCACGCACTATAATGCAATATATTGACTGCTTATATGATAATTTTAAATTTTATAATTGCTCAGAAAAAAGTAATTACCAAGTGGAACAGATAATGAAAATATCTAAATAAAACATTCGCACAGATAAACACGTCTTCATTCATATATCATATTTATTTAATAACAAAACTTATTTATATTTTACTTACATTCCAAATACATAAAAATGAACACAGTTTCAAAAGCCTCAAAAGCATATGAGAATTAATTGTCCTGATAACTTTACAATACTATACAGCAGATCTCTCTCTTGGATGTCCAATGGGTGGCTGGAATGACAGGTCTGGACTTGAGTAAATTCAATTTTTTTATTAAATTGTGCGTGTTTTTGTTTTTTGATGAATTTACACGACACATTTTAAATTACTACATCAAAATAATAAATTGTTCTATTTTTAATTGAAATCAATTTTATTTATAGACGAATTTTTTTAAAAATTTATTTCAAATATTTATTTGTATTTAGCAAAGTCTCACTTCCCATTTTTGTGAGGTCGTGAACTCTCTTAATTTTGAAATCCAAAACTTAGTCAGACAATTCGTAAATTCTTACCTACAGCGAAAAATTCTTTGGCATTATTATAATATGTATCTATTTTGACTATTTATGGGCATCACCGTATCAATTCAATTACTGCTAAAGAAAATATTGCAAAGAACGATCGATATCAGTGGCACCCATTATAACCACTGGAAGGGAGTCATAAATATTTACAAAAAATTATTAGACCTTATTTATATTATGTATTTTTTTTATAAAATTAAATACATTAATAAATAAAATTATTTAAATTTTTACTCTTGTGAAAAAAATATTTATTAATATAAAATATAACAAAATATTATTAAGATATTCCTATTAATACATAGGTATCTACTTATACTGCCATATAATTACGTACATATTATGGTTATTAAAGTTTGGAAGGAATTCCAAATATTTTATCCCAAAATGCCATTCTTGCGGCGTCGGGATTTACCCCAACTGTAATATTCTCCCCCAATTCTACATAATGTAATTTGTCTTTTTCGACCGGTTTCCATGTTGTTTTAAGTTCGTCTTCTTCGCTCTTGAAATTTGGGTCCCCTGAACGCGCGAACGACGTCCACAATTTACACAAACGTTTCATGGTTAGGATTTCTAAACTGTATTCCCTTTTTTCTGGCAGAAACAAGGCATTGCTGAACAAATAGGCCAGCTCATCAGCATGACTAGCACCTTAAGTAAATAAATAAATAATCATTTGTTTTATATTAACTACACCAAAACTCGTAAGGAATATAAGTAATTATATGATAAAATTTTGGTTGGATGAATTTTAATGCATACACTGTTAAAAATTTTCGTAAAATTACAATTGTTTTACAAAACAAAGATAGGTAAAATTACAAATCAGTGTATGGCAATACAAAATTAAAATACAATTTAAGTAATCTTCTAAGATACATGCGGAAATCTACTAATACCAGCTGTAATTTTACAATCTTTATGTATAAATTCTACACACATTGTGATTTTACTGAACCGTTTATCAGCTTGCAATAGAAAGCATTTCGAATTTACAAACATTGTTTGTAGTTTGATTTATTACAATTTTAAGAAAAATTACAAAAAATATGTAATTGAAATTACAACGTAGTCAATGAAAGTTTAAAAATATTATTCTTATTTTTATAGTTTTGATTATAGGATTCCATAGTGTATTGTAATTTTACTAATTGTAAAAATAAATCTGCTGTAGCAGAATTAAATCATCAAAAATTTTTTTTACAGATTCTGGAAATGTGATGAATTTTTGGGACATAAAATAAAAATAATCTATAAAAACAAAAAAATAATTAATAGAAATTCAAAACTTAATAAAAAAACATTAGTTTTATGAGTGGCCGCCAGATGGTGCTGTCGTCCATGTTTGCAGGACATTTGTATTCCAATATTTATAAAGCCAAAGATATCAACCCCGGGTATTTATTAAACAAAAACAATTCAATTGTGAGTGTTGATATATCATATCATGCTTAACTTTTTAAGAATATCTTTCTATACTTTCTTAATTAACATAACTATTAAGTGTATCAATTTAGTGATGGGCCCAAATACAATTTTTTTTTTTTTTGGTAAACTCGGGTTTTTTGTAACCAAAATTACTTTAATTTAATTCAAAAAACTAAGTTACTTTTGTTTAATTTTTTTAAAAAAATTTCTACGTTATTTTTTACTAAACGTTTTAATAATCTTTTACTAAAAGGGAATTTTCCCAAAATTAATGGAATTAATTTTGGGAGAATTTTCCCAAAAATAATGGAAAATGTATATGTATAATTATGGGTTAAAATTCCCTTTTTAAAAAAATGAAATTTCTTACATTAACTAATAGAAAAAAAAAATTTAAATTTCCCCAAAAAAGAAATTTTTAAAAGTTTTAAAAATAATTTAAAAATTAATTATTTAACAAAATAGCTTTCTTTCTTCAAAAAAAATACAATTAACAAGCCATTTTTTAAATTTTACCTACTTAAATTATTTCCGGTAACCCATTTAAAAACAGATTTTTTTAAAAAATTTTAAACGAATGTTTGAAGTAAATGGATTTTAGCGAATTTCTGCTCTTTTTGTTTATAATAAAAAAATAATCATCACGATGAAATAAATGAAGTAGTTCTAAGCACGAGCTTGTCTTCATCATAGATAGTCTTCGTTCTGTTTCATTTCCACCCATACATCATATATACCTAGGTATGTACTTAGGTACATAATATGGACATTGAATATAACAGGTACATGGTACATTTTTTATACGAAATAATATTGGTAATCGAACTGGCATGGCATATCGATTACTTCGATTACTTCGTCTTACGACTCCTACGACTAATGTACCGAACAGTACCGATGGGATGCAGTAGGCGGTATAACTAAAAGTAATCGGTAACGATTACTTTCCCAAAGTATTACTCGATTACTACGATTACTACCAAGTAACGAGTATTGAGTAACGAATCATTACAATATTGACATCACTAGTATCAATTACAATATTTTTTCGTGATGGTCCAGAGTCCAGGCAACTTTTTTTCTTTAATTTTGTAAAATTGCTGCGAATGTACAAATATTTTGTAATATTCCTAAACTTAGTTGAAATGAATTGTGAATTGCGTAGTATAATTACAATAAAGTACACTGACATTTTCAGTATAATTTGTTTAACAAAATTACAATATTTGTATTGTAATATTACTAAACAGATTATAGGTAACTCTTTAGTAAAATTACTACAAACGTTTTGTAATTTTCCCAAATTTAATTGGAATTAATTGTGTAGTAAATTTACAAAACTGGATAGTGGATTTTACTTTTACTATATCGTGATGCGTTAAAACTTCCAACAATTGTATTGAAAAATTACCATAGAAATTTCTTACAGTGTAGGACGTAAGTAGAAAAAAACTCAATATTAATTTTCACCTAATAAATTGTATATATTTTAAAGACATGTCCAGTATTAAAAAGGACCTAATTAACATTGAATTTTATTTTTAACTAAATATGCTTTTTTCCTTCAAAAGTAAATACAATTAAAAAAATAATAATTAAAAATTAAATGAAATACTTAAAAAGTATATTACCTGGTTCCTTTAAATGCATGATGTTTTTCAAAAGATTCATTTTACCATCGAATGAAAATCTGTAGAAGTAAATTGGAGTTTTTGAGTTCTGAACTTGTTCCTTTATTGTTTCATATATACCCCTAAAAAAACATGCATCTGTGTACAGCTGAAAATAAATAGAAGAATTAAAGACTGAACTAAGTTGTTTTAAGAAAAATTAATGAAATGGGACTGATGTGGGTCTCGTTTTTGGCTCCTACCGATCTTGAAAAAAAATAATTAGAATTACTTACTACTTATAGCAACTGTCTGATAAGAAAGTACAGCAGTCGCGCTTTACCGTGGCACAATAATGAATAGTACGTAAATCTAAAGTTACTTTGTAGGAAACGAATGACTAGTCAATGTTAAAGAACCAATCCACTTTATTTAAATTAATTTGGCGACGTTTCCATAGCTTTTTGTAATCCTCTGCAGGCTATAGCTTTATTATAAATAATATTCATTAAATTTACAGATACAGATACATATAAACAAAATTCCTTCGCATATTCTCCTAAGATGTCACCTATTTATTTATGTTTATGATAAAAAGCCATCGAAACATAGTCAAATTTTTTATTTTTCTCAGCTTACTTTTCCTAATTAATGCAAATGACTATTTTAGTATTTTAAATGTATAGGAGAACTATAACGACTCGTACACACTGAATTATTAAATAAAATAGGTGGTTAATTCAGTTTTAAAAGAACATATGTTTTGGGCTGAATATGTACCATTATTAAACCAAAATGGGCCCTAATGGCTCAATTATTTTATTTTTGCATATTTCTTAGCATATTTTATTGAATATGACTTTAACATTAAAATTATTTAATCCTAAAATCACCATATGAGACTTTCTTCTTCTTAAAAATTATTAACCAAAAAATATATTTTTGTCAAAATTAATGTAGTCATTAAATGCAAATGAATAGGTAGAATACATTTAAAAGCTATTTAATGTCCTTACCAAATAAGTGCTATCTATATTTAATGCTGAAGGATCTTCATCTCCATAATAAAATCGTTTGAAGTCTTCTGCAATTTTCTTCGATTTTTCGCTACCCCTAGGAATATTGTAGGTAAAAGGAATTAAATTTTCTAAATCGCTAGGGGGTGGAATGGCACGTTCAGCCGTTACATATTCCATGGCATATAACATGCCTTCCCTAGAAGTATAGCCCGTCATAAAAGGAACTTTACTGTAATTACCACTCTTCAACAATTTAAGGGGTTCTTCGGTCAAAAATGGATTTTCACTTGAAGGGTCCTCTATCACTGGTGCGAATGCTCGTGCTTCGCTACATTTGAAGTGCTAAAAAATTTAAATGTGTGATAAGTAAATTATCCTTAAAAGGAGATGGCTAAGGGATATTTTTACAAAATTATTATTTTATTTTAAAAGGCTATTTTTAATGGGCGCTACAAAATAAGTTAAGCGTACTATATGTAGTACCATTTTAGAATAAAGGTACTTTACAAAGTTTCTGAAATTGATTAAAAATATTTTCTTGAATTGTTCCACATCATTATACATAAAATAGGGGAGAAATGTTAATGTCACATATACTAACATCTTTGACTTTTTCCTGGGCCTGATATAGTTCTTCGATCGGGAGGGTTTTTAAAACGTCAAAAACTTTTTTTTCATTCCAATCCTTTATTCCTAGAACTTCAGCTAATATTTCGGCTGTAGGCTTCCCCCTTGCCCATGTATTTAGTGCGGACCCACTTTGAGCAATTGCTTTGTGGAATAAATCTACAATGCAGGTATGACTATTTTAATATAATATCTAAAAGATGTTATTTCTAGAAAAAATAAATATTTTTTTGTAAACAAATAAAATTATAATAAATTACTTTTTGCTAAAGGTGATAAAATCAGAAAATGTACTGCTGCACCCCCAGCACTTTCACCAAAAATTGTAACATTATTTGGATCACCACTAAAAGAAGAAATGTTTTCCTTTACCCATTTTAAAGCCATTACCATGTCCTTCATACCTGCGTTTCCAGGTGCTTCTAGGGATGGGTCTTTAAAATTTCCAAATCCTGCAACGAATATTAAATAGTAAAGATTTCAAATTTTTCAAAATTAATTATCGGTTATAAAAATACCTAGAATTCCTATTCTGTAATTAATGGTAACCACCACAACGTCTTCTTTAAGCAAATAATCAGGCCCATAAACTGCCTTTTGACCTGATCCTGTGACAAATGCACCCCCATGAATCCAAACCATTACTGGTTTTTTTACTAAGGTTTGGGTAGGCAACTTTCGTAAATTTAATAACATAATTTAAGTAGCTAATCTCTATTTTAATTGTTGACAAACTTTATTAATTTCAAAAATTGTCAATTTAATTCTCTTGATTTTGTCTCAAAACTTCTTGCCTTGAAACGAACCAAGATCAAGATCATCAAAGTTAATGTATTAAATTTCTTGATCTCAAAAATTCTCAGCCTGGTTTTCTTTTGGTGATCGTTTTCAATACTTTTTTTCATCTTCTCATTTTCTTTTTGTCTTGAATCGAACCAATATTACAATCATAAATATTCTTGGTTCAATCAATACAAGGCAAGATATTGAAACAATAATTTTTGAAAATCAAAATTTTTGTAATTCCCTAATTTAAATATCAACTTGATACTTACATGGTTGGTATATACGTTAAGATAAAGACAGTCTTCTGATCCATTTACTGACCTCAGTATCATATCTCGTGAGTAGCAATTGTGCCCTTCTGTTGTAGCGTCTCGCACATCGTCCCATGGTTCAGGTGGCAGAGGAGCCTAATATTAAAAACCACCCAAGTATAGATTTTCTTAACAAAATAGCTATTGTGAGATATACCAACAGAAATAACAAGTTTAAGAGAATCTTTTAGAATACCTACACAATCCTCAAAGGGATATTATCGGTGAAAACAGAGATTTTGTTACATTCAGACTAAGTAATTTTAATTGCACTTAACAAACAAATCCTTTTTCAAACCTAAATCAAATAAATTTTTGGGTTTTAAATATTAGAATTTGAAGAAATAGTCCTTGAGTTTTCAAACATTCTCTGCCGATTATTTACAGCATGGAAACAAGCATCTAATCTTAAAATTTAGCAAATGCTCAAAATCTCAAAGGTCCTTATCGGTTAAGATGGTAAACAGTGTCCTAAATTATTTCTCATAAATGGAACACCCTTTATATTGGTAAAGGCTTTTACGGCCAGTTGATGGACTGAAGCTTCTATGTCGGAGAGGTAGCGTTGCAAATGACACAATCATTTCAGGTCGACTAATTCATGTTGGAATTAAATGTTTATTAGCAGTCATACACTGCTAAGAAAGCCAGCAGGCTCCGAGAGGGTGGACGGGCGGGATAAAAAATTCTGATTATGTAAAAATAGAAAAATCAAAAAACGTTTTCAGGCCGCTCAATAATTTATTCAGTGATTGTTTATATAATATAAAAAATTACAAAAATAGTCAGCAGAAAATAGAGAACGGTGGATTACACGTCAGCAGTCGATGTACACCTGATTTAAAAAAAAATACCTTTGATTCATTTCAAGTCGTGTGAAACTAACAGACATGACTCGTTTTATCAATTAATTGATAAAAAAAAAGTCAGCAAGCTGTTCGATGGTGGTAAAGTCGTCAGCAGGGGAGTAAAAGTTGCTGAGTAGCCATTCAATCTCCATCAAAAGCAATCAAATGTCATATTCCGCTGACAATTATTTCACCCGTAAATATTCTGCTGACTATTTTTTTTTTTATTTACTACATTATTGAAACTATCTCTATTATTAATTTCAAGCGGCCTGAAATTGATTTTATTATTTAAATCAACATTTTTGTCCTTCTGTCTTATAGCGTATAAGATATGAAGGATTTTCGCGAGCTAATTGATAATAACTACATATTTAAATATTTTGTTGACCCTTTTTTTAAATTAATATATATTGTTTAAAGTAACTCTATAATTAATTTTAAATTACTTTCAATCAAGTCAGTCATTAAAATTCCAGTGTTCTTATTTATGGTTACGCAGCCATCTCTGAAATGTTTTTTGATTTTTCTATTTTTACGTAATCAGAATTTTTTTATCCCGCCCGTCCACCTTGGGTGCGCCTGCTGAACCGCCATTTGATTATCAACTTCATATAAACTTTCAATAAAATCGAAAACTGATCGGCCTGAAATCACCATGAAAAATGCAACGCTACCTCCCGGATTATACAGAGATCCTTCTATCTCCGATACTGGATGTAGACTGTCTACATTCAGCATCACGAAGAATATTTTTTTACTCATGGTTGAGATACTTTTAAAGTCCAAAATTTTGAATAATTCTCACAGGTGCATGCTTCAATTTTTTATTTTTAAAAATCTTGAAAAATGGGTGAGATATGTTTGAAAAACCGAAAATCAGGAAATGTGACCGTATAAGGTCATGTAACAACCCAATTGTCTAAAAATTTGGAAGTAAGCTTCTTTCATTATTGCCACCTATAAAATGGTTATAATCAGTTTCCATACGGCTTAAAGGCCCTTTTATAATCTTGCCTAACCTCTTGGGCCCTAGCTGACATTTTTATTTGTCCTGAATATTTTCACAGCTCGCGTAATATAATATTTTTACAAAGATTCTTGTTTAATTATGCATTTAAATTTTTTTGCAATTCGTGCTTTTTTACTTAAATAATTTATTTCACAACGTAACGCCACTGGTATTCAATGACCTTAGCAAACATTCATCTTTCTATTCCACACCACTGTTGCAAGAAGCACTATATTTTATCTGCTATTATCGAAAAAAAAAACACTCCCTTTTTTTTGTTTGTCATTCGCCACCCTTGCAGTAATTTCCACCTATTAAGATTTTTTTGATATTTGTTCAAACCAAAGTCCATTTAATTTAAAAATAAATTAATTATCCAAAAAATAATCTTATCGAGAACTTACCTAATACTTTTACAGCATAAACAAAATAAATAACAATTTTTTTACTTATATAGATATACATTTTATAAAAGATAAAGTATATAAGTATTTAATGCTTATTATATAATAGTAGTGTCTGAATACTTTTATTTGTCACATCTGGCAACAATGAACGTAAAATATTACGCAAGAAACAATTAAAAAAAGTAGGTGATCTAGCGTGCGCAAACAAGATTTTTTGTCTTTCTCTCAATCAAACCTGCAAACATACTTTATCTTTGTCTAGAGCGAAGTAGGACAAACCGATTTTGCTTGCTGTCCCGATGTTCATTTGTATGAACCAACAACAATCACATTTGTTAATTAAAAAAAATAAAACTTACCTTGAATCGCAAATTACCAACGGGCGGTTTAGCGTAAGGGATTCCTTGGAATGAATAGTAATTTCCACCCCGTACATTTTCCGCCAATTTTCCCTTCAATTTACCCTGTTTAACTTGCACAATCGGTTCACTCATCTTCAGCGATTTCGTTAATACAAACTGCCGGTAAATGGTTATTCTGCTCACCGTTAGCTCGGGCTTATAGCGGAAAAGATTATTAACAAGTGGACTAGATAAAAGATACAACAAATTCTGATTTATTCGCATGTGTAGGACGAAGTATGCATATGTAAAAACAGGCGAATTCGTTCGTTTGCGAATTTTTGTACAATTATTTACTCACGAACCTGCTTATGTTTTACACTTGTATATAAAGGAGTGACACGAAGCATGACATGGCACGTTGTTATTATCGCTAATTACTTTACAATTATATCTACAATTCTTAGATAACTAAAATCTAATATTAAAGATTAGGTACTTAGTTGCGAAATTTGGAATCATTCTATGAAATCGAAATACAAAACCAAATTTAGATAAAGGTTATTTATGGCAAGCTATAAACGCGGTAAGACGGTAAAAACGAGGGACGACAAAAGGGGGAATAATCGTAGGATTGTAAAAAGCAATAAGAGCAAAAATTAAAGAATTGGAAAGTGTGATGGTGCTGATGAAGGAACGCAGACGGAGGTAAAATGGATATTAATTTTATTTATTTGCACCTTAAACCGAAGATGTGAAATTTGGTTTTAAACAGAATAAATCTACTTTACTTTAGTTGTGTCGAAATTCGATCATAAAAAAAAATCAGTTTTGTCTTTCCATTTTTTTTCTTATTGAAAACACTAAAGCTAGTCAATACCCATCTATTAAACAAAAAAAATTAATAAAAACCGGCCAAATGCGAGTTGGACTTGCCCATGAAGGGTTCCGTAGCAGCAAGTAACATAATATAAACGTTTTTGTAGTTCCTTGTAACTTTGATCGATGTTTTAATAATAGTGTTTTTTTTTTTAAATTAAGTTATTGATAAGTAAACATTATAATTATTAGGTACCTAAATGATGGGATTTACATCTAACTATATGCGAGCCCAATGCCCACAGAGGCTTGTTATAGCTAAACAAGCAAATATATATTCCAGTTTGACAAGAAATATTTCCAAAACTATTATCAATTTGTGTGCTCAGGTAAGCGCAGTCGGGAACCTGCCCCCCGCGCGCTCCGCACCCGCTACCGATCAAGCCACGCCCCGCGCGAATTATAATTATTATTTACTTAGGCAGCTATTACAGATTTATTATTAGAAAATAACGGTCACGGTTTATGCATAAGGTTTATGTTTATGAAATTAAATGTTTTTTTTTATTATTTTTATATTTGAGTTGATTGAATGAAAGGTAAATTGCGGTTTACGATTTATGACGTATTAAAAAAAACTACTTACTAGATCTCGTTCAAACCAATTTTCGGTGGAAGTTTGCATGGTAATGTACATCATATATTTTTTTTAGTTTTGTCATTCTCTTATTTTAGAAGTTACAAAGGGGGGCACACACACATTTTACCACTTTAGAAGTGTCTCTCGCGCAAACTATTCAGTTTAGAAAAAAAAAAAAATAATATTAGAAACCTCAATATCATTTTTGAAGACCTATCCATAGATACCCCACACGTATGGGTTTGATGAAAAACAATTTTTGAGTTTCAGTTCTAAGTATGGGAACCCCCAAAATTTATTGTTTTTTTTTTCTATTTTTGTGTGAAAATCTTAATGCGGTTCACAGAATACATCTACTTACCAAGTTTCAACAGTATAGTTCTTATAGTTTCGAAAAAAAGTGGCTGTGACATACGGACAGACAGACAGACAGACAGGCAGACAGACGGACAGACATGACGAATCTATAAGGGTTCCGTTTTTTGCCATTTGGCTACGGAATCCTAAAAACGCTTGACAAACGTAGGAAAAAGATAGCAACCCTATTTTACATCCTTAGTGGTTGAATTTCAAAATATCATTTCTTATTCGCCTTGTGACTATTATCTTTGAAACTTTTGTACAAAATATCAGCGTTCTAGGTCCAAGGGTTTAGCCTGGGCGTTGATGAGTCAGTGAATTGTTATACATTTGAACTTCTTGTTCCTTTAAATTTGCCAATGTGTGTATTATTCTCACCACTTCCCCTATATTTATTCCTATATCTCTCCCTTCACCTATTAATTATTCCTTAACTGTTTTCGTTTCTCTTATTAATACTCATTCCCTCTCTTAGTAATATCTATTTGTTCTAGCACCCTGTTTTGCTCCCTATCGCCTTTCTTACGTCCCATTGTAAATAATAAAACTAAAAATCCACACATTTTATTATTTCTCGCTTAAAATTACGAAGTTTAAAAACAAGTACAATATTAAAGTCAACAATAAGCGGGGGTGATTGACTTATAAAAGTTAAAAAATATATTTCAGTTTTATTATTGTCTTATACCTTAGCTGTTGGTTATCAGATGCAAAATGACTAAATGTTTATGACCATCATCATATTACCCACGTTGCGCTATGGTGATGCGTTATCTTATCATAATCAAACATTTGTTAAGGAAAAATGTTTATATTCATTGTACCTGCAAATCCGTTGTATACCTACCTAACACGATTTAGTTAAAATATTGACGAACACATGTTCATTAGTTGAAAATACTTGTAAGGTAATTCCCCATTCTTGCTCTTATTCTCGATGAAAAATCCATCAATTGTTATTGTTTCCGGCATATAACAAAAATGGAAGATCCTGTTGTTGCTATTCATCAAGGGACACTTAGAGGAAGTACCGGTCTGGACCATGCGGGAGGAAAATATTACAGTTTTTTTGGTATTCCTTACGCTAAACCACCATTAGGTGAATTAAGGTTTAAGGTAACAAAATATTGCTTACCTATCCATAATTAATTAATTAATAATTTTTTTATATCCTATCAAACATTAGCTTAATTGAAAAGAAAACTTAATTTATTTGTTAGTGTTTTGCAACAATTAATTATAAAATTCATAAAAGAATTAAAATATAATCTATTAATAAAAATCAAATGTTACAATATATGATGTAAGGTCAGGAAAATTCAATTCATAGTTCTAAAACTATTTACAAAACCAAGTTAGGTACCTACATTTTTTACTTACACAATATAGGCGAGTAGATACATCGCTGTTGTATAAAAATTTTAATCATTTAATGTTGATGTATTAATGAATTTGTTACATAATTATATCCACCCAAAAATTAATTGCATTACAATTTGTGGACTGTCTCATTAATAACTTTTCTTTATATACTATCTAAAGTCAATATAACAATATATGGTGTAATATTAGCAAAGTTCGAATAAAATCACTGACTATGAACGAACTTATGCAGTTAAGGTTTAAAGGTTAACTGATCAATTTGATTGATTGTCTCATTGTGAAACATATCGACTGATAACACAACGACAAAAATGTATGAATAAGGCTAATCAGGGACGGACTGGTCAAAAAAATGGAGTTGAAAGAATTCACCCCCGATGCTATGCTTCTAAATATAATTAGCTTCTTTTATATCCATCCCTTAGTACAAAGGCCCATTGACTCTTACTAGAATTCCTGTGGCCTTTAGTAATCCCAGTTCGACCCTAATACTAACACCCAATTTTGAATATTCTGAAACAATCTACCATAGATCATTCCAAATTATTCCCGTAAAATCGAGAACATTCTAGATCATTTTCGAAAAATCGGGAACATTACAGAACACCCTGTAATGATTCAAAAAATTTTTTAAACTTTCTGCTCTTCTGCATGTTCTGAAACATTCTAGATCATTCTTGAAAGATCTTGAAGATTATGAAACGTTCTTGTACATTACAATTAATTATAACATTTTTGTACTTCTTAGAACATTTGTGAATGGAAATAGATAGTCATGGAAGAAAGTTAAGATTCACAAAAAAATCTCTTTTTAAATATAATTATTATTGATATTGATTATGCATTCTGAAAAGCCATGAATTTTTTAAGTCTCCTCGACCCCCTGAAGGATGGTCCGGAGTTCGAAACGCCTTTGAAGAAGGTGACGAATGTTATTCTCGACATCCGGTTCTTCGACACATTGTAGGCTCCGAGGACTGCCTTTTCCTCAACGTATTTACTCCAGAAGTACGAGTTTTTTTATTAACATTACCATAGAATTTAAATATTAATGACCATAACAGATTTATTGCAGTTACCGAATAATACAAACATAACAAAAAAACTTAAGCCTGTAATGGTCTGGATCCATGGGGGTGGTTTTAACGCTGGTTCTAGTAAATTAGAATTTTATGGTCCAGAATTTCTGCTTCCAGAAGATATCGTTTTTGTGTCATTCAATTATCGATTAGGAGTACTAGGTATTCAAATAATCTACATTTGTACATAATTAATAAGTAGTAGGAAATAGTCTCGGAATTATTCGGAGCGAGGAACGGTTGGTTATACGGCTTATAATAGACCAGGGTCGATAATTTTTGAAACAAAAAAAAATTGTAGTAGGATATAGAATATAACAGAAATGAAAGGAAAAATAATTTACGGGCAATCTGAGGTCAGGAAGGGGAAGGGGGTGAGTTTTTAAGGGTAAAACACGGTTTTCATTGATTTCTGGAAAAACTACAAGTCTTATGAAAAAAATTTAAATGGCAAAGTTGTAGGTAATAAAAATATCTACAACTTTTGTATTTGCTATTTTGTCACAAAACCTCAAAATTAATGTAAAAAATTTAAATAAATAACCAACTTTTTGGTTTTTTGTTTTTCTTTTACAAAAAAAAAATTTTTTTCACGAAATTTGGTGAAAACTTATCTATTTATATCCCAAACACGCCAAATTCACCTAATTTTTACTTAATATCGAAAAAGCACCCTAATTTTCAATCGAAAATTCTCACGTCAAAATATCTGCTTTTTTAAAAACGTTGGTGGGTTTTTCCTTCGTTGAAATCTCTACTTTCTGATGGTGTGAAAAAAAATATACATTACTATGGTAAGTTTTCTCAGGAAATGCAAAAAAAAAACGAAAAAAACTAGATTATTGTTTTTAAAAATATTATAATGAATAACGTAATCAGTACGTGAATTCAGTAGTACGATTTACATGTATATTTATATAGGTATTATGAGATTTTCTATGACATAGATTCTAATTACATTGAATTTAATAAATCAACTTTTTTACTGAAAAAAATAGCAGCGGTCACATTTTTTAGATAAAATTGCCTTCGTTTTTTTGCATTGCCTGAGAAAACTTACCATACTTATGTATAATTTTTTCACGCCATCAGAGAGTAGAGATTTCAACAAAGAAAAAGCCCACCAGGTTTTTAAAAAAGCAGATATTTTGACGTGAGAATTTTCGATTGAAAATTAGGGTACTTTTTCGATATTAAGTAAAAATAAGGTGAAAAAATAAATATTTCAAATCAAAAAAATTACAACGTGTTTGGGACATAAACAGGTAAGTTTTCACCAAATTTCGTGAAATAAAACATTTTGTTGTAAAAGATAAAAATAAAAAACCAAAAACTTGGTTATTTGAAATTTTCACACAAATTTTAAGGTTATGTGACAAAAGTGCAAATACAGAAGTTGTAGATCTTTTTATTACCTACAACTTTGCTATTTAACTTTTTTCCTTAAGACTTGTATTTTTTCCGGAAATCAAGGAAAACCGTTTTTTACCCTTAAAAACTCACCCCCTTCCCCTTCCCGACCTCAGATCACCCGTAAATTATTTTATCTTCCTTTTCCAATGGGTTTAATCTTACTATATTTTTTTTTTCACTTTTTACTATTTTTGATGGCTTTAGCACTGGTCTAAAACGCGCATTTAGTGTTTATCAATAATCCAATTGCGTGGAGACGACAAAATATAAAAAAGTAACGATTAATCGACGAAATCAACGAAGTTTCGCTGATTTATTGTTCAATGGTTACTCATCTTTGTGTACTCTAGATAATAGTCGCAGTGACCGAAACAATATTGTCGAGCACAATTCAATAAATTAATTAAACATCGTAGTTTTCTTTCTTCACTCAGTAGCTATTGTAGTTATATAAAACACAAAACAAGTAAATTTTGACAAAACTTTGTTGAACTTTGTATAGACTAAATCTTTAAATATTAAGTAAACATTTGGGGTGGAGGTACAATAAAAATAAATTTAGTCATACTGGGTAAAAGTTACACCATTTCAGCGTTATTTAGCATTTTTGAAGAAAATAGTACATTTACAGTGTCTTAGAGAAAAAACACATATTTTCGAAATTTAGAATAATCAGGGTTTCACCATTGTATTGAGCAAGGAATAAGCAATTCAGCTGCAGGGGTTGGTTTCGAAGATATGGAGGTCAAAAGTGTATCACCTAAGAGGACATATGAGAGAATTAAAAGAAATTTTCCAGAAAGTTCTAGAATTTTCCAGATGACTAAAATATTCGACAATATTCTAGCATTATCCAAAAGGTTCGGGAATGTTCTACAATTTTCCAGAAGATTTTAGAGTTATAAATCGATCAATGTTGAACAAAAGGGACCCTGAAGACTGGAAAAACTTTGACGGTTGTTATAGAACGAACAAAATAGCTCAAACCCCAACGCCAAAACACGACACTTTAGTTGTTGGAGTTTGAGCTATTTTGTTCGTTCTAAAAGGGACCCTCTAATTCCATTTAAATTATAATAAATGCTCGACCATTTCCACAATAAAATCTCGTGTGGCTTTTCAGGATTTCTGGCACTAGACGATCCTGAACTAGGCGTACCAGGAAATGCTGGTTTAAAAGACATGGTAATGGCCCTCAAATGGGTCCAAAACAATATCCATTTTTTTATGGGTGACCCAAATAATGTAACCATTTTTGGACAAAGTGCTGGAGCTGCGGCTGTACATTATTTAGTTTTATCACCAATGGCAAAAGGTAAATGCCGTAACTTATAAATACGTAATAAATAGATAAATAAAGCGATAAAAAACCAATAAAATTTCTAAATTTGAAATTATGTGTTTTTACAAGATCAAAATAAAAAAGCAAGGTATCTGTTGCTTTCAGGTCTCTTTCACCGGGCAATTGCTCAAAGTGGTTCTGCTTTAAATTCTTGGGCCCAGGGTAGGCGAATATGTTGGGAATTAGCAAATATATTAGAGTGTAACGTTACAACTGAGAAAGAACTTTTACAAGTTTTACAAAACATTTCAGTAGAAAAATTATTCGCTGCACAAGAAGAAATAAAAGATGTAAGCAATGGGAAATTAAATTAGACACCATCAGTTACTTACCCTTTAAGCTAATCAACTGACTCATTCTACCTAATAATTTTTGGTAGAAAATAATATTTTTTTAATGTATATACCTATATAGGAATAGGAGACATGATTTTCATTTATGTGATAAATTAAAATAACCAACTTTTTGGTTTTTTATTTTTCTTTTACAAAAAAAATATTTTTTTTCACGAAATTTTGTGAAAACTTACCTATTTATGTCTCAAACACGCTGTAATTTTTTTGATTTGATATATTTATTTTTTCACCTTATTTTTACTTAATATCGAAAAAGCACCCTTATTTTCAATCGAAAATTCTCACGTCAAAATATCTGCTTTTTTAAAAACGTTGGTGGGCTTTTTCTTTGTTCAAATCTCTACTTTCTGATGGCATGAAAAAAAATATACATTACTATTGTAAGTTTTCTCAGGAAATGCAAAATAACGAAGGGAATTTTATCTAAAAAAATGTTACTGCTGCTATTTTTTTCAGTAAAAATGGATTTTTTAAATTCTTATTACATTTATGTCATAGAAAATCTTATAATATATAAATTATAAATACATGTAAATCGTACTATTGAATTTACACTATACTGATTATGTTATTCATAATAATATTTTTAAAAACATTAATCTAGTTTTTTTCGTTTTTTGCATTTCCTGACAAAACACCATACTAATGTATATTTTTTTTAACCATCAGAAAGTAGAGATTTCAACAAAGAAAAAACCCACCAACATTTTTAAAAAGCAAATATTTTGACGTGAGAAATTTTAATTTAAAATTACGGTGCTTTTTCGATATTAAGTAAAAATTAGATGAAAAAATAAATATTTCAAATCAAAAACATTACAGCGTATTTGAGATAAATAAATAGGTAAGTTTTCACCAAATTTCGTGAAAAAAAAACATTTTTTTGTAAAAGTAAAATAAAAAACTAAAAACTTGGTTATTGGAATTTTTCACATACATTTTGAGGTTATGTGAAAAGGTGTAAATACAAAAATTGTAGATCTTTTTATTACCTACAACTTTGCCATTTCACTTTTTTCCATAGTTTTTCCGGAAATCAAGGAAAACCGTTTTTTACCCTTAAAAACTCACCCCCTTCCCCTTCCCGACCCCAGATCGCCCGTAAATAATTTTTTCTTTCGTTTTTGTTATATTCTCTTCCTTTTCCAATGGGTTTTATCCTACTATAATTTTTTTTCACTTTTTACTATATTTGAAGGCTTCAGCACTGGTCTATAAAAGCTAGCATTGAACGTATTTTGAACTAAATTAGCACTCAATTAACACTAAATGTTTAGCAAAAAATGATCAATTCGCTCATTTTATAATGCTATCTGTACAGACGTTGAAATATGTACATGCGTTCTTAAATATGGCCCTTTATACTAGCTAAGAAACTCCTTATAGGATAAAAATATTGGTGCCTACCCAAAATATCATCATCCATCTTCTTTTTTACTGATTAAGTGGCCTATTAGAATCAAATATCACAATTTTCTTTAAGATTTACTACGCCAGTGAATTAAGACCAAATGGTCCAGTTATAGAAAAAATTTCGAAGAACGAGCCCAATTTTCTTCTTCATCACCCCATCGACATATTATTGTCTGGGAATTACAATAAAGTTCCCATGATATTTGGTTACGCAACTAGGGAAGGAATGATTCTGGCTCATTTTGATAAAAAAACTGTTGGTGAAATAAAAATTGTAGAAGACTTTGAAACGACAGTACCTATTGCTCTAGGATTTTCTAAGGGAAGCCATTTATCAAAATTAGCTGCCAAGAAAATTAAACAATTCTATTTTGGTTGTGACGAGCCTGGTCTACACAATTTAGACAAATATTATATGGTACGTAATAAGATTTATAAATTTGAATATTAATTGGGAAACTGTTTTAAAGCAGGTGATAAAAATATTGATAGAAAAAGGAGTTATATTGATTTTAAAAACACTTGAAAAATCAAATGGTAAAAATGTGTTTTGGGTAACTTAAATATATTGTCAAAAGACTCAATTTTCTCGAAACGAGTCTAGCAACTTAAATATTAACTTATAAAGCATAATAATTATTTTATTCCAGTTGATCTAAACGAAGTTGAAATTTTTTTGTTTTAATAGATTTTTTTTATAAATCATGCAATTTCACAAAACCTGCACCACAAAGAATTTAATTAAATTTTTGATCTCATTTCTTATCTTTAGGTCAATATATTAATGCTGGAGACTTTCAGTAATACAATTTTTATTATTATTATTTTCGTAAGATTTCACTCAATAATGAGGTATCCATTACGAAAAATTATGTTTATTGAAACTTTATATTTTATTATGCCGAACGACAAATTGACCTCCTTATACTGTGATAAAGAACTGTGGATGTCGTTGTTTGTGTCTCATGAATTTTTAATTTTCTAGATGCACACAGATAATTTCTTTCTCAGGGGGATTTACAGCAGTATTAGGAATCATATTGAAACGTCAACATCACCTATTTATTTGTATAGATTTTCTGTAGAAACTAGTCTTAATGTTTACAAGACGCTTGGAGAATTGACACTACCAGGTAATAACACGATGACAATATATCCCCTTGCAAAATCAATTTAAAGAGAATCAGAATATTTCACACAATTATAAAATTAATAACTAATGATTACTTTTTCTACTTATTTATTTAAAATCTTTACAGTTGTTTTGTTTTTATGTCTTCTGATAATGCCCATTTTGGGCGAAACAACAACGAAAGGTTGTAAGTGGAAAAAGTAAATATTGTAAATATTAGTTATTTTTATAATTAAGTACAATACTTTACCTTAAAGTAAAGAGTGAAACAATCCAATATTCTATAATATTTCACCTAAAATTTTAATCTCAAAATATTATTTCAACCCTCTCAGGTAGTTTTCAAAATATGAAACCATATTGTGGAAACCAATAAATTCTTTAAAGAAACATCTACCCGGAGTATGTTTTAATCGCCTAACATCTCCCCTCGCAAAATCAATTTAAATTTTTAAATATTCTCAAGAGTTGAAACCATATTGTGAACACCAATAAATCTGGGTACCTACCCAGTACTTTCTAAATCAGTTTATTTTTAAATAAACAAAAATTCTTTTTTAACCACCCTGTATATTTTCATTTTTGTTTTAATATTTTTGAAATCATCTGAAAATGTGTTAGGGCACTCGGTATACATATCTAGTTAAATAAATAAAATACAAAACCAATTTTTTTTATTAGGGGTTTGTCACGTAGATGACCTAGGGTATTTATTCAAAACAGCTGTGACCCCGGAAATCCACGACAATAGCATTGAAGAGATAAGTATTAAAAGGATAACAAAATTGTGGACTACTTTTGCTCGTTATGGTAATCCTAATCCAAAAGAGCACGATCCACTTATTAACGTTAAATGGAATCCTGTTAGTAAAAATAAGATCCATTTCCTAGATTTTGGAGAAAATCTAACAGTTGGTGTTAATCCTGAAGAAGAAAGAATGAAGTTTTGGGATCAAATTTATTGTTTAAATCCTACAAAGTCGAAATTGTAATAGTAACACCTGAATTTCGATATATTTTCTTATAAATTATAAAAATATAGGTACTTTTCAGAAAGTGTAATTTATTGAATATTCTAATCCTTGCAGTAACTGCAAATGTTTTACCTAATTGTAATCAATAATATGGAAGCTGGGTATAGGACTAATTGTAAAAATTTTTAACTAAAAACGATTCATTTTAAATATAAAAAGATTAAATAAACATTTAAATTCTAATGATATCTTTAAGAAATTGTTCACCCTGTTTCCTTCCTTCATATTTCTACGTTCTTTGTAAGCGCTAATCTGGTAATTAACACAAATCAAATAAATATTAATAATCTTAAATTCGTAATAATATTTGTGAAATGTCTATGAAATTATAATCAGGTAAGGGGCCATTCATTTATTACGTAAGACGATTTTACTAGTTTTTGAAAAAATAAGAATAGACCGATCCCTCCCCCCTATTAAATATTTATTACGTAAAAATCTAAAGGAAAAAGTGAATATACGCTTGGTTCGTTTTGATGTTTATTTTTAAAAGTAACAATTTTCAAGAACGTTTACAATCATGTTGGATGGAATCACTTTAATCATTTGTGTGTAATCACTACATAACATTTTCAGTTCAGGGTCTCAAAACTCACTCAGAAAGTGAATCTGCCACTGGAACATCTTTAATATCAGTTGTTGCTTCTTCTTGGTCACATCAGCACTCGCGCGGTTGCGTATATTTGTGATCTTACGTAAGAAATATCAAGAATCCTTCCCAACCCCTTTTAAGAAAAAATAAGACATGGTCCCCCCTAAATCGTCTTACGTAATAAATGAATGGCCCCTAATCACTCTGTATTATAATTACAATTATTGTCTTAACTAAAAAATGTCATTCTCCTTTCCTAAAAATCTATTTGGGTATTTTAAACTACTAAAACTTTCTATTGCCGGAAATTATCCAGAAAACGATGTCTTTTATTTTGTTTTTACTCCTAACAAATTTTTAAATGTTGTAAACTTGGTGGTAGATACTTTCCTTATATTTATTTCCGTATTTTTTTATTAGTTTTCTAGTGCAACATAAACAAATCTGCTACATCCAGTGGCATACTCAGAATTTCCTTTTGAGAGAATAAAAAATGCAGATATTTTTTTTAATTTTTAACAGAAATTTGGAAGAATATTAAGGAGTTTTACATTTCTTTAGACTTTTAATTAAAATTGTATCCGATGTAAAATGTAAGTATTAGCCCCTCACAGGCATAAATGAGGAAATAAAAATTGTTCCGTTGTGAACGTACAGATATTTTCGCTGACTAATATACAGGGTGTGCCAGTAGTGCGTGGATGGACCATTGTGCCTTTATTGTTGATTATACGAAAAAACGATTCAAGTAAAAGTTTCACTAAATAAACCAATTTCCAAAATTATTTTCGAGTATACAGGCGTGTCTGGGCACTCCCTAACTTCATTTTAACAAATAGAACACCCTATATATTATTGCATTTTTGAATTCTATGTTGAAGTTAAAAGTCACTTTGGTGACTATGTATTGGGTCAAAACTGAATCATTTCGGCGATATTTAGCATTAAAAAAAAACATTCTTATTAATGTTTTAGAGAAAAAATTGTATTTCCCAAACTAAAAAAGATTAGAAGATGCACCATTATGTTGAGCAAGAAATTGCTTAATTATCGTTTCATAACTAATTTTTTTCAAATTTTCTTAACGAAAATGAAAAAGAAAAATTTTAATTTTGAAAGTTTAAAACATCGAAAACTTATTAATTTGTTTAAAGGGTGCAATTATGTTAAAATTTGTCGCAACATCTGTTGAAATCGAAAAATTATTGAATTGTAGATAAATCTGATTACATAAAAAAAGAACTTTTCCATTTAAGAAAAATAAGTTAGCTATCTATGTTTTAAACTATAAAAATTCACAATTTTCTTCTTCAGAAGTTATTTAATACTCAGACAAAACGGCACACCTTATATAATCGAAAATAATTTTAAAATATTAGTGAGTTCATTTGTAGAAACTTTTATTTGAATCATGTTTTTGTAAAGCCAATAACCTTCCAAACACACATTTTTAGTATACCATGTACTTTAAAGTTATTTCAACAATTTATCTTAATCCCAGCTCTTATTGTCTTCCCCGTGGATCTACTGTCCACATCTTTTACGGAAGTTTATTTAATGACCTATATTTGCACATTTGCACCAACCATATAGGTACCTACATTATCAGTTGCATTTTTTCCATTCAAAGTAAATACCAAAACCAGATGGATATTTACTTAAGAAGGAATTTTCTTCTTGTATTATCATTAAGCTACCTATTATACTTAATTAAATATCCGCGTTTGATATTTTTAAACTTTCTTTAACTTTTTATCAAAAGTTTTATGGATTTCGAAAAAAAAATATTTCATAACGTAATTCTACTTTGCAATTATACAAAAAAGTGATACCTTATGAATATTGAACATTTACAACCATATTTAAGGTAAATAGCCTCAATTTAGGCGAAAAAATTGTTTTTCAAACATGACCATTCTTATCTTAGGAAGGTACTGATACCCATGCATTTATAACGTAGAAAATATCAGTTTTCTCTCGATTGTTATTAATATCACTCACAAACTGCTAGGGAAAGTACATAATCCATACGGTAGTTCGGCTAATAATTCATCATACCAAGAGCGACCAAAAAGTGAGTTAAAAAAACATTTGTTTTATTTTGTAAAATTTGAACTTGACTAATTAATTATTTTTGTCCTAAGTTGTAACAATGTTTTTTAAATTAAATAAAATATGTTATTCTTCGATCTTAATGCCTTAAAATTAAACTGCAATAAATTTAAAAAAATATTACTTCCGGAATTTAAAATAAATAAGCGAAAAAACATCATGTTTAATTTATTGATGATTATATTGTTTCGCCCAATCGGTTATTTTCAAACGCAATTTTCGAAATTATCATTTTTATGTACGCACATATTTAAACATCTTTGTTTTATTTTAAACTAATATACTTTTTGTTTTATAACAAAAATATATATAAACAAATTAATGTGTACTATGTGATGATAACAGAAAGGATTTTTGGCAACTCGCACCGGAAGTGTATTTTTTTATATTCTTGTAATCGTTAAAGTGTTTTTAAAGTGCGTAACAATTTGGTATCATAAAAATTAAGAAGTTTTGTAAATACAAAAGCAACATGTGTAGATATATGTATATAATGGCTTGAAGAATGCCTTTTTTTACATACATATACATATACTTACATACAAGATGTACATTTCACCTTTCTGATTTGAGTTGCCAAAAATCTAGTTAATAGTTTCTCGTACTCAACAAAGTATCTGGTAAAAATCGAAGTGTGTCCCTTTTCGGAGCTGCATCCTTTATTTCCTGATTTAGGTGTAGATACATAACAGTGAACTTTTAATTTTTGACGTAAAATAATGTAGGTAATATTTGAATCGATGAACCCGTTAAGTTATGTAATTCCATAATGCACAAAATAAAATTGCATATGAGTTACAAAGGAGAAGTAATCTGATTACTTTTGAAATAATTATTCTGGTTTCAATAAATAAATTCTTTTAACTCATCTGTAATTTTATTTAATGTTATATTTATTTATTTGTATATATCTATCTAACACCCTCACTTCTTTGACTGACTAGTTTTACTTTTTCAGATGAAAATTACATTAACATTCCTGTTTTTCATCTGCTCTTCAAGCACATATGCATTTATATGTTACGATAAAGAATGTACTGCAACAGAATACAGTTCGTACGTCTCATGCGTTCGTAGATCAAAACGCCACATTTCCTGTGCCGACGAAGATAATTGCGAAAGTTGCGTTTGTACATCGTTACATTGCTGCCATCGAACATGCCACGCGAACTGCGAAAACTCGTCCTGCAGGAACGGTTGTCGTAAAACTTGCCAAACAGATGTTTCAGAAAAAGGAAACCATGAATTTACGAATAAAAATACTAATATGCCATCTTTTAAACATAACATAACAACCGTTATACATTTACATAACATCATAAATAATACGAACGTCATCGATGTACCTATACACATTAATAACACAAATTTAAATAACATAACTCTTCCAGAAGGAAATAGTGGTTCGGGATGTTGCTATATTTCCAAGCCTCAAAATTGTATTCCGAATCAAACAACACCGTCGTATTTGCAATGTCAAGATAATCGCGAATATCACTGTGGGCCAAAATGTTACAATGAGAGAAAATCTACCCCTGGAATATATACTCAGCCACCTTTCAGTTTCTACCCACCTCCAGTTTCTTACCCACAATATTACAGTTCTTTTAACCCTTTCCTAGTTCCTGGACTTTTTGGATTTCCAGGAATATGCCAGTCTGGATTATTTCCGATGATGCCCTTTTTTCCCCCAAACTTTTCTAAACATTCGTCATTCCCACCCATATATTTACCACCTATGCCTTTATCTCCTCCCATTTATTCTGACCATTCCGTGTCTAGTAACACTGGAAATATTGTTCCGCAAATCAGTGGGGCTTATTCCTCTCTCTCAGGTTCCCCTGAAACGTCTTCCCCATCATATTTGACTAATTAGTTTTATAAAGCAGTATTATAAAATGTTTATTTGTATTTTTTTTAATCTAAGGCTGTTTTTTTAATAAACAATGTTTAGATCATATTACAATAATTACATAATTGTGTTATTTTATATTTAATTTAATATTATGAAATTATTTTTTTTAATTACCATTGTAACCTAACGTTGTTTTTTATTTTTGTAATAAACAAAGTTTGGATCTGATCAAGTCCCATAGTAGATTAAGTGAGTAAATTTAATTCTCAAAAACTCAATAGTGAGTGGGAACTTTAGAGAATCTTGTAAATTAGTCAAATATTTACCACATGCGGCATTAATATTAATTAACAACAAAAATTTTAAACTTTGTACCAAACAATTTATTGCAGATCAGTAAAAATTACATAATATAAAAATATGAAGTATAATTAATATACACCTATATAAAACTAATTTTATGAAGACACTTATGATTAGGGAAATAAGATCATTATTTAAATTGACATCAATATTAATTGTCACATGATTTTCTAAATTAATTTAATTACCACAATTCACTTGCAGATATCTTATTAACAAATAGGTCTTTAAATCCTTTTACTGCTAAATTGGCTTGATACCATTCAAGTAAATCCTTATTTTCTATGCATTCATTTACTAAACTGTCATCACATTCATCTGTATTACATTTAGATTGAGAAACTTGAGAATCACAATGTATAGACAAGTGGCTGCAGCAATTACCAAAGTATTTTTTGTTATTAATTAATTGTATAGTGTAACACTTAGTCCTTAATGGCAAACTATAATTTTCTTTATGTATAAAGAAATCATTGTTATAGTCCACTTCGACCTTCTTAATTCTTCTAAGCATAACAAAAGTGTTTGTTGAAGGGATGGATGACTCCATTGCTTCAATCCAGTCTTCCGATAAAAAAATATTTCTAAAATAATTACAAAAATTAGTGAATCGATAATATTAAATCCATAAGCACCTATTTATATCAGTTCAAGTAGAATTATGTTTTAACAAACAAATGTTTACAAAAAATGTTTTTATTACCTCAGTATTTTTTGCTGCTGTTTCTGCATGCTTCTTAAATGGTTCTCCTCTATGTGGCCTTTATTTATAAAGGGTATTTGAATAATAAAAGTTTCCTTAGCACACAAAGGAGTTGAACCAAACATAATCAACACTTCTTTAATTAAATCTTCACATTTTAAAAATTCTTTTTGAATTTGTTTCATTATATCTTCAATAGTATCAAAGGCTGCAGATGCAACCTTATAATACTTCTCAATACTTAGATTACTACTTTTACATTCATTCTTCTCTAATGAACTTCTTTTGCGTTTAATAGCACTTTCCAACCAATTAAACGAATATGGAATCTGAGATTTCTGATAAACTAGATTTTTAAAAATTTCATTAACCAATGCTGCACATGTAAGAGGGGTAAGAATTAAGTCCGACACATTAACGGTTATAAAGTTTGAATTCTTTTCGTCAGTTTTCATATCTTTACTTTTATAAAACCGAACTTTTTTAAAGATACTCCTTAAACTTTCAGGTTATGTTGATGAAACGTCAATTAACTGTCATGTCGCCATTTTTTCTCTTTTTCTTCTCCACCGAAATTATCTGTGGTTAAGGTAAATATTAAAATAATAATTCTATAATCCAGTTATTATAGTTTCTTATATGTACAATGTTGAAATTAGGTTGAGATACGTGAAAGTAATTTTCTGATATAAATACTGAAAAGCTAAATTAAAAAAGATAAAACAATTAGGTCTTCAAGATTCTTATTTAACCAATTCTGCCACTACCTGATCCACGGGCTGCTATCCACAGCCAAAGACACAACCATCTCTAATCTATGAACCATCTATGAACATAACCTTTATTTTAATTGGAGGTATTCGGTAATTTTATAATTTTCATTTGTAAGGTGAATTGTTTTTAATTTAATTTAAATTCAACGAACCATCGAAGCGATAAATCTTCGGTGTAATAAAATGTATTTGCATGTATCCAACACTTTGTAAATGTATGTATTGTGTAAATTATAATAAGGTTCGTATCTTTTTTTGAAACCATAATTTCTTAATGTCTTGAATCGTAGTAATATAAAAATATACAAGAGGGTAATTTATTATACGTTTTTTATTTGATAGATTTACAATGACTTCATATGCGGTAACGTGTGTAACTGAGATTAGCAGTTCTATTGATCCATGTATTTTAAATGAACAAGAAGACCAAGACTCAATAAAAGGTAAGTTACCATTAAAAGAACAAACAAAAACCTTACTTGAGATCTTTTAGATGTTGCCAGTTTTGGTGGAGTATTTTCTAACATGAAATATGCTTGGTTGGTTAATGGAGCCACTTTAAAAGTAATTAACACCAGAACATCACAAGAAATAAGTTGCTGGGTTTTTGGTAATATTTTGAAAGATTGGACTGCAAAAATTAATTGTGTAGTGGAACTTCCACATATTGATTATAAATTTCCACTGATAGTAGTTGGCTTAAAATGTATATTAAATAGAGGAATGGTATGCATATTTGAGTTCACAGGATCAAAAGTATTAAGAGCTATTGAAGTTCCAACTGAGGTAAAATATAAAACTTTTAAGTATCTATGATTATATATTTTTTGTTTTAAGGTAACAAGTATTGGAATAATAGATACTGGATTGAATGATTGTTTATTACCTGGACCTTTACGAGCATTTGATGGTGCAATAGCAGTAGGTACAGTAGGTGGAGAGGTGTATCTTTTAGATTTATGTATTGAAGCTTGTGAAGATGGTAAGCATTCTTCCATGTCAATGTTTATGTTTCTTTGAAATAACCATTTGTATATAATAATATTTGTGTAAGAAAAAATACACCTAAATTTTTTTATTTGTGATGATTTTATATTATGTATGATATTTTAGCTATTACGGCATTTAAAAACATAAGAGATGAAGCCAATCTGTGCAAAATGATGGAAATCTCTCTTAATAACATACCACTTTTAGAAACATATAAACAGCAGTCTAACAGAAAATCAGAACATCTTAGTTTACGATTGAATGGTGAGTTCTTTGTCTAAATGTTGACAGTTTTTTTACCATAGTTATGAATTTTTGTTTACTTTCAGATGTTGAAAATGAAATACGGCAAGTTTTTGTTCTTAAGGGTCCAACGGGGAAAGAGCATGTCCATGTTAATAAAGTAGAAGTTGTTATTAGTGCATTATATTACTGCCCACAGTTAGGATCCTTACTGATTGGTTACAACTTTGGTGCATGGCAACTTTGGGATCTTATGCAAGTGAAACTTCTTTACACATCTCCAATTTTTGAAAATAATATACCTATCACAAATTTTGCAGTTCAGGTACGTTTTATTCATTCAGAGTTTTCAAGTATTGTTTATACCTTACAAATCATTTAGGAACCTTGTGATGACCCAAGAGCATTTTGCTATGTGTGGGCGATTTATAATAACAGTGAGCGTTACACAAAGGGATTTCCCACTGCTGTCATGTATGCTCTTAATTACGGTTCTAAGGAATGGCATGAGGGATATGGTTTTTTATATGAAGTGAGTATTATATTAAAAAAAAAATAATTGTATTATCATTAGATCTGTTAAACATTATCATTGATATAGTAGTTAGTTACTAAGAAAATTTTAATTAAAGCAATTATTTTGTATGTGTTGACCAATTAGTAGTATGTATTATTAATTTATTACTTTGTTCGCCCTATGTAATAGAATGAGCATAAAGTGTATTAAATCCAGTCAGGAAATAAAAGTTTTCTATTAACCTTTACACATACATACTACTATATATATATATATATATATTGGTTCTTTTACTTTTTGTTTAGGATCTTCGTTCATGTTCTCCTAGATTCCAAAGGGAACTTAAACTTGCAGATGACAGAGACTTTAAGCCAACAGGTGGTGAATGTATGAGATGTGTTTCTGTAAATAAAGGAATAGCTAAAGCTAATTCTCCAAACGAATCTTATGAGGAGGCATGTTCCTGTTGTTTTTTTGTTTGGAATATATGGAATAAAGATGGAATAGTTTATACTTACTTGAGTCTTTTTGACCTGAATCAATGGTACAAAGAACAAATGCCAGGTACTTTTATTATCTGCACTTTTTTTATCTATAAATAATTTGCTTTGGGTTCTCAAAACTATTCATATAAATTTATTAAGAAACGTTTTTATGTTATATTACAGAATTTCCTCAAAGGGAAGAAGAAATTGATAGTACCTATATAACGACTACATGCCTTACTGAGGTTATTAAAAATGTTAACCAAACTGAATCCAATGTTCTGGACGTCTGTATAAATACTAATTCTATTAATCAGTTTAAAGGCGTCACTCGACTTGAAGAACATTATTTTCCTTCGTCGTTGTCTTTTGGTAAGATTTGCGAAACTACTTCATAAAAATTATTTAAAGAATTTTAGTATTTTTGATCAGGTGTTTTACTGTTGTATTTGATTTGATTATAATTCGCCAAGTTTCACTAAAACAGTGTAAAAGGTTTTGTAAATAAATCATTTAGAATCAGCAGGAATTATAATCCTTCAATACTTTATCTATTATTGTATATATTCAATAGTGTTTAAACTTTTATTTAGACCTGTGTGTGTTAAGAGAGAACGACGTGTCTCTAATTAAAAATAGAGGTAGCCAAAAAAGTTTACTTTTTCTAATGGAGTCAAAAGGTCCCCTTTGTTTTGTTGAGCCAACTGAATTGTATCAACAGTGCATTAAATTAGGGCTAACTCCAATTTTTGTTGAAACCATTTCACCTACTTCTGCGACTTTGGTAAGCAATTTTAAAGAAAAATCTTTTGTATGTTTTTAATTTTTGTTTCATTCAAGGAATACCAAAGAGAGTTTCTTTTAAGCGTTGCCTTGGAACAGCAGTTGGTCGGATGGCTTTGTAAATGTGGGTCATCTTCAAGTAATGGTAGTTTTTCCTCAGTGGGTTGTAGCTTGAGTGTTCTTCTTAAATGGGGATGGCAAAGGGCTCACGTTTTGAAACAAAATGCTGATAATCTATGTGAGTTGAAGCTTTGATTTTTACAAGTCATTAAATTTTAAATTTGCAGGTGTCCCTCTTTTTGATTACTCTGGAGTAAAACTGGATACCAATTCCACTAATTTACTTAATAATTGTATCAGACAATTAAAAAATTTAACGACATTTTTTAAATTCGTCCTTAAAAAGTTTAGAGTACAATTAAACAATATAGGTAATGTTTAAAATGAGTATTTAACAAACCAATTTTATCTTTATTTGCATATTTTAGAGGTCATTGAAAAACAGTATAATTCACTCGAAATGGTGACTGTATATTTGGAAGTAATACAGTGGGCGTGTAATGTTGGATTACTTCCTGAAGCGCCTTTATCTTTTTATGAAAACTTAAATCAAGCTGATGGACTCTGTGCTCCCTATCCTGTTAAAACATTAACTAATTACTACAATGAAAAGTACGTTCATTTATAATAATTATGATATTAAACCAGTACTACTTTGTATTTGTTGTAGGAGAACACATTTAAATTTATTACATCAGGAGCATTTTTCTTGTAAACAAAGTGTACTTTTCATTGATAACTTAATTGAATATAATGGAGCAGTTATAGAACAGTAAGTAATTAGAAATCAACTTTGCATTATTTTAAGTTAATTTAATGATAATAAACCTTGCAGAGAATGGAAAAAAGATGGAGGTAATGGATTTTATCCTCCTCCATCATTGCAGGCTCTTATGAGAACATACCTTATTGAAAACATGGATGTAAGCCATAAACATTGCATAGTTGTCTACGTATTTCTAGACCTTGCTGTTAATTTAGACCAAGAAAAGTATTATTTAAATAAAAAAAATGCTTTATCATTGTAAAACACATTGCATTGTTTTTTTAGATATAAATCGATTATAACACAACTGATCAAGTTCCCAGCTGTTTTTCAGTTAACTCCAAGTATTATAAAAATTACCCAGGCATTCTGGCAACTGGATCATGGCGATTTTTCAGTAAATATAAAAATCGTTATGTTAATTTTCGTTTAAAAATAACATTTTACAGACTGCCATTGAACAACTATTGGACCCATTGGTTAAAAAAGAAGATCTCAAGATGTGGTATCACAGAACCGTTTTAAGGTCTTTTCTTTTACAAGGACAACATAATTATGCTCTTCTATATTTACAGGTAACAAAATGAGTAATATTAAAGGATCTGCTCACATTTTATATTTATTGTCTTTTAGGTGAGACAACCTCCAGCTGCAGATGTACAAGACCTTTGTACTACAATAAGCCTTTATATTGCAAACGATATGCTGGATGAAGCTTTTGACTTCCAAAGACGAAACAAGAACGATTGTAATGAATCCCAGTTACTCCGACATTTCTTTAAAGGTAAATAACAATATTCAGTTAATTTTTTAAAACTTCCGAATGAAGGGTTAAGTTTGTAGTAGTATTGTAATGTGGTCACCTTCAATGCATCAGCACTGAAGATGTCATCTACTTAAAGATAGTCAAATGTTTGTAGTTAAAGAAAGGTCAAGACAACACTACATACAAACTCAACATGTTTGAGTTAAAAATTTAAATTAAAGTTTATTATTTATAGTATTGAGGAAGCTTTTAAATCTTGAAATTCCATTTTAAAATATTTGTAACCAGTACTAAGTGTTTTATTCTACATTTATTGTTCTTCTTCAAAAGATTGTAGCAAGAAGAATCACTTGATATCGATACTTCATTTTCCTCTAAATCCGACAGAAGAATCGTATTTTATGAAATATTTGGAAGAAGTTAACCATCCACAGTTGGAAGACTTCAAAATCTTCTATCATTTGCAGAGATCCAGATACGTGGACGCTTTCCAAGTTAATAACAAATTGAACGAAAAAAATCTTAAATCACTTGGACTTGCGGGTAAACAAAGGTCGAATCTTAGAGATTTTGTTATCAAGTCTACGTTTGAACACATGCCCAATATTAGCAAGAAATTATCAGAATTTTATCGGATACAAAATAATCCGATTTTTGAAAATAGTAAGAGGCAACCAATTTGAATTCTTATTTTTTTTTTTTTTAATATTTCTTATCACTTTACAGTTAACAACGAAAAACCACTATCTCTTTTTGTTAATGACAAAATGCACAATAAAGTTTACAAATCGAATTTTCTACATGCTACAATTTCGAAAACTAACAACTTATGGTTATCCAATAAACAAGCCGATGTGAGATGTAACGTTTCAATCACTGACTCCTTGCCATTTTTTAAAACGCCTACCTTTTCTGAAAGCCGCAAAAGGTTTTTTTTTTATTGTTAACGTATATTTATAGATTATTTTTTATTATTATTTTAAAGATCTTCTCCACCCGTTATATACCCGGAAGAAATTACTATAGAAAGTATTAATGATCTAGAAGGGGCAAGTTCTCCAAAGAGACGTAGATTAAGCCCACGTTCACCAGTTCGCTCTACAGAAAAAGAATTCCCAAGTGTACTAGTCTTTGATACTCCTGTAATCAAACGAAAAGAAGTAGGAACAAAAGAAGTTAATACCATAATTTTTGATGGCACTCCAAATACACCTCATAGCATTCTCAAAGTAATAAAATTGCCTTTTATTCAATAATTTAATTAACAAATGTATTCTTTTTAGAAGAAATACAAACCTAATTTGAATGTTGATAATAGAGTCACACCAGAAAGGCTTAGCGATGTGGAAAACGATGAACTGGATAACACCATTACCTTTAATGGGACTGAAAGGGTGCCCGACTATTCATATACTCCTAAAGTAAATAATAAGTATTTAAAATATTTATTTAATTTATTACTTCTTTTTCCTTTTATAGAAGAGGTTTACTTTGTCCCCACGAAAATCCATTTTAAGACCGTCAGTTCATTTTGAATCCCGTGCATCGAAGAAAGAACCGCAAGACAAAATTGACGTAAATTTGATAAGCTCTTCATCTTATACAGAAACTACAAATATTAATTTCGCCTCCAATTCTAAAACTAGTTCTCCCTCTACAGAAGATATTTTTTGTACGCCAGAAAACTCTTTTGAAGAACTTACAAACGGAAATGGTAACATTATGGGAAAGAAAGAACTAGAAGAACCAACGTTTGATATTCAAAACACTACCAAGAAAGGTATAATAGATACGTTTAAATTATTTTATTTGTATATTTGATAGAGATAACGTACAATTTTAGATACAACAGACACAGACAAAAAACAAACAAAAGTACTATCCACGCCAAAAAAACGTAGAAGTTATAAAGGTTGGCCCTTCATGTATTCCTCATTTATTTATAGTATTGGTTATTTTATTTTTGCAGATATTTCTGACGTTCCAGTAAGATCTAGTCCCAGATTAGGACGATCGGTAGGTAAAAGTGACGTGTCATCTACACTTTTTGAAGAAGTGAATCAACGTCAAATTTCGACTCGTCGTTCAACGAGGAAATTATCCGCAATGTCAGAAATACCAACCAGTACAGAATTATCGCCTACTTCGTCAAAGATAGTCGAAGCAGAAAAGTCTTATTTGAAAAAAGAATTAATTCGAAAAACAAGTCCACATTCAGAGAAAATTGTGGAATTATTGGAAGAGCAAACTGAGAAAACTACAGAAATATTTTTAATGAAGCAAGATACATATAAGGTTGATTCTATTAAAAATACTGCCGAAGAAGAAACTAGTCAAAGTTTGGAAGAATATGAATGTATCCTAGACAAAGAAGAAACTGTTACTGTTAATGAAGTTACAGATGAATTATCACAAACTAAAGAGGACTCTGAAACTTATATAAAATCTGCTCCAGCAATTGACAAAGAAGACAATTTTAAACAAAAAGTTGCAATTTCAAAAGAAGCCAACTTGAATAAAGACGAAATACCGAGCAAATTTCGGGATTCAAATAAACAGGAAGAAACAGGGGATAAATATTCTGACTTACCTACAGTAGAAGGACAGCAGGATCTCAGTGAGTATTCCTGTAAATATGACGACAATGTGGAACCAGTTCCTAGTACCAGTGGTCTCCACGTCCAACCTACAACAACAGCAGTAACAACCACAACAACAGATATTTACGATAACTTATCAAACGACAGTACCAACTTTGGAGCCAACGATCCTCGCATGAACGTATTCGAAATGTCGGATATATTGGGATGCGCTTATGTAGAACATGAAGAAGAACTCATGGACACCGAAGAAATATATGGCGATAATGAGCTTGATGGCTACAATGACAATAACACTGTGTTTTCTGTAAACACTGTTAACACCAATAGCAATGAAACTGGTACAAAAGAAGTTACGGCAGCAACTGTTGAAATAATAGAGATCAACAGTTCAGCAAGTGAATCAAATAATGAAAGCGACCGACTAACTCCCATCATTTCCGATCCTACATCGAGTGATCGGTCGTCGTCATTTTCATCAACCGACGAGAGTACATATGAACTGAAAGTCCAGGACACCAACAATGAATATAGCTATCAAGAGACAGTACCACTGGAAATCCAATCACTTGATAATGATAGTGGGTTATTTAAAAGAAAGGAAGTTTATTCTGATGATTCAAATGAATCAGAATCAGAATCTCTAAAAGAAGTAATAGAAAAAGAAGAGATAGATAAAAGGTGTGAGGAAAAACAAGATGAAATTAAACAAAGCATGTCTAATGAGAATATAGAATTTAAAGAGGATTCTTGTGAAAATCAAGTAGAACAGAAACAAGACGTAATTAATAAAAATTTGTCCATTAATCTTGAGAACAGCAAATCGGACACTACGGATGAAAGTAGCGAAAATAAAGAAAATCTAGAATCTACCGAAGGCAATTTAGTTTCCGATAACACTTCTGAAACAGACGATGTAAAACAAGATAATGACGAGAATACAAGAAATACAACAATTTTAAAAGGTAACCACCGTTTTAAAATTATAAATACAGACAGCGCGAAGAACGTCATATGTAGAAATTGTACCACTAATTGTGAGTTCGAAAAAAAGGCTGACCAACAACTACATCTAGATATGTTGTAAATAGGTGTATGTGTCTTTTACATACACGTCTACATCGTGGTTTAATTTAATAAGTAGATACCCTTAGTAAGGATATTATTAAATAGTATTGAACTTGTACTTAGTGGCAAAATTTCTACAAATCGGCGTCTGAAATTATTGGTTGAACGCTGCTACAAGTCTGCAGCAAAGTTGGTTGGTGTTTTGTCGAAACCGTCCACAACGTGCTGGTGATACCCAGACATCTTGCAATCGCAATACACGTCTGACGGCTTCCACAAAGTGCTGACCAACAGCCATATATAGTAAGGTGGTCATACGTCCCGGATTGGCCGGGGCAGTGCCGAATTTCCACCTTGCGTCCCGGATTTTTCTAGAAGTAATATTTGTCCCGGATTCCGGTTTTTTGTCCCGGATTGTCCCAGATTTTTGAAAAGGTTCTTATTTTAAATATATTTCAACTAGAATTATTTTTACAAAACGCTCAGAGACACGATGTGTAGTGGGGGCGCTGGAAACCAGTGCTTCTTCTCACTTTAATATTCGAGAACTTCCATTTTCAAATTTACAAAAATTAGCAGAGTTCTTTTTCTGCCTGCCTGGCACAAATGCTTCTACGGAAATAATATTTTCTTTAATTAATAGCTTTTGGAGAAGTTACAAGACTCGGTTTGAAATAGACACACTAAAAGCGATATTACTTACTAAAGTTAATTATGAAGAAAATTGTACAATGCTTCAAAGCGAAAAAGATCCATAGTTCAGGAAAATATAAAAAGTTTTGTACTCAGTAATTCTGATTAAAAAAATTTGATTCATTTAAAAAAGATACTGTTTTTTATTATATCCTTAAAAAGTATTTACGTATAATTTTTAACTACCCCCCCCCCCCCGCTTCAAGTTCCCGTCCCGGATTTGAAATAAAAAATATAGGTATATTTTTCAAAACATATCAATCAATTTTAAGCTAGTGAAATAATTAATGCGGTAAATTCTTTCTTTTGCAGGAAAACGACGAACATCTGTTTCGTCCTTCAATTCAGAAAATTCCGAAGTTAACTTAAATAAACATAGACTCCGTGGTTCAAGCAAGTGTAAAAGTGAAGATGAAGTACCCCAGTCCAAGGTAACTCATTTGGATACTCGCAAACGAAAACACCAAAGCGCAGAGTCGTCAGAAGCTCCGTCTATTGTTTCTATAAAAACTAGCAAAAGTAGCTCAGCCGTCGAAGTTAACGTCATGCCTACCAGAAGACTATTAAGAAGTCGAAGTATTGAACCTCAAACACATACAGATATAAAAGAAAACTTGACAGCTCCGCTTAATAAAAGAAGAAAATCTACATCCGTTACATCTTTGCCGGCAATTCAAGAAGAAAATGGAATTAAAGTTTCGGTTACTAAAGAGCGAAAAAGAGTCAGCCAAAGTGAAGAAAAAGAGGTATTGGTATTTAAATTCAATATTGTCGTCGAAATCGCAAAAGCTTTTATTTAAACTAATCATTAATGAAATCGTGGTCAAATTTTGATGTACGTTGATATTCTTAAATTAATAAAGTCATAATTGTCTTTAGCTTTTAAATAAGTAAATCGATTTAAAGTAAGTAACAATTATAACAAAAAAGCTGCCTTTTCAAGCAATATTAAAATCTAACATTATTTAACGTTTCGTGTTAGTAGTGTACTTATTCAATTGAATTGTGCTATTAGTTAACATTAATCGAAAATGGTACGTAATCCATAAATTATTTTGATGTATTGGTTACTTTATTGGGTTTATGGTGTTATCGCAAATCAGATCTCATTTTTTAGCGAGGCAAACGCAATAAAACTTTGTTAAGATCAACTCTTTCGGAAAAAGGTAGCCCTACAGACGACAATGTTCAACAATATTCTCTTTCTCGAAGACTTACAAGACGTCAAAAATTACTTCTTGAAAAGAACATGGAAAATAAAAACGAGGTTCGTAAACCAAAAGAAACTAGTAAACAGATAGGAAGCGAACCAGTTAGTAGTAGGAGTGAAGAAAGCGATAGTTCTAGTTCGGACGAAATGGATAGAATTAAGTTATTGGATAAAAGTGATTTTCAGGGTGAGTCACCCCCAAACTTATTAATCCTAATTTGACTTTATGGAAATTTATATTTAAGGAGAAAAGGATTTAGAAGAAAGAAAAAGTTTACGATCATCATTGTCAAGTATTGCTGAGAGTTCTGTTAGTACGAAAGGGAAAAAGACCAAGAAAAGCGCTTCCTTAGCGTCTAGTGTGTCTTTACCTCCCAAGCATAAACTTCGCTCAACTCGATCAAAAAGCAACGCATCTTCTAACGGTATAAAATTTTAATAGAATTATAAATAATTAAATTAAACAAAAACACTTGGTTATTACTGTTTCACAAACTTTATTCAAAAACTGACGATATCGTTTCGGCTTTTAGGCCATTACCTTAATTTCATTATTTAACATGTTTCACCTAGTGCCAAGCCAGAACTCCATTTCGTTAGAATTATAAATAAAGAAAAATAAACAGCAGTGATAATTATTTTAAATCTTTTTATTTTTACAGTATCTCTACCATCATCTACTCCATCTCCAAAATCAAAGAAAAAACCGAAAAATCTGCAGGTATTTTTTATGTTTCTTAAATAAATAAATAGCATAAGACTTACATTAAAAACGATTTTTACATACAACTATCTTTTTCTTTTTAAAGGAACCAACAAATGCGAATAAAGAGAAAACAAAACGAAATAAAGCAACTTCTGTAATCTCAGTGAAAACAGGTATTTAATTTATCAAACGACCACAGATAGCATGAAGAACGCCATTTGTAGGTGATTCTGCTACAGATTAAAGTTCAAAATTTAATGTTTCTTTGGTATAAAGAAACGCGTTTTAAAAAGAACCAAAGGTGTAGAAGTCTCCGTATCGTGCACGTAAAACCAAAGGAGCATGATTAAATTTTGAACTTTAATTAGGAACAGAATCTGCTGCTGATTATCAACAACCATTTAAGTATTTATTTTATCTTTCGTGGCTATTTCGATCGTTAATTAATGTATTACTACAGTAAAAATACTATTTTTAGATTCTACAATTCCAGTTAGAAGAAGGAGGCTAAGAAGCACTTCAGATTTGCCAAAAATTATCGAGGAGGTACAGTTACTACTATTTTAAATAGTTCATTACAAATTTATTTTTATTTAACGTAATTCCATATTTACAGGGTGAAAATAAAACAGACTTCAAGCAAAAACTAAGAAGTCGAAATAAGCAATAATGTAATGATATAAGTTTAAATGTGCTCGTTTGTTATGATGTCTGTAAATACATATGTACAATTACAAATGTTCAATGCTCGTAATGTTATTGATTTTTTTGTAATAATAAATCTTAATTACTTAGAGATACTGTGTCAATTGTGATATCATAATCTTTGTAAACCACATTATTGGTATCTTAAGGCCAGAGGATATCAGACTTACTTCCTAATAATATAAAAACTATATTTGCGATACCCCTTTTATAAAGCTACATAAACAAACAAATTTTAAATCTGTGATAATCAACTCGATATGAGTTTGAAAATGATTCCTCTATAAAAGTGAGTAACAGCTTCTAAAAACTTTATACGTTCCTTTTTTTGTATCATAGATAGTAGAGACAAAAAACTCGATTTTGGTCATATTTTGGTGTATTAGTAAGACTTCAAGAAGACTAGGGCGAATTTCCATCAAAATAAAAACAGACGAGTCGCTGCGCACAGAGAATTTAAAAAAAATAATTAATACAAACTGTAATGAACATTAAAAATCTAAGCAAGTTTTAAATCGACCGCGTCCACTATTTTAAATATATTATGTGGTCTACGGTATATACTAGGGTATATACCCATAGATAAGATATATATACTATAGTATATATATCTCTTATCTATGGTATATACATACTGTGTATATACCCTAGACAAAGTATATACTTGTCTAGGGTATATACAGCGACATCTACTTCTTTGTATAGTACATACTCTTATTCATTATCTATATTTAACTTCTGATTTCTTTTTAGCTTTGTTTTAAAATGAAAAACTGTCTTCCATAATATATTCAACAACCGTGTTGTATTTTTGCAAAAAAAAATTTTTTTATAAATATTAGAAATTATTAAAACATAACCTTCAAAAAGGGTTTTCGAAACATAACCTTATAAAATGCTGCGAACTCTAATCTTAAATAGAAAGTATCGAAAATGCTTATATTTACAGAAAAACTTTATTGCGAGGAAAAAATACAGTACCGAAAATAATAACGGTAATTTAAATCTGCAGGATTTAAATAATATTCGTAATATTGGAATTTTAGCCCATATTGATGCTGGTATGTAATGAAACCTGCCACTTTACATTTCGCTTATACTTAAATATTCGTAGGCAAAACGACTACAACAGAACGAATGCTTTATTATTCTGGTCTAATACATCAAATGGGTGAAGTTCACCATGGTAATACTGTTACAGATTACATGGTACAGGAGAGAGAAAGAGGAATAACTATCAGATCTGCAGCAGTAACTTTTACATGGAAGAAATACAATTTTAATCTCATTGACACACCTGGTCATATAGATTTTACTATGGAGGTTGAACAAACATTGAGTGTTCTGGATGGAGCTATCATTATTTTAGATGCTTCTGCAGGTATTTTTTATTTAACAATTGTTATTCTACTAAAAACCCCATAAATTTAATAATGTCCTTTTTAATTAACTAAAGGGGTAGAAGCACAAACTTTAACTGTTTGGAGACAAGCAGATAAATACAAAATACCAAGAATAGCATTTGTAAATAAAATGGACAGGTTTGATGCTAATCTTAAAATGTGTTGTGAATCAATAGAAAAGAAACTAGATATACCAACTGTGTGCTTGCATCTTCCTGTCACAGAAAATAATAAATTTGTAGGTAATATTTAATTTTTAATAGCAATTTACTGTTGCAATGGCTTATATATAGACTATTTATAGGATTTGTGGATTTACTAACATTAAAAAAGATAATATGGAATGTCTCTAACAAGAATAACTTCCTGGAAACAATTTTAGAAGAAAAGACAGAACCTGTTTTGTGGGAAAAGTCAATAAAAGCAAGACAAGAAATGATAGATAAATTATCAGAATCTAGTGATGATTTAGCTAATATAATAATTGCTTCAAATTCATTAGACGATATAAAAGAGACAGATGTACTATCATGTTTAAGGAAAGCAACCTTGGAACAGGTAACAAAAGACAGCCTCACTATCCATTGTTCAGAAAATTGTTCACAACTTTTAAATTAATCTTTTGGATACATTTTAATTTTTTCTGTTTCAAGAAGGTTGAAAATATATTTATCAATCTCATTTTATCATATATTTTTTCCCTTTGTATCAATTTATTTTACTTTTTAACATTGTTCATAATTTTTTGTCAGAAAGCTGTACCAATTTTATGTGGAAGTTCTTACAAAAATATAGGAGTTCAAAAATTAATGGATAGTGTAATTTCATATTTGCCAAGTCCAAATGAAAGAAATCATCATTATAAAATATTTGAAAACAACCTTTGTGCTAAAACGTTTAAAGTTATGCATAATAAACAAAAGGGTCCTTTAGTATTTGCAAGAATTTATTCAGGAAATTTAACGAAAGGAGAAAAAATACATAACATTCAAAAAGAACAAAATGAACAAATAATGAAGCTGTATATTGCTTATGCAGACGATTTTGAAGAAGTAAACACCGTTATGAATGGAAATATTGCTGTCATGGGTGGACTAAAAGTAAGAATTATTTTGTACTGTTGTTATTTACTTTTAAATTAGTTTTAATGTCTTTAGTGGACTGTAACTGGTGATGTACTAACTAATTCAGCTTCATTAGCTCAAAAAGTTAGGAAAAAAAATCTACACATATCAAAATCATTTGAAAATAAAACAAAATTTGAAAAAGAGGACATAGAGGGTATTTTTGATATCACTGCCAAACCTCCAGAACCAGTTTTCTTTTGCTCAATTGAACCTCCTAGTTTAGCTTATCAATCTCAACTAGAACAAGCTTTAAATGAATTACAAAGGGAAGATCCCAGTTTAAGGGTCACTTACAATCAAGAAACTGGACAAACAATTTTGGCTGGTAAAAAAGGATGTTAATTTATAGAAAAAAATCCTGAACCAATCCCTATTTTTATACAGGAATGGGAGAATTACATTTAGAAATAATAAAAGACAGAATAAAACGAGAATATAAAGTTGAAGTGGACTTAGGTCCAATTCAAATCGCCTATCGAGAATCTCCAATCAAAAAAATTACTAGTGATTTTACTCTCGAAAATAAAGTAGGAGCTAGTAAACAAAGAGTTAATATTTTGTTGTCTTTATTGCCAGAGGATGGAAAGGAAATAAACGATGTTTTAAAATTAGATAAGTCTCCTGAATCGGCAAGTATTCTCGCAAACATATTTCCAAAACATTTGCTTGCGATAAAGCGAGGAATTGAAGTTGGGCTTAATAATGGACCCAAAATTGGAGCTCAAGTAAGAAAAGCTATGTTATTACTTCATAATTATATTGTTTTAATTTAGGTAGTTAATGTCGAAGTAATGCTACATAGCGTTGAAATTGGAAGAGGTACATCAGAAACAATGATTGCTGCAGCTGCCACTAAATGTGTATACAAAGTAAATGCTTAAATATTATGAATGTTCGAGGTACTTTAAAACTAATAACAATCTTTTAGCTTCTCTCAGAATCTGGGACTGTCGTTTTAGAACCTATAATGAATTTGGAAATTGTTGTTCCAGACGATTATTCGTCCTCCGTTTTGGCTGATTTAAGTCGAAGAAGATCGATTATTGGCTACATTTCTATCCGAGGACAGAATAAAGTAAGTTTAAAGGAGCTTTGTAATCATAATTAAATTAGAAATTATTTTCTACAGGTAATTCAGTGTGAAACACCTTTAGCAGATTTAGTTGGTTATTCTACAATTTTACGGACCATTACTTCAGGTACAGGTACTTTTACTATGGAATTTTCTCATTACCAAAAAATGTCTTCTTTGGAGGAAAGTAAAGCAATACGAAGCGTGCAAGGGTTCTAATTATTAAGTGTATGTATTATTTATGTTCTATAGATTACAAACAAATTTTATAGAATCTATGTAATGTTTGAAAAAACAATTATTTATTTATACAGGTAGTATATTATTATTTAAACGCGCCATTAATATCTTTATAATCTTATCGAAGTTGTCTGTAACGTAACACGGATGAAATTTGATATAAACGAGTAGTGAATAAAGTGGCATTACTGTTTATCTTTTTAATAATAAATCAGGTAAGTTTTAATTTATGATGTAATTTAAAACTAAAAGTAAACTTTTTCAGAAGTAATAAAATGAGCAACAAAAAGGAAGAAGCGACTAAGACAACTTCCATAAAGAATAATTCATCTGAACATGAAACAATACAAAATAATATTATTCGTTTTGTGATTATAATTGTTGCCTGTGCTGCACTTGTTGACATTTACCTTTGCGAGAAAGACTACAAATTCAGGAACGAATTAACTTACCTGATAATGTTATGTTTTTCTGTAATTATAACGTTAATAAGGAAAATTAATATTTTTTTTGTAAGATTCTTTTTGGGGATTATTTTAACAGCAGGCTTAAATTATCACAGATCTATATCCTGGTATACAATGGGATTAGTTAATATTTTAATATTGTATTGAATAAAAAATGAACTTTAATAAACACAAAATAGTGAATTTTATATCAATTTGTTTGTTAGATAATTATTCAAGAAAAGTTATTTAAACTTACAATTAAAAGGCCGTAAATTTTAAATTAATTAAGCCCGTTTTTAACAATTGAAATAAGATTTTTAATTTGTTTTTGAAGCCTATTTCTTTTTACAATTTCTAATGGAAAATTTATCAGCAAAGGAAATAAACGATTATAATTCTATATTTCTTAAACAAACAAGATAAGTCAGATTTTTAATCTATAATCAATCAACGTCTAAATTGGCTTACCCATTTGTCTTATCTAACTGTTAATTTTAATTCAAATAAATGATTACCTTGCAATCAAAGCTTATTTTAGGACAAAATACCATCAAAAATGAATAGCAATATAAAAATTAAATCTTTAACAAAACCAGTAATATTAAGTATTACGTTTTTAATTTGCTTATATTTTTCCATCAGTGCAACAGTGAACCTAGAAACAGTGTTTGATAAAGTTCTTTTATATAATGTTATCAGCTATGGAGTCTTCGTTTTGTTGAGATTAGTCCCAACAAACTACAGACGAGTGATAACACCCATAATACTTGGATGCCTATTTTACATCTATAAATTACGTTGGAGTACTGTTGCCTTATTAGGCACTGCGATAGCATTTTAACTAAAATATGTATCAATTATTTAAAAAATTTTGTTATAAATAATGATATGAATAAATTAATGTTAATTTATTTTTACTTTCAATTGTGTAGACAAGTATTTTGAATTTAATTATAACACTAAATCAATGTTAAATTTTAATAAGTTTTATTATCAAAATATTCCAAAGTAAAAAACAAACATCATTTCTAATTTACATGAATTAATAAATAATTATAACATAAGGTTCAAATGTAATCCACCAACACAACTAATTTTATTACATAATACTTACAAAAACTACAAACCAAAATAAATCAACGTTAATTCCAAACTGTAAACCTATGCTGTAAACCAAAAGATTAACTTATTTTACAACGTAGTTACTGCATATATCAGAAATTAATATTTCTATCAAACTTTTTAGGTTTCTAATATCCTTCCTCATGGCACAATTGTACATACTACATAAAACTTTCCATTTATACAACAGGTGATAAACTTGTACAGTCCTTTACAAAAATTTCCTTAAATTATGAGATACATTTTACATTACTGTAGCCTATTCGAAATACATTTTCAATCAGTGTAAACTAGGAAATTATTTGTGTTAAAGTACTTTGCGGCAAATGATTTCCCGTCTACAGTAGGCCCACTAAAACCAATTTCATTGTTATGAAGTATATAATTGGGAAAGAATGTCTTTTTCAAGCAATTCATGAGAGCAGAACCAATCCCCTTTTTGCGACAAGTTTTTGAAACCCATATACGTGAAACGCCACATTTAATGGCAAAAGACTCTTCTGAACAGGTGTCTACTCCATTAACATTATCCAGCATTTGATAAGCTTTCGATTTTGGCTCAGCAACCAAACAACCCTGGATCGTTTTATTCTTTATAAACAAGTAAACCTTTAACAGAAAAATTAATAACAATTAATATCTTTTATTGTAGTATTATTACAAATTATTATTTACCTGAATATTTTCTAAACTAAATGATAACTCATAGATACCCAGTTCTCTGTTAACTATGTCTAGTACATCTTTGACTTTTTTCCACCACAGTTTTGAATCTTGTGATATAATTTTTATGATTCTGCCATCTAATAATTTTTCCACAACACGCTCGTTCTTCCATCCCTAAAAAGTATTACTCCAGTAATTTAAACGTTTTTTTTATTCGCTATTCATTAACTTACATTAAATCGGAACGTATTTCCAGCATTATGATAATTTAAATGAAGTAATTCCTCATTTGGGTCACCCATATGGTATACAAGTTTACACTCATGGCATTCAGTAAGTCCAAATTTTTTCTGTCCAGCATCCAATAGCATTTGATCTTTAGGTAATTTCTTCCAGGTAATTTTATTGTGATTACGGTTTTGCACAGAAATTTTCATTTTCTGATTGTCTGAAGAAGTTGTTGTCTTTCCATAAAATATGGGAAATAATTTCTTTTGTTCCATAATTGACCTTACTGGTCTGTAATTACAAGAATTACTATTAAAAGTTGATTGATTTTCTAAATTCTCTAGAGTGGTGGTTATGTTTTTTATAGCCTTTTTAGGACTGTTTAAAGCCAATCCAGAGGTCATGTCACACATTTGAGAAGTTGGAGAAAGAAAGAGGTCACCACTATTTGTATTAATATTATTTAAAGGTAATGAACCCGTTTTCTGAGCTGTATCACTTCTTTCATCAACTTCTACATTCTTTGTGTATTGGGTATTATGCAATTGAATGGAATTTGCCGATCCTAATACAGAAACATCTGCCTTTAAAGTAATTTTTGAGCTTTCACTTGTACAATTACTTTCAATATCTTTATTGAACATTTTTTGGTCAGAAATATTTTCCTTATTCTCATCCAAAGTATCTAAGATGCTATTAATTTTTTCTTCTGATAGCATTTCGTCATTTTTACACGAAATTAAATCTGACAGGTCAAAATTAATAGTGCTACAGTCTTTCGCTTTTTCGTTACCTTTTTCTGATAAACTCATTTTACCACGATCGTAATTAAGTTTTATGCTGTTATTGATAACTACTATTGCTTTGGTCCTTGTTGATTTAAAGAACTTTTTATTGGTGTCGGGAGGACTTAATTCCCTTGTTTTGTTTTCATGGCTAGTACCAAAAAAGTTATGTTGAAAAACTGCTTCAGTTTCCAAATTATTCTTTAAGAGAGGGTCATTATTCTTAATAGTTTGAATTTGTTTGATCATATTTGGAGTTTTTGTTAAGGGCTTCTGAATATTTGTCATTTCTTGAAGATATTCATTAAAAGGAGAGTTTTCCAATATATTTAGAGCTGCCTTTAAAACCTGAGTCTTGGATGATCTTTTCTGTTTTGGTTTTCGTATTTTATGTCTCACTCCTGCATTTATCTGTCCAAATCTACTCTTTTGACGTCGATTGCAGATATACGTTTGAGAAGATCTAGGCTTAGATTTTTTTGACTCACTTTTTAAAATATTACCAAATTTTTCAGTTGTAATATTTTCCATTTTTGGATAAAATGACTTGGGAGAAACACAAACTTCTGACTCTTCAACTGGAAATAAGGTAGTTCTGACTCTTGAAGCTTTTGATGTGGTCCCTTCTAACTTTTGAAACTTAGAAATAGGGGAGAACTCAGGAGATGATAATTTTCTTTTTCCACCTTCATGTACAATAAGGGCAGTATCAATTGATTTACGTACAAGTTTAGGAGCTTTAACAGAAGTGTTAAAGGATTCTTGTGGAGTTTGATGATTTTTAGTAGGAGATAACTTTAATGGAGTGTCTGGAATAAATGTTTCGTTAGTATCAAGTTTTAATGAGGAATTGGATGTTTCGTCTTGAAGCATTGAAAAAACTGGAGAATTTGTATATTCTACTTGTGTTCCACTAATATTACATTGAAAATAATTTGTTGTGTTATTGTCTACACTTCCCAAAATAACATAATCATTGATAGTACTTTCATCAAACTTAAATAAACTGTTTCTCAAAGTTTCTCTTTGATGTACTTGATTAAGTGGTGAATCTGGCGGACTTAAACTTGGATCTGATCTTAAGGGGCTCATATATCCTAAATCACTATCACTATCGTTGTCATTAGGAAACAAAGCTCGTCTTCTTTCAGAAATACGAGAAGAATGCGACAACTCGCTTACAGAATCCACAGCAATTTCACCCATTATCACTATAACGTTCTCTGAAATATTTCATGTAAATAACTGTATTACAACGGGCTTTAATAAATTAGAAAATCTACCACCAATTTTATTAGTAGTATATTCATTTTGTTGATATGTTTTAGGTTATTTATTAGAAGAAGACGGCTTTTTGATAAAAACTACAACTATGAAATACTTTCAACTTACCAATTTTTTTCCAGTAGATAGAGCAACTTATAAGTATTTCAAAACACACCAAAAATCACGAGCCACATTAAATATTCAAAACATCAAAAACTACTTGGTTAAATAGCATTTACCGCCAAATTGCGCCAAAAGGAAATTGGGAAATTGTGTAAATTGTTTGATCAGCTGTCAAGAAAGCAAAAAAGATCGACTATGATTCTGTTATGTTGGTGGGGTATTAGTATCACTTTATTTTTATTTTGTCATATTTAGTTATATAATTTAGGAATAAGAATTATTAATTACCTATAAGCTGCCAGGTAAAGTTCTTCAATAAATATTTTGTATATTTTAAAAGTTATAAACATACAAAACGAAACAAATTACCGGTTGTTAATATCTAAACACTTCTCCAATAGTTATGTCAAGGTCACAATTGTCAAATTTTTGAAATTAAAATTGAGTGGTTATTAGTGTTTTTGTTAAAATGTAAGTTATTTTTATTAATATTTTACATTTTTTTGTACACTGTTTAATTATTTAAGTAGTATAAAAAAATATGGGCGACAGATACAATATTCACAGTCAGTTGGAACATTTACAATCAAAATACATAGGAACAGGGCACGCAGATACTACAAAATATGAATGGTTAGTAAACCAACATCGGGACAGTTATGCCAGCTACTTAGGACATCCAGACTTATTAAGTTACTTTGCTATTGCTGAAAATGAAGCTAAAGCTCGTGTACGCTTTAATCTTATGGAAAAAATGTTACAACCATGTGGCCCCCCACCAGACAAACCAGAAGATTAAGTAATAATATCCACTTTAATTTAGTTAGAAATAAGTTATCACAGTAATCCTTTTTATATAAAGAAATCTTATTCAACTGACAAGTAATAACAACTTACATACCCTCTGATTTTCAACTTTCATTATACATCATAAGTTATATTTTTGAATCAGACCTGGGATTAAAAATAGCATATATGTATCTCTGTTTTTATTTTTTAAGAATACATTCATATACTTCAAATTGTAAATACAAAATTGTATGAATAGTATAAGGGTATGCACCATTTCAATAATTAACTTAGGTGCAAAAACCGTCCAAATAAACAAATGATGTCTTTGAATTGTAAGAATAATAACAGTCATTGTAAGGACTAGTAATCGATTAAGTATATTTATAGACCATACATAGTAATGGTCTTGACAACACTTGAAAGCCAATAAATTACACAATATTGGAAAAATGTATGTATGAAATAATATTTGTAAAGTAACAGTAAACTGATTATAACTACTAAGGCCAATGTATCCAGCTGCAATATCAACACTAGCTAAGCTGTTACTATGCCCTTGACAAAAAAACAACACGTTACCCAACCAATAATGACAGAATGCTAAACTAATTTCCGATTTTATATGTTTTTTTAAAATGAAACTGCTTAAAATACAATAGGGTATCAGAATAATATTATAGGGACGTAAAAGTATAATACTATTTAAAATCCAAAACACAATAAAACCATTTAAGGCTTGTTTTTCCCTAATAAACTTAGCACAAATCAATAAGCACACAAAATAAAATAATTTGTGTAATAGTTGATTATGGAGCCAAACGTTTTTCAATAAATAGGAAATTATTAAAGCTGCAGCTAATAATTTTGAAGTCTTTTTAAAATACTTTAAATAATAAAGTACAATGTGAGTTAACATTAGGCTTAAAATGTTAAACGCTTGTAAATAGAAATAATTTTCATTATACAAAAGCCATTGAGAAATATCTAAAAGGTGCGCCCATTTATCACCTGTTTGATTCAATTTTCTAACAAAATTAAATGCGCATAGTACCACAACAAATTCTACGAACGATCTTAATGATTTAAACAAATATGAATAAATATAAAAGGAGATCATTGTGCACCAAAAAAAATACCAAATTTGATGTTCTTCTTCAATAAAACTAGAAGAAGCAAGACTAACACAATGGCAAATGTTGGTAGAAATAATAAATATTAAGTTGTAGTTGGAAGAATTTATAAAATTTATAGATACATGTATCTTTCTCAAAAAGAAAATAGCAGTTATAATGAACGTAAAAATAACAGTTAAATGTCCAAAAGGAAGAAAGAAATACGTCAGTAAACAAAAAACAATAAAAACATCCTCAACTTGCAACTTATTACAAAAATAATTTTTATACCGAGTTTTAACGTTAAAGAAATACCATACAATATTTTTAAAACTAAGAATTATGAGTATGACAGAAAAAATAAGTAGATCTTCATTTTGTCTGAGTGACGAAAGTATTAACTTATCTTTACTTAAATGTATAAAAGTTTCATATAAGTGAACTGCTTCTTTGCCACTGTGCAAGTGATTGTTATTTAAATATTTTTTGTACATGATTGTCGCTTCTTCAAATATATCATGAAAATCATTAAATTGGCTATTTTGTTTCAATACATGTGCATTACAATTCATAATGTGCAAAATTTGGCTCAAATCATATGATTCCAAAGTACTTTGTATCACAGAACCTAATGTTGTATGGGGGATTTCAACACCTAATAATGCTGACAGTGTTGGAGATACATCAGTTTGTATTGCAGAATTATTGCTGCAAGTGATTCCAGAAAAAATTAAAGGAACGTTAGTTTCGGTATAAGTAGCCCCTCCATGACCTCCACTATCTTTCATTCCATGGTCACCTGTTGTTAAAATAAGAGTCCTTTTTTGCCAATTTTCTGATTTCAAATGAATTCTTTTAACTATCTCATCCATTTCATTTAATTTTGGTCTTATTAATTTACTAAATGGTCCTTCCACATGGCCAATGTGATCCAGGCCTAGATAATGTAAAATCATCACGTCCCAATCATCTCGTTCAAGTTCATGCAATACATTTTTAGTTACATTCACATCAACCTCGTTAAAATCATTAACATAAAATGAAGAAACACCCTCATACCTAGAGAATATGTTGGGATATAATTTCAACCAAGTCTCATCACCATAAAAGACCAATGTTTTATGTGCTTCTACAAGTCGGTGAAGCAAACTATCATCTAGTTTATCTGTATCTATCAAATTTAGTACTATATCAACAAATTGGGGAATTGAGCCAGTTGTTAAAGACTTTATTCTAGGTAGTGTAACTGTTGGAGAATGCACTTGCAGGGATATAAAACAACCATTTTCTTGAGAGATTTCTGATAAATATGGCATATTCTCAGACGTAACAAAATCTAATCTTAATGCGTCAATTACAATTAATACTAATCGATCGACTATAGGAGTAAATTTTCCATTCTTACATTGCTCTTTTATAAGTTTACTACTTACTTCAACCTCTGCCGATGGATTTGATTTTCGGGGATATGGGAAAAATCCATGCAAAAAGAGCAATGATAATATCAGAAATAAGATATAATGCTTCAAAATACAACACGATACTTTCCAATCCATGATTTTTTTGTTATTTCTCCTAAAAACAGAAATTGTTGGTATGGTGCATCTATAAAGTAACGAATTACCTTTCATTTTTTGCCTAATTAAGAATCAGTAGTATAAAAAACTTTTCTTTTTTTATAGATTTTACATTTTAACAAGTTTTTTTTCAGGCAAAGCACTGAATATGACGTTTTACAAGTATTTTTCTTAGAAAAGAGGTGAGGTTATGAATGATAGTTGTGAATATAGGTTATGAGGGTTTCTTGTAAACAAATATCTGTCAAACTGTTGCTTAGCAACCCTTAAGGCCATCGATTTGGCTTATCTTATATATAACATATGATATAACATAAATACAATAATAACGAATATAAATTGTTAAAATTGTTTAAGATATTATACGTGAAAACCTCTTTAACTAACGTTAATATGAGTGCTATACCCATACAATGGTGTTTATCATAGTTACTGTATTTAAATTTGATAGTAGCATGTAATTTGTTTTAGGATCAGCTATATAAGAAATACGAATATATATCAACCAGTAGTAGCGGCTGAAGCATTTGAACATCCGTTGAAATCTACAGCGGTATTTTTACCTGCCAAACTGTTTTTTTATATTTAATGTAATCATTGTAGGTTGATCGTATATCCAGGAGAATACTTGGTTCCCAGCCCAGTACAGGCCGTTCTTCCCCCATTTTTACTCCTTCTGTATTTTTAGAACCTTTATGCGTAGCTTTAGAAGGTGTTGATCCTTTATCACAGTTTATGAAAGAAGAAACAGATCCATTGTCTCAAATGGCTGCAGAATTGGTAGAATATAAATTTTTGTTTTATTTTGCTTTATAATTTCAAAGCTTATTTTGCAGCCAACAGTGGATAGTAGTTTTGATAGTGATGGTATAAAAAAGAAAGTATCAAAGTCAAATTTAGAAATTGAATCTTGGGATTCAAGGAAACATTCTATTTTGTCGAGATATACTACTTCAGAAAAATTGTCTATTGTAACAAGCTTTATTAATGAGGGAGAAAGAGGTATGTATTTCTTTAAAATCATTGAGTGCTTTGATCCCCAACGTCTCAATCACATTGCAAAATCCAAGGATTTTAAATTATCAATTAAGTAAATACTTTAAAAAGTATTCTGTTGATATTTATTTTATTGTAGTTGTTGTAAAGGCACAAAATATGTCAGTTGACAAAGTTCAGCATAGATTGGAACAGTTGGATTACTTTGAAGAAGGTTCTCAAAGAAAACTTGATTTAACACAGGCAGAATATGTAAATCGTATTGACCAATTAAATAAGGAATTAGTGTCTGCTTGGCACTCAGAACATAGAGTTAAAGCACTAAAGATTGCTATACAGTGTTCCAAGTTATTAGCTGATACTGATGTTATACAATTTTATCCAAGTAAATTTGTTTTAATAACTGATATATTAGATATTTTTGGACAATTGGTATATGAGAGATTAAGAATGAAAGCAAACTATTGCAAGTAAGTTTTGATGGTTTTAAAAAAGTAATCTAAAATTTATGTTTCATTTTTAGACCAGGTTCAAAAGTAATTACTGTCTTGCCCCCTGACTTCACTTCTGATATGGTTCCTGAATCTGCTAAGGAAACTTGTCGGAACTGGTTTTATAAAATCGCGTCAATTCGTGAACTTATACCCAGACTTTATGTAGAAATGGCCATATTAAAATCATACAGTTTTCTAACATCAAGGTTTTACAAACTAAACTTATAAAATACATTCTATTTCATGTACGTTTAATTTACAGTGAATTCTCTGCAGCCTTGTTAAGGCTTACAAGGATGATACGAGGTATCGGCAATCCTTTAGTTGCTGCTTATGCGAGGTGTTATATTTGTCGCGTTGGGATTACAGTTACTCCGACTTCGAATTCAGATTCCAATTATTTAAAAGAAAATTTTAACGACTTTTTGGAATGTTATGATCAGGTGGATTTCTTAAATTTCAAAGTCATTTAAGAAATAATTTAAACGTTGTCTAGTGCTTTTTCGTTTTTTTTAAACATGTTGAATAGTTACAGGAAAATAAGACAAATAAAAGAAGTATTAATCAAAACCCTTTATAAAAATTAAAATTTCAGTTTAAAAGCAATTTGCCTCATTTTTATTTTTGTTATAGTTATTTTCCTCTTTTGTACAAGAAGAATTAAAAATTCAAAGAGTCTCTGCTGCTACATATTTAACTCTTTTTATGCCTGCCCTCGAATTTATTTTACAAGCGGTTGCTTGTACTGTACCTGAAAGCACATTACTCAGTATATTAAAGCAGTGTGAACAAACTGAGAATAGGTAACCTTTATATCTTTTTTAATATTCTTTTTTAATAAAATTTTATTTTCAGTGCACTCTTAATAAATACTATTATTATTTCATTTAAGCCAACGTTTATTTCTGTTAGAGCAGTTGAAATTCTAGAAAAAATAAGACGTTGCATTAAACAAGATTTCCCTGTTCATATACTGCTATCTAATCTGGGGCGTTCGATTAATTTATGTCCCCCACCAGCAGAATATAGGAAACAAATTCTGGGGGATGTATGGAACACTATATCTCAATTAGGACACCCTGAACAGTATATCAATTGTGCAGAAATCTGGATTCAATATGTTGTGCAATACTTTTCAGTACGTCATGAAATAATTTGTATTGTTTTGAATGTTAATTCTTTGACTTTACTGTTATAGAGTAGAGAATTAAATTTAATTTTGGGAAACATAATAGAGCACATGTCCAGAAAGCGGATTTATGAAAATTTTTATCCGCAATTAAAAAATGTCGTTGAGAAAGTCATTTCATTTACACAGGATTTTGAAACATTATTAGCTATGGTAAGTTTTGTATAGAATTAAAAATACATTTTCAAAGATTTGAATAAAAATAAAACCAATTCTTAATATTTTAGGATAGTTTCCTCCCCTTAATAGATTTGTTCCAACGTGAAAATGTTAGAGTCGATGTTTGCAAATCCATTTTGAACACATGTATTTCAGCTCAAATGCAAACCAGTGATACTGTCATTACGAATTCTTTGTTATTTTTATGCAGCGTTTTGCACGATTCCATAAATGCTCTAACAGTCGACGATGAAAGACGACAGATTGCAGAAATTTTATGTACAGTTGTTAGACGTGTTGATTATGGAAGAGATTTTGAACAGCAGCTTAGCTTCTATGTTGAAGCTCGAGGTGCATTTTCTAATCTTGATTTAGTTTTGACACAATTAGTTCAGGTAAAAGTTATCTTAATTAATTTTGTAGGAATACTACATCCTTAAAATTAAATTACTACAAGCAAACCAGTTAATATTTATCTTATAAACCAATATAGGATTATGTTGTTTTCTTTTAGTGTGTAAATACATTAGCAACGAACACAAAAAAAATAGTAAACGGTTTTCATACAAAAAAGACTGCCGCTTTTGTCAGAGCTTGTGCTGCATATTGTTTTATTACCATTCCATCAATAAAATCAGTTCATATAAGATTAGAATTATATTTACTGTCGGGTAAAGTTGCTCTTTCCAATAATTGTTTGGGTCAAGGTGAGTAATTCTTTGAAATTGTTTAATTTTCTGGTTTTATATAAAAGTCTTAATTCCTTTACAGCGGATTCGTTCTTCAAAACCATATTAACAACTCTTCCAGAACTTTATTTAGAGCTAGAAGAGAAACCTGGAAATACAGATGGTTTTCTAATGTCATATATTAATAATTTGCTCTCAACCCTAGTTGTTGTACCAGACAGTCCTGACCGAGGTGTACTGAGTCTTTCTAAAGCTCTTTTAAACATATTGAAAAATTTTAATTATAAACAAATCGGAACTTTAGCGCAAATTTACGTTAATGTTCTTGATATGTTAAGTACCATGGTCCAAGAAAATTATCCGTATCACGTGGACAAAGGTACTTTAAACAGCAATATTTACTTTTCCTCAATAAATTTTGTAAGTAAAACATTTTATTTTATAGTTGAATCAAATAATTCATTATATGGTTCAGATCCCAAGTTTATTAATGAAGTTGATAAAATGTGTTCCATTATTTTGGGCGAAATTTTAAATCAGCTAAAACAAATTGGACCTTGTAATCAGCAATCATTCATTGCATTTGAACTATTACTTCGAGTTATTATAAGAAGTGATGTAAGCAATAATTCCCTATTTAGTTTGGCCCAAAACTTATGGCTTTTAAGTTTGAAAAATGGGAATCTCAGCACCAAATATTTGGTAAATTATTTCTCAAAATAATATGTAAATACTTATGATATAAATTAAATAGTAAATGTTAAAATATTATATTTTTTTTTCAGGCTGCTACAAAAAAGTATTTAGAATATTATGGAAAGACTTTAAATAATTCATACATATTAGAAACCGTCGAAAAATTAAAATTGTAATGGTAGACAATTAGACTGATTTACTTATAAATACTACAACTGCAATTTTTATTGTTGAGGTAAATTTTTATAAAACCAATTTATAGAACTGTTTGATTTTGTTAAATAACATATCACCTAAAATCATAAAACATAACCAACATGAGATTTCAAGAGGCATGTTGAAAGTGGAGTGAGAGACTCTGACATTCTCTTCTTTTGTTTTGCATTACTTAAAAGTTTAAAAGAGAAATTCCATTATTTGGGTTTTCCCCGACTTCGAGATCCTCCAGTTTTTCCTCTTTTGTTTGGTGTATCTTTTTTTTGATCGAGTTTACGTTTAGCGGGTGTTGTAGAAACAACTGTAAAGAAACCGTCAAGACGTACTTGTGTAGCTGTTCCTCGAGCCCGCTGTAATTTTTTAGCACCATTTCTAACTCGTTCTTCATTAAACTGTTTATCATTACAAAGGTACTTCACTAAACCCTCCTCATCGGGGTCGTTCCATTTTATCTATTAAAGTTCTCAAATTAATTCAAATATAAAATTTCAAAAGACCAATTTAAATTAACATTTTAATTAGCAGAGAATATTGATAAAGGACGATTACCGATCCTAATTTGATAAACTTTCATTTATCATAATTAACTTAATACCTCAAAGGAATCAGGATCTGATACTTCTGGTTCTATAAACAATTCCCTTGCACCTTCGTAGTTCCAGTTGTCCGGGACAGTATATTTTGATTTATCAATATTCTTCAATATTCCCTCTAAACTGCGGTGCTGTTTCATCAGTTCAATTGCTCTTTTTGGCCCAATTCCTCTAATACTATCTGTATAATCACATCCTAATAAAATACACAGATCTATAAACTAAAAAAAAAAAGAATAACAATTTTTTATGAAAAGACAGGATTTCACGGCCGGCGTTTTTAGAAGAAATTGTAAAATCAAGGCTTGATGGCCGTGGTCTAGGATTGTTTCTCCTTCGGTGAGAACACCGAAGAAGTCTCTTATCCGACGTCTCGCCAACAACTGTAGTTGGAGGATGCTAACAATTTCTTCTAAAAACATTTTTTTATATTAATTTGAATTTACTATTACTAACTTCTGTATGAGACAATCCCAAACCTTCTAAAACTTTGTCTAATTGGATTTCTTGAATTGGCATCTTTTTAGCTTCACTAAATGTCAAACGACGAAGAAGAACTTTAGAGCCAAATGTTAGAGCATCCATATCTTCTGTAGCTGTTGCAAATACTTTTCCTGCTTTCACCTGAATATTTAAAAATATCCAAGATATTCTAATCAATTTTGAAGTTTTTAACTCACAAGATCTGCACATTGTGCTTCTGCTTCACAGGGAGCATCAATGTAAGGTATTCCCATCATTTTCAATAATTGTTTTGCATCTTCTGCATGCTGCTTAGTAACCTTCACCAACCTACGATTGAGTTTATCCATTTCAGCAGCATCTCCAACTTCAGTTGCCTTATCCAATGATTTTTGGGCCTCTGCTCTTCTTTCCATTCTTTTATTTAGTTCACCAGATTTCATTGTAGGAGGTTTGCCATCAAAGACATATACTGGTTTAATACCGTTCTCAACTAGTCGAATCGTACGGTAAAACATTCCCATTAAATGAGAAGTTGTTTCTCCATCAGTTGATACCAACTGAGCCCCATCACTTCGCACAGCAATTAAAAATTGATACAAGGACATTGAAGCATCAACTGCTATTTTACGACCTTAAAAGCATAAATACAATCTTAACAAATACACTAATTACAAAACTGCTTAATGTTTACCAAAGTAAGTTTTTATGTCTGTTTCTTTGATGGCATGGGGGGTAAAATCAGCTAAAAACTTTGCTAATCCTAAAATTCCCATATCGATTTGGATCTGCTATTTAACTCTTAAAAACAAATTAATTCCCAGTCGTATCGGTTGTTTTAGTTTTGAGAATGCAAATCATTTACTGCTTATTAACTTTTTAACTGGTTTAAACAACAAACCTAAAATAGCGGGAAAATAAAAATAAATGTGAGATGTAATCATAGATTAATCAGATGTAATGGATCAGTAATGGGTAATGGATTTTAATTTTAGACTAGCGTAAATTAAAAACCACTTACGATTGCCTACAAAATAATTTCAAAAATCTGTAGAAAAATCTAAATAATTATTATGGTTTATACTAATTTGTGTATATATTAAAATTCGCATTTTTTACTGCTTAAAATATAATAAATGTAAAATTTATATATATAATATAATATATGTTCTTTAGACACTATTACAATAATTAGCAACTGATATCAAACGTCAAAATTCGAATGACCTAACCAAATTAAATATTGCTAAAATTTGTTTTTCAACTTTCTTTTGTTTTAAAATGTCCAAATTACCAGTGATTGGCTTACGAACTCATACACAACGGGTTAAAACTTTATATAAGCAAGCTCTGAGATGCTTAGAAGCATGGTACGATAGAAGGTAATGAACGAGACTATTACATAAGTGATGAATTCGAGGGATAATAAATTGAGATTTCTTTATCCAAAATATTTTGCTAGGGAGGTTTACAGGTATCACGCTGTTTTAATGAGAGATAGATTTGATCAAAATAAGGATATAAAGAATCTTGCAGTAGCTGGAGACTTGGTAGCAAAAGGTGAAGAAGAATTATTCCAAAAGGGTCACTGGCACCCAAGAAAGTGTAAGTTTATTAAATGTGTTTAAATTTTTGTCATAAAATTCATTAAAACATGGTTATTGGCGGTATTATACATCATTATAGTCCCCAAATCTCCTGGTGGTGTTGCATATGAAAGAGAAGTCATCCCTCCAGATTGGGTTGTTGATTATTGGCATCCATTAGAAAAGGCACAATATCCTGACTATTTTGCCAGACGAGAGGAAAGAAAGAAGGAATTTATTAGAAACTGGGTAAAGAAATATGGTGAAACTTCCGTAGATTCTTCACATTAGAGATTGTATAAATAGTATCCATATGAAGATAACTTAGTAAGTGGCAACATCTTTTTATTTAATTTGGTCTGTTTTAATAAAATTATAAATTACTGTTTGTGAAGTTTAATGAATTTAAATCTTTCCTAAATAAATTAAAAAGATACCTTAGTTACCTACTACTAATTTTTTTTTACTGTGAGCATGTGCTTTGCCCACATCTAATGTTTACATTACTTATGCAAGACTGAAAAGTGTTAGTAAGTAACTATTATCTGGTTTTAGTTCATTCATTTACCAAGATCTCCATTATTTGCTTTTAAGTAAGTTTATTTCTTATTCTGATGACTTCTTTTCTTCTGAATTTTTGGTAGGTTTTTGAAAATTAAACACCCATAATTATTTATATACTTTTAATTTAACAAAATATCAACCAAAATACTTGATAAATATTTATACCTTATTTCTTATTATATATTTGCTAAATATAGTTTTTAGGCAGTAGAAATTTGTGCATAATCCAAATCTTTTCATTCATGCTCATATCAGACCTTTAGGATAATCTGTTTTTCACATATTTCATATTTATGATTTAAATTTTTCAACAATATGTTTTAAGTAAACAACATATGTTACCTATATAATTTTCTAGACTACTCTTAGGTAAACTAAAATTTTGTAATTTACGTTAACGTTTACATAAGTGTTTACTTTTGCAAGACTGAATTGTTTTTACAATGTTTTTAACGAAGAAAAAGGAAAATTTTATCATACATAAGTTCTTTTTCTTGAAATTAAAAGTATTGAAATCTATTGATTACATTTCTAAAAAAGCAGCGAACATTTGACTAGATAATGAAGCTTATGTACAATTTACGTTTGTGGTCCCTGGAAAAGAACCTCTAATCTACAACTTTAAAATTTAATTATAAAAAAATGTGTATTAAGTTGGTGTCTTATTGGTGATTTTTAGTTTAAATCTGAGGTGTCACTTAAAGATTTACAATTAAGCTTATTACTTCTATTTACTTAGTTATTATCACTTGTGGGAGCAAATTTAGTTAGTTTCTATTCAAACGAATTATCTATAATTTAGAAAACATAATATAATGTAACTAAAATGTATGCTGTTTATACATAAAATGATCATTATAATGCCATATCATTTTTTCCGATAACCACATTAAATTGAATAAATGTATACAAAATTTTACAAATGAAATGATACAAGAAAATGGTAAATACAAAAAAAAATTACTACTTAACCATAACCACCAATGCTTAATTAACAGACTTCGTCCAAATATTTTTTGATTTCTAAATTACAAGCACTTTTCACATTGTAGAATATAAAATTCACTATTAAACTAAAAGACAAAAATCTTAAAGCTTATAAATTTTGCGAATTGATGAATAATGCCAGTAATTGAGAATATTTTTATTAATTTAGCAATAAGTGGCAATTATCGAGTGGTATATTTTGGACCGCACACGGGTTGTTACAGTTAATACTGGTACAAATTCCGTGAACACACGTTAATTGACGATTTAAAATAAACAAAAGTTAAACTACGACGTGGTTCTATCCGTATAGTTTTTCTAGAATTTGCGTCGGTGCATCAGCTTGATATTTCGAAATTTGTCTAAGCAACGCGAATTTTTTCAATCTACCTTTAGACGATTCCATGTCATATAAAGTGCATAAATTCAATAACAGCGATTCCTGTAGAGCTTGTACAGGACTCTGTGCAATTGCCGCTTCCAAAACACCTATTGCTTCCTTCAAATGGCCACCATACAGGAGACAAACTGCCATATTATTTAATATCTAAAATATAATTATAATATAAACTGATAAACAGTTTTTGTTGAAAGAACTCACCATCACATTATTGGGTTCTAACAAGCTTGCCTTTTGAAAAAATGCGTAGGCCTCGTTAAATGAATTTTGAGCAACAGCAACAAGACCGTGATCTACCAAATCACGTATTGTTTCCTCGCCCCCTTTTATTTCACGTGCTTCATTAAAACAAGCCTCTGCTCCATTGATATCGCCGACTTGAAGATGTAAACGACCAAGAGCAGAAAGTAAAGCACTTCGAGGTGCCCCTTCCCTAATAGTAAGGAAATTTTAATATAAGTAAACAAAAAGGAAACACAATTTTAGTATACGTAACCATTCAACTATTTAAACATTTTTAATTTTTCATATATAATAAATATGTATGTATGTGCAATACCTTTGCGCTAATTGTCCTAAAATATCCATTGCCAAGATGTAATCCTTTAAAAGCAATGAGCAATTGACTATAGAATGTAATATTCGAGTTTCTCGACCAGCCCAGAGCCTTATTGAATCACTTCTATCAGAAGGGCTTATTTCTGTTGGGCTACCATCTTCGCAAAGACCGTTTTTTAGATTTAGTAGCATCTTAAAAAAGGCAACCGTTTTAAATTCGATTCACCAAAACATAAAATTTTATTTTATAATAACTAATTGTACATACTTTTCGAACAGTAGATAGAATATTAAATAACTTTGTTAATGATTCTTTAGGCTTTCCGCAGTGCATAGGGAGCTCTGCCAATAGTAAACGAAAAGAAAATGACGCTATTGAGCCACGGCGCCCCTTATACATTTCCGGATAGAACTAAAACTTATTTTCATAAAATCCTTATTCAAAAATTGTAAATTACCTATAACTCACTTCATAAAATAAATCAGGTTTATCAAGCTGATCAAATGGTTCAGCTTCTGCTTGAGCAAGTGTCGTTGACTTTATTTTAACCAGCAGAGAAATACGTGTAAACCACAACTGTAATGAATGTGGAGAATGCTTAGTCGGATGGCCTGTTCTACCTTTTCCTTGGCCATAAATTGTTAAAAGCCTGGCAGTTAAATTCAGAGCAGCTCTATAAAGAATTTTTTAGTTAATGTTTCTCTTTTATAAATTCAAAATATTTTCTATTGTATTTAATGACTTCAATAATGTTAGTTTTAAAATTTTAATGTTAATAAATATTTACCTGTAAGCTCCAGCTTGCACCAATTCTCGAAGTCCTCTTTCATCATGAGTGACATCAGCTGCTGTTAATGCTTTTCTCTGACAAGCCTCTGCTTCTCCAAGACATACTGTCACAGCTTCTTCAATATTATCTGTCTGTTAATATTATACAATATTAAAGTATGTAATAAATAAACTCATTATAAATTATGAAGCTTACAAATTCTTCATCAACCAAAACTCCGGGCATTGTTAGCAGTTCTCTATCAGGAAAATATGTTCCCAATGGTGATGTTGCACACGTTATTAAACACTGACGTGTTCGTTCACTTGGGATCCACGCATCTCTACGGCGATCAGCTTCAGAATCAACAGTTATTCTTGGGGTGAACCCGTCCTTAAAATAATTAACGTATGTTAAATATATATACATACATACAACATATTGTGTAATTATTACTTCTGAAGAGATTCCAAGATTTGAACTTATTCCACTATCAGTACTTGAACCATTTCCAATTAAGTCAAAGAAAGCTGCCGTAGGATCTTTGGGCTGATTAGATGTTTCAGAAAATATTCGACATACAACTGGTTCCATTTTTGAGTTATCCTTTATGTGAAAACTATTCAGTTTTTCAGTAGCTTCTTCTACATTTGAAAAATCCTGACTTCCTGCCTTAGTGGTACTTTCAGGAGTTCCAAAATACTGGCTCAAATTAGGTGCTGATTGTTGTGACATTGTTTGTATGCTATACTTTTGCAAAAAATTGTTACCACATATTGCAAGTGATTTTAAATATTAAAAAAAAAAGTAAATTTTACCTTAGCTCTTTATAATACCATTAATTATTTTATTCTATTCGTTTTTGAATCACATATTTACTTCTTGATCTTTATGACGCGCAATAATTAAAAATCAATAAGACTATTATTGTTACTTTCATTGAACACCAATTTCAATAATATCTTACGTTTCTATTTTTTATGGGAATCAAAAAATAATTTTTTTTGTACGTATCACTAATTATTTATTATTTTTTATATTGTTTTATATTTTTTGGTTATAATTTTGTCTATGGGTTATAATAAGTCCCATAGATAAGTATACCTCATTCTATAGAATAGAATAGAAAGTAATTAATATTAATTCATTTTCAAAAAAACTCAAAATTCTTGTTCGTCTTAATAAAAAAAAAGAATAAGCAGTGATATGCAAGAATATAAATAAGCGTAAATTAATTTCAAATTTCTACTGTGTTCAAAATATACTCGTGTATTCTCCGAATAAACTTTTGTGAAACTGCATTTTACTAACAAATAAAATAAGTTCCACGGACTCTATTCGAAAACGCGACAGATTTTTCGGCCGATTCGATCATTTACAAGAGTACATGTACGAATTTAATCTATTTTTTGGTATATATAGGGTGTAATATATGAAATGGAAAATTAACAAGTCGTTAGCTTTAAAACTTTAGTTGTATTATTTTATTTTGATAACTATTGTGCTAATTTTGATTAAGTTGTTATTTGAATTTGTTTGGTTTTTGTTAGATATATATATAGACAAACAAAACGCTTCAATTTTTTAAGACACACTCTGTATCTAATGATACTGCTTGATCTTTGAGAGCAAAGGGTATATTTGTATTATACAATCAAAAATAACAGGAATGATTACTAAGGTATTACTTTAAAGATAGAGGATATTCGTATTGTTATTATTACTATAACGTTATCCGCCCGTTTTAAGTACACTTTAATTATAATTGTCTACACCTGTTTACACGATTGTAATAACATTTTTATATTCACTTGAGGGGTTTAAAATATTTCTAATTGGAATTCTTATTTTTGTTTTTAATTTGTAAATTTACCTTCACCTTGACCGTAAAAACTTATTTGTTGTTTTAACTAGGAAATAATATAAATAGGTATATAGATGCATAAATAAAGACAAAAAATAGATAAAAAAACACTTATCAGTCGTATTATAAGTATTAAATCTACACGTTGCTTATACAATACGCTTTAGAACCATTTGAGTATGTAGTAGACAAACGTGATACTTGGTAAAGTTTTTTATACCCTATAATTCAGATTTCAGTAAGATGCGTGATAAAGAGTGAATGTAACATTAGGTCAATGACTATTTTAAGTTATTATTTAATATTTGCCGGCCTATTTCTTAATATTAAATAAACGTTTCGTTTAAATTAACAACAGTAAACGGATATTGACAGAGAGAAAAACATGTTCTGTTTGTGCTGTAGAGGTAAGAAGAAAGCCAGTTTGAGTTTCGAAAATAATAATCAAATGGAGCTTAAAGGTAAGGTGCCAAAGGTGCAAGTTGTTTTTTTTTAATGAAATTGAATATAGAGTGTTTTCAGTTAAGGATGAACCTTCACACAATACAGCAGAACGATTTACTGCAATCGAAAGTAACTTGAGTGATCGTTACAATAACCGGAAGGGTTCGCGGGAAAGAACTTTATCCAATGCATCGTCTTCGACCAGCGTTAGGTCGTTTCATAGTGCGAAATCAAGACATTCTGAAAATTCGGATTTCTACAGTGTTTGCAGTGCTGATTCATATAAAAGTGCGTAGTAGTATATTATCTTAAAATATTAATTATTTTTTTTGTTTATTTATTGTAATATACATAAATTCTTAAGTAGTAGTTAATTTTTATACCAAATTTTCATTAGATGATGTAAGAATTATGTAAAAATTAGTTTATTTGTTTAACAGAATAACATTGTTTTTGATTGATTAATATAAAATAAAATAAAATAAAAATAAGCTGAATTATTTTTCCCACAGCACCCTGTATATGCGATAAGCGATATAAGTTAATACACATGAATATGTTTTTAGTCATTTTGAAGGCAGTTATTCAAAAAACATTTTGCAGAAACGACTCGTATTATTAGTTACCAAAATTATAATATAACTATAATAAATGATTACAAATTTTTGACATATTTTTGTGATAGTCTAATAAAAATGTTTGTGATTTTAGAAACTACACTTATTAGGCATTAAGCCAAAGGCTAGCTAACTTCACTCTTGTTCGACAATATAGTTCAGATGTAGTTCAGTAATGGTTCAGTACATTCCGTATATGTGTTCTATGGTTTTTATAATAATGATAATAATTATATTGTAATGTTAATCTTGTAATCTAGTAATCGTAGTAATCTATGTAATAATTGTTAGCAATTGTTAGTTTATAAACCTAAAATAAAATTTAGTTTAGAAAAAATAGTTTTACGAAAAGAAGAAAGTTGTGGAAAAAATGGAGTTGGAAGATGATATGGTGGAAGATGGCGAGGTGGGCAGTAGTTTAACTGATTCAATTGAAAATTAAAATGTATATTGTAGCTTACAGATGATTCTGATGACTGCTATAAGCCCCTGCAAAGGCCTGCAGACTATTCAAAGAACCTAGTAAATCCAAGATTACCAATTGAATTGGAACAAGATTCAGACGAAGAATCGGTATCGTCTGTTTCATCAGATAGTGATACTGGACAAAGGAAAATTAAACGACCAAAACTTAAGCCCCTCAAAAGAACAGAAGAAAATAAAAGCAAAAGAAAATATGATGTTTGGAGTAATAGAGCACAGGAAGACTTATTATCGGAAACGTTAACATCATGTGATGTTAGTAATATAGACAGATCAAGAACTGTAGAAACATATGATTATACACTTGGAGAGAAATTGTATGGTAGGTCAGACTCAGAAAGAGTCAGTAATAAACGAACTCATAATGATAGAAAGAATCCAAATATTAAGTTATACAAAAACAAAAAGAATTCTGACAAGGATGACAAGAAAATCAAAGGTTCTTCGAGAAAAATTCTTGATTTAAAGTGCACCAGTGACGACTCAGCTGAAGAAATTGCTAAGGAATTAGCTAATAAGCTATATGAAGAAAAAGAAGAGTTAATAGGTAATTATGATATTCTATAAGAATAAGAAGAAATAATAATTGTGATAATGGCTATCTAATTTCAGTAAGAATTATAGAAGTAATTGGTAAAGAAAAAGTATTTCAAATTTTCGCAGAAACCAAAAGAATTGAAGGAGATGGAGGAATGTTGATAATGGTAAATGACCACTTGAACTATTAATTTATTTAATTTATGGAGGCATAAATAAATTAGATAATTATAAAATAAGAATTCCAAATTTTGTATTTCCCAATTTTATAGTTATATATCAAGCAAGTCAAACAAGAAGAGTGGAAGATCTGCATATAATCAGTGTTTAATACTTGATGAAGCATCATATTTACTGACCAATTTATATAAAATAAATATTATTTTTAGAACCAAACTCGAAGAAGAACTCCTGGTGGTGTATTTATTTTTCTTGTAAAACATGATTCTGATTTAAAAGAAGAACAACTTGCCAAAATATTTGAAGATGACAAACAAAAATTTAAATATGCCCAGAAAATGAGGAAAAAAGTTCAAAGAGACAAATTAAAGGCACAAATAGGTAAATTAAAATACATAGTTATATAAGTAACAGTAATAATCATCAATAGTATATTTAACTTATTATTCATTTTAGCAAAAACAAAAAAGAAACCTATATGTTTTACTGAACTTTTATCAAGAGGAGAACTTTGTGTGGAAAAAAATATAGACAGACCTCGAAGAGAAAGTGATGAAACTTTTGTAAAAAATCCACCCCCTTCCCCAGTAACTGATTTACATGAAAATAGTGAGGATATATCCCCAATAAATAATATACAAAATGTCACAGCTGAAATCAACAGAAGACTTACCAATTATGAGGATGAGTTTCTTGATTTGGGATGTGAAAATAACATGGATCTTTTTTGAAAAAAATATTTGTTTTTTCTTAATATATCTTGTTACTCTTTATTATTTATAGCATGATAGTATTAGAGGCAAAACTTGATTAAGTTTATTTTGTTATTTTTTTAACTGCATATAATATGAAAGCAAAACAGTATTATACATTTTTTTATTTTTCGGCAATAGTATTCAAAGATTGTCTGAAACTTGAGCTCAGCCTTCAAATTCATGAAACTATGTTTCACAAAATTTTGCTTTTAATTTTATATTTGGTAAAAAAGTCATTATCAGGTAAGAATGAGTGAGTAGTCACTCCAGGCTAAATTGAATTCTAAATTTAATTGAAAATTATGCTTATACTAACTAGTAATTATATTCAATACAGTTCTCTCGGTAGTGTGAACAAAAGATAACAGTTATTTAATTTTTAATTATTTCCAATTTAAGGACACCCTGTATTTTGCTGATTTATTTTTATGACATGAGTGACCTAACCCACATTTAGTGATGTTTTGTGTATGATGTTTTTGTTTAAAATTATATAAAGTGATGACGAATATTCAATATAGAAAAACATTAAAAATGAAATCTATTTTTAGTTATGTTTAAGAATATTCCTTTGGTGACAGTGTTTTAAAAACAGTTATAATTTTAAAACATGGATTATCGTTCACCCCTAGAAAATGTATTTAGTTTTATCAGTGCATTACCACAGGGCCACGATAAGCCCATAAAACATGCATTTTACAATGCGATTGCATTATTTTTACTAGTTCTTTGTGTAGCTGTTGGATATGCTTTATTGTTAATTTTAGAACCGTTTTTGAAGCCTCTAATGTGGGCTCTTTTGGTAGGATCTGTGTTGCACCCTTTCAAAAGATCTCTTGCAAAACAGCTACAGTTATGGTTCAATTCTTTAGAAGAAGCCGAGACACCGTTTGTTGTAGGATTGACTCTAATGCCAGTTCAGTTAATTAATTATACTGGTGATCTGATTGGAAATAAGCTAATGGAAAATTTGAAGTTTATCATAGCTGTTTCTGTTACCATTCCAGTATTGCATTTTGCTTACAATTATACTCCAAAACTTCTTATAAGATTAATGTTCAAAATGGTTGATGTGATACTTTGTTTAGTTCAATTTTTCCTTAATAACACTTCTTCAATGTGGGTAATTAAAATTTATTAAATAAGTCCGTAAAAAAGTGTTACATTATTTCTCTTTTTAGATTTCTGTGTCATTGCTTGGCTACATTTCAATGATATATGTCTTGTGGAGACCTACTAATAACAAAGTATTTCGTTGGGCATCCTTAGGAATATGGTTCTTAATTTCATGTTTCATTGCACATATGTTTGGTTTATTATTTCAAAAATTTGCATTTATAGTACTTCAGATCATATTTGCAGTTGGATTCATCTATGAAATAAATGATGTTCGAACTGAAGCTGCAGCCACAGGTATATATTTGTAATTACTTATTTATTTATATATTTAATAATAGTTCACAGACCATAAGTCCTTATAAAAACAAACATTGTACCTACATAACAAACATAACTAAGTGGCATTCAGAAATGCTTAAGCATAAATAAAAACTCATATTAAATATTTCTTTTAGAACTGTGTAATTTTAGTTATTTATACTTGAAAATGTGCTTTCAGTTTTTTCAAAGCTTCTTTCTATTAAAATAATAGAATTACTGAAAAAAAATAGTAAGGATAATGTAAATATTTTCTCTTGTAAAGGAAAACACATGTTTTAATTTTCACTAATTTATTGTAACCTAACAATTGTTTCGCTACACTGTAGCTTCATCAGAAGTAGATAGATACTTAGACTACTAACAAAAAAAAAACTTTTGGGTGTTTCATTCCCCCCATGTTGGTGGGCGGGCTGTCCCCCCCGACCTACACTTTTTTGTGCAAAGTCGGAGGGGTAGGGCGGAAGGCCCTCTTTAGCCTCTTTCAGGAATCGTGGGAATGGGTGGGTGGTGGTGGGGGGGAAGAAAGATGAGACGGACGAAATGAAGACAGAAGAGAAGTGAAAGACTATCTGTGGAATATTACTACCCCAGCATTTGCCTAATGGTCCAAGGAAACCACAGAAAAACTTGGACCAGAGTAGTCGGCCCCGGAATCGAACCGGTGACCTCCCGAATGCTAAGCAATGATCTAGACCACTAGACCATGACTTATGATCTGAAAACTTCGTAATATTAGGTTTAGTGTTTACATGAACTTGTTGTTTAAGCTTTTTTAATTTATTGAACTGGGTTTTTTAAACAACAAGTTCATGTAAACGCTAAACCTAATATTACGAAGTTTTCAGATCATAAGTTTTATAATAGATTTATAAACCTATCCAAGACTACTTTTAATGATAAACAAGTAAATCTATTACAGAAAGGTCTCAATTTCAATTTAAAACCTGACATTAATAAGGGTAGTTTAGAATTATTAGGAGTAGAAACTAGTTTAGCCCTTAAGGATCAAGATTATTACTTGAAAAACATTACAGCTCATGTTATCAAAAATTTAAAATTTAAAAACAGTAAAACTCTAGATAACAATAACAATATTTTAAAATCGTTGAAATCAATTATCAAACAAAATGACATTATTATCACGAGAGCAGATACAGGGAAGTCAATTATAGCGATTAACAGAGAAGATTATATCAAAAAGACGTTAGACTTTTTAACATTAGATAAATATTTTAAAATTAAAGATCCTACAGATAAATACCAATTACATATCAAAAACACGATAAAAAATGTACAGAATATAATTGACAAACAAAACATATACAAGTTGATTAATCCTAATCCTCAAGCACCAAAATTGTATTCTTTCATAAAAATTCATAAACAGGATATGCCAATAAGACTAGTAGTTTCGTTCAATTCGGCACCTTCGTATAAATTATCTAAATATCTGATTTCGATCTTAAATAAATATTGTTTTTTTGAAAATAAGTACTGTAAAAAATTCATTAGATGTAATAAATAAGATCAAGAATATACATTTACCACAAAATTCTAAATTAATATCATTCGATGTTACAAATTTATTTCCATCAGTACCACCGTTAGAAGTTAGAAATATTATAAGTAATTTGTTAAATATAAATAAAATAGATAAGATAATTATAGATGAAATTATTAGTTTAGTAGACTTATGTATAAAACAAAATTATTTTCAATTTAATTCTGAAATATATACGTTAGTTGTAATGAAGGCTTAACGATGGGTAATCCCATAAGCCCTTTATTTGCGGAGATATTTATGTATCATTTGGAAACATAAATTCAATTACTACCGCTGTTCAAAAGTTGTTTGTATTGGTATCGGTATGTTGATGACGTGATTGTTTGCTTTACAGGCTCACAAAGACAATTAAATATCTTCTTAGAACAAATAAATAATTTACACTCAAATATAAAGTTCACGGTGGAAATAGAGAAAAATAATACTTTAAATTTCTTACTTAACTATTTCAAGAATTAATAATAAACACGATTTTGCAATATTCCACAAACCAACCCATACAGATACAGTAATTAATAATACATCAACACACCCTTACCAACACAAACATGCCGCATTTCATAGTATGTTATATAGATTGTTAAAAAGTACCTATGTCTTCAGAAAATTATAAAAAAGAATTGAACATCATAAAGCAAATTGCCTACAACAACAACTATAGTAATGATTTAGTAGAAACAATATTAGATAAAATTAAATTTAAATTAGCTATACAATCAGTGTATCCTAATTTTAATATTGAAAATAAAAAGTGCGTCTCAATAACATATTTAGGTCACCCCTCAGAAGTTATTAAAGACATATTATGCAAAAACAACATTAACGTTGCATTTAAAACTAATAATTCAATTTCTAGATTTATAAAAAATAATAAAGATAAAAACGATATAGATTACCAATCAGGTATTTATAAATTAAATTGTGGTTCTTGCGATAAAATTTATATAGGGAAAACAAAAAGAAATTTCAAAAAAAGAGTCAACGAACATTATAGGTCATTTAAACATAAAAAACTAGATTCCAACTATGCAAAGCACCTAATTTTAGAAAATCGTAATTTTAATACCAAATATGTTAGTTTACATTCAGAAACAAACAATAAAAAGTTATCATTATTGGAAACAATGGAAATAAATAAATTCAAAAAAACAGATTTACTGTTAAACGACCAACTAGATTTAAATAATTCCCCATTACTCAATTTGTTCCCCCGCCCCTCTTACAATCCTAACCCAAATTAGTATAAATTAGATAAGTTTTCGTTAGTACTCTACCGAGCGGCATGGTCTAGTGGTCTAGATCATTGCTTAGCATTCGGGAGGTCACCGGTTCGATTCCGGGGCCGACTACTCTGGTCCAAGTTTTTCTGTGGTTTCCTTGGACCATTCAGGCAAATGCTGGGGTAGTAATATTCCACAGATAATCTTTCACTTCTCTTCTGTCTTCATTTCGTCCGTCTCATCTTTCTTCCCCCACACCACCACCCACCCATTCCCACGATTCATGAAAGAGGCTGAAGAGGGCCTTCCGCCCTACCCCCCCGACTTTGCACAAGAGTGTAGGCCGGGGGGGGGGACAGCCCGCCCACCAATATTGGTGGGAATGAAATACCTAAAAGTTTTTTTTTTTTTTTGTTAGTAGTCTAAGTATGTATCTACTTCTGATGAAGCTACAGTATAGCGAAACAATTGTTAAGTTACAATAAATTAGTGAAAATTAAAACATGTGTTTTCCTTTACAAGTGACTATTAATTTTCATCAAGTGAACCAAGACATGATTAATTAAAATATTTTCTGTTTAATGCTTAATTGAAAATATTAAAAAAATGTTACCATCATTCTTAAGAAAAGTTATTGTTAATGTGAACTTTTTCAGTAATCAAATATAATATAAAAAATTTAAATAAGGATCTCAGCCTTAGGGCATGGAGCTTTTGAAAGTTGAAAGAATGAAAATTTTGCCTAGCTCTGTATTAATTATATTTAATGTCTTTTTAATTCTAGGACAGTCAATTACTTTTAGTGAAGCTCTGGCATTTGCTTTTAGAGATTCATCACCAATCCAAGCTGAAAAAAATGATCTGAAAAAGATTACAGAATGCAGTGAAAGTTATATTAAAGATGAAAATTTAGTAAGCTTAAGTTTTGTCTTGTTTTGTAAAGTAAATTTACTCATGTATATTGATTTTAGGAAGAAAAGACTGAAGATACTAATCTGGAGTTAAAATATCCATCCAAGCAAAAAAGTACACAGTCTCTTATAGATGAGAAAACAAATCCCAAAATAAAGAAACGGTTTCATTTTACAAGATCTCTATCTCAACCACAAATAAAAGCTAGGCAATATGGTTCTCAACCATTTTCACATTTTAAAAGTATAAACAAGATTAGTAATCAATTTATTAATTCGGAACAAAACTCAAGTGATTTTTACATGTACCTGCTTCTGTGGGCTTGTGGTATTATGTTACTGTGGAAGAACTTGCTACTTTTACCTATACTTTTGCTGCCCATCGCCTTTTATTTCGTTAAAAACTTAGTCAATTATTTTGGAGTCTGCAGTTGGATAAGGGGGCAATGGGACCATATCACAGATTTGATTGAAAATTGGTGTTATCAACGTTATGATGCCTTGGTACCTTTACCAGTCAGAGGCCTTTTCAAATTACTCCATAAGGTAAACACTGGAGTAAAAAACAACCTGAAAGAAAGCATTGACACCATAGCAAGTTCTGTTGTTATATTAATTCTTCTCATTTTCCTTACCTGTGCTTCAATTTTTATTATAATTCAGGTAATATTTTCGAATAACCGTACAAGAAAAAATTTATTAAATTTTTATTTTAGGTATATGCTGAGGCTATTATGCTTGTAAAGATGACTAGCAATGTTATAAATCAAACTGTTGTTCATAATCCTGAACTGCAGCAGCTTTTGCCGCCTTCATTTGATGACACAGTTGATTCAATTCTTGATAATGCTTATCAATACGGTCGTGAAGGTTTATCAAAAGCTGTAAGTAACATTTCTAATTGAATTTTTAATTCCTAAAACACTGACATTCTCTCTTAGGTAAGGGGTATGATGGCAGACGTTGATTCTGCAAAATCAGCCAAATTGGAGAATCAGGTTTTAGAACTTTGGGATCGAATTTATCAAAGGTGGATGACTTCTGATGTTAAAAATGGTCCTGTTGTTTCTGATGAAGCAGTCATGACGACTTGGGAAGCGTTTTATAACGACATTAAAAAGTCTCCTGGTATTTTTATTACCTTAATTTTTGAGTGTAGGCTTTCACAGCCGTCGTCCATAATCGCTTTGTCTTCCGGGTATTGCCGTGTTCGTTGTTTGTCCAAACTTAACGTTTCACCGCTCATTCAGTTGGCTTCTTCAGTAGTCATCAGATATACTTCTGAAGAAGCCGACTGAAGGAGCGGTGAAACGTTAAGTATGGACAAACAACGAACACGGCAATACCCGGAAGACAAAGCGATTACCTTAATTTGTATTATTATTTTATAACTATAATATTTTCAGAAATTTTCAACGTTAATGGATTGACTCAGTTTGTGAAACAAAACATTGGAACTGTAAAATCTTTACTCGAATCATTGTGGTCTGTTGTGATAAGCAATGTGAGCTTAATATTAGGTTCTTTTGGTACCTTCATGTCGGTTGTACTAGGAGGAGGAACGGCAGTATTAAATTTCATACTAAACTCAGTGAATATCTGCATTAAAGTTGTGCAAATATGTAGTTAGGTTTAATATCTTGCCTTTTAGATTGTCTTCTTGACTACATTATTTTATTTGCTAAGTTTAAGTGGAGAACTGTATAAACCCATAGAAATTTTGACCAATATTTCTTCAAGTAGCAGTCGTTTTGGATTGGCTTTAGAAGGAGCTATAAGTGGAGTTTTTAAGGCATCTTTTAAAATGGCAGCTTTTTACGGTCTGTGGACATGGCTAATACATAATTTGTTTAAAGTAAAAATTGTTTATTTGCCATCAGGTAATCCTTAATACAATTACATATATACAAAAATGATACAATAAATTTAACAAAATAATTTAGTAAATGTCTTTTACAGCTGTAGCAACTATTTTGGGAGCGGTACCATTTTTAGGTACTTATTGGGCCTGTATTCCAGCTGTCCTGGATCTTTGGCTGGCTCAAGCCAAACCACTCAGTGCTATTATGTTTGCAATATTTCAAATTTTACCGATGACTGTGGTTGATACGACAATTTACAACGAAATTCAAGGGTAAGTGATTAAATAAAATTGCGTTATTAAGGTAAATTTCTTTAACTACTAATAATTCTGAAAATGTTACCATTCTAAATTTTTGAATAAAATTCAGAGAGCAAGACATTTTACTTATATTTTGTAACGAACACCAAAATTATGAAAATTTTGGATCTAATTCAATAATTTTCAAAAAAAGGGTGTACCGATTCTAGTTTTATTTATGCTTTATATAAGGGCTATTTATTTTTAGTGGAGGACATCCTTACTTAACTGGTTTAGCAATAGCAGGAGGAATTTTCTGCTTGGGTGTAGAAGGAGCAATAATTGGTCCCATTCTTCTTTGTGGACTGTATGTTGTAGTTGATTTGTCATCTACTTTTTTTAAAGAGTCTCCCTCAAACGAATCGTTACATATTCAACCCATGACAAGGTAAATGATATTTTTTTACAGTTTTGTATTGACGAAGTTTTTTTTGCGCTGCTTAATTGCTATTTATGCTTTATTAAGTGTAATTCATCAGCTTTACAATTTATTGTATCATGTTGCCAAAGATTAACTTTAAAATGTTATATAGTACTTATGTTGTTATTGTCCACAATTTTAATATTGTTATATAAAATGGTGTTTTTAACATATATTGTTTATAATTTTTTGTTATTTGTTTTTAGTAAAATAATATTCACAGAATTGGCTTTTTATTAGCTGTCCACCATTTTATTTTTCATATTATAAATAAATATACAACTATTGACAACTATCACCTTTGTTTAAATGTTGACAAAAGGTTTTTAAACATGTTTAAACCTAATTTGATGTATCTAATGTTAAAAAGTTAACAATTGATCTCAGTTTTTGAATGTATTCTGAACACGTCTAATGATATAAATATTCAAATGGCTAAATGGAGTTTATTGGCATTTTATATTTGTTGTAATTGTACAATTGTGTGATACGTCTTTTTCTAACCTCAAAGGCGTAAAATGTAAAAAGTGATTAGAAGAGCTTGTTATTTATCTATAAACGAAACTATGAAATGAAATAAAACAATGTTAAAATGGTTTCATATGAAGACAAATGGGTCAGAATATTTTTAGTGCAGGATACATCCCAACATAAAAAGGGATTTACGTTATATAAAGTTGTTTCGATGGTATTTCTTCTACCTTTTATTAATGTTTTTGTTAATTTAAGCTTTTAATGATTATTGTTTTAGTTATACCCGAGAGATTGTCCAGATGCAGTAACTAAAGTTGTAGTTTGGAAAAGATTTAATGACTTCAAGAAACTTCATTGTGATGTCAAAACAAAGTGTAAAAGTTTAAAATTTAAAAGCTTGCACTGCACAACTATACCAAAAACGTCGTACTTCAAACGGTGCATTTTTGTATTTTTATGCATCTTTAAATATGTTAACGTAATGTGTTTAAGGTTTCAAGAAAATGTAATAGAGGAGAGGCGAACTTTTATTTTAAATTTTTTAAACTTCATCGGTCAACATGCAGAGTTATATACATCAGATGCTGTTGTTAATTTTTTCAAGGTAGGCTTGCAATATATTTTAAAGGAATAAAAATTTAGCTTAGAATTTTTTTAGTCAAGTTATACTCCATCTGAACTTCTTGGTAGCAATATAAATAGCATTCGTTCAGATTTAAATTTACCAGCAGAAACTGAATACTATACTGCCAATAATTCAGACAATGAAAGTGAAGCTGATTCAATTTCAACCATAAATAGCTTAAACAGCTATTCAGTTCAGGTAAATTTCATATTCATTGAAATAAACATATTTAAGTCAGTCCATAATAATTCGTAGATTGATGCATTACCTGATCCATTGAATGATGATGTGAAGAATACATTTTCTGAAAATAATTCATGTTTAGGAAATGGTACTGATATTTTTTTGGGGGATGGGCAAGATATTTGTTCATCGAGGGCAAATAGTTGTGGAAGCATTTCTAGTGTAGGCAATTATATATTGGAGGCAGCACAATGTATAAGTAATGCAATTCAATTTGAGACTGAAAAAAAATATGAAGATGCATTTCAAGAATATAAGACTGGAGTAGACATATTATTGAAAAACAGTAAAGGTGAATGTTAATAGATATTCAAACAAAGTGAAATTGTTCCATCATAAGTACATCAATACATTTTAGTTTTATGAATTATATAAAAACATGATATTTTTTTCTCTATTTCAGATGAAAAAAATGTAGAAACGAAAGAAAAGGTTAGACAGAAAATAGAAAAGTATTTGCTGAGACAGGAAAAGATCTATAATTTATATTTGTCTGCTGAAATAAAAGATATAAGACAATATGTAATTGATTGAAATAATTAATTAAAAATGATTTTATATACATACATTCCTAGGTTTCAAATTATACTGAAGATAACAAAAATGTGTCAAGTGTTCCTATTTCTGATCTATACAAATATAAAGTGATTAAAGCGGTTGGTTCTGGAATGGTCATACTTCATATTGAGAATCAGCTTCTTTTTTATGCTAAGGTAAACTAAAAATTAATTGTGCTTTTTTAAATGTCATAGATAAATTAAATAAAAATAGATTATATTATAGGTCATCCATAAAACTTCGACCTTTAATGAAGAAAATTTGATTTTGCCAAACAATGTGCCTTATTTTGTGCAACTAAAGAATTATTTTAACTGCGAAAATGCCGTTTTTCTCATCTTACAGTTTGTTAGGTAATGAAGTTGTAAAAACAGAGCCAACTTTAACTTTGAGCTCAATTTTTGTTGTTTTCATGTTTCAGTACTCCACCACTTCGAGATTATATTAAACAAACTTTTGAAACTAACAAATTAAATTCTTCAGAATCGTTGGTTTTTGAAAACTTAAAAAGCAAAGACTTGACTGGTGAGGAATCTGATTGTAGCTATAGCGACTTAATAAATGATTACAAAAACACAAAAATGGCTCAGAAAGTACAACCATTAAACAACAATGTCGTTGAAGAACAACCATACAACCAAAATTCAATTTTGGAAGAATCGAACCATCACTTTTCTAATAGTGATGAAGAGCCGAAGGTACCGCTTCTTGATACTTCCGATTCCGAAAATTTTACCAAAAATAATAGTAACGATAATATAGTTGTTAAGTCACAGGAACTGCTTTCTATAGTCGATGATACACTTAGAGGGGAAAAAGAAATTGTAGAATTTGTGCACGGGGAGAAAGACGATAATCCTTCTACTGAAGAATACGAGTTCATAAATAGCACTCAAATGGACGTCACTTTTAGCGTTGAATACGTTTTTGACGAAACGCCGAGCGATTTGCCCCCTGTAATGTCTGTAATAAAATGGTCAGCACAATTGCTTCTGGCTTTGGAAAAATTACATAGTATGGGTGTAATATACGGGTAAAATATTTTTCTGGTTAAAATTTAAGAGTATATAATAGTAGGACTATCACTCATATTAATTTGTCTGTTGTCCTTTTAATTTTAGAAATCTCCAAATGAAACATCTCCTTTTGGATGAAAATGAAAACTTAATTCTGGCTTATAAATATCCCATTTCAAATGAACAAGAATTACACATTGACAGGGACAATGTCATTGCACCAGAGTTATATAATTTTCAGAAACTAACTCCTTCAGTTGATTGGTGGAATTATGGAATAATTTTGTATGAGCTGCTTGTTGGCATGGTAAATTTTCTATTAATATACATGTGATTTGTAACCATAGATGAGCAAAGCTCAATCCTTAACTACTTTTTGATGAACGAATTAAGTATAGTGCACTAATGGTTTACCCAGCTCTGCTTATAACAAATTTCAAAATGCATTTTTGAGTCTATTTTATTTAAAATGTGTTTTGTTTTACTTTCAGGAATTTAAGCTGGTTCATCCTGAAGAATTTACTTTTTATACGGTTCTCAGAATTCCCAAATACGTTCCTTTAGAAGGAAGGTCTCTTCTAAAGCAGGTAAGTTATCAAATTTAGTTTATAATTTACATATAAAGATATTGAACTAAAAAACGTTGTGGTGGTGAATGGAAAATGTTTTTTGTTGTTTGTAGTTAATTGTTTTTGATCCAAGAGAACGTTTAGGTAGTGGGGTAACCGGCACAGATGATATTAAATCACATCCCTTCTTTAACAATATTTCATGGACCACGTTAGTTAATGATGGACATAACAATCAAATTTAATAAGTTTGCCTCATAATTTTTAAATATAAAAGTTCTTAAAAAAGTCTCTCTACGTGCTTCTGGCGTATCACTGTTTTCACAAATGAAAATTGTATTTCGATATAAACAAATTTTTCCAAAATCAATCAGTATGTTTAATTTTTTGGAATTTTTATGTGCAAAAATTATCGTTTTATTTATCAGTATAAAGAATAATGTATCAGAAATTTCAACTTGGGCAAAAATCGTCAATATTCGACAAACACACTGCGTGGTGCATTTTGAAGATATCAGTACTCTATATTTAGAAAAAGTGCACTTATTGTTCCAAAAATAATCTATAAGCTTGTGCACTACTTTTATAAATTTAGAAATACATACCATGCAAAACCAGTTTTGCAGAAATCATATATATTCCTACTTTATTATTCTAATCAAGGAACAATACCAAATATCAACTTTTCGTCTGCCAATACGGATTTTGTAATGCTTTGATAAAGAATAGTAACTAGCATGTCACCAGTGTTCATAGTATAATTGCAGTTTTATTGTAATATTGTAAGTTGCTATAATTTCTCTTTTCTGAAATAACTACTTAAAATCTGCTTTCGAAATTATAATCTAGTCGACACTATTGATTATTTGTCGTGATATTAAAATTTATCTTTCCATTATTCAATAAATTATATTGAGAAAGTCTGATTGATATTATTTTTCAATTTTTTTAGACTTATAAATTAAAAGTAGGGACTTACTATTTATTTATTGTGTATAAAACATCAGTATTAATTGTGTATATGATGTAGATGTTAAGTTTCTTGTTTTGCATTTTTTCCATAAGTACATATACAAAAAATGTTAAACTATGTAATATCGTTAATCTTAATTAAAATTAATAAATATACAAGTTATTTTTAAATATTTTATTGTCGTGGCATAACATACATACATTAGGGCATTCAATAATAAGAACATTTTTATATTAAACTCAATAGCAACTTTTTACATGGTAAAAAGTCTCATCAAATCAGCGGCTTTATAACAATAAGTAATTTATAGACAATTACTTTATAAATATAAAGATAGAGAGCAAATTTTACTATGATTATTTTATAAAATTATATATTGTCTGAATCAATAAGACATTCAACATCAGAGCAAGAGCAAACATCAGTTTTTGAGCGCGTATAAATATAAATATAAAAAATGCAGGTTAAATTGGAAATGTTAGTATGGAAATACTGTTGTGCTTTGTACTATAAATATATTCAGCTATTGAAATGCAACGTATTTTTTTGGGATTTTATCACCGATAAGAAATTTGTTAGAACGCTTATATTGAAAAACGCAATTGGATAGATTGAGGGTAAAAATAGAGGCAGTTTTAAGAATGGGGTACTATTTTCGGTGTTAGCAAATATTTCAATAAATTTAAGAGAAATTACCGTTAATATAAGTACACCAAAGGACGGTTAAGTTAAGAGGATGAGAACGTATTTGTGTTTCGTTAAATATGTTTCGTAATTTTAGATTCGAAAAGAAGCAATATTTTATCGTCATTTTTTAAAAATTAATTTTAATTTCGGCTTCTTTTTATATTAATAAATTACTTTACTAATAGCAGAGCAGTTTACAAAAGTATAGTTTTCTAGTAAATGAGCAAGCCGAAAGTAACTTAAGATTGACCATTCAATTTTAAAATCATATTTAAAATTACTTAACAAAAATATTTAACACACATACTCTTTTTAAACTCGTGACTCAAGTGTATCTTCCTCTGATTCTAATGAGACACTACTGCTGTCAATTTGGTATAAAGTTGTGCCTTGTTCCATTTTTGAGGGGCCCTTTTTCTGAAAAATTTGAACGCCTTCTGGTGAAGCTAAGGGTTTCAATTCCGGAGAATTCCTATCGACATTCTGCACAAAAATGATATAATTAATAGGACAAGTTTCTATAAATGCATGTTTTTGTGTAGAATATAAGACTAAAAATTTTCACCTGTTGGACGTGTTTGTCACCACATTCCATTAAAGTAATTTTTAAAATTGTAAAGTCGACAACAAGTAAGACTCTTAGGATAAGCAGGATCGTCTGGGCAATCCAGCAAAGACAAGAAATGTAGGCAGAGTAAATGCAAATTTGAATATAAAGGAAAATGGATTGCTCTCTTTTGCTGAATGATAATGAATAAATGTCTATTTCAGAAGAGCATCTAAAATATACAATTAAATTAGTTAAAATTGAATTAACAACGAAATTTGAGTAAAAATTACTCTTCGTGTAACAACGATGCAGCAAGCTGGTGGCAAAAATTATAAAGGCCATCTTTTACTTTAATAACAGCTATTATCATTATAATAATAAACATTAAAGAGAATATTAACGTTGGGAATACAATTTTCCATGCTTGTTGCAGTCTGAAAAAAGTTCTTATACATATTTTCATATGAAATTACATTGTAAATTCAATCAAGCGTTAAATCGTTTACTTTCAGTTACTTACATTCCAACTTTATGTCCTCCACCTCCTTTAGGGCATAGCATAAATAGTGTAATCCAAAAAGCGCAATAAATAAACGATAATACAAATGCAGTGGTGCAAAAGTTACACCAAGTTTCGCGTAAGGGCCATTCAATTTCGGCATTATTTACTGGCAATTCCACATCGTAAGGCTTCCTTTTTCCTATAGAAGTGATATTTGTGGTGGAATTATTGATAATCAAATTCGCATTAAGAGGACAATTTCCATTAAATAAATTGATTAGACCAGAAAATGTAAATGCAGAACTAAAACTGCTTACACCGCCAATTATAAACAGCAGTACGTGAATTTCTAAAAACAAAATGATAACATTATGAAAAACTCATAACAGATTTATTATTAACTAAGTATTTCAAAAACTTTTGATTTTTTCGGATTATTTATTCAAAAAGTACCTATATCGAAATAATTTTCATGTAACACAAGATACCATAAAAGTTTAAATGACATGATTTTTTCAATTTTGGAGTTTTTTTACTCGTTGACAAATCAATACATTGATAAAAAAATCATTGATAAATTCCTTGTTCAAAAGTTATTAATGGTCCAAAGTTTAAAATTATAATAAATTTCAATGATTGTCTATTTATTTTGCGAATCTATCAGTCTGTTTCATGTTTTTTATTTTTAATTATCATACTTTTTATATCATATGATTATTTCCCTTATTTAGGGGCATTGCGCCCGTGTTATTCTTTGCTTATAATTTTTATTCATGTTTGAATAATATTGTCATTATTGCTATCTATTATTAAATTATGTTGTTCTTTTATCTTAATTAAATTCTTTGATAAATAATTCAACAAGTTGTTCTAAATAAATAGTCGAAAAGCATTGTAAATCATAATAAATTAATGTGAAGTTACATGGCGGGAAATTGTAATTTAAATACTTTTTAACTTACCTTTCCATATTTTAGATACTCGTTCTGGTTTTTTCTCTATAATTCGATAGTAAGTATCGAGAATAGCCATTTGTTGGTTTCAGAGAAATATGCTTTCATTACCACAACTTATTTCCTGTACGTGTTATGAGATCATCCAAAATAAACATTACTACTATTTTTCTGTCATTTCTATTTTAAAACTATTTACTTTTTGAAAGAGCAATCTAAACCAATCAGTTCGCATTGTTTAAATGCACATCCGCCTTAAATTTCAAAGATTTATAAAACTATCAAAAAAATCTTTTAAATATTTTTATTGCGTTAAAAGCCTTTTATATTATTTATTGACGTTTCTAAAACCGCCTTATTATCGAATGAATTTGGAGAATGTATTTGTGTGTGTTTCCTTTCTATTTCGTTATGCATCTGCGCCTGTTTATTTGTAGATAGAGATGGAATATTATAATAAAATCTATTTTGTATCAAAACAGGAAAAGTGCACTAACTGTTTAAAACAAAAAGAACGTTTTTCCATATCGGTCGGAATAAAAGTACAATAATATTTGATAATACGTTTACTTTCCAATTATAATATAATGAAGGTATTTTAAAGTTTTATAAATAATATAAAGCAAAATAAATAAACAGATGACAATAAAAGCAATCACATCTAAACAATAATATTGGTATAAAGGTAACCTTAGTGATGGGTCTTGAAGGTGTTTTGCACTTTTGTGTCTGATTAAATATTCTGACCACCATACAGCTTTTTCTAGTCCACTCATTGGCTGATCTAATGCTATTTGAAGTAATTTTTCGGTATTATTTCGATATCTAGGATTTTAAAATAAAATAATTATTATTTATAAGGTAGTCCTTCATTAAGATTATTAAAATTTTGGTAGCAGGCAATATACCAATCTCTAACTAACTGACCGCTACTAAAGGTTGCCCTGGAGCAATTAAGCAATTTTGAGTATCTATGATTTTTAGGGAAGAAAAAGAAGAAGCAAGGGCTTTTAAAAAGTAAAAGGCAGAACAAACAATGATGTTTAGTTTATTAAAAACTTGTGTAGTCGTGGCAATGTTGGTTTTGTTATTGTTGGTTAATAAAATGTAAATGGTTAGAAAACTATTTAGTGATAATAATGTTCTCATTAAAAGGAGTCTTTATAAAGTAAGTCATTTCCATTCATTGTAAATTATAAATTTAAACATTTTATGAAAGCCTATATCTTATGTTTCTTTAAGAAACAGTACATTATTCATTTAATGTAAAGTTATGTGTATCATGTACCTACAAAAATTTTAACTCTTATAATAAGACTTACCTGTTATCAGTGATAACTTCCTGAATGGCGCTCTTGAAAATATTTTTCTCTATTCTTTTATGGTCCAAATATAAACCCATGCCTTTTTTAACAACCCTTTCAATGTTGTGTTTTTGGTCGGCGAAAAACGGTATACCAATAATTGGTACTTTAGTATAAAGGGCTTCTTCTAGTGATTGCAAGCCTCCTTGAGTGATAAAAAGCTTCACATTCGGGTGACCTGCAAAGTTTACATGACATGGTTTTTATTTTTTTAAACAATTCTTTTTTTGTATGTACTAACGCAAAATATCCTGTTGTGGAAACCAAGTACTAGTAAAAATTTTATCGGACGACGAAGGAAAATTTTCGTCGACTTTACAAAGAACTTTGTAGGGCAATTCGTTTAGTGTTTCCGTAATTATTTTCATTGTTTCATTACGAAGATGTTTCACTTCCACATTTGTCCCCAAACTGAAATAAATGGCCCCTGTCTGAGCATCGTCCAAAAACATTTGGATTTTCTATATTATTTTTGTAAACGATTATTTATTAGTTCTTTTATAAAAACAAATATTGAAATAAGATTTGTTTGTTACTTAGTACCTTTGGTAGAGGTTTTAGCGGCTTCATATGTACCCTTCCTCCAATTTGTATGAAAGCTGGAACTATAGCACGGACATCAAAAAGGGCCAAATTTGTGTTTACAAATAACATGGACACATTGCTCCTTATTTCGGCAATACTCGGTGCATCGTTTCCAAAAATTTCCTTCACTTTGTAATTTTCGATTAGTTTCTGGTAAAGATAAATGACGACACGCATGATGTAATGCACCGCTGTGCTAAGCAGTCTTTCTAAATAAGTATTAGAACGTATATAAGGTAAAAGCATAAAAGGGTGCAAAACAGGATGAACCGGAAGTCCCACATCGTCATACACCATGTCCGGCAAATCCATCGACGACATCCCTATATATGGGCATTTAAATCTGTGACCAAGTGCACCCAACATGGGGTAAAAGTACTCGATTATTACCAGATCGAAATGTTCTTTTGGATCATCAATCATATTCTTAAAACTTGTATGTTGTATTAGTTCATAATCTAAAAGTTTACTAAACATTTTCAAAGTGTTAGTAACTTTTTGATATCCATCGCTGTGATTTATTAATGTATCTAGGGATCCGTTTTTCCATATTTGGTAAGCGTAACTCCAGTCAATTTCTGTTAGGTTTTTCAGTGAAGGGTCATTTAAAGGATTTGTTGTAAAAACAACTACTTCGTGTCCTCTTTTAAGAAATTCTTTCCATAGTGGTTGAAACACTACTTGGTGACTGTAGGATGGTGTGGGAACAACTCCCAAAATCCTCGCTGAATTAACATTTTGACTGAAACAAATTATGATAAAATGAAGTACAAGTTTTGATAACACCATTTTGAATAAAATTTGCGAAGGTAGCTAATGTTATGAAATAATTGTAGGATAAATTTTGTTGGGTACAAATAAATTTCTCGCGAAGATAAGGCGCATTATTTAATAAATAGATGATAACTTCTGATAATAATTAACAATGCTTTTTTTTTCAAATATTGTACATATATCTCATTTAATCAGTGTTTATAAACATAGAAAAGAATGGTTGTTATATCTGATTTATGACTTTGTTATAAATTTTAAGTATGAGTATTTCATTTATTTGCATTTACCTCTTTTACTCATAATAATCTAAATATGGGTTCATGTCTAATTAATATTGAAAACTAGTTCATTGGATAGGCATTAAATTAGTAGTTATAATTAATTATATCTGTATAAGATTCTTTATAAATCTGCCTGGTACGATAAACGCCAATAGAACACAAAACACGAAGCAAGGGTAAATTATTTAATTATTTTATAAGGCAGAAAGGCTTACTTGAAATTTCTATTTTAAAAAGCAAAATTGTTAATACAAAAATAAGATTTTTAATTAATTTATTATATATTAATGTTTATGTTGTAGTAACATAAATTATTTGTCAAGATTAAAAATTTAAATAACTGAAATAAGCAAAATTTTATATAATGCTTTCAACACAATTATAAAAAAAGTTCAGTTTCATCGTTTCATGATACACTAACAAACATTGAAAATATTTAATTGTTTCGGCATTTACTTGTTGAAACTTCATGATATAATAATAACAATGAAAAAATACACAAATAAGTTTCAAGAAATTTTATTTGATCACTACGATGACTTATTATTTATTATTGTCTTCACCTGAGGAAGCCACAGTGTGGTGAAACGATCGTAGTGATCAAATAAAATTTCTTGAAACTTATTTGTGTATTTTTTCATCGTTATTATTATAAAACATTGAAAATTTTGTTTGAATTATTAATTAAAAATGAAAAACAAACACTTAAATTAAAACCATTTATTGCATTATCTTTTAACATATGTATTTAGATTTATATATTTTATCTTTTGTCTTGTGTTTATTCTTTGAAGTTGGTTTCTTCCTTCGATTATTTTTCTTATCGATTTTATTATTTATTTTGTCATCACTTTTATAATTTCCCTTTTTAAACAACCACTTGGCTTTTAATCGTCCTACTTTAGACTGAGCGGCATTTTTGGCGACATTTATTGCTGTTTCGTTTTCCTCAACAAGTAATAAATTCGAAGTATTCGTTGCAGTAGGATATTTTCCTGAAAAACCGATTGTAAACACTGGTTTATTCAATAGATCTGCCAGTTGTTTCCGTTTCTTTTGGACGTACTTTAAAGAGTTTGAAGTATCACCGAAATTATCTTCTTCTACTTCTTTAATCCTGTATTTAAATTAAGGAAATCAAATGGATACCACATTCACAAAGTCGATATTAAATAATTAGTTTAAGTTTTAAAAATTAAAAGGATACAAATCATCATCTAAGATTATGTCCATGTCTTCAGCTGCTTTTTGTAACCATCCCTTTTCTGAGCTTTTTTTACGATTTTGAAGTTCCAATTTTTCAACTTCTCTTGCCAAATTGATCCTCTGTTTAACAGCTGAGAGAATGTTCTGTTGTACTGGAAATATTGGCATATCTTCCTCTAAAATATTTGACTTTTAATATTCTCAATGAAATGTTGTTTTCGGTTCATTTACCTTTCCCTAATGTTCTACACAAACGTAAATAGCTTTGGAGTTCAGAAGGATCTATTAAAAGTACAGTAATTCCATCTTTTGAAGCCCTAGCTGTTCTGCCTGATCTGTGAACATAACTTTCACTTGTCCTAGGCGTTTGGTAGTGTAGAACATGATCTACACTTGGAATATCCAAACCCCTAGCTGCAACATCTGTTGCAATCAATATGCTTTGGGGATCTTCTTTAAACCTAAAATAATGTTTAATAAAAACACCACACATAATAAATGCTAATGCACCTGTCAATTACCTGTCCAAATTTTTCAAACGTTGTCTCTGTTGCATTGAAGCATGAAGGGGTAAAACATTACATTGCAAAACAGACAATAAACTATTGAGCCTTTTAACACAGCCGATAGAATTACAAAATATTAAAGTTCTTCCTGGATATTTCTTTAAAAAGTAATATATGTAGTAATCTTTTTCGTCTATACTACATGAAATTCTGCATTCTGTTAATGTTTGGACTGTCTTACCTGTAAAAAAGTTACTAGTTGATACATTTAACTTTACTAATTACATTAAAATATCAAACCTGTTTTATCAGTAATGTCTACTATTTTAGGATTTGTCATACCTAAAAGTTCTATTATCTTTTTGAGTTTATATTCTGAAGAAGATTTGTTTACTCCCCTGTATCTTTTACTAAATTTACTCTTAAGAAGTAAATGCTTTGGTAGTTCATGTTCTAATGTAAGAGTAGCGGAAAATACAAAATTTTGTCTGTTTTTCTGCTCACTTTGCATTAAATTTATCTTTTCTAAAATATCATGTAATTCCTGAAAGTGGCCTCTTTCTAGCATTCTGTCAGTTTCATCAATTGCTAAGAATCTGAAAAGGAAAATTTAAATAACTGAAATTTAATTAGAAATCACATCTTTACCCAATTTTATCAATTTGAGACAAATGAGAGTTTCCCAACTGAATTAATTCCCATAACCGTCCTGGTGTTGCAACCACTATTTCTGGTTTTTTACTAAGAAGTCTTTCTTGTTTCTCTGCAGACATCCCTCCAACAATAACTGCTATTTTTATATCTAGAAAGAAAAATGTGTATCTAATGAATTGTAACTCAAATTTTCTTTCATTGTACCTGTATATTTTGCAGCTGCAATCAGATGATTCTTAACTTGAATTGCAAGCTCCCTTGTTGGTGTCAGAATTAAAGCATGAAGGGGGTTACATTCATCTAATGAATGATTATCCAATGACTTCTTTTGTTTCAATATTCCTGATATTATTGGTAAGCCAAAAGCTAATGTTTTGCCACTGCCTGTTTCTGCTGCACCCAGAATATCTTTCTTTCCTAAATAAAGTAAAAATTAAATAATTGTAAAATTTAAACAATTATTATTGTACCAAGAATTGCTGAAGGAAGAGTAAGAGCTTGAATATAGGTAGGATACAAAAAGTTTTGATCGGCAAGTGCTTTTAAGAGATTATCTTGTAAACCAAACTTATGCCACGCTTCCATGTTTTTTACTTCTTCATCTTCTACTGTAGTTTCTGTAAAGGTTGAACCACATTTTGATGGAGTTAAATCCAGTTCACTTTCATATGTTGACTTTTTTGAATTAATTTTTAAAGGCTTGCATTTTTTCTTATCATTATCATTTTTTTCTCTGTTCTTCCTTTTCTTGGTCTTAAAAATAAAACAGAAAATATTTAAAAACTGGGATAAATACGATTATTTGATGTAGTTACTTCCAAAGGTTCGGACTGGAATGCATTGAGGTCGTAATCTTTACATTCTTCAATAGCTACAAGTCCTTCAGGAATACCGTTGGAGAACAGGGCTTGATCAAGTTCTATTGGTTTCCAGTTTAACTTGCTTTCTTTCATCTTATTTAAATTTTTTTTTTATGTTCACAAATTTTGAATTGAAGGTTAGGTTCACAATATGTTAGGTTAAATATTTACTTTGCTTAAAAGTTTATGCTCCTTAATGGACCCTTATAAGATTAACACGTTTATCACAATTAACATTTTTAATCAACACAGATAATCCACTAATTATAAACAGTATTTATTAAGCCTTTAGTTTATATTAATTTTAAATTGTGCGACAGTGCATGCTGCGCATAACAGGCCACTCTTATTATTTTTGGGGTTTGGGGAAAAAGGTGAACAAACATTATTGAAACATACACAAACATACCAAAACCACCAAAACAAACAATCACTTTTGAAAAGAAGTCACGTGATACAATTTAAGATAAAATACCCGCGTAAATTAAATTATGAGTACGAATTGATACAAAATATTAATTATTACTTTTTGGTTTGTTAATGGATTACTTTCAACTTATTTACGTATATAAATTTTTAAGTTTTTGAAGTTTGAGTTTGAACTTTATGTAATAATTTATGTTGGCAAGGGTGGATTTGCATTATTGGAAAATCCTCCTTGGGGTTGTTTTTAAAAATTTATGTAGTACCAAATCAAATTAATTTTCGGCATAACAACAAATCCTGTTTTTATTAAAGATTAATTTAATTACATAATATTTTGATTCGGGAAATATTTTGTCTGTAATAAAAAAACAGTGTTTATTTGGGGCCTGGGCACGGTGTCGCCTGTTGAATTAAAATTCGTGCCCTGGACGTCTGCCGGTTACGAAAAATCCTTCGGCGACCCAAATTATCTTTCCCAAGGACGTTCGTCGTTGAGACGGGCCTGTATCTAAGGATAACGGGACGCAGGCGCCCTTTCTCGCCCATTTTCAATTTTTTATTATTTGAAGACTAGCGCACCGCACGCACGCAGGCAACGACAGTGTACAAATACGAATGTGAACGATGGTTGTGTACGAAGTTTTCGTGTTGATAAAATAAAAAATTTCGAACCTGAGCTACTCTTGTCCCCCCGTTGCGAGCTTAGGTCAAGGACGTTCTGTACCTATCTGTCTACCTATTTCGTTTGATAATATCAACCCGGATATATTTTAGTTAAAATAATCGCAAAAGAAAAATTTAAAAAAAAGGAAGGTGTTCGACACAATGTGTTTTGTCGGTAATCTTTTTGTTTAACAGTGTATTAATTGCTCGTCGGTAAAAATTTCTTGGGGTAGCATGCGAAAGAGGAAAAGTGTACCATCAAAATGATAGCAGTATCTGAAATTGGTTTCGTTAGTGGTGAGTTTTAATCATTTGTATTTTATTTAAATAAATACCGGTTTGTGGTATAATTACGTTTATTTATTATTTGGTAAAGCAGACACTTAGTAACTGATAACTGATAATAAACAGAAAATGAAAGGGAAATTTCATAATAAAAATTAATTAAAAAAGTTTTCTTCCAATTTATTGGTTGAGACGCATTATAAAAATTTACGACCAACCTTGTAGCAAGTTGTCATACTAAATGACTTTCTATATATCTTATATTATAAAGTTCATTCTTCAATATAATAATTATATATATATAATTATATTGTGAGTTTTACCCTATGCCAGCCTTTAAAGTATATACGGAATTATCTTTTTTGTAGGTACCTTTTAAGTTACTGGCCAAATTAAAAACTCTTTTTTTTCTTCGATTTTGTAATTAAAATTTAAAAATGTAAATATTTATCTAATACCTTTAAATTATTGTACAAAAAATAAGAAGTAGTGTTGGATTAAGGCAAATAATTTTATTAATATCAATCATTATTGGAATAATTTCTTAAACTGTTGTTTAGTAGGTAGGTACATAACTTAAATTAGGAAATGGTGCATATACCAATACTATTTAATTGGATAAGTTATCACTTTTCAAGGGATTTTAACCCAAAAGTAGTACCTAAATTTTACCAAATATATCAGATATTTGCAAAATTTGATTGGATTCGGTTAAGTAAATAATATTCTTTGGGATTTTAAAGAGTACACGATTTTAGAAATGATAAAATTTTGTATGTTTGTTTGGATATTGTTTTTTTTTTAATTTTATTCTATACATTTATTTCCTTCTCAATTACATAATATGTAAGTATATCTTCCCTGAAGCAAATTTTTCAGGTACGTTTCGTATTAGAATTAATTGTTTACTGCTTTTTTGTGAAAAACTAACTTTCTTTACACTGTAACTTTCAAAACTCTTTAAGCAACCCTTGATTGAAGGATTAAAAACAACCTGTCTTCTAATGGCCTTCGTTACCTTTTTCTTGTTTGCTTCATTTTCATTGTTTACTTACTTATTTTATCTGTTGATCTTGTTTGATTGAAGAAAGATCATGTTTTTGAAAAATAAAATATTAAGAGAAATGGTTTGGTCGGTGACTGAGTTATGAAACATTATGAAATAAACAAAATATAATAAAAAACGCTTTTTAAATATATATTTGAAACATTTAAAAAGTGTTTTTTATTATATTTTGTTAATAAAATATTAGTTCGTCTATCAGGCTTACTAAAAATTTTTAATGAAACAAGTAGCAGTAGCTTTCTTTAGGCAATTAAATTGTTTTTCACAGAATTGAATTCTTTACCTTTTTTATACATGTACTTTAAAAGTATCTCGATCATTGCAACAAGGAGAAATGCGACTTTGGAAGTTATTAATATTGAAATTTTTCAATTTCTGTTTCTTCTTTTTATTTTTAAAATAATAGCAGGATGGAAGCCGGAATGTAAGCAAATGAGGGTATATTTAACAAAATAATAGCAATGTTCTACTTCTTACTACCTAGTTCTATAAAAAAAAAAACTTTGAAACATTTTATTATGCATCAATACTCCCTTTGGTTATGCTATTATTGGTACTATTTGTTAAAGTATATGATAGAACTTAATCTGCAGAGAATGTTAATAAAATAACTTAATAACAAATAAAACACAAATTTAAATTTCCACAATATATTAACAAGTACTTAACAATTGTTTCACCTTACTAAGGCTTCATCAGAAGTATAACAACAACAACAACTTGTTAATATATTGTGGAAATTTAAATTTGTGTTTTATTTGTTATTAAGTGAATCATGAATTTCCATCAAGTAAACTTAGATACAGTTAATCTTAATAAAATAAATTAACCACAACGAATAATAGTTCACCACATAATAGTTTTTTTTTAACTTGAAGAAGAAGCCAATGTATGGTGGTCAATACATTTTTTTTAACTTTAACATTGTGTTTAATTTTGTCTTTATTATACACTAGCTGTGCCCCGCTGTGTTACCCGCGGTTTATTAGGAAAAATAAATTGTGTATTAACAGTAAAAATAATATTTTTTTTAAATTTTCTATTCAAAACAATTTTTTTAAAAAGTTATGTACAAAGTTCCCCATACATTATCCGCGAATTCATTTTCATCGATTTTCCCATGGAAATAAGATATTTTCTCGCAGTAAAACGTAGCCTATGTGTTATTTCAGGGTGTCAGCTAACTCCATAATATTATATTATAATATTACTGTGATTTATTTTCTACTAGCTATGCCCGCGACTTCGTCCGCGTGGAATAGTGACTTTCGGCAGCATTTAACACTTTTTTCTTCTATATTTTTATTTTCTGGGCCGTAAGCCTTTTTGCCGACGTCATGTCGTATTTATATCTAATCAAAAGCCTAAAAAATTAGTTACAAGCCTCTAGCTTTATATCAACTTATCTATCTACAGTAGACTCCCGATTATCCGGAATAATGTGGACCGGACCTATTCCGGATGACCGAATTTTCCGGATAATCGGAATCGGGAGACGGAAACTATGAGACCTTATTGAAGAACATTTATTATTACATATGTAAATAATCTGTGCAACTTGCAGCCCTGCACTAAGCTCTTTACCTAGCCACTAGCTTTTTAGCAACAGCAAAATCAGCAGAAGACATAGTTTCTATGGTCAATTAAAAAGATAAAAGATTTCGGCCGCATGTGTTGCACTTGTGCCTAACATAAACAGACATAAAATATGCCGTTATCAACTAACGGGTCGGGTGCGGTCCAGTAGGGCGGCACCGAGCAACACCATCTGAAAGATGTCCTTCAGAGGGTGTTGTATACCGAGGCACATTCTTTTGACCATTTGGACTAACCAAATGTACTAGTAGACAGTTTAGTTTAGGAAAATACCGGATAAACGGGAGCCGCATCATTCCAGTTCCGGATAAAACGGCGGATTTAAAAATCGATATCATTCCGGATAATGCAGCGTTCCGGTTAATCGGGATCCGGATAATCGGAAGTCTACTGTATGTACCAAATTCTCATTTAAATCGGTTCAGTAGTTTGGGCGTGATTGCGTAACACACAGACAGACAGAGTTACTTTCGCATTTAAAATATTATAAATTAATATAGTTTAATTGTAGTTTAAAATAGTTTATATAGCTTAGTATTCAACTACTTTTATTGATCCAAATAAACAAATTTTCTATAACTTTTTACACTTAATATTTTAATTTTCTGGGTCGTAAACTTTTTAGACGACGTCATTACACAAAATCTTTCATCGGCTAATTTTATCCCCTTTAGGGTAAAATTTTTACAAACATTGAATGTCGTATTTATTTATATCTAATCAAAAGGCTAAAACATCTTTAAAAATTACGGAATTTCCGCACAAGCTTTCCTATTTAAACCCCTTACAACCCTTTTTTCGCATTAAAAAGTAGCCTATGTCCTTTCTCAGGCTCTAGATTATCTCTGTAGCAAATTTCATTTAAATCGGTTCAGTATTTTAGGCGAGATTGTGTAGCATACAGACAGAGTTACTTTCGCATTTATAATATTCCGCGAATTCATTTTCATCGATTTTCCCATGGGAATAAGATATTTTCCCGGAGTAAAACGTAGCCTATGTGTTAATCCAGGGCGTCAACTAACTCCATACCAAATTTTATTAAAATCGCTCCAGCCGTTTAGACGTGAAGAAGTAACAAACATACACACTCACACACTCACAAACTTTCGCCTTTATAATATTAGTGTGATTATACAGGATGTACCATTTCGCCTGGGTCCTACCTGACATTATTTTTTCAAATGGAACACCCTATCCCTATATATTTTTAAATTCTTCATTGAAAATAAGAGTCACTTTGATGGCCCCATATTGGGTCAAAATTGCACTATTTCACCATTATTTGGTATTTTTGAAAATAAAAGAATGTTTACAGAGGGCATATTTCTGAAAATTAAAATTTTTTAGAAGATTCTGGTTTCATCATTTTGGTAAGAAATTATTTCGTTGTTTCCATATCAAAATTTAATTCAAAATAAACCAGAAAATTTTTGATTTTTAAAGTGTAAAACAACGATAACTTTTAATTAATTAAACAGATTAGTTTTTCACGTTAGCAGATCTACAATTAAATAACTTTTCGATTTCGTTAACAGATATTGGGCTCTATTTTCCACAGTCTAACATAACAGCACCACTTAAAAAAATAATTTAATGACGGTTTAAACTATAAAAACTGACAGTTTTTTGGTTCATTTTTATAAAGATGAAATAAATTAAATTTGTAGATATATCAAATAATACATAATTCCTGACTCAACAAATTTGTGAAACCAGATCATCCTATCTTTTTGCTTTTCAAAAAATGCTTAATAATACTGAAATGGTGCTACATTGACCCAATATGTGTTCATCAAAGTGAACTTTATTTTTAGCTAATAATTAAAATATTCAATAATACGAGTATATAGTGTGTTCTATTTGAAAAAATGATGTACAACCTGTATAATTGAAAATAATTTTAGAACATTAGTGAACTTTACTTGAACCATATTTTTGTAATATCAATAATAAAAGCAAAATCTTTCACGAACTATTGGCACACCCTGTATATTACGTAAACACAATAGATTTTAATTATTTTATGAAACTGGGGAATTAAATATATGATAGATTATTTCCTCCAACAATTGAGAACTGCAGGGTTTCAAAATAGAACAAAACAGTAGAATAGAGTAGGTACTTATCGTACTTAAACCTTTAATTGGACTACGAATTTGGTAAAAGTAAAGTTACTTTAGGTTTATGATAAATAACATTGTTAATTCACTACCTACACAAAAGCGATAGTTAGGAAAACTTAATAATTACATCGAATTAAAAATAGAATGACTTTTTATTTCAAAGACATTTTTTCCTATTTGGATAAAAAAAAATTTTAACTTTCTTATATTTTAAAAATAGTCAATTGTGTAATATCTAAAAACTTTTTATATCATGTTTAAAATCTCATGATAGAAACTTTTAGGCTTTTGGAATATCGAGTAGTACTACTTTTAAATACACTTTTACGTAATAAACACCCAATCAAAATCAATAAAAGTTTATGAAATTACTACTATTACTTAGGCAGGTACATTCTTGCGAGCTTTACATTACTTAATTACTTTATTTTTGGAAAAAAGTTTTAAATAAACCAAAGATTATAAGAAAAATATGTGATGCCTTTGTTGAGACCTAACAACTACAACATTCGAGCTTTGTACGCATATTAAAAGCAAATACATGGTTTTATAAAACATTTAATCAACATTTACAAAACTAATTATAAAATTATTTTATGCCTTATATCTAACAACCTTGGGCGTTGAAAATGGCAGGGACTTTAATAGGACATTAGGGTAAGTGACAACAGCCACCAGTTACACTACCCTAACCCTTATGACTCTTTTATTTTGGCCAGTAATTGTTATTGAAAAATAACTGATATTGGTGATTTGTTACATTTTATTGCACTAATAGGTGTGTCACAACTATCTGAACCTACTTCAGGTGAAAAAACTCGTACTCTTCCTTTGAATTTTTATTTAAATTGAATTTCCTTTAGGGGCTGTTCATAAAATATGTCACGCTAAAATCAGGTTTTTTTTACCCCCCCCCTCCCCCCCGGTTGTCACGCTCTGTCACACTTTATGTGACCCCCCTGTAAATATTACGTCACAAAAGCTAAAACCCCTCCCCCTTGAACATGATAAATTTTGATTGATGGTACACAAATTTTGATAGTCAAAAATATTTATTTTATTTTCATAATAAAATTTAAATAAATTAATAAATATCTTTTGTAACGAACAAATAAATAATATTTCTAATTCTCAGAAGTCCAAGGATTCTGTAAAAATTTAGTAAAATTTTTTGATGAACGTCACGTAGACCAGACCCCCCTTGTCACATCTTGTCACACTCGGCAAGACCCCCCCCCTTGTATGCACGGAGAAAACGACCATGAAAATATAGCTAGAATTCTAGCAAACTTGACTAAAAAATCTGTCAATTATATGGACAACCAGACGCTCAAGGAGATTTTACTAGAAATGTCTAGTCAATCTACGTTCGGTGTTGAGACTGAATTCTAGTAAAATTGGCTTGATTAGAAAATATTTTTTACAGTTCTTATCACTAATTTTACTAAACTATTCTCATTCTAGTATTGTTTTCTTTACGACACGATAAAATAATCGAGAGGTAGAGAAAAAAACGTCTAGACTTATTTAGCTTGATTATTCTAATACTAATTATTAGAAAGAATCAAAAATTGTTTTATATCATCAAGTACATTTTATGAGAATTCTAGTATTATTTACTAGAAAAATTTTGCTTGACTCATCAAGTAATAAAATCATGATTATTTTTCTCCGTGTGCGAACGTATTTTATGAACGGGCCCCTTACACTATCTTTAAAAGTTTGTCTAATATATCTGTGGTGCATCACAATCACCATGGTTTAGAATTTAGATTGTAAATACCTAATTTCAAAACTTCACTTTCATTGTCTTTGTTATTTTTTATTATCAACAGTGTTATTTGATTACTGACGAAATTTTTGTTGTTTTTTTTCAGTAACAGCTTGGTGAAAAAATTATTTAAGTTTCTACAGAAACTTGTATATTTTTATTCAATTCATGAAACATTGATTGCAACAATTTGGGATTAAAGTTATGTTAGTTTCACCTTTACGAATTCAATATTACTTGACAGAAGATATTTTTATTTTCTACATTGAACGTTGCATTGCTTACTTAGGTACGGAATTAGTACCTTTTCACCTCCCTTTATTTAAAGGAAAAAGCTTTTTTTTTTTTAATTTATTCTGATGATGGCGAATGTGCTAACGTTATGAATATGATAAATATGCAAATTTTATACTGCAGAGCAAACAACTGCAAGATGTCAGACAGACATGGATTACAAAATACGTGCACAGTTCTATCTTCTTTTTTTTGCTTTTTGCTGATGTATTTATGTGTAGATGTACAAAGGAAAATGGCACTTGTCATCCCTCTGATTGGAATTTTTTTTAAAATTTATATCTTTATGTCTAAAAGGTACTTTTCCAATGGCGCTGCAGATAAAGAAATTGAAACATGTCACTGAATATGTAATATATTATCATTCTTTCTGCAACGGCAAGACGAGTGATAGTATTTAATAGCTTAAAAAAATCGTTTTAAGTGCCTCTTTCTAATATAAAATTGCCCCAAATGTCTTTTAGCTTCAGTTTAAAAAATGGCATTAAAGAAAAACAATTATGCTTTAAATCATCAAAATATTTTTTCCTAATCGTTTTTTATTTGTCCCATCAAAAATCAAAACTCTTTTTTGAATTAGGTACTTAATTATACCTATACATGATGTCCCCGACTTAAGTGACCCCCCACAGCCCAAAAGGACGTGATATTACACGAAAAATTATCGATAAGAAAACCTTTAAAAGAGGAGGAGGTTATCTCACCCAAAAAAAGCGTGGGCATTTGAAATTTTTAATGTTTTGAATTATTGTAGGAGTTATACTGTAAGGTAAGGGTAATAGTAAAGAAGGTGTGGTTAATTAACGTGCTTGATTTCGATATAATTAAGAATTTCTGAAAATATTTGCTTCTATTTTAAAAATAATTGTAGGTATTTTTTCAACTTTTTAACATAAATTCTATTAAGGTAGGTACTTGTTTTGTATAAAATAAAAAATATATTTTAAATGCACATATCTGTTTTCTGGATGAGATAGAACCCACCCTCTAAAGGTTTTTTTATCAATAATTTTTCCTGCGAATCAAATTTGGTAGGTAATAATAATATAAAAACATATTCATTAAAGAATTCAATTGTATGCACTTCTGGAATAGTTGAAAAAATAGAAAAAAGTGTACAGTAGGGTGTAAAAAATTTTAAATTTTCGAAAAAGGTAAAAAAATAAATTCCTGCTTCGTTATCTCTTTTTTTTTTTGAGACAAATTCCTTTGTGTTTTCAAAACATTGCCATCGCCTTTTGTTTTTGAGTTATAAGTATAAGTATAATTTGATTACAGTAGACTCCCGATTATCCGGAATAATGTGGACCGGACCTATTCCGGATGACCGAATTTATCGGATAATCGGAATCGGGAGACGGAAACTATGAGACCTTATTGAAGAACATTTATTATTACATATGTAAATAATCTGTGCAACTTGCAGCCCTGCACTAAGCTCTTTACCTAGCCACTAGCTTTCTAGCAACAGAAAAATCAGCAGAAGACATAGTTTCTATGGTCAATTAAAAAAATAAAAGATTTCGGCCGCATGTGTTGCACTTGTGCCTAACATAAACAGACATAAAATATGCCGTTATCAACTAACGGGTCGGGTGCGGTCCAGTAGGGCGGCACCGAGCAACACCATCTGAAAGATGTCCTTCAGAGGGTGTTGTATACCGAGGCACATTCTTTTGACCATTTGGACTAACCAAATGTACTAGTAGACAGTTTAGTTTAGGAAAATTCCGGATAAACGGGAGCCGCATCACTTTCCCGTTCCGGATAAAACGGCGGATTTAAAAATCGATATCATTCCGGATAATGCAGCGTTCCGGTTAATCGGGATCCGGATAATCGGAAGTCTACTGTATTTGTAATAACTTTTATATTCTTCAGGTACATTTTTAGTAGAGTTTTAACATAATTATATTTTTCTACATAAGAACCATAGATGTCTATGCTTTAACAGGAGCACATTTACGATGGCGGTGTAATGAGGGTGGGGGGGATTTAATTATCCCTCCCAAGATTTATTAAACATGGCAGTAAAAAATATTAAATTAATTTTTTTGATTGATAATTTGATCCATCTACCAGCAACGCTTTTTATGGTATCTCCTCGACGTCAACTACCCTTACATGCGTTTCAGTAATATTCACTATGCGCTTACTTAAGCTTCTGCTGAGTTCTGCACTAACTTTTAGCCGAAAAAAAATCTAGCCTTAAATACCTATTTTAACATCTGACCCCCTTCCCCAGATTGCAACCCTGGATGCGCCACTGTGTTTTAGTTAAAAAGGTTTTTTATTTCAACGATACATACATTTCCAACTAGAAAACCTATCCTTGAAGAAACTTCCACCTGAAACTGAAACGTCGGTGTTGGTTTTAGATTAAAAAACATTTCAGTTAAATGAATAAAGACTTCAAACGTTGTATACAGGGTTATTCACGCTATACGGCACGGAATATTATGGCCAAAATATGAAAATTTCAAAAACTTTTGGGTTATACAGGGGTCTATTATGGTTACCTTTTAAAATTATTTTCATATTATACAGAGTGTTCCAAATACCCTAAAAGTATCAAAGTTATGTTTTTTTTAAATGGAACCCCCTGTATATTATTGCATTTTTGGATTCTTCGATCAAAATAAGTGTTTGTTTTGATAAGGTTTATAACACCTAAACCTTAAGGTTTTTTAAATAATTTGAATTTTATCGAAATCTAACCTAATTTTCACGTTTCAAATACTTAAAAAGTATTTAAGATATGTAAGCGAAATTTACAATGAAGTGTAACAATAGATCATATTTTATATCTCAATTATAATAAACTCGTCATCTAATACAGGGTGTCCAAAAATTAATACTACTTCAGTAAGAACTTTAAGGGGTTGTAACTTGATTAATTTAAATGGAACGCCATATTTTTTAACATATCAGGAGATGTATTTTTTAATTACCTATCGATTGGTATTAGGGTGTTCATAAGCGTTTTTTAAGGAAACGCTAAATAATTGTTTTATGTGCCATTTGGAGTTTTTTACATGAAAGTTCCAATGTATCTAGTTGCCTTTGGTGTTTATTGCCAGATGTTATTATTTATTATTGAAGTGTTGCTTATTCAAAATGAAAATTTATTCAAAAGAGGAGCGTATTGATATTATTTTTATCCTTGGGGAATGTTATAAGAATTGTTTTTTGGCTTCTCGAGTTTATGCTCAAAAATTTCCCGAAAGAAAATATCCTAAGCCAGCCGTTTTTGAAAGATTATTAAAACAATTTCAGAAAAGCGGAGACGTCACTTTTAAAAAACCCTGTATAGTAGCAAGCCAGGTACTAAAAACTTTCTTAAAGTGTAATTGTAATACTGTATTTATATTACAATGTAGGTACGTATTAAAACGAGATTGACGAAGGTTACATTATTAATTAATATCTACTAAGAAAAATTAAATACAAAAAAATGCTTTGTAGATGTTTCAATCATTTTTATTTGAACACTGAGTCGACTCTTGAAAAAAACCTACCATAAGGTCAAAACATATGTGAAGTGTTAAAATAAAACTGATTGACACATCTAAAAGCAATTTTTGTTGCGATTAATTATTCTTAATATTTAATTCCCGACCACGATTTCTATTGAAATTATTAATTAATATTAACACCCGGGAGCAGAAAATATTAATCGGATTTTTAATTTAATAACAATTTTAATTTTCATTGAATGGTTGGATTATAGATTTATTACTTGTCGTTAAAATTTGAAATTTTCATTAGGTATAGGTACAATCATTTGTAAAGTGAACTTTCAATTGTCTGACAAGTCCCTGGTTCTCGTTATGTTCCAGGAAGACCTTTCAAGGTTTATAAAACGTATTAGGTATTACGTAGATTTTAGATTTTATGCGTTTTGGTTAGTAAGTTTTTAATGAAACCTGAAGATCATGTGAAGATAGATAATAATACGCGCCGCTCCATTCATTGCTGAAGTTTGAATTAAACATTAAGCCGCTTACAGAAACTTCTAATTTCGATTGTTAGTTCTAGGTGTGGCAATCGAATTTCAAATCAGCTGATAACATTATTTTATTATTAGACAAATTTAGAAAATTTTAGACTTGAATCAGACTAAAGTATTTAGGGAAATTTCAGTCTATATTATCGCTATAAATTCTTCTTCTTTTAAGTATCATTGTTTTATAAAAGATTTCACGATTTTTAATTTATTTTTAAAATCATTAAAAATGTCGTGAACTTAATAGGTACATAATAACTTTCATGTACACCAAGAAACGAAATTGACCCTAACTGAATAACCAACGTAATTAATTAGGTACGTAAATGAAGATAATGGAAATAATTAATCCATTATAATGATGCACGCAAGCGTAATTAGGTATTGCTGTATATGATCTATGATGCGGTAAAGGTAAATGTAAAGGGTTAATTTTGCATAAGGTATTAGAGAGATTGAATATAAAGGCATAGTGTAAAATCAATCGACAACTTTGAAGTCAAATTAAGTTTGTTTCATTTCAATTTTTACAAAATATAAATTTCATTGATAAATAACACTGGTAAATAAAAATTAACTTTTTTATGACCGACTGAACGAAACAAAGTGGAACTCACTGAAAAAGGCAAAAATGGCCCTACCGCCCATAGTTTCTTTTCTACAAGACATTATTGTATTCTAACACAATAAAACAATAGATGCATTGTTATTAATTTTAAACGTGCCTTAGAATTTTGTTGTTATGTTTTATAATCATATTTTGTTTCTGTAATTTCCTTTAACAATGTTTAGTAATAATGAGCAAGCAAATTAGCACCCCATTTAGGTCGATATTTTTTTCCATTGCAGAAATGCCTTTAAGGGAGTGTTTCTCATATTAGTCACTTACTGTAGGTATCCAAATTTTTGGGAAAGATCTATGAGGACTAGAAAGTGAATTTCGAGAGGCATTTTACATCTTATTTCTCTATAAGCATTAAATAGTTCACTCACAATATCTATATAGATACATAATTCTACGATTTGCAACAACTGATTTAAACGTGTTCTATATTCACAATTTGGTTTCATTTAGTACTCAAATATTTCAACTTTCGTTATCCCCCCCCCCCCCGGATTCAGTTACACAACGCATAGTTTTGTCGTTTCTATCATTTTCTTAATCATTTAAACATATAAGTAAAGGACACATTGATCCTGCTGTTTCTTTATTTCTTCGTTGTTACTTTTTTTTTACTAGAGCCCTTTGCCAGTGGCGGATTTACACATTTGCCGCCCGTAGGCTATTCAAAATTTGCCGCCCCTACTAACACCTGCAATTCTATACCCTAATTCACAATCAATTTTTTGTCAATTAAATTGCAACTTTATGATTGTATTATATTTTTATCAGACTAATCAACAAATATTGATACGAATTCATAAGGATTAAAAATGTAAGAATGTTAAGAAGAACTTTCGTTGAATGGATATTTACAGCTTTTATTCATTACAATATTATCATTATTGTTTTTTTTTTAATTATCATCATTCTAAGAAATGTATAAAACGTATTTATGAAATTCTGTGCAACAATATACAATTTTTTACGTGTAAATTTTTAAATTTTTATTCTACACTCAAACAGGTTGTTAATATCATCAGAAATATCAATAGAAAAGTATTAATTTTCTACATATATATCTATATAATATTTGTTATTGTTATTTTTAAGTAATTTTTTCGGATCCCATTTCTCTTCGAATAGATATATTTAAGTGGTGAAACATATTACACATTAATCGAATAAAAAATTATGTCAATAATTAATTTAAAAAATAGGTAAAAATATCTACTAAATTTAAAATGTGATACTTAAACGCTATTGGAATATTTTAAAAATTCAAAATCACAATAGTATATTTTATAAATAAGCGTTTAGTTATTTTTCATACACAGACGTTAGTGTATTTAGTATACAGTATAGCACTAAAATATTGTAATTTTTGTTGATTTTTTAGCCTCGTTTTTTTCCGTGTATAAGATAATAATTTTGCAAGACAAAAAAATTTTTGAGCAAAGTTTGCCGCCCCCTAAAATCTGCCGCCCTGGGCTCTAGCCTATTCAGTTTGCTGGTAAATCCGCCACTGCCCTTTGCACCTTTAATTATCAAAACACATGAACACATGTTTTAAACATTTCGAACTGTTTATTTCGTAAATTTAATAAAAAACTGTTTTTCCAATTCTAATAAACCTCCTCAATTTTTTCCCTATTCATCCTTTTTAAAAAAAGGAAAGAAAAAGAACTGTATTTCATATAAATTTCATCCCTGGTAATGCAGTGGTACCTCGTGATGGATGATACTTTTTTGTTTTTGGTCATAAACTATCCCTTATATATCTTAAAAGCTCTTTAATGTTTTTACTACAACACTAGCAGAGAGCACATTTATTTATTTTTAATAATTTTTTCTTCGCACTTTCGATTTCTTTATTAATCATGGTTTCTTTATTTTGTTATTACCTTTATTTGTGCTAGCACCCCAGTTACGTTAAGATCTGTTTCTCATATTAGTCACTTACTGTATCTAAATTTTCCGGAAAGGAATCGATGTGAGTAAATTTTGTGAGTCAATTTTATAAGTATTAAGTAATTCACTCACAATATCTACATAATTGTCAGCTGGTACATTTCTAAAAAAATTTGCAAAAACTGATTTAAAAGTGTTCTAAATTCACAATTTAGTTTAATTTAGTACTCAAATATCCATCTTTCGTTATCCCCCCCCCCTTATTAAGTTACACAACACATAGTTTTGTCGTTTCTACACGGAGAAAACAATCATGAAAATATTGCTAGAATTCTAGCAAACATGACTAAAAAATCTGTCAATTATATGGACTACCAGACGCTCAAGGAGATTTTACTAGAAATGACTAGTCAATCAATCTACGTTCGGTGTTGAGACTGAATTCTAGTAAAATTGACTTGATTAGAAAACATTTTTTAAGTACAGTTCTTATCACTAATTTTACTAAACTATTCTCGTTCTAGTATTTTTTTCTTTACGACACGATAAAATAATCGAGAGGTAGAGAAAAAAAGTCTAGACTTATTTAGCTTGATTATTCTAATAGTAATTATTATTAGAAAGAATGAAAAATTGTTTTATACCGCCAAGTACATTTTATGAGAATTCTAGTATTATTTACTAGAAAAATTTTGCTTGACTCATCAAGTAATAAAATCATGATTATTTTTCTCCGTGCATATACCTAGGTACGTTTTTCAATAACTTGTTATCGAAGCGGTCATTCACTAAAAAAAGTTTCTTTAATGCATTACATTTATATGAAAATAAAGGTAAAAGTGACGTAAGTTAGTGAGACATTTCGGACTAAAGTTTTGCTATTAATTTGTCGTATTGATTTTTATAAATGAGTACAAGGAAACAAATACATATTAATAATTAATATATTTTGCTCCTTACAACTGACTGACAGTTCGCGTTTGACCCTTTTGTGATAGCAATATATGTAGGCCTTGGGGATTATAAAAAAGGAAAGGGTAGGTAACAGTGTCCAAAAATGGAGAAACAAGCTGATTCCATGAGAAAACATCCCCTGAGTTATATGAGTAGAAATTGTATGTTGATTGAATGATGTTTTACCTATTAAACTGCTTGTAAACAATTTTGTTACTAGAAAATTTTAATTAGGTATCTAGGTTTATTTTAAAGTTCTCTTGTATACCAATATATTTATCTATAAAAGCGGGATTTACATAAAAGTAACATAAAGATCATAACCTCAGATAGCATGAGGAGCGCCATCTGTAGGAATTCGGCTACTAGACCAGGGTCGATAATTTTTGAAAACCAAAAAATTATAGTAGAATCAAACCCATTGGAAAAGGAAGAGAATATCTATAACAGAAATGAAAGGAAAAATAATTTACGGGCGATCTGAGGGGAAGGGGAAGGGGGTGAGTTTTTAAAGGTAAAAAAGGGTTTTCCTTGATTTCCGGAAAAACTACAAGCCTTATAAAAAAAGTTAAATGGCAAAAAGATGTAGGTAATAAAAAGATCTACAACTTTTGTATTTACACTTTTGTCTCATAACCTCAAAATTTGTGTGAAAAATTCAAATAACCAACTTCTTGTTTTTTTTTTTTTTTTTACAAAAAAACTTGGTGAAAACTTACCTATTTATGTCCCAAACACGCTGTAATTTTTTTGATTTGAAATATTTATTTTTTCACCTTATTTTTTCTTAATATCGAAAAAGCACCCTAATTTTCAATCGAAAATTCTCACGCCAAAATATCTGCTTTTTTAAAAACGTTGGCGGGCTTTTTCTTCGTTGAAATCTCTACTTTCTGATGGCGCGAAAAAAATATACATTACTGTGGTAAGTTTTCTCAGGAAGTACAAAAAGCGAAAAAAACTAGATTAATGTTTTTAAAAATATTATACTGAATGACGTAATCAGTATTAAGTATGTGAATTCAATAGTACGATTTACATGTATATTTATATGTTATGAGATTTTCTATGACATACATATAATTAGAATTTAATAAATCAACTTTTTTACTGAAAAAAAAAATAGCAGCGGTCACATTCTTTAGATAAAATTCCTTTCGTTTTTTTGCATTTCCTTAGAAAACTTACCATAGTATATTTTTTTTCACACCATCAGAAAGTAGAGATTTCAACGAAGAAAAAGCCCACCAACGTTTTCAAAAAAGCAGATATTTTGACGTGAGAATTTTCGATTGAAAATTAGGGTGCTTTTTCGATATTAAGTAAAAATAAGGTGAAAAAATAAATATTTCAAATCAAAAAAATTACAGCGTGTTTGGGACATAAATAGGTAAGTTTTCACCAAATTTCGTGAAAACAAAAGCATTTCGTAAAAAAATAAAAACCAAAAAGTTGGTTATTTGAAGTTTTCACATAAATTTTGAGGTTATGTGAAATAAGTGTAAATACAAAAGTTGTAGATCTTTTTATTACCTACAACTTTGCCATTTAACTTTTTTCCATAAGACTTGTAGTTTTTCCTGAAATCAAGGAAAACCGTTTTTACCCTTAAAAACTCACCCCCTTCCCCTTCCCGACCCCAGATCGCCCGTAAATTATTTTTCCTTTCATTTCTGTTATATTTTCTTCCTTTTCCAATGGGTTTCATCCTACTATACCATTTTTTCACTTTTTACTATTTTTGAAGGCTTCAGCACTGGTCTATACGAATTAAAGCTATAAAATATTTTGTATTTACTTTTCAAAAATTACAATATGTATTATATTAAGAGAGGGTCTATGATCTTTTCTTTTACGCTGGGAGGGGTTTAAAATGACCAAAAATTTTCCCAAACAATAGACAGAGTAATATTTATTAAATGAACTCGAGACTGATAATATCCACACATGAGGTGGGTAATACACGTGCCCGAGATCCTCTCAAACCATTTTTGAGATATACCTTTCTCTCTCTCTCAAAAATTATCATATTTTGTAAAGGATACTCATACGGCTTTAAATCATTTAAATTTTTGAAATACTCGAGCGTATATTGACGTAGTAGCAAAATCCCTTGTTTGGGTGGTGACGAGCTACCCCATTAGAGCTGACAAAATAATTTATAGGACATTGTCACGTCAAAGAAAAGCAACCTGAAATTATTCTCACTAGTGCTAAAAAAATGTACTGATGTCAGGCACTTACATATTCGTAGTAAGTTTACCAATAGTGTAATAAAATAACTGTTTTTTTTTTAATTTATGGAGGTATCTAACATGTTTGTTAATAAATATAGGGGCAGTTGACAAGGTGGTGACCTCAGTAACGATAGTTGGAAATCATTTTTATTTCTAACTTCGGTATAAAGTAAGAGAATAATTTCAGAAATTATCCTTAATATTGCTTTTCTTATATTAAAAAAAAAAAATGACGATTGAAACTGAATTATCGGATTGTAACTGTGTCTTTTTTATGAAATCCCCATGGCGGACCATGGTGACGTCAGTAGTATTCGACGTTTCATCTTCTACCGCAAGGGACATCTTCAGGAACTTCACGTTGTTGACGCAAGGTCTTAGTTCAGCACTGGCGTTGGAAACCTTGCATATATTAAAGGGAGTCATGTGCCTATCTTGATGTTATGGTCGTCTTTTATAAGTTTGTTACGTTTAGTTTGTGCTTTAAAATTCAAATTTCTCTCACTGACAATGAGAACGAAATTCCACGTTAATTACAAATTCCTCAGGCAGAATATAATGTGTAAATATTAAATTATTAAATTTCGTCTGCAAGCGTTTTATAATTTGATGGGATTACATTACATTATCTGACTGTTTGTTGAATTAAACAAAAAGTTCTCCATAAGTTTGTCTACAATTCAAAGTTTATTTGCAGCAAATACAGTACGTTCTGTTAAACTCGACAGGGTCATAATAATTCAAGACCCTGTAAAGTTCAAAAACTCATTTGAAAGAATTATAAATCATATAAATGATTTTTATTAATTGAAGTAATCTATTTGTGATTTATGGAACAGTTGGTATATACATACAATAGATCCAATTACAGAAAGGATTTCGTCTACAATAAGTTCAAAGATAATTTTTGTTCGATTTTATATATCTACCTACTATAAGTTTAATCTTTTCGTTTCTTTATCCTTGTTATATGTAGAGTACCTACTTATAATATCAGCACAAATCGTTTTATCCTTTCATGTGCTTACGTACATACATACGTCACATTTCATCAGATTTATATTATAATGCCGATTCAAGAAATTCTTTTTGAATTTATGTAGCTATTTTTTAATCCCATAAACCTATTAAAAATTAATTGTTAGGTGCTATTATAGGTAATATATTTTGGCCCTAGGTGGCGTCAAGAATTAAATCGAAATCGTGAGATTTTCTCAGATATTTCTATTTAATGATCCTAAATAAAAAACGGGATAGAAACGGTGTATAAAAGCATCTACGGCGTAGAATGTGGGTGAAAAAGCTTTTGCCACTCAACTTTGAAAAATAAAACACTGTCATCCTGTTGAAAATGAATTAATCAGCGTCTCCAGCAGAAATGTGCAGATCTACAGTTATTTGATTATTGTATCGTAGTTAAATTTCGAACTCATCCTCTTTTAGATAATACAATTTTTTGACACTTTACGTTACGTAGTTCTATTTTCGACTCAGAAACCTTTCATCAAAGTTGGTGATGATATTAACATCATCCAATACACTCAACTATTTTCAAATCTAATAAACCTCCTTATTTTTAAAAGCTTTTAGTTAACTTGCAATGTATGTTTGTTCGGGTGGAATCTTGCTACTCAATTTTGAAGCAGATATCTTCAACCGATTGAGCTGAAATTTTGTATAAACGTTTAGTTTGGATGACAATACACGATAAGCTGTGTGACGTCATTCTAAATCCAATATGGCGGACCATCCAAGATGGCGGAATAGTTATTTTTAATGCACTTCTACAATATGGATATCAAATGAAAGGGCTTGCCGAGAATAATTAGAAAAATATTCTGACATCACTCTTAATCCAATATGGCGGACTTTTAGAGTTTTTTTATGTTTTCTTATAGTATGGGTATTAAATGAAAGTGTTCGCTGAGAATAAAAAGGCAGGTTAAAAAAAAGATGGTGATTATAAGCTCAGTTGCTCTAATCCACCTGAAATTTGGTGTAGAGACCTCGATTATTGTTGAGGTAGAATTTTTTGAGCCTGTAACATCGGTTGATTAACTTTGACTTGTGTGATTGGGCGAGATGGGCATCATCAGCATTGGTCTGCAACCTGTCTAGGAGAAGGACAACTCCAAAATCAAACAATGATGCGTTGAATGAGATGAACAGACTCAGAAACCTAGCCAGCGATAACTAAAAAGTAAAAAATTAATTAAAAGCAACAAAACTTTTTTAAAAAAGCTTTTATTTAAATGCCCTAAAAAGAAGAAAATAAAATTTTCCTTTAAAATTTTAACTATCAACATATAACCTCATTATACACAATTTATATAATCATAAAAGCTTGTCGCGAGGTTTGCGTAAGTACCTATAAGTCTTCAATTTTACTAAAATTTTAAAAAATTAAACTTAGCAGATTAAGTTACTCAATTAAATATATACAAGTTTATTTACACAAGTAAATCGCGCGACAAGCTTTTATGAGCATATAAATTGTGTATAATGAGGTTACAAGTTGATAGTTAAAATTTTAAAGGAAAATTTTATTTTCTTCTTTTTAGAGCATTTAAATAAAAGCTTTTTTAAAAAAGGTTTTTTGCTTTTAATTTTGTTGTTCCCAATTCGTCCTTTTTAAAAAAAGGAAAGAAAAAGTACTTTGTATTTCATATAAATTCCATCCCTGGTAGTGTAGTGGCACCTCCTGATGGATGATACCTTTTTATTTTGGGTCATAAACTATCCCCTATATATCTTTAAAGCTCTTTAATGTCTTTACTACCTACAACACCAGCACAGAACGCATCTATTTCTTCTTAATAATGTTTTCTTTGAACTCTCGATTTCTTTATTCACCACGGTTTCTTTATTTTGTTGTTATCCTTTGTATCAGTATTAGTCCTCACAATTAGATACCATATCCATGTCGAAATTGTGACATCCTTCATAAAAATAGTGACTACCCATGTTTCCTAGTAGAACAGCTCTTTCGGCTTCACATCTTCTCATCTACGAGGAGGTCGATTTCAGAACTAGGACATCATATGAATCCTTTTTTTTTTGTTCCCAATTCGTCTATTTTGGAAAAAGATAGAACTATGTATTTCAATTAAATTCCATCCCTGGTGGTGTTGTGGAACACCTATCAGGATGAGTAGTAGGTACCTTTTCCCTTTTCATATTTGATGTTGTTGTGAAAACACTTGGAAAATGCCGATGTTTATCCTTCAGTCTGGCGTCAGTTGTCGTCTGGACTGTCGCCTATTAATATTACATCATGCATAATCGACGTTTCTTAGTAATCCGCTTTCCTTCATCATAAACCTTTGTACATACATAATATGTAGGTAGATACTACATACATATACACGTAAACGTGTCGTCGTTTTTGTTAAGATCCTTGCTGTTGCATCATATAGGTAGGCGTTCATTCATAAATATCCACGACACAGGGTATATAAGCACCCCCTTCCCCTTTGCTTATTATCGGTGGTATGCACTCATGTATTTATCGTCGATATACGTATGCATCCCCGTTAGGTACAAATAAATGTGTATCTGGCATAGTCAAATTTTGCCTCTAGGTCACGAGTGTATCCTGGATTGGGATGTTCAATGAACTTCTGGCTTGGATCGTGGAGAGAAATCAATATCGCACCTCCTGCGCCGGTGGTGGGAGAGGGTGAGACCAATTCGCGTGGGCGACCATCTGAGGGGTTGACGGCATCATAACACAATCGACCTTATTATTCTTTTTTTGTTTTTTTATTTCGATTTGTTCTCTGTTTAATCGTTGTGAAGAGTAATTCAGGTTCAGCTTAGATTGTTAAGGGTACTTGATAAGAAAAATCGAGGATTGTATGATATGAAAATCGGAAGGATGAAAGTGATGTGTAAATGGAACTAAGGGGTGATGGCCTGTGAAGACCAACAAGTGGTCGCGCCCACGTTAAAATTTGTTGGAATCGAAAGTAGGTCGTCCACCTTCCTGTTTCGCTATCTCGCGACTTTCTTCCATTGGGAAGTTTATTGTCCTACTAGATCTGCAGGAACTAAATATATTTACCGTTTTTGAAGTATTTAGCACAACAAAAATTAAAATATATAAGGGGTGGAATGTCCTTGTCGAGACCTAAATTAACATCCAAAAAGGATGAACTAACTGTAATATTGTATAAATTATTTTTGTAAAATATCACTGAGAATTTTGTCTTTTTGGATTCCCCTCTATGCATCATTTTTCCGCAAACCCCTCCAAGCTATCGCAAATAAAAATGGTACCATCATCATGAGTAACACGAGGATCATAATTTATTTCTCAAAAGTTGCAATTTTTATGATAATACCTTGTTCTATTAGAAGAGAGGGCCTGTGATTTGTGCGCAATTTTTTTTCACCGGAGCGGAGGGAGGTTTAAAATGATTAAAAATGTTCCAAAAAAATAGCCAGCTTAGATGCTAGGAATGTAGTATTTATTAAATCAAATCTACTGATAATGTCCGCACATGAGATGGGTAAAACACGTGCCCACGATTCTAAAAATGTACGTAATATTTGAACGATCCTTTAAATTCTTTTTTTGAAATACCTTTATCTCTCTTAAAAATTATCATATTCTGTACATAGGATATTCACACGGTTTAAATCATTTAGATTTTTGAGATACTCGAGCGTATATTCACGTTGTCGCAAAATCTCTATTTGAGTAGTGACGAGCTACCCCATTATAGCTGACAAAATAATTTATAGGACGTTGTCACGTCAAAGAAAAGCAAGCTGAAAAATGTACTGAAGTCAGGCACTTACATATTCGTAGTAAGTTTCCCAATAGTGTAATTAAATAGCTGTTTTTTTTTATAATTTATGGAGGTACCTAACATACTTGTTAATAAATATAGGGGCAGTTGACAAGGTGGTGACCTCAGTAACGATAGTTGGAAATCATTTTTATTTCTAACTTCGGCATAAAGTAGGAGAATAATTGGAGAAATTATCCTTAATATTGCTATTATTATATTAAAATAAAATGACGATTGAAACTGAATTTTCGGATTGTAACCGTGTCTTTTTGATGAAATCCCCATAGCGAACCATGGTGACGTCAGTAGTGTTCCACGTTTCGTCTCCTACCGCAAGGGACATCTTCAGGAACTTCATGTTGTTGATGCAAGGTATTAGTTCAGCCCTAGCGTTGAAAACCTTGCATCAACAACGTGAAGTTCCTGAAGATGTCTATTGCGATAGGAAACGATTGGATTTGGATTTGGATAGTTTAAAAAAAAATGCAAATTATATAATTTTTTTAAATACATATATTGTAGATTAAAGGGAGTCATGTGCCTATCTTGATGTTATGGTCGTCTTTTATAAGTTTGTTATGTTTAGTTTGTGCTTTAAAATTCAAATTTCTCTCTCACTGAGAACGAAATTCCACATTAATTAGAAATTTCCCAGGCAGAATATAATGTGTGATTATTACAATCAGGGTTAGTCATGTGTTTGATGAGTTTCCGCGAAATACTTGTATTTGCTGATGCTCCCAGTTATTTTAGGGAATAGAATTACATTTCGTCTGCAAAGGATATCATGATAAAAATAGGTGGTTGTCTGTTTGTTTGTCAGATTGAACAAAAAATTTTCAGATTCGTCCACAATACAAAATTATTTTGCAAAAACAACAGGTACGGTACATTCTACTAAACTTGACAAGTCCACAACACGATACTTGTAATTATTTTTTTATTTTAATATATCAAAAAGAGTTGCACTTATTAGACCATCAGGGCCGATAATTTTTGAAACAAAAAAAATTATAGTAGGATGAAACCTATTAGAAAAGGAAGAGAATATAACAGAAATGAAAGGAAAAATAATTTACTGGCAATCTGAGGTCGGGAAGGGGAAGGGGGTGAGTTTTTAAGAGTAAAAAACGGTTTTCCTTGATTTTCGGAAAAACTGATGTACAAGTCTTATGGAAAAAAGTTAAATGGCAAAGTTGTAGGTAATAAAAAGGTCTACAACTTTTGTATTGACACTTTTTTCACACAACCTCAAAATTTGTGTGAAAAATTCAAATAACCAACTTTTTGGTTTTTTATTTTTCTTTTACAAAAAAATTTTTTTTTCACAAAATTTGGTGAAAACTTACCTATTTATGTCCCAAACACGCTGTAATTGTTTGGATTTAAAATATTTATTTTTTCACCTTATTTTTACTTAATATCGAAAAAGCACCCTACTTCTAGAAATCTCTACTATCTGATGGTGTGAAAAAAATATACATTACTATGGTAAGTTTTCTCAGGAAAAAAACTAAATTGATGTTTTTAAAAATATTATAATGAATAATGTAATTAGTTTAAAGTACATGTGAATTCAATAGTACGATTTACATGTATATTTATATATTATGAGATTTTCTAGGACATAAATGTCATTAGAATTTAATAAATCAACTTTTTTACTGAAAAAAATTGCAGCGGTTACATTTTTTAGATAAAATTCCCTTCGTGTTTTTGCATTTCCTGAGAAAACTTACCATAGTTAAAATAAGGTGAAAAAATAAATAAAGTGTAAATACAAAAGTTGTAGATCTTTTTATTACCTACAACTTTGCCATTTAACTTTCCATAAGACTTGTAGTTTTTTACCCTTAAAAACTCACCCCTTCCCCTTCCCGACCTCAGATCGCCCGTAAATTATTTTTCCTTTCATTTCTGTTATATTCTCTTCCTTTTCCAATGGGTTTCATCCTACTATGATTTTTTTTTCACTTTTTACTATTTTTGAAGGCTTCAGCACTGCTCTATATCGTGATGTTATTGTGATTTTTTTATAAGTTTGTTTTGTTTCATTTGTGCTTGAAAATATACGTCACAAAAGACAGCCCCCCTCCCCATTGAACATTCATTGCAATTATAATAACTTCCTACAGTAATGAAAAAATATAGTAAAACAAAAAAAAAATTATGAACTGCTCGGTGCTTCCTCTTCCCTTGTCAAGCAGTACTCGTCCACTTATTTTATGAAACCCATGTATCATTTCATACCCCATCCCATATCCCCCGAAGGTGCCGGATTGTTCATTTTAATTTTCTAGAAAATTTGTCGTCTTTTTGATTAGAAAATATGGACAGTTTGAAATGTGGACTTAGAGGGTAAATGATTGCAAATAAAATAAATATTTGTATGTAAATAAGAAGCAACACTGGTGGCGGTAGTAACGAAATTCAGGGCTTAGCTCAACAACAGAAATTTGTATTCCTAGAAATAAATTGTTATACTCCCAAGAAATCTTTTAAAATATTACTTTCCACAGTCTTTCTTGTTCTGTTCTCTCAGTTCAGGGAGAGTTCCGCGAAAACCAAAAAAAAAAAGGTAAAAGTAGTGAAATCAGCTAGTCTTGAAAGAAAATTACAATGTCTAACAAATTTTTAGAACCAAATCCAGTCTCAATGTTCAAAGTGATTAGAATTTATTATTTATCATTTACAAATTATGAAAAACATTTTCGCTTTTGTGTGTCCCTGAGAGAGAGAAAAAAAATACCGGCCAAGTGCGACTCATTATTAATTGTTTTATATTATTATAACAATATATTTTAATAATTTATAAGAGGGTCATTACTTCCATTTCCTAATATTCCTATCATACAATTATTTTAACATTCGATTATTGCTCACGATTTCCTACGTAGAAAAATATTTTTACATCGATGGTTTTATCCTATATTCTTTTTACTAGAGCTTTGATTTATTCTGAAGGACCTTTCAATGAAATGAATGTGTAAATGCGCATTATATTATGTATAAGTAACGACTGCTTTAACAGCAACGTATGTAGGTACACCTAACAACTGTTCTGTTTTTCCGACATTAATAATGGTGTTGAAACTCGCGTAACTTCATCATTCTATACGAGTATTAAAGCCCATTCTGGAACTATATAATTCACAATAAATAATTAAATACATATGTAGAATGTAGATAGATGTAGTTTGCCAAATTTAGTAGATTATATTACAGTATTAATTGAATGAATGATTAATTTGGAAAACAGAAATAAATAGAGGGTAAGGATGAGGATGAGGATGGGGATGGGGATGAGGATGAGGATGGGGATGAGGATGAGGATGAGGATGAAGATGAGGATGAGGATGAGGATGAGGATGAGGATGATGATGATGATGATGATGATGATGATGATGATGATGATGATGATGATGAGATGAGGACGAGGACGAGGATGATGATGAGAATTGGGATGGGGATGAGGATGAGGATGATAACATTCTTACATTTTTAATCCTAATGAATTCGTATCATTATTTGTTGATTAGTCTGATAAAAATATAATACAATCATAAAGTTGCAATTTCACTGACAAAAAATTGATTGTGAATTAGGGTATAGAATTGCAGGTGTCAGTAGGGGCGGCAAATTTTGAATAGCCTACGGGCGGCAAATGTGCAAATCCGCCACTGCCTATCACTGACAAGTAAAGTGTTATATATTGAAATGCAATTGATATAATATTTTTTAATGTAATGTAGGCTTTCACGTCTAATGCTCGTGTTGGTCCTGAAAGCTTTTAGGATTCGCCATGGACCACTGAATTTAACTCGAAATGTTTCGCTAGCTCCTGAGGTGGCATCTTCAGTGGTCTTGGTACCAAACGTACGAATCGTCTGAAATCTATTGAACCATAGCGAATCCCAGAAGCCTTCAAGACAAATACACTATGGTTATATTTTGTCTTAAGTTTATTTTTGTACCGGTAAAAGTAAAATATTAAACTTTTTATAATTTTTTGTAATTATGAAATGTTCTTTTTTTTTTAGGAACTGCATTGTTTGGAGTTGTGGCAGGCTTTGGGAGTCTTATGCTGGTGTTTCTGTTGTATATAAACAAAAGATGGTGGTTCAACAATGTGGGGGGAATGTCGTGTTGCAACGACATTTGTCCCCCCGTTTCGTCCAGGCCTGCTTCTTCGACATCTTTGCCTAGTTCCATTTTACCACGATCCAAACAAAAACTAAGTGAGTTATCATTTTTTTTCTTTGACATTGACAATTATTTCCTTCTTATGTTTTATTTATTATTTCCTATCATATACCTATGTATAGAATTGGGAATTTTCCATGTTTGTCTAGAATAACTCGGTAACTGTAAGAGATAGGTACGTTGCAAAAAATAAATAACGTCTTCTCGATGCCTTTTATTAAGAAAAATTTAACGATGTTTTCAGAAAACTGCTATTGTCTTTTTTTTCTAATTTTATAAGCAAAAGTTGGAAATTCCGAGCTTTTGCTGCATGTCCAGATCTTGGTTATTTGTAAAGATAGAAAAAACAGCTTTTTTGTTCTTCAGGCACTTTTGTACGCCGAATACAGTGGCGTCGCAAAAATTAAAAAAAGATCACGCACTTTCGAGTTTTAACACAATGTTGAATTTTTTTAAATAGAAACTTACGCTTCAGTTTTACGTTTTAAAGCATTTAATAACCGAAATAATATTTCTGTAATTTACCCTTGGCTTTTTTTCTTTTTTCATTGATTTCAAATAGTGGTCTGTTATTTTTATGACAATGATCACCCTTTTAGCAAATTATTATAAAAATGCCTTATGAACATTTCGAAACATTGAACATGCCTATTTTCATATGATAATAATTGTGATGTGGCGTTCGAAACGTTAGTTTTACAATTATCCAAAAGGAAGACAATTTCATCTTGAGTTGAACATTGAAATTTGCCTACCCTGTACATTAGTAACAAAGTGTAATTAATTAAGTCAATTGGAAACTGTAGCAGATTAATGATGAAACAAAGCGTGAAGTACAACAAATATGATGGTGCAGGGTAGCTGATGCTTATGGTAATGAGTACTTCTGTCTACTGTTGAGTCTAGGTCGGTTGGTATAATAAGGGTTGCAGTAGGGTTGCGACTTAAGCAAACACATTGTTAAACTAGGTCGTTATTTGACATGTTATGTGTGCGTGGCAGTTATTGTACCTAAAAAGGAACACATTATATTATGGTATATACATTGCGTTCCTATCCGTAACTTTTCTCATCGACGATGGCGGTCACGAAACGTTTATATAATACACACGTTATTTCCTGAAAACCGGCAACTTAATTTATCTTCTACGCCAGCGCGACCGAACTGTATTTAATGATTAATTTTAATCAGTTTCGCTGTTCTTTTATGGCTAATTAGTTATCGAATAAGTAGGTTGTCATTTATAATATTAATTATTAGGTATTTACATACTTAAAAAAAATTAATTCCAGTTCTATTGTGAACTATTAATTAGAGTAGTTAGCTGTTGGAAATTACAAAGTTCTTTATCGATCCAAATATTATAATTTTATGAATCAGTTTGAAAATAAAAATGATGTTTTTCCTGAAACACTCGTACAAGTAGCTTTTACAGTTAGAATCCATTGTAGAAAAAATATTGGAGCTGATGAAATTAACTATTTGGACCAGTCAGAATATTTTTTTTAATAGCAATATAAAATAGGTTTCAGGAAGTAAAATATCAAAAATGAACGCAACAAAAGTCGTCAGTTTTAATCGACGTATTTCGCATTTGTCTCGTAAACTTTTAGATCAATCGTAATGCTCCATGAGATAATATGTAGAGAATTACAAGAGCTTTAAAATAAAATTTAAATCGTTTCAATCGGAGCTATGTATTTTCACTGAAAAAAGGTGAAAGCCCTGTTAAAAGGGTTCTCTTTTTAAAAGTCGTGTCTTCGCCAATTTAACGTTTATAACATCTGTCTTCCAGGAAAAATGAGTGGAGTTACTATATTCTGAATATTCAATCAAGTGAGTCAGAATGGTTAAGGTAGTGAAGCGGGTTACGCTATCTCTCACCTAAATGCCTCAAAGTGCCTGCCATTTGCTACGCCCCGAATTGGTCAGATATATATTATATTTTTATAATTAGTTATTAAGTGTTATCTATTGTGTAATACTCAATTATGTTTCAAAATACCCTTAGTAAAATTCGCTCTTCTTTATGACGTGGTGGAGGCGTTGGGCATCGTTCGGTAGTGCCTTTGATTTTATAAAAGGTTTTAGTTCTAAATCTACAGATTTGATAAAAGATTGTAATTCAACCCTGTGTATAAATATTATCTTTGAGTTATCAAGATAATTGTGTTTCGGTTATTAAGTAAAAATTACACGTATTTAATTATAATTGATGCTATTACCAACCTATTAAGTTCGACTTATCAAAAATTCGACTTATAGACGTTCAAGTTATCGAAGTTTGACTATATTTGGTATAGATTCAGTCTACATTCAGAAATCCTTACAGTGGTTCTTTTCCTTCCCTTTCAGTAAAGACATTTTCCTTTGATGTGGGAGACTCCAGTTCGGAATCTGAAGTTGGTGGATCAATTGAAGCTCAACAGCAAAAACCATGCTCATCCACTGGTTCGACTGATCCTAAAGACGTCTATTACCCACCAAGATCTGCTCAGGATTTATCTTTAGCCGAGAAAGGCAAAGCTGGCATTACCAGCAACAGTTCTTGTTGTAGCTCGACGACCAGTTCAGTAGGCGAGAAACATAATCCTAACACCAATACCATTACAGCTTTCAGTAAAACTGTTGTCAGCGAACAAGGGAATGATAACGTAAGGTAGGAAAAGTTATTGATAGATATTTGATGTGGGAGTGTTATACTTATTGTTGTAGTGTTTCTTGTACATTCGCTTTTGTGCTTTATTTAAAAATTAAAATTAGTGAGTGCGTAGGCACCACTAGAAGGGTGCAAGTGATATCCTTGCATTTTCTGTAACTTTTTTAATACGTATCTCGATCATTTTTGAAGATTGTGAAGAAAATCCAAATTCAACTTTTTTTAAGCATTTAAAAATGTTAAATGGCTATTGGAAAACCTAAAGCTTATCTTGTCTGATTGTATCATTATTTTTATTAATGCTATTTATAACGTATTCACTGTAATTAATAATAAATACATAATTGTAATTAGTATTAATTCTTAAATTACAATATATTCATTAATTCTGTTTTCTAAGGCACATTCACTCTGACCAATGTAAAAGCTTCGCAGTTTTTACAGCTTAACTGATAAATTTCACTTTTACCCTATTTATGTAGTACCTATGTTCTTTTTGTTTCTTATTGACTAATAAGCAAATTGATTATGTGGTTTCTTTTGCATTTACAGACCGTTCGAATTCTCGGAGTCGAAAATAGACAATCAAAATTTGGAATATCAACCGGAACAACAGACGAACTGTAAAAGCGCAAAAATAAATATCCATAATAATGAAGACGTAAGTTCTTGTTTTTAAATTAATTAATGTTTTTCTGCACAATTTTCCACCACTTTCACAATTTTCCTTTTGAAAAAACAGGTCCAAAAAAGTAATGATTTTCACAAAAACAAACAAAAAAATAATATGCAAATTACTCTAGGTCTTTTTAAATTACTTTATTGAATATATGTATACTTCCTGAAATTAACAAAAATCAGAAGCACACATAAATTGAGGAAAAAGTTTTTATTACTACAATTATCATTAGAAAGAGTTGAAAATTATTTTTAAGCTCCGCATTTCACTATAAGGGGACGAAAATTCCGTATAAGTACCGTCTCAGACTCATTGACGTACCGACCACAATAAGGGTGGGGGAAAGCCCTGGATGTCTAATTATTTAAATCGGTGTATCTTCTTAACTACCTATCCAATTTTAGTAAATTCGGGCTTGTTTGAAAGAGAAATACCGTATCCATTAGAGCCCGATAGTTTCGAATAAAATTTTTAGATGGCGCAAGTCGCAATAATAACGATTCTTTTTGTCACGAAAATTTAATCATAATGTGTAATTTTAATATTATAATCGGAAAAATAGATTAAAAAACTGCTATTCTTGCCAATATTGCTCTTTAACAATTTTATTTGAAACTAACGGGTACCAATGACTACGTTATTTGCAAACACATTTTTCTTTTAAGCAAGCTACTTGAGTTTGCTAAAATCGGATAGGTCGTTAAGAAGATACAGCGATTTAAATAATTAGACATCCAGGGGCTTCCCCCATCCTTATTATGGTCGGTACGCCAATGAGTCTGAGACAGTACTTATGCGGAATTGTTCAGGTTTTCTAATTATGTTATTTAAGTTAGAGCTTAATATGGAAAAATTTTGAATTCACTTTATCAATTGCGCCCCCTTGCGTTGAAATGCGGAGCCTAAAAATAATTTCCGATATTTGCTCATGGCTATTTTAGTGATTAAATTGTTAAACAAGCAAAAATCCCATTTTCTTCTTATTTTATTTCTACAACCCCCTTTGCTCGTCTACTTCTTTCAACTCGTGCCGGTAAACGACAATCATGATTTACACTTTACCGTCGTTATTTTTGTTTTACTTTTTTTCATCTTGTTTATAACTACTTACCTACATATTTCTTGCTTATGGTTTAGTTTATTGGTGGATTGTAATAATTATACATATTTTATTTCTTTTTTAAAAGCAGTGCATATTGGTGATGAATCCAAGCGAAGCAGATCTCGAAAGTGGAGACTTGTTATCAAATCTTGAGTCGGACCGACTAGAGCCTCAAACTTTTCATATAAGCAGATGCGGTCAACTAGAAATAGCGTTACAATACGACGCCCCCATGCGTAAGATGACCGTGCATGTCCTTCAGGCGAGGGACATACCGAGTCGGGACCGTGGTCAACCCACTCACACCCAAGTATGAACTTTCATTATTTATAAACATTCTTCTTTAAAACTCTCAATGTCATTATGACAAAACAAAAAACGTTAAAAACGTTTAAAACTTTAGTTATCAGAACTGAATAAACTGTGGGTCTTTATTTTCTGAAGTTAAGTTATTTGATTTTTCAGGTGCGTCTCATTTTGCTTCCCAGCAAGAAACAAAAGCACAAAACGAAAATTCGTTCAGGCGAAAATCCACAATATCTCGAGAGTTTTCTACTGCACCGCGTTAATCCTGAAGACGTCAATTCGATGGGTCTACGACTTAGACTGTATGGCTGTGAACGTATGAGAAGAGAACGTCTTATCGGAGAAGCTATCGTTAGCTTCGCCAACATTAACCTCGAGTTCGAAAACAATCTCTGGCTAAACTTAGAACCAAGAGCCAATTTAGCGGTAAGTCTGTAATTGTTGTATAAATGGATAGTTTTAGACGGCAATGCCTTATATTCTTCCAAAAAAGATAAACGATAAAGACAACAATTTTAGAAGCGGAAAAGGTGTGAGGGTGTAGTGAAGTTGTAAAACATTATTTATACTATTGTAAATTCAATAATTCTAGTTTTTGGATATCAATTTGCAAAATAATGTATTTTTTACTATGGACTGTAATTGTTTTATTTTATTTCTTATGAATATTTTCTTGAAATGTTCTTACGAATTGTGGTAGTTCTGAGAGAGGCATATTATTTACAAAAGAAAAATCCGTTTATATTCCTTTATAAATATCCGAAAGATGTTTTAAGAAAATAACGTCGAGATTTTAAAAAAACAACCTTAAATTGAAATGCTTTTTAAGTTTAGTTCATTCCGATTTCCGATGTTGATAGCAAACTTACTTGTGTGGAAAATTTTTGGAGAACATTATTTTTCTTAAATTGTATTTGAAAGTAATAGAACAAAAAAAAAGAAAATGTAAAAATATAAGAGCCTAAATATGAATAACATAAAAATCTAACAATCATCATATTATTAACAAAGTCTTTATTAAAGAAAGCATTTAAAAACTTTTTAATCCTACTATTTACTGTATCGAAAATGGTTAAATATCTTTTTATTTACCATTTGAACTTAATCAGATTAACCTTGTGATCTGATTGAAGATAAGGCATTTTAAAATGTTTACAAAAACAACCATTACTGTAACAAACAATAAAGAAGCTTGCAACTTATTATTATCTTCTTCATTAGCAGTGCTGTCAGGAATGATTAGTTGTACAAAAGTATTTTCTGGTTATTTAATGATAAGATATAGCTTTTTTTCATTTTTCAGTTTTATTTCACCAGACACTAAGAACCAAAGCATGTGTAACACAAACCCATGTTCACCACACTAAATAGTATGCATGTAGTACACCAGTGAATCTGTAGGCATTATTGTAAAGTTCTACATTACATGCCATAAATTAATAAGCACATCACTTTGAATCCGAGAAGTGTCATATTGAAACTAGAAGCTACTTTTTTTAATTTATTATATATAAATCATTACCTAATCATATTAAATCAAAATGACAATATTTTACTTAGTTCCCTTCTAAGTAATAAGATGCTTATCCTTTCATAAATAAGACTTTTTAAAACAGTATCAGACATTTCTTTGGGAACTGGTTTTACGTTGATGCCATAGGATTAGTATTTATTGTAATCACATCATCAATATTAATTTATACCTTAAATCTCAGTTTGAATGATTTTCTGGAAAATATGTAATACGTTACATTTTTTCTCTGAGTGTAAACAATTGTCTACGTTGTTCAACATAATGACGTTCTTTAATCCACTGCATCAAATTGCTAACAATATTTCGTTCTCGAATATATTCTCTTTATTGCCACCACCCCACTTTATATCCATATTTGGCTTTTTAATAGTCTTTATAAAACGTTCTTATTTACATTTCAGTTAAATGGATGCGTTGCCGACATGATGAGTCTTTCTAGATCAGACAGCACCGGATCGACTCATTCCATGCAACACGGTGGCGTTCCAGAATTACTTTTGGGACTTTCTTATAACGCAACTACAGGTCGTCTAAGTGTAGAAATTGTTAAGGGATCACATTTCAGGTGAGTGCAGTAAAATATCTCTTTTATGTTTAAAACGTTCTGTATAAATCGTTTGTAAAGTATCTATGTATTTCCGTTTTACTAAACGTTTTTTCGTGTATTTTAGAAATTTGGCCTTAAATAGAGCTCCAGATACTTATGTTAAACTTCACTTGGTTAGCAGTACTGGTCAACAATTGGGATACAGTAAAACGACAGTCCGAAGGGGGCAACCAAATCCACTCTTCAAGGAAACCTTTATCTTTCAAGTAAGTCTATCTACGATTAACTTGTTTTCCTTCTCAATTATACTACTATACGTATTCCTGTTCAAGAAAAATAACCTGTTTGAATTACTTACATTTTCAAGTAATATGTAGAAAGAATAACGATTTTTCATTCACGAAAAAATTTCAAATGTAACATACAAAATAACGGCTAAATTTTACCAAAAATCTGATTCAAGTTATTCACTTAGAAAATTTGAATAACAACCATGTAAAGTGGAGAAAAACATTCTACTAAAAATTTATGCAAACTTTTTATAAAAATATGAAATGCTATCATTTACAATGAATGAGTAAATCCCGACAGGTATTTATTTTTTTAATAATTCGTCTTCCCTGAATCAATTTTGTTGCCACATTGTAGGTAGCTCTGTTTCAACTGGCAGATGTTACCTTAATGGTGTCAGTTTATAACAGAAAGGGGGTAACAAAAAAGAAAGAGATGGTGGGTTGGTTTAGTTTGGGTTTGAATTCGAGCGGTGCCGAAGAATTGGCCCATTGGATGGATATGAAGGAGTTCCAACAGGAACAGATATGTCGATGGCACATACTTATTCATTCTTAAATAGTATGAATACATTGATTAAAAAAGGACCTTTTACAACAAGTACACTGAACGTATATATTTATATGTAAACGTATTAATAACGTCAAAATGTGCGCCGTTTAATCGGATGCTTATTTCCTCTAAAGTGTCTTAATTGTAATCAAACTTACGATCTTTATAACACTCGTTACTTAATTGAACGACCTTTAAGACATTAATGATAAAATATGTGAGTACTTACTATAAAGAAATGAAACAGAAAGGGGCATCGAAATAACGGTCTTTTTCCAAAAACATTATTTTTTTTAATATTTTACTTATTGATGTATTTTCCAATTTTCTCGCTTTATTTTACGTGTTATTAAATTATACAGGGACCATTTTTTATCGGTGAAACTGAGATTAACTGCAGTTGATTTTTCATTTTAGTCAGTAGTAGAAAGTGGCACATTGTCTTTTATATCAAATGTATATTATTAAAAGGCTAATTTAATATTTTAAAATAATTATAACGCAATTTTTTTTTATATTATTAACATTAAATGTATCATTAAAATATATAATTCATTATGGTATAGTTTTATAATATGTATTTGAAATTAAAAATATTAACGCGCTTGCGCAAAATAATCAATATGTGACTATAGAAATGATCAGATGGTTAGTTGGTTGCATAAAGTTATGATTGCATATGTGGATGTGTGTGGATATATCATGGATGTATTTCATAGTAATTTAACGTAATGCAGGTTTAATATTTTTGGACTAATGTATTAATTGACCTTTAATGCTTTGGTTAATTACCAACATATCGGCAGTATTTGTTATAAAATACAAAATATTCTTCGATTTAGTCTATTAAAGTAAATACGTTTGAAAACTTGTCAATCCATGGAATAACCTCAAACTTGTGAGTCAAAAGTTGAGAATCACAAAGAAATTATTTAAGAACTGGAATTAAGAAGATAAAAGGTAAAAACGTATGTAAACCTAACAATTCTGGCAGCTAGGGCTTTGCCTTTTCTAAAAAAAAAAAATGGATGCCTCAACTATTGTAAACTTTTTAAAAACACAAAAATTTAATGATGAAGGAGTATCTTCGATAACTTCTCAAGAACAGATGACAGTAGAAAAACAGATACTTAATATATACAGAGACTTTAGTTTACGTTGTGAATTAGACAAAACTTTACCTAAATTGTTGAAATGGGAACATGCAAAATTTTTGATTATGTGCTTATCCAATTTACCTGGAACATATGAATGCTTAGATGCTAGTAGAACTTGGATGTGTTATTGGATATTACATGCATTAAGTCTTTTGAATATAAAATTGCCTGAAGATACTAAAGATGCTGTGATTGAATTTCTCAAAAAATGTCAACAATCTGATGGTGGTTTTGGTGGAGGACCAGGACAGTATTCTCATCTTGCTACAACATATGCTGCTGTAAACAGCTTGTGTATAATAGGAAGCCAAAAAGCATATGATGCCATCAACCGTAAAGCACTGCAAAAGTTTATGTGGAACTTGAAAACTTCTGATGGTGCCTTTAGAATGCATAGAAATGGGGAAGTAGATGTAAGAGGTGCTTATTGTGCAATTTCTGTAGCAACACTTACAAATATTTATACAAAGGAATTATTTGATAAAACTGCAAATTGGATTGTCAGTTGTCAGACTTATGAAGGTGGTTTTTCTGGATTTCCCGGAACTGAGGCACATGGTGGATATACATTTTGTGGTATAGCAGGTTTAATTTTATTAAATAAAGGTTGTCTCTGTGATTCATCAGCCCTTTTGAGATGGCTAGTAAATAAACAAATGAAATTAGAAGGAGGATTTCAAGGAAGAACAAATAAACTGGTTGATGGCTGTTACTCTTTTTGGCAAGGAGCAATATTTTCATTAGTAAATGTTTTAATTAATAAAAACAATGCTTATCATTCATGTCTCTTGTTAAATGAAGAAGCTCTACAGAGATATATATTGGTATGTTGTCAGCATAGTGGGGGTGGTCTTTTGGACAAACCTGGAAAACCAAGAGATATTTACCACACTTGTTATACCTTAAGTGGTCTTTCAGTTGCCCAGCATTCCAAAAGGACAGCAATTATTATAGGATCCTCAGAAAATGAACTAGCTGAAACTCATCCCCTGTACAATATTACCCCTGATATGGTTTTAAAAGCATTGGCTTATTTTGGACAACTTGAAATACCAAATACAAAGTTAGACTCGTGACATTCGTTTTCAAAAATAAGTTGTATAAAACTTTTTTTCATTTTTAAAAGGTTTCTTGATTTAAAAACATTAAAACTGTGAATATTAGTAAACATTAAAAACATAATTATAAAAGTGCTTCTTTTTGTTTCATCAATAAAGAAAAGTTAATTTTTCTGAATTTTTATACACAATATCACTTACACACTAATTATTTGTAATGCCTATAAATATTATTCTCTGATAATGCCACTTTAAAGGTAAAAGGGTAACTATTATGTTTATATATCCATAATAAAAAAAGAAATATTATTTTTCAAATTGAAATTAAGATTCATGGAGTTACAATCTATTTAAATAGAATAGTTTCTCATTTAAATATTTTTCAACTTTGCTTTTTTTAAGAACCTTTAGATATCTATTCTTTATGGAGAAATTAAACGTAATTACGTATTTAATAATAAAACGACAGCAGCCAAAGTTGTATGTAGTGTTTGGGCGTTTTGTGATACCTAAAAACGAATTTGATTGATTGAAAATGGCACAATTTCAACCTGTTATTATAATTAATGTAAATAACGATTTTGGGTGTTATGCAAATTTTTAATATTTGTTAAATGTTTATTAGAACAACAAGATAACATACTATCTATAAATTTGATGTAGTTTGCACAAAAATGGGTAAAAGAACGATAACGAATTTTCTCGGAACTCATTGGTATTCAATTAGTACTGTTTATATATTAAACATAAATATAAACGTACTTAATCCTTACAAAAATTATTGTTGAAAACAAATTTATTACGCTTATGATGATATTTACTTATATCATTGCACATAACTGAAGTATATAAAAATTAAATAAAATTCCAGTAAAAAATAAATACGTACTACTTATATTTTTCATTTAAGAAATCACATCGATTTTGATGAACAAATAATTTTCAAATATATATGAATAAATATTGTTTTATATTTAATATCATAAAACTTACATTAAATTTTTAAATATTTCAATTTTCTTAAAACTTCACTAACTACCTTCAGGTAATTACCTCTTTGTGCTGAAATTATAATTAACAAAAATGCACAAATTAATCATAAGCTTGATAAAAATTACTTTTAGAAATTACCAATACGGTTCATTATCTAAAATGGTGGATAAATTTTGCGAATGTACTTTGTGAAATTTCTTAATCCATCAAAGTAATTAACCCTATACTCTATTTACCTTTATGATAATGTAAGGTTGTACTTGTTATAAATTTTGTATGCAATTTACTGCGTTCATATATTCTTAAAAATTTAAAGTAATTTTTAAGTGAATATTTTAAAATTTCTGAAAATAAAGAAAAATCGCAAAATAAAATGATCTCTTTCTTCTAAAGAAACCATTTTATTTTGAATATTTAAAGATAAATATATTTAAGTATATGAACAATTTTTCTGAGTATTTTAAAAATTGATCATAATAAGGCATATTTTTAATGGCCTTATTACTTTTGTAGAGCAATTTTTAAAATTCCTCGCAGTTATTGGTAGTTTTTTATACGGAGATATTATTACATTACAAACAGAAAATTGTATATTACTAGAAAATTTGAAAACTGCTGGATTCAAACTTTTTCTACTGTTATTTTATTTCAAAATTGAATTGCTAGATTTAGCGATATTATAAAAAATGTAAAGGTAAAACAATTAAAAGGTATTCAGTAGAACTTAAAAAAGATAAGTGAGGAGAGTATACAAAAGAACAACATTTATTTATTTTTCAAATTTTACACGGCCTACGAAATGATAATCGTTTTATAAGTATGTAATGATTTTTAAACTCTTGAAAATTAAAGTTTTGAAAATACATAAACAAAGTTATTCCTGTATAATATTTGTTTCTCTGGATACATTAACAATCTATAATTAAAATTAAATAGAATCTAATTCATATTTAAAATATTCCAATACTATTGTACTTGAATGAACATTTGATGTTTATTTATATTAGTTTCTCCTGAATCTTGTCAATAATTGTGAATGCTTACAAAATGTTAAACATTTTTATACTTTATTTATCTTATGTAGAGCTGGGCAAGTCCTTACCTAAAGAGCTCGAAGTCCAAAGCAATGAATTTTCGCGACTTGCATATTAATATCTAAAGTTCTACCAGTTATTAGTAGTTTTTGTAATTTGAAGTTAAAGTGCAAAAAGCTTCAAGCACGTTGAAAGAGCTTAAAATATTACTTACAAGACACTTATAAAATAATTCATTTATCAAGCTCCAACTACATTTTAAAAGGGTTTGAAGAACTCTTTTAGACTCAAAGCACAAATTCTTTGCTCAGCTCTTATCTCATTTACCCCATGTTTTATCATCAGATTTACTTACTGTAATGCAACATTTTACATTTGCATAAAAGTTGTTATAAACAGCACTTTAACATAAACTGCACCTTCTTTATACCTCTGAATATGTTGGATTTTATACAAAATAAATGACTACATAAAAGTGTTGTTTATTAGAACCAACCAACAACTACAAATTTAGTAATCAAGAAGAATATTCAATTTACTGTTGGAATTATCTTATATATCAATAAGATAACTACAAGTTCTTTTTCAACATCTATATTGAATATAATATGACTACCTACTTTAAGAGTGTTTTTTCTAATAACTATCAGGCCTTGGAGGTATCTTTTGGTATCTATCTTCTGCTGTACGTTCACCAGCTCGATACTGCCGAGTTCTTTCCTTCCTCATTTCCAAGGTGCGTGCATCCTGTTTGTGTCTTCCAACACACTCTTGGAAGTCACTGATAAGGTCTGCACATTTTATTGTACCCTTGTCTAAACCATAGGCCTCTAAACAATTTATTACCTTTATTTCAAAATCCGCACACCGACCATACCACTGATGGGTGAACATATAAGGAGTTAAATCGGTGAAAGGGGAACGGAAGAACGGTGACAAAGACATTTTAATTTAAGGATATGGTCAAATCTGCAAAGAAAAACCTGCATTACATAATAGATACAAATGGTAAGATTCAGATCAGTTAATAGAATACAAACTAACCGTGAATATTATTTCAATAAATGATAGTATTTTTAATAAAACGCAAAACTTACAGTATATTAAATTTACTTTTAAATAATCTATTTATTTATGTAAAGAGGTTATGTCAACCCTAGATGATGATGTCAACTATAGTGTCAAGTTTTTATCATAGATAATAACATCTATGTTTTTGTCCTAGTTCATAGATTAGTCCTATGGCTCTAGTTTTTATATAAATCATAGAACTACCGACAAATTATTTTCATCTTACAAGTTCACTTCCTACTAATGCTTCCTAAACAAAGTTCATTCGCGAATATTGTTATATAATTGTTATTGAATATCAACATAGATTAGAGAGGGAAGGGGGTGCAATATTTTTATTTTTTACATTATGTGACACGAATTCACACCACGTTAATGTAGGTGGGTAGTACATGCAGAAACTAAAGATTATAAACTCAAATTTGAAAGGTTTAAACTATTTTTACTATGAAATTGACGTTTCATTCTCTGTTTAATAATAGACTTAGGTTAGAGGTTAGAGTGTGTAAAAGTAAATTTGAGGGGTGAAATCTTAGTTTTAGTCCTAGATGACGATTTTAACATGTGTTTGTATTCATTAAATTTGAAGAATTTGAATCACTTGGACACTTGTTAATATAATAATAATAATTACAAGCTGTTTGTCAAAACTATAGTCACGAGGTTTTTGTGAATAAATAATTTTTTCATTTATCGTTAAGATAAATTATCACAATGTAAGGCCGAATCAATCCAGTATATGCAAGGTTTATTTAAATAATAGTTTTATGTATGTGATTGTTGTAAGGTAAATAAAGCGTTTGTTGTTTTTCTACAAACTACACAAAGGGGCGATGGATATGGAGATCTTCGAGATCTTCTATGTACAAATGATGACATTCTAAGGACATTTCTTTTGGCAAGATACTATTAAGTCTCTTCCTGGAATTATTTTGGTAAGATCTTAAAACAATCTTTCCATTAAGTAGATATAAATAGTAAATACAAAAGGTCAAATATAAGTACCTAATCAAGTTTTTTAACTTCATTGATTATTAACTATTAGTTCTGTTGATTAAAAAATTTAAATGCACATGATAATAAAATGATTAGTAATTGAAGACATTCAGATAGTTTTTTTGTGTAAATATTTTACAAAGTGAACTTTGTCTTAATTTTGCTTGTCCTTTTTAATTATTAATTCTTTTATACTGTCACCTTTTTTTGTAGAAAACCACAAGATGAAGTAGTTGGCTACTTTTTGGGCATTTTAGGAGTTTCTAGGAAATGATTATAAGAGGAACATTAATAATATTTGCGAGACTTAAATTGGTTTATTAAGTAATAATTTTAAATACTTTATGAAAGTAACATATGTCTGTATTTCTTTATTTAAAGTAATAAGTATAAGTAAGTTTTATTTAAAGTAATTAAGATGTTTGTTGCTTTTCTAGAGGCTCCACAATGGGACGATTGATGGATATCGTGAAATCTTTTATGCAGAAACGGTCACATTCTGAGGATATTTCCTTAAATATATAGTTCCTTTGATAAGGCACCTTTTGAAATGCACTAGGGATTGCTTTGGTAAGATTTTGAAATAAGTTCTGCTTTACAACAGAATATTAAAGGTGCTAATTGAAGTTTTTAAATTTATTTAATTGTCAATTAATAGCTTTCTTATCAAATACGCCGAGATCATTTAGAAATTATAAAAGCAAATGAATAAAAACTGAGTATATTTGTTAATGAAATTATTGGTTAATAATTAAAGAAATTTAGGACGTTATGAACCTTGATGTTTGATTTCTAGCATTTTCTTTAGGTAATGTACATATTTATGTATTAACAATATTAATTGAAGACAATACAAGAACTACTTAAAATGTTGTAAATTAATTAAATGGGTATTTAATTTTCAAAAACTTCAGAGCAGAACTATTTTATCTAATTTCTGTTCAATAGTACCGGTTGTCGTTTATAGCACCACTACATTTTATAGATATACATGGTTATTATCTGTCTCTGTCATTTTTGATGCGGTAGATGATAATCTATGGATAGATGACCAACGCCTGGTCGCCATTTTATGGTTTCCAATTTTAATTAATTTTTGTTGTGTGTTTTTACTTAATTGGTGATTAATTTATTTAATGGTGTGGTTAATTTGTTTCTTTTGTCCATTTCTACAGATAGGCCTACATATGATAGAAAATTAAGGTTAATTTTGGACATCATGCTGCTGATCATATGGCTACAAGGATAATTAATGATATAATTTAATGTGCATTTGGATTGCTATTTGCATCTTCACCTTGCAACATTAGGCAGTTAATATTCGACAGACGAGTGAAATAAACTGGTAATTTACTTGGAATCTACTGAAACAAGAAATTGTTCGCAGATGGTAATGGTATTTGGTTTCCTAGAAGTGGTTTACCACTAACCATCACATTCTTCACATAATAATGGTGAGAACAAACAAAAGTTAATTAAAAATTACTTGTTACTGATCTATTGCCACCGTATGTGTTTCAGGTCTTCGTTGGAGAAGCCAAAGAAGATCAATTCCGTAGTTAGATGCTTATTTATATGAATTGCTTTTTTATTTTGCATGCTTTTATTATTTTGCTTGTTCTCTTGCTTACCTCTTCGCTTTGCTTACTGCAATTCTTACTGTCACGCTTTGCATTTACCCTACATGATCCGCAGGATTCAACGTTTCGTTATCTTGCTTGTTCCTTCTCATCCATGGTTCGAAACGGAGGCCTTCCCGAGTGACTTGCCATGGACTTAGCTTTTTAGTTGTTCTTTGAAGTGTCTTATATACTTCACGCGGTCTTATTTCTAACGTCACTTCATTTCAGACTGATTGGTGTGGGTTATCTGGAATAGAAGCAATAGGCGACTGCCCAGCTCTCTCAGACGACATCTGTCCAATCTTTACTACCAAATTCTATTAGTTTTTGTCGTTAATCCTTTGTAGTTTAGTTAGTTAATACGCTGCACTATTCGCTTACAGGTAAAGGACACCGATTGAAGACTGAGAACATCATACTTTATTCTTTTTCATTTATTTTCTATGTATTCTTCTCTTACAGGTATTTATTTGTATTTACGAACTATTATCTTAATATTTAAACGATATATTTGTAACAAAAAAGTCCCTCTGATACTCAAAACTTTTCTAAATTGTCTGTTTGGTAAAATTATTAAAACTAAATATTCGATTGTGGAAGCCTTAACTTGTTGAAACTGATCCATATTTAGTTAAACATTGTTGTGTCAACAATAAAATATTTTTCTTGAAACTTTTGTGCTTTTAAGTTTAACTAAATATTAAAACTAAATTCAATTTTAATCATTACAAGTATATTGGCGGATAAGGGTTGGCTATAAGGGGAGATTGTGGAGGCCACGAAGTATTGTAGGGGCTTTTTTAGTCCAAAAATAACATTTAAATGATAATATGAAAGTCTATGAGTTTTTCGTGTTGTAGTAAATACTAGAAAAAGGCGGAGGTTATTTGTAGTCGTACTGAATTAACCTTTTCGTATTGTTGTACATGTAGGAGTATTAATTTAACTCATTTTAATATACCTGCAAATACAATAATATGAGAAAACTAATCAAGTGCCACAAACAACCACCTGTTCTCTCTTTTTTTAAGTATTTACATAAAGATGTAACTGTATTTTAATTTGTTGTGTATTTTCTCTTTAATTTATTTGGTTTTGTACTTTTATATTTATCTAATAATCGAAACTTAATTTGTACAATTACTATTGTTATTACTTTCACGATAATTTAATAACCTACACTTTAATGTATTATGTAATATGTGTTATTATATGAAGATTATAAATATCATTCCTGTGGTAAAATGAAAATAAATGGTTTCATTAATAAATCAATTAAAATGATATACGTGTTTTTGTTAACTATATAAAACTAGTAGACATTTCATTAGTAAAAGATTCTTCCAAACCACTAATTTGACCAATGTATATTTCTCAAAAAGAGCTTTCCCTTTTTATGCTCTCCTGATGCAAATGTTGAAATTTCTTCAAAAATTTTATTTTCCGAAAATACCTCCTGCGCCTTATGCTCTCCTGATGCGAATGTCAAAATTTCAATTTTTTGGTTTATACGAGGACTGATCAAAAAATAATGTGACAATCATATTTTTCCGAAAATACCTCCAGCGATTTATGCTCTTCTGATACAAATGGTCAAAATTTAAACAAAATTTAAATTTTGGAGCTTATACGAGGGCTGAACAATAAATAATGTGAATCAAATTTATCCGAAAATACCTTCTGCGACTTACGCTCTCCTAATACAAATGGTCAAAATTTAAGCATATTTTCAATTTCTGGGCTCATACGAGGGCTGATCAATAAATAATGTGAATCAAAATTCTCCGAAAATACCTCCTGCGACATCCTCTGATACAAATAATAAAAATTTAATCAATTTTTCAATTTCTGGACGTATACAAAGTGTGATCAACATATAACTTGATAAGCATTCTTTATTTTTAAATTAATTTTTTTTATGAGGGATAAATTACAACAATTCTTAACATCTCTAAGTTTATTAATAGTCAATTAGGGTGTTACATTATTTTTTTAGCAAGATCTATACTAACAAAAAATCGCATAGGTATAAGTACAATACAGTTTAACATGATTTTATGTACATTGCATTATTTATCCATATATTTTTATAAGTTCGATATGATAACAATATTAATATTTAATTACAATATGATAAAATACCTGAAAGAGAAAATACACAACAAATTGAAATACAATTACATCTTTATAAAAGTTTAGATGTCTTTCATATTGTATTATGTAAATACTTAAAAAAAGAGAAAACAGGTGGTTGTTTGTGGCACTTGATTAGTTTTCTCATATTATTGTATTTGCAGGTATATTAAAATGAGTTAAATTAATACTCCCACATGTACAATAATACGAAAAGGTTAATTCAGTACGACTACAAATAACCTCCGCCTTTTTCTAGTATTTACTACAACACGAAAAACTCATAGACTTTCATATTATCATTTAAATGTTATATTTGGACTAAAAAAGCCCCTATAATACTTCGTGGCCTCCACAATCTCCCCTTATAGCCAACCCTTATCCGCCAATATACTTGTAATGATTAAAATTGAATTTAGTTTTAATATTTAGTTAAACTTAAAAGCACAAAAGTTTCAAGAAAAATATTTTATTGTTGACACAACAATGTTTAACTAAATATGGATCAGTTTCAACAAGTTAAGGCTTCCACAATCGAATATTTAGTTTTAATAATTTTACCAAACAGACAATTTAGAAAAGTTTTGAGTATCAGAGGGACTTTTTTGTTACAAATATATCGTTTAAATATTAAGATAATAGTTCGTAAATACAAATAAATACCTGTAAGAGAAGAATACATAGAAAATAAATGAAAAAGAATAAAGTATGATGTTCTCAGTCTTCAATCGGTGTCCTTTACCTGTAAGCGAATAGTGCAGCGTATTAACTAACTAAACTACAAAGGATTAACGACAAAAACTAATAGAATTTGGTAGTAAAGATTGGACAGATGTCGTCTGAGAGAGCTGGGCAGTCGCCTATTGCTTCTATTCCAGATAACCCACACCAATCAGTCTGAAATGAAGTGACGTTAGAAATAAGACCGCGTGAAGTATATAAGACACTTCAAAGAACAACTAAAAAGCTAAGTCCATGGCAAGTCACTCGGGAAGGCCTCCGTTTCGAACCATGGATGAGAAGGAACAAGCAAGATAACGAAACGTTGAATCCTGCGGATCATGTAGGGTAAATGCAAAGCGTGACAGTAAGAATTGCAGTAAGCAAAGCGAAGAGGTAAGCAAGAGAACAAGCAAAATAATAAAAGCATGCAAAATAAAAAAGCAATTCATATAAATAAGCATCTAACTACGGAATTGATCTTCTTTGGCTTCTCCAACGAAGACCTGAAACACATACGGTGGCAATAGATCAGTAACAAGTAATTTTTAATTAACTTTTGTTTGTTCTCACCATTATTATGTGAAGAATGTGATGGTTAGTGGTAAACCACTTCTAGGAAACCAAATACCATTACCATCTGCGAACAATTTCTTGTTTCAGTAGATTCCAAGTAAATTACCAGTTTATTTCACTCGTCTGTCGAATATTAACTGCCTAATGTTGCAAGGTGAAGATGCAAATAGCAATCCAAATGCACATTAAATTATATCATTAATTATCCTTGTAGCCATATGATCAGCAGCATGATGTCCAAAATTAACCTTAATTTTCTATCATATGTAGGCCTATCTGTAGAAATGGACAAAAGAAACAAATTAACCACACCATTAAATAAATTAATCACCAATTAAGTAAAAACACACAACAAAAATTAATTAAAATTGGAAACCATAAAATGGCGACCAGGCGTTGGTCATCTATCCATAGATTATCATCTACCGCATCAAAAATGACAGAGACAGATAATAACCATGTATATCTATAAAATGTAGTGGTGCTATAAACGACAACCGGTACTATTGAACAGAAATTAGATAAAATAGTTCTGCTCTGAAGTTTTTGAAAATTAAATACCCATTTAATTAATTTACAACATTTTAAGTAGTTCTTGTATTGTCTTCAATTAATATTGTTAATACATAAATATGTACATTACCTAAAGAAAATGCTAGAAATCAAACATCAAGGTTCATAACGTCCTAAATTTCTTTAATTATTAACCAATAATTTCATTAACAAATATACTCAGTTTTTATTCATTTGCTTTTATAATTTCTAAATGATCTCGGCGTATTTGATAAGAAAGCTATTAATTGACAATTAAATAAATTTAAAAACTTCAATTAGCACCTTTAATATTCTGTTGTAAAGCAGAACTTATTTCAAAATCTTACCAAAACGCAATCCCTAGTGCATTTCAAAAGGTGCCTTATCAAAGGAACTATATATTTAAGGAAATATCCTCAGAATGTGACCGTTTCTGCATAAAAGATTTCACGATATCCATCAATCGTCCCATTGTGGAGCCTCTAGAAAAGCAACAAACATCTTAATTACTTTAAATAAAACTTACTTATACTTATTACTTTAAATAAAGAAATACAGACATATGTTACTTTCATAAAGTATTTAAAATTATTACTTAATAAACCAATTTAAGTCTCGCAAATATTATTAATGTTCCTCTTATAATCATTTCCTAGAAACTCCTAAAATGCCCAAAAAGTAACTTACTACTTTCTGTTGCGGTTTGGTCATTATTTCCAGAGGAAAAAGAGCACTATAACGACCCTTTAATCTAAATAAAAAAAAGTTAACAGTGGAAAAGGCACACAAGAAAAATGAACACAAAGTTCATTTTGAAAATTTTTTATATATTACTATCTAAATATCTTCAATTTCTAATGACTTTATTATCAAGTGTATTTGAATCTTAGTCAACAGAACTATTAGTTAATAATAAAAGAAATTAAAAACCTTTTGTTTTTACTATTTATATTTACTTAATGGAAAGCTTATTTTAAAATCTTACCAAAATAATTCCAAGAAGAGACTAAATAGTATCTTGCCAAAAGAAATGTTCTTAGAATGCCACAATTTCTATACAGAAGATATCCATATCTATTATCTATCTCCCTTTATGTAGCCTTTAACTTTATAAAACAACAAACAGCCTTATTCATAGTCAGTTAGTAGTGACTACTAGCAAGCTACTAAGAGCGTACTAAGAAAATCGTATTCATAGTGACATTTGGTAGACTACTAAGCTTAGTAGCTACTAAAAAAGTTAGTAGCGTGGTGGCCCGTGTTTAAGTGGTACAAATACGATAAACATAACCTCGAGTGGTAAGAATACCACAAGAATAAGATGGAAAATAGAAAGGATTTATAAAATTGAATTGAAAAATTAAAAATCAAACTGGTACATGTCGTGTTAATTTATTTCAGTGGGCAGTTATCTTTTAAAAATTATTTCAATCGTTTTTTCTGAAATAATTACAAACTTTATTGAATTAACATCTAGTTTGTATATTTTAAAGTAAATTGCGTAATAATGATTCGTAAATGAAAAATAATTGAATTTATTAGTAATTTATTCAGGCTCAGAACATAAGTAAGTTTATTTATTTATTTGTCAGTAAATACATTCCACTGAGAGAAATAAATCCTGTTTGTAGACCGGACAAAATAAAGGTTGTTAATATTAGAAGCTGATTTCTTCCTTCGAGAACATCATTGCATTTTATACAACTCTGGGTTGTTTAAATTGTCCTTTATCGATTAGATATTGTTATATATTCTTCTTTGGGTATTTAGTCCTGGGCAGTTGATGATATATCCCATTGTTTGGATGGAGTTGGTGTTACAGTTTGTACATTGTGGGGTAGTTATTCATTAGGTATACATGTGTTAAATATGTATAGCCAATTCTGAGTATTTTTTGTAATGTAACTTCTTAAATTGATAATTTTTTCGATATTAATTGTTATGGGAATGTTGAACGTAAATAACAGCTACACTACTACAAAAATACGTAAAAGAGAAAACACACCAAAAACTCTTCCATGCACTGTATTGAATAATAAGTTAACTTAAAGTAAGGTTAGGCCGTTACACGTCAAAAATAGACGTTCAGTAGGTCATTTGTTACAATTTCGCGCCGTTGTCAAATCGTTTCGACGCAAACCATTCTACTAGCTAGTAGCGTACTAACTGACGTCTATGAATACGATGCAGATAGTAGCGTCTTAGTAGCTACTAGTTAGTAAACTACTTAGATCCTACTAAACTATGGGTTTTTTAATTTTGGTTGGGAAGGTCAAGGTCGTAAATTTAAAATTTGCTAGGTCATTTTAGTTTGTTTGCTTGGAAGTAATGTGGTAAATTTTCCCAAGACAAAGAGTTTATATTTGTCGAAATATAAGAATACTTCGGTTATTGTACATCTGTTTTGAAAATATTTCATTTAAAGCCGAACAAGGTTTTTAGTCACTGCTTTGCTGCCTTTCACTTTATAGTAACAGTACCGTTGTTTCGTGTAATTTGTGATCACCTCACTATACAGCCGTTACCACGTTACTATTGTCAATACGTTTATTCTTCTGATCATCATTTTACCGTATATAAGTTTACTTACATTCCTCATTTTGTCCTACTTTAAAATGACTAATCTTAATTTTGATTCGCAATTTCGGTATTTAATACAATGGTTTAATGAATGGAGTGAATTACAAAAATCCGATTTTCTTCCAATTATGGCCGAAAAATATTCAAAGAAAATTTATATAAATGGAATTGTGAACAGCATATCAGGAGTTGATTGCCAGGATAAGCCTATGTCCTTGTTTCAGTGCAGGGTAAGTTTTTGTTTAATTTGAAGACCATGTTGAAGACGTTGAACTCGACCATTTTTGTAAATAACCGCAATTAACAAAGTACCCCTACCAAGGTTAAAAATTTAAAAATGCTATAAATAATGCTAAAGTTTTTTTGTTTACTGTTTCCTACAATACTAACTTTCACACCAAAAGCAATTTTACCTATACTAATTATTTTATTACTTTAATTTACTTTAAATTATATTAGTCTTTAATTATGTAGTTCAGTAATAACAAATTTATTTTTCAGTAATGAAGTTATGAAACATTTTTTTAGGTGAAATTATTCAAGGAATGGTTTACTCAGTGGAACCCAGAACAACAAGATCGGTTTTTAAAGAAAATTATGGAAATGGATGAAACGTTTGCGGAAAAATTGAAATCAGAACTAGAAAATGGAGTGACTGAAGAAAATCACGATTCTGAAAATGTCCTGGAAGACTAAAAAAAAATCTTTGCAAAACAAACAACCTTTTGAGAAATACATATGTTAATTGTATTTACATTTTAAATTGAAATTTCTTACAAAAATCTTAAAAGATCTGTACTGATTTTTATGTGTTCTTTTTTGTATTTTTCATTGTTCCTCAACAGCATTTTTTAAAAAATAATTTATGGGAAATGCCATTAATATTTTATTATCTTGTGTAATTACAAAACTTTAAATACATTGTAATATAATGCAAAAACTTAACCATGCACTTTTTAAATTAATTTTACACTCCAACTGTAAGTGTGTGTACTTGTTATCGTATTAAATATCCCATTTTTTTATAATGAGCATGCGCTGATTAAGAAATGTATGTTTGAATTACTTTGAAAAACTTATAATGGCTATTTGATTTTATTAAGAAGTAACCAATATTTATGGCATTAATAACAGTGGGTTATTTTCAATATTTATTATTAAGTATATTAGAATATTCTCTCTTATAAAGTGTAATTAATATTTGGAAACATGTTTATTGTTCTGAATCTCTAACGAAGATTTTTTATTAGACTGAATAATAATAACATAATTATAGGCAGCTATTTGTAAGTGTTTAAAATGTGATAAATAAGTGGAGGAAGAGCTTATTTTTTTTTTAAGGAAAAGGGTTTATGACTATGTTAACAAGAATATATTATTTATTTTTATAGTTCACTAGCATCTACATAAATATATGATATTATGTTTAAAGTAATCTATTGTCACAGCCAATTTTGTGATTAAACATGAGTTACTTTAAACACCGCCTTTTATTTAAAATTATCAGTCTTTTGAGTGAGAAGGGGAGTGTGAATTTGCTTGGAGCACTTTCTGACAAAGTGCCTTAATAGTAGGCTGATTAAGATATTCAGCCTCTTTCAAAATCCTACGAATATCTCCCATCCTTCTGTGCTTTACAGCCAAAAGGTACGCACTTTTTAATTGTTTTGTCTCAATATAAGCAGATATCTAAAATAACCAGTGTGCTTTTTATTTTCCGTAGGAGAATAGCATGTTAAGATGTGAAACAAAAAGTGACCACAGAATCCATTTTGTATTAAAATACTTAACAAATTACTTCCCGAGTGAGTTATAATTACAGTAGGGCCTCGTTAATCCGGACTCCCACTTGTTCGGTGATCGCTGTAATCCGGCCGGGCAATGAGTTACAGAAAGTTATTAGAGAAAAAAATTTAATAGCGGAACATACAATGCTGACGAATGTGTCGGAAAATAAAAAAACCCGCGGGCATTTAAATCAATACGTCTTTCTGTGTTATCGTGCACAAAAAAAGCTTGGGTTACGAAAGACTTATTTCTTGGGTGGTTTAATTTAAAAATTGATTAAAGAAACTAAGGTTAAACGTGAGTTTTATTACCATTAAATATGGCATTCTATAATCCGGAAAGGGTCTTGTTTTTGCCTCTCTGGAATAACGAGGCCCTACTGTAGTAATTGTTTAATAATGTAAAATTGTGTACTATAAGAGACTATTTAATCGTAAATTTCTTGAATAAATTTGTTTGCAATGTATGTTTAAAATTTAAAAATCGCAACGCGACATAAATATAAAATAAAAGTATAAAGGAAAAAGAATGTATGTAGTACAAACCTTTGCGCTGCGATCAGTTACCAGTTTAATAAGACTGTCTAATTGGGGCCCCGTAGTATTAGCTTTGGTAAGGGTCTGAATTGCGAGAATAAGCATTTCGTCACACATAGCAGTAATGGTTGAATCACTGACCCCGCTAGATCTGATGCAATTAACTAATTGCGCCAATCCAACGTACCGTTCCGCTTTGGCCAACTGTTTACCAGATTGACAATAAACTTTAACTGGATTTAATTTGTAGTCTTGAATTATCCTGGAAAAGGAAACGATTTTGGTTTAAATATGTATTTTAACCATTCAGTAATTTACAAACATTTTTTTTATTTGAATCGTTAAAACGGTTACCTGAATGCAATGCCAAAGCCATCTTCAACATTACTCCCACAAATTATACAAAGGACAGCCAATTGTACTTTTTCGTAATATGACCCAAAAAGGGTCGGAATGTAAACTTTGGACTCCACAGTTTCTAAAAAAAAATTAAAGTATAATAAACAGGAACAATTTTTGCTTATACAAAGAGTCATTATTGCACATTGTATCTGAACTACGGACCGATTCCGCCATAGTGACTCGCCCTATATATATAAAAAAACTACTAGAACGATTTTAGAAAATTTACTGGGCAGAGATTTTTGGGGTGAACCAAAACAGTACGTATATGCAAATAGATAATCAAGTTCAAGCAGTAAATAAAACAAATACCTTTGTTTGCAAAGGGTAGTATTTCTGGCAACAGTTTCATTACTTCTATGCCGTTTGTTTCACATTCAGCCAAAAATTTTGTTACCTCAATTTGTCGCCAAATAGTGTTTATATGGCGATCAATACTTTTAGAATCGATTTTCATTACCAACGACGGGTTTGTTATACTTTTTGCCTCAAAGCTATGTTGTGAACTAGAACTTGATTTTCTCACTACAAAAAAACTGTGTAACTTCAATGTACAATCCCTAAATGGTTAGATGATTAATAAACGATAATATTAATTTACCTGTGGCTACTTCGACCCATTGCTCTTGTTCTAATTCCTGTTTCAAATGGTCCTGCGCTTTTTGGAGAAACTCCATTCTCGACATTAATTCTATATACGACCTTGCATCGCATTTGTAGAATTTAATAGATGTCATAGCAGCCCTTACATAGTCTCCCATAAACTGTTGTAGCTGATACAAGGAATGTAACATTGATTGTTGCTCAAAATGTCTGCATATATGTCTCAGGTAATTCTAGAAAGAACACTAGTTTAAAACATTATTAACAACAATCTACAAAAATCTCCAAATCTGTTAATTGAAATTAAAGGAATTTAAAAAAAAGTGCAATTTGAATACATTTTTTTAATTTAAAATGTTAATATTTTACTTTTAACTTACCTTCCACACATCAAGTGTTGAATCTAGTTTTGACATTTTTTCATGGAAAACGTTAATATTCCCATCTTTCAGACACAAAATATAAACTTCTATGAAAATTTCAGGTGCCAACCGATAGTCTAAAATGTACTGCAACGCCTCTTCAATTTCTTCATGTCGTATATAAAATTCCAAGAGACTCACATGTGAACCATAGCGAAACAAATAATAAACACACTCGTCATAAAAAATCGGATTTAATAGAGGTTTCTTAATTCCAAAATCAACGGATTTTAACGACGTATTAGTTTCAAATATATCACCATAATTTCCATCAATTATTTTGCCTAAATTTTGCAATTTACTCATAATACAAACTGGGTCATCAATCTGAGTAGAAACGCAGGTGGTGCTGCTGCTGTTTAAGCTTACAGTAGATGACATCAATTGGCTATGTTTTGTAGTAGCACAATCTTTTAACACAGTTGAATCAAATCTACAACTGTTCCCTTCTAATATTTGAATTATTTCGTTCAAAAGAGGTGGATTTCTACTGGGTTTATTATCAAAATTACTCCCTGAAATGGTGCAAGTTTTTTTCCTACTTCCCAGACTTTCGCTTAAACTACATGAAAAATCCAAAGAATTCTCATAATAGCTGGTTTTATCAAAACATCTTTGAAACTTTTCTCTAGCTGTTTTCAGACTTCCTGCTTTTAAGCAACTTTTTCCCCACGCAGCAAAAACGCCTACAAAACAAGCAAAAGTATTACACATTTATACCTACAAAAAAAATATTTAACTAATTTAAAAAATCATCAGGTAGTCGGAAGTTGCTATTTAATGTTAACAAACTTCTTTTTGATAACGATATTTACTCATTAAAGAATTCGCCATCGCAATCTATCCCAAAATCGCTAAAATACTGATCAAAACAATAATTCTAATTAATTAGTTATTTACCTGTGTTATCTAATCCAGCTTTGGTGGAAACTTCAAGAGCAAGATTCCATTGTTCATCTTCAAGAAGTTTATCTCTGAGTCTACGAATTGTTGGACTGTCTATGTAAGGGGTCTGAGGGTTAATAGAAGTGGAAGAAATTAAACGTAAACAGCCTCGATCAATTAGCAGCTCTAGTAGCTCTGCTTGAGAAAGAATACGATCTGCTAAAGCACTACCTTCATGTCCACTGTGAAATGATTGCATTTTAGCTGCTATTGCCAATGACCTACAAAATAATAATCATTTTTCATATAAATACATATTATTATAAAATTTAATCCGTTTATACTGTAAGATCTAAAAAAGTCAAACAATAAAAAGTAAAATTAAAACGTATATATGACTTACTTCAACATTTTAATAACTAAAAAGTAATCTATCTCTTGAGTAACTTCAGTTGGAATGGGATACAGCAATTTTAGTAATTTATGACACTGGTCCAATAAAAACCTTAAAGAAATAGAACTAAATTGCTTTAAATTGTTCATCATATATTTTCAAATACTTTACTTTGTATATTCATCATTTGACGAATGATATTTTAATATAGCTAGACACAAGTAAACACTTGGTGCATGCTCAAAAGAAAACTCATTTCTGACATTATTATTTTGAGATTCATTATCAGTTAGTTGCCAATAATCGTAATCAATCGATTTTACAGATGCTACAGAATAATTTGAAGGGCTATCATAGAAAGTTTGCTGGTAACAATCCTTACATACTCTTACTCTAATATCTCCGTATGTTGGAACCTTAAAAACACTCAATGTATTTTTCTTTTTAGGAAAATAGTACTATCTTACTGGCATACGTCTTGTTGAACAACTTCCACAAATAACCCTTCCACACCTTCGACAATGGTGACGACGATTAAACATGGAAAAAACTGTTTCTGAACAACACATACATTCAGATACCTAAAAAATACGTACGAAATAAAAATTAGGGATCTTTATAACCCCTATAACTTACTTCTTCATTTTTAACCCACTCTGATTTACTAGGGACATCATCCGGCATAAGAAAGTCACGCTTATTCGTTCCAAACTGTGAAGAATCCATAGATTCTATTAATTTGTTTTCTGAAAATGTTGCTGGAGATTTTAATTGTATAACAACTCTAAAGTCCAAGCTTTTTTCTGCATAGATTCTCAGTAATTCATCAATTCTTTTCCAAGAAATTTTATCCTCTGGATTGCATTCGTTAACACTTTGTTGTATAACTTTGATTACTTGGCCCAATTTTTCCAACATTGTATTCATTATTAAGACTTCAATTACGCTTAGTGGATCTCTGATTAAACACCAAAACTGCTCCTGTTCGGCTTCATCGAAGCACGATAAAATTTTTAAACTGATGTTGATATTCATTATCATTTCAGATGAATCGTCAATATTCGACAAGTAATTCATTAAAAATTCCAAATGTTCTAATTTACGAACATAATCTAATAAATTTATAAATAAAGTCTTCGCATATTCAGTGGGAAACATTTCCAAAATTTCTTTAACTTTCTTAAAGTCCGTTTCATAAACAAACAATTTTGAAAAATAATTTTCTGTTAAACTAACCAAAACTTCTTCTTGTGGTTTGTAAATTTTCAGAAACTTCAAAAGTAAATCAATCTATAAAAAATAACTTTTGTTTTACATGCCGTACGATTTTTTGGTACAGAATTTTGAAAATACTATTACCCGTGATGGTGTTAGTAGTTGCCGTACAACAAATTCTTGAGATGTTTCGCAAAGTTGAAAAACTTCAGACCAAGACATTTGAAAGTAAAGACACAACTAAAAAACAAAAAAAAAACGTAAAAATTATAGGTGCAATATAATATAACTTACCTGTTCGCAAAAATCTATTTTTTCACACCATTTCTCAAAATCGTCCAATACATCGCAATCATTCTTATACATTGAAATTTCATTTTTCATTATTTCAATACAGAAACGTCCTGGCCAATGTTTAAAATTATTTTTAATACAATTTTGACGGAGTCTATCTTCTTTTATGTACTTAACGTACTCGTAACTATTAGGCTCGAATTTGTCACTTACTAAATTAAAGAGAATATTATCCCTAAGACATGCAAGATTTGAATTTTTTTTAAGCTGTCTTTCGGTCAAACTCTGAAGGACATGAAATAAATATTTCCAGTCGGTATTTTTCAATTTTCCTTCCATAATCTCCTCTCCCGTTTCCAGACTTCCTGTGCTTAATTGGGAGCTAAATAAATAGAAATCGTTATTCCTCACAATACCTTTGTCACAAAAATGTTCTATTAATTCTTGATCTACTATATTATGAAGAACGGTGAGGTCTTGATTATTTTCAAAAAGTGCTTTAAGGTATTGTATCCTCTCAAGATTCGTAAAGTTGGTGTAATTTTTTATACGCACTTTACTGATATCAAATTCAGTATTTTCAACAAAATAAATATTTTTTATTAAATAAGCTAAAAGCCAATTTCTTTTTTGTATATATGCAAGAACTGCTTTATCGGGTTTGTTTAATTTATTTTGAGTATAAACTGCTTTATTGCTTTCAGCAGAAATAGTTATTTGAGGGAAATAACTTGCAGAAACATGGTACACTACATCAAGTTTCATTTTTGTAAAAAGTCTTTCAAAATCACAAGGCTCTAAGTTCATGTCACAGATTAATTTATTTATTATCTCGACCCGTCTGTGTTTTAATAAATCGAACAAGTTCGGATTTTTGCCCAAAATCGCCGACTCAAATCTATTCTGGTTCATATGGAAAACTTTGAAGAAAGCTTTGAGATAATTTAACAATCTCGTAAAGTACTTTAAACGTTGTTCATTTGGCTTGGTTTGTAAACATACATTTTGTATTTGTAAAAAGCATTTATACAGCTGTTTTGTATCTAGTTTAGAATTTGGAAATTTGGTATTGATATACTGAAGAAATATCTCTGTGGCATTAGATAATTTTGAAAAGGTATCCAGTTCATGCATGTACTTTGTCACATCCAGATCTATTTCTGACGTTAGCAAAATATATCTAACAGAAAACAGTTGCTGTCCGTCGTTTACTGAGCGAAAAATTTTCAATAAAGTTTGGCAAAATTCTGAATACGGAGTAACAACGTCAGAATTTAGTGTATTATATGACACTGCAATATTCAAAAGTTCTTCAGAGTCTTCATAGTTATCTGGTTGAATCACAGCCAAGTCCAAAATGTCCATAAATTTATTATTATTTGAATTTAGGTGTTGTAATGCAGGATTTTTATATTCAATAGAAGTTGTTGGGTCTTCGATATGTCGAAAGTTTTCATTTAAGTGAAAAAAATCGTTTATCAGCATAATAACATTGAACTCGTCGTTAGAAAATTGTTGATCTTTTGTTGACACCTTTTTTTTCAATATTCGTTCTAGATTTTCTTTAAAGTCACATAATCTTTCAACAAAGAAAATCTCTTTAGCAAGATCAGTATCCTGTAATGAGAATACCTAAAGAAATAAAATTGTAATTATTAAAAAGTATAATATTTTCCTCGTTTAAAATGTTTATATTAGATTAAAAAAAAAAACATGAAAAAACTCAAGAAAAGCAAGCAGCTGTCAAATTATATTGATAAACTTTCAAACCATGAATTATCGTAATTTAATAATTAATATATTTTTACTGCAAACTATAAACTTTATCGAGTCGTTTTGGCCCCCTGCATATGATGTAGATTTAAATGAAAATGAAACGTTTGAAATAGCAGAGGACACAGCCAGCGATACGAATAGTTTAATTGGCGATGAAGATGAAATGATTCGCGAAAGTGAAATCAAATCGCTAGACTTAACACAAAACTCTCATAAATATTATTTGTTGCATAGATTAACAAAGAGAAGTAATAGAAAATTAACACATATAGAACATAAGAAGAATTATACTACAGAAAATCAGCAAATAATTGTTAAAACAGAAGATGTTACTGAACCAATTTACGACTTGGGTGATTCTCAACCATGGTTTGGTGGCTTTGTGGATAAAGAAGGCTACTTAAAATCTGTAAGTTTAATAAAAAAGAAGCCAACTCAGTTTTATTTCTATTTCTTCTCTACAAAAGAAAAAGCTAATAATAAATCAGCAAAATGATACTGAAAGGATAATTTCGAAAAGAAACGACTTAAAATTAGATGATAAAACAGACTCAGACGACCAACCTGCCTACGATTATGAAGATTTTAATAAAGAATACAGAGATGAAATAGAAGTAGAAAAAAATACGAATCAGACATTTAATTACACAGAAATTAAAGAAGATGAAACAATAAACGAAGCAGTCAAATCAATTATAGAATTTAAGAAACCAAAAAATTGTACCAAGGAAGAAAAAAGGGGCATTGGTAATTTTTAAAATATAATAAATACCCTAAATATATGTTTTTTTTTATTTCTCATAAGGCTATGGAGCTTTAGTTTGCTTTATAAAAGATTTGAAAGGACCAGAATCAATTAAAGTGAAAACCTTATTAACACATCGAATTACGCAAATATTTATTGTTTCGTTGATATTGTATATGGCAATTGCAATACCTTGTTGGTGCCAAAGAGGTAGACAAAAAAATTGAATGTAATATTAATGTTTAATTATATTTTGATTTAAAGGATGGTGCTGCTGCTGTTTTCGATGTAAATTTTGTAAACCTGTTTTCCACATTAATGGAGCAAAGCAATTTTTAGCAAAGAATCCTCTGGGTATTTATCACACAAAGGACAACAGAAAGATTGTTTATAAACCAACCTATCAAGAAGAATATATTTACAAGCAGTTGAACAAAGCTTTAATGAAAGTTTAATAAAATTTGTATTTCGTTTTAGTTTTAGATTCTTGTTTTAAAAAAGATGAATTAAAAATTACCTTTATAACTTGATTGGCTTTTCTAAAATTGTTCTGCTTCAAACATATATTAATTAATGATTCTGGTGATGCAAGCATCCTAGAAATTAAATCTTTCTCTCTCGGTAGATCAACTAAGTTGTTTCCTTCTTCCAATACAATTTCAAACCTCCAGAATGCATCAGTAACACATTTACTTAGTTCATTGATTCTCTTCACACTCTCTGAACTCCTGTTGTACAAATGTTTGGGTTGTATTTCTTCAATGCAGGTTTTTAAAAATGTTAATAACAACCTTATCTCTTTTTCTTGACAAAAAAACATATGAGAATCTAGTTTTAAGAACAACAATACATATATATTTTCCAGAACTACTGTTTGCCATTTTATGTTTATAAAACTCATAAGTTGTTGTTTGGCCTCTTCAATTTTCAATGAAATAATATCCTTATGATTAAAGTTATTACATTCTGTAATATTTTTGCATAATTTCAAACTACAAATTACTGTATAAATGATAATGAAACATTTAAATGTTGTTGCATCAGTTTCATCATTTAGACTTTCCAATTGTGTTAGAATTTTAGGCCACAAGACCGATTCTGTGAGGTCCAAACTATAAAACAGAACTTTTAATAATGAGTCTTCGCAACATAATAAAAACAATTCTTTCAAGTCAACATCCTTATTAATTATTTTGTAAATTTCAACTGTTGTTTTTGTTCTCTTTATAATATCACAGTACAATTTAAAAAAGGTATTACTGTCAGATATTCCAGAATATAAATCACTATTTAATGCCTCTAAACCTTTGTTGGGCACATAATTGTTGGCTATGTTGATATTTTGCAATAATTCTATTTTGTGAATTATTTTTTCTGAGAATTCATTGTGTAATTTCTTATTTTCAATTACTTCTAACAACCAATGCTTTTCTTTTTGTAAACTGTAGTTGTAAATGGATACAGGTTCCTTTAGAGCCAATACTTGTGGGAATTTCTTTGTTATTTCTATTAAAAGAAGGCAATTTTTCTGAGTCACCAATGTTAAATACAGTAAATCCTCTCTAATTTTCTTTTCCTGAAGAATGTCATTTATGAATAAAACAAGTTCTTCATAATTATCTTCTTCATCAGGGATTTCATATTGAATTAACTCCATTAAGTCTGAACAAAATTCATTGTTATCAATGTTTCTTTGGGACCATTTCTTTATAAAATCCATTTGTCTTCCTAAAATGTAGACACACTATGCACAAGTAAAAAATTATAAACTATTAGTTAATATTGACATAATTTTGTAAATACAATATTCGCCAAACAAAGAATGTGGTAATGTATAATAGAAACATTTATCATTTCATACTAACACAATCTTAATAAATAAGCCAATCAAGTCATCCTTTGACCTTTGAATATTCATATTTAATCATTTTTTTTTTACATTTTTCTGATAATTATTATTACTAATACGAATTAATAATAAAATATTTTTAAATATATACGTAAAGTTCAGTATGCTGAATAAGAATGTATACGGTATACCCCTTTATATTATTTTCAGCGATCAAAAAAATACTGAAAACAACCAAACCCAACCCAAATCTATCCGAACCTAGGTACCAAAATGTTTTGTTTTTACATGTTGCTGTAAGTGCTTAATTTAGACTGAACTGTTAGTAAAAAATCTTTTAAAACAAGCCAGAACAAGCCCACATACACAACACAACATTTACCTGTTCAATAAAACTTATTTTTAGGTTAGAAAAAAAGAATTTTGATATGTGTTAGTAAACAAACGCATTAAAGCAAAATAAATCTTAAATAACATGTTTGGTGTAATCATATCTTTCGTTATCCCTTCTGCCACGACTCTGTTACATAGATTCCATATTAACACTTCTTCAACCTTGCAAAGTTACTTTCTAAAGAACTCAACATTCACATTGCTTGAGAATCGTACTCAGACGTATCGTAGTAAGAAAAATTTATCTACAACAATAAATTGTAAAAGCGTTGAAAAGGCACGAAAAATGGTAAGTTAATAAGGAAAACAATTTTTAAAAATTTTCCCTTTTCTTAGTTCAATGAAGTTATTGATTTTTAAAAAATTCAGAATTTTAAAATATGCTTTTAGGCACACAAATTAAGTGAACAGGAAAGAACTAAAGCACTAGAACCATTACTGCAAAGCGGTTGGTCGGTGGTCAACAACAGGGATGCAATTTACAAGGAGTTTATATTCAAAGATTTCAATGAGGTAACTATTTCATTAAGTAAATAGTAAGAAAAGTAATTAGTAATAATAGTAACATTACTCAATTTTTTGTACGTTAATTGAAAAAAGCATGAAATAGAGAAAGCAATAATCAATGTTGAACTGTTGAACTTTTTGAAAATAACATAAAAATAAAAATAAGATTAGATTGTCTTATCATCTGTTGATGTTCTATTAGGGGTTCCATATATTTTCAAGTTTATAATGTTGTAGTAACTACTCTCTCGTCAAAGGTATTTTATTACCATAAATATTTTATTTGTTAATTTTAAAATTAAATATGTTTTTAAATTGTTATTTATTATAAACTTATTGATGAACTCCTCCATCTAATTCTATATTGCTGAACAAGTTGAACAATTAATGATTTATCCAGTTGACAATTGTAAATGTAAATCATCTGGGCGTTTTGTGAAATGACTAGCTACGATATTATAATTCTTTTGGGATTTTTAATTAAATTTAATCAATTTTTAGGCGTTCGGTTTTATGACTCGAGTAGCTCTGCTAGCGGAAAAATTGAACCATCACCCAGAATGGGTTAATGTTTACAACAAAGTTCAAGTAACGTTATCTACGCATGATGTTAATGGACTAAGTACAAGAGATACAAAAATGGCCGATTTTATAGAAAAGGTATTCAAAGCTAATTAATCAAAAATAGGCTACAATAAAAAATGTTTACTACTAAATATATTACCCTGAGAATATTATGGATCAACTTCTGAATTAATAAATGTTATTGTACTGTTTTATTTTTGCTTGTTTAATAAATATATTGAATCATTCCCATTTTATTTTTTCAGTATTTGAGAAACTACCATATATATTTTTATATTAATGTAACTGTGCAATCTTAATAATACTGTTGTAATAAAATAGATACTTTAGACACTTTTTATTTAATGCCTAATTTCATTGCAAATGTCTATGATTGCAAATTGCAAACAGCAATGTGTTTTGGAGCAAATTATAACCTAATCTTTCTAACCCCCTAATTATGTAGTTTTGGGGCTGTTCTATTTATTGTATGTAAATTAAACTGTACCATTTAAAATGGATGTTCGCTTACAAGAAATAATAGATCAATTTAGTGATTTAACTGATAGTCCAGAAAACTTTCTTAGGTTAGTATATAATACACTTTTGTGTGAAAAAGAAAATTAAATTTTCTTTTCAGTGTTCACGAAGAAGTTTCCAATATTGCTAAAAGTTTACTTAAAAATATTTACCATTATACAAAGGATAAAGAATTTAAAGCACAATATCGAATTAATGCTTTACCTAAGTTAATTGTGGATGGAGTTGATGTAGAACAAATATGGCAACAAGTTGAACTACAAAACTCAGAAATTTTAAATGAAAACAATATTTTAAATATAAGCAGATTGCTATCAAGTAGTGTACCTTTGTTTGACAACACTTTAGCAAAGGAAGCTAATCAAGATATTGGTGAAGAACAATCAGACCAAGAAAGAGATTCTGAAGGAGACGAAGTAAACAGTGAAATTAATTCTCTAACAGATATTGAAAAGAAAAATGATAAAAAGAAAATGGAAGACTCGAACGAGAAAAACGGCGAAGAAGGAAATAGCAGTAATGAAAGTAATGATGGATCTGATATAAGTAGTAATCATAAAGAATCAGAGAAAGAAGAATTAACTGAAGAAAGTGGTAGTGAAAACGAATATTTTGACAAAGATAGGTCTAAAATAAATAACAATCAAAGTCATTTTAAAAAGTCAATAGTAGATGATGATTTCTTCAAATTAGATGAAATGGAAAACTTTTTGAATTCAGAAGAACAAAAAATCAATAAAAATAAAACTTTCAGTGCCGATGATGAAGATGAAAACTCTTCTGGTGAAGAAAGCATAGATTTCTTTAAAACTGAAGAGCTTGAAGAATTAGAAGATAAAGAAGACCCAAGTTTAAAAAATCCCCGATTTAAAGATTTCTTTAAAAAACAGGAACAAGAACCAAGAAAAGAAAAAAGAAATAAATTTTTAGAAGATTTAGAAGAAAATGGACTAATAGGGAATGGTGACAAAGAAAAAACACAAAAATCAAAATATGAAGAAAGGGATGAAAAGTTAAAAGAAAAAATCAAAGAAATTGAAGAAAAAGCTCTTCGTGAAAAACGGTGGACAATGAAAGGAGAAATAAGCGCTGAAAAAAGACCAGTTAACTCTTTATTAGAAGAAGTTTTAGAATTTGATCATGTATCTAGACCAGGTCAGGCAATTTTTTCAATTTTTTCTTGTATTGTTTATAATAACTATTTTAACTTATGAATGTATTTTTAGCTCCTATTATTACCGAAGAAGCAGCGCAAATGTTAGAAGATGTAATCATACAGAGGATAAAAGACAAAGCATTCGATGATGTTGAAAGAAAAAAGCGCCTCGTTGAGACCCCGTTAGAATATAAAAAAAAATTGGTATTGGAACAAGAGAAAAGTAAAGAGTCCCTTGCGCAAATTTATGAAAAAGAATATTTACAACAATTAGAGGCCTCTAACTCTGATCCTCTTAAAACTGAAGAAGAACCTGCATTACATAAGGAAATAAAGAGCACGCGACAGAAATTGTTTATGCAATTAGATGCTTTATCTAATTTCCATTTTACACCAAAACCTGCAGCTCCTGAACTTAAAGTAATTACAAATTTGCCTGCCATTAGTATGGAAGAAGTAGCCCCTGTTGCTGCAAGCGACGCGACACTATTAGCACCAGAAGAAGTAAAGCGAAAACAAAAGGGAGAAATTAAAAGTAAAGAAGAAAGAACAGTAACCGACAAAAAACGGCAAAGACGAAAGAAGAAGCTCAAACAAAAAATTCATGCACAAGAAAAAGCTAAACGGGAAGCGTTATCTAAACAAAATATCAAATCTAATAAACTTAATAGACATAAAAAAAAGACAAAAACAACGAAAGGCCAAAATATAACTAAGGTAAGGGTTTTGTTAGTTTCATTTAATTAACTTTCAAAGTTGTTTTTTTTTTTTTAGATGGACGAGTCATCTTCGGAATTAAAATCTGTTAAATCATCTAAAGCATTTTTCGATAAACTTCAAGAACAAGTAAAAACGCAAATTAATGAAAAAAGACAAGGAAAACGGCCCAAGAAAACGAAACAAACTTTTGACGCTAAAAAAATTAAATTGTAAATTTGCATTATAAGTTTAATAAAAACAAAATTTTATGAATCTAAAATTATTAATTAAACTAAATAATTTTATATATGTATTTCCAAAATATAACCGTAAACTGCACTGGTTACAAACAAGAAAACAAAAATCGTAAACGTGGCCAGGATACATAAAAAAAAACTAATATGGCACTTATTTCAATTTTGTATTTGTATTACCATAGCGAAAATTTAATTATAGGATAGTAAGAACTCGTACCTCGTAAATAAAGAAATTTATTCAGCAATCTAATAAATAAAATTATCTCCTACTTCTTTTACCTTTAAATGTGGGTACTCCTGAAGAAATAGGCAGTTTTAAGGCACAACTTGATTTACCAACTGAAGTTAAACCTAAATATCGCGCGACTTCTTGTAAAGCCTTTACTGACATTCGTATTTCTTTTCCTAGACTTTCTAAATCCAATTTATAATTGCAGGCAAGGATACAAAGAACTACCACATACCAAATTGTTTTATCTCTCATGGATCTTGAACGAGTCCTAAAATTTAAAAAAATGTGAAGTTGTTTTTTAAGTTTTTGTATTTATCTTTATTTACTAAAAAAAATTCAAAGTAATTTATTACCTTTTGTTATTAACCTTACTAGTATACCTAGATAATATATCCTCATTTACAATTTCAGAAAAAGGACACACCTTGAAATCTCTTTTAATTAAATCTTTTATGGGGCACTTTAAACAGTGAATAAGGCAGTCTACATATAAGAAAATTTTACACTTTAGTAAGGCATCTTCTGGCCTGCATTGTTTTAGGTCCATAATTTTTTCAGTTATAAAGGAGCAGGTTCTATAAAAATTAAATAAAGAAAATTAAATAATTACTACCAAACGTCAACATACTCAAGGTTATTAATTTCATTGTCTAAAATATCCTTTGATATTTGAGTTAAGGAGTTCAAAACTTCTGTTGAAATTAAATTTTCAAGGACATAGACATCTTCAATTTGCAATGCTTTCCTATTTATTGGTGGCCGAAATTCGAAGTTTTCTTTGTTATTAGCAATTAATTCTTCATCATTTACCTCTATATCTACAAAATGCTTATTTAAGCTTTAATCTTTATTTAAATACCCAATCATACTTGAAACTGCCTGTTGTAATTGATCCTTTGCATTTTCAATATTTAGTGTCATTTGCTCACGCTGTCTAATTGCCACTTTAGCACGTTTAGATCCAAATTGTTTATTAAGTTCATATAAAGAGTTTTCTTTGACATCATCACATTCGTCTGTTTGTCTTCTTTTAAGCATAAACGGTTTTAAAATGCATGTGTTTGTTTTAAACATTGAAACCTATAATAAATTAAACTTATATTTGATTGTATTTTTCTTTTTAATTTACAATACCTTTTTTGAGTTTTTCTTGTGAAGTAATAATAAGTTTTCATAAAGTATATCTTCCTCAATTGTTCCATAATAAACCATTTGATCTGTAGCAACTGCTAGTACCTTTTCTTTATTTGTACTTTCGTATAATCGACAAGTAAATGCATGCTCCTGATTTGGTTTCAGAATACCATTCTCAAACCTTACTATATGATGAAATGATTGGCAGAAATATAGAAATATATCAATTATATATATTAAGCATTAAATAATTTATCCAAACTTAATTTAATATAAATTCAAAAACTTACTTAAAATAGGAGGTTCGACTTCGGGATCAATTTTATCTTTAAACCTATACATGATTCAATTTTTTTCAAAAAAATAGTTTCACGAAATTTATACGTAGTTACTTTTATAATGAATTATTGTCAAAATCCTCAAAATTGTTAACAATCTTAAAACTCCCTTTGGACATTTATAGGTTAAAAATCTTAGGTTATCGACGTTTATTTCTTCTTCTTTTCCATTCTTTTCCTTTTTTCCGAAACAGTTATGACAGCTATTAATTTTAGTTGCCTTCATTTATATAATCAGATTTGGGCTCAGGGTTCAGGTTTCCAGAATAATTAAAAATCAGAACTCTTCTACAAAAAAAAAACAAAATAAAATTCTGTTCTATGATTGTTATAATGCTATTAAAATGTAAAAATTAAAAAATCTAAAGAAGTTATAAATGTGCATTTCTGTTATAAACGACAGAGTGGTAGTAGTTCACTTTACTTCGCTCAGTTTACAACAGTTTGTTAATATCTAATATCATTGTGGACCGTGGAGTGCAATTCTACAATTGCCCTTATTTTCCCAATTTTAATATTATTATTTGATTAAATTTAACAAAAAGTACGTAGTAAATAGTGAATTGTTGCTAATATTTTGTTCCATAAAATTCCTGCTAGTCATTTATAGCTGCAGCAGACGGAGAAAATAAGATATAAATAATGAATGACAGTGATAAAAATAAACAATACTTAGCAACGTGCCTATGTCTAATATAAAAAGGAAGAAATTTCACACTGCTATGTTAATACTAGATGTAAAAGTCCAAGAGGTTTTCACTTATTGATTCCTTTTTTTGGGAAAATCATTTTAATGCACTGAAGTTTAACGGTAGTGTGTTATAGTATCACCATAGCAACACTCACATTTATTTTAACAATGGGGGAATCTGTTTTAAGTGTAAACTTAGTGTTTGATAAGAAAGTTATGTGTATTCCTTACTCAACAACAACAACTGTTGAAGATGTCTGTATTGCAGTTTGTAAAAAGTTAAACATTGGACCAGTGGCACGACACTTGTTTGCTCTCAAAGTTAAAGACAAGCAGATTTTCTTAATGCCCTCTGCTACATTTACAGAGAAAAATCCATCTTATGACTTGAGAATTCGTTTCAAGCCTGCAAGTCTAGATAAACTAAAGAAAATAGATGTTAATGCATATAATTATTATTTTCACCAAGCACGCAACGACTTGTTGGAAAATAAAATACCTGACATTGTATTTGATAAGTGCAGAAGAGAACTGGTTGGTTTGGGTGTGACCGATATGTATAGAGTTATGTTAGAGAAAGATATAACAAAAGAAATTGTTGAAAATGATTACAGAAAATATATGCCTAAAGAAGTAATGAAAAGACATTCATTTTTTGTCAAAAAACCTGTAAAAGATACTTTAGAAAAAATAAGGCGATCTGGGCATGATGCATGGTAAGATATCTAGTATATTATTATTTTTATTTGTAATACTAATGGTAAATTTTCAATTAACCAAAGGTATGTAAAATCTGAGTATTTAAAACAGTTGGATAATATTGCTCCTGAATATTTGTGTGAAGAGTACAAAGCTTTGAATGACAGAGATGGATCTATATACAGTGTATTTGTTCGTGTATCACCTTACCATCCCACAGAGCCTGGAATTAGAATCTGTTTGGAATCAAGAAAAGATGTAAATAGCTTTTTATTCATTATTTATTTTATAATTTATCAATGTAATTTTTCAGCAATGGGAACAAATTTGTAAAATTGAAGATTTGTGTCACATTTCAATAAGAAAAGATGGTACTGTAGAAATAAGTCGCAAAAATGGTATTCCATTCTATTTACAATTTCCCTTACCCTTAATGTACTCTTTTGTAAGCCTATTGGATGGTTATTACCGTTTGACTTGTAAATGGACATTTAATTTATGTAAAGATGCCACTACTCCTTCACTGAAAAACTTATATAGCATGAGATGTCATGGTCCTGTGGGGTATTGCGTAGATTTAATTTTTAAATATAAATGTGTTTTGTAATCAAATTTTAAATTTCAGTGGGGAGTTTTCTTACTCTAAACTTGAAGAAAAAAGGGGAAATCATCCAGGATGTTTTATTCTTCGCGAATGTGAAACCAGATACAATATTTATTTTATAGACGTTTGCGTGAAAAATTGGTAATTTTTCTTAATTTTTTTTTTAATACGTAGCATAAGGCTTTTGTCTTTTAAAGCTCTAAACCAAAGACTTACAAGTTGGAAAAATTTCCCAATAATGAATTAATATTCAATGATGATCTAACTAAATATAAAAATGTATTTCAATTGATAAAGGCTTACAGTGACCCTAATGGCTCAATTTATCTACAGGAATGTCTTCCACCCTCAGAATATGGTCAGAATTCACAATAACACTATAAATAAGATAATAGCCAATGTTATTTATTTATAGATAATTCACATCTTTTACTTTGTCAAAATGAAACCTTGGTGGGCGATTCATTAACAGATGGGTCTTCTGTTAAAGGTTTAATACCAGCCAGTCCATTATGCATTAACAACAGAGACATACAAGTCTACAAAGGTAAGCATTTTCTTTGTAAAATTTGTAGCACTTTTATGTGTAAATACAGAAATGTCAAACAAGAAGGATGAACAAAAATAATTTGACATAAGTCATAAGGAAAAGAAATGTTTCAAAACTTAAGTAAAATAGTTATTGTTAATTTAATCAAGATATTTTATATTACTTGTAACGATGAACTTGGAAATTTAACTGATTTATCGCGATGCAAATTAAGTCATATGGGTTTGGAATATCGAGGGGATATTCGAAAAACGGAATCGGGTGTTCCTTGCCAGGCGTGGGATACAAAAAGGCCTGTTCATAAAGTGGAAGAGTCTTTTACGGATGACAAATTTAGCGATTTCTCGAAAAAGAATGCTATGAACTATTGCAGAAATCCCAGTTTACATCCTGATGGACCTTGGTGTTACTCCTTAGACAAGAATAACATAAACGAGACATGTATGTTACCATTGTGTTCATTTAGTGAGTGTAAAGCAACTGGTCCCGGAATGGAGTATTCAGGAAAACATAATCGGGGGTTATCAGGTAATAGCACAACTGGAGCAGAAAATATTAAGAATAGTATTTTTGAAAAGTGACATACAGTATATTTAAAGGTTTCTTATTTATTGATATTAAATTTTTCAATTTTAAAGATAAAATTATATAAATAAAATTCTAGATAGAAAATGTTTAAAGTGGAATAAAAAAAGGAAAAAAGTCAGACATGAAGGTAATGTGACGGAAATAGAAAAATATGCCGCATACAAATTCCCTGAAAATGATTTATCTGATGCAAGTAAATTTTGTCGAAATCCAAGTGGTGATGTCGGGGGTCCTTGGTGTTTCGTTGAAGTCGAAGATTCTAACGAAGTAGAGAGAGAATATTGTGATATCCCCTTTTGCGAAGACCAGGAATGTACCGTTTTCACAAAAAGAACGCCGATTTACTCGCATTACACAGCATTCGAAAGAGCCCAGAACAACTTAACTTTTGGATTAAGATTGTGGGATTCAGATTCCTTTCTCAATACAAGTGTTAAATTACTTCTATCTGTATTGGCTTTGCCGACAACCGGTAAAGAAGTAAAAGACTTGGGATTTGGAATAGAAATTCACATGTCAACGACAAATGCTGCGCTGACTTATGGCAATAAAGATGACGTGTATTATGAGAGATTGGAAAACCCCTTGGTTTCACATAAATACCAATTTTTTTCGTTAAACTGGGATAAAGGCATCATAACATTTTCTAGAGAAGGTGCTGTGGTACCCATATTTATGTCTGAAATACAAACGAAAAATAATCTACTCGGGTTTCATAAAGATGCGTTTTCTTACTATTCAGCAATAGGGGAAAATATCCAGTGGTCATTCCCGTTTTGTGACGATGACGTTTGTGACATTCAAATAACAACCTCGGAACATCATCAACAATTTTGGCCTCTTGGAAGAACTGATTTAGGCTTTGATCTTAAATTTTATATTCGAGCATTTCATTCGGGGTACATTTTGCTTGTTCCAAGTCCTGCAGTAGAATATCCTGCTGTAAAGATAATGCTAGACAAAAAAGATGGTTTCACCGAAGTTGTTTATTATCCTCGTAAAATGGAACCACCTAATGTACTGGTTAAACACACATTAGATGAATTCTTGCTTGATTATTGGAAATGGGCCGAATTCACACTTGCAATTTTTGCTGATAATTTGCAAGTTTTCAGCACAAGAGATATTGGAACTTTATTAATAATCGACTTGCGGCACGAAAGTATAAGACATATGCGTTGGTTTTCACCCGCTTCAAAAGATAATGTAGCGCATTGGACGTTTTCTTGTGCGCCTCCAAAATCTGCGAATCCCCCACCAGCATTTTTACCCGAATGTGCTCTGGAAGTAAATGAAAAAATATATACAGGGACTCAAGATTTAACTAATGAAGGAGTACCTTGTTTACCTTGGTCAGGTAAAGGTATTCCAAGCAAAGGTTTCTTCAAAGACAATGAAGAAGTGCTTAGAATGAGAAATTATTGTAGGAATCCCTTGAGTAAAGATTCAGGTAAATACTCATTGACAACTAAGTGTATAAATGCATATGTAGTTGAAAGTTTAATTAATGTTATTTAAAGGTTCTTATTGTTACACGTTTTCGACTACTAGAGAAATCGTAAAAAGTTATTGTAATATAAGACCATGCAAATCTCAAGAATGTAGACTGGCCGGAACGGGTAATGACTATGTCGGAAAACTTAATATGACTCGATCGAATCGATCTTGCTCAGCATGGATCAATACGTATTTCAATAGTTATAACGAAACTCTATTTGCTGATAAAAAAATCGAAGACGCTAAAAATTATTGCAGAAATCCCACTAGAAACCTGGCCGGTAGTAATAGATAGTATTTACTTCAACAATTATACAAATATAGCACTTATTATAGGAAGCTGGTGTTATACAAACGACAGCAGATTTAGATATGACATTTGCAATGTAAAAGATTGTGATAAACCTGAAGAGTGCATCGTTATAATTAGACAAAAAGGAATAGGTTACCAATTAATTCTTTGTCATTTTCATTTATTTATTGCTCATTTAGCTTCAGATATCCATATATTGCCCCAGTGGAAAGAAGCAGGCACCCACGGGGGGCTGCATTTTGCCGCGAAACAGTGGAATCCTGATCAGCAAATTGGCGTAGTTTTTGAATTTAAGTCATTAGAAAAAGATCAATCAATGAAGTTGGTTATTGGAGAAGAAGAAAATGAAAAAGTCCAAATGTATTATAACTCGTATTTGGTTAAAGAAAGGACCCTTTCCCATCTAGTGCATTCCGGCAAATGGGCGTCGTTTTGGCTACAAATTCGAAAAGGTGAAATAGCTCTTGGATACGAAGACGTCGAAACAGCTTTATTCGAATGGATACATGACTATCAAAACACAGCATTTGAGCCCGTATTTATGAGTTATATGTCTTTGTTCTTAAGTCCCCTTGGACTGTTTTTTAATTGCGATGAATGTCATATAGAAAACGTCACAACTTATGACTTTTTGAAACTGTTTCCCCTAGGACTACGACGGAAAGACAAGAAAGCGATTTACACTAACATATGTTTTAAATTACGAGGCACTGGTATTTTTAATGTGTTGTTATCTGCTTTGCCGGATGCCAGTTGGTATCATTTAGTCAAAATAAGTAAAGACGATGTATCAATTCATAAAATAGACTTTACCCAGCGTAACAAAATGGCATTATTAAAGTTAGAAAAACTTATTAAAAGCCCACTCTTGCATACAAACTCCTGGACGGATTTACAAATTTCATTTGATGAACAAGAGTTAAGTATTTCTTCGGAAGAGACCGTTTTGTTTCGATATAATAATAGTGAAGAGCCATTAGTGTTTTACTGGTTTTCTGTGGGATCTGAAAAGGGGTGGGTAGCTTGGGTGGCTAACTGTGTACCTCTCGACATTGATGGCCCTCCTTTAGACGGCAGTTGGTCCAAGTGGTCACCATGGCAATGTACCGTTACATGTGGAGGAGGTAAGTAAGAAAGGCTGCTTTTTGTATTTTACATTTTCTTAACTACAACTTAATAATCTAAAAGTTGGACAGAAAAAAGTATGCCTGGTTAATTGTTCCATCCCCATTGGCTTTTGTCAGTAAGAAAAATTCTATCAAAAGTACAGATTTGCAGACATGAAAATTTAATACTCTATTTAAATGTAAATATCTTAAAAATATACAAGCACTCTGTAGCGTCGCATTTTCTACATTTTTTAGTAAATTTTAATCTAAATGTCTAAACATTGACGATGTTTAAAGTTTTATTTTCAAACTGAAATTTAGACAAATATGTCCTCCAAATTTATACTGAATGATGTGAGCTGCAAGTTTGCACTTTTAAAATAACTAATCTATGCCAATAGGAAGGAAAAAATAATTACAAAAAACATCCGAATGTAATTGGTTCAATTATTTCTATAGGTGAAGGATTTAGAACACGAAACTGTACGAATCCTAGCCCAAACATATTCGGTAAACGATGTCACGGCTTATCGAAATCTACAGGAACTTGCAACGATTTTCCTTGTGGAGACATATCACCTACAACCATTGAATCTATTCAAAGGAGTCTGAAGACAACCAATATTAGTTTGATTGTAAATGAAGAAAATTCACTTTTAATGGACACTAACAACGAAATTGTGTCGAAAATACACATGGAATCACCTGAAGCTACGTTTATATGGACTTTGAACGGATTATTGGTGGAGAAAAACAAAAATCGATCTGTATTGAAGAACAATAGCATTTTTATATCGAAGGTTTTAGGAAACGATGTAGGAGTTTATGCATTTGTATTGAAGAGAGTAAATAAGCAAAAGCTTATAATTCGAACAATTACATTGGCAGTTGTATCTAAAAATTACGATATTTCTACAAGAGTTTCTTTGGAACTTATTTTACATTCAAAGGCAGTGACTTTGGGACATATTTATACTGATCTTTCCCAAAAATGGCTCTTAAATAATACAACTTACACGGATTATGGTATAACGACCCTTAGTGCGGTCGTTACTGAACGTATCAAGTCCTTAAACGTATCCCATGCTGGAGAATGGAGATGTGTTGTAGAACAATTAGAATTAGGTTTATCTTGGGTTACGAACATAGTTAAAGTTGAAGTCAAAAAGGCTCCTAATTTTTATACTCATCTAATGGAAGATAAATTAACTGCACCAATTTTTGGTAGATTTAAAACTGAAAAAAATATAAGAACAGCAGTGGCGTTATTTATTATTACATTATTCCTACTTGTAGCTTCGTGTACAGCATTGTATTTGTTATTGAGAAAAATTCCCACAAAAAAGATAAAGAAAAAATCGAAATATAATAGAAATAGAAAATTGTAATATTAATATGTAGAGCAAATACAAAAATGAAAAGACTGTAATAATAATAATAAAAACAAAGTTGTTAAATATACCATATTCAAGATTTGATTAATTGATTTAATAAATTATTACGATATTAAATTGAACTAGCATAGTTTTAAGTTTTTCACATTTTAGGTCATAAGAAACTTGGCTCGGAGGAAAAAACAATGGTTTACAGAAGTATGTGGAAATTAACAAAGGGAAAAAAGATTGAAGTTGCCATGAAAATTTTAAAGCATGAATATTATGAAGAATATCTTAAGGTAATTTTGAGTTAATCCACACTATAATAAATAATTCTATTAAAAGAATACCCATCCAATACTTAGTATTTATTGTTTGTTACATTTTGTTTCAGGAATTTTTGGAATTAGCTGGTCAGTGGGCATTTTTGCAATCATATGCAATCGTTAAACTGTTTGGTGTTACTTTAACAAGCCCAGTGTCAATGGTACTTGAATACATGAAATTGGGAAACTTGGATCAATATTTGCAGAAAAATAAAGCATCGTTAAAAGAGGTTGATCTAATTGAAGCAGCCACTAATCTTGCGTCTGCTTTGTGGCATTTGGTAATAAGTACCCACTGTAAAAACTAGGAATACTTTATTCTCCATTTTATGCAAATTACAGGAAGAAAATGGCATAGTTCACGGAAAAATTCGATGCAAGAAGTTGCTGGTCAGTTACCATGATGACAGGGTTTTTACAGTTAAACTTTCAGATCCTGGAGTTCGATATTCTTATAGTTCAAATGAGTAAGTAAATAATTTAAATATTGTAATTTACTGAAGAAATATTCCTTAAGGGTTCATTGGATACCAATTGAGTGTTATTCAAACTTGGAATTTGCCAAAAGATCAACAGCGGCTGATGTATGGGCTTTTGCAACGACTTTGTGGGAAATTTTTATGTTTGGAGAACAAATAAAACAAACTAATCACATAAACGCTATGAAGGTACATATTGTATAAAAAATTAAATATCCGTTAATAATATAAATTGATACATTTATGAATCAGTTTTACGCCAGTGGCAAAAGATTGCCTCAACCTGTCTCTTGCCCTAATGATATTTATCAAATTATGAAAGAATGTTGGGATGCAGACCCACACAGAAGGAAACAACCTCAAGCTATCATGCGAGATATTAAACAAATATTTTATCAAGGTATATGAGAAATTTTGATTTTATAGAGAGGAATGTTTCTAATTTTGTTTTAGTATTTAATTCAAGACGAGTTCATTCATATGCTAAAGTATTTACTTCCAAAATGTCTAAAAATTCTGGATCAGTGGCTAGTTTAAATACAAATGCTACAGGTAACTAGTTTTTAGCCTATACTATTTTTAACTGGTTTTAAAAAGAAAGATGCTTTTCATTTTAATCATGCATATATTATTGGAAGATTTTGGTGATTTTTGAATGGGTTTCATTTAATTTTCACTAAACACAGTTATTTTTTTGATTTATAGATAGCACATATGTTCTATCTAATGATGGCCTAGTATCTCTTTCTTCCATGGGCGAAAACGACAGCGATTTCATGTACGGATCTTCTACAAATGGGATCAGCTTAGAAAAAGCATGGATCCTTGGAAACCTGGATTATAGCGATGACACTGAATCGTGCGACGTTTCAACAATTTTATCCAATTTCGACTTTTCTGCCGCTACTTCCGCCACGTCGTTAAACAGTTTGAACTCTATGCAAAGCGTTTTTGAACTAGATGGTGATTGTAATGTTGTGTTACAAGGACGAATCGGACAGGTTTGGAATCCATTATCAAATAAAGTTTTATACTATTCTTTTGCATAATTTTGTAGGGATTTTATGGTGAAGTTTACAAAGGTACATTAGAATATTTAGGTGATAAAGATATCGAACCGAAACAAGTGGCAGTTAAAAAATTAAAAACATCGGCAGTGTCCACTTGTTTACAAGACTTTGAACGCGAAATAACGATTATGAAGGTATAATTAAATTAATAATCTAATTAAACACAAAAAAGTATATTTTCTTTTTCTATTATTAGAATCTAAAACACCCCAATATAGTGGAAATATTTGGAGTGTTGCAAGAACCTGAGATTTCTCTCGTAATGGAATATGTACCACATGGTTCTTTACAAAGCTATTTAAAAATTTATAAAGAAGTATTGACTGTTAAACAATTGCTCAAATATGCTTTAGATATAGCAAATGTAAGTTTATATTTTTTTTATCAATTAAAATCGTTAATCTATATGTTAATAGGGCATGGAGTATTTAGGTACAAAACACAATATAGTTCACAGAGATTTAGCGGCGAGAAATATTTTAGTTGTTGACGAAAATCACGTAAAAATTTCAGATTTTGGTCTGGCTCAAGTTATGGGACCAAACGACTATTACATACTCAAAACAAGCCGAGAATTACCTATTAAATGGTAAACAATATATAATTTTTTTATTCTGTTCAGGTGTTTCCATATTTTTTGTTTAAATATTTTGTAATTCTATTTATTAGGTATGCCCCTGAGAGTTTAAGAGATGGTAAGTTTTCATCTCGCTCTGACGTCTGGTCATTTGGGGTGACGTTGTGTGAAATGTTTTCATATGGAGAAGAACCTAAACTACCGAACGTGGAAGTGACACCTGCTGAACAGGAACAGCAGGCTCTATTAAATTCTTTGGAAAATGGAGCAAGGTAGTTAAAAATTATTTGATTTGACTTGCTTATTATTTCTACTTAGGAGCTGTTCACGTCACGCTAAAATTAGCTTTTTTTGACCCCCCTCCCCCCCGGTTATCACGCTGTGTCGCACTTTCTGTGACCCCCTGTAAATATTATGTCACTGAATATGATAAATTTTGATTGATAGTACACAAATTTTGATAGTCAAAAATACTTATTTTATTTTCATAATAAAATTTAAATAAATTAATAATTATCTTTTGTAACGAACAAATAAATAATATTTCTATTTATCAGAAGAAAGGATTCTGTAAAAAAAAACCTCACGTTGCCGTAGACCCCCTGTCTCCCTTGTCACATCTCGTCACACTCAGCAAGACCCCTCCCCCCCATGCATGCGAACGTATTTTATGAACGGCCCCTTAATAAATTTGGACGTTTTTTTAATGTACGTGTGTAAAGCTCTGAACACATAAGGTATTTCGGTCTGAGAGGTATACATTTTTTTGTAAAAAATAATGAAATTATATTCTGTATAGATTTCCTTGCCCGCCCATGTGTCCACAGTCTGTCTACGTACGTATTATTTATCCCTGTTGGACAAACAGCCCACATGATAGACCCACGTTTTCTCTTCTGTATGGTGAAATACAAGATATGTTAACACAATATTGATATCGTACAAAAAACAGCAATTAAAGCACATATTACTCGGTAATAAATATGCGTGTTAATGAATGTATAATCGCAGAAGATAATTTTATTGGCTTAATTTTAGGTTTATAGTATTAAAGTTTTAACCGATTTTTCAATTAATTGTGCAATAATGTGAATTTAAACTGTTATACAAGTATATTTATGACTGATATTATGGATCATTACTTTAATTTTAATACAAGTGTGTACAATTCTTTGTTAAATAATTTTTATATAAAAATGTTCAGTTCAAACTTGCAATTTTAGTGATATTTATATTAATCAAAAATCAACGTGCAATTTGTATTAAAAAATTATTAGACATATATTTTGTTAGTTTTAAAATAGTCTGTCATGTGATAAATTAAATTGCTGTAATTCATTGTAAACATTTTCAATGTCCTGTACAGAACGCACTATAGATGTACCTTAAACACTGTGATGTACCTTAATAACATGAAGTTTTACGTAATATGGTTGTGCCAAATTGATTAACAAAAAACTCAAAATTTTATATATGTATTACGTACAAAATGTATTTTTATCCTATATTATATATTTTGCCATTTCTGACACATTTTAGATTTTTATGCTTGTGACTTCATGTTAAAAATGTTTTCAACAAAAACTTTTAATAATAGTACAAGTAAATTGGTTTTATTTACATATGTGCCATACAATGTGCAATTGTAGCAATATTGCAACTACATTTTGCTTTTTATAATACGTTAATAAACATACAATCTTACAATGTTTTTTTTCTTAATGGTTTCGTAGACAAGCACTTAAAAAAATCAAAAAAAATTTTCAAAAAACTAGTTTATTTTAATAAAAAGTATAACAATTCGGAATGTATGGTTTAGAATAATCATAGAAAGAGCTCTTTTATAACAAAATTGGGAATACTCGATAGTATTTATTTATAGGTGAAGTGAAATGAATTCAATTATGGTAGTGTTTGTTACCTTATGTGTGTGGTAAATTTTTTAAGCGATTGCAAAAGCACAAGATGAATAATAAGAATAGAGATTTTCATATTACTGTTTAAATTGTATGCAAGATTTAATTATTATAGGCTTACACTTCTATGCCTTAAGGCAAAAACGTACTTTAAAGCTTAATGCAACGCTACTGTGTCTTAAACCAATAAATTAAATAACACTGACTTACAGCACACATTTTACTTGCAATTTTTCTTTTGAAATTCTCTACTACAAATGTATTATCAATTTTATGTTTATATTATGGATACACATAACATGTACAACGAAGTGTCTACTACCTCAAACTATTCCACTTTCCATTACGAAAATAGTAGTTTGTAACTGATCTGAATTAAATGTAAATAACCATTAAATGTATTCAACTTCAAAAATTTCAGGAGTTAGCATTTTTAGAGATACTATACTAAGTATATGTTCTTTAGCTTTAATTTTATATAAAAGATAAAATTGAAATTTATTCAAGATCACTACTGACATCTACCCTATCAAAGTAACTTAAAAGCCCCTGAAGACGTTTTTTAACCCTTTTTTGATCATCAACAGTACAACCTAAGAGAGCAGATTCAAAATTCTTATCTGTAGCTCCCTCGACAAAATGAGATGAACAGGCATTCATGTAGGCAATGCATTTAGATTTTGCACCCTCTGGGTCAGTCCTAACACTCATCACTAAATAATCTATTAAATTGTTTATTTGATGAAGAGCATCTTCTTGTGTCTGGTCACGTTGTGTTAATATAGTTAATTCTACTGTTGCACAACGATTTAATATACGGTCAGCATAACGTAATACATCATCACGCTCATCTATAAGAAAGTACTTACAATTACATATCATAAAACATTTAAAATATACTTTTTAATTGGTTGTTATGTATATAAAATGATAACGAGCTAGATGAGTATTAAGCAGATGAAAGCATTTACAGTGTAATATCATTGTAATTTGTACCATATAAAACCTAATAAGTATAAACATGTGTACTATTATTGAATCAAATGGAATTTATAAAATAAAACCAAAAGTTATGTTTCTCAATTTGTGCACTTTGCAGTTACAAAGTAGCTTTTAGTAGTACATCATTCTGCACCAGAAATTGTTTCCTACATGTTTTCCAGCAAATAAACAAAAGATTAAATCCACTTACTTTCATTTAGGTCTAACATAAGATCTGCTCCTTTAATAGAATCCAACGAAGCCAATAATTTATCACGCTCCTCTTCGAGTCTCGAAGCTTCTTTTCGGAGCTTTTCAACATGACTTTCAAGAACGTCTAGAAGTTCAAGCAATCGTTGTTTTGGAGATTTATTTTCTAAAGGGCAATTTTCATCAATTTGAGGTAAACTTCTCGATTTTGCCGGCGCTAAACAAAAATATAAGATATACTTTAGATAAAGAAATGTTCCAGAAAATTATGATAACCTATGTTACCGGTTGAAGATCCACCCGATAAATCCACCTCCATCCCGAAATTTTCGTTAATCATTTAAACTACAATTAAATTTGTATTTGCTATTAGCCTTTAAAAGAGCAATTAGAATTTTTAGTTGCTAAATACCACTTTTTCACTGTTTAAAATTCACCTTAGCTGATATTCACAATTTCAATGACAGCTGACAATTTTCTGAATTTAGCTTTTTGTTGTATCTGTATCTACCACGTTGCCGGATATATGTAAAATATAACAAAACCATATTATTCATCTGTAACTGATATAAATGTATACTAAGAAAAATACAATGTTTATAAATTTTTGTATTTGTAAATTGCATTTAAATATAAAAATGTTGTATAATTATTACTTGTTACTTAAAATAATTTTGCAAAAATCATCAATATTTTATTGTTACTGCTTTTTAAAAAAATGTGGCAACTAAGTCAATAAAGCTTAACGGTTGCTAGTTGAAGTTGCATTTTAAATATTCGAATGTCAAATGTCTATTTAAAAGATTTGTGTATTCTGATATTTTAAACATATACAGGTAATTATTGCAGTTTTAAACGATAAAGCGTTTTTATTAAGTACTTTAAAGTATACTTTCACTAAAAGTTATTAGTTTTGGATAATAATATTAACAAAATGTTTATTAACCTCAATAACGGCTTATTTTCGAGCAAATATATTTATTATTTACTTAAATTCTACTAAACAATAAACAATAACCTGCTTAATTCATGTTTTATATGAATTTAAAACAGTTGTTTTTTTAGATTCAAAAGGCTACAACCTAATAGATAAATGGAATTATCTGATTATTTGAGAGCAGGTTTAAAAGAGTTACAAAATAAACGGACTTTCATATCTCATTTGGACAGTATACAACAACAAATGCAAAGAAGACGCTCTTCCAGATTGCAGAATCTAATGAATCTCAGAAAAATTAATGAAGCAGTACTATCTCCAATTGCTACACCTGTTAAAATGCGACCACCTGTAAAACTGAAATCTATGGAAAGCTCTCCTTCATTAAAAAGAACAAATAGTGCAAATGTCCAACATGAGAAAAATAAAATTGTAAAAGAAGAAAAGAAACAGGAAAAAAATCAACATACTGATAAACGCAAAGCACTGCTGCTTAAATGGAAAGAAGAGAAAAACAAAAAATTACAATTAGAAAAAAACAATAAAAAACCTATTTTTAAAGTATCACATGCTGCAAATTTACCTTCCATTGATTCAGCTAATCAGTTTATAAAAGGAAAACGTATTACTCCAAAATCGAAAGGAAATACCCCCAGTTTATATAAATTTGCACCAAAGAATCATATTTTTAAACCTCCTGATAATATTAAACCAATTTATTTTAAAAATAGTACAACGAAAAGTAATAATAACATGCCTGCTATTAAGGACACGCTTTTGCTACAAGAAAATGTAAAAAATTCAGTCAAGAGTAAAAGGAAATTAGATTTTAAATCAGATAACAATAACAAATCGAAAGCATATCCTACAGTTTTACAACCTACAGACATTGAAAGTAGAACAAATTTAGAAGTTTTGAAGAAAGACAAAACTTCTAGTAGCAATAAGGATGATTTTTTTAAAAGAGATAAAAAAGATAATTGTACTACAAACTGTAAAGTTAAAAATCAATTAGTTAGAAAGTCACCTAGACTGAACTCATCAAATAAACTTACACCACTAGAAGTTCCGTTGTCTCAAAATACAAAAAAATTATCATCCAGTTCAAAAAATAAGCCAGCAAAAAAAGTAACTGATAAATTTAAAGCAATTCCTAAATCTGATAACACTTCGGTAAAAAATTTGAAGACTGATAAGTCTTCAAAGCAGAAAACACCAAAAAAAATACTATCTAAAACTTCTTTTACAAACAGGACATCCAGTATGGAAAAAACAATTCCATCAAAATCTGAGAAAGTTAATTTGGATAGTGCTAATAAAGGTAATAGAAAAGGAAATAAACCGTCAAAATTATGTGAAAAAGTTCCCCGAGAAAGTTCAAACTCTTCACAATCTAAAGAAAACGAAATATGCACATTTTCAGAAAATTCTGAGAGTCGAACATCGCCAGTCACTCCTACAAGCACTAATACTCCCCCACAAACACCGAAAAATAATAATCCTCCTGTATATATAAGTCCTTTTATCACCCTATCAAGAGGAAAAGACAGTGCACGTAAAGAATATAAACAACGACTCTCCAAAGGAGGCACATATGAAGAGTCGGATTTGTCCAAGTATACAAGCCCCAAAGCTGCTGCTGTATACTTTACAAATCTATTAAACTCTGAAGTATCTGAAATACTCAGTATGTGTAAAAAATGGGAATTCTATAAAGAAGACGATAATTTACCTGACGGCGCCTGCGATATGATAGATGTGGCAATTGGACAATCGCACCTACTGATAAATCAGAAATTGGAACAATTTAGGGGTCTTATACGGTCAGCCGAAAACAAAGACGGCGCTGTTACTTGCCACGATTTACACGGTTTCTGGGATTTGGTAAACATACAAATAAAAAATGTAAAAGACCGATTTTCCAATTTAGAGAGATTGCAATATAACAAATGGGAAGAAATAATTTGTGTTAAACCTAAAACTCCAGCGAAAAAGAAGAACCCAAATCGTAATAAAGGAGCTAAAAGAAAACCCGATTCTAAAATAAAAGGCTTTATTCAAGCAGCTAGGCAAAAAAAGAAATTACAAAACGATGAAGAGAAAATAATAGAACCTGAGCAAAACAATGGTCATTTACAGAAATCTTCAAATAATTTATTACCAAGGCGAAGATCTTCTACAGCTGTAATATCAGAACGTGGCACCAGTTCTCCAGGATTAACAATAATAAAAGCATCACTTTCGGCAAGAAAATTACAACAAACGTTAAGTTCACATTCTACACCGATTAATTTAAACAGAAGTGCCAACATTGCAAAAAGTATTTTAAAATCAGGACAAACAAAAACTTCAAAGAATCGCCATAAATCGGTCATATTTAATACTTCATTTGAGGATAATCTTATTATTCATACCGATAATTGCGAAAATAACCCCAATATCGAGAACATTGAGTCACAAAACAGTGTAAGAAAATCGACCAACTTTTCTCCTGAAGATTCTAAAATAATTCGTAGGTCATCAAGATTAAATTCGAAATTGCCAAAAAGTAAATTATTCTGACACTACTTATGTAATTGATTATTATTTGTTTAAATGCAGATATGCAAATGTTGCAATGTATGTACCTTTTAATCCAGTGTTTTACCACTTAATTATTGTGTTATTAGAGTATTATGTAGTGAGTCTCGTTTAAAACAGTGACACAGTTATTAATGTTTTATTTTCAAATATATGTACGTATTTTTGCCATTAATAAACTATATTTAAAAAAAGGCGATTTTCTTCAGTATATTAAAAAGATTAAAAAAATCTATTTCTGTGCCACTGTCGTTAAGATTGTATACCGTAAAATGGACACCTTACCTTATAAAATTGTATTAAATACATTTTACGGTCACGAAATGTTTACTAGCTAAATCCCACAATTATTTGGGGCACTTTCGTAAAACAACCACCTACCATAACCACCGTTCTAAACAAAGAAGAAGTACATATAATACTATAATTTCAGTTTGATTAAAAAGTAATATAGTTTATAAGTAAACTATATTACTTTTTTAAGAAAAAAAACATTAATTTTCTATAATAAAGATTGAAAAATAAAAATTGTATGTGAAAGTAATTTATAAGACATTTTTTATAGGAGGATGTTTATCAATATCAATGATGACATTGACACATTCTTCTGACCCAATAGTTCCATATTCTGTTTTATACATTCCTGGTGGACATAAATCTTGGAATTTGCTAGTTCCAGTTAATGCTTCTGGGTAATTTACACCGGAATTGTTTAGGTATGTCCATAACGGATAATTAGTTGGAGGAATATAAGTTTCAGAAGTTGTAGTTTTGTACCCGCTAAAAATTTTTTTTATACCAGAATATCCTTTTCTAATTATTAAATTATTATTGTTCAAAATACATATGTCATTTGAAATGTTTAACACAATCTTATCCCTTTATTATTATTAAACTACGACTTTTGCGCTTTATTTAGGAAAGAACTCAGGTTTACGAGGGGAAGTGTGAAAAAAGATTTTTGTACTAGGATTTTACAAGTTCTTACCTATGTGGAACAGGTTTTGGCGCTTTATGAACAAGACGTTCTTGAATTTTCAGTTTAAATGGCATGTTATCTTGCATATAATTATTCTTTGAAGGAATCATTGGGGATATGTCCGGGGGATTTTTAGGTCCAAAACCTTTGGCCTAAAAGTAAGCACCCAATGCTAATTTTTATTATACTTATACAATCCACTTATTGTACTGTACACACGGACCTTTGGTGCTTTTATTATATCGTAGAAAGTAATAATATCTTTTTTGGAAATCCCTTCCCAATGTTCTCTGGTAAATGGATAATGGGTGGAAGCGTAGGTGGTCATATAGGGATCAAGCCATTTGTAGTACCCTTTTTCCTCGGGTCTAATTTTGGGTTGTTCGTCACGGCCAAGTGCTTTTACCTAAGGATCAACAAGATTGCTAAATTAAAGAAATATAAGGATATATCAATACTTTCCTCGCATTTTGCGTATGGTTCTGGTGGATAAATAACTTCGTCGTCGATTATGGGTTGCTTCATGGTATAACTTTCGTGCATTTCCGATAGAAAATGAGATCTCGGTTTTGGAGGATTTTGAAATATCTAAAATAATTCGTATTTACGCATTGCAATAAGTATTTCTTATTATTTTACCTTTTCTTGGACATTTCTTGTATAGTGCACATCTGCATAAGTTCCACATTTCGGATAGAATTCGTCAATATTTTTTTGATAATATTTTTTCACAAAGTTCCTTCCATATTCGGATTCCTTTACAGCATCCTTAGTGGTGGGATCGATCAGTGATAAACCCGGTCTTACTTTTAATGCTACTCTCTACAAACATATAGGTGATGCCCAAAGATAATAATTTTTTTAATGGGTACATTAAAATGAAAATTCATACACAATCTAAATTTTGAGGAATTTCCGGGTAGTAGTCATGAGACGTTTTCGTGATTGTTCTATAATCTGCGGGGTTGTTTATTGGTTTCCCATAATCCACATGGGACAAAGAATTTGATGTTTTTATTGGAAACTGAATATGAGGAAGATTCATTACAATTAAAATAATACACTTTACTTTTCAATAATAAATTGATTAATTAATTACATTAATTAATTGTTTTAAATTCAGAAAGACTTGGATACGTACAGGGAGTCCAACATGTTCAACTGAAAATTATTAGACCTTTTATAAAGAATCTATTTTAATTTGTTATACACATTATTTTATTATATTAAAATTATCAATCAACCGAATTACTTTTTTTAATACGCGTTTGATAGAACTTGTAATGGTAATTAGTCAAGTTAATTCAAACTTGTGGGATAGGTCTTTTTTTATAATTTCCTATGACGACCGTTTGTTATTTCTTTTATCAATGCATGTTAATAATTCATATACAATTGTGTCATGAAGTGAATTTTAAATTGAGTATTAACAAAAAAATTGCAAAAATGTCACTGGTAGGAACACATGTACCATCTTTAATGGTATTTTTCAATGAAGGGAACGCCGGTGATTTAGAAGGTAAAACGAAAATAAAAAATAAAAAATGGATCATCTAAAACAAAAGAGTGTTTAAAAAATAGCTGATTTGTTAACATTAGGATATTTAAAAATAAATAAAATATATTTTATTCTTATTGGGAGAACATAAGTCTTATGAAAACTATTTCAATACCTAATTTATTTTTAGTTAAATAAAATAGCCTTTGGAAATTATTATACCTATGTATGTACCTAATATATCTAATGTTAATAACTGCATGTTTTGTTATCAGAATTATCAAATGAAGACTTGATGAAATACGTGGATGAACTTGATAAAGAAGTTGTGTATATGGAATTTGAAAATGATGTTTTTGAGTCATATTTGTCAAAAAATGAACCGTTACTATTAATAGGTAATATTATTTTTTATAGTGCGTATTATGTTTTTTTCTATAAATAATTTTCTGCGGCAGGTTATCATCATTACGTAAAGTTTCTAACAAACGATGATACTGCTAGTGAACAGCAATTATCAACTTCTCCCAGCAAATTACACATGGATGTATCTTTGACTGCACTCTTTGGCCGAAAAGCCGATTCTAAATCGGCCACAACCCCAGAAAAACCTTATCGGTAAGATATTAATTATACTAAATATTATCAGCCATTTTCTAAAATGTACGTTTTTCTTTTAAGATTAAATTTGAGTACGAAAATGGAACTTACGGTAAACGAATTAGATGAAAGAAAAATTAATTTCGAGAAAATGGTAAAAAAATCACGCAAAAAAAAGAGCGATTTGAAAGCAGAACTAGAAGAGGTAAAAATACGTACAGCTGAAGTTGAAGAGGCAACTAACACCTTTGAAAAAGTCGTTATTATTGAAGGGAAGGATCCTCTTACACAAAAAATTCCAGCAGAAAGATTTATAAGGTTCCTTTTAATTAAATTCGTCTATTGTAAAAAGAAGTCTTATTCTATTGCATAAAATTACTTTCAAGGTATATGGAGGAGTGGCTGAAGAAAGCCGATGTTACTATAGGAAAAATGCGATTGAGAACAGCTACTTTGAAAACTCAGTACAGGAAAGTTGCATATTTAATTTCCCAAAAGAAATATTTGGGTGAAACAGTTCATGCAGTTGATTTTGACAAAATTCGCATAGAGAATCAGTATCTCATGGAAAAAATTGAGCAAAAAACAGCTCACATGTTAGAAATGAAACAACTTAATGGAGAAGCAAACCTAATGTTAGCCAATTTTAAAAAACATTTGCTGAAAGAAATGAGTGAATTGGACAAAGTTAAAAAAGAAATAACTGAAAATGAAAGAAAGATAAAGGACCTAGAAGATCAGGGTGACTTAGCAGAACAAGAAGTTGCAAAACAAGACGAAAAATTACAAAAAATGATGTATATCACGGAGCACTATAAAGTAATTAGTTATTTTTCATTCATAATAATATATAAAAAAACACCAGCACTTCGTACATTTTTAAGGTTCCCCAAGTTATACAATATGTTAAAAAGAAAGCAGAACTTTTGGAACTTAAAAAAAATTATAAAACATGGATTAGAAAAAATAATCTTGAAATGGTTCGATTATTAATTATATATTTATTATTTAATATTTTCGTTTGAACGATTATACTTTTTCAGTATAGTCTAAATCAAATTATCGAAAAAATGAAGAAGTTAACTGGTTCAAAGAAGCAACGGCAATCTTGGTTTAGGTAAAACTAATTATAATCGATGAACTTAAAATTTATATTTTATATTTACAGCCTTCAATCGTTTTCTGGACTCACGCTCGCTTCAGATGATTACTTTGGCCTTCCTATTCCCGACAAAAACGAAGACTACGAATATAATTTCTAGTAGTTTTTTAATCGATATTAAATAAATAGAGAAAGGCTCAAAGCTAAAATTGCAAAACTATTTTTAATGAAATAATTTTAATTAAACTTAGTTTACTTTAAAAACGTAATTGATTTTTTAAATTTCTTTTCTGAAATGTACCTAAAATTATACAACTATTATAACTCACTCTTGACCATAAATAAACACCAATGTGCGCTATTTTACACGTTTATTAGTTTTTAAACTCAAAAAAAGTAATTTTTAATAAAATTAATTAAAAGCGGCAACATTGTCAAACTGTCTAATTCCTACAAATTGTATCCACGGTAGCGCTAAAGTGTATTTTTCATTATTAAATTTAAAATGCTTCTAAAACTGATAAAATATAATACAAATGTTTAACTTTTAAAGGTAAGAATGAGGCTTTTTAACAAAATTCGTTTTCTTACATTAAATAGTACAGGGTGGCCTATAAGTCACGGCAGGATATATATAATAATATATAATAATAATAGCTTTATTTAGCATCGCTATACAATTTCAAATAGGAAAATAAAATTACAAATCCTTAGGTACTATATATGAGAAAGAAACAAAATAACATGTATGAACAATATTCCTAGTTAATAACTATAATACTATACTCTGTTCAGGTACCTTAATCTAAGCAGCCTTTTAAATTTTACCAAATTAGTCCCTTTTAACTCGATTTCGAGCTCATTATATTTGCTCACTCCTTTGAAAAAGATTGAGTTTTGTGTCTTTTTATTATTGACTTGAGGTAACATATAGTTTCTTTTATTTCTTGTATTATGGTTATGTATTTCAGTAAAAGGTACCAAAATATCATCAAAATAATCAGGCATTAGGTTAAGTTTGATTTTATGTATAAAAGCCAGTATTAAATATTCCGAATGGTCTCTGATATTTAACCATCCTAGCTCTCTTAACATCATACTAATACTGGTATATCGACTATATTTGAGAATTAGCCTCATAGCTTTATTTTGCAATTTTTGCAATATCTGTATCTTGCTGATGTTGCCTAGGTAGAGTATCGTCCCTGCAAAATGAAAATGTGGTAATATCATACAATTATACACAGTTCGTATTGCCCATTGCGAGAGATAATTATTACATCTTCTTAATACCCCTACAGTTTTCCCAATCTTTCTCCCCACATACTCAATATGTTCATTGAATTGTAAATTGTCGTCAACAATTATTCCTAGGTATTTGGTTGAGTTTACTAATTCTAAAATGTTATTTTCAATTTTTACAACTATATTGTTCTTCAATTCCTTTTTATCTGGTCCTATTACCATTACTTTCATCTTTTGTATATTGGGTTTTAACTGATTTGTTGAGAGCCAATCATTGATGTTTTCCATTTCTTTATTTATAGTTTCTTGCAGGTTTATTTTATCTCTGCTTGAATAATATATTATTGTATCATCTGCAAACATATGAATTTTGCAGGTCTTTAATGCGTTTCCTATATCATTAACATATAAAATAAATAACAATGGCCCCAGGATGCTACCTTGTGGCACACCATAATCAATGTTTTTTCTTGATGAAATATTCTCTCCCCATTTTACCCTTTGCTGCCTATTTGTTAAGTAGTTATCCAACCATTTGAGTACCCTGCCCTTAATATTATACCTTTCTAGCCTTTTTATTAATATTTCTCTGTTAATCGTTTCGAACGCCCTTTTCAAGTCTAAATAGACTATAATTGTATTCATTTTCTCATCCCATCGCTTTGCCACTCGTTCAAAACATACTGAAAAGCAGTCTCACAACTGTATCCATTCCTAAACCCAGACTGATACTGTGAAAGTATGTTTCCCGATTCTATATACTGCATAATTTGTTTATATACTATCCTCTCCAAAATTTTTGAAATTGCTGATAACATATTTACTGGTCTGAACAGCTCTATTTTGTTTGTTCTTCTTACTTTTCTTATTGGTACAATTGTTGATAATTTTAAAATTTGAGGAACAACTCCTGTTTCCAATGAACAATTGATGATGTTGAGTAACATCATTCCAATTTCATTAAATACCATTTTAATGTTTTCTATCGTAATGTCATCTGGGCTACTCTTATTTGGCATCCATACTACTTCTCTTAATTGGTCTACATCTAATAATTTAAAGTCCATTAGTTCATCTTTGGTGTAAAACTGTCCACTATTCTTTAAGTCAAAGATGCCTGTACCTCTTGGAATATTGTTAACTATTTCTCTTATACTTTCAATGTAATAATCATTAATTTTATCTGGTATTAGATCCTGATTTTTAATGATGTCCCCACTTATCTGTATATCCTCAATATTATCTTGGTTATTTCCATTAAAGATTGTTTTTAATGTTTTCCACATCATCTTGGAATCACTTTTGCAATTGTCTATCGTCTTGTTGTAGTATTCAACTTTTTCCTTTCTTAGTATTGAGAGTGCTTTGTTTCTCATTTTTTTATATTCTTCCCAGTCCTTTGTCTCTTTAGTAAAAAGAAATTTCTTGAAAAGCATCTGTCTTTGTTCAATTGCCTTTAGTACTACTTCATTCATCCATGGTTTACCATTTTCCCTTATCTCTATGTATTTTTTTGGCATCAACATATCTACAATTTTTTTAAAATAATCACAGAATATTTCAGATTTATCATCTAAATTAACTATTCTATAATCATAATGTATGTTTTTGGCTAAGTTTTTGAAATTTTCTATATCCCTTAATCTAACCCTGACATTTTTCTTTTTGTAGCTTACAATTTCTGTAATTCTTAATGAAATGCTAATTAATAAGTGGTTATTAAAATTTGGTTTTTCTAATACATCGACTATAATATTTGTACCATAATTACTTATAACTAGATCAATTAGACTATTACTACCATTATGTGATACATGTGAAAACCCTTCCACATATTGTTTACATCCATTAATTTGCACCGAGGATTTTAATTTTTTGGAATAAATTCCATTTTCATTATAATCTATGTTAAAGTCTCCAATTAATATTATAGGACCTTGAACCTGCTCCATCAACTTCTCAAACCAATCATCAAAAAATTCACAAAACATTGCACCTGATGCACTTGGTGACCTATAAACACACCCTAGTGTTATTGCACATTTATTGATCACAACTCTAACCAACAGGATCCAATAATTCATTCTTTGTGTATGACTACCAATTATCCTGGCTTCTACTTCACTTCTAGTGTATATCAATACTCCCCCTGTTGCACGACTTGTAGAATCTAATCTGTGGATATTGTAATTATTAATTAGTATTTCTGTATCCTCTATATCTTCCGTTAGGTGAGTTTCAGTTAAACACATACACAATGGTTTTTCTTCAACAATGAATTTTGATATTTCGTCGAAATTAGCCATAATACTTTATGCACTCATTAATCTTGCTGCTGCTAAATGCAGTAATTATAGGTAATTTAATTATTTATTAGTTATATTTATCCTTATTATTGTATTTATGTATTATTTCGCATGTTGTCCAATTTTTTGTTTGGCCCAACACTTTATTGAACAGAACTTTGTTCACATTTGTTCATAGATAAGAGATATATATACTTTATATACTATTGTAGATTGGAAACTTTTTTTCGGCGATTGAAGCGCCCTCCCACTTAAGTGATGAAAAGTAGAGATTACAGGCGCCTATTTAAACGCGGGGTTCTTCATTTTTTTTATTTTTGTAAGTTATATTATTGATTAAGTGAAAATTTACCAAGAAACAAACAATCTTCTTAAAAAGTCAAGAAGAGAGTGTGTGACTTGACAAATTTTCACCTAATCATTCAAGTGTTTTTAGAAAATAAAAGATAACATCCATTAAAATTTTTATTACAATAAAACAAATAATTACAATACCGAATAAACAACAAAATTAACAAAATCAGATTCTATAATAGTTATATGGGAGTAAAAAGTACTTGTTAAACAGAAATACCAAATTACCTAAAGCTTAAGTCATTTCATCAAAGTTACCCACAAATTGAAAAACAGATGCAAAACTAATTAATAAATAGGAAGAAGTATCGATAACAACATTCTCATGTAAAATTTTTATGGCTTTTTTATATTTAGTATCTAAATGACTGAAGGAACTGTTCTAAAACAACAACGTTGTGCGAGTAATATTTATTTTGGATATTTTATAAGCATGAACATCAGACTCGCAAAAATACTGTTCATAAGTATTTAAATACAAATACAAATACTTTTGCTTTATAGAGTATTCGGAAACAAATACAAATAGCTTATTATACAAATACTTCTGGAAAATGTTCTCATGCAATTATGTAATATGTAGGCAAGTTTAATGACTTGGCTAATTAAAAAATTATTCTAAAGCAAATGTATACCTACTTGTGAAAAATAGTTGATCAGCAGTATTTAAAAACAAATACAAATGCTTTACTAATAACTTTCCATTTAGAAATTACATTGTATAATGATTTTACTAATAATAATTTATTGGACAATTCACATGTAATTTAATATTGTCTGCTGAATTTAATTATTCTTGACTATTCAGAGAAACGAAAACGTAGTGGGAAAATCCAATAAAATACAAAAAATATTGTATTATTTCAATGAAAAGTTTTTAAAATATAAGTACAAATACTATAGAACTATTTGTAAGTATTTGTATTTCAAAATAATTTACAAGTGTGATTAACATGTAGAATAATTGTCGTTTTCGAATTTGGTTTCAAAATAAAAGAACCATAAAATATTAATTAAACAGTTGGTTGTCCTAGTGGTATATCAGTCAAATTGATATACAACATAAAAAACCAAGTTTGCATGTAAATACATAAATTTGTATAACTTTTTTAAACAGTATATCTAGTAAATAAATTTGGACGGATATAACGTATTTGTGCGGAATTGATAGTACTAACAGTACAAAAAATAAGATTGGCATTGATTTGATAATAAACTACAGCATTACTATCAGTCTTGCGATTACTTCAGTATTTGTATTTATCTTTAAATATATAGAAAATGTATTAATAGAAATATTGAAATAACTAGAAATACAATAAACGTATTTACATTTGTACTCATCAAATACTGTTTTTTTTTGTATTTTACACAAGGGTACAATTGGATTCGCACTGGGGTAGATCTCCCAACGAAATTATCTCTTATATAGACTATTTTCATTTGCATGAAGAAATATTACTATTTATATTTAATAGGAAAATAGGAATATTGTCGATATATCAGAATTACATTTACACATGAAAATATATAGCGACAAACTTACAGAAAATCCTAGGCTTAAAAGTGGTCATAATAATATTAACAGTGGAAAAGTGGTTTCTTTCCAGTGGACTATCTGAAAACAAAAACGAAATATATGTATACATATTTATAGAAGTAGATACCTATATTTTATATCATACTTATTAAGCAAATATTAATACGGCATAAATAACTGTTATAAAATAGACCATTTACCGATAAACACCCTGAAATTTGCGGGCATGCTATTAGGCTTTGTAATAGTAATTGTGAAACAATGAAGGTGATGTAGTATCAATCACAGAGTCCAATCCTTTTGCGTTCCTTCCAGGGGGATATCTGAGAGTAAAAATAATAATGATTGTATTGGTGTAAAGAGGCATCAGAGTTATTACAAAAATAACTATAGTTCGGCAGTATGCAATTACTGTACAGAAGAGACTACTTACCGGAAGTTATGTACGCTGAAGTAGACATGATCGTTCTATAATTACTAACTGATTCTCTGCGATTTCCATAGTCACCTGAAATAAGCGGATAACATGTATAAATAAAGGAAAGCGCTAATCCGTATATATTATACTTTGTTACATATTATACTTATTACTAACAATTCCATCAATACACAATCCACTTGCCAAAGGAGGGGTATACCTACGTACATTACTTCACAAAATGTACCGTGTGTCATATAATAGAACATATGTAAAAAAAATCACTGGAATTGCAAATGCAAATCCAGAAGACCTAGCATGACAGCCACTGATGTCTTATGGAGACCTCCAGCATATCAACAAAAATACGTAGTAGTTAAATTTATGTCGTAATGGTATAGGTACCTAATAGCAGACTTACCCCCCATACACCACAAACTTTTAAAATCCACATTAAAAGAGTTGTTAACAAAGTTTGTGGTGTATATAGGTGAATTTCATTGGTATTCTACAATTTACAAATGTAATATCTTTTTTAAGGCTAAACAGGAAAGTACATATACTACAATATTTTCTGTTTTTTTGCAGAAATTGGACAGTTATATTGCAATATACACATATAATATATATGTATGTATAGATAGGTAATAATAGGTACAAGGACATTCTTATGTATTAGTTGTACAAATCTCAGTAAAATTTCCAAGGTATAGGTAGAATACATAATGACTAAAATACGATATGCAATCGTGTAATTGTGTTGATGTGTATAATTATGATAACAATACTATAAATAATATTAAATACATAACGAACGATAAAAGAAAATAAAATGATATTATGACTGATGTCTACTGAGCACCGAATTACCTCCATACCTATTTGTATTTGATACAGGGTGATCGAAAGTCAGCGGCCCATTTCTGAAAAATTGATGGTGGGACAATTTTATCAAAAATCATAAGGTAACTACGGCACGTGATATACATTTTTAACATATTTTCAAATGTGTAGTACTTCCGCTTATACCGGAACTTGACACTAACTTCCTTATTTTAAATGGAACACCCTGTATCATAATGCACCATTGAAACTCTTTTATTTATTTAAAGGTAAATTTCATAACATAACCCTATCGGAAAAGTTACCAATTTCGGAACTGAATTATCGTCTTCATATAGGTATAAGGGGTATATATTGAGTAACTGTTTTTACAAGTCAACACCTTTTCACTGCAATCTACAATAACTTTCCTATTTTAAATGAACATTCTGTATTTTTTTTGCATAAACGGATATAAAATTAAATTCTAAATGGAACGATGTGTTATGTTCCGATATTCCGAATGGTGTAAATGTCCAGATATGGGTACTTACCCTATGATTACGGGGAAAATTGGAAATAAATTCGAAATTGTGAACCAACATGGGGATAAAGTAAGAATATTTATTGCTGTCAGTAAAAAAGTGACAACTGGTACATACATATCTATTCATTAGTTAATTCGACTACTCAACAAGAACAAAAAATAAACAAATAAGTACCTATAAATATATTTACTTCATACTTTCAATATTGTAAAAGATTTACCTATCAAACCAGAATGTTGTGACCGGAAGTACATATCAACAGAGTATTATTCACAACAGCTCTAACAATTGGTCTTTCAATCGTTTAGTATATGAGCAAATAAATCTTAAGGTAAAATTAAGTAATTCCTTCAAAAGCATTCTACTTCATTCTTTATTTCTTGACAGATTTTAGTGGTAAAACGGGAAAATATGAAAACAAATAGAAAACATAATAATTGTAATAAGAAACCAAAAATAGAATAACTTTATCATTGTATAAACAATACCCAAAATTATTATATGGTATCTATTTGTGGGTCATGGTACCTAATACCTTTTTAATATTTTTAACGATTTTACACAAACCCAATTAAAACTAATGAAATTGTATCAAATCAAATCTTTAAAATCAGTGTTATTTGATTCTAAAATTTCGTCAAGTATTTTATATTCATTGTAAATACACGTATTTACGTATCCACAGTAGGTACTTCTTATTTACGTTTTCGAAATGTCCTTTCTACCACTTTTATTGAAATCTTTTAAAAAACAATTGTTTAAAATGTACCGTTTATTTATACATACCTTTTCAATTTCTCTTTCCTTTGCCTTTCCTCTTTTTAATGACACTTGATTTCACTTTTTCACATATTTTAATAATTTTTATTCATAAACCGAAACAATAATTTGTGTGATCCTTTCAAATAATTTTAAATGTAATATTTGCCGGCCTTCGCCGGCACCGAAACATGCATATTATAGTGATGTCAATATTGTAATGATTCGTTACTCAATACTCGTTACTTGGTAGTAATCGTAGTAATCGAGTACTACTTTGAGAAAGTAATCGTTACCGATTACTTTTAGTTATACTAGTTATACCGCGTCCCATCGGTACTGTCGGTACTGTTCGGTACATTAGTCGTAGAAGTCGTAAGACGAAGTAATCGAGGTAATCGCCAGTTCGATTACCAATATTATTTTGTGCAGGATATGGGAACAAAAAAATGTACCATGTACCTGTTATATTCAATATCCATAATATTATGTACCTAAGTACATATCTAGGTATATATGATGTATGGGTGGAAATGAAACAGAACGAAGACTCTATGACGAAGACAAGCTCGTGCTTAAAGGACTACTTGCACCATTCATCGTGTTATTATTTTATTATAAACATGTAGATCAGCATCGCGTCGTCGTTTGCGTCAACATACGATAATATAAATATCTGTATTTATAGTTACGTATAATTTAGGTACTAGGTACAATGTTAAAAAATAAATGGCTTGTTGAATTCTATTGATTTATAAAGAGAGCTGCACTTTTGTTATTGTTATTATTATAAAACTAAATTTCTATTGAACTATTTATTTTTTATTTTGGAATAAAAGATAATTCATATAAAAAGGGAATAACATAATTACTCATATAGGTACATATTACCGATTATTTATTGGTAATCGCCGTTACTGTGGATCGTGCCTAGGTAAACATTATGTATTACAGAAAAAGTAACGAGTATTTGTAACGATTACAAAGTAACGAGTATTGATTAATAAAATAACTGGTACTAACGAGTACCAAAAAGTAATCGTACTTGACATCACTAGCATATTATAAACATTATATATTATATATATTTTGGGGTTTCCCTTCGACGACAGCATGTAGGTAAATTTCATTATCTACCAATTAGTATATACATGACCATAATTTTAGTAAACAAAAGCTTATTTAATTGTAAATCTGTTTTAAAACGAAAGATTCTTTACTTATGCAACCCATCGTTCTCCTTATTAAATTTTTAAATTTCTAAAAACCCTTGGCGATATCTCTTGTCGTTCACCTCGTTCGATTTTTACTTTCTAGAACCCCTGGCGCTCCCGCTCTTAAGTGATGAAAACCGTGACTTTCACATCTACTATAGTATATATATCTCTTATCTATGGTTATGGCACAGTCATGGCACAGTATATAGGGACAAGGTCACATTTTGAGCTGTACGGTCATGCGCGAGTTGTACCCACTAAGAACATGGCGTCCTATAGCACAGCTGATTGTTGTTTACATTGTTAAGCGTATTTCTATGGTTAAGCGTCTGTTTTATAACCTTATTACTTAGACCGTAAAATATATATGTTCTATGGTCCAAGACTTCCAGATTGAAAGCATTGAGGTAGTCTTATTTTTTATGTAAATATAAATTTCTATATGAGCTTTTCTTTTTTCTCCAACACTTATTTGTTTAATACATATTTTCATGTTTTGACAATGTATTTACAACTTTTTACATTTTGCAAAATTCTCTTACTCCATTTGTAAGACTAAACACATTCTTATTGATTTCACCTTTAAATCAAATTTAAATTCCCGCGTTCTTTAACCGTCTATTGCACCCACTTAGAACATGGCGGACGCTGTTCAAGGTCACCCATTTTGAACCTATTACTTCAAAGGTGCCGACGCTGTTTGTCCCTACTGGTTAGAGGTATACTGCCAGGCTATGAAATGTCGAGCGACAGCGCCATCTCACCTTGCCCCACATGAACTACAGATATTTTTTAAATTACTAAAATCGATATTACCGACATACATTACTTATACTTTTTAGTGAAACGACAACAGATCACGCGACGGCACTTGTTGTTGTAATTTGTTATCAGCAGAGAAATTCCCCATTAGTTGGAAACGTTGCTAAAACGTTTGTGGCGTTACAATTTTTTAATCGTAAAAAATTTTGTTAAAAGTGCTTGTGAGAACTAGTTTTACCTGTCCTGAAAGTAAGTAATGTATTAAGTACGTCAATAATGCTTTACAATAAGTAATTATAGTCTGAAATAGTGCTTGTTAGAAACTTTGCTCTTCGAATCAAAACTAGTTAAATTAATAGGTAGTAATCATTTATTAATCTGCTGTTGATATTACTACAGATAATAAAAAGATGGAAATACACAAGAATATGCTGCGTCGAAGGATGTAGGGAAAATACCCCAAGGTAACAATGAAATGATGTTCAGTATACAAGAGAATACATTTATTTGTTGTAATTCTTGTAGGTACAAGTTTCCCAAACAACCCCATTTGCAACGTGTATGGGTGGAAAGGGTGTTTTCTGTCCCACACAGAACAACATTGCCCGGCAGTTTACACCACTGCGGGGTGAAAATCCAGAAGCCTTACGCGGATCCACTCATTAATCTTGCTGCTGCTAAATGCAGCAATTATAGGTAATTTAATTAATTATTAGTTATATTTATCCTAATTATTGTATTTATGTATTATTTCGCATGTTGCCCAATTTTTTGTTTGGCCCAACACTTTATCGAACAGAACTTTGTTATTTTTATAACATGTTATTGACGTTTTAACGTTTGGCTCCTATTTTTTATAACAAATTGAAATTATATTCATTCTGAACAAAAAATATATGACTAAATACGTTAAAACGTTCAAATTGGGTTTTATTTGATAATAATATAATTACTTTTTTAGTATTTATTAAGTATTTTAATTTGATATTTTGCTATTTACTCGTATATTGTACTAATTGTACTTATTATTGCATTTATACTTTGTTAATAAATTTGTTAATATAATATTTGTTTTTTTTTTTCAATTTCCAATAAAACAATTAAAAATTTGGTTTAATTTTGAAATGCGCGCCTTAAATGATGCTTCGTAGTTTTATATATAGATGGCGCAATATTTTTGAAAGTTTTCTTTGTGATTTCCATTTATATATATTCCAAGTATCGTCTTATTAATGTGGGGCATACAAAGGATGGCGCTGAGTGTCATCCAAAAGAAAACCGAGAGTCGTGCATCTATCCTAGTCTATGTATACTGCATAGACAAAATAGATCGGGAGCTTTAAATTTTGAACGATTGTGCTGCCCACTGTAGCAAATGTCAAAAAGCTCATACGGGACGCAGCTACTATGTGCTACTAAAATATAGGACAATGTCGATCTTCTGGTGCCATCTAACAATCAATAGAACATTAACATATGGCGGAAAATTTGAAATTCGTAGCAACGCATAGGGTTGTTTCGTTTTCTTTATTTTTTATTAAATAAAAAAGAAAAGTAAAGTATGTTTTTTTATTATAATTAAAATAGGAATACTTAAAATTAGTACAATTTGAAACAAAGGACAAAGGAAAATACAAACAAAATTGAAAATTATTCAAACATAAAGATAAAAGAATAAACTGATGACCCCATACTAATTATAAAATACTAAAATATAAATAATACCTTATGAGGGTTAAACCTGTTTTTTTCTTTTATCAAGATATATTTTTTTGAGACATATTACTTTTCATCACAGAGGTGAAAGTTGACTAGATAGGCCAGCTACTCTTGCTTGGTATAATCTAAAAATATTTTAACAGTATTTCAACTGTAAGTATGTAATGCATATTATTATTTACAAAAAACGGGAACACACCACTTTTAGATTTATCAACAAACCGACGAATGCACAATGTTCGTTTATTCTTCTTACAAAAGTATTAACGTTCTTATAAGATTTTAACACTTGCACATTAAATAGACCCAACGGAGAATTTATTACACATTTTACAAACTTTAAGTATGCTAATCATTTCTAAATTCACATTTTCACATTGTACAACATAAATATTTTGTTTTGAGCGTCTATAAATTATATGGGGAAATACTAATTACAACCAGATAAGGACGATATGCACAAATGCGCTATCTGGTGATATTACTTGTAAATGGCAATTTTCGGATTATTGGTTGCTACTAATGTTTTAGCTTCCGAAGCTATTTAAAATGACTACTTTTTGACATTTGCTACAGGGGGCAGACTAGTCTCACATCCCATACACTGGTATACTGTGGTTATGGTGTGTAAAGGTTTCTCTCGTCTCCCCCTTCCACGAAATGGACGTTGTTTAGAAATACGTTTCCTTTTGTAGAATTTATGAAGGTATAGAAAAGATAACAACGTCGGTTTGGGGGGGAGAGGTGACTTATATACATGATAACCTAATCCACATTATTTCGTGTTAATAAAAAATTAATTATTCATAATAAGAATAACACAAGAGATTAATAGTTCTTATTACGAAAAAAGAATCTTTTGTTAATGTCTCTTCTACGCCTTCGTATGTCACCTTCACCTCATTCATAGACATATGGACATATGTAGATTATTCATAGATAAAAGCAGGGTATGGGATGTCGATGGTAACGCCATCGTAGCATCTGTCCCACCAACTAAATCGCCTTTGTTTATTACCTCTAAATTACTGACAGTAGAGAAAATTTGGTTTTGATGACGATTAAAAATTGTAGTTCATTGTCGTTGCGTATTAATGCACATAGGGTGCGCACCAGTGTGCACGTAAAATTTGGGATTTCCTATCATATGTGCATCAATTTGTTTATGGTTTATGAATTTGTTGTCGTATGATCGATCAATCGTTGTACAGTTTTGTGATGGTTTTGTGTTATAAGTTTTTCGTTTTTGTTTGTTGACATTTTTGATAAAGTGTGAATTACCTGAAAACTTGTTTTTTCACTTGAAAGAGTATAAGGGGCATAAATTATTCCATCCCTCATGTAAGTTTACGGCCTTGATTAGAAACATCACTTCTCGTTGTGAGTGTTACCAGATCGACCAGATCTCCTTCAACAAACTGCTGTTATACAGAAACTACTGAATTTTATAGAAATCAACAATTTTTTATGTCCTGTTATTTAAAATTTGCTAATTTTTTTATACTTTTAAAATAGAATAATGCAATAGTTCTTTTATATAAAATTGTAACTGTATTTGTATTATTGTATTCGCACTATTTATTACATTATTGTAATTATACCTTTAATTAAATATATGTACTTTTGTGATAACGTATTTTCTTTATTTTTATAAAAATAAATTATGATAACAAAAACCCTATATGCTTCACGTTTTTAAAATTCCCGCCATAGCCGATATGGTAGTTTTCTATGTAGAATTTTCCATCATCTCTCTCACTCTTCAATGTAGCTTGGTGGGACAGTTGGTGAGATGGCGCTGATGTCAAATTAAGAAATCGAGCTTCTTATCTATAATCGTCATCTAGGGATAAAAGATGACCTCATTATAATAAATTTGGGGATTCCTTCAAAACTGTAGATTTATCTTTTATAAGCCTTTTTGTAAGTTAGTCAGCGCTGATCAGTATAAGAATATTTTTATTTAAAAAAGCTTAACTGTGTGATTTGTACAGACATGAATTCAATAGTTAATATTATTGCTAAATACTTCCCAGATAATTGGGATAAAAATGTAAACACACAAAACCCTTATCGTCAAATAAATGTAAGTACTTATTTGGATGAATTTGATATAATTTCCGAAGTACTTCGCAAAGCAGCAAATGAATATCAACCACCACTACGGATGTTAGAACGAGTGCAGAATGTTTATGCTTATGGGCAATTTTTAGTTCGTGAACAATTTTTTAGCAATAAAAATCCTGATTGTTACAGGGTAATTTTATTTCAGACTTTCGTCCTTTTAAAAATGTAATATTCGGTACTTTTTTATGCAGGTACGACGTTTTTATGTGCTACAGAAAAGAAATTTAGAAGAAGCAATAAAATATAATTTGGATTCAAGAAGAATTGACAGGACTACAATAACGTTTTCATCTAGGATTAATTTTGTGCCTGATGATTACATAGTATTAATTGTTCAGGTGTTGACCTATAATCCAAATGAAGACAATATTACACCACAAAGAAGTTCAGATTATTTTGTAGAGTATGTGGCTTATTTTGATTAAAGATAAAGAATGCTCAAATTTTACGCCACCCTTGGCTTTGTATGGGGCCACAAAACATGAAATTTGAGATGTGTAAGTTAGCAAGTAATATCATGTACCAGTTCATTATATAAGATAGATAAAATTGCTGTTACTGATGTTATATTGCTTTTATGATAATAAAACTTTCATTTTTTTCAAATGAATTTCACATGACTAATTAAAAACAATAACGTATAGAACAGTACTCCTTTCAATAAACAATATTTGCATGGGTAAAATGATTGCAGATGTAATTAATTTGTCAAAAATTTATTATAAAAATAACAAACTATAAAAAATTCTTAATTCAAAATGGATGTAATTAATTTGTCAAAAATTTATTATAAAAATAACTCATACATATAAAAAATTCTTAATTCAAAATGAACTAATTCATTCTAGTGAAACAAATGAAAAACTTAAATTCTAGATATATATTATCAAAAACAAAATGTAGCACTACACAATTGTGTAGATGAACCTGAGAACAAAAAAATCAAGTGACATTGAAACTAATTTTCTTATAATAATATTAATTACCTGAGAATATGTCAATCCCTTACTACAGATAATATAACACTCTTGCCAACTCGGGGTTTGGTTCCCTATGTAGGGATTGTGCTGTTAAAAACGCTAACTTGTGAGCATACTGGCAAGGAGCAGGAACTCGAACCGTACCAGACCAGTTATAGTAAAGATGGGTCATTTTATATGTAATCCGTTGAATTTGATCTGCACTTTTACCCATAGTGTCATAAATTATATTATAACTCGTTGGCGAGACAGTTCCTTGTCTTACACATTGACTCACAATAAAGAAGTCATATCTGCAAAATAAAATACAAGTTATTACATTTACAATTTTTTATTGTTTTTCTCAAATGTAACTAATTACAATCAAAATCGGTTACAACATTGAAGGGACTAGTCATATTTGATTGTAAAAACTGGTGTGATGTTATATTTATATAGCATTTAGCCAGAACCTTTGATTTTGGTAAAAAAAAAAAAACTTGGGTGTTTCATTCCCACCAATATTGGTGGGCGGGCTGTCCCCCCTGACCAACACTCTTGTTCAGCCTCCTTTAGGAATAGTGTAAATGGATGGGCGATGGTTGAGGAAAGAAAGATGAGACGGATGAAATGAAGACAGAAGTGAAAGACTATCTGTGGAATATTACTACCCCCGCATTTGCCTAAATGATCCAAGGAAACCACAGAAAACTTAGACAAGAGTAGCCGGCCCCGGAATCTAACCGATGACCTCCCGAGTGCTAAGCAATGATCTAGACTAGACCATGCCGCTCGGTGAATTTGTTCTAACGGTTTTAACTATTTGCATTTACCTTTCTGGGAGTGTAATGCAATCATCAACAACGCAACCAGGGGGTGGATTTGCAGGATTGGATGGGTTGCTAGGATCAGGTCCAAAGAACCTGGTGTTAATGCGTTTGGAGACAACCACAAAACACATTTTTACTTCCTGGTCGTGATACAGTGACTCCTTCAATAACTTCAGTATCGCTTGTACTTCTGTGTTGTAAACATACGGCAACTGACCGTCACCCACCCCGTCACGATAGAAAAGAATTAGGTCAGGCAGTCGTCCATTAATTGCTTTGTACTCCTGACATGCTTTAATCAAGTTGATAGCGATGTCTTTTGACAATTCTTCATCATTTGTGTGAGGTGTTACTACACTGAAGTAACGAGTACAGAAGGGGTCTAAAGTGGCTACCATGGCACCAAAACTTTGTCCTCTTTGGTTAGTATCATGACAGACATCGAAGCCGACCACCATCATGTTCCTTTGCAGAAGAAAAGCACATTATTTCTGTTATTCCGTTAGAATTATAGTATCCTACATAAAAAGTACAATAGACTCAAAGTGAACATTATTTTCTATAATTATAATAGGGAGGCTTTATTTATTTTTTTGAAAAGTGCACAAATGTAGAATAAGTATGTAAGAGACCAAAACTCCACTATTAAATAATGAAATTGTAATACAGCTAGTAGAACATAAAATTTACTATAATTCCGACTATTACTGTATAGAATTTTTACTCACTTTATTGGAATGTTGACAGTCCAAGGAGCTCCACCGATTTTGCAGTTCATTTGAATAGCCACCTTGGTTGCAATTGACATTACACCTTTCGACTCGAGATTCCTTGCGAGTATAACTTGTGTGGGCACAGGACGATCGACACAACACTTCTTTTTAATAGCAGCATACCGATCGGCCTTATTATTCGTAGCAATACACATAATCAGAGTCGGTTTATTACCACTGCTCATAATCGACTCCAAGGCGGCTAAGTATGAACCAGGGCGATCATCTTGAATTTCTTGTAATTTAGGCATTGGTAAACGCCACTGCATGCCACCTGCTACCTTGATTACGTTCTGTACGAACGATTTGGCAGACTGTGTTAGTCGGCTTGGACACACTACATACCACAGATCCATATTAGGTGTATGAAGCATAGGAGAACTTCGGACAAATTTTGTCCAATCCGCGCTCATTCCTCCCGAATATTTGCTATTTCTAGCAGTGAGAATATCTTCGGCAGGTAGAATGCGCCCACCGAACTCTACCAAGTTATTAGCCAATTTCATATCCCAATGTTGTAATTCTGATACGATTCTTTCGTTAGAAAGTAAACGGCGACTGAATGCCAAAAGTTTCTCAATACGTGGACCAGGACCTACGCGTGTATGGTCAGCGAGTTGACGCATGAGAGTGAAGTTGGCTCGTTGAGCGTCAGTCAAACCTGTCATCCGACAAAGTTCTGGCACGAGGTAGACGGTTTCTGGCATACCAGCCCGAATTTCGCGGGGCTTGGCCCTTGAAACTAACATGGGTTGGTCCGGTTGACGAACGTTCAAATTGTATCGCTAAAAATTGAGAAAACAATTATATCTAATCCCATACAGTACAGGATAATTATAACATAGCATTATGACACTACACAAATATTAATATTAAATCGCAGAAATTTATTACACATATGATATAAAATGTTGATTTATAATTATATTTCATAATCCTTTCAATTAAGTTAATTTTATGTAGTTCTAAGTTGTACATTTTTGTTGATTTCAAATTTGTTATATGTATATGTTATAATAGTTGTTAACTATCAAGTTATTTTCAAGATCCGTTCTAGAATTCATAGCCTTATCCCCCTGTATTAAAATAAACGAGGCTTCCAGGAAGACGCGTTTGTAATAATTACCCTCTATATGTAATATTTTTATGTTTTCGAAGTTTGGCTTATGACCCGGTCTCAGAGCAGTGTTTAACAAGTGCGGTTTTCTAAGATGAATTTTCCAAAATTTATATATATCAAATATTCTTATATATAGTCTTAGTTTCCAGAATTGGCCTTGTTAAATTATCCACTTCCAAAATTTTTGTTTGTTTGTTGTTGTTTCGAAAGAGGAATTTATTGATTATAAGGTTAGCTTAGTTGCTTCTTCGTAATAAGTTTTTTATGTTATTTAAATCCTTTTTAATATATCTAGGCATACTCATGAAATTTGAAATGGTTTTCACTCCGATATGCAAGTCTAGAAAGGGAAGTTTACCATCCTTCTCTAATTCAAAAGTGAATTTAAGCGATTGGTGAAAGAAACAAAGCAACAACAAGGAAAATTTATATAAAAATTGATCTAATGAGAGTGAAATATTAGACGATGATGTCCCAATTTTCTGAGATTATGGTGAAAGTAATTCTGAGGGAATGTTAGTAAACAGTGAAGTAACATCATAGCTGACAGGGACAATTGTCTGGGATTACCATACTGTCAACCTGTCAACAACTTCAAAAGAATTCGTTTTTAAAATAAAAAACTGTTTGGTACCCCTATTTGGCTCTGATTATTTCATTGATCAATAATTTCTAAGATAAAACAAAGCCGAGATAGTGTATTCCCGAAAAAATAACAATTAAAGATGGTTCTTGAACAACAAAGTAAAAATTTCTTTGTGAGTGGAAATAATTAATAAAAAAAGAAAAAAAGAAACCTCACAAATGTGTGATAATTAAAAAAAAAAAAAAAAGAAACCATTTTGGAGAAACATTACAGTCTAGAATGAAACTTACCTGTTTAAAGTAGTCCATATAGGAAATAGATGTACCATCCTTTTTAGTAAATACGGATTGGGGCGTAGTATTAAAGTCTACGTCATCTATATGGTAAGTGCGATTATTATAATCGGTCAAAACGACACTACCCACTATGCGCGTGACAAAATTGCGTTTATAATTTGCACGATCTTCCTGTGCGCAATCTTGCAACAAATGTAAGACGGTGTCCATTCTCATAACTTTATGAGTTATTTCAGCACACAGTAATACTGAATCTTCATGCTGCCTAATACTAGTAACATAACCAGGCCAAAGTTCAAGTCTGTGCTCGGCAATATGTTTCTAGTATAAAATGTTATTAATAAACAGTATAAACAAATTCAGTGCATCATTTACCTTATCTGCCGCATCGAAAAAGTTTCTTCCCACTAGTTGCAAATTCAAGTAACCCATACAATTCCTCAGCATGATGTTAAAAAATTGTATATATTGATAATCTCCAGCTGCTACATCGCCTACCAACTTTATAGTTATGCGATAGCTTGTATTACTTTCTATTAAGAAATTAAAAATAGAAAGGTATAGACTATAAAAACTAGTTCACGTACATAATAAATAACATGCAATATTAAAAACTTGGTGTACCTTCATGTTTAACATGGACCTCTGTAGGGTCTGGGGCAATCTTTTGTGCAGCATACATATTGGTACCATCATATAGGTAACCTGCGAGAATTCCCCTGATTCCTTGTCTAAATAAATATTTCTTTCTCCCAGTATGATCTTCTGGAGGGGAAAAGTCAACCGAATATTGATATAAACACCAGTTAGGTGTCTGCATAAGCTTAAAATAATTTGCTTTCAGCCGAATAGGATTACCAAATGAACCTATTAAAAAAATTAAATATAATAAATTCAAATAGTAGAACAGAACAAAAATTATTACCTTGTTTAGTAGCTAACTTCTCTGGCCTAGTTCGTAAAATAATTTGCAGAGGCCTTCTGCCTCTTATCGCACCTCTCCCGCTGTGCATTGCGCCCACATCTCCTCCTCCGGCAACTAATAATAAAACATTTTGTAAAAACAGTTAATTTTTGTCAAGCATTTCGAGAATGATATCGAAACATTCCTTTAGAATAGTATCAGATTATTGAATGTTTAACTGAGTTTTACAAGAATAAAAAAATAAATAAATCTTCAAGTCTTACAAATACTTTCATAAAATAATTTACACAAGAAGTTTATAATGGCAACAACTTATAGAAGAAAGTATTAATAAAATAAATTCAAATGATATGTAATTGTATCTAAATTATAAAAAATTCAAGTTAAAAATTATAGTACAAAAGAATAGTTGAAATACACAGAATTTTATGCTTTTACGTGTTTTAAAAAATTTCCAAATAACTTAAAAGGACTAGAATAAATTAGATTGATTTGATATAACTATGTATTTAATTTGGAAGCAAATAAAATGAAAAACTTATTCATGTATTACTTTGGTTAATTTTAAGTCAATAGGCTTTTATAATTATAAGTTACATTGACTAATATGTAAATTGTAACCCTATTAAAAACAAAGAATGTAAAGAAATGCCAAACCTTGATATGAAATCCTTTCAACATAAGAAGTTGTGAGATCTTATACATATAAAAGCCAAGTCAGATATTTTAGATAATAAATACTATGCCTTCAGAGAGTTCTGAAACGTTTAACATTTTGAACTAACTATAAAATATCAATAATATATCCCACAGAGGCCACTTCACTCTTATTATAGAATGACCCATCAAGTATTTTTTCTAATAAAAGCCTTTAATTCTCACCAACGGCAGTATGTGTTTTTTCTATTCCTGGAGCACTAGCTTCATATCCTTCACGGAGTGTTGCTCTACCTCCAGGTTGCTGGAAAAATATAGTGTGAAATGTATGTCAATATTGCTGTTAGATGATGCTAAAAAAACAATAATAATCGCAACTTACAATTTGAGCTTGAGGTGCTGGAGCTCTGATTTGATGTTGTTGTTGTACTTGAGACCTTGGGCCCCAAGCAGAGGTAGATGGTTGGCTTGCAGGAATATGTCTTGCTTGCTGTTGCTGTGGCAAACCTTGACTGGATGGTCCAAGTCCAGGCCTTCCTCCTGCGGTAGTAGGTCTTTGGGAACCAGGTTGCTGCTCAACAGAACCTCTTCCTCTTCCCCTACCTCGGCCTTTTCCCTTCTCCATTTAAACCTTTACAAAAAGTTTTAGAAAATCACCTGTCCTAATACAACATACAATGTAGGTACACAATTTTTATATTTTCACAACATGCAACTTATTTTCACTCATACACTATTATATACTCATATATTTGGCTTTCACCATTTGGAAACACTAAAATATATCAATATATGATGATAATTACTGATTAGATCATAACATTAAAATTAAACTCGTGACAACTTCCTTTTTCTCATAACCTTCAGAACCAAAGAAAACTAAAAACCCTAACAGATGTTAGGTAAATTAGTTTCCGTAACGACAAAATTCAAATAATTCCACTATTGCCAAACAAACAATTTTGCTGCAAAATTGCAAAAAATATTTTTAACTGTACTTACTTTCTTTAAATCTCATAATAATATTGTAACTTACAACGGATGTTTTCGACAATTAGAATTCATGAAGATTGTATTATTTTAATTGTGTAATTAATGTTAAACAAATATTGCACACGGCAGTTAAACACAATAAATAATAAATAATAGAAGCATTCTTTCTAACAAAAATATGTATGTTTTCTTATAATAAATCGATAACAATACTGTTATCGCGCAGCTAGTGATAACTCTTTCATAAAGGAACCTATTTTAAGCGTAGACAAGCATGTTTCTATCTGTAAATTCAGACATTTATTTATATTCATTGAGCGAGGGAGATTAAAATAGGGAGGACATACCTTTCATATAAAAGCCCGCAATGAAAATGTTACGTCAACTTTTTAATTTTTTTCTTATCAGATGAGAGGGAATGATGTAACTATTTTTTTCCCGCTATAATAATAAATATAAGGTTTCCAAGATTTTTATGATGGTACGATGTAAAATTTCAATATTATTTTTGTGTACTAGCAGACTTAATTTATGTATATAATTTTTCATTAGAAGATAGCAACTGCAGCTTTGTACGTTATCTTAATGATAAGAAGCTTTATCTATATTTTAGGTGCGATATTGATATTTCCTACATTAGTCATTCATATGTATTATGTTAAAAGTGTGATGATTATAACAAATAGGTGAAAATTTTCGTTCTTGGTCTCATTGTTCTACTTTAGATGTATAATAAATCAAATTAACTCAAATTCAATTATGAAATAGTAAAAAAAAAAAAAAAAAATGCGCCCTACACAAAACGAATTCAATAACCAAAGGGAGTTGCAGTTGGACAGTGTAGTGTCAACTCTACCTGAACTTGGTGGTCCCAAAATTCCCGATGGAGGATATGGATGGGTCGTAGTTTTAGCTGCTTTGTTTTTCTATGTACGTAAATATTTTCAATAATAACTATACGTAACTACATGTTTTTAAAAATAAAGATTTAAATTTTGATGCGTTAATGCGATTAAACTTATGAAAAAATGATAAAAACTAGCAGCACCGCGTGTCGTCGAAGTTTCACGCCCCTTCCTTTATATAATAAATACAAAAAAAAATTGACAATTAATTTTTACATGCATATTGGTAGATATATAATTAAAATACAAGACAAGCTGATTAATAAACATTCGTCAATAATTTATTGGAAATACCTGATATTTTCGGTGAAAGATTACACATCAAACAAATCATATCTGCAGAACGTGTACCTACATACATTTTTCATGCACATGGCAAAATACTGCAGCAAAAGACTTGTTTCTAAAACCAGTTTATTTTGTAAAGGTACAACCCTGTTTATATTTGGCATCGTCTGAAATGACCCAACATCACTTATCCAAATTATGTAGGTATATGAAAAAATACTCTCCCAATAAAATGGTAAATTGTATTTTCTTTTATGATAAAATTTTTTATCCCGTACTTACTAAATAATAAATAACTAATTGTAATAAAATAAAACATATGTATATGGTCCATTAAAAGAAGAAATTATTTTGATTCGATTAATTTCTTAATCATGCAATGGATAGAGCAGATAATAAATAAATTGGGAATTAATTAAGTAATAAAATAGGGTGTTAAATTTTTTTAAATAATTATAAATGTATAAACAATAAAGTGGTTTTGGTTTTTCATTTAAAAAAAATTTTAACCCTTGCAATTGGTTCAGAATTTAACATTCGTCGCTACATACAATTTATTCTGTTATTTGAGGACTTATTTAACAGTTTAATTATTTAAAGTTTATTAAACGTTAGATAAGAAATAGAATCATCGCTTTCTTGAAAGGAACAAATTATCTTAATAGTATTTCTATTTTAAATTCAAGTGTAGGTGCCTACCTATATTAAACAGTAAAAGTTTTGGTGGTGCAACTTTTATGAAACATGTTTTAATAAATTAGAAATAAAACACAGGAATGTTTAGATGAAATTTTTTAATGCCTCGACAATATTGTTTAAGGCGATACGGCCAATTTGAAGTATATGAAGGTTACTAAAATTGGTTAGTTCCGGAAATTTATATCTAATCTAAAACTAAGTAAGAGGAAGAGTGTGTACAAACAGATTTCAATTGATGTAGGAAGTGGGGATTGGAAGTAACTATAGTTCGAATTGATTTTACTTACTAAATTAATATTTTTATAGACTCCTTTTCTGATTTCTAATAGTAGGAATAATTTTCTATAGTTTGAAAAGTTTGAATGTAAATAAAATAAATAAGATATTAATAAAAACATGAATTTAGCAAATATTCAATTGCAGCTAGTTAGTTTTAGATATAAATATCCAGAACTCTTGAAAACAATATTGTCGAGGCAATAAAAAGTTTGTGTAATTTCTTATTTATTATTAAATAATCAATTTTTGACCGTAAATTGACGAATACATTTACATTTCCGAACCTGAGTTACACCGTTTGCAAAATTTATCTCTAATATCTTAAAAAACATCTATATTTGTTGATTTTAATAAGTTTTATTTATTTTACGTAATACAAAAACGCTTTTCTTCATATATTCAATTATTCGTTTTTTTTATTTTAGATTTTAGTGCCTAGTCTCATTGTTGGATTTGGAATTATGATGATATTTGCTAGACTTGAAACCAATGCACCTGCTAATCCGAAACTTTGGGACAACAAATTCATTTTTATGCCCATATTTTACACGGCTTTTACTATTATTGCAGGTAGGTAGGTATGTGGTAAAATTTTATAATTTATAAAATTACAATAAGAAATTAATACAGTTCGTGTACTTATTAAATATATGAATCTAAAAGGATTTTGATGGAAAGATTATGAACTAATCCATTTTAAGGATGTCTTTTAAATTAAATTTATTTTTAGGTACCTACATCGAAATTAACGTTTAATCGTTTGTTTAATAAATTGATTTCTGAAACTTATTTTCTCTCGGTAGTATTTTTTTAGTTTTCGGTTATTGGTTTTAGAAATCAAATATTCAAAAATTATTTTTGTTTGTGTCTCATATTTGTATATAAAAATGAATAGCATCACGATGTCGAGACGTTCTCGTTAATATAAAGATAAAGAAATTCAGTCATGAGTGTAAACTCTAGTCCATTGGCCCTTTTCTGGTTTCTTTCGAACATGTTTTCAAAGATAATTCGCTGCATTTTTATTTCTCAAACTACCCATAAATCCAATCGATTTATAACAATTAGGTATACAATGATAATGTATTAAATGTAAATTATTAAAAAAGACCTAATTTTTTTTCATGGGTATCCATCCACGTATCATCATCGTACTACAAGATAACCTTGACATACCTACCTACATAATTTTACGAAAAAGATCGTCCTAAGTAGTAAATACGTCTAAAGACTAGTCTTCTTAGCTACTTATTAAATTTCTTTTTAATTTTACTATTAAAATGTGAACCATAATCACGAACCATAAATAAGTAAAGGATCAACAGGTATCAAGACCGTTGGAAAATGAAAGATCTGAATTTAACAGAAAAAAAACCTAACTGATTATATAGTTAAAAAAAATTTATTACATTTTAAATTACGTTGGTATTTATGAAAACTTAAGCAAAATGCTTTACTGTGGCTCAGTTTACTAAAACTGCTTATACAGCGAAAATATTTTGTGTTCATAAGTACATAGGTATACATATGTATTCCAGTAAACAAAATCAAACCTTCTTCTTTACATAATCTTATAAACGTATAAATAATACGACTGTGAATAAATTGGAAAAAGTCGTACAATTTTTAAGACATGATATAGTACTTTCTAATTTACCTGATAATGCAGCGTCTTCTATTTTTTGTTATCTTTAGAACCTTGGGTTCGAAAATTTATTTCACAAAGCACGTGGGCACGTCTGGTCGCAACAACGGGAACTTGTTTAATTTGTGCTGGTTTACTGCTTTCTTGGAAGGGAATAAACAACGCTTACAGTGTTGCCACATTCATCTTCGCGGGAATTATATCTGGTACGAAATTTTGAATGAACTAAAATAAATATTCTAATACCTACCTACAAGAAATTACAAGTTGTTTTTTATTTAAATAACAGGTATCGGATCATCATTGGTAATTACTCAGTCTGAAATGTTATTAATACAGTATTTTCGATTAAAATTAAGAATTGTTCGAACAATATTGCAAATTGCAACTGCAATCGGTTTTATTGTAACACCAATAACTCTTGGTCAGCATATAATAAAAAATGGCATATTACATGTGATAATATGGTATCAGGCAATTATTCTACAAGGCATAGTAATATGTATGGCTTATAAAAAACCACAATATCTAAAATCCGAAAGAAAGCCTTACAATATCATACGGGTAAGGTTACAGATATATTATTAATTATAAATTATAAAAATTTGGTTAATAATAACCGTTTTTATTACCTATTTAAGAGAGAAGAGGGAAGAATTAGATTAAAGGTGGTAAGGATGACCTTGTACTAAAAACATCACAATGTATGTAGTACAAGGTCATCTCCTCCCCCCTTTGTTTTTCGCGCCCCTTCAGCGGTAAATCCCCCATTAATTGAGGCTTTTATACATTATCCTGTAGATCCTATAATATTTTTTTTATATAAATATCTTATCAGTATAAATATGAAAATATTATTACATATTACAGAACTTTTCGGATGATGAGGATGATATACTGGCTACAAGAAGGACTGAACTAAAGGAAAGAAATAAAATGCGAAATACTTCATTAGTGAAAAATAACGATTCCCCTGAAATAAAAACTGAATCCCCTGGGACTTCACAAGTAAATCAAAATAATGGTGATCAGTCATCGCCGGATATTCAAAAAGTTGCTAAACGGGAAAACTGGGAAACTTTTGAAGATAATGCACCAAACCAGTCATCAAAAGTAAAAGTGGAACTTCACGAAACATTCGGTAGTTCTACTAATGATTTTGTTCGCAAAACAAACAATAACATTATTACTAAATTACCCCAACCGCTTTTTGAAGACAATGCAACCAACAGCACTTATTCCTATGAAAGTTTGGACACAATAGGTCAAGTTGAAAATTCGAATACAATTTATACAATTTCGAATGTTACCCCCCAAAAAAAATGGGCACTCAGATTTGAAGATTTAAAAGAGCCAACGTTCTACAAGTCACTTATACAAATTATTACTACAAAATTTTCAACTTTCACTTTTTGGATATTATTTCCCAGCTATTTTTACACGAAAGTGGAACATTTGTCAATACGAAATACAACTTTTATGGTTGGCTATGTAATTGGTGTTACTGTTTTGCTGTTTACGATTGTTTCGAATTTTATTAGTTACAATAACATCAAACATAAGGCATTGTTTTGGTGGCTTTTTAGCTGGGCAGGTGCCGTTGGATATTTTAGTGAGTATTAATCACAAAATTAGTAAAGTTTATTCGAAATGTGTTCCATTAATAATAAGAAGTTATCTATTAAAAAAAAAGAAACGAATATGTATTCATCATTTTGTTTATAAAGTTGGTAGATGGTAGACGGAGAAACTGGGGGCGGGATGCAAAAAGATTTTTAAATGAATCCAGACAGTCAAATTTCCATAAGTCGAACTAAATTAGTTGGTAATAGGGTCAAATGTGAGAAATGTGTGTAATTTTTATTTGATAACTCGAACTTTCGAGTTTGTTTGGCTCGAATATCTTGATAAGTCGGATTTCCTGAAGGAATCCCTTAGTGATGTACAATTTTAACGTATCTTTATAGCGGTACTTGTCATTTGATATAAAAACGTAGTTCTACTTTAAAAACTTTCTCTCTTGACCAAAAATGAAATCTTATAAAAAAGTGTAAATTTGAATTAAATTGCACAACAAAGGGGTCTAGGGTTCAATATCTTACATGAAAACTTGTAATAATGCTGATGCACTATTCTTTTCTTGTGCTGTGTAAATATATTGAAATATTGAGTACACGTAAATTTTCGATTTAATTCTGTATATAAATTAATTACAAAACAATAATTTGTCTTAAATCGACGCGCATGGAATTATTTATTATTATACCTTGTATTATGTATTTTTAGCCATTTCTACTTCACATGCAGAATCTGCGTTGTTATTTGGTGCTGTTAATATTTCTCTCAGTTTAAGTTTATTGAATGTATTGGATAATTCACTTTTAAAAATAAATGCTATGGGACATGGTAGTCGAACACATTGTATTTTATGTACCTTAACAGGACTGGCGTTCTGTACTTTTTTTATGATAGGTGAGTATTATTGCTATCCTTTTATTTACAACATTTTTTAATGATAGAATTATATACAGTTTTCAAAACAAGATAATTGGTGAAAATAAATATCTTATCTCGTCACATTTTAAGACTTAAAAAAGTACGGAGTATATTAAAAATTAACTTTAATAGCAAATTTATGTTTGAATTGGCACTATGAGTTGCAAAAAATGTTTTGTGTTGTATTAATAAAGTACAAGATAAATTTTTTGAAACTATATTTTTCTATATGAATTAATTTTTTTAAGGCTTAATATTAAATTTCAAATCATATCTTGTTCATTATTTTTACTTGTTTTTTGTATGTTTTCTAAAGATCGATTATTTAAATTCGCAAATGTAATTAAGAGTTAATATTGAGTTAAAGTTAAATAAATCAAGGAAGAAAATAAATACCTTATCTTCCTCATTTTATTATTATTTTCAGATTTAAGCTATACAAACTGTTTTACACTCCTAGCACTATTGCAGTTCTTGACTGGGTCAATTTGGCTTGCAAATTTCATTTTTAAAAAAATTAAGGAGATAAGGATGTAACTGTTTATTAATTAAAATAATAAGTATTCACGTAAGTCGTAAAATTAAGCATGTTTTTTTATTAAAAATACAACAAACTTTTTATAATTTTTACTTTTTACCAAAAATTCCACCCAAGTTTTGCCCAATTTGAGACGTTAACCCGCCAATTCCGACATCAGGAACCTTTGGAAGATTCTTTTGAGGTACGCTGGCGACGTCGAAAATTTGTTTTTGATAATTTTTCAATTCACTATCCAATATGTTGAACACTTTGCACTGAGCATTTTGTAACCTGTCGGATAAACCGGCCCAAAGGCCCATTTGGCAAAATCGAAAGTTGTTCTCAATTTTCGGAGCGGAGCTAATTTTGAAGAAATTATTGTTTGAACTTGAGAAACTTGGCAAATCTTTGTTTCCAAAAGAGATTTTTTTGTATTTCGCAAAATTGGCGATTGCCTCGACGAAGACGTTTCGCACTTTCATATCTTCTTCTGTAAAGTCTCCATTTAAATCTAATGGTTCACCTTCCAGAGTGTACGCGTCAAATAAGAAAGCCAAATCCTCACCGTGACTTGCTGAACGTTCTTGAACACCTATTACAAAATTTTACACTCTATTTTTTATTTAATTATTATTAATATTAGCTTACTGTTGTTTCCAACAAACGGCAGGCCGGTTAGAAAATAATGCGCTTTACTAACTTTTGGGACATGGTCAAAGGAGTATAAAAAAGTAGGAGCTTTACTTTTCGACCACAAATTCACGGAAAGAAAAGCCGGTAGGTTGAATAAAGCGTCCGCTAAAAATTTTAAAAAATAAAAAAAAAAGGATTTGTAGTGGTTGTTTTTATTACCTGTCGCTTCTGTAATTTTTTCAAACGCTTCGACTACATCATTTTTGGCAATGTCAATGTATTTTCCAAACTTTAAAGGATCCAAAGGCTTCCAAAGATTACTCTGTGACCTACTTAGGGTTTCCTTTCCTATAGCAGTAAACGATTGAAGTCCTTGAATAAGTACCATGTTCAAAAATTCCGGTATCGTTTGTAGCGATTGCAAAACATCATCTTTAAAAACCCCTGCCAACCATGTAATTTTAAATTCAAATTTTTGCATTATGTTTTAAAATCTTACTATTAATGGCTCGTTTGGTTTCTTCTTTAGCGACTCCAGTAAATAGGGGAATATTTGGTATATTGCCTTCAGACATTTGTTTAAAGGGTTCATGTTCAACTGCATTGGGTAGAGACCTTCCGTCATGTACGCCCTCTACAATTGGAGAAGCCCCAAGTGATCTCGACATTGCTCCCATAAATCCTCGCGAATTTACTCGTTGCATTTGTATTTGGGAATCAGCCTTTAAAAATACTCATAATTACAAAACTGGCAAATTAAAAATATGTACATTTTTACATTAATTATATTTTGGGCCGGTATACTCTGCAAACATTTAACCATTGCTAACACTGATGTGGTGGGACAACCCTGCGTCTCAGCAAGTTGCTTTACTACCCCGTTAGGGTCATCATCCATTGCCCAATTTGAAACTGCTGTTCCTGATAATGCAATAACTCCGTTTGCATATCCTATTTTAAATAAATAAATTAATTATAATAGTATTGAAAGTTACTCAAAATGCACCTTTTGCTACTTTGTTTAGTGCCATTAACATGGCACTGCTAGCTCCTGATCCGTGTCCCATTACAACAATATTGTAAGGATTTCCTCCAAAATATCCTATATAGTTTCGAACCCATCTCACTACCATTACCATATCCCATAATCCTGCGTTTCCTGGAAGCTCTGCTGATTGCGTACTTAAAAATCCCAATGAGCCTAATCTGTACTGCATGGTAACAACTATAAGTCGCTTGCCAACTAAATGTCTGACCTAAAAATTTAATTTATATAAGTAAATATATATTAATATAATAAACACTTATTGAGGTGATTACTCCATATTGAGAAGCTGAGCCATATCTAAATCCACCACCGTGAATCCAAACTACTACAGGAAGACCTTAAAATAAATATTTATAAAGTTTACTTAAAAAATATCAACAATAAAAAACTTAAATAATTGTTTACCTTCAGTGCCAACAGGTAAATCTGGAGTAAAAACATTTAAGAACAAACAATCTTCACTACCAACAACTGTGTTTTGTCCAGGAACTGGTTGAATACAAGGGGGTGGAAATCTAGTTGCGTCTATATCGCCTTCCAAAAAATGTTGTTTTGGTCTCTAAATTTTTTTTTTAATTGAAATTAATTTTTACAGAAAAAAAAATTTGAGAATTACCTGAAACCTTTCTTTTTTAATGGGTGGTTGAGCATATCGCAACCCACGAAAAACATAGTGGGGAAAGTCCAACACTCCCCTTACTTTGGCAAATCTTCCAGCAAAATTTATAAATACCAAAGGATCATCATAGGGAGGTATTTTTGCCGGGTAGCCGCCCACAATACGACGCACACGAGATTTTCTGGTTTCTTGAAGTGTTACATTATCAGAACTAAAACAAACATCAAATAACTGCAAAAATAAAAGTAGCAAACCAATTTTAACTTTCATGTCTTTTTTCAGTGTGTACATCTAACAATCTCAATAAAAAACGTTAATGCTAAACATTTTTTTATTTCAATCTTTCTATAAATAATCTTCAAACAGGAAGTTTATTATCACAAAAATTATCTTCGCGTTTCCCTGTTAGAAATAGATATCTCCCTTCCTCAAATATTCATTTTACAATGATACTGTTTTAATAAGTCTATTTTTTCTGTACAACTTTTAAAATAGGTGATTATGTGGAGTATTGGCCTTTTTGGGTCAAAGTGTTGTCTTCATAATTTTCTAAAACATCAGCCAAATGTTCATTATCCCTAGGTCTCTTGAACTGTTTCTTTCTTTGGGCAGCCTTCTTTCGTTTTAAAGGTACCATTGGTTTTTTGAGACCATGGTCTTGCATTGATCTTATGCCTGGAATACATATTTCAAAATAAATCTGTATATTTAGGAGTTGGATTTTCTCAATTTGCTTATTAAAATTTTACCTTGTTTTTCTAAATATTCATCAATTTTTTCATCATCCATTGCATCAACAGCAACAGACCTCCATAATTTTTGAAATTCTTCATCTATTGGCATACTAGCAGTTCTATCATTATAAAATAAAACTTTCTTTTTATCTAAAGGTCTTGCAATAAATATTATTTCATTCTGATTCTGTAGAGTCTTGAATAAAAAATGTAATTTATGAAGTATCATATTTCCTTTAAAAACTAACATATAATTATTTATGGGTACCTTTAAAGCCTTTTCTGCATGGGGCAATGATTCCATTACATCATCAAGAAATATTCCTCCTAAGCCTTTTAAATCTTGTTGTTTAAGCAATTTAAGTAAACTCTTACGGTCCTTTAGTTTATATGTAGCCTTAAAAGTAAACTTACCATCTGGGGTTACCTCAATTTTTGGATTATTTTGCAATGCTTCTGTTTGTAGCCACTATATAATAATACACAAATAGATACATATTTAAAATATTCTAATAAAATTTACTCCTCATACTTGTTTAACTTTGGAACCCACATCTAATTGATTAGTTTCATCAAGAATTTCTTCTAATGTTAGTGGATGTTGATCTCCTTCTTGGTGCCTTACACGCATATGTTTAACAATTTTTGCTAGAACACCAAAACGATATTGTGAACTACCTGTAGCAGTCTTGTATCTACAAAACGTATTCATTATACCTAGGTATAAAGTGAAATAAATAAAGTTATTTTTACGTATTTAGGTCAAGTTTTGGTCCTGATGAAGAGCTAACTTTGCTCTTCTTTTTTTCATCTCGATTCGAATCTGATTTTGTATCATTCTTCTTTTTTTCAACTCTAAAGGATTAAAATTATGTAAAAGGGGAAAAAGAAAATATTGTAAAGAATTACGTTGGTGTTGCTAGAGCACGTTTCTTAAATAATTCTCGTTCCTTTAACAAAGCTGGATCCATTTTATTTACTGTATAAAGACGATTTATCCATAAACTATAATGGGATCAATTTTATTCACAAACACAAAAACTTTTATAGAGGTAGAAACTTACAAAAAACAATCACCTTAATTTAAAATATAATTTATTATATTAGAAATGTTTTTATGATTAATTTTATTTTGACTTTTCGTTTATAGATTTTTTTTTTGGGATTATGGCTGTGGGACTGTCTTATCTTCGTCTATAGATCATAGACATATTATAGATTACTATAGATTAGATGGTTTCGTTTGTGAACATAACCTTACATTGTTCTTGATTGTTCTGGTCATGGAGGTCATGGATGTTAGAGAGAAGGAGAACGATCGCTGTCATAATCGCTGTAGAAAAATGTGTCCCAGAAATTTGATAAAAATAAGTGAGGCGCTGCGATCGCTAAGTTGTCTCAATAAAAGCGGGCTGTTGTGCGCTAATTTGAAATGACCTATCAACGTTTAATACATCTCTTAGATACATTGATACATCTACTACTTACTGACGGCAGCGCGGCTGGTGGCTGAAAAATGAATTTATAAAGACAACTTAGCGATCGCAGCGCCTCACTTATTTTTATCAAATTTCTGGGACACATTTTTCTACAGCGATCGTTCTCCTTCTCTCTAACCTCCATGCATAGACTACCTCCATGGTTCTGGTTCCATCTGGTTCTCATAATAATTGTTCTGTAGATAACAAATGTGGATACAATATATATGTCATATGTAATCTATGGTCATATATATGTCAAATATATATTAATATATTACTGATCTAAGGTCAATAATAATTTTATAAAATGTAATTTTATTAGGTGTTTATTTATTTATTTTATAAATGGTAGTTGAATTAAAAAAACTAAAACGTTTTGGCTTTTTTTAACACTGTTTAATACCATTCAATTCAAAACGATGAAGGTGAAATATATATGGAAATAGATAACTGTAAAACCATTTATATCTATGGTCTCTATGATAAATGATGATAATAATTATCGAATTCAATGGAATTGTTTCGTTTGTTTTCAAGATGTCCGAAATGTGTTTACGGTTTAAAGAAGTTTTTGCCTGATTTTTAATAAATATTGTTTGTTGATTGTTACTTGTAATTAATCTAAGGTGTATGTTTTTGCAGAACATTATCTATGTTGTTGTATATAACTACAGTTTAAGGTAAGTTTAATCAGGATTAGCAACCGCTGTTCAACCTACGTCAACCTATTTTGGCATTACTTGTCATTTCAATAATTTATTTAAAAAAAAAGAACAATTTAATCATAAGATAATCAAAAATATGCAATTTGTTAGTTACGAAGAATTTTTTTATTGTTCGAAAGGATTGTTTTTGAATGTTCAGTTCATCTTACTGTTACCTTTTTAGAATATTTCATTAAAATTAAGGTAGGATGCAAGGAGGTGTTAGAAAAATATAAGTAGTTATGTTTCCATTAAGAAAATAGAAGGTATTTTCTTTATGTAGCCGACTATTTTCCAAGTTGTGATGGGTTTTTTGTCTGAAATATAAATCAGCGTGCATTGCATTAACAGCATGCATTGGGAACACTAATTACTGCATAACTTTTTATTTGTTTTTCTTATTAACATGTAATAATGTCATTTCATTAATATAAATCTGAAATTCACTGTTATTTATTCATAATTACTATTAGGGTAACTACCCATGTATTACTTTGTGCAGGTAGAGAGAATTTTTTAATTGTTTAGAACTATGGAGAAGAGGTCAGTTGTTCAATATTTCTGTTAACCAGGTCTTAAGAATGCAATGTTTTCTTAAACTTTAATTGGTAATTTAACACAAGCAAAGCAAACATACTTTTTTAATACCTCCTGCTAGATTTATAAATAACTTAAAAGTATTAATTTTTTTATTATAAAATATTTAATATCCTCTTATAAAATAATATTTCTATTTGCTTTAATCCACTTACTTCAATATTATACCTTGTATTTACGTTTGCTATTAGAGGAAAAACTCGCCAGTATGGCTTACCACCGTCCTAGAGACTTGGATGGATTCCTTCCACACTTATCAAAATCTGACACCAAATTCAGGCAGCAGCTTGGTGCTGACCTATTGGCCTTTTTGGCTGAACCATCAAATCCAATGACATGCCAGGACATTGGACAGTTAATTGATGGATTGATACCATGGATGCAAAGCAGTAATTATAAGGTAATATTAATATGTTCTTTCCTCCTAATAATAAGAAGCAATAATTTTTTAAATAATTCACATTTGATAGGTTTTTTTGCAATTTAAGATAAAAGGGTATTTAAAAACATTGTAAAATCATATTTGAAATGAATTAATTAATCAAAAAGGACGTTAATGGCAGTGTAAAGTATAAGAAATAAAAACAGTTTCGAAATAGCAATCTTATTTGTTAAGAAATTTATTCTCATGGAATTATTAATTGAATGCTAATAGAACAATAAAAGTACATATGCATTTAATGATTCCATATTCGGCAAACGATAGAAAGTGAAAATGCAAACTAGTTTGTTATTTGCATGTTACGTAAATTATCATAAAATATATTAGCATTTCGTGTTTTTTTTTGTACAATATTACTAATTTTACTATCTACTTTTTTTTTGTATTAAAATTTTTTTAATATTGAAGATTGTATATGTTAATGAAGGTACTTCTGGTTTGTAAGCTGTGAAGATTATTAAATTTAGAAATCTAATTATGCAGTAACCGGCGATGTTGTCGGGTGAAATGCACTTTGTTTTTATTTTCTTACATTTGAGGACCCAAATAGAAGGATATTTTTAGATTGTCTTTAAATCTGCTGATGCCACTAAAATTCAGGCAGTGTTTATACAAGTGCGTGCATGAACAATTATTGATGTTTAAGTTTGTTTTCCAAAGACTTACACAACTCATTCCGAATTGATAATTTGTTTTTATTTTCTATTCAGCACCTGTAGCTGTTGAATAACGTTGTAATGCTTTATTTGTTTATGCATACGTGAATTCATGCAACCGAAATTTTTAGCTAAAACTATTACGAGTTTTTAATTTAATTATATTTGCAGTAAATATCAATTAATTATATTACGGGGAAAATGAATTGTGTTTGTGTAAATTTTTATACGTTTTTCAGTCACGATTATTTGATTTCTTTTTGTCAAATAGGTATTTATTGGAGTCGTGTTTTTATTCTCATAAAAATGTTTGTACAATATTAGTTATCACTATGACAAAATCCTATTTTTAGAATGCCTTTATTGTATTTATGTAACTATCTTAAAATATTTACAAAATGATGTCAAATTAATTAGAGTAAGCGTGTTCTGAGAAATGAGACTACTTTAGTGTAAAATCGTTTTAATCCTTTAATTACATTCTTTAATTTATTGATAATTGTTTCAATAATATTAAATGATTGTTTGACCTTGCATGACCACCTTTAAACGTACGACTGACGTACATAATAATTTGTGACATCTTTGTTGATTCGACCTTCCAAACCTATATGTTAATGCTCTATCTAATTTAATTTGATGTTTACTACTTTGGATTCATTTTCATTAAAAATTGGAGTCTCTATCTCCGTGGATTGTAGCTAATTTTATATGTATACTATTAATATTATGAAACAACTTTAAAATTTATTCAAAATCGACAAACGTACAAAGATGTCGTAAATAATATACAGGGTGTATTATAAATACATTTCTATAAAAAAACATGATTTTTAAGCTTATAATATTTCTTCTTAATTATGATTGTTATTATTTATAGTAAAAGTTTCGTTTTTGCTGGCCTTCAGTTATGCTTTTTTGAAATGGTTTGATAAGTTTTACCGCAATAAAAACTTAGCGATTGTTTGATACGATTGTCTAACATTATAATGAGTTAATTCAAAAACACAATGATAACTATTTCAATTATTGTGATATTCACAATCTGAAATACAAAAATTGCACTCAGAACCAGTTTTTGATGTTACTTTATTTTAAGTTTTCAAATAATTTTATCTATTTTCATTTCCAGTGTACGTTTCTCGTACGTTATCTTTTCTATATAAAATGTTCTGGTTGTTTAAAAAATTTTATTTCATGTATGTATTTTTCATATCTTCTTTATAATAATGTGAAAATTATTTTTTTAATTTTTTACTATTGTTTTATAGGTTTCCAGCAATGGAATTGAAATAATGACATTCCTGATAGACCGTCTGGGTCATGATTTTAAGCCCTATTTGCAAACGGTATTTCCAGCGGTTATAGACAGATTAGGTGACGCAAAGGACACGGTCAGAGAAAAGGCGCAGCTTTTGATATTGAAATTGTTGGAACGTAACGTGCTAACTCCTCAAGCACTCCTTGAAAGACTTACGCCAGGTTTTACGCATAAGAACGCTAAAATCAGAGAAGAGACGCTAAGGTGTCTTGTAAATACATTGAACGAGTAAGTGAAAAAATTAGGCGTTTATTTTATTCCCATTTTCTCTTGAATTATAAGAGTATTAATTTTTAATATGTTTTTGTAATAGGCACGGTGCTCAATCCGTCACATTAAGCAAATTCATTCCTCATATAGTGAAACTATTGTCTGATCCCACATCTCCTGTACGGGACACGGCTTTTATTACTTTGGTAGACTTGTACAAACACGTGGGAGAAAAATTGCGAATAGATTTGCAAAAGCGAAATCTTGTACCACCGTCTCGATTGCCTGCCCTCTTGGCCAGGTTTGACGAAGTGAGAAAAGCTGGTGACCTTCTTCCCACTGCTTCCGCCATAATGTATAGTAAGTTTATTTTAAACCACTTAGTTTTAATTAAGAAGAATGTAATTTTGGAGAAAACTAAATTTTGTTTTTATTTTTAGATTTCAATGATGAACCTGATGTGGCAGTGATGGTTAAACCTGCTATTCCTGTGAAGAAGGCAGGCTTATTAGGCGCGTCGAAAAGAATAATAGTATCCGCCCCAGCAAAATCTTCCAGCAGTTCCAATTCTGGTATGTACCTATTAAGTACTTTTCAATATTTCTATCTTATTAATACCCTTTTTATCTAGCTGGAGGCGTTGATGAAGAAGTATTCACTAAGCTCTTTGAGGACGTACCCACTCTCCAGATATTCTCAATAAGAGATATTTTAGACCATATGAAGACCATACAAGAAACTGTAGGGGATCCAAATAAGGAATGGAATAAAAGAGTAGAATGCGTAAGTTGATTTAAAATTGTTAACGAAACAGTAGTGTTAAGTTTAATGGTTTAATTTTGATTTCATTGAATTGCAGTTGAAGAAGCTAAGGGCTTTAGTTAAGGCAGGAGCAGCCAATTTCGATGAGTTTTACGTTCAGTTAAGATCGATGGAGCCCCCTTTGGAGGCTTCCATAAAAGACTTGAGGTCACAGGTTGTTCGTGAAGCTTGTATCAGTATAGCATACTTGGCCCAGCAGTTAGGAAATAAGTTTGAGCATACCGCTGAATGTTTGATGGTGAATTTAATCAATCTAATACAGAATTCTGCAAAGGTATATATTTTTTTCTTCAGTCTTATTTGGCCAAAGAATTTATAAGAGTTATTAAGCATTGATTATTTTTATTTAGGTTGTAGCTACTGCAGGCCATGTTACAGTCCGTTTTATACTCCAAAACATCCACAGCCCCCGATTAATACCGATTATAACAAATAGTTTAACTTATTCGAAAAGTAAAGAGATAAGAAAGAGTTGCTGTGAATTTATAGAACAGATTATGGAACATTGGAATGTGCATACGTTAGAAAGGCACATAGGCCTTCTCCAAGATGCTCTTAAGAAGGGTATTGCTGATGCCGATCCGGATGCACGAAATTTGTCGAGAAAGTAAGCAGAATAAAAGATCATTAATATTTAAAATGAATAATAAAGGACTCAAAAATGGTTTTTCCAATTTAGGTAAAAATTGATACATTATACAGGTATATAAATGCAATATTAGGAAATAATAACTACTCATAATATTTACTAGAAATTGACGGTTCTATATATAATATATATTTTTTACATACATACTTATCATACTATGTCTTATGGTTTATTATTAATATTTTTCTCTTTGTGTAGGGCGTTTGTTGCGTTCCGAGAACGATTCCCAGACCAGGCAGAAGTGTTGTTACAGTCTCTGGAACCGAGTTATCAACGTGCCCTTAAGGGTGAACTCTCGATGTCAAACAGTTCGTCCACGAACAGTTTATCAACGGCAGCGGTGGGTTCACGTGTGCCAAGACAGTTACGACCAGTTGCTTCAATTTCAAGCAAAACAGGTGAGTGTGTCCTTTTTTATTTGTACCTCGTTGTTGTCTTGGGCGTTAATATTTTACCTTTTCAGAGGTGAGCTTCATACTTTTATGACTTCGACTGTTTTAATTTATTATTATATATTTAAACGTGAAAATTTGCGTATCATTCGCAGTTGAACTTTAATCTGCATGTTGTATTAATAAATCTTCCTTTCTAGTAAACTATAATCGTGTCAAATTTAGAAATTGATAAAACTATCGATCAAATCAAACGATATGCTTCCAGTAGATGCTAGTCGTTCTTGAAAAAAATAATGTTACTGTTGTTCCTCTTGTTGGTGATGTTATTAATTATATTTTTTGAGATTTTACCTTAGAAATGAGATTATATCAATGTAGGAGTTAACTGATTGATGGCCTAATAAAAGTTCTTATGACAGTAATTTCCTGTTTTTGTGCCATGTTTTTTTTTTCTCTAGTAGAACCGTTTTGTAGTTAGAAGTAGATTTCTTATTGGTAGATTATTTCCAATATTTAATCAAGACATACGTATGTGCAGTCATTCTTTAAAAAGCATTCTGGGATCGAATAACTATTTTAATTCTCCCATTATAGTGACTTTTTATCTCATTGTATTGAGAATAAATTTCTTTATATTGAAGAAAACCTTTCATTAAATTAGGTACTTACACGTTCCGATAAACAAAAGGAATGACATCACCACAACACAATTCATTTCACTAGTGTTGGGTGTACATACCATAATCTTATGATCTTAATAAAATAAAAACAGTATTAATACTGTTGTTAAAGTTCAGTCGTGTTTCTTTCAGTGATAATAATCGAAGAAGCTTTTATTTAATTGCTTAGGACCATAAAGTTATGGAAGGTAAAGACAATACGAATGAAGTGATTGCTATCATTGTTACATTATTCCTTTTTTTTATAGTAGTGTGGACCTAATCAATGGTTTCTGTGTCAATTGAATAAGATGTTTTGTCAATGTAATGAGACAAAAAGTTGTATTGGTAAAATTAAAATAGATAGTTGATTCCAGAACGCTTCTGTACATACAAATTTTTATTTAACGAGCTCTATACTTATGAATTGTAAAATTTTAACTTTTTTGATATTATTTTCTTATCACTAATTTACTACTGGGTTTATTAAAAACGTAACAGTATTGTATTTTACTTTGATATGGTTTTACAAATCAAAAATTAATATAACATTAAAAATATCTATTTTCTAGGCATCTACCTAACTCTAACTCAGTCTTTCTGTAAATAACCGTTTTATTTCAATATTTATTTTGATTTTATGACTTTTTAAGATGAGTTATAGTTTTCTATATATGTATGTAAATACATTTGAAATGGCGTAAGTAATTGAAACTACATATTTACGTACAGTAGGTAATGATTAACCCAGTAGCACTGATAGTTTTTGTAGACTAACTTGTAAATTGGAGAAGCCTATGAATCATGTATCTTACATCTATTTATACGTATTTGTTGTACCGACATTATACATTTTCCTTTTTTACTTTCATTTAAATCGGAATTTATTTTGTGGTTCCACTTGAGGAAAATTATTATGAAGTACTAATAATTTTATTAAAAGTAAAATATATATGTATATAAGTAATTAATTTTGGTGTTAATATAAGATGGTTTAATAATATTTGAACATCTTTTGTAAACGCTGCATCAAAATAGGCAGCACAGAAAATCTTTCTAGTGGGTTACAACGCACCCCCTCGTTGCCCCGCACTTATAGACAGCGTAGTAGTATACCTGTCTTAGCAAAAGATAGTACGTACACCGAAATATACATTTTTGTGTCTAGAAATTTTTATTTATTTATTAACAGCAACTTGCTTTGGTTAATTTTTAAAACTTACCCATTTGTAACAAAGTAAACTTTTATTTTCAGTTGTTGTACATATGTAGTGCTTTCTGTTACTTAATTTATAATTATTTAAAAACATAAGGTGCACACACTACTTGCTTAATAAGATAAAAAATAAGAAAAGTTTGCACTTTATGTGGACATTCTATGTTGTAATCTGTCTGTTTTATACAAAGGTATATACTTGTTGTTTTTTAGCTAAAATTAGTTTTGTATAATGACAAGTATATTCTGGTAGAATATTATTCTTCACCCTGTATGTATACTTTTTCGTAGCAGATACGGGAAAGAAAGGATTCCGAAGTAATTCTGCCATCGATCTTCAAGCTGCTCAAAGAGCAAAGGCAAGAGCCCAATATGCAGCTATGGCTCGACAAAAGATAGCATCAGGGACTGCAAGCCTGCGTAAGTTTTTAAATAGTTTTTCTGATCAAATGCTTGCATTGTTTCTATTTATGCTATACTAAAATTAACTGTTGTCTCAATTAATATATTGTTAGTCGTTCATTCTAGCAGAATATTATTCTTAACTTTGTTTTTTGTTATTGTATTGTATTGTATTGTGTGGTGCCTATTAATTTGTAACAAAGTTGCTTTTGTTTCATGTCTGTTAGAAGGAGAAATTGCCCAACAAGGTACTATTTATATTACTACTATTCTTTTTTATTTTGAGAAAAACAAACGGTTATGAATTGAAATTTGTACACATAAAGTTAATTTATTCCTTTTGAGCTTGAGGCATTTATCGCCATCTTATTCGGCTAGATCCTTTGATAAAATACAGGATTCTTCAAACTGAGTGGTATATTTGATGTTTTAAGAAAACTAATGGTGTTAATAATTTGAAAAATTCCCTAAAACGTCTAATGTACCGCTCAGTTTAAAGAACATATAATAATACATACATATGCCTTATTATATGTATTAAAAACTTGAAGATCCTCAATATATTATTTATAGCCTTTTGTAATGATATTTGCTCTACTAATTGTTGTCTTCCGTTATTCTATTAAACGATTTTTAATGATTGAAAGTATGTACTGATATACATATTTATATCAATTTGTAGCTCGTCCGCGAAGAACACCCGATTCATCTGTCATACAGTCTCCTGAACAGGTAGGGAGGAGGCGAAGTAGAAGTTCCGGTGTTTCGCATTCACAACGTGAGTCTTCGTTTTTCCTCCTTAACAAACATTTTTTTTATTTTGTATTGTATTTTATTTTTACTTTTAGCAACGAGTCGTTCTGGTTCACCAAGTTCTAGAATACATTACCTATACAACAGAAGTGAAGAATCCCCCAGACCTAGGCGTCTATCATCAGGTATTCCTCGTTCGACCACCGGTTCAAGAGATACTTCGAGGGAGGGTAGTCCAACAAGGGGTACTAGTATCTCGAGACTGAGGGCGAGGACTGATCGGCCGCCTCTCAGTCCCGCCTCCAGACCTGTCATGGCTCAAAAAATATTACAACAAAGTAGGGAAGCAGAAAATGCACTTGCAGATGCACTGGTATTTGAACAAATACTATTTTTTAAGCAGAAAACAAATTACAGTTTTTTTTTCAGTGCTATGACGCACCAGATGGAGACAATCATAGACTGCACAGTCCTAGGAAAAGTTTACGATCAATGGATAATCCATCCGATGAATCAGAAACTTCTAGTGTTTGTTCAGAAAGATCATTCGATTCTTACCGTAAAACCATTGATGTAAGTATTGTATTTCGTTAATTTTTAGCTTCATAATATGCTTGTCTGTGCGCCGAAAGATATGTTTTTTAGTCAGAACTATTAATACCAAAAAAAAGGGGGTTTAGAGTAACAAAAACTGGGTTACGTTTCACGAAAATATTTTATTAATCTCTACAAATTTGTTTCAACCCTTGCGGGTCATTGTCAAGAGCTACGAAGTTACTAAAGATGTAAATAGTGTACCAGACTTATATAAACGGATTACAGTAGGCAAGAAGAATTTTATGCAGGTAGGTAACGGTTATCTATTTGGAAAATCCAATAACAGCGGAGAATCCAATGTGAACATTTCAATTTGATTATTTACAATATTTTCATTATTATTAATGGCTTTCTTAATTTCCAGAGATTCAAGTAAACTCAATTTACGACCCTTTTGAGCAGAATGTACAAGTTCAATTGAATTAATATCTAAATTATGTTTGAAATCTAGACAATGTTGAGCTATTCCTGTATTATTCTTTTTATTCTGAATGGCAAGCACATGTTCTTTAAGACGAGTTTTTATGGCCCTACCTGTCTGTCCCAAATAAAAGGCTGTGCAATCTTTACAGTATAATTTGTACACGCCACTTTTATCTATTGAATTTGTTTTATTTTTGTTGTTAACTAACAGAGTTTTTAAATTAATTTTGTTGACTAAAATTGGTATAATATTTAATTTAATTAGATGGTGTTTAATTTTGTATCCGACTTCTTTTACATAGTTAATAAAAGCGTATTTCTTATTTTCAGGAATTAAATCAGGAAGGAGACCGTTGTAAAGTTTGATTTCAATGAGTTTTCGTTGTTTACTTTTTAACATTTTGTCAATTAGGTTGGGATTATACCCGTTATTAATGGAAATCTGTTTTATAATTTTTAATTCTTTTTCAAAATTGGTTTTAGAAAGGGGTAAACTTATTAACCTGTGTAATAAACTATTAAAAGCTGCCATTTTGATGTTGAAAGATTGATTTGAGTCAAAGGGAATTACCGTGTCAGTTGTCGTAGGTTTTCTATAAATTTCAAACATAATTTCTTTGTTATTTTTGTATAAAGTAAGATCCAAAAAGTTTAACTTATTGTCTGTTTCAATTTCCATCGTGAATTGAATGTTCGAATCTATGGAATTTAATAATTTGAGAAAGTTGTCTAATTGTCTTAAGCTTCCCTTCCAAATACAAAAAACGTCATCCACATAACGTCTCCAAAGGGTAACAAGCTTGATAAGTTCAGAGTTAAGTTTAAAAAGTGAATTTTCGAAAGAGGCCATAAAAATTTCTGCAAGGAGAGGTGATAAAGGAGAACCCATAGGTAATCCATCATTTTGTTTAAAATAATTGTCTTCGAATTTGAAATAATTTTGATCTAAGCAAGTTTTTAGAATATTTAATAGTTCAAATTTTTCCATATGGTTTAGTTTAGGATTAACTTCTATTTTATTTTCTAAAATTTTGATTAGTTTGTTAACTGGAATTGAAGTAAAGAGACTTTTGACATCAAAGGATACAAATATAGATTTATCTGGAAGTTTAATAATCTTAAGACAATCAACTAACTGTAAAGAATTTTTAACACTAAAACTAGAAAAACAATCAAAGTTAGCCTGTAAAAGGTTATTGCAAAACTGACATAACTTATAAGAAGGAGCATTCAAATAAGAAACTATAGGTCTAATAGGTGCATTAACTTTATGAATTTTCGGTAGTCCATACAGGATAGGACTAGACGGGTTCATGCATTTAAACTTAAATAAATAAATCTATATTTGTATCCTTTGATGTCAAAAGTCTCTTTACTTCAATTCCAGTTAACAAACTAATCAAAATTTTAGAAAATAAAATAGAAGTTAATCCTAAACTAAACCATATGGAAAAATTTGAACTATTAAATATTCTAAAAACTTGCTTAGATCAAAATTATTTCAAATTCGAAGACAATTATTTTAAACAAAATGATGGATTACCTATGGGTTCTCCTTTATCACCTCTCCTTGCAGAAATTTTTATGGCCTCTTTCGAAAATTCACTTTTTAAACTTAACTCTGAACTTATCAAGCTTGTTACCCTTTGGAGACGTTATGTGGATGACGTTTTTTGTATTTGGAAGGGAAGCTTAAGACAATTAGACAACTTTCTCAAATTATTAAATTCCATAGATTCGAACATTCAATTCACGATGGAAATTGAAACAGACAATAAGTTAAACTTTTTGGATCTTACTTTATACAAAAATAACAAAGAAATTATGTTTGAAATTTATAGAAAACCTACGACAACTGACACGGTAATTCCCTTTGACTCAAATCAATCTTTTAACATCAAAATGGCAGCTTTTAATAGTTTATTACACAGGTTAATAAGTTTACCCCTTTCTAAAACCAATTTTGAAAAAGAATTAAAAATTATAAAACAGATTTCCATTAATAACGGGTATAATCCCAACCTAATTGACAAAATGTTAAAAAGTAAACAACGAAAACTCATTGAAATCAAACTTTACAACGGTCTCCTTCCTGATTTAATTCCTGAAAATAAGAAATACGCTTTTATTAACTATGTAAAAGAAGTCGGATACAAAATTAAACACCATCTAATTAAATTAAATATTATACCAATTTTAGTCAACAAAATTAATTTAAAAACTCTGTTAGTTAACAACAAAAATAAAACAAATTCAATAGATAAAAGTGGCGTGTACAAATTATACTGTAAAGATTGCACAGCCTTTTATTTGGGACAGACAGGTAGGGCCATAAAAACTCGTCTTAAAGAACATGTGCTTGCCATTCAGAATAAAAAGAATAATACAGGAATAGCTCAACATTGTCTAGATTTCAAACATAATTTAGATATTAATTCAATTGAACTTGTACATTCTGCTCAAAAGGGTCGTAAATTGAGTTTACTTGAATCTCTGGAAATTAAGAAAGCCATTAATAATAATGAAAATATTGTAAATAATCAAATTGAAATGTTCACATTGGATTCTCCGCTGTTATTGGATTTTCCAAATAGATAACCGTTACCTACCTGCATAAAATTCTTCTTGCCTACTGTAATCCGTTTATATAAGTCTGGTACACTATTTACATCTTTAGTAACTTCGTAGCTCTTGACAATGACCCGCAAGGGTTGAAACAAATTTGTAGAGATTAATAAAATATTTTCGTGAAACGTAACCCAGTTTTTGTTACTCTAAACCCCCTTTTTTTTGGTATTCAAAATGTTTCACAAAGAATGCGATACGCAATCTAAGAACTATTAATTTATCGAATACTGTTACATTTTGCTTTATTTTTGCAATTGCATGAAATTTTTGTGTAGTCATTTGAAAAACTACTTTTTTGCATAAGTGAAAATGATAGTATTAACTATGTATTAATAATACATTATAGAAAAAGGATCGACTGAGTGAGTTGTCATTTTTTTTAAATATTTTTTTTGTTCTATGTGCGTTATTTACTTAATGCTTTAATAATTAACCACATGGGCTTGTGCTAATTTGTTTTTTGTGTTAGTACTCTTGGAATGGCTCGCAACAGCGTTTATCAAGCAGGGATCTTTGGGAACCCTGCCGTGTAAGTATGTCGTCAAGCTTACCACAAAAATACAAGCAGAAATTTTTATTACATCACTTCAAAAAACGCTTATGGCACCGACACGCTTTTTTTTTTGTTGCGACCCTCCAGCGCACTATTTCTGATTGTTCATAATAAATTAAAAACTATGGTTGCGAGAAATTATTTCTTATTATGTAATTCTTACCTTTCATGATATAAATGTTAATATTTGTTAAATTGCGAGTTTTTTACGTTCTTAGGATATTGGCGAAATAATTGCTATGTGTAGAAGCACAGTTTGGCAAGAGAGAAAAGACGGACTCATGTCCCTTCGACATTATTTGGAATCAGGCGCTGTCTTGTTGCCTCAAGAACTGAAACAACTCACCGACATATTCACAAAAATGTTTATGGATTCTCACACGAAAAGTCTTAGTGTGTTTATCGATTCGTTAAACATTCTTATTAAAGTACATAAGAACGATCTACATGACTGGCTTTACGTTCTATTGCAACGCATTTTCCATAAATTAGGAACCGATTTGTTAAATTCTGTCATCGCAAAATTGCTCAACACTCTGGAAATAACAAGAAAAAGTTTTCCTGTAAGCTTGCAGTTTTCTTGCATCTGCCGGTTCTTAGTAGACTCCACCCAGACTCCCAACACCAAGACTAAAGTGGCAGCTTTGTCATTTTTGACTTCCCTTTGTCATACGTGCGAACAAACTCAATTCCTTCCAAAATCTCCGACTCTTCAGGCGCTTCAGAAAATAATTATATTTTCTCAAGACATGAAATCGCCTGAGATTAGAAACGCAGCAAGAAATTGTGTGGTAGCAATGTGGAACTGGAACACTCCCCAAATAACAATGTTACTCAGCGAGCTTCCGAAGGAGCAGCAGGATATAGCATCACATATAGTTCACAATCATTTAAGGAAGAGCTCATCAGGAAGTGAGGCAACAAGTCCCATGATCGGCAACAGTCCTAAAACGTCCTCGCCGATTACGCCAACAGGACGAGGCGACGACATGAACCACGAAGACGTGTACAGGAGTTTGAGAAGGACAACGGCTGAAATACAGAATTATAACTATGAGTCACTGGGTAAGCATTTTAATGATTTGAAATTTTATTCTTACTGCAATTAACATTTATTTAATAATTAAGACAGGACAAGGGTGACAACATCACAAGATTCTGGGATTTCCCAAATGTCTGTTGGTTGTGATATTAAAAGTGATGTTGTTGCGCTCGAAGAACGTATTGAGGAACTGAAGATAAGTCCCGACTTTGCTGTTTCTAATGAATCTCATTCTTTGCCTTGCACGGTTAACGGCGTTAATGAAAAAATAACTAATGGATTCAATAGCTTAGGTAGGAATAAATCAAACCAAGGGGAAGACTGTTAATGTAGGATTTATTATTGTTGTGTATATATTTATTTTAAACGTTTCAGAAGAACTTAGTGATAGGGAATTAGTGGAAAGAATAATCCTGACATGTACAGTTGATAGTCCAACTCCCGATTCTGAGAAGCAAAAACTGCTGTCTCAGTTGATAATCTTATTAAATTCAGGAAACACGGAAATTATTAAACAAATGTTTAAGTGAGTGTACTATATCATGTTTGCTTTTTTCACTAATTCTAACGATTTTGATTTTTAGAAAACTTTTACGGATTTTACTCGACAATGTTAATTGGAGAACTAAAAATTACTCCATTCAAGTACTTGTTCTACAAATTTTCTCGGAGATATTTAAAAACAAAGAATTTAAGCCGTATTGGAGTCAGTTTGTAGAATTGCTTACACTTCGTATTTTAGAAGCTCATTGTTCAGAAAAAAGAGAGGTAAATAATACAAAAATATGAACGCAGAAGTTATTATTAAAGTATTTTTTTTTTCGTAACAGGTTGTGAAAATGGCAGAAACTGCGGCGGCATCCATGAATGTATTTCCATTTAATACTGTTGTTAATGTTCTTAGTCCGCTGATACAAACAGGCATCGGACCTACACTGACGGGTGCCATAAAAATGTTGACGAAACTGGTTGAAACGAATCCGGATCAGGTCACTGACGAACATCTAGAAAAAATAATGCCCGGTCTCATTAAGGTAAATGTCCTGTTTATATTTTTAGCAGTAGTATAAGTACACATTTTGGTAGCTAAAGCTAACGAACGATAGGTAAAAAGAAGGAGTAAACTGATTTGTAAAAATAAAAGTGAACAATAAGAATATAAATAAGATAAAGCATAATAGTCTATTGAAATTATTATGCTTACACTTAAATTAGTGAATTGGCATACACTTAAAACCATCAGAGTATCGGACACCAGTGTTTCATCCTATTAGAATAATAAAAAATTCAAACTTGTTGTTAGCAGTAGGTTCTAAGAGCATATGATGTTTTATAAGATTATGGTTCAAATTTCTTACAGTAAATGCTCTCACTAAAAGTGCATTAGTAACTATTAGGCTACGGATACATTTATAGGTTAATAGAGCATCATGATATTTGTTAAGAGATTTAATTTAATGCAATTGAATTTGAATCATAAGAGAATCAAAGTTATGTTCAAAAGAGGACATTGGGTTTGAAAGTCTTGCTGGATAAGTATCTAATAAAGTTGTGCTGGACAGTTATATAATAAATTAGGTAGAACTAAAGTGTCATAAAACAAAAGCAAAGTTGTGGTGTCAATAAAGTTAAAAGTCGAACGTTTAGTGAAGGCAAACATCTTATGTGCTTTACTAATTACAGAATTAATATGGCATGTATAAGTTAGAGTACCCATATACACTCTTAATGCTATTATTCTCCAATAGATAGTAAAAAATCAGTGTCTTAATTTTTTGAAAAAGTAATATTGTTCAAGATTTTCAATATCATACTGTATTTTTGAAGAGTCTAATGGACATTAAACACCATTATAGAGCTTGACATCATCGGTATACAAAAAATTATAAAATTTTATGACTCCTTTTAAGTCATTATTAAAAATACAAAATAAGAGAAGATGCAGATTGGATCCGTGGGGTAGTGTGCATAGGCATTAGGAAAAAAATCAGTGCTTAGCGATTTATTATAAATATTAAATTTAACAAAGGTTAAACGATATTTGTCGATTTATCTTTTAAATAATAATAAACAGTCTTAGGTAACATTATCTTTTGTCAAAGTAATATCGGTGATGAAATTCATTCTTATTAAAAATTATTTTGCTTAAATTATTGTAATTTTGTTTGTATAGGCTAACGATCATGAGGAGAGTGCTATCCGGAAGTGTGCCGTCTTTTGTATGGTGGCATTGCACAAAGCTGTAGGCGAAGAAAGGTTGGCCCCATACATAGCCTGCTTGCCGGGAAGCAAAGTTAAACTGTTGCGCGTATACATCACTAAGGCGCAGTCTTCATCTGTGCCAACGAGTCCGAAGATTTCATCAACAAATCCTTCATCAGCCCTCGAGCCGACCAATAACAGTGACACTGCCAACGGCAGGAGCTAGTCTTTGGTAACTGTTTCTTTTATACATAATGTTGTTTTTATTACATTTTTGTGTAGTAGACATATAATAGCAACGTTTGTGTAAGATATATTCTTATTATTGTTCTATTTTAGAAAATAATATTACCTATCCTTAAATGTCATCTTTATCAATAGCAGCATTTATTCATGTTTTTATTTTCACATTTCGCTTTTCATTGTATAATTTTATTATCCCTTTTTTAGTATTGATTAGGTCAAAATTATGATATTTTATCTGAATAAAGCTTCATTTCTGACCACATACCAATACATTTTTTCTTATTTATAATAATTAAAGTTTGATACCAAACGAAAAATAATTTTAAATATGTTAAATGTTAAAAAGTATAAGGATAGATCGAAACGGGAATTTGCAGTTTGATTAAAAATAGTTAAATAAAAAAAAATATATGTGATAATTAATTGAGAGGATCGTTTATTATAATCACACAAGTCCTTAGTTTTTAATGGACGTGTTATTTCCTGCTAGACGAAATTAATTAAATGTACCCAGTGTTGGTTTCGTACTCCTTTGTGTTGTTGTTAAATGAAAAGTAACAAATTGTGAAATAAAAATGCATGAACTTTTCGTTGCTATTATTTTTTCTATGTAGTCTCAAAAGACATTGAAATTTTATTAAATGCACAATATACATTTCTAAGGACACATGTCGAGAGCGCACTGTATTTCAAGTGCGGTAGAGTATAGAGGCAAACCGGCGTATTTTACATGAGGCAAAATGTGTAACACTTAGAGAGTGAGGCCGCAAAAAGAGACTATGTATGTCTGTCTATATAACTAATGAATACAAAACAAACTTTCCCAATGTATTAAAAAAAAAGTACAATTGCTTAAAAATGGACATCTCCGTTAAATTAATAATTTAATCAAAAAGTACTCATTGGTGAATCTTAATTTTTTTTTAGATGTTTGTATAGGGGTAGATTATTAGTATCCGTGAAGACTTTAGATTTTTTATTAACGGTTATAGAAATAAAATAAAAATAGAACACTTTTTTTATTAACAATTGATTTTCTCGTAACAAAATAGCATCGCTGATATTGGACTTGAATCTTTTCATTTAGTTAATACTTTTTGTATTTTACTCTCAGCGGGGAGCGTTGAAAGCGTGAGAGTTCGTTGGTGTATCTTTATACTCTATCGTGATTTAAGGTAAAGTTTTAAATTTTGATTTACTATTATTATAGTAACAAATGAAAAAAGTAAAATTTTATTTACTAACGAACTTTTGTAATTTTTAGATTTATAATTAAATATTTATTAATGGGTACCTGGTTAGTAAAATTTTAATCAAAATAACATGAATCACGTGTATGTTTAAAGCATACATTCGTCTTTTAAAATGAAACATAATGTAGTTAACTAAATTGTCTTGAAAATACCGTGTGCTCCTATTGTATTTACAGTTTATCATTAATTAACGAAACGTAGTTTTTAACAAGCTTAAACAATTGTACTCATTCTGACTGCATTTAAATAAAAATTATTTTGTAATCTTCATACTTAATAAGTATTAACTTTTAAGGTTTCAAAGTTAAGTAACAATTTTATAAGCCAAATACGCTAAGAACTGTTAAGTGTGCTATATTATATTGATCATTTTTTGCTATTATTGATTTTATAGATTGTAAATATATCCATATACTTGATTAATAGGCTGTGTTGCAGCTGAAATGCTTACTGAGTTTATGCTTATTGTACACTTAATGTTTTCTAATACTAGGCAGTGTTTATTGCTCTTTAACTTTTATGTAATTATACAATAATTTATTACAATAAAATCATGAAGTTGATTGCCTTATTGAATTAATAAATGGTAAACTAGCAAAAGAAATTATCTCTTAAAAAGACTTTTTGTACCTTTTATTTTTTTAAATCATAATGCCATATATAAAAAAATGAATTAATTTTTAAATTAGACAAATATTGAATTACATTTAGGTCTGAGTCACATATGCAACTTCCCAGTTTTGTTTAATATCCAGTGGTCCTTCAATACTGACACCGTCCTTTGTAATAACTCCCAGTTGAAATTTAGGAAAACTCCTGGCATCTCGATAAAACAAAACTTCCATGCATTTGACCACCAAATCACGTGCTTCTTGTTCTGTTGGATTGGGATTCTTTTCAAAGGCATCTCTTAATAGTGGTATAGCAATGTAAGCACCATAACCAGTACATATAATTCTATCACAATAAGCAGTTCCTAGTTTATCAACAGTACCAAGGAAAGGTTCTCCATCCTGGAATTATAATTTTTAATTAAATTCTGCCAACACATGATTATGAAACAATGTCAACACATGAAAACCAAATAATTTAGAAAATTCTATTAGTATGGCATATTTCCATATTTTGGTTGCTTTCTAGGAGGACAAAGAGAACTGTTACCTGAAGTCCACCCACTACAAAATTGTTCCAGAATGGGTCAAACTTGCTACGTCTATTGTACATAATTCTGGTTAACCAGCAATACAAAGATTTTGGTTTAAGACTAAAACCATCATCCAAGCATTGCTCATCAATACTGAAACTCATTTATATTATTTTAACATTTAAACACTTAAGAGTTTGTCTTACACTTTTTGTTCAATTAGATCTTTTACATATTGGAAGTCTCCGTAATCTCCACCGGCTCCCAAGAGAATGTTATCATTTACTTTAAGAATTCTTGGGCAGTTTCGAAATCTTGCTAAAGATCCGTATGAACCCAGTATATCACCTGCGATGATAACACCATTTTTGAAACAGACTGCTACGACAGATGTTCCTGTAGTTACAGGTGCCCTAAAATATTTTAAAAAGAAAAATTAATGGTCATTGTCTAAAATAAAGTAAGGTTAAATTGCTGAATTACTTACTTAGAGCGTTCAATAAAATTAGGACTGGCTGTTTCAGGCCTTTTCTTATACATTTGAAATGGGTCGTAACTATTTTCTATACCGTTATTAGAAAACATTTTTATGATATTATTGAGGATAAAAGTTGCACTGTAATGTAATCAAGTTTCAAAATTAAACTATGATTAAACTAATAATCCATAGATAAGGTCAGATAAGGTATTAATCATATAATTGTATTTTTTCAATGTTGGCAGTGGCAGTACGTTGTATTGTTTTCATACCAACTTCGACAAAAATTACGTATAATCACAAATATTGTTATTTTTAATATAAGTACTTGTATGATAAGTAAATAAATAATACTTATTTTAACAAACTTAATACTTTTGTTCATTTGTTGCATTTTATTATTATTATTATTATTAATAGTAGTCAAACCTCATAGAAAAAGTAGCTATTACGGTCCTGTTTAATTTATTGCTTAGAAGCGTCCGTGGCGCCTTCTGCGCTTGCGTAGAGAAGTAAATCAGTCAGAAAAGCGCGTGGGACGCCATTTTGATGTGATGTTGTGACTGCGGCTTTTTTTCGTTTTTAAAATGAAATGAAAAAGAGGCGATTCAGATGTTATTTCTTCACCAATTTGTGGTAAGTTAATTAATTTTAAAAGATATTTTTAACGCTAAAGATTGCAAAACGAGTCTAATTTTCTCGGAGTTTTGTGTGTAAATTTCAAGTTACGTTTTAGTGGTGGAAGTTAGTGTTTTTGGATAATTGTATAACAAATACTGTTTATAAAATGAGGTGAATTTTGTTTTTAATTATTTAAAAGACTCTTGTTTTTGCTAGAAGAAAACAAAACAAGCAATCAAGGCGGGAAGGTATTTTGGTCTCATGTTGGACGCGAAATTCGCCTTTATATTGACGTAGTTTAGTGTCAATATCGGGGTGCCTAATTGTCAATTTCTACATAAAAATACATATATCCTATTTAAAAGCGAAAATATAGTATATATATATATATCTATATATTAATAGAAGTTTTGAAAAATTTAAACTAATAGTTTTTAAAAATTGTAGTTATAAATATGCTAAATACTTAAATGAAAGTTGTGTTTTTTTGTTGTAGATTTGCATTGCTTTTCTCGATTTAACTGTAATTTCGTAGATAAATAAAGTTTTTTTACAGTTTTACTATTGCAATTACCTACTTTTAAATATATGTATCGTATCTAATCTAAAAGACTTCTTCATCAATTAAAATCAAATATGTACAACGAAACTGCAATTTATCAATCTTTTTAAACTCCTCTGAATTTGTGTTAATATTAATTAAAAATAATTAAACAAAACTATATTTAATAGGTATTTATTTTAGTTTAGAAATTAATTCGACTACAATTTGTAATATTCTTTCATTGTGAATAGAAAGAATATTTTGTTTCCTTTTATATTGCAAACTACTAATATTCCTATATATATCCTAAATAAACAAAAAATTGTAACTTTCTTGAATAAGGTATATTTTCTGCTATTAATTGATACTTTTCCCATAATATTGAACAATTAAAGTGTTCCCAAAAGTCAAGAATAAGACTTTCGTATATCATGAAGAACCTACTTATCCATTTTGCTTTGTACTACTGTGCAGAATAAAAATAAATACATGTTCTTGAATTCATGGTATGTATATATTTTTTTCTTTGTTACAGGTGTAGAGTAGATATAGAATCCATGTATATTATAGTGGATCATGTGGTTAAGAAGTGAAAAGCGCAACAAATTACGCACATTTTCTTTATGCACAAATAAAATTAAGAAGGCTAAAAGGGCATTAAAGAAAACGAAAGAATGGTCACAAGGGTGCTCAAAGAAAATTGCTCTCTCTCTGTATAAGAATTACAACAAGCTGCGAAAAAGAAAGCCAAAAAAATGTCTGCAAAAGCCTAATGGATTGCTCTCAAAGAGAGTTTCGCCGAATTGCAAAGAGAATTACGAAGCTCAAATGGTTCCAGAACTGCGTGATTTAAAGAAAACAAGTGAGATGAAAATGGAGCCTGAAAAAAGTATAGAAATAAAATTTGAAGAAAACCTTAGTTGTGATCCTTTTATGGGCATCAATTCCAACGGTCAAACCTTCACTACTTTAGAAAACACCAACATTGACCTGCCAAAAGAAATAGAGTATTCAAAAATTGAAATTGACTCAAATCTCAACATCAGTTGTGCTGAGAATATAAGGAGCATTGAGGTGTATGACAAAATTGATCTTACTGATAAGCGTGTTATAGATTTTGACAAATCCAAGTACACATATACAGCTTTTTCGAATAAATTTTGTGAAAGCATGTACTATGATTACCCACCAGAAAGTTCAGCTTATCAAGATTATGCATTAACCCATGATTTTAATCAATTCAATGGTAATTCGGATTTTACAACTTTGTTGGATGAGGAAATGTCTAAAACAAATGCCCTTTTAGCTATGAATCACATTAATGTTGAATATGACTATAATATACAGTACTGCGAAAGTCCACCTGGTGACAATCTTATTGCAAGCCAACAATCCCCAAGGGTTCAAGGAGATGGAGAGGAGCGACTGGACAGGAATCCTGAACATGTGGAAGTTGAAGATACTTGGGAAGCATTTGACCCTTACGTTTTTATCAAGCATTTGCCACCTTTGACTGTTGAAATGAGATCTAAATGTCCTGCACTACCATTGAAGACAAGATCCAGTCCAGAATTTAGTTTGGTAAACACAATTGCTACTTATATGTATGTTTGGAAAGTTTTAATAATGCTTTTGGTTTAGTAGCTTAGTAATTTATTTTGTTGTTTATAATACTCTGAAATACAGAAATGTAAAACAGAAAATTCATAAATTATTTCATGATAAATTTTTTGCGTTTTTACTCTGCACAGAAATAAATTTCTTAAATTGTACTCTACAACCAACTAATGTAAGTTTATTTTTATGCAGGTTCTGGACCTCGATGAAACGTTGGTTCATTGTAGTCTCCAGGAATTGCCCGATGCGAGTTTTCATTTTCCTGTTTTGTTTCAAGATTGTTCTTATACTGTATACGTCAGAACGCGTCCATTTTTTCGCGAATTCCTTGAAAAAGTATCGCAATTGTTCGAGGTCATCTTGTTCACTGCGTCGAAACGCGTTTATGCTGATAAATTACTAAATTTATTGGACCCAGAACGCAAGTGGATCAAATATAGGCTTTTTAGGGAGCACTGCATATGTGTCAATGGAAATTACATCAAGGACCTTTCGATATTAGGACGAGATTTGTCTAAAACCATTATCATTGACAATTCACCACAAGCATTTGGATATCATGTGAGTATTTATATTTTAAATTCATGATTTGAATTCCATTTATAATAAAAAACTGTCCATTTTTAGTTGAATAATGGTATCCCTATCGAAAGTTGGTTTGTAGATCAAACTGATTCTGAACTTCTCAAACTTCTTCCATTCTTAGAAGATTTGGTAGAGATGGTAAGTGGCTTTATTCTAATTACCTATTTATTTGAAGGCCGTAATTGTAATCAGCTTTTGCAAAATATTTTTTAAGATATGTAGACACTATTTTTGGATGGTAATCACGTGAATTGCCCTTTGAGTCCTTATTTTTTTGATGTCGATACATTTAATTTTATAAACGTAGAATAATCTAATTTTTTATCTAATTAATTTAAAAATTCGATTTTATTTATGGATATAATGCATAAACTAGTTTTTTTTTTTACGAAAAACGAGTAATAATTGTGTTTTAATTTCAGAAGGAAGATGTGCGCCCACACATTCGTAACAAATTTAAATTGTTCAGTTATTTACCACCAGATTAAGGAAACTTGTTTTGTACTTAGACAATCGAATTATAAGGAAAAATATGTTTTAATGTTATACATCATGAACGAATCATTTATTAGTACAAAAAAGGAATTGTTGGCTTTTAATATGTGTGTTTAGGAGTTTTAAAGCATAAATATTCACGATTTTAAATAAAACAAAAGTAGGACGGAATTATATACATAAAATATTTTATACTTTTTAATAATTGATATATATTTATTTATATATATAATATCATGTCACATTAAGTTGAAAACATCTCAATCATCATGTTCATACTGTATGAATTTTTATAATATTTAGATAAGTTAAAAATTTCTCTCGAATTGTTTAAAATTGTGTAATTTGTTGAAATTTTCAATTTGGGAAGCTGCCAGAAAAATATATGTGTATATATTAGGAAAAAATATTTAATGGCGGCGTTTTTATCTATCAATAAGGAAATGTATATTCTCTGTTTTCAATTAGTTACCTATTTCATATCGATTGTGAGATTGATTCGCTTCGATGGATCTCCGCACTGTTTACTGCTTTTTCTTATATTCGTTCATGATTGATAACGTCTCAAAATAGCCGACTAACGCTAGTTATTTAAATAAAAAAGAATGAAATTTTAAGACTGAAGTGCCTATTATATTGTGTTATTTTTAAATTGTTTTAAGGACCGTTTGCGTTGTCGATCGATCTCGGTATTTGCAGTAGGTGTTAGTAATAAAAGCTTTAATTTGTTTCAAAATCACCTAATAAAAATATAATATGAAAACGTTAGTTGGTATTTTGAGGATGAAAGAGTAATCAGACATGTATCATTATAAAAAAGTCCATATCATTTTTTTGTTATTACTTTTTATTAACATAGGGAGCAATCATTAATTAATTATTACAGTTCTTGCCAGATTGAAATAATAGCTATTACCTTATTAAAATGAAACGAGAAGAAAAAACATAATGCAACATATATACTTATATAAGTTTTATTTGTACAAAGTTTAAATGGTAGAAAATATTCGGATCTAACACGAAAAAAAAAACTGTTAGACTTTGGATAATATAAATTACTAATGTATAGGTAGTATTAGTTATATAAAAACACGTGCAAAACAAATATATTATTTGTTATTTTGTATTTGTTGAAAAATGTTCTATCATTGAAGATTTGAGAATACTTTATGTTGAATAAAATAAAAGTGTTTTACTTAAAGTAAATCGTTTTTAAGGTATTTAAACGGTTTGTACTTAAACGAGAAAAACCGTGAAATTCCATGTTATTATCCTCAAGTTTGCAATATATTATTAAAGTTAATGATTATTATTAGTTAATCTGTTGTTTTGGATAATAAATAAGGTTTCGTTGTTTTCGATATTGTGTAAGTTTATTTTCAGTATTCTTGTCCAATACCTTTTTATTGTTTTTAAAAATTTAACGAGAACTATTAAAGTAATAAAAATAATATACGACGTTTTATTATTTAATGTAATAAAAATTAACGTCAATTAAAATTACATAGGAAGAATTAATTGTAGATGCTTTTTAATGTTTCTTTTTAATAATTGTACGTCAGACATTAATTAGATTCACCTTTAAATGAGAAATAAGTTTTATACAATGTTTTAATTAAAGTGTTGTAAAAAAATTACTAATCATCACTATTATTATAATATTGTGAAATGCCTTTTTTATTTTATATGTATGTGCACTTTCTTAAAAGATGTTTTTATAAATTGTTTATTCTTTTGAAATTCTACTGAAAGTGAGTATGTGTTGTTTTTTATTTCTTCATTGTACTTTACAAAATATATTAAACGTTTTTTAATAAACCATTACAACTTACTTTTATTATAATTTTTAAGCATTGCTGTTAGAAGGGCATTCTTTGAGAATGAGGTTTGTATTGTACATAAGTGGGGAAATACTTAATTTAATCTTTGTTTTAAAGGACATATATAATAGACGAAGAGCCAGTGACCAATTTTAGGTGGTCATTTCAAAAGTCACGAAATTTTCCACAGTCAATCCTCTGTACCTACTGAAAATTAAAAGCCACTTCTGGCAGCCCTCTGTGGCCGGGGTAGACTACCCTAAAATTTTAAGGAGGGTAAGAAATAAGATTCATTTTAATTAAAGTATCAGTCATAAAATTTTAGGAAATTACTGTTGACACTATTTTCTCTTCATAGAAATTTTTCCAGAAAATTTACATCTCTCCTAATTGTTAACAGAACGCTATAAATATTTATAAAAAAAAATTCATTTTTGTCATTTCATCAGTCTTCAAATTTTAATAGGATAAAATAAATACATAAACAATAAATTATATTCAATGCCAGAACGAAATTCCATCACCAACAATCTGCCAAAGCGAAAAACATGTCCGTACGAGTGCAAGTAAGACAGAAATATAGAAAGATAGAAACTTGCGAGTTACAGAGAGAGCGCTAATTGGGCATGTTTGGACTTCATTGGACATAGCTTTGAAATTATACATAATGCGATAGATTTTTCTTAATATTGTTGAAATATTACTTTGGAAATATTTTTCTATTCTTTACTTTACATTTCGAAGGTCCTAACACAGGTATAAACAAAAAGTGGGGATCTAACGATTTTTTTTTTCTGTAAAAGATTATCTACATATTCGTGTACAGACAATTTTAATACATTTCTACGTGTGTTGATTTGCCTATTTCATTATAGGGGTTATAGGGGCCGTTCATAAAATACGTTCGCATACAAAGGGGGGGGGGGTCTTGCTTAGTGTGACTCGTATACTGTAGACTTTTTTTATCCTCAGTTTTATAGTTATATTTCAAAAAAATAATTTTTCTTAAATTGCATATATTCAACCTCTATATATTTTACTCCCCATTAGCGGTCTCTCTGTAACTCGCAGGTTTCTATATTTCTGTCTTACTTGCACTCGTACGGACATGTATTTCGTTTTGGCAGATTGTTGGTGATGGAATTTCGTTCTGGAATTGAATATAATTTAATGTTTTTGTATTTATTTTATCCTATTAAAATTTGAAGACTGATGAAATGACAAAAATGATTTTTTTTTATAAATATTTATAGCGTTCTGTTAACAATTAGGAGAGATGTAAATGTTCTGGAAAAAATTCTATGAAGAGAAAATAGTGTCAACAGTAATTTCCTAAAATTTTATGACTGATACTTTAATTAAAATGAATCTTATTTCTTACCCTCCTTAAAATTTTAGGGTAGTCTACCCCGGCCACAGAGGGCTGCCAGAAGTGGCTTTTAATTTTCAGTAGGTACAGAGGATTGACTGTGGAAAGTTTCGTGACTTTTGAAATGACCACCTAAAATTGGTCACTGGCTCTTGGTCTATAGGCAAAAACTAAGACACATTAAATACTTTAGTATAACTGAAGTTACAATTGGTTGAAGTGTACTAATAGAATTTTTAGTTTAATCGTCAGTCTTTTATAATGTGCATTTGAGATTTTAGAACAATTTTTATTGTTTTTTTTTATAATTCAATTCATAGCAATTAATATTAAGTAGTTAGCATGTTCCTCTTGTATTTATAAAGGAAGAGTTACAATGTTGTATAAATATTAAAAAATCATTAATTATGAATGTTCTCTTTGGGAAACGTACAGTAGGTACATTAATCACTAAAGCATTAAGTAATAATATCTTTTGTAGTGTAAGTAGAGAAGTCAGTAAATTAATGGAGAGCCACTCTTGAATGTTGTATGTTTATTAAACGAAAAATTAATCCTTTGGTAGATTCTAGATTCATCAAACATTATAGGAACTAGTAAAACATTTGTAAAGGAAAACACATGTTTTAATTTTCACTAATTTATTTTAACTTTTACATTATTAACAATTTAATTTGATGATAACTAAGTACATAATTTTACATACGCAGTACCTTTAGCTTTGTAAGTGGAAGTAAGACAGACGTTTAAATAAATACTTCTCTTTGATTTCATAATATTTGTTTATTAGCCCTTCATAAAGGCGCTTCTTTAAGTAAAATCAAAATGTGAAGTAGGTAACTGTTTAAATATTTGCACTTTTACAATAAACATACGGTGACGAAAAACAATTTTTTTATTAAACGATTTTTAAATTTATCTACGTATATATTTCTTTTATAGTTATTTTTGTAATATTAATATCAAATTAAGCCTCTGATCACTTACTGAAGTTTGAATAAATTTCGCATCAGTAAAAGTAAACACTTCTGCACCATAGAGAAATAATGATGAATATTTTGCGCGGCAAATACAATACCGAGAGAAAATATTTGCACGAACTTATGCTCTCTTAATACTAAAATTCGATTTTTAATTTAATTTCGATTATGTCTCGTAGTAGAATAATAAAAAAGGAAATTTTTTATAATGAGGATAATACGAATAGGCACAGACGTACGTATTTTAAAAAGAGTAATTAATTATATTGGATTTTGTTGCAATGCCATTTATTTACAAAATAATAAATAATATAAAAAGTTTTTTGGGATTCTAATTTTGAACTTAAAAAAAGTGTGGTACCATTATTATAAATAGAGCTTCATAAAAAAAATGGAATAAAAAATATTTTTATTCGAAAATTTTCAAAATTCAAAATTATTTTAACATTAAAAAAAACCTATACAATGTAATAAAAAAGTTACTGCCCTGTTATCAACAAAAAAAATATCATTTCAATTAAAATACAACAAGGGAAAATATTTACAAAATTACAAAAAACAAATGAGTAGAGGAAAGTGCCCAAACCCGGGCCCCCCTCTTAAAGCGGGCCACCCCATCTGTTTGCTCTGCATAATACTGCAATCTATCAGAAACTCTTGAAACTGATATTTGTGTATATGGCTGCAAACATCCCGCGCGCTAGAATCGCCATTATTACCTGTTGCCGTTCTGTCAGCCATTAGTGATATTGGTGAACCTAGAAGTTATTTAAAGTTTGTGACTATCGAATTACTGGCGCTGTATCATTGGTAAGTTCTTCAAGTTATATATATAATCTTAAAGTGCATTGTAAGAGCTATGTATTTATGGTATTGCCATTTAGTTTACACGTCTGGTTAAAAAGTTACCGCCTTTCAGAAAATAAGTACCTGGGTGCGTAATCCGGGCCCCCTCAAGATACTTAAAGCGGGCCCCCTGTTTTGTCATGTTAAAAGCTCCCCAATGACTTTGTCTTATAAAATCTTAAGCTCTTCAAATTCTGTTGCGGATTGCATGAGCATAAGATGGTGAAAACCAAAAAATTTAAATGGTCTTCGGCAGACATGGCGAACGCGATCGATGTTGTTCGAAAAAAGAAATTAGGCTTGAAGAAAGCCAGTAAAACGTACAACGTTTCCACAACTTAAAAAAAGAACTTCCACCAGGGGGCGAAAGGCATGTAGTTCTGCAATCATAACTTTTTTCACCGTACAAAACCGATTTAGAACAGGCTAAAGAAGCTAGGGCTAATAAAGAAAATGCACAGCCAGCAGGTGTTCGCGGTCTCGGCCGTGAATGTAAGTCTCTTCGAATGCCCATACAAAAAATGCCAAAGGAGGCAGTTAAAAAATATCTAAAGTTCAATCTAAAACAAGACGAAGACTCCAACAGTGAAGAATCAACCGTTGAAGTATCCTCACGTTCGTCCGAACTAGAACTTCCTCCGGGAATCTCACCACCAGATGATGACGATGCTGAGTGCATGTTCTACAATTTAAAATTTTCAGAAGATGCTAGGGGTGAGCTCTGGGTTACGTGTATGGTGTGTTCGTTGTGGGCACATGTTGAATGTGCAGGGGCTGAGAAAGATGCCTAAATTTGTGATTTCTGTAAATCCTAAGCATTTAAACAATATGTTCCTTTTTATTTTTTTTTCATTCTTGCAGTTTTTGTAACATACCATACTGTAGAGTAGAACTGTACACTTTTCGTTTATTTCATATCCATTTCTGACCACTACTTACAATTTTCTGGTTTTATTATGTGGGGGCCCACTTTAGGGAACCTTTTTTATATACCGATAAAACGTCATATTTACTAATAAATTTTTTTCTCCCCAAAGTTTTTCATTCTGCAAGTCAAGTAAAATATATTGATTGAGTAACTACATAAAGTACACATTACAGGTATTATGTTTTTTTATCCAATACTGTCCATTCCAAAGTTCAAATAAAAAATTGGGGGCCCGGGTTTGGGCACTTTCCTCTATTTATATTTAAGTAACTATAAATAATTCCGAGAGATGGACAGGTATAAGTTTGAACAAAAAATTCAATAAACATAAAAAGCAATTATTAGGTACTACAAAAAATACGCCAATATTATTAGATTGTATATATAACACACTGTGTACAATATAAATTTTCCTTTAATTTTGATAACTAAGATTTTTGTACAGATATATGGAATGAACGGAAAATATGTAGAAATCAAAAGATTTATAAGAACAATTAATTTAAACTTGACTTGGTAAGGGTAGAAATTAAGAATTAAGCTATTTTGTATTTTCCAGTTTTCATCTTTTAACACCATATTTTTAAAGATACACTACTGATGTTACCTCTACTAACAATGAATTTAATTAATGATTTAGGAAAATTTCGGAAAATCTAGAAGATTAAAGTGACCATCAAGCGGGCAGGTCAATTGTGAACTTTTAAAATAAATAGGTGCAGACAGCACTGTGACGACGGCTTTTACGATAGTTTCTGCAAACTGATTCAATTTAGTTGTCACCTATTCTGTAATTTCGAGATTCGTTTTTTTCGGATGTGAACAGAAGCGACGAGTAAAATAGGAAATCAGTTCAGTTCGAATCTTCGATTAACAATCGGGAAACGTCGTTAAACATACAGAGTGGCTGTTCATAAAGCAATCTAATTATTCAGTTTGCAACTGTCTTAAAATAAATTAGTGAAATCCGTAGTGATTTTTTCGGTAAGAGGAGGTCACTGAAGGTCACTAATAAAATAGTGATTTTGTTTATTATTATATAGTAAGTTGCCAGTTTATTAATTCCCTAGAGCAGATGTATTAAGGTGTCATATTAGTGTACTTACATTACAGTTTACATTACTATCTCATACAGTGTATTGAAAATTAGTCAAAAATTACTTATTCGTAGATAATTAGTGAACTGTTCTCGTGTTATGTTGATTAATGTCAGAGACGTACGTATGTGGCAAGAATATTTTCAGTTCTGCAATGGTTATCAACAAAGAAGTCAAGTTTGTGGCGACTGATAGTGAGTGGCACAAAATAAGGTAAAGTTCATTAATAATTAGTAATTTATACTTTGTATATACAAGTAGTATTTTCTTGAAATTTTAATAAAACAGTAGGGTAGGTTAATGTGGTACCTATCTCACAAGGTGGAGGTTTTAGGAATTGCCTTCACGTATGTTTATCTATAAAAAAGAATACGCTAATCATCTGAAGGCAATCAGTATTAAAATATGTGACAACCCCTACATTCATGATGCCTACTACACCCCCAACGAAATTTGGTCGAAATAAATGACTACCACTGTAGGTTAATTTACTATTTAAATGGGGTTGATAAGCGTGTACTATGTACAGAGGTAAAGTGTACTTTTTAGAGGAGATGTCCATCGCAGTTTCAGAGATACAGGGTGTTTTTGGAAAATATGCATTTTCGGAAAACCTCTATAACTTTTTCCTGACAAAAATCTTTTATTTCTATGAAAACATCTCTAAAAGACTTTTTTACACAGAATTCAGTAGTCTAAGGTGTAACGAAGGAGAGCGACTTTTACATGGTGTTTTGAAAATTTTTAATTAATTTGAGTTTTACACAATAAATAATAATTAAAGTACAGTAGACTTCCGATTATCCGGATCCCGATTAACCGGAACGCTGCATTATCCGGAATGATATCGATTTTTAAATCCGCCGTTTTATCCGGAACTGGAGTGATGCGGCTCCCGTTTATCCGGAATTTTCCTAAACTAAACTGTCTACTAGTACATTTGGTTAGTCCAAATGGCCAAAAGAATGTGCCTCGGTATACAACACCGTCTGAAGGACATCTTTCAGATGGTGTTGCTCGGTGCCGCCCTACTGGACCGCACCCGACCCGTTAGTTGATAACGGCATATTTTATGTCTGTTTATGTTAGGCACAAGTGCAACACATGCGGCCGAAATCTTTTATCTTTTTAATTGACCATAGAAACTATGTCTTCTGCTAATTTTGCTGTTGCTAGAAAGCTAGTGGCTAGGTAAAGAGCTTAATGCAGGGCTGCAAGTTGCACAGATTATTTACATATGTAATAATAAATGTTCTTCAATAAGGTCTCATAGTTTCCGTCTCCCGATTCCGATTATCCGGAAAATTCGGTCATCCGGAATAGGTCCGGTCCACATTATTCCGGATAATCGGGAGTCTACTGTAATTATAAAATTATAAACCTAATTGCTTTATTAATAACAATTTTGGGCGTTAGTAAAGGCAAGGACTTTTAAAAGGATATTAGGATGGGTGTTAGCAGTCACCCGCTACACCACCCTAACCCTTCTGATTCGCTTAGTGTAGGAACTGCTTGACCATCTCTCGATTACCAAAACTGATTATTGTATACTGACCCACATAATTCTTTTATAGTAACCCCCAAATGGAACTTTGGAAGTTGGTCACGGCCTCCATATGCCATGCAACTATGTCAAAGTTCCGTGTGGCGGTTCCGTGTTTATTAGGTAAATTCAACACGTTGCACGTTGAAATTAGAACAAATGTAATATAGGGAAATATACAACAAACAATAAAAAAATATGAGCACTATGTGACAAAGGTCAATTGTTCTAAATCTAAATTCATAGTTTAGTTATTAACAATAAAGAAATAATTATGGATATGGAGCACCCTGTATGTTTCAATAGATTTTAAAAGTGCTCAAAATTTCCTTTCAATCTCAAAAAAAATATCTTTGTACATATTTCGTGTTCTTTAATTCTTTGGGCACAAACCACAAATTAGAATAATAAAAAAGCTGGGTGATTACTATTTAAAATTTACATTTAGCTGTTTTTCAACGTTATATCAATTTTAACAAAAACAATCGGATCAGATTTTTTGTTTAAATTACGTATGTATATCTGGAAATGTTCCGTTATCGAGACAAATAGGTTAATGTATTTGAAACGGTTTTTTATTTAACATAAATGGAAATGTACACAAAAATGGCCAATAAAGAATAAAGAATTATAAAATAAATAAACTCAAAGAATACAGAAATGTTTTTGTACAAGTTTGAAGTTTTTTTGAAAGCTACCTATATGGTAAACTTTTTTTAACTTTCTTGATCATTATATTCACATCTCGACTTCTCCACCAAGGTACTTTAATTCTGTCCCAAATATTTTCAAAACTATCCAGGTACCAGGTCGTACATCCAGTAAGGCGAACTGGAAACGAAAAATAATAGTTCGATAAAAAAATCGAATAATCACAGTTTATTTTTGGATCACACAAAAACGAACAGAGATAACAAAACACAAAGACAAATATACAAGAACCACAAAGTTAATTAACATAACATGAAAATTGATCACACAAAGAATAAACGATAAAAAAAATTGCTAACGTCGTACAAGACTGACTAACCCTGACTTGGAAAAATCACCATTTTTGTATGATTGCTACAAAATCGTCAGAGTATTGGTGAGGTTGTTTAACCCCCAACGATAGTGGTCAGTCACCCTGATTGTAATTGTTACAGATAAATTTTGCACTTACTGACATTTTAAGAAAGGTAGGTACCGTTGAGTTGGGCGGAGCCGAAGTTGCCACCAAATTATACCTGACCAAAGAAGGTACGATCGATCTTGTCACTGACCAAAAAGAGTCTTTGAAAAGGTACAACCGAGCCGAGAATACTTTATTATTTTATGGCATTTATTTAACATAAGGCATTATTACGTAATACATTCTTATACATATATCAGTCAACAATTTTTAACGTAAATGTGATACCCATTTTATATGTATAGTCGATATTCGATATTGTTTTGTTTTTATATTTTTCACACAATTCCATGATAGTTTTCACTTAACTTCTTACGGAGGCATCCTTAATTTTGAAAGGTGTTTTTAAATTTTGAATCTTGACATAAGTGTCAATTTGAAATTCTTTTAACTTCTCGACAAATATATATATATTGATGGATGAGCTGTGTAGAAAGACTCGTTAAATTTTGAGTGAAATGATTCACACGCCTTTGTCGTTTTCATAACAGAAGCACCACACTCAGCCTAAAAATATGGTGGAAAATCTGAATCTTCTTCAATATATGTCTTCACAAGATAATCGCAATATTTCACTACCTGTTCATTTTCTGGACGGTTCTATACGTCGATCGAACACAAAACAGTCGCCAAATCGTTTGGGTTTAGGTAACTTAATCCAAATGTGTATCTCAACCATTTTCCTATTTCTGAGTTCTTGTCCTGATAATCATTTGTTAGCCCCAAGCTTTTAATTTTTCTAAACCATGCTTGATGAAGATGAAATCGGCAACGATTAATTTTTGATTTAGGCCAAACACACTGTAGTGCCTTGTGTATGGCTTTTTCAAAGTCTACAAAAACTTCACTTGGATAGAAGTTTAAATTGAAATACTTTAAAATTTTGAATTTTAACAGATTAGGGGCCATCCATAAATTACGTCACACGAATTTCAGGACCCCTCTCCCCGTCCTTGTCACAGGTTGTCACATTTTCAAAACCCCCTCCCCCCTGATGTGACGTCACACATTTTTCAAATTTATATATATATTTAAAAATAATCAAGAGAAAACAGTTATTTTTATTTTATTCTTACTTTTATTATATAATCTTTAATAAAATTAACATAAAGTCAAATATTTTAGATAACAGAAAAACAAATGACTAGTTAGGAAACAATAAACGACTAATTATGTTAATTAAAGATACAAAATTTTGATTTTAAACATGTGATGTCACAAAGTTTTTGACCCCCCCGCCCCTTGTCACACTATGTCACATCCCGGTGATACCCTCCCCCCCCATTAACATGTGACGTAATTTATGGATGACCCCTTAAATAAATTTTCGTATGTTTGTGATTGTTTATTTTTCAATAAACAATATATGTAAGGCACATACCATAGTGACCATTTTCATATCCATGTATAGTGAATAGTTACAGGAAAAATTTTGTGCAGTAGTTGAAGGTGCCATCCATATACACTTGAGGCGTTTTACACATTTGGCGTATATTTGTTTCACATGAAAATACCACAATTTCTTCTCAAGAATTATTTATAAACAAAAAAACTTCATCTCTACACGTTTTAAGTTTGTATTTTTGGTAAAGATGCCGGTGATACTTTTTGTCTGCAGTCGTAAATATTTTTTCTCACGCGCTCTTTGACTTTTGTTGTAAATTCATCCGTGATACAAACAACCTATTCAAATCCTTCCCTTATGTTATACCAAAAGATATTAAACTAAAAATTACTGTAAACAATCCAATATTACCAAGATTATATTGTTTGCCTAAAATACATAAACCTGGTAAATCAATGAGACAATCGTAATATTTCCCAAGAATAATCTAATTTTGATTCTTAAGAACTTTGTCTTGCGTTGAAAATGCCCACATTGTAAGTGGACGAAACACGTGTCCGCATCATAGTGATTGTTTGTGGTACTTATATAGGGGTAAGTATCTCTTTTTGTAATTTAATTCTTCATATGAATATTATCACCGGATAATTATAATTACCTTATCAGGTAGGTGAGCGGTGGTGAGCACCCTTTTCTCCAGTGGCAAGATTGGTTGTTTACTTTTAAAACCCCAATTTTGCAGCAGGTAGATCTCTAATATTAGTGGCAACTTCGGCCCCGCCGGTTGAGTTTAACGTTCGACTCTAATTACCTACTTTCTTGGAATATTAATTTTAAATCCAATTGCACTACAATAACATTATTCTTTGAAAACTAAATTTAAATAAAATTACAATTTATTTGTTTCCCTTTTTCAAATAGCTAACCTAGACAACCGCTACAAAATAAGCAACCCCAATAAAAGGTTCGGTATATGAGTGTACATATGTGCAAAAGCTTTTTTTTTGCCTAGTTCACGAGCCGTCACTGGCCTAGCGTCGACGTGCCCTCGTTTATACGTTTGCGGGCAAGGGTGCATCGGATGTGTGGACAACCGATGACGGCAACAGAAGAGAAGAGACGCCGACGCCAGCGTCCGCGTCCTTTGCAATCATAGTAATGTCGAAACCATGTAGCAGAGCGTCGATTGTTTTAACGTCCCGCTGTGTATGTGACTGGCAAAAACCCGTGCGCACACTGCATGGTGCTTATTGTTGATACTACATATTATCATTATCATCATCATTATTACTATAATTATTGTTGTTTTTATTATCATCATCGTCATCGTCACTATTGCTATTCCACATGCAGCTTTTCCGACTCGACATTAAATTCTCTTTGAACAACAAAACACGAATTAGTTCCGCGACCGCTTTATTCCACACATATATGTACATACCTATAATATAATACGTACACTTATCCACCTTTGTTCATCACCGTGGTGTATATAGGTAAACGTATTATATTATCAAAGAGGGTTCAGAATTATTCGATTAAATGCACGTGAGGTGTGTTTTATGTTTATGTCTAGGTCGTATGCACTTTTTAAGTACCTATCTAAAAAATAGCCCTCATGTATCACATACTTTAATAATAAGTATCTATAGGTTCAAAGAATTAATCAAGAAAAAATAGCCGTGCGAGTCGTATTTGCACTCTGATCTCTGAAGGTTGATGGTTTCGTATTAGGAAAAGTACGTGTGCCTTATAAAACATAAGATGTCTTAAATAAATTATGCCAGGTAATATATAGTAAATTTTTAGGGTTCCGCACCTTAAAAGGAAAAAGCGGAACCCTTATAGGATCACTTCGTTGTCCGTCCGTCCGTCCGTCAGGAACACGTTGAGGTATCAAGCTAAAATTTATACCAAATACTCAGGTCTATTGTCCCTTGGAGCTGTGAAAAAATCAAACTTCTAAACCAACGCAATCAAAGGATATAGCCGTTTATGCCGCAAATTTCCGCAAATTTTCGAATCAAAACCTACAGGGTACTTCCCGTGAACTTAGAATCTTGAAATTTGGTACGAAGCAACGTCTTATAGCACAGATAAAGGAAAAATTGCGAAAACCGTAAATTTTTAGTTATATCATATAATAAAAATATTTTTAATAATTTTAAAGTTACTGCCCCTTTCCTCATGAACGCGTACAGGTATTAAATTGAAATTCATATCAAATACTCAGGGCTATAATACCTTTAAGCTGTAACAAAATAAAACTTCTATGTCAACGGAATCAAAAGAAACAGCAATTTAAGCCGCATATGTTCAAACTCGCAACTACTCGCAAGGGAATCAAAACCTAAAGGGTACTTCCAGTCGATTTAGAATCTTGAAATTTGGCATAAAGCAATGTTTTATAGCACATATAAAGGAAAAATTCCGAAAACCTCAAATTTTTAGTTACATCACATATATACAGGTTTGTACGGAACCCTCGGTGCGCGAGTTCGACTCGCACTTGGCCGGTATTTTTCTGCATACTATACCCCATAAAATTTAAGATTGCCTCCGTTTATAATTCTACACTCTATCAATTAGCCAAAAACTTTGGACTCAAATTAAGTTTCAAAATTGTTAAAAAACTTCCATTTGAAATAAAAAGTGAAAGTTTTATTATCACCATCGTTAACTAACGCCAGTTCAAGATTTGTGGATGTACGGCACCTCCATCAATATTTGCATTTCCCAAAAACTAAAATACTAATCTTATACATGTAAAAAACTTATCAAATCTGATTTAAAGGGACTAGTATTCATTGAAAATCTCATAAAAACTAATTTCAATTTAATGAATTTTCCTCTTTTAATAAAAAACTCATTACAGTACAAATTTTAAAAACGGGGGAGGAAGTAGGAAGAAGTTCAAATTAAAAGATAAATACCTCACATAATTAATAAACTTCCCGTTATAGGTATGTAAATAGTTGACCCAGAAGCAAAAATCGTTTTTATTATTTGATGGAAATATTATGCATCCAAATTAGGGTCAGAAAAAAAATTAATTCTACCTATGATTTAATCAACGATAAATATCCAATTAAAATACTTTTTATATAGGTAATTTGCATAAAGAAAGTATATGTAAGTAGTTTCAAAATTGCTTAAAAGCTTCCTTTTTAATAAAAAGTAAATGGTTCATTATTATCACCGTTAACACTACCGCCAGTTCAAGATTTGTGGATGTACGGCACCTCCACCAATATTCACATTTCCCAAAAAGTAAAATACTTATTTTATACATGTTAAAAACTTATCAAATCTGATTTAAAGGGACTAGTATTCATTAAAAATCTCACATCAACTAATATTTAATTCAATGAATTTTCCTCTTTTAATAAAAAACTCATTACAGTACAAATTTTAAAAACGGGGGAGGAAGTAGGAAGGAGTTTAAATTAAAAGATAAATACCTCACATAATTAATAAACTTCCTGTTATAGGTTTGTAAATAGTTGACTCAGAAACAAAAATCGTGTTTATTATCTGATGAATATATTATGCATCCAAATTAGGGGCAGAAAAAAACCAATTGTACCTATGATTTCATCAACGATAAATATCCATTTAAAATACTTTTTATATAGGTGATTTGCAGAAAGAAAGTATATGTAAGTAGTTTCAAAATTGCTTAAAAGCTTCCTTTTTAATAAAAAGTAAAGGTTTCATCATCATCATCGTTACCACTAACGCCAGTTCAAGATTTGTGGATGTACGGCACCTCCATCAATATTTGCATTTCCCAAAAACTAAAATACATATCCTATACATACATGTAATTAACAATTTACGAACATTTAGATATTTACTCTACCCTTATTTACTCATGTTTCTACTTCTAATAGATAACTTCACCGTATTTCAGAAATATTTTAAAGTTTTCATGAGCTTTGACTGTGGGATACAAAGTGACATAACTTCACCAATTCCGAATATAATTTTTACCTCTCGAAACCCCCGCATTTTAAGGTTCACTGCATTTTGAAAACACTTTTAAATAAATAAAACATATTTCCGCCATGAGTAACAAAACACTGGGAAGTATCACTAACAATTTTTATGGAATTTCTCAACAATATTGTTTCAACCTTTTCAGGCCATCATCACTTTGTATTCCAAAGTCAAAGTCCACGAAACTATAAAATATTTCTGAAATACGGTGGTACTTGTTATCTATAAGAAATAAGCGAGTTAGAGTGGTAAGAAGTACTTTTGAGATAATGAAGATATCTAATAGAAGCTGAAACAAAAGTAAATAGGGGTAGAGTAGATTACTAAATGTTCATAAATGGTTAATTACATGTATAAAATAAGTATTTTACTTTTTGGGAAATGTGAATATTGGTGGAGGTGCCGTACATCCACAAATCTTGAACTGGCGTTAGTGTTAACGATGATGATGATGAAACCTTCACTTTTTATTAAAAAGGAAGCTTTTAAGCAATTTTGAAACTACTTACATATAGTTTCTTTATGCAAATCACCTATATAAAAAGTATTTTAATTGGATATTTATAGTTGATTAAATCATAGGTAGAATTAATTTTTTTTCTGCCCCTAATTTGGATGCATAATATTTCCATCAAATAATAAAACCAATTTTTGCTTCTGGGCCAACTATTTACATATTTATAACAGGAAGTTTACTAATTATTTTAGGTGTTTATCTTTTAATTTGAACTCTTTCCTACTTCCTCTTAGACCAGTGCTGAAGCCTTCAAAAATAGTAAAAAGTGAAAAAAAACTATAGTAGGATGAAACCCATTGGAAAAGGAAGAGCATATAACAGAAATGAATGGAAAAATAATTTACGGGCGATCTGAGACCGGGAAGGGGAAGGGGTTGAGTTTTTAAGGGTAAAAAACACTTAATTTCCAGAAAAACTACAAGTCTTATAGGGAAAAAAATTAAATAGCAAAGTTGTAGGTAATAAACAGATCTACAACTTTTGTATTGACACTTTTTTCACATAACCTATAAATTAATGTGAAAAATTCAAATAACCAACTATTTTTGGTTTTTTATTTTTATCTTTTACAAAAAAGTGTTTTTTTTTCACGAAATTTGATGAGAACTTACCTATTTATGTCCCAAACACCTGTAATTTTTTTGATTTGAAACATTTATTTTTTCACCTTATTTTTACTTAATATCGAAAAAGCACCCTAATTTTCAATCGAAAATACTCACGTCATAATATGTGCTTTTTCAAAAACGTTGGTCGGTTTTTTCTTCGTTGAAGTCTCTACTTTCTCATGGCGTGAAAAAAATATACATTACTATGGTAAGTTTTCTCAAGAAATACAAAAAAACGAAGGGAATTTTATCTAAAAAATGTGACCGCTGCTATTTTTTTCAGTAAAAAAGTTGATTTATTAAATTCTAATTACATTTATGTCATAGAAAATCTCATAATATATAAATATACATGTAAATCGTACTATTGAATTCACATACTTTATACTGATTACGTTATTCATTATAATATTTTTAAAAACATTAATCTAGCTTTTTCGTGTGTAACTGCCAATTTTCTGCACTTGTTGCACAAAATACTATTAATTAAAAAAGGAAAATTCATTGAATTAAAAGTAGTTGATGTGAAATTTTTAAATGAATGCCAGTCCCTTTTAATTAGATTTGATAAGTTATTACTAGACCTAATTTTCTCAACTTGCGTTTCTAAAGTCGATTGAGTCGATGTCATCCTATTTCGTTAGGAAACTAGAAAATTTGGCATCTGTTATTTGTTTCCTAGGTTACTCTTTATTTTTTTTAATTATTTAATATTTAATAATTGATTAGTGTAAAGTTTATTGGTTTATTACTCCAGAAATTTTATGACCGACTGTTTCCCTTATGTCTGTGCGAAAATACTTAACATAACCGACACCCTCTTCGGTTCTCTATAACACTTCGTTTTGTTAATAGAATTGTATTTTTTACGTGAAAGACAAAGATAATAATAAATAAATGTGCTTCGATGATAAGAAACGGGGTAGTTACCTTGTATATAGCAAATATCTATCCATTTAATAAACGGTAAACGAGAAACAGGCTTGCCAAGGGGGATGATAACGAGGCGCAATAGGGGACCAAAGAAAAGTTTCAGGTTATTGAATTATTGGGTCAAATAAAATCACGTTCAAATCGAATCACCCCTAAAGAGATTGTCGCCTGTTACGATCACATTCAATTCAAGTTCTTTTCACGCGACTTTTTTTGATGAACGTTCTCACTAACATTACGGTTTTTTTTATTATTCCTATTAGACACTTTGAATCAAAACAGATAGAAGAATATTATTTACAACAATTTTTTATTTCGATACGATATAGAGGTTTTAATACATAATTTAAAAAACATTATTTGAGTTTGTATGGTCTTCTACAAGTTTGGAATAAATTCGAACTGTTTAGGGTGCTGATTAATCTTAGGGGTAACATCATTCACATTATCGATGTTGATGCTTTTAAAAATAAGTAATTCCTGTTTAATTAATTTCTGGTCGGATTTTCACATGCATGTGTTGTATATAAGTACATAAGTACTTCCACATATCGTTTAAAATATTTGTTTGTATGTGTTGGTGGTTATAGGGTTGCGTAAGGTACCATTATGGAATTAAATGGTCCCGTGGGGAGGAGAGATTTCCATAAAATATTTAGCCAAGCTTTTAGCGTACATCAAAATGCACATAGAAATGAGCGTCGGTTTCGACTTTGGCGACGCCTGCCGTCGGTCGCCAACACAGACGGCTACGTTAATACATAGGTAGTATATGTGTGCTAGATATGCATGTGTTTATCTATTCCGACGCCGTTTACGATCTAACTGCTACTACATAACTAATCAGGCGTAGTGCATTTCCTTGTATATGAATGACTTTGCATTCGAAAACGCTTAAACTGCGAATATACGAACGTGCATTCGGACACGTGTGATATATCGGTAGTAAGAACCTTTAAAAAATATGAACGCCTATATCTGAATAATGTTTTTTTTTTGGGTCACCTGTAAAACTGTTGCAAAAGGAAAAATAACGGTCCTCAATTTCGGAGTGAAATTTTATAAGAACCTATAAATATAAATAATAAAGAACTACATGTCCATGAAGGCCCAACATGGAGTCAGATCCTGAACGGAGAAAACAATCATAAAAATATTGCTAGAATTCTAGCAAACATGACTAAAAATCTGTCAATTATGTGGACGACCAGACGCTCAAGGAGATTTTACTAGAAATGTCTAGTCAATCTACGTTCGGTGTTGAGACTGAATTCTAGTAAAATTGACTTGATTAGAAAACATTTTTTAAGTATAGTTCTTATCACTAATTTTACTAAACTATTCTCATTCTAGTATTTTTTTCTTTACGACACGATAAAATAATCGAGAGGTAGAGAAAAATACGTCTAGACTTATTAATTATTGATTATTCTAATAGATACTAATTATTAGAAAGAATGAAAAATTGTTTTATACCACCAAGTACATTTGAGATGAGAATTCTAGTATTATTTACTGCATATCACCCCAAATTTTATATAATTAGAGATGGGTGCTAATAACGTTTAAGAACTATTGGATTTACCCAGTTAAGAGCTGACAATAAATTGATGAGGTTATAGAAATATGTGATCAATAGACCAGGGTCGATAATTGAAACAAAAAAAAATTATAGTAGGATGAAACCCATTGGAAAAGAAAGAGAATACAACAGAAATGAAAGGAAAAATAATTTACGGGCGATTGGAGGTCGGGAAGGGGAAGGGGATGAGTTTTTAAGGGTAAAAAACGGTTTTCCTTGATTTTCGGAAAAACTACAAGTCTTATAAAAAAAAGTTAAATGGCAAAGTTGTAGGTAATAAAAAGATCTACAACTTCTGTATTTACACTTTTGTCACATAACCTCAAAATTTATGTGAAAAATTCAAATAACCAACTTTTTGGTTTTTTATTTTTATCTTTTACAAAAAAAATGTTTTTTTCCCGCAATTTGGTGGAAACTTACCTATTTATGTCCCAAACACGCTGTAATTTTATTTATTTGAAATATATATTAGTTTCAATCGAAAATTCTCATGTCAAAATATCTGCTTTTTTAAAAACGTTGGTAGGCTTTTTCTTCGTTGAAATCTCTACTTTCTGATGGTGTGAAAAAAAATATACATTACTATGGTAAGTTTTCTCAGGAAATGCAAAAAAAACGAAAAAAACTAGATTAATGTTTTTAAAAATATTATATCTAATGAATAACGTAATCAGTACAAAGTATGTTAATTCAATAGTACGATTTATATGTATATTTATATATTATGAGATTTTCTATGACATAAATGTAATTAGAATTTAATAAATCAATATTTTTACTGAAAAAAATAGCAGCGGTCACATTTTTTAGATAAAATTCCCTTCGTTTTTTGCATTTCCTAAAGAAAACTTACCATAGTAATGTATATTTTTTGGTAAAAGATAAAAATAAAAAACCAAAAAGTTGGTTATTTGAATTTTTCACACAAATTTTAACATTACATGACAAAAGTCTTAATACAAAAGCTGTAGATCTTTTTATTACCTGCAACTTTGCCGTTTAACTTTTTTCCATAAGACTTTCCGAAAATCAAGTAAAACCGTTGTTTACCCTTAAAAACTCACCCCCTTCCCCTTCCCGACCTCAGATCGCTCGTAAATTATTTTTCCTTTCATTTCTGTTATATTCTCTTCCTTTTCCAATGGGTTTCATCCTACTACCTATAATTTTTTTTTCACTTTTTACTGGCCTACAAGGGCAAGACGTTGAACAAAAAGATTCTTCTGACCGAGTGCTTTTTTGTAATAATATCAACCTACATTAATTGTTTTTTATAATCTTCAATTGTATGTTTATTCAAAAAGCAAAATAAATGCATATACTACTCTAACTAAACTCGATCCCTCCCATTGTTGAGATAATCGATACTATTCTTAAAACGATTGGACTTAAGCGATTAAGAGGAATTTCGGGGATGTGATTGCGATCTACAATAGCGGTTTAAGGTAGGACGACGCCGACGGATGGTGGGATGATTGCAAGGGGAGAGTGTTTGAAAAGAATGGCTGATGAGAAAGTTAAGCCGAAATTGCCACCAGGCCTTCAATCATGCGATTTGATAGCATGGTAAGCCTCTTCTCGCAGCTACTAAATTTGATTGAGATTCGATGGTGACATAAACGCACCTGCTAACAGAGGAGAAGACCAGAAGGTTGGTTTTATAACGACGAGGGCTCTTCCACCACTGATCATTTCAATACTAGATTATGTCAAGGAATCTATCAATTTTGTATTAAATCAAGTACCTACTTATCTTGGGATGAAAAAGGGTTTTTTTTGGACTCTATTAGTGGTCATTTGTTATCCAACAGGAATTTGAAAGAATTTTCAAGTTAATTATTAGGTAGATTGATGGTGGTATAATTTTGGATTTCGTTTTATTTTAATGGTTTAAAAAAAAAATCCTTACAACTTTAAAAAATAATTCATTTTTTACAAAAAGAAACCAGATAAATTGTTTTATTGTACTAAATTATTAGAAAGAAAAAATTCTAAAATATTTCTATGTAGAACCCAAAAAAAAAAGTAAACGTAATGGCTTTAATTTTGTCTAATTCAATTAGAGAAACTTAAATCGATTAAAATTTATTTATCTACTTTACTTGAGTGTTTGAATTTTAATTTGTTTGATTTGATTTCCTAATCGGATTAGTGCATTTCAGTTACAATAATTACAAAATTGCTTTGGAATGTAAATTAGCGTCAAAGTTTCACCCCCACTGGTACATACTAATACGAGTACGTATGTGCGCCCTACGCCTATGTTGTCGTTCTCCGAAATCCAAATCGAATGCGAAATTAGCGCCTCCAAAGCTAATCAAATCTGTGACTTAAGCGCAAACAAATGTCAGAGTGAATAATATGAATAGGTGCTTGAAAGGAAGTGCAAAAAGGAGAGGTGCGTTTAAGCAATTTACTCGAGATTGGAATGAGGGAGAAAGAGGGAGAGAATGGCTGAATCAACCCCGACGATACTCGCTTAATAACAAGTCAACTGAAATCAGAATGAGCAGCCGATGAAGAACAGCCGTGCGAGGGAAAAGGGCGGAAGTTGAACAACGGTATTCATCCCTTCATTTAAATTCTGGAAGTGTTCTGAGCGCGGCTGATAATTGCGAGGAAGGAACGACGAGTGACTGAACCAATTTCGGGAACTAAACCAGGCACCATTGTCACTAACCAATTTATTTATCATTATCGTTCTCGTTTGATAAGAAACGTTGTTTATGTTTTGAAATATACTTTGACAATAGGGTAACATGTAATTTAGTGGGTTTATTGGTAAGGAATCACAAGTTATTGTTTAAGTAATTTTTTAGGGGTAGTTCTGTATTTAGAAATGAAAAATTTAGGGTCACTTTGTTGGAATCAATATTGAATACTAATATCTACTGCCTCATAGTCCTGTAAAAAGTTTCCTCTACAGTCCTTGAGAATCTAAAAATCATATTGAGGTATATATTTTAGAAATTTAAAAAAAGTCTGTGAGTCACTGATCGTATGGAATTATTAGGGAATTTCTTTTATTTTTATAGAACCAAGAAATTTTTATCAAATAATCTCACATATAATTCTTATTAGCGAGTCTGTTCAAAAAGGATGATTTACGCTGTTCCGTTTTGGTTTCGGTTTGAATTTCGAACGAGACACGGTTATACATAAATTGTATAATCATTCATTACGAAATAATTTACTTTATTCTATGCGGTGCCCGTGATGCTGGGGATGCACGGGATAGAAAATAGGGCGAGGATACGTATTTCTCTCATCCCTTGACAGCCTGCATTCAGTATTGTCTCCTACTTGTTATTTTTAATCAGTGTTAGCCCGACCTTTTAGTATGTTTTAGCCCTGTAATATAAATATAAAGTATATAATAGTGGCGGATTTACACATTTGCCGCCCGTAGGCTATTCAAAATTTGCCGCTCCTACTGACACCTGCAATTCTATACCCTAATTCACAATCAATTTTTTGTCAATGAAATTGCAACTTTATGATTGTATTATATTTTTATAAGACTAATCAACAAATATTGATACGAATTCATTAGGATTAAAAATGTAAGAATGTTAAGAACTTTCGTTGAATGGATATTTACAGCTTTTATTCATTACAATATTATCATTATTGTTTTTTTTAATTATCATCATTCTAAGAAATGTATAATATTTATGAAATTCTGTGCATCAATATGCAATTTTTTACGTGTAAATTTTTTAAATTTTTATTCTACACTCAAACAGGTTGTTAATATCATCAGAAATATCAATAGAAAAGTATCTATTAATTTTCCACATATGTACAGTAGACTCGCGGTAGTGTGAACTCACGTTAGTATGAACCTCCCAGTAGTATGAACAACTAGAATGAATACATTTTATATCCAGCTGTGTGAACAATTAAAAATCTCGATAGTATAAACCACTTATTGGAAGCGTATTTGGTTGCGAGCGGTAAATTTATTTTGTCATTAATCGAATTCTGGGAATCCCTCAATCCATTGAGACCCAATATGTGTTGTTATGTCTCCGCGTTTTGACGATTGGCAAATTTAAACCAGGAAAAGACTTAGGCTTTCACGGCCGGCGTTTTTAGAAGAAATTGTGAAATCCGGGCTTGATGGCCGTGGTCTAGGGTTTTTTCTCCTTCGCTACGCTCCTTGAGAATGCCAACCACAGTTGTTGGCGAAACGTCGGATAAGAGACTTCTTTGGTATTCTCACCGAAGGAGAAACAATCCTAGACCACGGCCATCAAGCCCGGATTTCACAATTTCTTCTGTTAATCACCATGTTGGCGCCGGCGTCACGAGGACGTATAAGTCTTGCTCATTTTTAGTTGGTTATTTGTTGTAAATACATATGTAGTTCGTTTTGTGAAAATGGTGAAAAATAAAAAGTTTCTAACTCTTTACGAGAAATCAAAAATTCTCGAAGATCACCACCGAGGTATGACGATAACAAATTTATCTAAGAAATACGGAATTGCCAAATCTACGGTTTGCTTGATTGTAAAAAAAAAAAGATAAAATAATTACAAATTGTGAACAAAGACAAGCATTGTTTTCTCCAATTTACAGTAACGCAAAGACCATATTTAACATTTTAAATACACATTCTATGGTGTGAACAGTCTCGATAATGTGAACCCGTCCGGTTTTTAGGGTTCCGCACCTCAAAAAGAAAAAGCGGAACCCTTATAGGATCACTTCGTTGTCCGTCCGTCCGTCCGTCTGTCAAGACCCTTTTTCTCAGGAACGCGTTGAGGTATCAAGCTAAAACTTATACCAAATACTCAGGTCTATTGTCCCTTCGAGCTGTGAAAAAATCAAACTTCTAAGCCAACGCAATCAAAAGATACAGCCGTTTATGCCGCAAATTTCCGCAAATTTTCGAATCAAAATCTACAGGGTACTTCCCGTGAACTTAGAATCTTGAAATTTGGTACGAAGCAACGTCTTATAGCACAGATAAAGGAAAAATTGCGAAAACCGTAAATTTTTAGTTATATCATATAATAAAAATATTTTTAATAATTTTAAAGTTACTACCCCTTTCCTCATGAACGCGTAGAGGTATTAAATTGAAATTCATATCAAATACTCAGATCTATAATACCTTTAAGCTGTAACAAAATCAAACTCCTATGTCAACGCAATCAAAAGAAAAAGCAATTTAAGCCGCATATTTTCAAACTCGCAACTACTCGCAAGGGAATCAAAACCTAAAGGGTACTTCCAGTCGATTTAGAATCTTGAAATTTGGCATGAAGCAATGTTTTATAGCACATATAAAGGAAAAATTCCGAAAACCTTAAATTTTTAGTTACATCACATATATACAGGTTTGTACGGAACCCTCGGTGCGCGAGTTCGACTCGCACTTGGCCGGTATTTTTTGTGTTCACACTACCGCGAGTCCACTGTATCTATATAAGTAATATTTGTTATATTTATTTTTAAGCAATGTTTTTTCGGATCCAATTTCTCTTCGAATAGATATATATTCGAGTGGTGAAACATATTACACATTAATTGAATAGTGTGAATAGACCTAAAGTAAAAATTATGGCAATAATTAATTTAAAAAATAGATAAAAATACTAAATTTAAAATGTAATACTTAAACGCTATTGGAATATTTTAAAAATTCAAAATCACAATAGTATATTTTATAAATAAGCGTTTAGTAATTTTTCATATACAGACGTTAGTGTATTTAGTATACAGTATACTAATATACGTATTGTAATTTTTGTTGATCTTTTGAGTATCGTTTTTTTCCGTGTATAATATAATAATTTTTTTATTTCTGTTAGACAAAAAAATTTTTGAGCAACGTTTGCCGCCCCCTAAAATCTGCCGCCCTAGGCTCTAGCCTATTCAGCCTACTGGTAAATCCGCTACTGCTGTATAAGAATTCGTCACGTATAGCGCACGTACTTACTCGTCACGGTGTAGTGTAAACCTTCCTTTATCCGTATATTAGTCCGGTCTTTCTTTTTGTAAAGCAGATTATTTTTGTTGGTTACTTCTTATGGCCGAAAATACGAAGTCTAACAACTAACAATATAATATATTGTATAATTGTTAGGGCTGGTAATTTTATGGAAGATTAAAGGACGATAATCGCCGTGAGTCGGATACAAAATATGAAAACGGTTTTTGTATTCTTTTGACAGTCGATACTTTTTCTTTTTTGAATTCTGATTTCCCAACATTTTTCTATGTGCAACTCAATGTAGCGCAAATGAAAAGTTTATTCTAGGCTTAGTATAATGGACATGTAGCGTGAATCTTTCTTTATTTAATTTTTTTTTTGTAAAACGACCCATTTTTGTCGGTTATTTCTTTCGTACATATAGTTTTGGGTAAAATAATTGTGTAATAAATAAAAAATAAAGGTAAATTAGTGCGGTACGGAACCTTAATTACAATATTTTGACTTACATTGGCCGGTCTTATTCTTTCTTTGTTTGACTTGATTCCATATTGCATGAGTATTTCTTAATTTACTTCAGTAACACTCTTGAGGTGGACATTTATGTTTCTCACATTGTTCCATTGTTATTGTTAGTAACTTTCTTACTTTACTGTTTTAACTCAATGAAGCGTGAATGTAAAGCACAGTTTCAATATTACGGATTCGTCGCGAATACGGCACGGATTCGATACGGTGTAACGTAAACCATCCTTTAGTTGCACTAATCCGCCTTTCTTATATGAATATTTATATAAAACGTTGTCGAGTGTTGTCGATTATTTTTTTGAAAGTAGAGCTTTGTTTAATATAAAACAATTGAGTAATATATGAGGAACAAAGGTGATATAGTGTTGTAGGGAATATAGAAATTTCTTTCGACCTACAAGGTCATCTTCACAAGAAGGAATAAAAGTAAGTTTAATAAGTCTAGCCTAAATACTGAAATCTATGGTTAAGAGGGGGGGGGGGCAGTAAATTTTTCGTACACATTTTTTCAATTGGAAGGTCATACAAGTTTTCCATTTCGTTTAAAACTTTTTCTTTATATGCACTTAAATGGGTTTTTATTTCTATTGTTTCTAATAGTGTCAATTTCATTCCCTTGTCTTTTTTATGTATTATTTTTACATTGTCTTTTATATTATATACGTTTCCTTCATCCAACACATGATTTATGAAAGTCGATTTTTTGTTGTAGTTTTTACAATGTTCGTTAATCCTTTCTTTAAACGTCCTTCCAGTCTGTCCTATATAAATTGAATTACAAGAATCACAATGTAATTTGTAAACACCAAATTTTTGAAGGGGTTCGGTTCGATCTTTTCTGTTATTTAAATACTTAAATAGATTATTAATAGTCCTAAAGGCAACCTTAGTGCTTTCATTTTTTAATTTATTCGCTATTTTAATAGAAGAAGCCTATATAAGATGATATACTAAATTTACAATTTGTGTGAACTACTTCTGGACAAATAAATTTTATTCTTACTTAGTTTTTACTGTTTCTTAAATATTAATAAGTTGTCTATGGAAATACGAAATGGAAAACTTGTATGACTCTCCAATTGTAAAAATGTGTACGAAAAATTTACTCCCCCCTCCTCTTAACCATAGATTTTAGTATTTAGGCTGCTAGACTTCTGAAGATGACCTTGTAGGTTGAAACAAATTTGTAAAGAATTTAAATAAAGTGAATGTGTTTTATTTCATATTCCAAGATGATCAACTCAATCAATTTTTTCAACATTTTTAAGTTAACATTTCTATTTTCTAAATTGTTTTATTTTTACTTTCGCTCGAACGACTAAATATTTCATTATTTCGGTAGCTATTAACTGTTGTTTTCTTACGATTATTAAAAGGAAATTTTCAGTAATTTAATAACGTTCTTTCTTTATTATCGAATTAATCACACGAATCATCTGCAAGTCATCTGGGCATGTCAGAAACATAAGACAGGTAATTGAATTAAAGAAAATTTAACAGATAAATGGATAAAAGCTGACGTATTATCGATATTTCTGATTTGTACTTAATTCAAGCAAGCTGTGAATCGTTAATAGTTCTTTACCTAAACGTCATCGACAGAAGTGCTTCCTGTTGTGATTACACGTGGCCGTGTCATGTGGCCTAATGGCTGGCGACTGCTTTTATTCCAAGTTAAAACTTCCACTTCAATTTTACGTTGTTGCTTATGAATACTGAAACGTAGATGAACGCTCTCAGAGGGTGGTTTATATATAGTATAATATAATGTACATGCAAACAAATGAGGCGATGACGTTTAACGACGTTTATTAAAAATTATTTACGTCATGTACAGACGTCATATTGTACATGACGACGTTTCAATTACGTTTAATATATAAGGACGTACAACAATGATCAGGTAAATGGAGAATTTTAGTAGATACGTCATCAAAGGAAGAAAAATAATAAAAAAACCGTATGTAGATACTGAACGTATTGTATTAGAAGATAATGATACTCAATATCAATTAAGAATTATCCTAAAAAAAATTTATTTAAGCAGTAATGAATAAATAGTACCTACCTACCTTTATAGTGTAATTTAATTGAATATCAATAAATTTCGAAAACATTCGTCTGCCCTAAAGATAAGCAACAAAATAAAACAATCAAATTATTACAGACAACTGTTCCAAAAGACTGGGTTCAACTGTGCAATAAAGGTGATTATATGACCCATTTCCTTCTCCTAACTGCGCTGCGGACACACGGACACACAAAGCACAAAATTTAAAAATGCTTTAAATTTAATTCAATTCCACCCTAACAATCATTCCAATCTTGGTACACTACGTTGGAAAGGAAATTTGATATGTTCACTGGGTGGACATTGGTCAGTGCTGGACTGGGTTTATTGTAGTGCTTGCTGAAATATTTTATTCGTTTGATTTTTTAATAAGGAAACAAACAAGTTGGAACTATTGTGAATGATTAAATGAATATTAGAAGTGATAAAGTATACAGGGTTTTTCAAGTTGATGGGCTATTAGAAGTATATGAATTAGTAGAAGGAATTAAATTCTGAAACTTGGGCTCATTTGGTTATTGTTTACGCCGCTTCTTTTAAAAATATTTTTAAGTTCGATTTACATCCGGTTATTCGTTATTTTAAATGGAATGGTATATTTTTTACGCTGAATTCGAATAAACCGTGTAATTCTAGGGTAAGTTTGATAACCAACTTGTATACCTATGACGATCGGTTTCTGAGTTAATTTAATTTATAGAGAAAAAAATCGCTACCGCAACCCAAATTCTAAAAAATCATAACTTCCACAAAATACGACTCAGACTGTTGAAATTTTTACTAGTAATAGCTGAATATTAGTGCTAACGCCTTGGCAAAATTTAACTAAACCATTCATACAGGGCGTTCAAAATAAAATTCTAAAGTTTAAGAACTTCAAATACGAACAACTTCGTTTTTTCAAAAGGCACCTATTATGTTTTATTTTTTCAATCGATTCCTTTTTTTATCCTCTTTCGATTCATATAGATACTCCCTACTGTTTTATTTGAAAACTTTTGTGTAATTTAGAAATTTGAAAAATAGATATAATTTCATTAATTTTGGCGTAATAAGAGTGTGCCTTAAACAGATGACAACTAACGACAATCAAAGCAAAATGAAGCCAAAAATCGCATTTTCGATTAATTTCTGTTGGGGAGACGTTCGAGACGAATGTTTATAATAAACATTTTAATTAAAGTTTTCGTTTTTGATTATTTTTTGTAACAGATTTTTTTAAAAGAAGCGGCACAAACAATAACCAAATGGAGCCCAAGTTTCAGAATTGAATTCCTTCTACTAATTCATATACTTACTTCTAATAGCCCATCAAAAACCCTGTACTTATAAAAACATAGAACAATTTGGGGCGAAATGAAAGTTAATTAGAAATCGGGGGTATAAAGGGTAATAGGACCCCTTTGGTGATATAAAGGGTCTAGTTAGGGACATATAGGAAACATAGGTAAACAGCAGTTACATATCTTCTTTTATTTCAGTTTTGTCTTATAAAATCTTGACTTGAGAGGATAAGTCTCTGAAATTGTTTATTTTGATGTAGTGTTGATGCTCAAATGATCTTCTCATTTTCGATATTGCCCTGATTTATTTCGGTTTTGATTTTATCAAGAGAAACTTCTTGACTTGTTCATATTGACGTTGTATTTTTACTTTTGAGCTCATCGTTTTTAATTTTATTTTGATTTATATTAAATTGTTTCAAGAAATCTTGAGTTGACAAGATCAGTTATTTGATTTGTTCAACTTGATGTTCTGTTGTACCTCAAACGAGTATGCCATTTTTAATTTTGTGTTGATTTATTTCAGTTTTGTCTTACGATATATTGATTTGCCTCAATATACTTTGATCAAGTTGACCTGGTTATCTTGATATTACATTGTGTCTGTTCTGAGCATTTCTGATTTAATTTTGGTCTAGTCTCATAAAATCCTGACTTCAAAAGATAAGTCTCTTGACTTATTGTTGATCTTAATGTTTCATACAAGTATGCAATTTTTTTCTTGATTTCTATCGACCTTTCCTAATAAAATATTGACCTGACAGCATAGGCCTTTTGACTTTTTATCTTGATATATTTTTATGTAGTGTAGAGTCTCATACGAGAATCTTATTCTTGATATTGTTTTGATTAAGTTCAGTTTTGTTCCAGGAAGTTTTAATTTTGTGAAAAGAAGTTTCTTGACTTTTTTATCTTGATTACGTATTGTGTCTCTTATAAGGCCTGCGTTTTTTATTTTTCCTTTATTTATTTCATAAAATCTTAAATTGACATTACTTTAAGTTATGTTAATTTTGCCAAAAAATGTGTTCATCTTATCAAGAAAAGTTCCTTGACTTTTCATTTTGATGGAATATTATGTCTCCTATGAGCTCTTTGTTTTTGATTTTGTAATTTATTTCAGTCTTAGATACCTCATAATAAGTATGTTGCTTTGTCAAGATAAGCATCTTGACTTTATTTTTATGTAATGTTGTGTCTCCTATGAACCCTACGTGTTTGATATTGTTTTGTTTCACTCTTGCCATAAGAAGTATTAATATTCTTAAGAGAAGTTTTGTGACTTTTTTAATTTTGATATTGTATTGTATGCCACTGAATATATCGTGTTTGATTTTGTACCTACTTATATTTTTCAGTCATGTCTCAAGACATTTTGAATTTGTTTTGTGACTTGTTCATGTGGATGTTGTGTTCTGTCTCTTATTATGAGCAACTTGTTTCTTGTATTGTTTTGCTTTGTTTCAATCTTGACTCAAAAAATCTTGACCTTATGTCATGATAAGTTTTTTATTTTGCCTTAATTTATTTTAGTTTAACCTTAGGAAATCATGACTTAATAGGATAAGCTCCATGATCTGTTTGCCTTTTGATGTTTGACATTGCTGATCTTTGCTTTGATTCTTTCCCCTGCAATTCTACTTTAAATACAAATAACTTTCTTCTAATAGTTGGTACTCTTTGAAGGCTCTTAGACATTACTGTTTCAGTTACTTTTCAACTAAATACAACCCTGTCGTGAAGGTATTAACAAGATCTACTCATTCACATATAATTGCTCATAACGTTTAAGGGTGTCTAATTTATTGTGATCCACTTTGGCAATCTGTTCCTATATGTGAAGCTACATGGGCATACACGTATAATATGTGTATGTAACAACCGGCAAAATCGTACTCTGTGCGTTAAGTTCAGTTCAACTGATCATACAATACGTAGGTAACAGACATTTATGCATGTTGTTGTTCGTTTGCACAACTAAATAATTATTATACATACAGTAGATATTAGGTAATGTCTGTGAATGCATTTGAAAGCGGTGGTCGCACCTACACCTATAGATAATCACGAATGGGCAGTTTATAGCTCTAAAGAGGCTGCAACTTGACCAACGTTGTGGAAATTAATATTTGAACCACAAAAGGGTTTAAAAATACTTTTACCATTTTTTTCAACCCTATAAATATATAAAATATGCTGTGCAAGTTCTTCGTCCAGATAATGTTATTGACTATATTTTAGTTATTTTTAATGTAATAGTTACGATTCTACCGTCAATAAAAGGGTCGTTTTGTATTAAATGGAATTTCAGTTACCCTTATTTAATTTTTCACTAATTATCCTTCCTATCTGTCTTATGTTATTGTTGTGTCATTCAGGGATTTTTTTCGTTGCACATAATTTCGTAAGAATTACAATATTTTTGAGTTTGAATTTGAACAACCAGCCGGAAGCAAATGAACCGTTGCATAAATCGCTCATCATTAAGCGAAGAGCACGGGTAGCAGTAAGTATTATGTAGAAGTGAAGAACTACTCTCTGCTGCTCTGCCTCTACTCCACATTCAACTTCAACCCCTTAGCAACGGAACTGTTCGGTCACATTCTAATCGATTTGATCTGTGAGTCGTGGTGGTTGGCACTGGCGCTACGCCATTGGTGGAATCGCCGCTAATCCCATTGGTCTGACATGCTCTTTTCTGACATTGGAGCCCCTCCCACCACATGGCATCACGGTGACCTCTATATACTGTCAGGATGTCTCTCTCTCTTTATTTTCCCGTTACGTCTGCTTTTCCAGTTTGGTTTTTCATCTAAAGTACGACTCACCGGAAAAACCATTTTCCGATAATACAGATTATTTCTACCTACCATTATGGACAATGTAGGTATTAAGTTCACGAATAAAAATGAAAATTTTGCCCAAAAATATCAGAATTTTATTTAATTTGTATTTTGGGGACGTATCTATATACCACGGTCAATAATTTTTGAAACCAAAAAAAATTATAGTAGGATGAAACTCATTGGAAAAGGAAGAGAATATAACAGAAATGAAAGGAAATATAATTTACGGGCGATCGGAGGTCAGGAAGGGGGTGAGTTTTTAAGGGTAAAAAACGGTTTTCCTTGATTTCCGGAAAAACTGCATGTCTTATGGAAAAAAGTTAAATAGCAAAGTTGTAGGTAATAAAAATATCTACAACTTTTGTATTTACACTTTTTTCACATAACCTCAAAATTTATGTGAAAAAATCAAATAACCAAGTTTTTAGTTTCTTATTTTTATCTTTTATAAAAAAAATTTTATCACGAAATTTGGTGAAAACCTACCTATTTATGTCCCAAACACACTGTAATTTTTTTATTTTAAATATTTATTTTTTTCACCTTATTTTTACTTAATATCGAAAAAGCACCCTAATTTTCAATCGAAAATTCTCACGTTAAAATATCTGCTTTTTTAAAAACGTTGGTGGGCTTTTTCTTCGTTGAAATCTCTTCTTTCTGATGGTGTGAAAAAAAGTATACATTGTAAGTTTTCTCAAGAAATGCAAATGATCAGACGTAATCTTCGGTTTTATGGGGTAAATATACGTATGTATATATTTTCAGCTCGTAATAATTTACAAAACTCAGTTACTTACCATTAAAAATATCTTTTAGGTGATTTCTTTTTAAGTAGTTCAAAAAACTTGTTTATGTGCCAAAAAAATTGCTAGGGTCAAATCAACGCCCTTATTCTGATTTAACCCTTTAATATATGTTTTCAAATAATCAAATTATTAGTGTTTTTGTTTTTGGATCACTAAAACACGTTCATAGGTACCCGTATCTGTTAAATTTTATATTTCAGCACCCCAAATAAGAGAAAAATATGACTCCCGTTAATTTTTCTTTAAATTTACATCATCAAAAGGTTTCTTTAACGTGAAGGCAGAAGTGTTTCCGCTTTTTATATCTACAACCTTGTACGATAACAACGACAACGATAACGAAAACCCCTGAAGTAATTCCGCCGTCTAATTCGTATTCGGTACTTTTCCTTTGATCGCTGCAGCAAAAAAGGAAAATCCGAAAACTGTGAGCTTTTAAAGTTCCGAGGATAATCTTTTTAAGCCAAAGCACTACTCCCGATCGGAATGCATCGCGACCATCCATCCATCCATCGGAAGGGGGAAAATCAATAGGTTTGCCGTTCGCTCTACTGCTCTCTGTCCTGCCTGGGTCCCGATTTTGCACCTAAAATATATATATAGCTATCCCACTGCCAGATACAATCCACTACTACAATTCTGCTCGGCTATTGGAGGCGCGACGAAGAGATTTACAACAATCTTATGCGAACGCTGACCTGGTGAAATCCACTAAACTTTCCTTCGGGGAAGTTGAAATGTGACTGTAGTACTCACAAGCGAATATTGTCGAAAAAAAAGGATTCTTGTATTTTTACAATTTACACCAATTATCAAGCAAAAGCTTGAAATTCAGCACATAGGAAGATTTCATAGAAAAATTAAAGAAATTCGTTAATTTTTAATTATGTATAAATAACAAGTTTACTTTTATGATTTCTATTAAAATAGACCAGGGTCGATAATTTTTGAAACCAAAAAAAAATTATAGTAGGATGAAACTCATTGGAAAAGGAAGAGAATATAACAGAAATGAAAGGAAAAATAATTTATGGGCGATTGGAGGTCGGGAAGAGAAAGGGGTGTTGTTAAGGGTAAAAAACGGTTTTCCTTGATTTCCGCAAAAACTACAAGTCTTATGGAAAAAAGTTAAGAAGTAAAGTTGTAGGTAATAAAAAGATCTACAACTTTTGTATTTACACTTTTTTCACATAACCTCAAAATTTATGTGAAAAATTCAAATAACCAACTTTTTGGTTTTTTATTTTTCTTTTACAAAAAAATTTTTTTTTCACGAATTTTGGTGAAAACTTACCTATTTATGTCCCAAACACGCTGTAATGTTTTCAATTTGAATATTTATTTTTTCACCTTATTTTTACTTAATATCGAAAAAGCACCCTAATTTTCAATCGAAAATTCTCACGTCAAAATATCTGCTTTTTTGAAAACGTTGGTGGGCTTTTTCTTCGTTGAAATCTCTACTTTCTGATGGTGTGAAAAAAAATACACATTACTATGGTTAGTTTTCTCAGGAAATGCAAAGAAAAACGAAGAAAAAAAAATAGATTAATGTTTTTAAAAATATTATAATGAATAACGTAATCAGTATATAGTATGTAAATTCTACGATTTACATGTATATTTATATATTATGTGATTTTCTATGACATAAATGTAATTAGAATTTAAAAAAACAACTTTTTTGCTGAAAAAAATAGCAGCGGTCACATTTTTTAGATAAAATTCCCTTCGTTATAGTAGTATATATATATACTATATTTTTTTTTCACTTTTTACTAATTTTGAAGGCTTCAGCACTGGTCTAAAAGGATAATGAGAAGAAAAAAAAATTGCTGATGAGCAAAATTTCAATTTTTATTAACAAGAAAATTTAAAAACCTCTAACTAAATAAAAATGCAAAGGGTGCATACTCTGAAAACAAAACTATAACATCGAGCAATGCTCTTTCATTAATGAAACAAGAAATCAAGAAAAGTTAAATTAAAAGAATTTAGATTTGTTATTAGAAACTATTCATTTTGATTAATGAGACAACTTATAAACTAAGTACTATCCTAAATAACAATGCGATTAGTGCATCTATTACAGGTACACTTATACTTAAATTTATAGATATAGATTATTTATGAAAGGGACAAGTATTAAAAGGCATTTATTAACAAAGAAAAGTCAAAAATATTTTTTTCGAAGTTTTAGATGAGATATGTCTGTAAATATTATTGCCAAAAATACTGCTCACATCTAAAGTTTTTAAAAATATCTACGAATATAGGATTTTTTGGAATATTTGTATGGTATCTTTGATTAGCGTGTTTAGGTTTTATATTTATTAGTTTTTTCTTCCTAAACACTGAAGGAATCAAGGTGCAGGTCTAAAATCTAAGGATATTGTTTATCTTGCATTGAATATAGTTTAAATGAACAAAAAAATTTATTAAAAATAAATTGACATTTCCTTTGTCTCAAATAATAAAAGAGAAAATAGTCTCATGAAAACGAGGTCCCCTTATCTATGAAGCCCGAACGATTAAAAAAATCAACCTTACAATCTATCTTTTCCATCGACTTACTTTTTAAGCCTCATTATCTTCCATTGATGGTAAATTAAACAAACCAAAAGTTATATTTATTATAAACAAACCAAGAAAATTATCTACTATTCGGTCTGGAGCTGTAGTTCTTCCTAACGGCTTAAGTTACCATTAGTAATCAATTTTCCATTTGTTAATTAAGATATTCCCGATTAATTTCCTTTATTTTACAATAATAGTAGATAATACTATTGGTATAATGGGATCGCCATCAGCCTATGTCGTAAAGGCTGTTGCCGCTAACGGAATTAATTTCCGTTCGTTTATTTACGAGTTTTCGCAGCGCACCCCATCGCACCTACCTACCTACCTACCACCTAACAACTTCATGCAGATGATTGTGGCGTCGCTGTCGCATCGCGGCGGTAACATTCTATCGTAATCTGTGTGCGAGATGATTGGGATCGGGGGTTGAAGGGAGGACGGCGTGTTACGTTGGTTGTGCGAAACGAGGAGAAGAGGACGAGGACGAGGGAGTGGAAGAGGGGAAAGGGGGAGAGGAGGACGTCGACGTCGACGTCGACCAGGAGGGTTAAAGACGCCGTCGACGCCGGGGTTTAAAGCGCAGACGCCTGCCCCGACAGAAGTTAAACACAGGGTAGCAGGCATCTGATCCCGCCCATAGATGACATCTCCTCTAATAGACTACCCCAGCCCCACACTAAAATCTCTCACTTTACTAACCAACAACCATCAAAATAAATCTAACGGTAGATAACAGCCGAGCTGATAACGCGATCTGTTTCGACTTGAACACAATCCGGAATCGCGGCAAAACAATTTTTTTCCTGATAAATAAACGATTTTGAAAGTATCTGAGTTCGTTTATTAAGGTTGCAACAAATGGAGAGACTTACTAATTAAATTCAATTAAATTATATTAAATTAAATTATAAACAGCATCCGTTGTCTTCGTTATCACGCCGGATCTACGTATAAAGGACTGCGACTACGTAACCATGGAGAGTTCTCAACCTACGACGATCCTGCCTTCTCTCCATCAGTCGCGCTCATCACCTAGTGAAAATTACCAACATCTAAGCAACGGGGGTAAGATTTACTAACAAAAAAGATAATAGATACATAATTTAATTGGTGTTGTGCTCTGTGTTCCTAATATAATTATTATAGTGTCTGTTATTGTGAGTTGTGAGGATTAAGTAAATGCAAAATGCATGTTATCAACTAATAAATATCTACAGATGTTTTATGAAATTGAATTTGGTGCGAGAGGTAGGAAACAATTTGAAAGGGAAGGTGATCGATCTATTGTTATTTTTTGTTGAGAATTAAATTTGAAAGAACAAAAACCTTTGAACGGGCATTGTCATTTTGTCCTATAAGAGGCAATTTGGAAGCATATGAGATAGGATTTTCAAGATTTTTTATAAAAGAAGCGATATGTACCTACTTGATTTAAGTTTATCAAAACTTAATGGATTTTTTGGTGATGTTTTTGTAAAATTGTATTTGAAAAAAGTCCAAAAGTATTCGAGTTAGTAAAAAATATTTTTCTGATAACTAAACTTAATTATTATTTATTAAACTTAAAGCTGTTTCAATTTACTTTATTTGATTTAAAATTTTTTCGAATAACATAAAGAACCCCTAGTTAAGTACCAATTTCACTTCTTGTTTTTGAATTTTGTCTATTGCAATTGCTTCTGTCTTCTATGCATAAAACTTTAATTTTTTTATTGTTTACTGATTTCACTTTTGTTCGTTGTCTGTTGATTATTTCTCATTAATAGCAATTTGAAACACTACAAATTGTTGTTTTATAAAAATTAATATATTAAAAAATCTCCCTGTTACTAACGATTTCATTTATAGAACATACTAAATTCTAACTTAACCCTTCTTCCGCCGGGAACGAGTAGGTACTTATTTGTTTTCTATTATTCCATATTAAAAACCGAACAAAAAAATAAAACAAAACGAACATGTAAATAGATCGGGGTCGATAATTTTTGAAACCAAAAAAATTATAGTAGGATGAAAAGGAAAAGGAAGAGATTATAACAGAAATGAAAGGAAAAATAATTTACGGGCGATCTGAGGTCGGGAAGAGAAGAGGGTGAGTTTTTAAGGGTAAAAAACGGTTTTCCTTGATTTCCGGAAAAACTACATGTCTTATGGAAAAAAGTTAAAAAGCAAAGTTGTAGGTAATAAAAAGATCTACAACTTTTGTATTTACACTTTTGTCACATAACCTCAAAATTTGTGTAAAAAATTCAAATAACCAACTTTTTGGTTTTTTATTTTTATCTTTTACAAAAATTTTTTTTTTTTTCACGAAATTTGGTGAAAACTTACCTATTTATGTCCCAAACACGCTGTAATTTTTTTGATTTGAAATATTTCTTTTTTCACCTTATTTCTACTAAATATCGAAAAAGCACCCTAATTTTCAATCGAAAATTCTCACGTCAAAATATCTGCTTTTTTAAAAACGTTAGTGGTCCTTTTCTTCGTTGAAATCTCTACTTTCAGATGGTGTGAAGAGAAATATTTATTACTATGGTAAGTTTTCTCAGGAAATGCAAAAAAACGATAAAAACTAGATTAATGTTTTTAAAAATATTATGATGAATAACGTAATCAGTATAAAGTATGTGAATTCAATAGTACGATTTACATATATATTTATATATTATGAGATTTTCTATGACAAATGTAATTAGAATTTAAGTAATCAACATTTTTCCTGAAAAAAATAGCAGCGGTCACATTTTTTAGATAAAGTTCTTTTGGTTTTTTGCATTACCTGAGAAAACTTACCATAGTAATGTATAGTTTTTGTAAAAGATAAAAATAAAAGAACAAAAAGTTTGTTACACAAATTTTGAGGTTATGAGACAAAAGTGTAAATACAAAAGTTGTAGATCTTTTTATTACCTACAACTTTGCCATTTAACTTTTTCCCATAAGACTTGTAGTTTTTCCGGAAATCAAGGAAAACCGTTTTTTACCCTTGAAAACTTACACCCTTCCCCTTCCCGACCTCAGATCGCCCGTAAATTATTTTTCTCTTCCTTTTCCAATGGGTTTCATCCTACTATAATTTTTTTTCACTTTTTACTATTTTTGAAGGCCACAGCACTGGTCTAAAATGAGAAGAAGTATGATTAGATCTAATATTAAAATTAGAGGCCAAAACATTACAAAAGCCAACGATTTTCGATAAACCTTTTAGAATATTAGCCCAACTTAGAACTTTTCAATGATAATTCAGAAAATAATACAGATAAAACTTCAAGAAAAAATATAAATAACAAAATCTTTATAGATAAATAAAATTGGAGTACATATACTTAAATAACGTTTTTTATAAATTTTTTTTGTCTGTCTGTCTGTCTGTTTGTTCCGGCTAATCTCTGAAACGGCTGGACCGATTTTGACGGAACATTCACTGGCAGATAGCTGATACATTAAGGAGTAACTTAGGCTACTTTTACTTGTGAAAAAAGAAATAGGGACCCACAAAAAAAAGCGGGTTCCTCAGCTAGTACCTATTAGAATGTTAATTATTTTTGAAATTTAAATAATTCAAATCTGATTAGCAACATTCAAAGCTATCAGGCCTAAATACACACTAAATTGGTTTAATGTGAGTTAAGGAAACTAAAGAAGGTACTATTGTTGTCTTCAATTTTTATTTTCTTGATTTTTGATAACTAGGAAGTCAGGCGTAGTGATGAGCAAATGAAGATCAAGGCAAGATTAATAGAGTGTTGGTTCTTGTCTTGGTCGTAGAGTTAGTGGGGTTAGAGTTAAACTAAAATTGGAAATGAAAAACTAGAAAAGAAGTCAATGACTTTTAGCATTAGCTAATAGTAGCAATTGTAAAACCAAGTACCAAGATTAACAGGGTGATGGTTGTGGTTTTGGTCTAGTAAATTTAGGGAATTTTTAAAAACAAACAAAAAAAATATTGACACTTTGGGAGGTAAGGTAGGAAAATTACAGTTAATACAAAAATTGAAACTAAAAGTTAATGATCTTCTATATCAAGGTAGTCAGGTGTCGTGTTGATCGATGAGTAAATGCAAGGCCAAGACAAAATTAAGATAGTGTTGGTCTTGACCTTGGCCTAGCACATTTAATATGTTTTTGGTCTTGCCTTATGATAGAACGTACGTTTTGGTGTTGATCTTGTTTTTTGCGACCATGTCCATGTCTTGTTTGATTTTGGTCTTGCTAAATGTAGAAGATCAGGACAAGGAAAAAAAAGCAAGATCAAGACCAATCTTACTAAATTACTAATTGGATTAAAGACATGGATAAAAATAAAAAAAATATATAAGAATGTTTAAGGTTAATCGTTTTCGTGTTTTTGAGTCTCCTGAGCCAAATGGCAGCAGTGGAATCCTTGTCGTTTGGGGATATCTATTAATTCTATTTAATTTGGACCTCTTCTTCTCCTTTAGTGAGATTTATCGTACCTATACAACTTGTTTTTAATTAAAAAAAAAAAAACTACAGCAATTTTTTGAATTAAAAAATCCACGTGAGATTTTTTATGACCTCCTTTTTAGACCAGGGTCGATAATTTTTGAAACCCAAAAAATTATAGTAGAATGAAACTCATTGAAAAAGGAAGAGAATTTTGTACTTTTTTCACATAACCTCAAAATTTATGTGAAAAGTTTAAATAACCATGTTTTTATCTCCAAGATATGCATTTCCTGAGAAAACTTACCATAGTAATGTGTATTTTTTTTCACACCATCAGTAAGTAGAGATTTCAACGAAGAAAAAGCCCAACAACGTTTTCAAAAAAGCAAATATTTTGACGTGAGAATTTTCGATTGAAAATTAGGGTGCTTTTTCGATATTAAGTAAAAATAAGGTGAAATATAAATATTTCAAATCAAAAAAAATACAGTGTATTTAGGACATAAATAGGTAAGTTTTTTTGTAAAAGATCATATGAAAAAACCAAAAAGTTGGTTATTTGAATTTTTCACATAAATTTTGAGGTTATGTGACAAAAGTATAAACATAAAAGTTGTAGATCTTTTTATTACCTACAACTCTGCAATTTTACTTTTTTCCATAAGACTTGTAGTTTTTCCGGAAATCAAGGAAAACCGTTTTTTACCCTCATAAATTCACCCTTCCCCTTCTCGAGCGCAGATCGCCCGCAAATTATTTTTCCTTTCATTTCTATTATATTCTCTTCCTTTTCCAATCGGTTTCATCCTCCTATATTTTTTTTCCCTTTTACTATTTTTGAAGGCTTCAGCACTGGTCTATTTCTTTTTAATGAGATTTGATTAGATTTTTCTGTACCTCTGTTCCTTATTTTAAAAGTTATCATTTTCAAAACAGTATAGGGTAGCGATAAAAATTACTTTTCATCTGAATGTTTATTAAATTCAAATGTTTTCCCCTGTTTATGGGAAGTTAACCTAAAATATTTAGTTAACAAAAAAAAAAACAATTAAAGAGAAAGTTGTCTTATGTAAGTACGTTTAGTTAATGGATGGTAAACTTTTCTAGGGCATATCAATTTAATAGTGGTGTATTAATTTGTATTATGGGGGGATTAGGTTGTGGTATTATCCGTATAAAAGAGGGTGAATTGATTCGAGTCCCCATCGTATTATAGAGCGTTCAAGGCAAGGGTGATGTTTGCGAGATACCAGGATAGACATGTGGTCAAGCAAATTAAAAACCAATTTGAAACAAATTTTTCGGTTACTCTTGAATAGCTTTATGCCTACAGATCCCTCAAAGGATTTCTCAAGTGTATTTAATAAAATAAATGTGCACACTGTAAAGCTACACATTTTTACAAAAATGCTGTAATATTTTTGAAAAAGTTTCTTAAATTAGATACCGTATTAAAATAAAAATGTTTAATTGAATAAATAAAAAATAATAAGGAGTGGTAAACTGATTTATTGGAATAGGTTTTACTCCAACAAATTAATTTACCACCCCTAACCACTAACTACAAATATCGTTTCATTAGTTTGGGGAATTTTAACATTAGTATTAAATAAATTAATTAATTATTCTAGTGATGAGAGAGGCAGAGGGGATGTCCATTAAGTTAATGAGGAGTTTTTTTTTAATTTGGATCCCTACCTTCCCCTTAGTGATACTGTAAGATATTGTGGGATTCCCCATCTCCTTTACGTAAGATTTACTGTATAATGTGTTATTAAATAAAAGAAGGGGGAAAATTACTTTAATTTCTTAAAGTTCTTCAAATGCCTCTTTTCTTTTAAATGACATTTGATGATATTTCTTTGCACTCCCACTTTTTGAGCTCAAGTAATTACGTAATTAATGTAAGTTCCCATAGACAAATTTTAGAATTGCTGGGAGAGATAAGGGGGTGTCCATTAATTAGGCGAGATAATTTTATTTTTACTTGGATCTCTTCTATACCCCCAATAAGATTTGGTAAGATGCGATGGACCGACCTACTTCGTTCTCCTTCATGTGAGATTTACCATATAATCTTTATTAAAGTAGGTAAAGAGAAAATTATAACAGTTCCTTACATAAATAAATAAAAGTGAGGTTTTCAAAGATCCTTCTTTTTTAAATGAGATGAGAATGTCGATTATTTACGTGAAATGTTTTCTTTTAAATTGGCTCCCTCTTTCCCTTAAAAGGTTTGGCAAGATGTGGTGAAACTTGTATTACGTTCACCTCACGTGAGGTTTATAATATAATCAGCTAAAGTAGGGAAGGAAGTTATAACAGTTCATTGAGTTAAAACGTGTCGTGATATTCTCAGTTACCTCTCTCCCTCTTTTAAATGTTATTCAAGAAGATTTTCCTGGACATCTCCCAAAATTTTAAGCTTACATAAACAATTGATGTTCACTAGAGACATTATTGTGTGCCTTGTGCGTTTTTGGTTTTAGGAACTGATAAAAGAAGTTTAGGGACGTCCAATAACAATACGAGGCATTTTTCTTTGAAGTTTGACACCTCTCCTCCTTAGTAGGATTTGGTAAAATGTTTTGGTACCCTTCAAACCCCCACATGTGAGATTTAGCCTATAACGAGTTCGTTATAAAAAAGAGGAAGGAAATTATAACAAATATTTGAAGTAAAAATATGAAGTGAGTTTTTAATGACCTTGGTCCTTTATATATAAGGCTTCGACAAGATTCCTTTGGACCTCCTCCTCAATTTTAATCTTACGCAATTAATGGATGTTCACTAGAGACATTATTGTGTGCCTTGTGCTTTTTTGGCTTTTGGAAGTGATAAAAGAGGTATTGTAGTGTAACTTACCTAGGCCAACGTGATCGTCAAAAACTTCTTACCCTTCGTTGTGTTGAAAAGCCAGGTCTTGCCAAAAATGACAAATTGTACTCTGGTACGGGTTTACCATTAGAGGAACAAGGTTAAATAAAACACAATGAATTCATTCCTACTTTTTAATTCAAAATCAAAATCAAATGTAAATTTGGAAATGAGAGTGTCAGACAGCCTGTGGCTAGCGTGGAAAAAGAGCCTGACAGAGAAAACCACGATCTCAGCCACTCAAATATTTAAAAACAAATTCAAATAAACATAAAAATCAAAATATCAAATTCCAGTAAATCACACATAAATCAAATATCCAATGTAAAAATAAATTCAGATAAAACACAAATAAATCAAAAATATCAAATATAAAAAAATAATAAGTTCCAGTGAAAAACATGTAAATCAAAATATCCAATGTAAAAATCAATTCAAGTAAAACACAGGTAAATCGAATTCCAGTAAAATTGTAAATCAAAATATCAATATAAAAATCAGTTCAAGTAAAACAGGTAAATCAAAATATTAAATTCAAATAAAATGGTAAATCAAAATATCAATGCAAAAATAAACTCAAGAAAAACACAAATAAATCAAAATGTCAAATCCAAGTAAAATGGTAAATCAAAATATCCAGATAAAAATAAGTTCCAGTGTAACACATGTAAATCAAAAATATCCAATGCAAAAAAAATAAATTCAAGTAGAACACATAAAAATCAGAATATCCAGTGCAAAAATAAAATCAGGTAAAACATGTAATTGCAGAGTAAAAACAACACAAAATAAAATGCACATAAAAATAATCAATCAATAAGAAAATTCAATAAAACACATATAAATCAGGGGACACAAATACACATAAAAGGGTAAAAACACAAGAAGACAAAAACCAAATAAAAAGTATGTAAAATAATCAATAAGAAATTGTTGTAAAGATAATTGAAAATTCTCAAATAAAATGAAATCAAAAACAACTTGGAAAAGATAAATTCAAATTTTGTAGTTCTCTGGCTCAACAAAAATGAAAAATAATTTGTGTAATAAAATTCACAAAATGTAAAACACCCAAATTTTATTATAATTTCCGAATGTTTGATAAATTTTGACACAATTTGAAATTCAATCCCTACAAACAGCAGCACATTTTAAAACCAAAAACATATTTGTTAGTTAATTTAGGGGTCTGGAGTCCCTAAGGAAGCAATCCAGGTAACGATGATCGTTGGAACGCATCGGGCTACACGACTAAATGTTTGTTTGCATTTTCTATCTAGCCTAGACATCTTTCTGTTTGAGCGAGACATCATCGATAAAACTATCAATATAACAAAAGCCCCTGTTATACTCCCATCAACGTCCACACGGGAGAAAATATTAGTACTTACAACAAGGCATTTCATACTTAGATTGAACAACAAAATGTTTTATCCCTTTCGAAATTATACACAAATTATTATAAGTTGAAAAATGAAATATTAATGTTAAGCCTGAAAAACTTTTTAAGTGAAATAATTAAAAAAATATAATTTATTTAATTTAGTAAGATTTACCTGAGTTGAAACTAATAAAAAAAAATAGTTTATTTAATTTCGTGAGATTTACCTGAATTGAAATTAATTTAAATATTTATAAACAATCGAACAGAATTTCCATAGTTATAAAAGAAAATAATAAACAGTAAAATTAAATTTTAAACAATTAAAATTATGAAAATGATAAAAAAAATATTAATATAGAATAATAAAATAATTATCATACCTGTTAGAAATGTAAGTAATTAATCCAATTTGAAACAAAAACTCAAAAACACACAAAATACAAATAAAGACACAAAACAAATTATAATCTCTGAATTTGAATACGAATTGAAATGAATTTAATTGAATTGAATATGATTGTTGAAATCTGAATCAGAATTGAATATGAACCAGGATTGAATATATCGAATTGAATGCCTTAAAAATCACGTCGTAGCCCTTTTAAAGACTCGTACTAATACGTCATCAAAACTAATCGAACCCACGCTGCATCTAAGAAAAATTCCCACAGGAAATCGATCTACGAGACAAATAACAAAAATTTTAACTCGAGAACATGTCTCACGTCAGCTCAAGAGTATTTATGGTTATTACACCCCATGTGTGCGAAACGCTTGAACATCACCAACAGAAATTAGGCAGACCACACAAACAAAAAAAAAAAAATGTGGTTGTTTAGTTTATTTTACTCACGTAAAATGCAAGTAAATATTCAGAAAGCTATCAGAAAATTTAACAAATAATTTTGTAATACCATGATCGAGAAACTATAATAAAAAAATTTTTTTTTTTTTAGAGAAGCGTGCGTAAAATATTTAAAGGATTAAAGATGACCATCGGATACCCACAGTATAGGGACATATATCAACCACACGAGGTGTTTTTCCTTGAAATTTGACTTCTTTCTTCCTTAGTATGACTTTGTCAAACGTTTTGGTATCTCTTAAACCCTCAGATGTGAGATTTAACCAATAATGAGTTCGTTATTAAAAAGAGGAAGGAAATTATAACAAATATTTGAATTAAAAATATGAAGTGTTTTTAAAGACCTTCGTCCTTTTTATATAAGGTTTCGACAAGATTCCTTTGGATCTCATCCTCAATTTTAAGCTTACGTGATAATGGATGTTCACTAGAGACATTATTGTGTGCCTTGTGCTCTTTTGGCTTTGGGAAGGGATAAAAGAGGTATAGGGACATCTATCAACCACAGGAAGTGTTTTTCCTTAAAGTTTGACCCGTTTCTTCCTTAGTATGACTTGGTCAAATGTTTGGGTATCTCTTAAACCCTCAGATGTGAGATTTAACCAATAATGAGTTCGTTATTGAAAGGAGGAAGAAAATTATAACAATTGTTTGAATTAAAAATACGAAGAGAGATTTTTAATGACCCTCCCCCTTTTAAATAAGGTTTCGATGAGATTTTTTGGCTTCATCCTCAATTTTAGACTTGCGTAATTTATGAATATTCATTACGCACTAGAGTGTATTTGTGACTTGTGCCATTACAAAAAAGTCATGTATCTCAGGAAACAGGTTCCTTTTGGACATTGTACATTTTGAGATTCTTTAAAACGTGGATAAGGAGATAGAATGAATCGGTTTTGTATGTTAAGTGTAGGTACATAGAAAATCTGTCCCGAAAATAGCTTACTTGGGATGACTACCTACGTACTTTCTTACATAAACTTTTCATAATTTTTTTAAAAACGTAATATTAGGTAAATAAACTTTTGTAGGCGGAGGTAAATAAGAAAATATTGAATGTGACTCTTTTGTCCTTTTATTAATGAGCACCTGTCTCGTTTTATTTATTTTCCCGTCTTCTAAAATATTCAAAACTTTATATCTGTCTGACGTCACTTGCTACAAAATTGGTATGTCCAAATGCCAAAGGGTCTTCTCGTGGTCCTTCCGTTCAATAGAGATACGCATAAAAGCGTTACTGCTACGTACGTACGTACGTAAAGACCTAACAAGCCCTTTGTGTTTTATTGAATACATTCATGTACAGCAGCAGGTTTGAATCCAAATTACAAGTAGCACACAACACACATACACACATATAGGAATTAGATAGTAAATAAGTCTATACATAGAACGAGTGGTCCCCAACGCACATCGGATGTTAAAAGTGTATCAAGTTTATGAAATCAGTTCCAGTCAAATTGACATTAGAGTATTAATCAAGTGTGCTTGATTATCATGTGAATGGACATCGTCTCGTCTGGTCCCATATGTCAACTTCCCACCCTCTCTGAGCGTCGCGCCCTTGCCCCGTTCAGCGTGGCGCAAACATCCAACTGTTGTATACATTTTGTATATTACTGGTAGGTATATCTCTGTGATGGTCGTCGGTTGCGACATCGACGTCATCCGGCTTAAGTGGGATAAATGTGGACGCAGACGCGTCGCCGTGTACCGTGTAACGTCCCCAGAGGGACTTTTTCTAATACCTACAGAGCTGCGGCAATTAATTTGTGAATTAAAAAAGCTCCCGAATCGATTTAAGCAACTCACCCTCTGGTCTTGGTGCTGGTGGTGCTTTTAAATTCAATCGTTGGGTACTCGTTCAATTTTGTAATTAAAAAAGAAACAGAAACTTTAAACAATTCCATTGTTTTGTTTAGGAAGTAGGAGCAACATAAAAAAATTAAAGCACTAAAACGCACATTTTGACTCAGTAATTTATATGCAATCGAACTTGCATAATAACGAACATGAAGGTGCTCAAGGCATGGCAAACTCAAGCCGGGGGCTGCATGTTTATACTGTTCAAAAAAAAAAATACGATTATTAGAACGATCGTATTATACATTTATAGAAAATAAATAATTCATCATTATCATAATTTTTTGTTTTCAAGAAAATTACGATTTTGTCCAGCAATTTTTTTTCTTTCTTTTAAAAATATTTTCAAGTACGATTTACATCCGGTTATACCGGAAGTCGACACCAACTTCGTTATTTAAAATGGAATGGTATATTATTTACGCGGAATTCGAATAAAACGTGTAATTCTAAGGTAAGTTTGATAACCAACTTGTACACCTATGACGATCGGTTTCTGAGTTAATTTAAATTATAGAAAAAAAATCGCTACTGCAACCCAAATCATAAAAAATCATAACTTCCACAAAATACGAGTCAGACCGTTGAAATTTTTACTAGTAATAGCTCAAAATTAGTGCTAACGCCTCGACAAAATTGAACTGAATAATTTATACAGGGCATTCAAAATAACATTCTCAAGTTTCAAAACTTCAAACCTAACCTAACCTAACCTCGTTTTTCCAAAGGCACCTACCATTTTTTATTTATTTAATCGACTCCATTTTTTATCCTCTTTCGATATATATGGATACTTCCTATTGTTTTATTCGAAAATTTTCGAGTAATTTTGAATCAAAAACGAAAACTTCAATTGAAGTGATTTTTATACTCATGTGTCTCGAACATCTCCCCAACAGAAATTAAGCGATAAAAAAGGTTTTACTGTGATTTGCTTTGATTTTCGTTCATATTACTCGAAAATTATTGAAATTATCTATAGTTTAAAAATTCTAAATTACTCAAAATTTGTCAAATAAAACAGTAGGGAGTATCTATATGAATCGAAAGAGGATAAAAAAGAATCGATCGAAAAAATAAAAATGGTAGGTGCCATTTGAAAAAATTCGTGTTAAATGTTCTTAAATTTTCGAATTGTATTTTGAACGCCCTGTGTAAATTATTTAGTTCAATTTTGTCAAGGCGTTAGCACTAATATTCAGTTTTACTTAGTAAAAATTTCAACAGTCTGAGTTGTATTTTGTGGAAGTTATGATTTTTTATAATTTGGGTTGCACTAGCGATTTTTTTTCTATAAATTAAATTAACTCATAAACCGATCGTCATAGGTGTACAAGTTGGTTATCAAACTTACTTTAGAATAACAAGTTTTATTCGAATTCAGCGTAAAAAATATAGCATTCCATTTGAAATAACAAAGTTGGTGTCGACTTCCGGTATAACCGGATGTAAATCGAACTTGAAAATATTTTTAAAAGAAGCGGTATAAACAATAACCAAATGAGCCCAAGTTTCAGAATTGAATTCCTTCTACTAATTCATATACTTCTATTAGCCCATCAACTTGAAAAACCCTGTATAATACGAGTATATTTTATCAAAAAAAATTTAAAACTCGGGAGCAGCAATCTATGTATTGGCGGGACGAGTGTTTGGCATGCTTCTTGTTATAGACAAATGCTCGTCGTTGGTGATTAGGGTTTCATGACATTTAAATTTCAAAAATCCTTATCTTTTTCGTGTCCCGCTTCAAGATAATATCATAATAAGAGCACCGATGCAAAAGTCGATACAAAATCAGGAGAATCACTCCTAGAATTTTTAAGGATTGTTTGTTTAAACATAAAAGTCTACGGTGCACTTTATTTAAAGCCTAAGATATATTCCCTCTGTGTCCAGATATATTGAGACTCTTGAATCAAGACTAGAAATTATAATCAAGAAATTATAATGGACAAGAAAACATACTTTTCCGAACTTGATTTTCAACTCAAGACAGGACTTGGACATCGAGATCAAGATTTTTCACTTGGTGGAATCTATTGGCAATTGTCGTGTACCTGTATCTTCGCCGTTAAGAAAATGAAGCTTAAATGTAATCAAAAGTTTGCCAGAAAGTTCCTTAACTTTCCTTTTTTGAAAGAGTTTTCTTAATTTTCTCTGAAAACAAATTTGAATTCTATGTACCTATCAACTTAAAATATCTTTTTTGAAATTATATTGATTTAATATATATAGTATATTTTTCTCCATTATATATAATATAATCCGCCCTCCCCCTCGACAAAATCCTAGTTACGCCCTTGTGTAATACCTTAAAATAATTGTTTTGGGTTAGGTTTATATTACGTAGTAATTTAATATAATAAGAAATGAATACAAAAACACTTTTGGATAAGATTCACAAATATATTTTAAAAATTTCTTAACAAATTTGTTTCGACAGTTACGTCATTTTCAAAAGATACATGAAATTGTATTAAAGTTAAATAAAGTTTTAAAAGCTATTTATAGGAAAGGTTATTGGAAAAACCTGTAATTAAGAGTGGTGTGTTGTTACTAAGAAGTTCGGTTTGGTTGTTAGCTAAGGGTAGATTTTGATACACCGCTTTCTTAATTTCAAGGTTTTCCAATAAATTTAATTTCTGACTTTTGTTTACAGAATGTAATAGTTTAACCGAGTCTACATTTATATTGTGTTTATTTAAAATACAATGTTCGGCGATCCCTGTGGTTGTTTTGGAATTTTTTATGCTATTTACATGTTCAGTAATACGACATTGAATAGATCGGCCTGATTGACCAATATAAAAAACGTTACAATTATTACAAAATAATTTATAAACACCGCTCTTTTCTAAGGGGTTGATTTTGGATTTATTATTAACTAAGAAAGAATGGAGATTGTTTTTATTAACTTCTATAATTGAAAGGTTAAATTTAGACAATCTGTTTTTTACTCGGTTACTAACATTTTTAATAAAGTTTAATGAACAAAAAACGTTATTGGTATTTGAATTATTATTAATTGGACTATTGTAAATTTGTTTTCTTAGAAAAGAACGCTGTTTATGTTTTAACATAATATCTATCATATCAGGTTTGTAACCATTGTTGAGAGCTATAGTTTTAATTATAAGTAATTCTTTGTTGAAATTTTTATGATTTAGAGGTATCTTTATTAATCTATGAATAAATGAATTAAAGGAAGCCATTTTTATTCTAAAGGATTGATTAGAATGAAAGGGGATGACCATATCAGTAGTGGTTGGTTTTCTGTAAATTTCAAAGTCAATCTTATTGTTGGATTTATTTTAAAAAATTAATAAATTTGTTGGATTCTAACTCTATAGTGAATTGAATTTTACTGTTAAGAGAATTTAAGAAACTTAAAAATATATCAAGTTGTCTGGCACTACCTTTCTAGATGCAAAAAACATCATCCACGTATCTCCTCCAAAAAATTATATTCTTAATTAAATCGTTTTTAGATTCAAATAATCGTTCCTCGAAATCAGACATGAAAATTTCGGGTAAGATTGGGGACAACGGTGAACCCATTGGTAACCCATCTATAAATAGCTTTTAAAACTTTATTTAACTTTAATACAATTTCATGTATCTTTTGAAAATGACGTAACTGTCGAAACAAATTTGTTAAGAAATTTTTAAAATATATTAGTGAATCTTATCCAAAAGTGTTTTTGTATTCAATTTTTATTATATTAAATTAATTATGTTTCACAACGAATACACCACCAACTCTCTTAGTTTTATTACGTAGTAATATTATTTCATTCATTATAGCAGATTAGACCTTGTTATAAATATGTTCATTTTATCCGAACAATACAAATAACTCGTGTTTGTACTTTAGATTTCGTTCCTTATAATCAAGCGTTCGTTATAATCGAGTTCGACTGAATTAATATTTAACTTAAATGTAAATTGTTTTTTCTATTTTTGCTATAGAAACAATAACCAAGGGACGTTTTTACTATTATTTATTTTTGCGTTTCCATTTCTATTAACAATCACACTAATATATAATAAGACGAAGTCAAATATTATTTATAAAACTAATAGAGTAGCCAGCAGTAAATAGTTAGGTACTTAAAAATAGAAATTAATTTAAAATTATATTCATTAAAGTTTTTCTAATCTAATTGTACGTACACCGACTACTGACTACGACGAATTTTGACCAATTTTATGGGGGCTTAGAAGCACGAGAAGGATTTGAAATGAAAAAGTTATTCGAGTGGAAGTTTTAATTCATGGAACATAGTGTGGTATTTTGAGGGTTGCAAGAGCCCAGGATAAATTAATTTGCGATTTTGTAAAGCTCAAATCCTTTCCTAGATCCTAGAGTATAACAGAGTTTCCATAAATTGACTTTAGGTAGGGCGGAATTTATATTATTTCATGATAGTGTAGTAAAATTTTAATGGTTAAAAACTTTGTGAGGTATTTATATATGATTTTGGGAGTATGTGAACAGAATTTATGTTCGTTTACTACAATAGAGCATTTACTTAATAAATTTAATGTAATTATTTCGTATAACAAGAAGATACAGTGTGTTAAACTTTACGTAAAAATATAGGTAAGAATGCTTTCATTAAATCGTTTAGCGTCATAAATTTACTCACTATTGGGTAGAACATCACGAACGAAGTTAGGGCTATCGTGGTCATGTTTTACAATTGACCCTTTTTCTCTCTTGAACAGACAGTTGCCCCATATTCAATTTTTATCTCCATTCAATTTTCTATCCCAGTCTCTGTGTCTCCACTGTCTGTCTCCAATTGAAAATATTTGCATGGTGTTTATAAGATCGCCCCATCCCTTAGACATACTTTTAGACAATGACCATTTATGAAGTAAAACTTCTTTGGGCGCGATGAGAGTAAAATCTCAAGGCCATGAAACGACACATTTCGTAACGATTCGTCTCGCGAAGCTATGACGATAGAAAGGCGCACATGCGCATGTCGGTATTTCAGTCAGCTGTTAGTGACCGGCATCTCATAGCAGTTATATTACAGTAAATGTTTATTTAACAACAATTAATATTAATTTAAGAGTGAGTATTGTAATGTATTAATTTTAATTCCTTGTAGTTATTGATAGTTTACGGTTTCTTAAGCACTTGGAAAAATAAACGGAGGCGAAAAAAATTGATGTACCGATGTATTTGTTTTCATTTTTAAAAAAAAAATCCTAAAAATTCTCGTACTCACTCTTCCTTACACCAAACATTACTTATTCGCTATAAAGGTATAGAGATCGCCAAAGAAGTTTCACTTCTTTCACGTGTACTGAGTTGCACATGATTAATTTTTTTTTATTTATTGTATTAAGAACATTGTATTCATTGTATTATTAACATTTTACGTTTAAGTACATATTAAAATTATTCATTTTCTTTCAGATATACGAAGTTCCCCAGGAATCGTCGATTGTTATACGACGTCGGTGAAGGAATCTGTTGCGGACCGACCTCTCTCGCTTTGTCTGGCTGGATCCCAAACTCTGGTCCAGGCTTCCCGAACACCGCCACCCCCTTGGAGTTTGCCTCCCAAGAAAGGAACCCCGGGACTTATATGCGTTGTATGTGGGGACACGAGTTCCGGAAAGCATTACGGAATATTGGCCTGCAATGGGTGTTCCGGTTTCTTCAAAAGATCTGTGAGGAGGAAACTTATTTACAGGTAAGCCACCACTGTCAATGTTATAAAATCGATTTCTACAAGGAATTATTACTGAAAGGTCTTCGAAAGTTTATAGAATTACAATTGCCTCTGGGCCCTCATTTAAAATTATTCGTTTCTTTTTAATAAAAACTTATCTGATTTCTCTGGAATTTCTGGGAATAATCTGAAAATTTTAAGTCCAGGAACACAAAAATTCTAAATTTTAATAATATTTTATAGGTTTATATTGAAAAAAATATATAAAAAACACCATGTAAAAAGTACCATAGAAGGTATGTAATACCTTTAGGTGCTTACAGAAACAGAACATGTGTTGTAGTACCTATCGATGATACGCGTGTGTGTGTAAGTGTATATTGAAAAGGAGTGAGAGCGCTCATCCCATTTCTCCTGGGACGCCGCCGTCGTCGTCGCCAGAATCATTCGGCAGACCGGGGATTTGCCAGGCGACGTCGCAACTATCGGAAAGCTATTGAGCTTCGAACGAGCGTCGTCATTTGTATGTATGTGTGTGTGTATGTGTATATATCTATGTACGTATATGACAGCATAGAATCGTGTTCCTAAGAGCCAGAGCCCAAACTTGGAGCCGAATGAAAAGCGAGGAATAGCAGGATAAAAGATGGGTCACATGGGATCCGAAAAGATACAGAAGGAAAGAACGGAAGTGAATACTAATGCGCGCCTGTACCTTATACGACACCGAAGGATTTTTGTTATGAGGTGATTCTTATGCGGTTTGACCCGAACAAATGCATTATTCATAAAGGAATATCGAAAGCGTATAAAAAAGAAAAATTTAAAATAAATTTTGAAAGTTTGATGATGACCGGAAATACTAACACCAAAGCCAAAAACGAAACTCAATCCCCCTGAAACCATGGTTTGCATATTGTGATTATTATTAAAAAAACTTCAACAATTAAATATGCGAAAATCTGCAGATCATTTTGAAACTTTTTCAAATTCTTTTGCAGATTTTCTCGGGTGTGATGTAATAAATACCTTCTAGAGGTTCCCTGTAATCTGTAAAAGTTATGTAATTTAAATTCTGTAAAGATCTACAGATGCATTTGTAAATCCCTATAGGTATAATGTTTCAAATAACTTTTGGAGATTTTTTTATGGTCGTCAAAGGTCACATTGTTTCATATACAAAAAGATCTGTAGATTTTTTTGAGAATTTCTTCAGATGTGTTGTTCTAAATAATTTGGAGCAGTTTTCTATTCTCTCAAGAGGCCACATAGTTTCACATATACGAAGTTCAATAGATCCATTTCAGGATATCCCCATTTATAATATTCAGTAATTTCTAATATCATACAGTTTCATATATCGGACGATCTGTAGATGTCGCTTGATGTCATATTAGGAATGCCTTCTAAATAAGTTTTATGATCATTAAAGGTAACTCCTCTCAATTCGGAGGAGATTTACTTATGCATTTGTGAATAGCCTCACGTATAATGTTTTGAATAACCTCTAAGGGGTATTTTATGATCTCCAAACATCACACAGACTCAAATGTACAAAGATCTACAGATTGTTTACCTTCTAGATATTTTCTGTGATCCTTAAAGGTCACTCCTTTCAATTCTGTAAAGATCTACAGATGCATGTGTAAATCTCTATAGGTATAATGTTTCAAATAACGTTTGGAGATCTTTTATGGTCGTCAAAGGTCACAATGTCTCATATATAAAAAAATCTACTGATTTTTTGAGAATTTATCCAGATGTGTTGTTCTAAATAATTTGTAGGAGTTTTCTACTCTCTCAAAAGGCCACATAGTTTCACATATACGAAGATCAACAGATCCATTTCAGGATCTCCCCATTTATGATATTTCAAATATTTTTCAGTAATCTGTAATATCACACATTTTCAGATATGTGATGATCTGTAGATTTCGTTACATGTCATGTTAGGAATATCTTCTAGATATGTTCTGTGATCATTAAAGGCCACTCCTTTCAATTCTGTAGAGATTTACAAATGCATTTGTAAATCTCCTGAGGTACAATATTTTGAATAACTTCTAAGAGGTATTTTATGATATCCAAACATCACACAGACTCAAATATACGAATATCTACAGATTTTTTACCATCTAGATATTTTCTGTGATCCTTAGAGGTCACTCTTTTCAATTCTGTTAAGATCTACAGGTGCATGTGTAAATCTCCTTAGGTATAATGTTTCAAAGATCTTTTATGGTCGTCAAAGTAATGTTTCATATATAAAAAGATCTGTAGATTTTTTAAGGACTTCTCCAGATATGCTGTTCTAAATAATTTGTAGCAGTTTTATATTTTCTCAAAAGGCCACATAGTTTTACATATACGAGTTCAATAGATCCATTTTAGAATATCGCCATTTATGATATTTCAAATCCTTTCCGGTAATCTCTAATATCGCACACCTTCAGAGATGCAACGATCTATAGATCTATAGATCCACTTGCTATTCCTATAACATCTAAAAGTCACACACATTAATATATGCAATGATCTTCGAAATGTTCTGTAGATTTCTCTAGATATGGTCTTCTAACTAATTTTTAAAAGCTTTCAGTAATCTCTTAATTTTACACATTTTTAAATAAGTAGATTTAAAATTCACAATTAGACCTTTCTTCTTTAATATAATGATGGGGTAATAAAAAAAGGGGAAGGTTTAACGGTAGGTAATAAAATGACAATAAGAAAAATTTTATGATATCCGGAAGGCAGAGCTTTATCAGTTTCTTGATTAGAAAACACGAGAGAGAGAGAGACAAGGCAATGCATCTCTCAACTTTGTTTCAGCTGTAATTCTTTCTGATGGAAGTTTCGGCTTTACTTTTCTTTTATAACATTCCGTCGGAGCAATATATCGTACGACAAACTTTTTATTGCGGCATTATACTTTCCAGATCGAGCGAGGGGAGCGTGATTTAAAACGTAGATATAACTTTAATTGTATTTTTGAAATCAGATTTATTTCCTTGTACAATCTTAATACTTTTACATTTCGTTTAACGTTAGGCAGACACAGAATAAAAAGGGGACCAGAAAAAAAATACACCTGCATTACAAAATAAATACGAGGATTGTCCAAAAAGTAAAAGAAATAATAAAGGAACATTTAGGCTAAGCGAACAGAAACTTTCGCTTTAAAAACAGTCTATCAAATGTCTTTTTTTACCATAAAACCTTAGAAACTTCTGCTGAACCATGAATTTCAGGGCTATAAAACTGAGAATTAATTGATTTTTATATACATTCAATCTTATTTTTTTCCACCCAGGATATAATTTTGACCAAAACAAAATTCTTATCCTTATTGATTGTTAATCCTTTAAAAATGGTATTAGTGACGTGTATGAGTGTAATAATGGAATTTCTTAGAATTAGAGAATGGGTTGTTATTGGAAGTGGTCAATATATACCTAAGATGATACGAAAGGCGAAATCGTGATTGCTGCGTGAACCACAATCAATTAGGGGAGATAATCCTGCTTCAGGGCCTGACCCGTATATCCTTTGTGATCTAATCCGGTTATAGAAATCGCGTCTCGCTGGACACGCACGATCGATACAAATATATCTGCCAACGTAACAACCGTCACTTACGTCATTTAATAAAGTGCTCTTTCGAATAAATAAAACAATGTTCTCAAGTCTATTTTATTATGAATGGCAAAATCTAGTAACAATTTATTTTAGTTGCAACTGTTTAGTATTTATATATAGTGGAATAATATTTATAGGGACATCAGATTTTGTCATTCCCTTTCTCTAGATCTAGAAAATATTAGTTGGTAGTAAACGAATTAAAGCACGTCAGGGGCAAAACATTTTTCATATATTGTGTTAGCTTTTACTTCTTGAAAGTGAATATTAACAATGAGATAAAAGAAAACAGTCTTTTTAAATTTCAAATTTTTATTTTTATACGTAAGCCCACAACGACCGTTTTGCCACAGTGTGGCTTTATCGTTGTATTTCATCCACTTGATGAAGAAACAGTGTGGCGAAACGGTCGTTATGGGCTTATAAAAATAAAAATTTCAAACTTAAAAAGACTGTTTTCTTTTATTTGATTGTTGAAAAATATATTATGCAAAAAATAAAGCTGACGTTTCTTCCTAAGTTACAGGACTTTATCATAGCAAGTTTTTTTTAAATAGGTTTTTTTGATAAAGTCCTGTAATTTAGATAAAACATCGGCTTTGGTTTTTGAATAATAAAAAATATCTTTTAACAATCAGATAATAGAAAACAGTCTTTTGAAATTTCAAACTTATTTTTATAAGCCCACGACGACCGTTTTGCCACAATGTGGCTTTATCGTTGTGAGCTTATACAAATAAAAATTTCAAACTTAAAAAGACTGCTTTTTTTATTTGATTGTTGAAAAATTTTTTATTATGCAAAAAATAAAACTGACCGTTCTCATTAAATTACAGGATTTTATAAAAGTAAGTTTTTTAAGTAACAGGTGTTGTTGATAAAGCCCTGTAATTTAGAGTGAAACATCGCTTTGTTTTTTGCATAATAAAAAATCATTTGCCCTGACGTGCTTTGATTTGTTTATTTTCCATTGATATTTGGGGAAGAATGATATCCAAGAAAATATTAATATTAAGGGGATAACATTCTTTATAACAACGAAGACTTTTCAGTATTTTTTTAAGAAACCATGGAAATGAAAATTATTTGTAAAAATATAATTAATTTAGCACAATTTTGACCTTTTTAATACAGATACAAAATTACAAATGTTTTACTCTAAATTCTTGTAGATATTAAATATTCTCTTAGGTCAGAATTCCAGAGACTTATAAAACTTCTTTATTGATTAGTTTTTTTCCATAATATCGTACTTACCATACAGGTAAGTCCCTTTCAATAACCTATCTTACAATTCTGCCCTTTAAATATTCACCCCCAAATCTTCCCTGTTGTTTATCTTCAGAGTTAAGACCGTTGGAGCTGTACCATAACTCTTCGACATCCTATTTTTCTTTTGGGGTATAGATATCAGATATCTTAAAGTTACACCCATAATGTTCTACGCGATGGTACAAAATTATTATGGATCACAAATTTATCATTTGAAATTTTTGTCCAAAATTCTTGAATACATTTTCATTATGGCGTCTGAATTAACAAAAAGAAGGTGTGTTATACCACTATACGCGATACTCATCCTTACTATAAATCCTTTGGAGGGTTTTTTCTCTTGTCGAAGGTTTCAAGTTCTGGATTGATTTGATCTCTTCCGACTTATCGAAACTAGATCTCGTCAGTGGTAACGAATTGTTTCCACTTTAGTTATTGAATATTTTGTATATACAACCCTAAAGATCTTTGTGTCGACAATCTTCAATATCCTTTCCATTTAATCTATAAACTTTTGGTTTTATGATTCAGTGTAATATTTACATGTCTTCAGCTATTTTTTTTATAACACTTTACCTGGTGTAAAAAATCTATTTGTATTTCTTTGATTTTTAACAAACAAAAAAAAAATGAAAATGATAAAAAACTATGAACCCAATACGTAAGAAACATAACAAACGCTTTGTGGTCATTCTTGCTGTATTGTACTTATTTTGAATATTACATTTTATTTTTGCAGGTGCCAAGCAGGAACAGGACGCTGCATTGTTGATAAAACCCACAGGAACCAGTGCCAAGCTTGTCGACTGAAAAAGTGTTTGTCAATGGGAATGAACAAAGATGGTAAGTTTTATTTAAACCAACATAGTTTATAATTTCCACACGTAATTTTATTAACTTGTTATTTGTTTTGCCATGTTGTGGGTTCTTCACATTAGTCACAGACAAAGGGAGGGGTTTAAGAAGGTTTATTAATAAGAAAAATTCCATAAATTAGCTTCTACACATTCTAGGATCTTAGTTTATTAGTTTGTATACCAAATTCTAAAGTTTAGTTGTATTTACTTATAAAAAACGATTGGGTATGTTCCTTTATATATTTCTTGAGTGATCTGCCACTTTCACATCTAAAGCTTATTACGGACTACACATTTTAATTTGGGTAAACCTAATTTACCACGTATTTTGTAACATCAAAGCCTTACTGTTTTTAAAACGTTTAGAAATGAATATTTTTCTTTTTATCTAAATGTTTCGTAATAATTACTAGTACCTGCCTGTTACAGTTATCTTTTGTGATGTCGTTTTTGTTTCCTATTTTTATTTTATAAGCTGCAGTCCAGGAATTCTCTCTTTTTTCCATTTGATAAAAAAAATCGTTTTTTTCTTCTTTAGTTGTTTGTCTTATAACAAACGTCGGAGTTAATCTTTTGGTGGGGCCAATTTTTCAATTTCTCGCGAGCCTTCCTTTTTCCATTCCGCCATCGCTTCCACCCTCTTCAATTTCTCATTCCCGCTAAAGCCCCCGTACTTCGAGCAAAACCCCTCGCCGTCTACTTCTTCCAAGTGTCAGAATGAGGTAGCATCAAAAACAATTCCGTCCCGAGCAAACTGGCAGCGTTTTACAGTCATCCGTTTAAGATTGTAAATTATAGTCATTCTAAGCGCCAAACGCACCACCCGGATCTTTATTAACGTTTCCGTTTCTCATTGGATGACGTCTCAGGGGTGAATAAACCGAAATAACTTTACTTCTTATTTCTATCTTCATCTCTATATCAGTGTTTCAAGCTGAAGACGGTTGAACACCTCCAGTTCTTTCCATTCTTAACTATTCTTCTCATTTCTAGCTTTGAAAGAGGAGGAATGTAGTTTCAACCGAGCGGGGCTTTATTTACCCCTTATTATCCTGCTTCTTAATAATTATGTCTTCAACTGGTTTAAAATTTCAATTTTCTTTTCTACAAAATTTAACAGATAATTTTTTTAAAAAGATATCATAAGTGATGTAGAGACGCCATCACATTCCGGTTTTTCGCGAATCCGTCGGTAAGGGAGGAACGGGCGTCGGCGTCGTCGTGTTTGTCATCGGTCGACGTCAGCCGATGTCGCGTCGTAGCGTCCCGATCCCGCGTCACATCCTGAGCCGTCCTCCCCCGCGCGCTATCCCGGTTGGGGAGTTTTGGTGGAGCGTTTGGTGGGAATTAAACGGCTTTGAATCGCATTAATCAGCGTCTACTAAATCCAGGATATAGCTGTTTGTTGGAGGATGGTAGAACGAAGCTGGAACTGCTGGCGCTGCGAAGAAGTAGATACACGTAACGGCGGCGGCAGCAGAAGGGTGGCGTAGCAATGGTACCAACGATAAATGCTCTGTAACGCTTTGCCATGTCGGACAACTCTATAGCGTGGAATTTGCTTTTCAGTTCAGTTTTAATTACTAAGCGTCGCAGTCACAGCTGTCCCACCTATTAACTTGTAAATCGAAAGGAATATTAGGGTTTCTAAAGGGTGGAAAATGAACAGTTGCAACCCAGGGTCTCTTTTAGAAGTAATTTTCTCTGTAAATTCAAAGAATAGCTGGACTAGCATTTAAATTTCAAACTAACTTACTAATTAATTCATAATATCGTCTGAAGAGTAGAATTATTTCAGAACGCGCTACAAAAAGTGCACCATACGATTCTTTACAAAATTCTAAGATTTTTTTTCTTTTTCCGTTTTCCGATACGATGTATAGTTATTCAATAATCAACGATTGAAACTTTGCTGCATTCAGACTTGAAACTAGGCGAGTCTGCTAGTAGCAGTCGCACCTGAAAGGCGCGCCGCGCCGCCTGCATCTCCATGCAGCAACGCTGGCGCGCTTGATTGGTCTGTTGATGTTAATTTTTGATCGTTGATTACTCCGGAAGTATAAGTCGTATCGAAAAAAGCAACGAGACAAAAATAATTTAAAATTTAATAAAAAATTCACTGATACCATTATTGTTTGGATAAAATACTTTGGCTTGGGCGAAACTATGCACTTTACCTTGAAATTGAGTTTTGTTGATTACGTGTATGTGTATGGGGTGTCTACTATTAAATTCGGAATAACTAAAATAAAAATTACTTAGTATGTATTTATAGTGGTTTTGTTTTCTTTATTTCTCGATTCTGTTAAATATTTTGCACTTGAAGAGTAATATTGGCAGACCGGGCCATTAGGGTTGTTGGTAAAGCGTCGGCGGAATAATTTCTGTTCGTCACTTACTCAAAGGGCTCGCTTAATTGGGGCGAATACGGTAACGAGTACAAAGGCCAGGGGCGGCAATGGGCGCATGCAAATCTAAAGAACATCATGTCTCTCTGTGTGTATCTTCACGGCTCCCATCGATGCCGTCGTCATTTCTGTTTGAAGGCGTTCGTCGACGTCGCGACGCGTTTCAAGCGTATCGACAATCTCTCCGACGCTCGCGTTTTCGTTTGTGACTCTGCCAAGACCCTTTGGGCAGACTAAGCCATTAGCTTCGTTTAAACGGATATTTTTAATGTACAATACAGGGGACCGATTGACTAACTGTGTTTTACTTTTAATGATATTTAACAAAGCACGTTTGTGTTAAATTTGTTTTTAGAAAATTCAAGGGCTGAAAGAATTGAGATAATGAGAACCCTAAGGGGTTTACTTTGTGTTGTGTTGTGGTGTTTTATTTCGGTTAAAATCATTAACGAACTTTTTATGTAAAAAAAATCAGCTGTACATTTAATCAAATCTGACGTTTAGCCCTGTGATTGTACCTACTTTCTTAAGGGAATTGATAGGTCATAGAGGGACAAACAATTAAAATTAAATTCTAAGATATTCTTTGTGTTAATGGAATTTGTTTTAAACATACCTGAGAGTTTTATTCTAAGGAGAATGTTGATCTTGTTTGTACTTTTGCGTCTTGGCAGTTTCCTAAGGGAAATCCACAAAGAAGGGGGCGTAACTTTGGATGTTGTTAAATATCCTTGTTGTTCATTTTACGCGAAAAGTTTCAATTTTTGGTTATATCTAAAATGACCAGGGAACTAGTAAAAATTATAATTGAAATCATTCAATTTCTTGGTGGTATTTGATACAGGACAACTGTAGGTTTCATTAGACATAAAAGTTAGGATCACATCAAAGCAAACTTTTTCAAAATATAGATTTTTCATCAAAAAGTACTTTAAGAAAATTTGAATTATGTCTTTGTGTTATATTATTTTTTTATTCTGATCTTGTTACTGTCCTGATTTATATTAATCTTGTCTCAAAAAATCATGATAATATACATAAATATAAATAACTGAAAAAGTCCTTAGATTAAAATATTAATTAGTATATTTTAGCACAGGTACAATTTAGTTTTCTTTAAAGTTTTTAATACAACAATTTTAATACTTGGATTCAATAATTTGAACTTTTTATTTGTATGATTAAATGATAGGATATGAGATCTCACAACTGCCATCTTCGAAAGTAAATATTTATTCATGTAAGAGCAGTGAAAGTATTCAAAAACTGCTCTTAATAAATTATTGGTAGTATTTTTTTAAGTGTAATAAAATCCCAAGTGAAAGAGGTATTTTTAATCAATATTCAATATAGAATATAAAATACAAAATACTCCAAAGCTTTTTAATTACCTAGACTTGCAATGCTTTCCAAGTAGAAGTGAAATATTGAAAAATTCTTAATCATGGTTCTAAAAGCATTTTTGAGATTTTCCATTATTATTATATGAGAGTTGATCGAAAAGTAGTGTCTCCAGTGTCATTAAGATTTTATTAATGAACATATAATAGCAAAAGTTATTACAGATTATAGTGTGAATTGTCCTCTATACAAAACTACCTCTTAACATAATTACCATTAATTTCCCCACATTTGGGACATCAGTTAATCCAGGCAGCAAAATCATTTTAGAAAAATTAAGGTGTTGCTTCTTGAACCATCATTTGTTTGGCATCTTTTGACTTTTACTTGTTTGGACATATGAAAGACAATTTACACGGCATCAAATTCGATGACTTATCGGACATTACTTTTTCATCTACCATCGTAAATACAAAAACAGATATATTAAACGATGAGGAATAATATGTTCATATTCCGTATATTTTCTATCTCAAAAATAAAAAAAACACACAATTGATAAATAAATGATACAGTAATAAATATTCAAAAAATACTTTTAGACCAGTTTGTGACCTTTTTCGACATTTTCTTTCCATATCCTTATCAAGTTACATGTGCAACTGAATCTGCAGTGGCTTTTTGTCGAACCATTTGTTAATCATCCTCTATATGAAAATAACAAAATATTTCCTTTAATTAATTTTATTTGAATGGGTCAGTGGCGGATTTACCAGCAGGCTAAATAGGCTAGATTTTAGGAAGCGGCAAACTGCTCAAAAATTTTTTTGTCTTACAGAAATAAAAAAAAAATATATTATATTATACACGGAAAAAAACGAGGCTCAAAAAATCAACAAAAATTACAATATTTTAGTGCATGTATACAGTATACTGAATACACTAACGTCTGTATATGAAAAATTACTAAACGCTTATTTATAAAATATACTATTGTGATTTTGAATTTTTAAAATATTCCAATAGCGTTTAAGTATTACATTTTAAATTTAGTATTTTTACCTATTTTTTAAATTACTTATTGCCATAATTTTTTCTTTAGGTCCACCCACACTATTCAATTAATGTGTAATATGTTTCACCATATAAATATATCTATTCGAAGAGAAATGGAATCCGAAAAAAAATTGCTTAGAAATAACAATAACAAATATTATATAGATATACCTATGTGGAAAATTAATACTTTTCTATTGATATTTCTGATGATATTAACAACCTGTTTGAGTATAAAATAAAAATTTAATAAATTTACACGTAAAAAATTGCATGTCGTTGCACAGAATTTCAAAAATATTATACATTTCTTAGAATGATGATAATTAAAAAAAACAATAATGATAATATTGTAATGAATAAAAGCTGTAAATATCCATTCAACGAAAGTTCTTCTTAACATTCTTACATTTTTAATCCTAATGAAATCGTATCAATATTTGTTGATTAGTCTTATAAAAATATAATACAATCATAAAGTTGCAATTTCATTGACATAAAATTGATTGTGAATTAGGGTATAGAATTGCAGGTGTCAGTAGGGGCGGCAAATTTTGAATAGCCTACGGGCGGCAAATGTGTAAACCCGCCACTGGAATGGGTACATGGTAAAGTAAAATTTTACAAAATTTATTCAGTACTATTCTTCAGTTTTCATTATTTAGGTATTGTTTGTTGCATATGATCAAATATATTTTTTTAAATAATAGGTACCTATACTGACCTTATTATCTTTCTTATAACTTTATAATTAACATTGAAACATTCACATGTATGTACATTAATTGTTTTTTACAGATACCTACTTATCTTAGCTGATTCAATTTTTACTGTACCTAATAAAAAACGTCAACATCTAGTAATTTACAAATTAATAATTAATTATTATTACTTTAGGGTATAATGTAGGTAACTGCTGAAGTCGTTTCTTAAATTAAACGATTTTATAAACTACAAAAATGATACAATTATGATACAATTATATAAAAAATGTAATTCAAACAGATTTTAAAATTAAAATCTTCCCTTTTTCCTGTCATCTTCCTTAATATATTCCAGAACGTATTAACAAGTAAGGGTAACAAAAACTTACTTTAAATTTTATCCATTCGAGTAGACACATATTTTTTTGTCAGGATATAATAAATAATTATTTATTGCTGTATATGCTTTTATAAAATTCTATTACAGAAGGTTATTAGAAAAATAAATTGCTTTAGTCAGATATAAGTAACTATGTCTACAATTTCATTTCATACGCACTTGCTTTCTGTATTATTGGGTGTACTCAGCAGGGGTTTTATTTGCGTGCCAAATTACCCCTTTTGCGGAGAAAAGCGTACTTTTCGTGGCCGACACGTGTGTAGAGGCCTCGTGTGCCCTTAAGTCATAATACGCCCCAGCCCTTTATTCACATGCATACATTACATTATCTAATTGAGCGTTACCCTTAAATTGTTAGTGCAATTTGTCAATGGACTCGGAGGAGCAATCACCGAAAATCTTTGTTCGTTAAAACTTAAAAGCTACACCATCGAAAAAAAATCATTTAGATTATTTTGTAGAATTAAAAAAGTTAATCGATTTTAAATTAAAATACATTTACTTACATTTTCCTTAATTAATTGTGGTTTATTGTGTTGTTTGTGGGATTGATACAGGAGTTTTCTGGGAGGGAGGAGGGGATGTTGTGTTCCTTTGATTACTTTCCATTCTTGTAATATCTGGATTTCTGATGCTTTATTATTATTTTAATTTAATATTTATTTAGTTATTGTCCCTTTACGTAATGAGAAAAGTTTATTAAAGAATTAAAGATGATGGTTGTTAAAACCGTTACAGTCTTTAGATTTAATGCTATTTATAACATTTTTCTCTTTGAAACGAACCGTAGTTTGTTTTGTAGCTGTTCAAAACGAAAGACAGCCTCGTAATACAGCGACCATTAGGCCAGAAACTCTAAGAGAAATGAGTGCTGAACAAGAAAGGGCTTTGAGGGAAGCTGCAGTAGCTGTTGGTGTATTTGGGTGAGTAAAAATTTACTCTAAGATAAACATAAGTTTCTTAATGTTATTTTTTATTGTGGTTACCTTTAGTTATATGTAGTATTTAAAGTTTTACTATAAAATATCACAATGTTCATTAAAATTTAAATCAACAAACAATAGCTTGATTATTTAACTTGAAAGGTTAGCTTGTGTGTTTTAATTTATTAAATGTGCTTTTTGGACCCGATATTTCCATATTCTCTCGTGTCTCCTCACCCGTTGTTATTTAATGAACGTATTATGTAGATATTATACATACATAACCCCACCTGTATGACGTAAAGAGGCACTGACGTGTTTAGATAAAGTATTTACTGTCAGACCAATGATCACAGCATCGGCATTAAGCTTTTTGTTTCAAGCAAAGCTGAAAAACCGACTTTAAGCTCAAATGCTCACAGCTTTTAACGCTTTTGATCTTGCAACGTTACTACAAAGCAACGATTTCCTGATATTTTCCACTTCATAAAACCCTTATGGACTTACCTACGGTCCACGTAGGTACCTAAATACAAATGTGAGCCAAATAATAATTCTTCATTAATTTCAAAAAAACCGCTATTATATTCTGCAATAGCTTCAAACTCTTTATAAGGATTTTTAATACATTTAAAGGACTTTAAAACACGTTATAAAGCTTCGGGTATTATATGAGGAATATGAGGTTTTTAGTAAATTCTTAAGGACTTCAAAAACCCTTTATAAGAGGCTCAGACACTTTATAAACTTTTCCAACATATTCTAAGGACTACAGGCATTTTGTTAGGACTACGAACACTTAAAACGTCTCCAGAAACTATATAAGGGCTTTAGGTACCTTATAAAGTTCTCGAACACTTCATGAGGACTTTATAAAGGCAGCAGACACTGTCTGAGGATTTCTATAGTGTTTTTCAACATTGTGTAAGAATTTCGGAAAACTTTTTAAGAGCTTCAGGAACTTTATATGGTTTGCGGACTCTTCATAAGGATTTCAAACATTTTATAAAGACTTTAAGCACTGTATTAGGGTTTCAGAAAAATTATAAGGACTTCAAATCCTTTATAAGGGCTTCAAGCACTTGATAAAGTTTTGGGATATTTCTCTTCAAGCACTTTATAAAAGCTTTGGGTCTTTAAAACAGCTTCGAACATTTTATGAGGACTTCAAACGCTTTATTAAGATTTGCGCATTTTAGAAAGTTGTTGAACGTTTTATAAGGGTTCTGGGAACTTTTTAGGGATTTAAAACGCTTTATAAAGGTTTTAGGCACCTTAAAAGTACTTTGAACATTTTATAAGGACTTCAAACACTTTATTAAGACTTTAGGCACTTTAAAAAGATTTCCAACATTTTATAAGGGCTTCAGGCACTTTGTAAGGACATCAAGCGGTTTATAAAGGCTTCAGATACTTTATAAGGTCCTTGAACGCTTTATAGGGATAAAACAACATTAAAAACGTTTCAAAGACTTCAAGAACTTTATAAAGGTTTCGAACATCACATAATGGTTTCAGGTTACAAGGATTTCAGGAACTTCATTAGGATTGCAAACCCTTTGTAGGGGCTTCATGTGCCTAATAAGGTCATCGAACACTATATAAAGGATTCAGGCAATTTATAAGTTTGAAATCCTTAATAAGGTCTTCAGATACCTTATGAGTACTCAATGCTTTTTATAACGGTAGTTTAAAAGGGTTTCAGTCACTTTGAAATTACTTGAAACCCTGCTTTTAAGTACAACTGACGAAGCTTTTTTGTAAATTAATTTAACTATCAAACTCCTAATACTTGTTCATGAAGAATTTGAGTTATTGCAGTGTTCTTAAGCCGTGAATGAGTAAAATGTTCCTATGATATATACACTCACCTATAATGTATATTTTCCAGAATTTTCTCTTGAAAAATAAAGTTTTTCTCTTATAATACTTAATAGTGGAAGTTGATAACAGATATTTTAAGGAAATATTTTAGGCCGCCTGTATCACTTACCATGGCTTTATCACCGGCCCGTTATGGTCATGGTCTACTACCCCCAGCACCTCCACCACAAATGATAAGCAGAGAACCAACACCGAAACAAGAAAACAGCGACAATGACGGTGAGATAATAAAAGTTTATTTCGTTTTTTTTTTTATTTTTCCTATTATTAAATCAGAACATGTTTTGAAAACCATAAATAAATAGATGGTTGGATTTTGTTCGTGGGTAGTTTTACGCAGAAATCGTCGATACCAAATAATAACGTGCGTCGAAGTTTACAAATTAGTTTACGTCCCACAGGAGTAATTAGTGGACTGACATTACAATCCGGGATTAAAGCGTACCAGCTAAATTCAGAAAACCAACCTTGTTCAAAGTAAACGAACCGATAGGCTTGACGTAAAGCCATAATGGCAATAATTTTTAAATTAATGACTAATTATTTATTTATTGGTTTGTGGAATTAAGAAAGTTAATGAAGTAGGCACCTAATGCAACTATTAAAACTTCTAATATCTTATCTAGAAAGCAAATCAATGGTTTGTTTCAATGTTTTATTTATTACATTCATCAGTTATTCATTTTTATGGAACTGATTTATTACTTAATTAATTAATTATGTATTTATTTACTTTTCTACCTGAGGATCTCCATGTCCTACCTTTAGTACCACTTAACGATTTTATTAACAACTAGACAATATTATACACGACAGGTACTTTTTGGAAAAATTATGCAATGAAAGAATTCAAACTTTGAAAACATCGGAATGTCAGTCCTATTTGCATTTATTACCCCAATTTTTTTTCTTGGTGTTGATGAAAACGAAAATGTCCTCAAAACGTTGTTGCTTATTTTTTAACTGAAACCAATTCCTATAATATCTTTCATTGAAGTAGGATAATATTACTGTTGATTACCCTTTGTAGAAGAAAGCATTGATGTTACAAACGAGGAGGAAGATCCACCCAATTCGGGATGTGGCGTTTCCTCCACCAACGGTCCAGTGAGACCTGAGCCACATTCTGCCATTTCGGCAACCGGCCTATTACCGTCTTTCGGTATTTATCCGACGAGTCAGGAAACCGTTTACGAAACGTCAGCAAGACTACTGTTCATGGCTGTAAAGTGGGCGAAAAATTTGCCCAGTTTCGCCAGTTTGCCATTCAGAGATCAGGTACCTAATGCTAATGTGCTTTATTGAAACTTAAAAGTTATTACATTACATCGACAAAAATGAAAAACAAAAAACCATCTTTACAGTATAAATCTATTCTACACATACATACATACAGGGGTTTTCAAGTTGATGTGCTATTAGAAGTATATGAATTAGTAGAAGGACTTTAATTCTGAAACTTGGGCTCATTTGGTTATCGTTTATGCCGCTTCTTTTAAAAATATTTTCAATTTCGATTTACATCTGGTTATGGCGGAAGTCGACACCAACTTTGTTGTTTTAAATGGAATGTTATATTTTTTACGCTGAATTCGAATAAAAATAAAATTCTAAAGTTTTTTAAATGACACCTACCATTTTTTATTTTTTCAATCGACTCCTTTTTTATCCTCTTTCGATATATGGATACTTCTTATTTTATTTGAAAATTTTCGAGTAATTTTGAATTATTACTTAAAGTAGGCAATTTTAATATTTTTCGCATAAAAAGGTGTGCCTTGGAAAAATGACAACTAACAGCAATCAATGCAAAATGAAGCCAAAAATCGCATTTTCGATTAATTTCTGTTACAAAAAATAATCAAAAAACGCCAAAATTAATCTATATTTTAAGAATTGAAAATTACTCAAAATTTTTATATAAAACAGTAGGGAGTATCTATATGAATCGAAAGAGGGCAAAAAAAGAAATCGATTGAAAAAATAAAAAATGGTAGGTGCCATTTGAAAAAACGAAGTTATTCGTGTTTGAAGTTCTTACATTTTAGAATTTTATTTTGAACGCCCCGTATAAATGGTTTAGTTCAATTTTGTCAAGGCGTTAGCACTAATATTCAGTTATCACTAGTAAAAATTTCAACAGTCTGAGTCGTATTTTGTGGAAGTTATGATTTTTTATAATTTGGATTGCGGTAGCGATTTTTTTTCTATAAATTAAATTAACTCAGAAACCGATCGTCATAGGTGTACAAGTTGGTTATAAAACTTACCTTAGAATTACACGTTTAATTCGAATTTAGCGTAAAAAATATACCATTCCATTTAAAATAACAATGTTGGTATCGACTTCCGGTATAACCGGATGTAAATCGAACTTGTAAATATTTTTAAAAGAAGCGCCATAAACAATAACTAAGTGAGCTCAAGTTTCAGAATTGAATTCCTTCTACTACTTAATTCATATACTTCTATTAGCTGATCAACTTGAAAAACCCTGTATATCCCGCCCAGTACACATTTCTAAAAAAAATAGTTTTTTCTATGTTTAATATCCCCTTTAGCATAGTCAGATCACTTCGTGCCTTAATCCAGCTTATACATTCTTCTATTGCTCTTTTCTCCTCACACCCGCTTTAAACATGTTCCAAATGCTCACCTTTTAAACCACACATTCTGCATTTCCTCTCTTCCTTTTTCATCCAATGTTTGCTTCCTTTGCATTCGTTCCCAATTTGAAATCGAGCAATGATACTTATTTCTCCACTACCTTCCATGTATCGTGGTGTTAAATCATTCTGCCAGTCTTTCCATAGTAAATCTCTTAATTACAAAGCATATTCCGGTTATAAAATTTCGTTTAAATCTTGTCTTCTAATTATTTCCCCAGTTCTTTTTTAACCATATCTTCCTTATTCCATCCTTTTTAAAGTTTTTCCCATGATTTTCCCGTACATTTTGTTATCCTTCTTAGTATACTATCAGGCGTACTTTTATCCAAACGCAGAACTAATGCTAAATATAATTTAATAAAGGATGAGATGTGATATTTTATAAAAATTCAGAGGTAGGCACAATATTGTATATCAACAAAGACACCTTCAGTTTCGCCAATAATTTACCGAGACTGCCTAAGGCGTGCTGATGAGAACGAATAAGTCCGAAATCGCGATCCAACGTCCGGTAGTTCCAATAAATTGCTTTATGCTATTTTCCGAGACACCTTCTTGAACTAATTCTTTTCGTGACATCAAATTCTTTTTTAACCACCTTTTGTAAATAATAAGTCCTTTATCCTATTTGATTGATTTTACATATGTTTTGGTTTTATATTGATTTCAGTTTTTTTTATATTTTCACCATAACTTTATGACCTCTATCTGATAAGTTATATTTTCTTTAAACTTAATACTTCTTGGCTGGAGGCTCCAGCCTGGAGCTAAGGTGAAAAATTAAAACACATATGAGCAAAATGAATCACATCCTGTAAATTTTTGTGTGGACCTAAAAATGTCTCTCCTTTCAGAAGTTTCTTTTATTAATTATTATACGTTTATACATTTTTTGTAAATAAATGTGTTATTTTGATTGATTTTTACTTACATTTTGGTTTCTTATTGACTCTAGTTCCTCTGCATTTTCTTTAAGCTTGTTTTCTATTTTTATTACAACTTTCTGGTCTTCCACTAATTTTCATTTTCTTCATTTGTTATTTTATGACCTCAAGGGATAATGAAATGAAGAAGCTCAAAATTCAGCAAATATATTTTATCGACAGAATCATAAACTTACATTGTCTAATGTGAAATATTTTATTTGAAAATATTTCTTGGGTAATAATTTTTGTATATGTAAACATCTACGTACATAGGTGATCCTTCTGGAAGAAGTTTGGAGTGACCTATTTCTACTAAATGCGATTCAATGGTGTATGCCTATGGATGTGACCTCTTGTCCCCTTTTTAACCACCATGATCACGACAAAATTGGAGAAACGCCTACAGATGTGAAGACCTTGGCAGACACCTTGTTGAGGTTCAAAGCTATCCACGTTGATCCTGCAGAATTCGCTTGTTTGAAGGCTATCGTCCTGTTTAGGGCTGGTAAGTTTTTCTCTTTAATATTTTACGCAATATTCTTTATTTATTAGATTACGATGTCCACAAAAATTCATCAGGACTTCCAGAAACTGGAAATTTTTAAAAACGGTAAAATACCTATAGTAGTAGATTTTGATGAACTAATATTTTTGTTTGTAAAAAAACTATTATAAGAAAGGATTTACAATATTAAAAATGTATAAACCAAGTTACAAAAAAAATCATATTTATATTTATCAGAACTATGAATGTAAAAATTTAAAAAATAATACAAATACATATCTATTAATCTTTTATCAGAAGTGTAATGTGTAGCAACAAAATATAAAACAATTTAATTCGCACCTTTGCAACTTTTAAATGGAAATTCTTGACATTTACGTCTATAAGATTTTTTTTTTTTGATAATAAGCAAAAATATTAGAAAACACTCAAGGGTGACATCTTTGCTCTGTACTACATAAACGTAGGATTTTAACTGAAGTTGCTGGTCTCACCCTTTCTCACCCTGAGTTATTGATCGTGAAAGTTTTGGGGGTTGTTAGTGTTAGAGCTTTTACTTGGTAGGTGGCGTTTTCAACCCTCTCTTCCCTTCCTTTTTCATTTGCAGGTTTATTTCAATTTTAGTTACTCACACATTTTATAAAGGGTGTTATTCAACATTCACCAAGAACTAATTATAGACACCTAATAAAATATAAAGCTTGAGGGGTAATCACAACACTATTTCAGCGAACTTAACAAAAATCTTTTTTAAAGAAAAAAAATTCATCTAATGTAAATTTATCATTCGATAAGAGACATCTCACCTGACATTCTGGCAGAACTGATTAGAGCTGGTTTTCTTAAATTGGTTTGCAATGGGCCTTTTTTTGATTCTGTGGGTTATTTTGCTTCCAGAGGGTGATAAATTTGGCTAATTAGGATTAATTTTATGTCTCATTCTCAATCAATTCTAATGATCGCAAAGTCGACTCTTACAGATTCTAAAACACCTGGAAAGAATATGGAGTAATTTCTTCGATAACACTTCATTCATCATGCTTGAATTAGTAGAATCGAGTCTTGTATGTGTATTTAATTAAAATTCAAAACAAATGGTTAACTGTGATGCTCTTTGGTGGCAAAACAAACCAAGGAATTGAAAAAATTGAAACTTTGCTCAAGAACAACTTCTTTTCTCTTTTTTGTAATATTCTAAATTAGACCATATTGAAAGACAAATTTATATCAGCCAGAATTTTCTTTTTCTTCCATTTACCTATATGTAGTGGGAATACTTTGTTGTGGATTTGAATTAAATTTAGGAAAAGTGCATTTAAGAAAAATATTCATTCGACTAAGAAATCACAACTATATTCAATACGACGTGACGTTTCGATCTCATTTTTACTTTTATTAATATCAATAGTTGCATAATTGTGCATATTAAAACGTCATATTTTACTCTTAAAAATATATCATGTCAGCAACGATTTTTAATACCTACAATAGTCTTTTAGGAATGGCTTTTGAGTAATTTTGAAAAGAAATCGAATTTCTAATGATTGGACCACACTTCTGCTTACATTTAGTTAATTAATTAATTTTAATGCATATGATTAAAAAGTCATCCAAATTCAACTCCTTGTTACAGAAACCCGAGGCTTAAAGGATCCCAGCCAAATAGAAAACCTCCAGGATCAAGCCCAAGTGGTTTTGTGCCAGCATTGTCGAACGCAGTTTCCAGGACAAGTGGCACGTTTCGGACGGTTACTGTTAATGCTACCCTCGCTTCGACACGTTCCTGCTGGCAGGATAGAGGCGTTATTTTTCCAGAAGACAATAGGAAACACTCCAATGGAAAAAGTTTTATGTGATATGTATAAAAATTAACATATGTGGAACTCTATTGTACATTGAAATGTCGGTTTATGTTGCCATAATAATCGAATAAGTGTAATATATTGTCAGACATAAACTATTAATGTAATTCAAAATAAAATAATGTGTACCATACCAAATACTTCAACACTCAGTCAATTTGAAAGGTAAGTTGTAGTTTTAGCCTTTTTTTAAAAAAGAAAATACATATGTGTGTATATATTAATTATCTATTTACAAAATTTTTGCTTTAGTTATTTTTATAGAACATTTGTTATGTAAAGTTCTTTGCTTTCGTTGAGAATTACTTTACAGAAATTTAAAATTTGTAAATAAGTGAGATTGCGTTTTAATGAAATTTTCAAACGTTTAAAAATTTTATTTTCTAGTTTATTTATTTATTTATCTTAGGGTTTCCAACGAAATACCATTAAATGGAATAAGAAGGTAGAAGATATCACATGTCCTGTTTGTTTGAAGAACTTCGATGTCAGGTAAGTGAATTTTGATGTTTCTGTTGTTAATTTTTTATTTTAGTTCAATCAACCAATATCCTTTTATTTTCCGGCAAAAAGAAAGAGTTAGTTCATTCTAATAAATTTTTAATTCGAACTGAAAAATTCTAAAAAAGTCCCTATTGACCAAATAATCAGAATGTTCTTTACATGTTTGTAATTTGGTTTTTGACTCAAAAATATATTGGCTTTTTAGATATTTAAAAGTACAGAAAGGTTTAACGAAAAAAGAACTACAGTAAATTCAGAGCAAAAATGTATTTATTGGAGTTTCACCCTAAATTGTGGGTTTTATTAAAAGCAAAAATTTCAATTTTTACCTTGAATTTACTTCGGTTTTTCACTCATGGGGAATTTGAACAAGGGGAAGAAAGACTTTTTTGTACCTAATTGCTTAATGTTATTTAAATAAAAAATTACAAAAAAAATATGCATTTATGTTAAGTTGGAATAATGATTTTTAATTTTACGAATTTTATGAGTGCTCCTGAAGATAATCAAAAGGCGAAACAGCTGTCACAAAAAAGTCTTAAAAAAAGATCGTTAAGTGGATATTTAAAAAATGTCAACTTAACTTTAAGAATAACGAATTTTTTCAAACCTTGAAGGTACAAAAGTATATATTTCTATTAATTACAATTGCAATGTTATCTAATCCACTACTTATAGAAAACCATCATAGAAAGTTTTTTTTATTTTAAATTTCATTGTTTTTTAATAACCTGTTAAGCAAGTTAAAAATATAACTGCAGTTTTTCGAATAATCAATAATTAACAATTTTAGCAAGTTTTGATAAAAAACTATCAATGCAACACAAACTTTTACATTTTATTATTATTATTATTTTTTTTGAGATAAGCACCTTGATGTTTTTAAAAGTATTTAAAAAAACTTACCATCCTCGTTTTTGGTTCAACTATTTCCGTGTATTTTTTTATATCAGAAATATTTATTTATTACTAGCAGCAATACCCGGCGTTGCCCGGTTATGAATATATTACACGTTTGATGGAACATTCTAGAATATTCACGAATTTAGAACTATCCAGAAGTTCCCATAATGATTCAAAACATTTTCTAACCTTTTTTAACATTCTTGAATGATCTTCAAGATTTTAGAACATTCTTGAACATTGCCAAATCATTCTGAAATGTTATAATAAAACATTATTTTACTTCTTAGAACATATTTGAACTCCCTGTAACATTATAAAAAAATCTGCTTCATTCTCATCCCCACTCCGTGCTGTTTGCTGGGTGAGTAGTGACATCAGTAGACGCCTGGCGGGGATGACTAATCGATTGATAATAATTGATCAGTTATCGACCACTGAGAGTTGAAGATTATTACAGTACTAATATCGCTATTAAAAAATGAGGGTTGGTGGTAGAAGGATGGAAATTAAAGCTTATATGTATTTTTTGCCAAATCTTTTGTCCAAAAAATTAAAAAGTTAGGGGTGGACAACCCTTATCACTTAGGAGTATGAAAAACAGATAGTAGCCGATTCTCAGACCTACTGAATATGCATATAAAATTTCATAAAAATCGGTGAAGCCGTTTCGGAGGAGAATGGTAACTAACATTGTGACACGAGAATTTTATAATATTAGATATTAATTTAATATGAAAATTTGTAATTAGCACTTATGTTTTTAGTATCTATACATTAACTTCTAATTTTACAAAAAGTCCAGTAAAAATAATTTTATTACATACTGCATACCTACTCGTCACGAAAGGAATTTGTTGTCAATACTTTTTTAATTTCCCTACGTATATGTTCAGGTTGTTTATCTGAATATGGTCCGAATCTTGTTTATTACTGTCGTACATTTGCGTGCCTTTCACAAAAGGACGTACAAGGTTACTATATACAAAAAAGTCTCTTAATTCAATATTATCTACGATATGCATATAAAAACAATTCATGCAGTTTAAATCCAAAATAATAGTAAATAGTAGACAGTAGGTACTGACTGAGTGAGTGATTGTGATAAAATTATGCTTCAATACATTGAAACTGTTGTAGGATTTCGTACAGTAAAAGGGTTAACGTTTAAGGTAAAATGTTGTTTTTAGGTGGTTTTACGTTGATTAACTTTGTGAAATCTCTGATAAAAAGCTAATTTATTGCAAAATGTAATAACGTTTAATGAGGTTAGTGTATCAAATTAATATCTACTTATTGTATTCAAAAATATTTTTGAATCGTGAAAGTTGTAAACCCCTTAAACTTAAACTTAATCACGATGAAATTAAATACAAAGTTTACGTTACAAAAATATTTTGTTAACTGCCCCAGTGTGGTGAAATGGTCATTGTGGCATTCAATAAACTGTTTTTGTAACAACCTCTGTGTTTAATGTTGCCATAAAAATATTATTTATGGTAAATTTTGCATTGCCAAAAATTTAGTCAAACCACAGATCTTCTATAGTTAAAATTTTATTGGATGATATCGTAGTCTTATTCTTTTTTAAATACCTCTCGTATTTGTTTACGTTTCCTGACTTTTCTACCTTTTGGTTCAGACGCATGTGCTGTGTTAATGATAAGAACTTCAGTTCATTTACATCACAAAATTCTCATCTCTCATCGGGTTTATTTTTTTACATTGATGTCTTCATTATGTTGCTAGTTATTTAAAATAATTTTGGCTCAATTATCAAACCCCTAGCCTCATTTGTTTTTGGAAAATGCGGGTTGCAATCCCTATCTTCAAACTTATTTTTCTACAAAACTATAATAGATTTTCAAATGAAGGTACTTCTTAGAAACAGATTACATAATTTTTAACCAATTATAGGGCACCAAAAAATATTTTGAAAAAGTTAAAAGAGTGGTTTTTCGTGACTTTTTCAAGTACAAAATACGAAAATTACGTCAAATACTTTATTAATATTTAGTTTTGAACAAAATAATTAATATTGTGTTATTTTAATCGTTCTTATTATTTTGAGTACTACTTCCATAACTCTCCGTAATTAGCTTTTATTTATGGCGCCAGCAGTCATTTACACTATACAACGACGATGTTGTTTTAGTATCGTCGTGAATCGTAACAATTACGTATGTGAAGATTCTAATTATGTGGAAATTTACTAACACATTTCGTGAAAATTAAACGAATATTTTGTAAATATTGTTTCCAAATCGTTAACAGTGTTTATAGTTCAATTAAAACTGAAGCTGATCCACATTTTTAATGGAATATGTTTTTTATTTGTGGGGGTGAGTTTGCCTGCTATCCTTAATTTTTTACATCCATACACTTCTGCTGCTACTTCGCCCTTTATTAAACAATATAATGGTATTAAAATGCAGGTGTTAGGTCCAAATTTCAATGTAATACTTTACGTATTTTATTTGTCATTAAAAAAAGGGTATTCATGACTATTTCATTCCTTTGAAGGACTTTAATAAAAAAATATAATTTATCATATTTAGTTTGTTATTTTCACAAATAAAAATTAATTTTTATGACTGAGAAGGTGAGAATTTGTTTATTTAAGGAAAATTGTTGTTTTTATACTGTTTTACTTTGATTAGAGAAAAATTATTCTATAAATCGCTTCAATTAATCTTTTGCCGAATATCTGCAGGGTCAAAAAGTGATTTTTGTGTAAAACAGAAGTAATAAAACAACTTGAAGCTTAGCTCTCACATCTCTTGGGATCCGCGGAGTTAGTATATAGACCCGGCTCGCTGTTTATATCGTCGGTAATAGGGTCATATCAAAGGCTATGAGTATCCCTCCTACTACGCCGAGTGGCCATAGGTGTAGTTCGCGTGAGGATGGGGAAATTAGCCGAGAAGGTAATGACTTAGACGTCGTATAATTACTAACCATCTAGCTGGGTCCAGGCTAAACATTCTTTATCGGTTATTCACCAACTGCCCCCTGCACCTCTCAGGTTATACGTAACTTGGAAGTTGTAGAGGAGGTTGACGACAAGTCGATAAACGGGGGGCCCTTGGCTTACTACAGGGATGGTTTTGCACTTTTTTTTCACAAAAATTACAATTGTTTTAATTTTTAGTTTTATAATTAAAACAATTTAATTTTTTAATTATGATGCAGATTTTTGCGATTTTCTCTTATTGACATCAAAACACCTTTTTAGAAGGTTGTGAATGCATTCTTTCGATTTAATTTAAAAACAAATAACTTTTATTTATATTAAACTAGCTTAACTCGACATATGTACGTTGCAATGCCTTTCATGTGGCACACTCGATAATTTTTGCCAATTTTTTTTGCAAATGTTTTTATCTGAAATCTGCACAACTCACCAACGTTTCATTGTAATTGGAAATAGTTGTTCTAAATAATAAAGATATGATTTCAAAACGGGAATTTTATCTACAAAATGTGACCGCTGCTATTTTTTTCAGTAAAAAAGTCGATTAATTAAATTCTAATTACATTTATGTCATAAAAAATCTCATAATAGGTATATAATATTTTTACGTTTTTTTGCATTTCCTGAGAAAATTTACCATAATAATGTGTATTTTTTTTCACACCATCAGAAAGTAGAGATTTTAACCAAGAAAAAGCCCACCAATGTTTTTAAAAAAGCCGATATTTTGACGTGAGAATTTTCGATTGAAAATTAGGGTGCTTTTTCAATATTAAGTAAAAATAATTATTATATAATTATAAGTTATAATGGAAGTTAGTAGATGGGCATGTCTAGGAGAGCAGCACTAATTCGATTTTATTGCAACCAGAATGGTGAGGTTTCATTGTTTTCACCCTGAATTTCAGAATTACTATTTAGTAGCGTTAATATTTTTGTGCGAGTGTTTGTATTTTGATTTGGTAACAATTTGTTTACCTCCTCGAAACATGTTTTCACTGCAAGATTCTGCACATATATTTACATAAATTTCATCTTTCAGAACATTAAGAATGTTTGCTTAATAAGTCGAAAACAGTTCTGTGCTTTTTTCGTGTTCAAATTTTTATAATATTCGTTTTGCAATAATTGTGTTTTCCACACCACGAAACTGTTATCACTGCATGTTTCCACATATGCTTTTATATAAATTTTTTGGAATTTTTTTTGCATTCAAGTCATTGTAGCATTTTAATTGAAAATGATTTTGATTCTCTTAAAGGTATCCTTAGCCGTCAGGAGTGAAGCTCTAGAACGATACGATTGGAGTTCAAATGGTAATTTCCAATTTTAGAAATTATGCCTTTTATTGTGGTTTCGAATTTCGACTTTCTTCAGGTCCTTGAAGTTATCCTTCGTCGTCACAAGGAAATGGAACTATCCTAGGAGAGAAGCTTTGAAACGATCTGATTGGAGTACAAACGGTAAGATCCAATTTTAGAAGTTGTCTATTATTTTTGTATTTGGTTAGTACTTTAATATTTTGAAAAATTATATTATATTTAATTTTAATCGCATTTCAAAACTGTTACCATAATTCGATTTTCTATATATTTCGTCTTTAAGAATATTGAAAACGATTGTGTAAAAGGATGAAAATTTTTATGCAAGCTTTGGTTTTTAAAGGGTTTAAATTTTTTTTTGAATTCATTGTACCTTAAATATACAGTTGCAATTCAATTAATCAATCAAAATTAAATATTGCAAAAAGTGGTTTCTACTTTCTTCAGGTCCTTGAAGTTGCCCATCGTCGTCACAAGGAAATGGAACTGTCTTAGGAGAAAAAATCTAGAACGATCCATTTGGAGTACAAATGGTAAGGTTCTGTTTTAGAAGTTATGTCTATTATTTTTGTTTATTTGATTGGTACTACTTTAAAATTTTGAAAAATTATATTGTATTTAATTTAAACTGTATTTCAAAACCGTGACCACAATTCGATTTTCTATATATTTTGTCTTTCAGAATATTGAAAACGATTGTGTAAAAAGATGAAAATTCTTATGCAAGCTTTTGAATTCAAATTTTATTTTCTTCAAATTCATTGTACTTTAAAAAGACAGTTGCAACTTAATTAATCTGTTCGGTGGTTGCAGACTAATTGCCTTTCTGCCCCAAATATTATTTTGGATGTTACATCGATGTTGAAAAAACTTAACACCAAAGTTTGGATTTTTATTTTTTTAAATTTTTGTACACTATATACACTTATTTTAGTATTTACAATTCGGTATGTTTGACGTGAAAATTTGGTTTGAGTTTGCCTCGACTGATAAATTAGGTTTTTTGGTTTTGATACATTTGGTCTTAACCTCTCTAATTTCGATGCGATACTGATTTAGTAACAGTGGTATTTTTGGGTAACGCCCTATACTTAAACTTGCCCCAAATCGTTGCTATGCACCCTTCAGGTACCCTCGCATTCCGATGTGATGACGTCATTGGTTATACCAGACATCAATTGAACGTTTGGTACCTAGAAGGGTGCCATAAAGAGGCCCAAAATTATTTTTAGTTACAAGTGGCAAACTTGTATCAATGAATTTGTGTGAATTTGCTAAACTTAAAATCACCTAGAACAACAAAGATAAATCCAACACAAATACACAATGACATTCAAGACTAAAATACATACACAAACAAGAAAAAATATATACAATTATATTAATTTACACTACCAAAAAAAAAATTGAATAATTATATTGATAAAAATACAGATATAGGTATGTACGGGACGCAACATAATCAATCATAAGTATGTACATATTATTGTATAAAATGATTTCAATTCTGTAGGTTTTTCATGTTGTCCTTCGTCATCACAAGGAAATGAAACTGTTCCAGGAGAGAAGCTGCAGGACGATCAGATTAGAGTACAAATGGTAAGATACTGTTTTATAAGTTATGTCTATTATTTTTGTATTTGATTAATATTTTAAAATTTTGAAAAATTATATTGTATTTAATTTAAACCGTATTTCAAAACCGTGACCACAATTCAATTTTCTGTATATTTTGTCTTTCAGAATATTGAAAACGATTGTATAAAAAGATGAAAATTCTTATGCAAGCTTTTGAATTCAAATTTTATATTCTTCAAACTCATTGTACCTTAAATAAACAATTTCAACTTAATTAATCAATCATAAGTATGTACATATTATTGTATAAAATGATTTTAATTTTCTGTAGGTTTTTCAAGTTGTCCTTGGTCATCACAAGGAAATGAAACTGTTCCAGGAGAGAAGCTGCAGGACTATCAGATTGGAGTACAAATGGTAAGATTCTGTTTTAGAAGTTATGTCTATTATTTTTGTTTATTTGATTGGTACTACTTTAAAATTCTTAAAATTTTATTCTATTTAATTTAAACCATATTTCAAGAACCGTAACCACAGTACGATTTTCTGCATTTTTCATCTTTCAGAATATTGAAAACGATTGTGTAGGGTAAAAATTCTTTCAATCAATTCTTCAAGCTTTTATATTTAAATTTATTATTTTTTTTAATCCATTGCACGTTAAATATACAGTAGTAATTCAATTAATTATTCAGAAGTACCTATTATTGTAAAAAGTGGTTTTGATTTTCTTCAGGTCCTTCAAGTTGTCTTTCGTCGTCACAAGAAAATGGAACTGTCCTAGGAGGGAAGTTGTAGCTGAAGTCTAAATGGTGAGGCTTTCTTGTAGAAGTTATTCCTTTATTTAGACTAGACTACTAGTTTAACATTTTGAAAAAATATGTTTTTCTTTTAATAATAATTACAGTCATTCTAAAAGGCGAAAAAAAGTTTTAAGTATTTTTTGTATCAAATTATATGCTTTTTATGTGCTAATTATGTACTGAAGAAAAAACTTTTTTTAAATCAATGTGCGAGATGTAGCTCGACGCCGAGTCATACCTCCTCCAATATAAAGTATTTAAACCAAAAAAAAGTATACTGGAATTATGTGCTCTTTATGTACCTACTTCACAATTAGTGAATTAGACTAAAAGTCAAGCGTTGACTATTTTCTATTCGCTGTGGTACAACCCTTGCACTTTTTCAAAAACATTGAAAATACTCCAAGTAAGGTTAAATTGAGGCACAAAACAATCACTTTTTGTTCCACTCACATAATTCCTGTGCTTTTTATTTGCAAACACAACACACGAACGTCTACTTTATATTGAACAATTGACATATATTCAATAGATAATGTAAGAAATCCCAACATATGGTATTAAGAATGTACCTCCTCTAGAATGTACCTGTTGATGCGATTAGAGATTTATCCATTTGTGTAAATTCGTTGGTACACACTTTTTCAGGGATGTTTTCTGAGGATTCTCAACATATGATAGGTTTAAGCTACAGGGTGTACTCTAGCGACGTGTCCAAGCGATTTGATTTTTTTTCATTTGTGTAAATCCTAACATTTATAAGTTTGATGTTTATAGTTCCAATAAAATATGAAAAATAATTTAGATTGGCTATTTAACATTGTAAACGAAATCAGAAAAAGAAAATCAAAATTATGCATTATTTATTAAGTATGTAGGTATATGTTATATGTTCAATATAAAGTAAATTTAAACGTTGTGTTCGCAAATAATGAAAAGTACTAGAACTATGGGCTATTTATATGCTCGTACGAAGCAATTTTTGGGCTCCATTTTCACCTGACTTCGAGCATCTTGAACGTATTTGAAAAAGTGCAAAGGTTTTTTTTTAACTGACTATTATACTTTGCCCTGAAAAAATAAGAAAATGTTGGTAATGATTATGTGAAATAATAATATTATCAGAATTGCTGTAATTAATTATTACTTTTGGAGATAGATAGAATTGAAAGTGAAACATTTTCATTAATTTAAACTGCATTTCAAATCCGTTGCAATAAAAATTTTCCGCATGCTTTTATACACAAAAAATTAAAGGGTCAAAATTCTTGTAGGGGTTTTTAGTTTTTAAATTAATGTTTTTTTTTATTCATTGCTGTAGGGTCTTCCTTATTAGTTTTTTCTAATTAATAAACTGAAGAATTGTAAAAAATGGTTTTAATTTCATTGCAGTTGCTACAAATTGTCCTTCGTCATCATAAGGGTGGCTAAAAGGGACTCTCCTGGGAGAGAGAATTGAATTGCAGTCAAAAAGGTGAGATCTTTTTTACATGTTATTCGTGTTATTAATGGAGTAGTATTTTCCGGGCTGATTGGCCGAGAGCCATTGTTTTGGAGATTTCTAAAGTAAAACTAAAAATTTCTAATAAAATGTAGTGTGTGAGATGAAATGTGATTAGGTACCATAAAAAATAGCTAAAACAAAAAAAATGCCAGCTTCTATTCAATAGTTTCAAACATTACATTTAATATAAAAGACAACAATTGTTTGTGTGTGTTTGTGCAAGGATTCTTTGACAATTGTTATGTTATGTATCAAAAAAAAATTTAAGACTTGAATTTTTCATTATTGTTCAATAGTGAAAAAAGTTACAATTAATATAAAAAAGTATAATATCTACAACCTCAAACTTTAAATATGTTTATTTCTTAATTGCTAATAACAATTATTTCTTTGTCTTTGAAACACAACAAGAAATGAACATGAGAAAATAGTTAAAAATTATCTGAAAATATTTTATTGTTTATTTTATATTACATTTAATATGAAACAGAACAATTGTTTGTGTGTGTTTGTGCAAGAATTCTTCGACAATTGTTATGTTACGTATCAAAAAATTTTTTAAGACTAGTATTTTTCATTATTGTTCAATAGTGGAAAAAGTTACAAATAATGCAAAAAAAGTATAATATCTACAATGAAATAAAGTTGAAACTTTAAAATACTTCTAAAGAGAAATTAAAAGAAAGTATATTAAAGCATGATCATATCAATTAATTAGTCTATAAACACGTAAGTACAATGGTGGATTTACTAGAAGGCTATGTAGGCTGGAGCTTAGGGCGTCAGCTTTTTAGGGCAGCAAATTTGGGGACAATTTTTCTTATATCTTATAGAATTTAAAGATTCATATTTATATACCTTAATGTTGTCAGGGCTACAAAAACAATTCAACGTATTGTATGTTTCACAAATTATGTACCAAATTGTTCGGGTGAGAGGTGCTTTCCTTACTTACTTAAAGCGGGTGAAAAAAATATCTAAGATCTACCCTAAGTATAGACTCCTCAACTCTGTTGTGTTTAGAATGAAAAATATTAAACAAGATTTCATACGATGATATAATTAATAGCAGATAGATCTTGTTGTTAATAGAAAATCGCCCAATAAGGTATATAATTGAACATATTGTTTTTAAACTGTAATTATGGTACAATAAAAATTATTTAATTACGTTTACTGAATATGTATTATTGATTGTGTAAATAGTACCAAGGAATATCTTATACCACCTTACCAATGTACATATTTGAGCTTTTATTAATTTAAAAATATATCTAAAAACTGTTTCTTATACAATCTTAAAAGCTCGTTATTCGTGTTACTTTTTTATGTGGTTATTGTTGTACTCTAATAAATTAATCATTAATTTAGGGAGTTAATTTAACATTATCTAATATTATACTTTTTGGAGGTGTTATTGAAACCCCAAATGTATTTTAATTAAACTTCTTTTTAGATTTCAGAAGTTAAAATAGGATATACGAAATAGTTATGAATAAAAATATATTTTCATTTCCTAATCTCAAACGATCATCAATTATATTATAAAATTTTTGTTTTGAGATGTTTCAATAGTAATTTTGCTTTTCAGAAATAGTAAATTATCTACTAACAATGAGGTGATTACACATATTCACTCTTTATTTTAAATTCGTTATTGATATTAATTTAGAAAACCTTATTTTAGATTTTAAATTTGAATGTATTATTTATTAGGTAATTGTTTATCAAAAAATTATTTTACTTCTCACATAAAACATTTCTTTTTTAATTTAAATTTTCATTTTCTTGACATGAGGATTATTTTTCAAATTTTTCCGTCACATAAATAACTTAGGTACACATTTTAATACTTTTATTTAATTATTTGTTAATTTCATTATCTTGTAGTTTATAAGATTTATAAGTTATAAGAATTGTTTCAATTTATTTTTTAGTCAGTAATGAATCCAATAAAATTGAAATATTTTCGTACCTCAGCTTCAGAATTTTTTATTTGACAGTTTTACTTTTGTAGATATGATAGTGAATGAGGGGATCAAAGTGTCAATTATCAAATTACTTTTAAAACCTAACGATTTAGTTAAGATTGTGTAAGAAACAGTTTTTGGGTATACTTTTAAATTAATAAAATCTCAACTATGTACATTGGTAAGGTGGTTTAAGATAATCTTTGGTACTATTTACATACATATTCAGTAAACGTAATTAAATTAACTTATTAACATTTTACAATACCTTATTGCGCGATTTTCTATTAACAAAATCATCAATTATATCATAGTATGAAATCTTGTTTAATATTTTTTATTCTAAACACAAAAAAGTTTAGCTTTTTTGCTTAGGGTAGATCCAAGATATTTTTTTCACACGTTTTGAGCAAGAAAGCGCCTCTCACCCGAACAATTTGGTACATAATTTGTGAAAAATATTATATATTGAATTGTGTGTGTACCCCTGATAACATTTAGGTATATAAATATGAGTCTTTTTAAATTCTATAGGATATAAAAAGAATTGTGGCCCCAAAATTTGCTGCCCTTAAAATCTGCCGCTCTAATTTCCAGCCTATATAGCCTGCTGGTAAATCCACTATTGTATTATTATGTTTATAGACTAATTAATTGATAAGATCATGCTTTGATTAATTTACTTTTAATTTCCCTTTAGAAATATTTTTAAGTTTCAACTTAATTTTCATTGTAGATATTATACTTTTTTTATATTAATTGTTACTTTTTCCACTATTGAAAAATAATGAAAAATTTTTGATACATAACATAACAATTGTCCAAGAATTCTTGCACAAACACACACAAATAATTGTTGTGTTTTATATTAAATGTAATTTTTGAAACTAGTGTTTTTTATTCCTATTGAATAGAAGCTAGTATTTTTTTATTTTAGCTATTTTTTATGGTACCTAATCACAATTTATCTCACACACTACATTTAATTAGAAATTTTAAATTTTAACTTTAACAATTTTTGCAACTGATGAATATGATATAAATTATACATTATTACGTTCAGTTTACAAGTATTTATTTTCATATTTAGTTGTTGTTGTCCAATTTGCTAATTTTATTTATTTCAAAAAACTAATAAGACCATTCTTAACTTACCTTTTTTTAATTTATCAAGTTCTTCTACTTTTATCTTTTTATTTATTGTGTATGATGTCAATTTTTTAATGTTACTTTTAATTTTACACAATATTTATCTAAGTACATTTAACTCTTTCACTTTAGAAGTTTTTTTTATTTAAAAAATGAATGTTTTTGCATTCAGTTTATCAATTTGATTTAGCACAATGAAATATTTTCAGATAATTTTTAACTGTTTTCTGTTTCCTCATATTCATTTCTTGTTGTGTTTTAAAAACACAAAGAAATAGTTGTTATTAGCAATTAAGAAGTAAACATTTTTAATTTTAAAAAAAGTTTGAGGTTTTCTCATGTTTTTAATATTAGTTTTAGTCTGATATGTAACAATATATTTATATTTTTGTTGCAGGACAACCATCGTCTTCATCAAAGAACTGGTCTACCTAGGTGTCATCATTCCTCTTCGTCATCCATTAGGGGATGCATCGTACATCGCAGTGTACGTCTACGGCGCGTCCGTCGGTCGGGAGTGTTTTGGAGGGTTCCGCTTTCGAACTACGAAGTCTCTAATACTCAGAACTTCGGAATTTTCGAAATGCTGAAGTTGGGGTCTTCGAAATTCGAATTCCAAAGACTCCAAAACGTATGATTTCGTTTCGAGATCATATGTTTTGGAGTGTTTGGAATTGTTTCGAAGACATCAACAGGCATCTCGGAACTTTCGGAATTCGAGTAAGGGAGACTTCTATTTTGAAACTGGACCTTCCAGTGTTCGAGTGCGGTCCCGGCCGGTCGTCGAATAACAAAAACGTTCATACTAAACCTGGTAGGCGTGAAAAATGTATTTTTGTCTTTTTAAATAAAACAAATTTATAATATATTGTCTTTATTTTGAGTACACCCCCTCTGTTGGCCGCTCCCCTTCGCGCCCCTCGCCCCCACTCACCCTTACACCCCATTTCACTTCCACACACAACCACACGTCACCCCTTCTCCTAGGAGGGGGTGACGTGTGTTTGTACGTGGGAGTGGAAAGGGGTACGGCACTCTCTCATACACCCCTTCATACCCCACGCTAAACCACACGTCCCCTTCTCCTAGAAAGGGGTGACGTGTGTTTATACGTGGGAGTGGAAAGGGGTATAGCACTCGCTCATACACCCCTTCATACCCCACGCACAAACACACGTTAGCCCCTCTCCGAAGGGGTGACGTGTGTTTGTTCGTGAAGATGGAAAGGGGCGTCACATTCATTCATTAACTTCTATACACCCTCACGCATAAACATACGTCACCTCTTCTGAAGGGAGCTAACGCGTTTATGCGCGGGGATGTGAAGGGGTTTCATATTCATTCGCACATTTATACCTTCACGCTTACACCCCTTTGTACCCTCACGTACATACACACGTTTCCTCTTTCAAACATACTTTCACACCCTCTCATTGTCTCATTCCCTTAATAACCTCTCACTCTCACATTTATACCCTCACTCCTACACCTTTTTCCTCCCTCTCGTATACCAACATGTTTCCCTCCCTTTGAGAGGAAAGGAAGATGTGTGTATACGTGAGGGTGAAAAGATATGTGCATTCTTTCAAGTATTCATCATATACGTCCTCTCACTCTCACATTCATACACTCATTTTTACACCCTTTTTCTCTCTCTTTAATATACACATGTCCCATATCTTTGAGGGGAACATAAGTGTATGCATGAGGATGAAAAGGAATGTAACATTCTCATATATTCATCAATCATACTCCTTCACTTTCCTATTTAAACTATCACCCTTTTATGGTATACTCTCCTGCACCCATACTTTCACAATCTAACACTCATTCTACTCATTCGATTTCACATTTATACCCTAAAAGCACCAGTATTTTTACAATTGCATCATCTCACAGTTATTCGTTCTTTCACCTTTAACCACCCTTATTCTCACAGTCTCATTCACATCAGCAACTTTTACTTTCTCACTCCACCCTCACTCCCTTTCATTTTCTCATTTTCCTTACTTCCACCCTTACGTTCGTGTCGACATTCCCATTTCTTGCATACTCTCATTCTCTCCCCACAATAATTCCCTTCTTCCCCAATGGTTATTATTACAGTGATATTTTTTACAATGGTATATAAATAAATAAATTAATAGGTAAGTAGTTATATGACAACAAATCTTAAAAATATTTATATCTAACATAACATAAATAATTTAAGTAAATATCAGAGTATAATAACTAACCTGCAGTTAAACATTATACTGTAACGAATTTTCTAGTTAAACTATTTATTTAAACAATTATTTATTTAACACTATTTATAACACTTAAACACTAACTTAGAACTACCATTTATATCACAACAATTCACTTATTTATATTACAATTTATTTATATCACTTTGTCTATTATCGGTTTTAATTCGCGCACTGATGCTTTCTTACAACTGACTGTCCTTCGGTCCAAAGATGATCACTATATATACACCTTTCGAACTTTCTAGACAGGAACTCGAAGAAATCCTGAGTATTCCCGAATGATGAGTAATAATTAGAAAGTCCTCGATTATTCCAGAATTGAACTTGTTACTTGTCGCCGGAGAATGATTTACATCTTGTAAATTGATAACACGAAAAGTACCGTGAGCGGTGTTTACGCCGTGAGTATGTTAGTTGATAACAAGTACATGGCACGAATTGTTATCGCGCACACGTACTGTGTCACTGGTCGCTACAATACAAAGGATTAATAAAAGAAGTCTAAACAGGAATAAAAAACCATCACGAAGATAACAAATTTTGAGTGGTCCGTTGTGCTACCATCCACTAGTAAGGTGATCCTAAGATCTAGTTTCAGATAAGGACATGACAACCAACAATCTAAAACAATACCAAATATTTTCTATATTTTAAATACCTGCCTATACATACATCTATCATGGTCAAAGAATAATATATAAATAAACATAACTTACCATTTCTCATTCGTATGCTTAAATTTTAATGTATCTTATTAGTACAAAACTTAATAACCATATCATTTTATCAAAATACCTGAAACATAAAAAAATAACCATATTAAATGAAACAAACTAAAATAAGTAAAATATTACTTTCTAATTGGTCAGCAGACAAGTACCTAAATGTCTTATTATTTGTTTAATTAAAATCCATTTAAATTTGCTATTTATTGTTTAATATAAATATTAACACAAAAATATTTTTTTATTGGCCTACACTAACGATAATAGCAAATAAAATAATATATCTACTGAATTCCAAAAATATACGGAACAAAATTAATGTGCCTCTCCTTTAATTCACGAAAACTTATTTAATAACGTACACGTTTTGTTTATATAACGCCTACCTTTTATATTAGAAATTATCCATGTTAGAAATTTTCCATACACTGTAAGATTAATTTCACTAATTTTCTACAATAAGCTTTATTTTATTAACACGAATTACCCAAATGTAATGCTGATTTTTCTTTTTAAATTTTGGTTTTGATATAAATCAATTGTAAGGACACGTACGAGTAATAAACCAACGTCAAACGACAACGTTCGCCACTAAACTAAAAAGACGAATGCATAGATAAATAATATAAAAGGTAGACGAATGTAAAACCAACAGACTGACAGATAGGCATATATACTTTGACCTTCGTATATAAACGTATCTTACCAATAGAATTTAGAATTAAAAATTAATTTTATTACATATATACAAAAAAATATGCGATAAAAGAGAAATTAAATTCTACTTGTTCATTCAAAAGTACGTTTTGATTTTTATATTTGTTTATCTCCATGCTTTACAGGAGATTTAATTTGTAATTTTTTTTCTGTATGCAATATTTTAATATTTAAAGGATGACATCTGGTTAATAATTATTATCTTAAAACATACATTGGATTTTTATTAAAATTATTTAAATTATTCTAGAAATTATTGAGGCACCCAAAGATATGCATATATAAAATTATTGTTTCAATCACATTTTTTAAAAAAATAATCGTCATAAATTAATATTATACTTATAGAATTCAAAGAATAAGATAATTTGAATGTCAAAAAAACAAAAAATTGTCGTCAGATGATTGTTTGTGGGTGTAAAGATCGTCAGTTTATTTTCTAGTGAGACTATATAACACTCAAATGCATTGAGCGCGCAAAATGTTTATCACTGACTGACTGACTGACCGTCTTACCCCCGTCAAAAATACAGCTAACGATTTTCTTTATTATTTAAAAAATATAAAAATTTGGATGTTTAAATTTCATAAGGTATAAAATAAATTTGTTTGACAAATTTTCAATGAGATTCATACACGTGACTGACATATAACCCCCCCTCGTCAATACAGCTGACGATTATTTTTTTCAAAAATGTGATTGAAACAATAATTTTATACATTTTTTGCCTTTCCCGGGTATTTTAAAAATCACCGAAGCAGCTTTTTTTCCAAATTGGGCTTTTTTTTACCTTTCTTTACATACCTAACGTAACAGCATCATATCTCGATAGTTAATATTTAGGCACTGGATGTTTGGAAATAGTGCACTGAGAAACATATTTTGGGTTTCCTTTTTGAAAAAAATTTTTTTAAAAACTGATAAGGTGGGATCGTACCGATAAATTGTTTAATAAAGTTGTGAAATGAAAATCGTGTTAAATTTTTATGTTTCAGTGCAATGTCTAACGTTTATGAGAAAGCCCTAGTGCAAAACTTTCTTTTTCGGTTTCATTTCAAATTACAATGATACTTATCGTTTTAGCAATTCGGGTGTACCTATTTCCTTCATAAGTTAATAAAGAGTTTGCGTTACTGCAGTCACGAAATACTGACGTAAATCGTTCATATCCTATGCAGCAACGAATTGTCTAACAATTACATTAAATTGGAATCAATTTATTTTCTCGCTCACTGAACGACTTTAACCGCGAGTTCTCCACCGGCTGCTTGGCTGGCTGCCTTATTGTCATGTAATTAAAGTACTTTCGCTGAACTCAAATTTTCAATTGAGATCAACAAACGGTAAAAAGAAAGCGATTTAAAGGAAAATGAAAACCCGAATTGTATTTAATTTAACATAAAGACATTGTTAACAACCTCACTTTAATTTTTAATTTAATCATTTTTTAATAACTTCAATAGAACTTGTGGTCGGAAAATTATGAAACATGTTTTAAATATACCTAATTAAATCAAACAAAAAAAACGCAATTATTATTATTTTTGAAAAAGGCTTCAGAAATAATAGTTACATTACCAATGATAAATCTGAGTTCAAAGATAATCCAATTATAGACGAATATTTAAGGAATGCAATCGAATAGAGGGTTTTTCCAATATACTTGTAGATACATACAGCTTGATTACTCTAAGATGAGCTCTGAAGATTTTACAGTCGGCGTAGAAGAAAGAAAGAGTACGCATTCGGAGGAAGAAAGATACCTATAATCAACGCTCGACAAATTACGACAAATAAATATACTAGTTTTAAAACAGGGGTGCTTGATGTCTCCTCTCCGGTAGTCGTTAATTTAGTTTATACCTGAATCTCCCGATACTGTTATGTATCCAAAATTATTATACATAGATAACCTTTCAGTAATGAAACGTGTTAATATCGTAGCATTTTGCACACTATATTGTCATATTTTATATTCTTTAAAATATAATAATTATATAAAATATTTCGACCATTTTTAAATTAATAGTCGGGCGATTTAGCATGCGCCCTGACAAGTACTCTCCTTCAGACCAAGCATGCAAATGCATCTCTGTGGCTATCGTCAGCACCTTTTGCCATTGCGCATCTTAAGAACTAGTAATTCTGGAGGCCATCCTAGAGTAATTTTACTGTACCTATATGTACCTGCATTACTTACCTACATTTATAAATACAAACCATTACACTTTACCTCTAGCAAGCAACTTATTCTTGAAAAAGACCTAGCAGGTTGAAACATATGTAGACTTCTAATGAAACTACTTGAAACATCAAAAAGCATTTTTTTGTGTTTAATTTAACCAACCATTTTTTTTTAATTACTTAACTGTATATAAGGGATTAGCAGAACTCTCCGTAATCGATATTTTTTTCAAATAACCTCAACTATCCAGTTTTTTTTTTTTGACAAAAAGAATTTCAGATCAGATGATTTTTTTTCTTAATTTTTTTAACTAGGTACTAGAAATTTGATTTCATTATTAGTACAAATTTTAGTCCCTAAAAGTTACATCAAGAAATAATTTCGCATTTGTATTTTTCAAAAGGGTATTTAATCTTAAAAGTTGACTGAAGCATAAACCATGATAATGTAAGTTTTTAACGATCTTCTCAAAAACGAACAACATCTTCTTGTGCTAATTAATTAAGACTGCTATTTTGCTGAAGTATTCTTTCCTGTTAAGTATTTCAAACGTCGGTTTTTTCCATGAGTTCTTATTAACACCCCACTGGTTTGGCATCCTTACGAAAAGAAACGTGATAAAATATAAATTTTCTTTTAATGAGGTAGCTGTAACGCTCCCAACATACGTAATTAATATAACTGCATAAAATTAATAAATGTTTCCTTTTTATAGCAGCAGGAATCACGTTAACAAGCTTATATTATGTGTATGGACCGAATAAAAGAAACAAATCTGTTAATAAAGATGTAAAATTATGTGTTTGATATGCATATTAAAAAAAGTGAATCCAATCCCTTTTTAAGAAATACTAATAGGTACTTCGTTGTAAAGAAAACGAACCAGTTACAGCATTATAACAATAAATAATAAACTGCAAACTTATATACAATCATTTAAACACTAGGCATTTCTTTTATTATAATCTGGACCGATTTGACTATATTCTCTTTAAATTTCCCTAATAAGGTTTTTATGGATGAGTGATGAGAATTGGAAAGTGGAAAACTAAAGAGGACAATGTTTGTTAGGTCCATTAGTCACACATATTTTAATATTCTTTTTTGAGAATTTGAAGAAAGTAAGTTGGAATGTGTTAATTTTATAAGATGTAATGTTCATCTCCCAAATCAGAACCTACTCGCTTTCATAATCCTGAAAATGAATCTGAAAGAACCTTCCTCTCTATCTTCCTGATTAACACTATAATAATATAGGTAAATACCTAAATAATAATACAATTCTTACCTGAATGAGTTTGTGTAGATACATATGCTTGGTTTGGTTTTTCTTGATTATTTCCCCCTGACCGTTTTTTCCAATTTCTATCAAGAATCCTCAGTGGAACATCGATTGATATGAATATTTGTCTTCCTTTTTATATTTCTGCCAAGGGAGCATAAAAATATTATTTTGAAAAAACACCTTTAGTAACATTTATTTTCATCATCTTTCAATTTTACTTATAAGTTAGTTACCATACTCCTCCGAAAAGGCTTGAACGATTTTTATGAAATTTTATATGCACATTCAATAGGTCTGAGAATCGGGAACTTATCTATTTTTCATACCTCTAACTGATAAGGGTTGTCCACCCATAACTTTTTTATTATTTGGACAAAAACTTTCAGCCTTATTAATAGTCAACGGTTTAGTAGGATGTAAGTAGTCTACTAAGTAGTAGCTACTAAGACGCTACTATCTGCATCGTATTCATAGACGTCAGTTACTACGCTACTAGCTAGTAGAATGGTTTGCGTCGAAACGATTTGACAACGGCGCGAAATTGTGACAAATGACCTACTGAATGTGTAAATATCGGTATTTTTGACGTTTAACGGTTTAACTTTACTTTTAAGTTAACTTATTATTCAATACAGTGCATGGAAGAATTGTTTATGTGTTTTTTCTTTTACTTATTTTTGTAGTAGTGTAGCTGTTATTTACGTTCAACATTCCGATAACAATTAATATCGAAAAACTTATCAATTTAAGAAGTTACAATTACAAGAAATACTTAGAATTGGCTATACATATTTTACACATATATACCTAATGAATAACTACCCCACAATGTACAAACTGCAACATCAACCCCATCCAAATAATGGGATATATCATCAACTGCCCAGGACTAAATACCCAAAGAAGAATACATAACAATCTTTCCTAATCAATAAAGGGCAATTTAAACAACCCAGAGTTGTATAAAAATGCAATGAAGTTCTCGAAAGAAGAAATCAACTTCTAATATTAACAAACTTTATTTTGTCCGGTCTACAAACAGGATTTATTTCTCTCAGTGGGATGTGTTTACTGACAAATAAATAAATAAATTAACTTACTTATATTTTTAACCTGAATAAATGACTAATAAATTCATCAATTTTTCATTTTCGAATCATTATTACCACTATCTTAAGAATAAAATTTTACTTGTTCACGCAATTTACTTTAAAATATACAAACAAGATGTTAATTCAATAAAGTTTGTAATTATTTCAGAAAAAAAAGATTGAATAATTTTTAAAGGATTACTGCCCATTGAAATAAATTAACAAGACATATACCACTTTGATTTTTAATTTTTCAATTCAATTTTATAAATCCTTTCCATTTTCCATCTTATTCTTATGGTATTCTTTTTAATTTTGTATTTTGTACCGATAACTCGCTTCTTAAAAGCCGTAGATTAATTTAAAATCTACCACTCGAGGTTATGTTTATCGTATTTGTACCGCTTAAACATAGACTACCACGCTACTAAATTTCTTAGTAGCTACTAAGCTTAGTAGTCTACCAAATGTCACTATGAATACGATTTTCTTAGTACGCTCTTAGAAGCTTGCTAGTAGTCACTACTAACTGACAATGAATAAGGCTGTTTTATTTTTATTTTTTTATAATTTGGCATTACAAAATATATATAACCCTTAATTTTCATCTTTCTACCAGCAACCCCCAATTTTTAATAGCGATATTAGTACTTTAATAATCTTCAACTCTCAGTGGTCGATAACTGATCATTTATTATCAATCGATTAGTCATCCCCGCCAGGCGTCTACTGATGTCACTACTCACCCAGCAAACAGCACGGAGTGAGAATGAAGCAGATTTTTTTAGAATGTTACAGGGAGTTCAAATATGTTCTAAGAAGTAAAATAATGTTTTATTATAACATTTCAGAATTATTTGGCAATGTTCAAGAATGTTCCAGAATGTTAAAAAAAAGTTAGAGAATGTTTTGAATCATTATAGGATGTTCTGGATAGTTCTAAATTCGCGAATATTCTAGAATGTTCCATCTAACCTGTAATATATTCTTACCCGGGCAACGCCGGGTATTGCTGCTAGTACTCAATAAAATGTAATACGTATGTAAGTTTTTCTATATAAGGAATACAAATTAAAAACAGAAACAGTTCTGAAAACAACATGTAGTACCGATCCTTAACTGTTCAGAATCTTTCTTCCACCCTTGACTCATTAAACCTACTTGTATACTATTTAGACATTTTTCTCTTTTGTTCGATAAACTTTTAATTATATTTGGTTCAAATACAGTTTTGTTTTTATTGGTAAAATTAAATTCAAATTATTAACATTTTTTTTTTGTTTGGAAAAAGGGATACTAAAAAAATCTGGTGGAGGAACTGGGAATCTGGGAATGATATTAATTTATAGATAACAAAGAGACAGTGTAATGTATAAGGGACATTAAAATATTTCTTGAACAACGGCCATTGTTAAATCGACAGAATAATTAAAATTGATTCAGTAATTTAATAAAAAAGGGGAAGACTATATAAATATTAGATACACAATAGTTGAAGATTTTTTAATTAACTTTTTTCCGTATTAAAAAAGGAATCGATGAATTGAATAAATATGAATAATACCTATATAATAAAACATTTTTCTTATTTTATAATAAGTAATAATAATAATAAATAAGTGTGTATTAGGTACTTTTGTAGTAGAACAATTTTTAGGTGCCTATAGGAAAGTGCATATCAACCTTTTAATTCAACAGGTTGTGCATTTCATTTTATTATTTATACATATTAAAACGTATATTTAATCACGTTGAACAGAATTAGAAACACTTATTATGTAAAGTCAAGGGATTGTATTATGTACACATTTACAATATTATTTTATCCAGTGATGATAAAGTTCTAGTAGGTGCTGGGTGACTCTTTATAATGTCGCCCCCTTTTAAATTTGTTATTTCAAGTGTCCCAAAAAAATTAAATGTATGGTTATGTAGGTGCTAAAAAACACTTTTTGATCAGTATACAAGGAAAACCAAAAGTTCATTTTTTTCAATGGATCGCCCTATACAGGAACTTATTTTCCGATTCCTCGTAGGTATTATATGCTTCATTCATATATAGGGTGATCCACTGAAAAAAAACTTTTTGGTTTTTCCTGTATACTGATCATTTTTCAAATTTTTGTTATTAGTAAAAAACAAAGTATCTTTTAGCACCTACATAACCATACTTTTAATTTTTTTGGGACACTTAAAATAACAAAGTTAAAGGGGGCGACATTATAAAGAATCACCCAGTACCTACATTATAAAATCCATTGAATTTGAAACAGTGCCTTTAATTCACCTGAAAATGATTATTGATTTAAAGTTTTTGATAATTATGAGGTTCACTCATAATTTTCTGCAATATCTTTTAAATGTAACGGAGGACCAGAAATAAAAACTTCACAGTAGCATGGTATCTTTCAAGATTTATATTTACTTGTTGTATGGTTAAAAATTTTAAATAAGTAAGTAAAAGTACTTGTAGGACAATTATAAAAGTATACCAAAACAGGAAGTATAGAGACGACAAGACATATCTACAAACACATACCTATTCCATTTAGGTAGTATACGTAGGTACCTAGAAATGACATAGCTATTTAGAAGTCTTTACAAAAGGTACTTTGAACCTAACACTAATGACATAAGAGTCAAACAAGTGTTATGCAAATTTACAGACATACCAACAACAACGGTTAAATATGGGACCTTCAAAACTAGTCATTCTTTTTTTTTTTTTCGTAAATTCACTCTATTATTCGCAAAGTAAATATTTGGATAACTGTAATTCGAGGCGTCTATTGTAACGTCGAATGGGTAACATGTTATGCGATAATAAATAACCGTTTTGGGTTTAATGACATGTAAGTATGAATTTGAAATTAAAACATAATGTGGTTTTATATTATATGCAAAACGCTGAGACTTTTTGAAAAAGCGAAAAGATAGTTTCGATTTCAAAAAAAGTGTTCTGGGTTTCGCACTTCCCAAACATTTTTAATGATAATTTTATTAATGCAAAAAGGGATAACTGAGATGGAACGTTAGTGTTTTTTAATGTAGTAGGTACACAATAGAAAGCATAATTGTTTTTATGGGATTGGAAAGAATATATCAATAAATGACAGAAATACTCCAGGCTATTGTTAAAAGGAAGACAAAAATTGTGGATAAATAGTACCTACTAAAAGAGGCATTTAAAGGGGGAAAATTAAAAAGTCTAAATGAAGGAAATATGAGAAAGGAAATGGACAGAAAAATGATGTCAACAATACATAAAAAATAGAAATGATGAAGACAGATAAAGGACATTAAGAGTCAAAAATGGAGGAGTAAATATAGGGTAAGATGTAAAGATTTAAATAGGGTAATGATTTAAGATATGCTAGTGGCTACGGGTTGAAGACAATGCTTTAGGATTCGTGGCAAAAAGATCTAATGGTAAAATATCCTAGGGGAAAAGAAGGAAGTGATGCGATAGGGTGGTTTTGTAGTATTATGTAACGAATCTAGAGTGTAAGTATTGAATGAAAGAAGTCACAAAAAAGGTGCAAAATAGATATGTGAAAGAGTGAGTATTGAGGGGATGTATGGAGTGAAAGGAATGGAAGAATAAGGAGGTAGGTACGATGGACGATAGTGGCTATGGACATGGCCTATTGCGGGAAATTTGCAATGTAAGGGGGGATAAATGGGATGTAATAGAAAAACTTTTTACGTTTTGGGTTTGTCAGTTGCAATATTGTTTCTTACTTATTTTTGTAAATAAAAATTGCGAAAATAACATTGTAAAATGAAACATTTCGTTGAAGTTTTTCTAAACTAAAAGAATTTGTTGATATATCTAGTTATTTTCAAAGAGCATTTAAAAGTTTTTAATTAAATATAATGTTTATTGTTCCCCTGATGAATTTAAAGTTATAAACATTTAAGTGAACGTTTCTATATTATTTAATAATACACGAGGGCGAAAACAACCTTCTTCCTGGTTAGCAATAATGAAATTAAAGTAAAAGATTTGATTAAATTTATAACCACAAATAATTTAACCAGTTACTTGAAAATATCATAAAACAATTACCTTCAAAAATCACAATTAAATACAGAAATACACAGTGTAAAAGTATAGTGTTAATTAGTTAGTTCGTTAACAAAAATATGGAACATAATTGGACAATATTTAGAGAATTAATCAGTAATTAAATTTATTTTTAAAGAAACTACTGAGCTATAAAGTGCAGAGTTCTAATTCTATATAATTCTTTGAAAATTATCCTTAGTAGTAGGTACGTACCACTGGCACTACGTTTCTAACCCTTCAAATTTCTTTTAATGGTGTATTGAATAATAAAATAATAAGGTGAAGTTCTTCTGTTTGTAAATTTATACGTAGACATGAGGAATATCCTGATGATCATAAATTAATTAGAAATAAATAATAAAAACATTTTGTTTAAAATCGTAATTACGATTGTGTTGTTTGACTTTAAAATTTTGAAGTGCAAACGATGGAAGGACAAGGTAAAGGTTATATCTTATACCATTTTTTAATTTTATAAAGTACCTACCTACCTACACGGTATACGTAAAAACAATTCTATTATTCCAATATTATATTTTATTTACTCACCTTTTCACATGTTATCCAATATAATCCTTAGGATGATAAATAAATAAATCCATTTCATATGTATAGAACTCGGTTATAATAACTAATATAACACTAGCACATCAGATGTTTAAGGACACCAAATCCAAAATGGACTTGCTTACGTTAAATATGTAATTATTTTACATTAAATATGATAAAAATTACAATAATTGTTGTTGAGAACTGAATCAAAACGTTCCGAATACTACGCAAATAACAACTAAACTGAGGCCTCACCCAGCCATACACAAACTTATGCTTTAACCTCGATTTATCTTTTTTTGCTCACAGTTTTATCAATTTGTAGACACGAACATTAACAAGGTGATTTAAAAGTCGCAAGACATTTACGTGTTTATTATTTTTAAAACAGAGATGGACTTAATAAACGATTAGCACAACGAACAGGGTTGTATTTAAAAAAAAATTTGGTTATTTTAATAAATTTATTATGCACTGCATGCACTAAAAAACAATATATTGAAAGAGTAAATAATTTTTTTTAACAGACACAAACTGAATATAAATAGTAGATAAATGTTTACGAAAACATAAATAAAAATAAATTATTGTAAATTTTAAAAATAACGATTAAAAATTGACAAAATAAGAATTTTTTTATTTATTAAAATAACTAATTTTATATTTGGACTTCATTAGTTAGAGATATATTAGAAGCAGAAATAGGAGTAAAAAGGAGAAGCTGAACGATTGTCCCAGGATTTTTATTCATGAAGCAAAAGAAGATCTATGGTACCTATCTACTACATTCAATTTAAAGTACAAATTAAAGAAATCACTTACCTATATTTTTTTTAGAAGTATCGATATAAGTTTTTGAAGACCCCAGTTGAAAGAAAATCATGTTGAAATCGTTTAAGTAGAAGAATTTATTTTTGAAATAGTATTTTTACACTTACTGTAATAAATATGATACAATAAATTCACTCGAAAAAGTGTTTGCCTTAAGTTTATGTAAATAATGTAGATTGCTGAAAGCTTAAGTAAAATTCTGCAATTATTATTTCATTTTTTCTAACTAAAGTACCAAACTGGATTGTATGTAATACGATTAATAATGAAATGCATTTGAATGGGTGTGAGTACAACACATAATAACATGTATGTATTACATTTATACGGTGATATAACAGTAGGTATAAAAGTCTACAAGCTAGAAATATGCTCTAAACTTACAGTAAATGTAATGGTAAATACACACGGTGCGCATTATGTATCATGCTTCATCACAGATGAAAATAAAAAAATCCTATCTATATTAATGTACCTATAAGTATGCTTAATTTTCGTAATATATGGCATTAACACATTGTTAATACGAAATCAAACATAAAATTTCTTATGGCATTACCTGTGTGTGGTATTTATTATATAGAAGGAAAAATTTTTTGCTTTTAGGTAATTCTGCTGTTAGCGAAACGAATAACAAAATACAATTCATGTGACCCCATTAAGAGATATTTCAAAATATCATGCATGAGCTGTAGAATGCGCATGAACAGCGAACAACTCGAAGCTCATAATCATAAGATTCTGAAATATCCACACATTTTTAAATATTTGTGTGATACAAAGTTGTAAAAAAATAAGAAATTTCGATTTTAAAGGCACGTTTTTTGAAAACTAATTACAAAGTTAAACGTTCTACGAGCGAAGAATTGGAGCCAATTCAGGGTGAAAATTTAAAACCAACAGGTCAATATTTCACCCTAAATTGTAGTCTCTATTAAGGTAATGTTATGTAATTATCAAGTATACCTTACCTTGATGAAGCTCAAAATTTCAGGGATTAGCATTGAAACGATAAAAGCATTCCCCCCTGAATTTGCTTTGATTCTTCACTCATTATCGAAATATGGAAAAGGTAACAATACTGTTAAATGTTCAAGTAAATAAAGGAAATCCCAGCATTCCATTTTTTTACAGTAACATTAATGTCAAAAAAGTGCTTTGGTGCATATGCAAAAGTCAATGTTCTAGGGAAAGATACCAATAGGATTTTCGTCCCTATTTATTCGGGTGGATTATAATAATTGTTGTTCATGATATCTGCCTTTATTTATTTTCGAAAATTAATCAAGTGATTAAATAGTTAGTAGGTATATTAATTAATTTTCGTAGTTTAAACGTGAAGTCATGAATGATTCACTGACTCATCACCGCCCAGACTAAACCCTAGAAAGCTTCAATTTTGCACAGAGGTTTTATTTTTTATGTATATGAGGAATAAAAAAAGATATTTTGAAATTCAACCCCTAAGGGGCTAAAATGGAGTTACTACCTGTTTCTTCTACGTTTATCAACCGGTTTTTAATTTTTTTGTTTAATATTTTTAATAAAGAAAATGGGAAAAATCTTTATTTATACATAAATAGGTAAAGACAAAACCGATTTTGTTTTTGGCGAATTTCGACGATAACACTAATTTTGTTACTGCATCCACAAATCCAATCATTCCTCCAATTTTCCCTATTATATTTGCCGTTTATGCTTTTCCACGATTACCATCTGCTCTCTAAATATTTTTTTTTTTTATATCAATTTTTTATTCATATGGATACTTTAAAATTTTCTTCGCATACATCATCACACTAATATTATAAAGGCGAAAGTTTGTGAGTGTGTATGTTTGTTACTTCTTCACGTCTAAACGGCTGGAGCGATTTTAATAAAATTTGGTATGACGTTAGCTGACACCCTGGATTAACACATACGCTACGTTTTACTGCGGGAAAATATCTTATTCCCATGGGAAAATCGATGAAAATGAATTCGCGGATAATGTATGGGAAACTTTGTACATAACTTTTTAAAACCGGGTAACACCGCGGAGCACAGCTAGTATTTTTATAAATTAAACTCTGCTACTATCAGAATCTACGAACACTTTCATTTACTCGACTCAATTCGAGGTTTTATGCTTGCAAATGGGGATGTAGGAAGGGGCACTGAACTGCACAGAACAGCTTCGTGTGAATCAGTTTCTATTATGGAGGATAATTCTGAATTTGAATTTAAAATTTAGTGATTAAATAAAAAATTATTATAGTATTTAAATACTAAAAAAGGAAGAAAGGCGGATTTTAAGGCTTAAAAAATATTCCTATCAAATTCCTAGAAAGAAAATATATTAGGTTTAGTAAAATGTCACTTAAATAAAATAGGTAAAAACGAGAATTCTTAAGGTTCAAAAAATGTTTCTGTAATAATAATTTACAGACAACCCTCAGCACAAAATATAATTTTGTATGATTTACCAACATATCGTTTGATTTTTTCTGAATTTAATTGTGATTTTAATATTTTAAGATATTATTTGTCAGTTTAGCATTTTTTTAAATTCCCTGCGTAGGTAGGTACTTGTTTAATCTTCATCCCCATTTCGTACCATGGTTTCGCTTCACATCACTAACATACCTACTTAAATACATACGTATAATACGTACCTATATGGCATCGAATGAAAACGATTGCAAGGAGGATCGGGGTCGGTATATAAAAAGGTAAAATGCCATTAAATCGATAATTGTTCATTGTTTCTTCTCTTCCTTAATGTGCCCTACCCTACCATCGACTGACACTCTACAGTTACATGGCTAATAATAATAATAATAACAATAATAATCCATCCCACAAAGCTTAGCCCCTTTTTTTGTAAAAGTACAATACCCGACACGACAGACCGTTGTTGTTGTTGTTGCATTTACACACATACACTCATACCCTGTCTACAAATTATTATTAACTATTTGAGCGTACGATACACATATGCATAATAAGTACGTATATGGCGAGGGGCATTACGTACATACATACATACATAATAAATAAGCACGATTACCATTCAAAACGAAGAAGAACACACTCGTTAATGTATGCGGCTTTTATCGTATCGCTTGTTGCAGTCAAAGACCTCCGTTTCCTTTGGAAATGCGGCCCCACAAAAAATTCCTTGTTTCCGGGCTCTTGTATGTCCAAAAGAACCACGCTTACCTACACATAATATGCACCAGTAGATAAGCGATATTTTTTACAAAGTGAATCAACACACACACTCAAATTTTTCCAAATTAACACAAACATGTCAAATATTAGTCAATTTGATGAGGCGAAATAAATAAAGCGTTAAAATTTGAATTAATGGATGCCTCACGTGAGATGTAAATAATTTTAATTTTAACAGAGTAAATAAATAAATGAAGAAGCAAAGCCTGGTAAAATTTTGCCAAATTTACACCCCATTTGATCATCACATAAATCAATAAAAAGTTAAAAATTTACCAGAGATTCTTACCCCTAAAAAGTTGGTATAAAAACAACAACAATCTTACAAATGGTTCAATAAGGTATGAACCACCCTGGAGTTACGCTTCATTAAAATCCCATTACATATCCCTTTCAAAGTTACGATGCCTCAGGTAAGTAAATGTTTCAAACGTAATTATGTATAACACGCTCATTCTTTTTAGTAAACTTGAGGAAATACGATTAAAACTAGTATAAAAACCCCATTATTTTTATTCAAGATAAAAACATCTTTTATTATCCCTTAGAAGTTGTAATTTTCTTCGTTTCGCTAACAGTTAGTTCTTTTCAAATTTTCTTCGTTGTTTTTAGTCATTTTTTTAGTATCAATTTATTTTCCGGTTTCTATTAGAATAAAAAGCGAAGGTTTTAAGGCAATATTTCTTTACGTTATTCTGCATTATAAAAATTCTCAAAATCGTTAAATACGAATAAAAAAGATGAAAATGCAAATGCCAATTTGTTATCGTATCTTAAGACGTATCAACAAGAGATCATAAACCTATAAGATAAGAAGATATCACTTAAATATAAAAATTACAAAACTTAATACGAATCATCACAATCTTGTAAAAAGTATAAAAGTCTAACCGATTCCTACGGAACTAAAAGAAAAATCACATGTATGTATTAGCGCAAGCATTACACGACCGAATCTCAGCTGTCCGTGTGTGCAGGAGGTGACTACGTAAATATTTATTATTATACCTATATATTTTTTTACGAACATTTATACGCATAATATGTTGTACATATATATGTACTATTAAAATATATATAAATTCATAATTATTAATTTTTTTATAAGTATAACATGCCGCGCCGCTGGCTATGGCCACTCACTGAGCATTTCGAATGCTTTTTATGAATAATTGCCGCAGGAGAATGATCAAACTTTTTGGTTTTCTCGATTATAGTGATCTCGGGATGTTCTCTAATTTCCCATACTAAATTCGTTAAGCTTCGAGGTCTGGACAATTTCCTGGACCTTTTCTCCGGTTGTTTTACACCACCTCCGGAGTCGCCGGAAGTGCGTCCTCCGGAATGGCTAGAATCCAATGTTCCATCCAATTCCATGGCTTGTTGAAGATTGGTAAGCGATTTGTATCGAATATTAAATAAAGGCGAACCGGACTTAGATAACGGACTGGGAGGAGTTTCTTTTATAGGCGACGAACTTTTTTGTCTTAGCAAACGACTTCGCTGGGAATTTCCGTTTTTGATATAGAGTTTCGGAAGTCCAGGAGGCGTTTTTTCGGCGTGTACGTAAACTTTTTTCGGTTCCTCACGGATCGTTGAAGGGGTTTTGCGATTACGTTTTTCGGCTTGTAATTTTTTAGTGGGAATCGTTTCAATGGGTGGTGGCTCTGGTTTCGTAGGTTCAGGAAATGCGGGCGCAGTGGTATGGTGGATAGTTGGAGACGGTTCCGAAAATGTCGATCGTATGTTTTTGGGCAACGGCGCGAAACCACGCACGTAGTCGTAAATCTGATCGATTTCGTCATAGTCGGGCAATGGAATTCTGTTTTCGACTTTGCGATGATGAGACGATTTCGTTCGATGGTTCGCCGAATCGGAAGAGGCGCTTCTCCGCAACAAATAACCGTTTTTGGTAGCGTGATGTTTTTTCGGATCGCCTATTTTCCCGTCCAACACCTGTATCCTATCGACCACGTCGCCCATCAGTTTTGTGCATTTTTCGACCAGCCTGACGAATTCGGACATGTTTCGTAAATGGTCGTCGTTACGGGTTCTTAACAATTTAAGAGGTGCAGCTAATGGTAGGGCCGTCACAGTGTTCGCTTCCTTTTGTAAAGGTAATGCGAATACGTGCTCCTCCTCGAACGTCGACAATAATCTTAATTCTGGCACAAAATGACTGGAACTTTTCAATCCTCTAGGCGCGGTACCGTGAACTAATCTAACAGTCAATGGAAGACGCTTACTTAACAGTGTCTTTGCGGTATGTACGCCGCTTATGTTGTCTTCGCGAGCGAGGGCTGAGAATTTCCCTCGCTGCTCGAAGCCCAATAGGATAGTATCACCTTTAGAATCGAGGCACTTCAAATATCGGCCCTTCGAACCGGTCAGGCTTACCTCGCCCGATGGGACTAGTATTTCTCCCGGTGGTAACGTTCTAGCACCTTCTGGTGTTACAGTACCATCAACGTCTACTTTCGCCTGTACACCGCGTATCGTTTCGCGCACTAAACAACCTTCTTCCGGTCTACGACGCACTAATTCCGCAACACTTTCGATACAGCGCACCGACCTACCTTCCTCGCTCAATATTTCGAAAAATCCCGCGTACGTGTCCGGAATGGCCAGTCGCGGACCTATATAAACTATTTTGCGGCCTTCTTTGAATTTCACAGCCTGAGCCACGATCTTTTGTCTTTTACCGGCCGACACGAGAAGTGCGGTCGATTGTAGGCCCGGACTGGGCAATGTCGGTACACCCAGACTACCATACTGGCCTTTTATTATTTTCACTACCGCTGGTAACCGATGTTTCGATACAAACTCGTGCAAGTAGCTCCCTTCGTCTGCCCATCGTGCGGCTGCTACTGTTATTTGGGCATCTGTAGCGGCCATCGTTGCTCAACTATACTTCATATCTGAAACAATAGAGACACATGTGATAATCTCAAATAAAACAGAGAAAAAAGAACAATTATGAATTATTTTTATTGATCGTGAAGGGCACAGAAATGTAATTGTGGTCGGTCATATATGAATGTCTTAAGGGTTTCCCCTAAACAAGAGATTTGGATATCGACAAGCAACTTATATCTTGGCTTGTAAATTAAGATTGAGAAATGAATGCTTCTTGTCTTATACGATTTTTTGATCATAATATTTTGTCTTGATTCTAGAGTCAAGACAAAAATTCTTGAATTATTTTCAAGAGTCTCGTGTTTCGTTGTTCTTATGCATTTTAAGTCTGATTGCACATTTGTGTTTCAGACATTTTTGACGTAGGGGTACTTCTATACCAGGGATGGCGAACCATTGGCACGTTTGAAAATTTTGATGGCACGCACAAAAACAAAATTTCTTTAAAGTTATCTTTTTTAATAGAAATGAATTAAAAATTATACACTTAATTTATAGTTTATGATATAAATTTGTAGTACTGAATACCTGTCTTAGTATGTTAACTAGAACCGTCAAATTATACATTTTATTATTAAAATATCGCATGAATTCTTTCGAAGTATATACAGATGCGCATTAGATAAAAATTTTTGCGTATCCAGTTTCACCTTCTTAAGGTATTTGAATGTTGTTGCTGTCGCAGCGGTCGAATCAAAATTTATTTTATATCCTGATACAATACCATTTGAAAAATTAAATTTAAAAGTCCTTGAGTGGTTAAATTTTAATGAATTAGAAATGGAATTAGTTGAATTTCAGTCAAGTACCATATAGAACCAAAAATTTGTTGATTTAAGAAATGATTTAGATATTATTGAAAGTAATCGATTATTGGATAAAATAAATAAAATTGCAGAAGATGAAATTCTAACTATACATGGAATTCAGTTCCTGACACGTTTAATTGTTTAAAACTTTAAAAATATTAGCAAATGCAATTTTATCAATATTTTCATCGACGTGGGCATGTGAATCTCTATTTTCAGAATTAAATTTTATAAAAAATAAATATAGGAATAGTATGACGGATGAGTCAAGCTCTGCATGCGTACTGTTGAAATTAACTAAATATGAACCAGATATTAAATCTTTATCATCTTGTGTACAGCAACAAAAATCACATTAAAAACAATTTTTTTTAACGTGAATTTTGTTTCTAGCATATTGTTTTTTGTAAAGCATTGATTAATAAAAAATTGTTTAAAGATGAATTGCTTTTGTTTGTGTGGTTAATTCTACTTACGTATAGTTTCACCACGCTATCATTTCTAATGAAATTTCATTGTGGCACGTTACCTATTTAAAAAAAGGGAATTTTTATGACTTTGTGGCACGGACATCAAAAAAGGTTCGCCATCCCTGTTCTATACCAAGCGGGATTTTATCTTAGGGTGCGCAGAAAATGGCCGGTCTCTCGCCTAAGGTTCACCAAGACAAGAGTCTTGATCTAGATAAGCTGTTCTTGCCTCGGATTGAAAGTCAAAATGATGAAATTATTACTTCTTGGCTTGCATGATTTCTGGCTCGTCATATCCTGTCTTGATTCAAGAGTCAAGACTAGATTTAAATTAAGAGTCGTTGCCCATTAGATTTTAAAATATCTCTAAAGCATTACCAAAAATCATTTCTTTCCTGATTGGTTATTTCTGATGCTATATCGTGACGGACTTTAAGATCACTGATCTTAAGCAAACCGAGTGGCCTTCAAATTAATGATGTTTACTGATCTAGGATTCTAGTATCGTTTTATTTTTTAATGTGTAAATTAGTGTTGAGACACTTCAAATAAGCTTGTAAAATTTATGATTAAATGCAACCAAATTCGTCAGCTCTTGATCAGATGTTAATAACAAGGAAGTTCTTGAAGAAGAAGGGAATTGTGAAAGAGTCAAATTTTGATCACCTTACAACCTTCAGTTCACTTCATCAGTCCCTGAAGAAGGTAACCTTGTTACCGAAAGGTACTTTTGGCGTTGGGGTTTGAGCTATTTTGTTCACCCGACAATGAATGAAGTGAATTTAATTGTCACTATCGCCACCCTGTTATGTTTTCTTTTTCTTTCTTACTTTTCTTAGAAAGTCAATGAACACATGAATGCCTAACAATTAGGCAAGTTTACTGTGCTCGATAGAATTGCAAAAAAGATCAGAATATTTTAATAATAATCAATTTAAATCATGAATAAATTAACAATAAAAAACAATTAATATTGTTTCGCGTTGACAGTATATACTGGGGACAATAAATATAAGTGAAGTGCTTGGGATATCTTAATCCGATTGATTGCCTAAACATATTGATACAAGTTTCGATAATGTTGTCGTTCAATAGCACGTTTTCAACTAATTAATTCCCAATCCGTGCTTCGTATTCGTATGACTTTTGACGATGGAATTTGTGTACCAACCTTCCTACCTACAAGTTTGCAATTGTTTGTAAGTATACCTTCATCAGAAATATTCGACATGACGCACCGTATTTGACTCCTTGCGCGGCTTCTTTGAGTTGGTACACTTACTCTTACCAATTTGGCTTTTTTCCTGTTTTTATGTTCAAATAACTCGCATATTTGACACTGTTCGAAAATAGCGGCTGACAAGAAAAATGTAGTAAACGGGAACTTTTTATGTAGGAAGCTTTTGTTTAGACTTGCCTTTGTATTTTTAATGATAGATGATGATAGAATGTAGATACAAGCAATTTGTTGTCCTCATGGAAGCACTTTTGTACAGAATAAAAATGATCCTGCTAGAAGGACTCAAACCCATTGATGTCATTCAGTTAGAAGGAGAAGGGCGTCCTGCCAGCCTCATATTGTTATTGGAAATTTGTCTTCTTATAATTAAACAATAACTTGAAGCCAGGGTCGAATTATTTATTTTTTTTAGTAATCCTCGACATCTTGACAAGCTTTTAATACATACAGTGATAACACACAAAAAATAATTTGAAATATCTAGACATATGAAATCCAATAAAGTTGGTTGAAAATAGTGAAATAAATTCCACATTTTTAAACGGGAAATTCGTTAGTTGCGTCATTTCAAAATAGGTGGTGAGTCCAGCAAAATCTCATTTCTATTAGTGGTACCTAAAACGTCATTGAAAATCTCGCGACTTTTATTCAAAGAAATGTGAAAAGTTCCTTTCCTCTTTTAATTAAAAACTTATTATAGATAAAATTAATCTCACGTGAGAGAGATGGTCCCACATTTTGTAACATCTTACTAAAGAATAAAGTGGGGTAGATACAAATTGAAAGATAAAACCTCACAGTCTGTGAACATTATCTAAGGCTTATGTATAATTAATGATATATTGCAGATAGAATCAGTTTAGTTATTGGACCTACTATTGGAAAAAAATTTGATGTAACTTATACAGAACAGAAATAATCCTGCCAAAAGGATTCAAACCCATTAATGTATGTCACCTCTTCTCGAACTTTTCAATAAATAGGTATCTACTTAATTGATTTACTCGTGTAATAAGAAATTAATTGAAGGCAGAGTCAAATTAGTTTTTCTTACTATTCGTCGAGGTATCCGGAAAATTTTAATATAACAGAGTAATAGCACAAGAAATACATAATTTGAAAAATATGGAAATATGAAATCCGATAAGTTTTGTTGAAATATTGAAATCAATTCCATACCTTTCAAGGACACATCAATTAATTATTCGAAATTAAAATGGAGGGCGAGGAGTCCAGGAAAACCTTACCTAATTTTATTTAATAGCAGGAGATTATTAAATAACTCCCGATTACTTTTTCTTTTACATAACTGATATAAGGAGGTTCCAAACCTCATTAAAGAACTAGGATGGGTCGAAATTAAAAGTAATGAACGTCTCCTAAATTTTTTCATTAGTATGTTATGGAGTTTCTTGTTTGACCTCAAGTTGGTATCTCCAGCAAGCAAACATAAAAATTTCCATTTAAGTATCTGAATTTATTAAGTACCTATTAATACTAAAAATAACCAACAACTGGTGACTGATATAAAGATTGTTGTTTTAAAAATAGACCAGAATTGATTTTCTCTAAAAATATTAATGACAGGTTCCTCCTTGAATACTTCAACTTAACTACATACTTATTCAAATATGATTTCTGGGCCTTTACCTTCATCATTACTGCAAGTTTAATTCTCTCTCTTTAATTCGAGTGTATCTAACTAAAATAACCCGATAAAAAAAGTAATTTGTTTATTTGATACAACTATAAATATTTATCAGCCATTTCAGTTTTTCATATTAAACAATAATTGAGAAACAATTAATGTTGTTAACAAGCCAATTAAGAACAATTTATATCATTTTATCATTCATTATAAAATAAAATTGACTTTTTGTTCGCTTTAATGGAATTCAGGAATTTATTGTTTGTTTCCTGTTCCATTCAAAATAATTCGATTAAGGTTATTCATTCCTCGTCTTTTGGAATTTACTGTATCATTTATGGTATTTGGGTCCTACTGAAACACAACAACACAAGGGTCTTTCCAGGTAACGGGTTTGTTTATCCATTGTTTAGCACTCTTCTAACCGCAATTAACACTAAAAAACCGCTTACTGAGTTTTAGGAAGACTAGAATGTTTGGCTGTTCAGTTTTGTTATGTTATTTACCTAGAATATGAATTACCCGTTAAGCACTTCTTTATTACCGATTTGACACAGACGTAGAGACATTTCCCTTTCTTTGGCGGTTTTTCCCAAACCACAAAAATCTTTTCTTGTACTGCAGTACAGCATCTAACGACAAATAATGTCTTGTTCCTCTGGCTGAGAAAAGAAGAACAAATACGTCCCTTTCATAGTAAATGAGTGTCTCTTTTGAGATTTTCTTGGCGTACGTGGGGAATTTCTCACGAATTGGCAACAGTGATTGCAACCAGCGGCTGTAGTTGTGGTGTTGGTGGCGGTGGCGGTCGCGTGAACTCTACGAAGTCAAGGCCACGATTTCACCGTCGCTCAGCATCAGCAGCAGCAGCAGGAGTCGCCGGCACGCCACGACAGTTGAACGGTGGACCTTGCTCATTGCTGGCCAGCAGAAGTGTGACCAGCTCAAGGTCGAGCTGGAATACGAGCGAACAACATTGCCAAACCTCCATGGGTTTTTGTGCTAAATTTTCCGGAAAAACTCGGCAGAAATTCATATCAAAAACAACTCTCGTATACAAAGGAGAAAGGAACGCATAAAAAGAAAGATATTGAAACTATTTATAGAAAATGACATTCTACAAAGGTTAATGGCATTCGTAAACGATTAAAAAAATAATTCACGTACAATTAGCTAGTAAGTTGAACTGATATTGTATCACTCTAATGGTGTTCCATAAATAAAAGTTCATTATTATCTCACTACATTTGATAGTTAAATACGCACGTAAAATGTCCCTCTTTAAATCGAAAGAAGTGAAGGAACAGAGCATTGCCCAAAAATTCTACGTACCCTACGTATAAGAGATTTACGATCTTTTCTCAGTTGGTGTTGTCGTGGAAATTCAGCAGTAGATTGGCAACACTGCCGATGGTTAAAGTGTAAGTTAGTGAGAAAGAGAAAGAGAAAGAAAAGGAGATAAGCAGGCCCAGGAGGCGAGGAGTCGAGCCGTGGCCGTGGTCGTCGATCTGGCCCCACCGACCGGGACTTCTTCGTCCGTATTTAACCATTACTAATGAGCCTCTTTTGCCCATAGGCGGAGCACGCGAGGTACCTTTATTTATGAATCTACAAGGTGTCTCATTCCACGCTCCCCAACTAGGTCTAACTCGCCAACTTATAAGGCTAAATATGTGTCTATTGTAGATCGCGATACTATTGTATTGTGGAAATGTAGCAACCACTTACTAACTACCAACTTCTGCCTACCTACCTACACCTACCTATAACAGGACTGATTATTAAATATCACAATTCAAAGATTCCATTTGACGGTACTGTTTTCAAAGGCGGTAATAAGGATTGGCAAAGAACAGCATTTTTTTTCATCATATTTGGGAAGTCTATTATGTTATTGATGTTCCAGGAAGCTGATATTATTTACTCTCTCTCATTTACAGAAAATATGCGATACTTCCACAGTTGCAGAAGACAGCTGCAACAGGTATGGATCTGTTTAAAGCCAGCAAAAGTGGCTAGGTAGCCAAAAACGTCAGCAGGATTACCAAATACTGCATTTGGTATAAGCGTAGCGACATTTTCACTACATTAGGGGATGCTTTTATGCTTTTAGTATTCCAGGAAGTGTAGATTTTGATGTTATTCTTCATTTCTAAAAAACAGTTTTAATAAGTTTCCCAAATATGTAGAAATGCTGAAGTACGCAGAAATCGAAAATTTTCATTCGGTATTTGTTTCAAAAGTGTCTAAGCAGCCAAAAGTCAACATTTGGAATTAAAAGAATTTTTATTACATTAGGGAATAATTTTATGTTTTTGGTTTCCAGAAAGTGTAGATACAGATGCTATACCCAATTTCTTCATTTCTAAAAGGTTTTGATAAACTTCCAAAAATAAAAATGCTGAAAGATGCAGAACTTCTGCAGTTGCAGATGTAAGAAGATGGATGTGCCTCAAGTACTTCACTCAAAGTTTTCATTATTTGATATTGGTTTCAAAAGTGGGGTAAGTATCTAAAGATTAGCAGGTCAGGGCCGGATCTACCATATGGCTTTTTGGGCTTCAGCCCAGGGTCCCCCAGTTAAGTCAAGTCAAAGTCAAAAATAGACGATAATGCGAAAGAATCCATAATATATGTAAATCTAAATATATATATATATATAAGATGCTTATGTTCGTACGTAAAGACAGGGTTTTCTCTATCTCTACCCACTCCAATCAACTTCCTGTTGGGGTGGTAAATACCCCTTGGTCTCCAGGTGGGAGTAAGGGTCGCGGTGAGTGGAAGTGGATGGTTGTAGGTGGCAGAAAGGTGAAAAGAAATATTTCTGTCCTTTTTTAAGTCATAAGGACTTCCGGAAAGATCTCAAAATTTATGAAATGATCTAAAAAATTCTAAAATGAGCGCAAACTGTTATTATAGACTTGGAATGTTCGAGAATGTTCTAAAAATTTCTTGAATGATCTAGAAAGTTTCAAAAAGTGTACATCTACATTTCAAAGTGATGTAGGTACATATAAATACTCTAGAGTGTTCTGGTACTAGGAATTTCGATGTTCGATGATATATAAATCAACATTCAGTGACTTTTCGTCAGTTAAATTGTGTTGCAGTCGAGTGAAGATCAATTGGAAAACAAGAGCGAACAGTGACCAAAAAAATTTAAGTGATTTTGACAAATGAAAAAGAACAGACTATTTGAACGTTCTAGAGTGTTCTAATACTAGAAATTTCGATGTCTGATGGTATATAAACCAAAATTCAGTGACTATGTAAATAAAACATAAATTTTCCATTTACTAAGCTGTTTCTTAAAATCATTTCAATTCGTTAGTTAGTTCACTCTATCAGATATACTCTATATACACCGTACGTTTAATGGCCGAATAAGTCTCTCAATATCTACGTTATCTATGATATAAATGTATAATATCTACGTTAAAAAATAGATCCTTACATATTTTTTATACAATTAAACATGTGATGTATTTTAACCCGAGCAACGCCGGGTTTCACTGCTAGTTATAATATAAATCAAATATTTTACTGTCTCTTTTTTTTTCTATACTTTGAGTAATTAAGTAGTATTAGCCCAGGGCTCCCTAAACTCACGGTCCGGCCCTGAGCAGGGTTGCAAAATACTGCATTTGGCATAACGCTAGACACTGAATGTTATCTTCAATCTCTTCATTTCCAAAAAGTTTTGAAACATTCCCAAAGAAATATGCATGTAGAAGGATGCAAAACTTTAAAGTTGTAGATGCAAGCAGAAGTACTGTAATCGGTGGTGTTAGTTTCAAATGTGGCTGAGTACCCAATGGTCAACAAGATTGCCAAATATTACATTTGTCATAACGGACTTTTTTACCACTAGAGGATGGCTTCCACGTTTTTGGTGTTTCAAAAAGTTTGATTATTGATATTATCCCAAATCTCTTTATTTGTAGAAAATTTTGATAAGGTTCCTATACAAAAATGAAGTGTGCAGAACATCCGCAGTTACAGAGCGGAGATCACTTTATCACTAGCAATAACCACGTACATAATTCCATTCGAATTCTGTTAAAACTTACAAAACCCAAAGGTGAGGATATTAATTACAGTCTGTTCGCAGTTCCACTTTGCAATACATAGTACGATAGGTATGCGTATGCGCAGCGACTCGTTGTTAGTCATTACAGCGGGAAGAAGCAGTAGATAATGCATTAGAGCAAGTTACATGTGTTATTATTCCATTGGAAACAAACTTCTAGTCTTATATTATTAGATAATATAAGTGGCAGTCGTACATAACCTCGACGCTAGTATTCCCAGACACACGTACACATACGTACTAAGGCGCACACTTATATGAAGGTATATTAAAATGTACTCACATGTGCATATTATTTACAATGTAGGTTGCAAGCAACAGGTTGAGACATTCTAGTTGTTATCATTGGTTAGCACCTGTGGTTCTTAATGACAAGTCGACCATAGAACATGTCTTTAACTACCTCTTTGCCATTTCATAGCATAATTAAAATGTATTCGGCGGGAGTCTAGTGTATTTATTTATGGTACTATATGGTTTGGTGTAATTATTTTTTACTGTATCCCATAAGATGCGTAAGTCGGATCTTCTTGATGCTATGCAAACGTTCAAGGGTGTTGGTGGGTGTCGGTCTTTCCTCTTACAAATAACATAAAATCGAGAATGGAACAAGCTTCCAGATAAAAATTAATGTATTATTCAATTTATCAACTGGATAACATGGTTTCAAAAATTATCGATTCTAATGAAACCGGGACCAATGCGCTTTCTATCATTACATACAGGGTTTTTCAAGTTGATGGGCTATTAGAAGTATATGAATTAGTAGAAGGAATTAAATTCTAAAACTCGGGCTCATTTGATTATTGTTTATGCCGCTTCTTTTAAAAATATTTTCAAGTTCGATTTACATCCGGTTTTACCGGAAGTCGGTACCAACTTTGTTATTTTAAATGGAATGGTATATTTTTTACGCTGAATTCTAATAAAACGTGTAATTCTAAGATAAGTTTGATAAACAACTTGTACACCTATGACGATCGGTTTCTGAGTTATTTTAATTTATAGAAAAAAAATCGCAACCGCAACCCAAATTATAAAACATCATAACTTCCACAAAATACGACTTATTCCAAAATTTTCAAATAAAATAGGAAGTATCCATATAGATCGAAAGAGGATAAAAAAAGGAATCGATTGAAAAAATAAAAAATAGTAGGTGCCATTTGAAAAAACGAAGTTATTCGTGTTTGAAGTTTTTCAATTTTAGAATTTTATTTTGAACGCCCTGTATAAATTATTTAATTCAATTTTGTCAAGGCGTTAGCACTAATATTCAGCTATTACTAGTGAAAATTTCAACACTCTAAGTCGTATTTTGTGGAAGTTATGATGTTTTATAATTTGGGTTGCGGTTGCGATTTTTTTTCTATAAATTAAAATAACTCAGAAACCGATCGTCATAGGTGTACAAGTTGGTTATCAAACTTACCTTAGAATTACACGTTTTATTTGAATTCAGCGTAAAAAATATACCATTCCATTGAAAATAACAAAGTTGGTATCGACTTCCGGTATAACCGGATGTAAATCGAACTTGAAAATATTTTTAAAAGAAGCGGCATAAACAATAACCAAGTTAGCCCGAGTTTCAGAATTGAATTCCTTCTACTAATTCATATACTTCTAATAGCCCATCAACTTGAAAAACCCTGTATATAGGGGTTTAATAAACAAAAGCAGACGGAGTAGTGAGAGCCATCTACTTATTTGCTACTAATTAGAGATGCATTCATATTTTTGACTAGGATACGAGTTTAGTTTGATAAGTGACAAATAAATTGTTTTATTTATGGAATATTTGACCTAATTTTTTCAGACTGTGTCTGGGTAATAAATGATAATAATCAATAGCAATAAAATGCATATCAACCATCTGCCACATTTTTAATTATATTATTATTATCTACCTGCATACCATCATATCTGATGATTTATTTACTGATTGTGACATTACAAGTGCAAATTATTTTTACTTTCATTCGATGCTGCAAAACATTAGTAAAGAAAGTGTATTCGTGAATATACTGTAGATATCTCTATTTGTTCCTCTTTTAATGTAAAAATAATTTTATTATCGATATCAATAAAGTAGAACTAATTTTTAATTACAATGTATGATGAACATTAGGTAATTTTCCACTTATCAAAAAAAAAAAGAAAATAATCAATGGTTTGGTGTTTTTCACATTTACTTCTGTTCGCATAATTTTATTTAATTCTAAACGGAATTGCTCCAGGTATCCAACAAATCGTGTGGAATTATTAACACTTATTAATAAACAATTATTGACCAACTAAATCTTTACATGGAATGTTTCGGATTCATTTTCGTTGAAAGCATTTTAAAATTACAAGAACGTGAATTCCAAATAGAAATAGCAGTCAAGAAAATCGTATCAGATCTCACTTAAAGGGAGAGGGTTTAAAGTCAACTTATTTCTTCAAAAAATTGTTAACATTTCCTTTCCTTCCTCAACTAACTTTAGAATCATGGTAGGGTAAATTTTGCATCAGGGGGTGGTCCAAGCAAATCTTACAAAAACTAACTAAGGGAGAGTTCAAAATAAAGGTAAGAGTCCAAAAAATCTTATCAACTCATACTTTAAAGGAGGGAATCTGGCTTAACTTGTTTCATCAAAAAACTTGTTGTAATTTCCATTCCTCTTCCAATTCATTTTAGACTCATTATGGAGGAAATTTTGCATAAGGAGGGATCCTAGCAAATCTTACCAAAACTCACAAAACGTTTAAAATATGGGTAGGAGTCCAGAAAATTTCATCAATACTCAATCAAAGGGAGGGATTATACTTCTATTATTTCTTTAAAAAATTGCTAACAATTCCTTTCCTCTTTCAACAAATTTTAGACTCATTTTTGGGTAATTTTTGCTTTAGAAGGGCCCCAGAAAATCTTACCAAAACTCGTTAAAAGGGAGTTCAAAATATGGGTAGGAACTCAGAAAACCTAATTAATTCTCACTTAAAGGGAGGGAGTTAAGCTCAACTTATTTCTTCACAAACTGTTAAAATTGCCTTTCTTCTATCTCACTACTTGAGGGATGAAGAAGGGGTCCAAATAAAAAAAGGCCTCACATAATTAATGGACGTCCACTTATTTAAAATAAATTGACTAATAAATTACCACGCTACTTCAAAAAAAATTGGTTGCAATTATTACTCAATATTAAAACAATTTGAAAATTGATGGAAGTCATCGTGGAGCGGAGGGGGGTCCATACTGCCAAAACTGCAATGCTTAGATCTGAATTTTCTTTCTGTTTCTATTTGTTATAATCTGTATAATCATGTACACAACTTTAGAAGATGATTATAATTAAAAACATATCAAACTGTCTCAAGATTTTCTATTTTAATAATTTAATATATTTTATGAGGAAGAAAATTCACTACTTATTATAACGACTACTTCCCAACAAATTATGTAACGACAATGTTAAAAAAATATGACTCAAATTTTGTCTCTGTGTCGTGTTTCCATCGCGTCTTGATATAATTTAATTAATATCTTATTCTTATTAGGTACCTACCTCTACGGATGGTTGCAAGAATTCAGAGGTTAACGAAATTTCATTATCATCTTCTTGGTCAGTCAGTTAGTTAAAAAATAACCTTCAAGATATGATTCAACAATTTTTAACAGCCGATCTGAAAAGTTTAATTTCATGCGATAAGAGGTGTAAAAACGTCTTACGTAATTAACTTGCTATAGGAAAAAAATCTCGAACATCATACGCGTACTTAGAACCGACTGGTTCGAAAGGCCATGAATAAGAAGAAGACGAAGAAGAAGATGCGGTGGTCAAAGTTATAATACTTTATACATGTATTATGTTATGTATATATATGTGTGTGTATTGGTGTAATGTTAATGTATAATCTGGTTTCAGTGAAAGACAAGGTCAGTCGAACTACCTCGCTTAACGAATACTTATCGATGAGGTAATAATAACCGCCACTTCAGAAAATTATTAAATCATTCCTCCGTTACAAAAAAAAATAATAAATTTATTACTTAGTAAGGTAGATACCTACATACTTATATATTATGAAAGAATAACTTAATGTGCGTAGTTACAAATTGGCATATTTTTACATTAAATATGTGTATTAATAGATAAACAAGGAAATGAAATAATTATCAGGAGAAAAAAGAATTCATGAAACAGAATTTGACGGAATAAGATGAAGATAGAAGACCTCCAGGTTACATATTTGCTAACAACTACTATACATAGATACATAGGTTCAAAATTTTAAATTAATTGATCAAGTTTAAGCCAATGTAAAGCATTGAGGGCTCCAAACTATGGAGGATTCTAAAAGATATACCTACGAAGATCTCAGTTCTGAACGAATTGTAAAGGAAGCGATTGATACCGGCGGTCATTTAATATTTCGAGACACACGCAACTTCAAGGCAATAAAAAAATTTAGAGAACTTTCATAGAAAGCCAAGAATATTCCATGACAATATAAATAGGTCCCTGATGGAAGGTCGCAGGGGATATACATAAATTGTGTGCAAACGAAAATTCGTCTTGATGATATAATTAATTAGTTTTGTCGAAAAGGAAAATAGAAAAGATTACTAAGGATGAAAATGGAGATTAAATTCGTATAATTGAGTGAGTACGTATTTCAATGGTGATTTTTGTCTTCAAAACTAGGTGAAGAGTGAAAACTACAAACACTTGGATTCAGAAAAAATATCCAGAAAATAGGTAATATTGCAGTTATTGAAGTTTTAAATTGATAATGACCAGTCAAGTCATTATTAACAAATTACTGTGAAAACTTGTGAAATTAAATCAAAGCAAGCAAAGAGAAACTAATGCCCTTGAAGAACAACGAAAAGTAAAAGTAGTACTATGTATTTTGTTAGAAATAGGAACCACCTACATACATCGTTAAGAAAAGAAATTATTAACCTAATACCGACTGTTTATAAATTTCAAATTTGATTTAATTTACCTACAAATAATCAACATGGAATTTAATATTGCCATTGTCCACATACTTTGACAAAGATAACTAACTAGTCACCTAATAAGCACGTAATTAAAATATGTTAAATAATTTAATGTCATTAAATCCGCCTATAAGAAATAATATTCTATTTACCTACCTAATTGTAAGTATTTTTATTATCAATTAATGTTCCATAATTAGTATTAACTATATGGGTGCAAACAAAATAAAATTATAAAATACATTGTATCTATTACTATAAAGTTAACGATAAATAAATACCCCTGATTACAATAAGACTATTTAATACCTATCACTTTTCAGTGTGTAATTTTATTATTTTTATGTTATTAATAAGTAAACGCTGCAATCTTGACTAAATACAAGTATTTCTTATTGCACTGCAGTAGTAAATACGCAATTAAAATAGTTTCAGCTTTCTCCATATACGGTCACTTTTTAGTAACTATGTACTAACTGTTCAGTTATTATTATCATTAAAAACCCTTTTACAGAGTACATACATACAGTAAATAATTACCTTTTACCTTCCACTTTGATTTAATACTTACATGCTACTGCTACCTACTAAATTACAAATTATTACCTTTACCTAATCTAACTAGGTAGACCTATTATACTTATATTGCTTTTACTTTTTCTGCTGGAAATTACTTTTTGTTTCCCTTTTACTTATTTATTAGTACTTGATATACCTACCCGATCATTTAAACAAATATGAAATACAATTTACTGTAATAAATCCGTTTTTGAAAAAGATCTTAAACGACTAATGGCTCCTTAATATTTTTCCTAAGGATTATAGAAGAGTTATGTTCACCTAAAGGAGCGAACGTTCGATCTACAACAATCTCAATTCTCAGTTCCTTCCTATCTACAGTTTTAATATTAAAAAAAGGGCAAAACTATTGGTATAGTTTCAGTAAGTTGTGAGTTACATATTGAATTAAAAAATAACTCATATGGACTACTTTTTATATTTCATTGTACTAAAAAATATTCGTTAAAACATCAAGTATCTATACATTCAGTTGCTATAAGGGCTTTTAAATATTAATAAGGGAAAAAGTCTTAAACTTTTCTGACACGATTTTAGTTAGATATGTTAATTTTCTTAAAGAAATCACTGAACCTTCCTAAAATATTTTGTTGTTATTAATATCACATATTTTATAATTTACTGCCAAAAAAGGTCACTTACTTTAAATTTTAAAACAACATACACACATTAATTTAACAAATAGAAATACTTCGTCGTACAAAATACACATTTGAAACATCTGTATGTATCTGCCCGTCAGTCAATCAAAAAAACTGAACTGATTTTGATTAAACTTTCACTTCATTAATTACATAATTTTATACCTACAGGTACTATTATTATGTTTTAATTATTTGTTATTTGAGTGCATGTTTTTAAAGCAGTCTCCGCATTCTTCACCAATCTGTCTATGTTTATTTCTTGACATCCTCGTTTATATTTCTGTAGATACACGTGCAAAATAATAAATATTTAAACGTCACGACCATGTCAAAAATATTAAATTGATGTAAACTACAAACTTTGACGTGATTGCATATGTAATATTTTTTCCTGATGACATAATTGGGTAGGTAACTAATTTAGCAAATTAATTTTTGGAAAATAAAAAATTGTATAAAAATACGTAATTAATTTTATTAAATCTACTACTTACTTAATTATTTAACAAATTAAATTATTTAACCAATAAATAAAATAAAATATACGCATAGTTCTCACGCCTTTCCCTTTGTAATGTAGGTATTTCAAGGACCGTAAAGTTTATTTATTAATTTAAATTTAAATAGCATTTTTCCTATTTACATATGTACATTCGGTTCGAAAAATATGTTTTTGACATCAACTTATTACGTGAAGGAAGGCTCATCAGTTAGTTCTAATAACGGACAACCATGAAATCAACCGTTTTTTGTTTTTGTGGGTTATAAATTAGAATTCATTAATTCATACATAATAACGTTTAATTTGACCATGAACGCGTTTAGGTTCGTTTAATGGCCGCTTTGAACCTGATTTAAGTCGAACTATACTTACAGTCATAAAAGTCTCATTGAGCACGGTGTCTGAAATTAAATCAAAAATGATATTCGACTGGGTACCAACAAAGAACGTGCCACACATTATTAGTATTTATCATTTCTCGATGTATTGGAGATTCTTCTCAATTTTACATAATATAGTTTTTTATAAGTATATTTGTAAGTTTTTCCTCTTGGTATCTTCTAATAGTTTGGGAATGAGGAACATTCCAACATGATGACTAATACCTAGTGAAGGAGTGAATAAATATACATGTTTTTGCTAGAGGAGGAGAAAAGAAAAATATTTTCAAATGCCTCATTATCAAGTGTATAAATGGGAAGAATTTTTCCAATAGTACCTACTTGCAATAAAAACTTAAAAAAATTATCGTGTTTATATGCTAACTGATGAGTCAAAAAACGTACTAACCACACTGAAACCCTCCTCAGGAAAAATCACTTCGGTGGTTTTTCCAACAATTTTGACATTCCACGGCGGAAAAACTAACCATAACATCGAAAAACGTATCAGCCACCGAAACCCTACTCAAGCAAATTCTCTGGTGATTTTCCAACAATTTCAGATAACCCATGTCGAAAGACAAATTTGCATTAAAGTAATTTTTTTCCTTAATTATTTTTTATATGTTTAAATTAATGAAACAATTGGTCAACTATTAGACTCCCTGGCGGAAAAACTAACAGACATCGAAAAACCTACCGACCACTGAAATCCTACTCTGCCAGAGAAAATCTCTTCTGTAGTTTTTCCAACAATTTCAGATGACCCACGTCGAAGGACACATTTGCTTAAAAATCATTTTTCTTCTTTATTAATTGCGTAAACTATCAAACCGCTTAATCATTTTCTATACTGCTTTCGTCTCCTAATTAATCTTCCGAGGAAAACAGAAACAATAGATTAGCGAAAAAGAATAGGACAGTACAGTAACAATGACTTGGATGTTTACAAGAAATAAATTACTCGTTTAAATCCTTCCCGGTTGTTGTTGTTCAATTCCTTATTCTCATTAGATGACAGACAATTTTTTCATGTAGGCATATCAGTATTAATGCACATACCATGTCGATGTTAAGTCAGGGACACTAACGTACGTATAGACTGAGAGAGGACACAAAAAAAATAATGGATGTCTTTGATTCCGTTTCGTACATTCACGGCCCACACGTTATAATTTATTCGAGACAATCCCATCGAAGACATGTACGGCCTTTTTGATTTAAAATACTTTGACCGATAGACACGACAGAGCCCAACTATTTCTCTCTAACATTCTTGTCCCTGATACATATGTAGATAGATACCTACTTGAACAGACCAAAGATGAATTATCTTTTGAAGAAGTCAACAACTGATAGCGGTCGCCAAGCAGTTCCTGAAAACAATTCTTGATAAGAAGTCTTTTTCTCCTACTCACTTCAGCCTTTAAGATTTATTGAGAATCTAAAATCAAAAATTTTTCAGGAAGTACAAAATCTACAATTTTTGAAACATTCTTGAAAATATCCAATAGATACCTAGCTAAAACTCCTAAATTGCTTTAATTTTGCTTAGGTCATACCCCATAAGGGCTTTTGGGGTACCTATTTTAATTATTTAAAGCAGTTTGATGTCCAGTAACTCTTGATGGATATATGAAGTAGCGAGGCTTTCTTAAAAAACATCTAAGATGACCCAAATGTTCCTAAGCTCCAACCTTATTTACCCTACAATTTTGGCTTAGGTATATAAATAATCTAGTTAAAATTAAAATTCTAAATAATAGTAGAAGTGATCAATTATTTTTTCATTATATCTTCAACCTAAAGATTTAGATACCTAATAATTTTACGGCAATTAATTATCAAACAAGGAATAACATGATGAATCATTTTCCATTGGTTTCTTAATGGATATGGCGACATTATAAATTACCTTTAGTAAATATTATCTATATGATTTCCAGTCAAGTTTTTTAAGAGTTTTTGTCCTGATCTAGTTTTCTAGCAGTTCCACTAAAAAACTGATTTTAAAACAGCGAATTCGTTAATCAAAGTAATTTGTAAGCAACGATGAATATTTATGTGCATAATTATGTATATGTAATTTAATTTGTTTCGAACGCATATTCAGTACCTTACACATTAATAATATGTATGTAATAACCAATTACTACCTCAATATTCAAAAATTTATAATGAATTATTTCTTAATGCATACCTATTTGATGTAACGTAAAAAATCTGCTTAGTCTTCATTTATAAAATCATTTTAATACTTTGTAGCGAAAGACGATAGTTATTAATTTTTTCACCCCTTGAAATTGTAAATGTGACAAAAAGCGCGATAACGAGTTGGATTTTCGCGAGTAAACCCTTTCGTGAAAATATTAATTCGAGTGTCGGGTTAAAAAATTCATGAATAGACTCGTATCCGGAGGGATGCAGACTGCTATTATTATTATTCAACGGTGCGAGTTTGCTCTCTGTGCACATCAACAATATTTGCCACGGATGCATAAGAAGAAAATCGATGGATGCAAACTTACTCCTCCAACTGCCTCATTGCTCTCCAGTTTTAATCCCATTCGGTTTTTCGCACAACACACTATGTATCTTTTTACTCGGGTAACGTACGTGATATTTCTCACTTCACTACTTTTTTTTATTATGACACCACAAGTGCAAACATCGCAGGTACTTCCGATTATGTAGGTAAGTACTTTTGGGTACTAGATGCTCCAAATACGTATCCGAAAATAAATAAAATCGTTTAATGCGAGCGGATGTGATGTAGTGGCTGGTATTTCAACAGTATTCAATGCAAGTGATTACCTACGTACGGTACTTTACGTGCGTACCTACGAAGTGGTACCGCCGAGTCATAGGTGTGGAACATACGCGTACGACGTTTCGCCGAAGACTGTAGCTCACCTCACGCGGAACATCGGTCGCAAAAGCTGTTGGATGTGAAATAGTGGCGAAGCTTTTTAAAAGACGCGCGCGTACCCGGTACGACAGCCGAAACCGACTGAGTAGTACCACATTTCAGTGCCACGGCTCACGACAGAAGATGTTTAACCGGAACTGACCGTACCGCAGCACAGGCAGCTAGCCAACCAACGCTCAAATATTATTATTATTGTTATTATTACTGTTGTAGTAAAAGCGAATGCGTTGCGTCGTCGCCGAAACGTCGACGGACCGACCGACGGCGGCGTCGCGGCGCTCGGTTCTTGCAGCAAGGACAATGGCACTGGAAAAACTCCCTCACTCACCACGTTGTACTACGTAATGTGCTGTAGTCTGTAGTAGCCTAAGTATTATAAGTATTACCTGGGTATGTAAGATTCAAGTATCACCGGAGGACGAGAGTGAGTGTCCTTTCAACGGAATTTAATGGACGTGATGCGTTAGCGTCTACCCATCAAAGGATTTCAATTTGCATGGATGAATTGCTTTTAATCTTGACTCAAGATTTTGCGGAAATGAGGAGGAAATATTGTGTTAATGGCAAACTCATGTCTTCGTCAGTTTTTATCCTTAGGTGACGCAATCATTTTCTTAAAACGAAACTACTTACATATTCAGTAATGTCATTAGGTATTAGAATGAGGTTTTCTTCAAAAGCACGGACAGAAGGACAAAATGACATCAGTACATCTTTAAAGGATGTAGTTGTCGTTTTTATCTGTCTTATAAAGATACTTTTTCCTATAGGTTCGCCTAAGGGTTAGAGTCCCATAATGTAGGAAAATATATATAACTAAATTTTTATGATGAATGATTTAAAATTCTGAATGTCTTTTTAAATTTATGCTGGACCTCCGGAGATTCGAAAGGGATCACCATCCAACTGATTTGAAACTGTTGTCACATACTTTATTGTGTACTGGACGATGAAACTTGAACTGTACATTTAAGGCAAAAAAAAATTTTTTTTGTGAAAGCTTAAAAATCAATTTTCGTAAAGGAGACCCCTCCTATTGGCTAAAATTTTTTACCACTTACTCTGTTAACTATTAGATTATGATACCTGAACTGATTTTTGGCGACTAGAACAGGAAGGGGCGAAAAATATTTTTTTTTAAATAGGTATATATCCAGACGTGCGAGAAAATCGTCCCTTCATGTTGTTTTCGAGCTTTGAAAACAAAAAATACTAACAAAGGTAACCCAAATTCCTACGAACATAATGAATGGTAACTCACTTTGTTCGTGTTGTCTCTTCTTACAGTAACCTTAAGTAATCGAAAAAAAAAAATATTTTTCTGTCTAAGTTTGGTTATGTTAGGCTCAAGTCGATGTGGTAATTTAAAATTAAACCTAATTTATCTAACTTATTTATTTTCACAATCTCTAAGAAAATTAATTAATTACCCTTATTTTATGTACCTATATAATACCTCAAAATTGTCAACAGAATTGGGTGAATTAAATAATAAATATTTAGTATAAGTAGAGTGGTTATTCTTCATTTCTAAGCATTTATTGTGTTAATTTATTCTATCATTAAAGGATCTTCCAGTATGCCCAATATATGACTTGTTACAGTTACCACAAGTTAACTTATAGATAAATACCCAATTTATTTTAATTGTTAGTTGAGCCCTTACTGTGTTATATAAATTTTCCTAAAGAGTTGTCGATTTTAAATGATATCCAAGTCAATTTAGAAAAATGTTTGCCTATATTTAATCAGATTAGTTTTGGTTTTAAATTTAAAGTTCTACTGTTATTTTCTTATTACCGAGATTAGTAACTGTTGAAGTTCTAAAATCGTTATTAATTGCAATAATGTATAATCTATTTAATTCGGCATCAAATTCTTCTTGAAACAAAGGTACCTACTGTCAATAATCTGTGAACACTGAAATGGGAGAAAGCTCATTTATGAGATATGTGTTGGAAACCTTTTTATTACGTTACCAACTTATTAATCTATAATGCTATTCTTGGTGAAGCTATTTCAATTTTACTATTTTCCGGTGTTTAATTAAATCTTGAGGTTTTTAGTTTAAAAACCTTCTGCGAAATATTAGATATATTACATACATATATGTTTTTATGTATCCGTATTTTAAATTAAAATAATTATTTACACAGTAAAAGTCCAATTATTATAGATACTTTGCCTAACGGAAATTGCAGAATATTTAATTATGTAGGTACCTACCTAAGATAAGTAAGTACCAAATTATTAATTAGTTATTTGTACAACTCAGCACGTGTAGGTGTACGTATGTAACAAATATATTAGGATAGATTTGTATTACTTGTGTTTCCGTACTTTCATTCGGTGTCTACCTACTGTATAATTATAGAGTAAAAATTCTGTTTTAACGAATGCGATTCACGGGTCCAAATTACAATCATTAATCTTCAGGATGCTTATTTTGCGACCATTAAACGCAAAATATCAGTGCGCTAGTCACAATTAGGAGTGAAAGTGTCCTTGCTCTTTATAAATATCGCATGTAAGAAAAAAAACTCGCTATAACGTAACGTAACGCGAATTGTGACCGTGTTTTGTACCAACTACCGCTAAGCTGTTACACCTTTATGCAACAATTTGCAGCAGTTCACATTATTCTTTTGTATGAGTAGCCTGCCTGGCTAGTTAAGTATATAGACGCAATATGAAATTTACAACTACATTTATAAACACAAACACAATCATGTAAACGCGGTCGGAAATTAAATAAAAGTAATTATGTATAATTAATTGTGTTTTATTAACTGGTGTGTACATTGTTGAGTTCTGATTTTTTTTTATTTGAGAGGAGGTCAAATATTAAAAAGTACGGTGTAAAGTGTTATTTTCGAGATTCTTGACTACTTGAGAATTTTATTTTATTTAGTTTATGACGCAAGGATGCAATTCATTACACATTAATTTAAGGATCGTCGTTGTTGTATATACTAAATTAATCTTAAAATATCATGAGCTTTAATCATGGGATGCACAGAGACGTGACTCCGCCTATTGTCAACTATGTTGGAACGTAAGCTCCGCCTTTTTCTGAGAATTATCAGTGGCAGTTTCTTCTTGTTTAGGAGCATGCTGCCTTCTGTAGAAAAATAAGTATGTACTTTGTAGTTTTTTCAAAAATTCATAATTTATGTGGTTTTCCACATCCATGACCAGAGGTTGTTTTGCCATAACAGAAAATTTGATTTCAATGAGTCACCCAGCAGTGGACGTTGAACGTTTTGACGGTGAGTCACCGTTGTGATATTGTGAATGCATAAATTAGCGGACGGGACAAAAATAAATGAAATACCTGACTCCGAGCATCATCGAATATTTAGTCGAAGAAATCAACACACACGACACATAAACATGCAGTGTAGGTAAATGATGTTTGATAAAGCTCAAGGGAACAAGCATTTTCGTTCGTTATAAAGAATTTTCTTTCGATAAAAAACAGAATCTAAACAATGCTTAATACTAAAAGAGGAATATGACGACGAAGCTTTTTTAAATTACAACCCCAAGCAGGAAGAGGGAAAACAATACATTTTCATCAAGTAATTCCATAATTTAATTCCAGGGGTATTAGCTATTCCTGCACAGGTACTGCAGAACTGCAGAACTACGAATAATAAACATTCACTCACCCTTATTACCACTCCAAAATAAAAATCGTGTCTCTTCAAATTTTTATCAATCAAGTGTTTTTTGTACAAATTCGCCGGTCGTCTGGGGCTAAGTAATAGACCAAATGAATTTTCGCACGACGGGTTATGTACACCACTTATCACCTCGTACCAATCTCCTTAGCACGCATATGTGTTGACCCAAAGCAGTGAATTGAGTTGCATTCAAAGCAGTTGATATACGGAGAGACACCTCCGCGATTCCATCCATTACTAACATTCAAAAAAATGATAACGTTATACCTACGTTATAGCGAATTAGTTCTAATAAAGACTATGCATTGCACTTGACATTTCTCAGTTCTTTACATGACCCTTATGGTTTAGAATCGATGTTTTATGCTGCTCAACAGGATCGAGTTGGTTTTCGTTTAAAATTTTCCTATAAAGAAATGATCATTAACATATTTTCACGCCTGGCATTTGCCTATAGTCTTTATTTTGCAAATCAGGTTTTCCGCCACTGCGATGTGTAGTAACGCAATGTTTTACGTCTTTGTATACTAACACACATACACTTACAAACATGGACACGGGCTGATTTTACACATGTTTACATGTCTGTCCGTTTGATGTGTGCATCACGTGATAAATAATTGTAAAAAATGCAACAAGAGTTATTGCCCTGCTCGCACGTTGACTTTGTAAAATAATGCAGTGTCCCGAGATGGCATCACAATATAAAATTCCTGTCTAACCCGCTATGAATCATGGCCATCTTTGATTAACGGTTACAACTTGGCGGTAACAAACGCGTGCGAAAAAGGCAATTGATGTGCCCCAGCCAAGCTTGATGGGATTAACAATACCTACTCGTATTTGTTTATGTACTTAACATATTATTAAACTTATGTATTGTACACACGTGGATTTCGACTCTCACTTTGACGACGACGACGACGCCTTAGAATGCAAATTGTTATTCGCGCATACGGGGTGTGACAAGATGACCTCAATCTAAGGTTGAACCACTTTTCATTTACGAAATAGGTTGATTGTATTTAAAAAGTGTTTATTTTAATTCAGGAGCGAATTCGAAAATGAAATCAAAATTAATCAAGTATCAAGACACTCTAAATAAATTAATTTTGCGTGCGCCTTCTTAAAAATACAAACGATATACAATCATTAACACAATGCCTTTTCTTGTTTGAGATGCCAATTGACAGTGAGGCTCATTAATATAAGATAGGTCACGTACCGCAGGTTTCAGGAATCACTAAGTATCAGAGGCTTTAGGCTACAAAAATCGTCGAGTATCATATATGTATGTACCTTGGATTTCAAGAGTTATCAAGTCTCTTATACCTTTAGATTCAAGAATCGTGAAATATTATAAGCTCTGGATTCTAATGATTTATGAGTCTCGCAGGCACCGCATTTTAAGAATCACTATCGTAGGACCGGGATTCCAAGAATTATTAAAAGTATCAAAGGTTTCAGGATCCCACAGTACCATACACTCTGAGTTTTAAAAATCATGAAGTATCTGTGGTCTTCGGGCCCAAGAATCGCTAAATATTACAAACTCTGGATTTCCATGACTATTGAGTATCATAGGCCCTGAATTTCAAGAATTATAGATGTTTAGGTTCAAGAACTGTCAAGTCACACTCCATATTCCTATAATCATTGAGTTTAATTAAGCACCAGGCTGCAAGAATCGTAGAGCAATATTTACCCTCAGTTTTAAGAGACTTCCAGGTCCAACAATCATCAAGTATCATACGCTCGGAATTCTAAGAATCATCAATTATCATAAGTTTTAGGTTGCAAGAATCATGGAGTAACATAGGCTTTGAGGTCCAAAAATGACCACGTACTACATCCCGAATTCCAAGAAACCATACCATACACCCTAAGTTTTAAGAGTCACTATGCATTTTAGACTTTCGGGGTCAAGTAGGTATTGGAAACTCTGGTTTCCAAAGACTATTGAGTATGGTAAGCCGCGGATTCCAAGAACCTTTAAGAATTGTAGAACTTCAGGTTCAAGAATAGTCAAGTATCATAAGCTTCGGATTCCAAAAATCATTGAGTTTTCTAGATTTCAGACTCCATGAATCGTCGATTATCATAAAAACTTGGGTTTCAAGAGTCCTCTAGTAAAAGTAGGCCCTCAGGTCCCAGAATCTTTAAATAACATAAGTTCTCAATTCCAAGAATCATCGGTTATTACAGACCTCTCTGGATCTAAAAATCATTTGAGTATCAGTATCACAGGATCTGGATGTTAAGAATCGTCGAGTATCTTACGTTTTCAGATTTAAAAATCACTAACTATTATGATCTCTTGGTTTAAAGAAGATAATGTTAATAAGTGTTTGAAAATAAAATAATTTTTCTCACTTTTTTCGCACATCCAAGCCATTCAACGTCCTTTGATGCACTACGGCATTACCAAAATCTCTATAAATCCTTAATTTCGACTTTTTATGCACACGCTCTATATGCTGATCTAAATGTTTTATAAATGCGAGATTTTTTTAAGTATTCTAGACTTTTTTTGAGCACATTAAAAATCATGAACCTAAAATAGGAGCACTCAGTGCATTTTGTTATTGTTGTAGAATTACCGGATAACGGATTTTAAAATTCTTGTGTTGTGTAGTACCTAATGTACCTACTTACTTATACATATGCTCATAAGATTACGGTTGTCCCGTTGCCCCAGCAACTTTGGACCATAGTAAATTATTATGTAAACAAATGCAGTTAATAAAATGTGCAGTCCTTTTACGGAAATACCTGAACGAAATTTTAATGCACACGCCTGGAAGGTCAAATGTTCCATACTCAACCACATTTTAATTCAGATACTTATGTATTTGGTACCAACGACGAACGGTTTAAAGATATTATTGCCAGTTTTTGTTATAATAAATTATGCTCCTTATTTACATAATCGTAGAAGAATGTTAATTGTGTTTATTATAAAAAATATATAAGCTGCACCTGTCCCATATTACATCAAGTAATTAAATAATAATTAATTGTTGGAAGGTATCGTACTTTCAAAATGGAAATCATACGAGTAAAGTTGCATTTAAAACACAAAAAATTGACACTGAAACAAAATTATAATAAAACTATAAATAAACTTAATAAAAATATTTTTTGGAAAAAGTTTGTAAATAAACAACAGCAATCGCGTTAATCAAATTACCGTTAAAATCGCATCTGGTTTCGCCTTCTAATATCGAATACAAAATTTGAATAATCTTTTCGTGAACGATTATATCTGAACAGAATCAATCTCAATTATCTTGCATACAAATCTCAATTTGTCGTACATAGAAGAACAATTTATTTGCATAAATATGCGCTGAAAATAACTTTGAGATCTCGTATCTTGTCTTTTTTTCATCGTGATATGAATAGAAAGTGATACAAACAGTAGTTGGTAGGTATGTATTACAAAATATCCATACATGTGATGTAGTAGATGTCACAGTTATTCGTTACAGCTATAATAAACATTCGGTAATAAGGAGAGAATAAAAAAAAGTATATTTTAACTTTGGCTTGGGGCTTAAAACTCAGTTGGCTAGGGCTTTGCACCCCACATGATAAGCACCACACTGAAGTGGTATCTAATTAGGAATTAAAATTGATAATTAAACTACTATGTATTAATTTATCCCAGATGGTTAGTTATTCGTTATTAAAATTAGAGTTTGACAAACACCCAAACATAATCACAATTCAAATCGACCACATTGTATTAATAATAATATTTACCGATATTAAAATACTATCTAGTTATTATACATGAAGATCTACAAATACAAATACATATACGTGTTCGAGAAGTAATTACATATGATAATTAAAATGTTATATAACATAAAAATATAAGTCAAACGTAGGCGTGAAATCTATTTTTAATTGGAAATTCTAGAAAGAATTAATTTAAAATGCGCTAGTTTTCACAAATATCAATACCACCAACTTTATTTTTCTATTTTCAAAATAGTTTTTATAATTTCAAATGTCCAACAAATGGTTTTCTCAAGGAACTGCCTATATGTCCAACGTATAACCAAAGTTACATCTTTTACAAGATAATTTATTTACAATCATGTCGTTTATCTCTTTTTAACGGCAACAGTGGTTAATTCTAAATTACTTTTATAAATGTTACCTTGCCTTCGATTTCTCCTTAAGAAGAATTTTCCTCCATCTAATTTTCCTTAGAATCGATAGTTTCCTTTAAATTTAATCTCTGTAACTCGAATAGGTTTTAAGGATGTTAAGTTTCAATTACAGGGAGTAATTTAGTGCTGGACCGCTGGAAATTCGAAAGGGATCACCCTCCAACTGATTTGAAACTGTTGTCACATACTTTATTGTGTACTGGACGATGAAACTTGAACTGAACATTAAAGGCAAAAAGAATTTTTTTTTTAATTTTTTTGTGACAGCTTAAAAATCAATTTTCGTAAAGGAGACCTCTCCTATTGGCTTGAATTTTTTACCACTTACTCTATTAACTATCAGATTATGATACCTGAACTAATTTTTGGCGACTAGAACAGGAAGGGGTGAAAAATATTTCTTTTTTAATATAGGTATATATCCAGACGTGCGAGAAAATCGTCCCTTCATGTTGTTTTCGAGCTTTGAAAACAAAAAAATACTAATAAAGGTAACCCCAATTCCTACGAACAAAATGAATGGTAACTCACTTTGTTCGTGTTGTCTCTTCTTACAGTAACCTTAAGCAATCGAAAAAATATTGAGATATATTATATGAAGTTTGGTTATGTTAGGCTCAAGTCGATGTGATAATTTAAAATTAAACCTAATTTATCTAACTTATTGATTTTCACAATCTCTAAGAAAATAAATTAATTACCCTTATTTTATGTAACTATATAATACCTCAAAATTGTCAACAGAATTGGGTGAATTAAATAATAAATATTTAGTACATATAAGTAGAGTGGTTATTCTTCATTTCTAAGCATTTCTTGTGTTAATTTATTCTATCATTAAAATATATGACTTGTTACAGTTACCACAAGTTAACTTATAGATAAATACCCAAATTGTTTTAATTTTTAGTTGAGCTCTTACTGTTTTATATCAATTTTCCTAAAGAGTTGCCGATTTTAATGATATCCAAGTCAATTTAGAAAAATGTTTGCCTATATTTAATGATATAGTGCCTAAAAAGGTTAAATAATTAAAATGTGATTTAGTTTTGGCTTTAAATTTAAAGTTCTATTTTGATTTTACAGGGAGTAATTTTGTTAAACGACACCTAAAGATTTTCCCTCCTCGGTAACTCCAATTTTCTTAAGTCGAACAGTTGTAGATGGAAAATGTTAATTCGATTTAGAGGAAAACTGTTGTAGGTAATAAAATTTCTCTACTATAGACGACTTTAATTACGAAAAAATGGTTATTATAATAATGTGTATAGGTTTTATTTTGTTATCACTCATCATATCTTCCATACATCGTATAACTATAATTTATAAAGGTAAGATGGATGATACGCCTAGTAGTTAGTTCATGAGACGTCCGTCTGCCGGTTTGGCCGGTTGTTTCGGTATCATCAGGTGATCATCGGTGGAACAATTGGATAAAACGGTATTTTATTTATATAATGTGGTCGCCGATGCCATGCCAGTTCGTTCGAAACGTGCTCTCGCTTGTTTGTCTCGTAATAATGACGAAGAATAAGGAGGCGTGCAGGCATGTCAAGTTCGAAAAAATTCCTGATGCCAATTATGTAATTCAAATTTGTCGCTCTTCACACGTATAATCACAATCACCGACGAATGTGGACGAAGAATACCCGCTGATTTTACAACTTAATGTCAAGGTAGTTCGAATATGCGATCCATATGTTTTGTTAACGGGTTTTTACCAAATAAATCATTCGATCATTTGGATTGGACGGAATTTGGTAAAATTTACAGTAACGTATCATTAATATATGTACCTAAACATCCATCGGTTTTATGTTGAAAAATAGTCCAAGTACTGTACTTTGTACAAAACAAACAAGCAAACAAAGACCGGGATTGTCGAACTTTGTAAAAGTATAAGACCAAAAACAACTTTAATAAGAGGTGATGCAACTTTGTCGTGTTATAAAGAAAGAAATGACGTTATCATTTTTAATATTTTCAGGGCTGTACATCTCAAAAGAAAAATCCGTTCGAGATAAACAATTTTGTCCTCGTTTTAAAACTTTGTCATTGTATGCCCCTTGTTTTTCCAGGAAAAAAAGTAGTTTTCTTTTAGGACCAAGGAAAAAAATATATTTAGTATCAGTTTTCCTGGTCATGTAAAAGTTATCAATCATTACAGATGTAAACATCCACAACAAAAAAAAAACAAGGAATAGGAAAGAAATTTATTAGAATGAGTCGAATCCATCAGATTCCAGCTTAGATACGTTTTTTGAAAATCGATAACTATAATGATTACTTCTACTATGTCAGCATTGAAAGCATAGGTATGTTAAAGCTAATGCCAAAAGCCATTTGTGTTTAATGTTACCCTTACTATAGATACATATCCAGACTACACCATTATTGTAAAAAATCAAAGAAGTCGAAAAAAAAAGTACATGCACCTCTTATTTCAAGCAGACGTTGGTTAATAAAAAGAGAGAACAATGATGGGGTCGCCAAATATTTCTGACACGAAATTTGAGACAGTGAATGGAATGGGATTGACATCGGTTAACCTCGTTCAAGCAACAAAGAACAGACAAGAGGTAAATGGAACCACTTTACTTGGGATTTTCTGAACTTTTAATAAATGTATAAGCAATTAAATGCTTTCTTATGTTTCGGCTGCATATAACAAATTCTTTGCATTTTATTTTCTGTTCTTAATTGATTAATGTTGCACTTACTATAATTAATTAATATGTGAGTAGTGAGTGCACTGTATAATTTCAGTAATGGCATATATGTATTTTTAAAATATCCATTCTAAGAAAGGTAATAATTGTCAAAAGTAATTTTTAAAAGTTCTTGTTTATGTGATATTCACGAAAAATAAAAATAATTAATGAAAAATCAATCGAAAAGTGATACGAAACACAATTATTGCATGTTGAAAATTTTTACATCATACTGTCTTGAAATTTGACTCTAGATACGTGAAATAAGTCAGTTACTTTCTGTTTACTTCATTAGTTGACATTTCGTGACTTACCTAATTTTTTTTTTATTATTAAAGCTGGAATTCGTATCAAATTTTTGACTTTCTAAAAGTCGAATAAGAAAATAAGACAATACATAAAAAGGACAAGATATTAATTACTATCAGGGACGGATCCAGGATCCCGAGAAGAAGGGTTCCATAAAAAATTTATCTTTTTTCAAATTCTAGAGCACTATACGTTTATCATAGTCCAGTCAAAATAGACATTTGACTTAAGAAAAATTCGCATAGAGCTGAAAATTATCAGAGACGTTAAATACATCATTATCAATAAAACTGTCAAAAATCCCCTTCAATTCTACTTCTAAAAAAAATTTTATACAAGATCAAAGTGCAAAATTAAGTTTTTTTCCATTTTTCTCGAAAACGGTCAATTTTATCGTGAAAATAGATCAGACAAAAGTTATAGATCATACAATTCTCTACAAAAATGGCCCAGAGGCTTTTTCTCGTACAACTCGCCATTCGTGAGATATCGCGGTTATAACAATTACAAAATTCATATTTTACATAATATGCACTTAAATGCAGCCTGTACACGTCATGGGACGTTCAATATAAATAAAAATAAGAAACTATTGGTTTGTGTTACTTACACAATAAAACTTGTATAAATTGAATGAGCATTTTAAAATAAAAGACTATACTGTCAGTCCATAATTCCTTTCGTCGGTAACCTTGCGGCAAGTGTGGCTAGGCAATGAGCTGGACCCAGAAGAATGGAGTTGAAAAAAAACAGGTAATTATTTGGAGACAATTCAAACTCTGTTCCCGCCTGCTCCAGAAAAACTGCTCAATACTATTTTTTGTAACTGCAAGACGGATTGAGTAAGAATTGTGGCTGTCAAAAAGTGGGATTATTTTGTTCGCCAGTATGCATCAGATTTGCTCCAATATTGAATCAAAAACAACAGATGAAAATATTTATGTTAATGAAGAGACAATTGATGCGTCCCATTTCTTAGAATAGCGAACAGAGTAGGATACGATCTGATCAAACTTTCTTTATTACAATTAATTGTGGAGTATACCTACTGGAGAAACCACGTTAAAAAACATGCGCCAAGTACATTACCTCATAGGTGGTGCGGAAATGTGTGCATATTATGTAAAATATGAATTTTGTAATTGTTAAAACCGGGATATCTCACGAATAGTGAGTCGTACAAGAAAAAGTGTCTGGACCATTTTTGTAGAGAATTGTATAATCTATTTTCACGATAAAATTGACCGTTTTCGACCTTGGATAAAATATTTTTTAGAAGTAGGATCGAAGGGGATTTTTGACATTCTATTTATAATGATGTACATTATTTAACGTCTCTGTCAATTTTCAGCTCTATGCGAATTTTTCCTAAGTTATGACTTTTTGTCTATTTTTACTGGACTATCAATCAAATACTGACTTAAATGAATGTTAAATTTTGATTAATTTAATCCCAAAGGTTAAGGAATATAAACTCGAGACCCCCTTCAATGGATGGTTGTCTTAAAAACACTCTCGTTATGAAAGCTTTACAATTTCCTCCTTTCAGCATCCGGATTTGATGATGATATGTAGACTAGGTAGGTATTACACATCCATGCATTCTTCTGCATAAAATAAATAAAAATTCAGTGATTTACTTAGAGGTGGGCATTGTATGCAAATAACATCACATTTGCATGTGCCATCAAAATATAATAAGTAAACGAATTTGTGTACTTTCAAAAATTGATGTTCCCTTTCTATGCAAACTTGATTACTAAATTAAATATGTATCCGACCCCGGCTCACTAAAAACACAATACGAGCTGATTCATCATCTACCTACTACATACATTTATACGAATATAAAAAACTAAAGAGCACCGTGTCAGACTAACAATCGCAAAAACAGGCCAATTAACAACTCAAAAGAAATTACGCTTTTGGAATTAGAGTAGGATGCTCATTATTATTGACTTTAAACAAAAATAAATACGTGATTTCTATTTGTATTTATTAAAACCACAAGATGACCATAAGGTCAATTTAATGTAAGTACGCTCACCACCAGAATTCCAACACTTGTAATTATATCAAAGAAATTATATTTACTCCTTTCAAATGCATATGTGAATTGTTTACCTTCTGAAAAATGTAATTTTTGAAAACATTCATTCGGTCACACATACACATATCGCAAAGAGGGTCACCGACCAAATGGTCATATCTAACGAAAACTGTCACTTTAAATATTTTTACACCCAAATGAGGATAAAATAATTAAAAATGAACATAACACGTCTAGATGAAATAAGTTATATAGATGTGTACATATATTAAATTCAACGTCATCAGAAGCTTCAATTAATTTATGCATTTAAAAACCTGTTTAACTTTAAACGGTTACAAAAGTATGAATGTGGGTAGTTGATGTCAAAAAAAGGCAATAAATTTTTAAAGACTACAACAACCGAAACTTGACGCGTTACATCCACCCAATGACTTTAACGTCTTATTACTAAAACAACGGTAATAAACACAACATAACCCAAATATAAACTGGGTTACACGTTATAATATATTTTGGTACAGTTATTTGAAAACGTATTGTGAAAAAGAAAATTTCCTTTACATGTTTGTGTATTTCTCTTTTGTTTGTGTTAATAATTTTATGACCCGGACAGGGGACAATAAAAGAAGAATGTAGGTAACAGTTTCTACCCATACAAAAAATCCATATACTACCTATATAGACAATAAAATTGAAATACCTGCCTTATTTATGTACATAAAAATGATGTTTATGTAATTACTTAATTAGATATAAATTGTCCTTAAAAAAATGTTTGTTCCTAAGGGTCAATTTTCAAAATATCTAAACGGCATAAGGAGGAGGTTGTCAGGAGTGTGTCATTCCATGAAAACTACCAAGGATAATATTTCAAAATTCTTCCCCTGATTGTAATCAATAAAATAATGATACCTCTATTTGGCTCTGATTATTTTGTTGCCACTAATGATTAATTAATTTTTCAAGGTTTGGATGTTTTTTAAGACTTGGCATTTCACACATACCATGGTCTTTGGTAAAGTTGAGGTTGAAATATACCTTAAAGTCTCCCGGAAGTGGAATCCTAAGCATTTTATGGTTTTGTAGTTTCATGGCGACATACAGCCATACAAGGGCCTCCCAGTTATTTGTATAACTGAGGTCATTCAACATTATAATATGTTATCAGAATAAAAAATAAATGTACTCCAAAAATAAGTGTCTCTCTACTTCTCAGTGGAAGTTTATGGACTGCAGATTCCACATCGTTGGCTGGGACTGCTGTGACATTCTTTAATCTTAAGAAAAGTGGCTCAAGTCGACCAGATAATATAACAATATCCTCTTAAACGTAGGTTTCAACCTTTCACTTTTTGTCTTTAAAAGGATTAACCCAGAAACATTAGCAAATGTAAATTTTACGCGGAAAATGCTGCATGACTTCTAACATATTTTAACTCACGCGGGTGAAGACTGCAGACAAACAAATACTTTACAAGATATAAAATGTTCTCTCAGCAATAAGTTCTATATTTAGTTGTGAAGTAGCCACAGCATAACATCAAGGTTTCTTGATCGGTCAAATTAAAATTTTGATTGGAATACCTCAACCTCCTAGTAAAAAAACTCATGTATAAGTAGGTATCTCTTATTAATAGTTGTTATAACACATCGGAAGTCCTTGAGTAAACACTAATATATATGTAGAATTACATGACGTACAAATTTGTTACCTATAGAAGAACCTGATTGTAAAAACTTCAATTTTTGTCTGCTGCATTTTTTACTCATTAGATACCACATATTCATTTAGTAGATACGTCAAGCAAAAATTTTATTAATCACGCAAAGGTAATAGCATTGAGTATGTACATCGGTTTGACATGTGATCCCGTCAAAAAATAATTACTAAACACATTTATTATTGGCTCATTATAATAAGTAAAATTAGTGGGATAAGACACATCATCGCCTCTAATTACAGATATTTAACATGAAACTTCCGAATTCTTGAAGGATGCGAAAAGGATTACGATTGATTCATAACTCCAATGATCTTGTGAAGTTACAGACGTTACAAAGGATTTACTTGGTTATAAATAACAAAAAAGGTGTTTTGATTTTTAATTTTACAAGGAATTTACACCAAGTAAAAGCAGATTTTAATAATTACATTAGTAAGAAACCAGTATCTAGATAAAATTTAAAAATGTGTATTTATAACATTTTTATTTTTAACTTGTGTGAAGATTGGGACGAGAAATCACACTCAAAGGTCCTAGCAAGATCAATACAGATTATTTAAAAAAATTAAAAATTTAGAGTATCCTTTTCATAATTATGAAAATAATAATTAATCATGCTTAATCAAAAACGGGTTACAAAAGATAAATGTGAACCTTTATCAATTCTGGGGAAGAAGAGAAATTGACTGTTTTTATATTATTATTTTTTAATGTAGGAATTGTTTCAATCATGATTTTCGTTTCGTGTCAATGTCTTCCGCATGTTCTTATTAAATCTAAGTACTTATACTCTTCTCGCAGTGGATACCTCTGGTGGATAATCACCTGCAGGTTTTTACAGTTTGTACAAGAAATGCACAAGTAGCAAGAAATTCGTCAAAGAAACATAACGCTCGTAGTAAATGTGTATATGATAATGCTACGCCTATACCGGCATACTAATTTACTTACTGACCGACCTAACCATGTAGTAGTTTAATGTAAAACGAACGGTATTAAAATCATGAGAAACCATTTATGATTTACTCATGTCGAGCCTTTATTACTGACGCCAAGCTTTATTACTCTTCGCATCACACAAACTGTCAAATCAACGATAAATTCAGAAAAATTCGTTTTACCGTTACTTTTATAGTTACCATCATATATAATCTAGAAGTACAAGTTTTTCAGCTATGGGAACATCGCTACACACGCTTTTATGGAACAAATTCCGCTATTTTATACCAAATGGACGATTACTTATGAAATAAGCAATTTTCTTAAAGTGAAGTGTTATATTTATTAAAGGAAACGATAATTTCCGCAAAGAGGAACTTCTTTTTCTACATTATTACACATAACAGGGATGAAATGTTTTCGATATTATATATAATTTTCTTCAATTTTTGTAATTTACCAATGTATGTACAAGACTATGATAGTTGGCGTTTACAATGAAGGACGGTCTTACTGATGACGTAAGCATATGCGCCTTGACGATGCGCAGAGACACGGCATTATAACGTTAAGCCTCGACTCGCCTTCTTGATGGGCACTACACATCTTGAAATTTTCATCATTGTCCATGAATGATAATAAAAAAATCACAATCTTCAAGACAATGTAAAACTATAATTCTGCCCTAAACATTTCAGTAAGTAGAAGTTTTTTGAAACATTATGGAAATGTTTTTTAAATACCTTCATGAAGCTTCCAACAAAATAAATCATAGCTATTAGTTTAACTTAACCTGACTTTTCATACCTATCAATGGAAGTAATTTGGATATCTATTCGTAATTTAGAAATGTGTAGAATTAAAATTACAATAAGTACTAATTACGTAAGTATAAATTAACGTAACATTCCGGTTATTATTATGGGCTGTCTTTATTCGCAGTGACTTTAGCTGTATCTACGAGTATAATATTTGCCAGCCCAATTTACTCACCGTCAAAAAGTCGTGAACTTTATATTAGGAAGAGCTTAGAAATCGTACGTTTTTATTAAGGCAGTGAAAGTTCGATATTTCCTTTTCCATTTACAAGTCCATAAAACTCTGGGAAATAACAGTGGCAAACATCCAAAAAACCTTTCTTTAATCTAACAACGAAATGTTTACTAAATTAGCATCTGTAGATTTATCCACGATTGAATACGTAAGTATGAACCTTCAACCTGATAAAACGTTTTTGTAACATAATCGTTTTATACCGTCCATGGGTAACGTTTTTTCTTTTTTAACATAATTCATGGGAACTTTTAGGACTATATGTCGTAGTTTTTGTGAGAACCAAATTTAATGGTGCTTCTAAATCCTGTTAATTTATAACCACATTTTTAGAATGCCGTTTTTATGTACACTTTATCAATTCATCTTTATTTTCAGGATTCTTTTGTAAGGATAAGTAAATGTGATTTTATGTTGAGTAAAGTCCAAATATCTCGAATATCAATAATTTTTAAGGTAGAGAGCTACCTTTTAAAACAGTAGGGAAGACATTGATAGCTTTTTTCCATTATTTACGACAGAAGCGACTACCTTATTGAAATGAAAAATAAAATACATGGCTATAAAAATTTAATGTTATGCTGTCGTAATGTACGGCTACTTTTCTGATAAAAAATACCAAAATTGGTATTACCCACACAAAATTATGACGCAAACGTACTGTAAACAGTTATTCCAACTTACTGTAGTTATCCACATTAATGAAATATGTAGAAATATAGGATTTTGTAAATCACTTCAAAACTTTTAAAATATTATTAGAATAAACACGTACCTACTTACATAGGCATTTGTAAGAAAGGTAAAAAAGAAGACAAAAACTGTTAGTCCGGGAGGTAGCGTTGCATTTTTCATGGTGATTTCAGGCCGATCAATTTTCGATTTTATTGAAAGTTTATATGAAGTTGATAATCAAATGGCGGCTCAGTAGGCGCACCCAAGGTGGACGGGCGGGATAGAAAATTCTGATTATGTAAAAAAATAAAAATCAAAAAACGTTTTCAGGCCGCTCAATAATTTATTCAGTGATTGTTTACATAATATAAAAAATTACAAAAATAGTCAGCAGCATAGAGAACGGTGGATTACACGTCAATAGTCGATGTACACCTGATTTAAAAAAAAAATACCTTTGATTCATTTCAAGTCGTGTGAAACTAACAGACATGACTCGTTTTATCAATTAATTGATAAAAAAAAATTCAAAGTTCAAAGGTGTAACTGAACCCCTAGCGAGCTCTCGGAGCTCCGAATAGTCGATATTGTCTACCTTAGTTGTAACGGTATAGGTAAAGTCTCAGGTAGTTTATGTCTAAATGCCCAGGTAAAAATGTAAGAATTTGTCGATGTCACAGTAAATTAATTTTGAATGAAAATGACAAAACATTTGTTTCGTTCACATTTCAGAGATATCTGCATAGCCATAAATAAGAACACTGGATTTTGATGACTGACTTGATTGAAAATAATTTAAAATTAATTATAGAGTTACTTTAAACAATATATTAATTTAAAAAAAGGGTAAACAAAATATTTAAATATGTAGTTATTATCAATTAGCACGCGAAAATCCTTCATATCTTATATGCTATAAGACAGAAGGACAAAATTGATGATTTAAATAATAAAATCTACTTCAGGCCGCTTGAAATTAAAAATAGAGATAGTTTCAATAATATAGCAAATAAAAAAAATAGTCAGCAGAATATTTACGGGTGGAATAATTGTCAGCTGAATATGACATTTGATTGCCTTTGATGGAGATTGAATGGCTACTCAGCAGCTTTTACCCCCCTGCTGACGACCTTACCACCATCGAACAGCTTGCTGACTTTTTTTTAATCAATTAATTGATAAAACGAGTCATGTCTGTTAGTTTCACACGACTTGAAATGAATCAAAGGTATTTTTTTTTAAACCAGGTGTACATCGACTGCTGACGTGTAATCCACCGTTCTCTATGCTGCTGACTATTTTTGTAATTTTTTATATTATGTAAACAATCACTGAATAAATTATTGAGCGGCCTGAAAAGTTTTTTTTATTTTTCTATTTTTACATAATCAGAATTTTTTATCCCGCCTGTCCACCCTCTCGGAGCCTGCTGACTTTCATAACAGTGTATGACTGCTAATAAACATTAAATTCCAACATGAATTAGTCGACCTGAAATGATTGTGTCATTTGCAACGCTACCTCCCGGACTATGTGGTATGGTTGGAATGGTAGAAACCATTAAAAATTATATAAAACTAATATAAAATTTACAAAGCATGTAAAAATTTTTTACCTTATCAGTTTTGTGTGACTTCGTCATGCACAGACGTGGAATAGCCCGTTTACAATTTTGAAACATCTAAACATGCATCTGAAAAAGAAATAAAAATTATTATTTTTTTAATAACTCACTGTGAATCACCCACAAAAAAAATTATTGGCTTCCACAAAGGTCAATGGCATACTAAGAAAGATCACGAACCCACAATTTTTTGGGAAAATGAATTACACCATTAGATAGGCTGATGATTTTTTTTTTAATTTTTAAGAACATATTAAAGAACGAGGATTCATCACAATATATGATAATTGCTGTAAAAATTAGTGAAAAATAAAATGAGTTAAATTAAAATCCTAAATACTGCTTTTTTAAATGAATGTTTTCATCGTTAGGCATCTTTTCATTTCATCAATATCAGTGATTCTCGACCAGTTGCCCTCATTTAATTTTCAGAGGAATGTTGCGAACCCTCATCCTTCAAATAGATAATGATATCAAACAATTCTAACTATTGAAGCATATATTATTATAATGTACAATACCGGTCGACAATGTGGGCTTTAATTTTTAGGTGAGAAAAGCGTTGACCTGAAAAATAATTGGAATTGTATGCCAAGAGTAATCGCTAAAAATTTTAAATCGCTCTTTTCCGTAGGTGTCGAACCGGAACGTAAATTAACAACAGCAACAACAAAAACAACGTTAGGTGTGTGTGTCAGTTATCTAGCTGTCGAAACAATATATATACATACATATGTGACCCATTGGTTGGAATCGTATTACCAACAGCTTACACACGTTTGCGGTAAAAAGGTCTAATTAGTCTTTTATTGCTGTATAACTACCGTTTATAATACATTTCTATGTTTGAGTACGTATATGTACGTCTACTATTGGAAAAACGTAACAAAAATGTAGAAGACATCCTGTTATCCTAAAAGGCGTGGATCTGGGCTAGTTCCTGATAATAAAATTCTTTTTAACAAATAATTATAAGTCCCCTAGAAATTTGAATTATTGTATTAGTTTCAATATAGATTGTGGGTGGAAAAAAATAATGCGACGCGACAACCAAATTAAGCAATTCCACAGAAAAAAAAACTATTTTAAAACAAGAAAATATATTGCTTTGAAGATATTTACTCATTTTAAATAAATAAATACTTCTTTTTAGTATTTTGCTTTGTTTTAAGAAAACAAGAATATTTCCTTCAACACTTTTATTTACTTACTGCAATTGATTTAAAGAAAGAATTTTTGTTTTGAAACAAATTTATACAGGTTTCGATCGAAGACTAACTCTGTTCTTAAAACAAGTCAAGGAACTACTTGGAATGAAAATGTTTCTTTTGCTACAACTTTTTGAATGGTTTAAACAAAAAGTAATTTCTTAATTTTAAGACATTTCTGTTTTGAAACAAATAAATATTGATTCTATTCAAATAGCCGAAAACTGGATTGGATAAAGCACTTCTTCAAAACAAAACAGTTCTGCTTTCGATTAAGCATTATCATTTTATTTTAAAGAACATTTTATTTAGTACAAATATGTGACGCTTTGATGAGCTCCATATTTGTCTCCCGTTTCGATTTTCAATATATTGCGTCATACGTTAATGAACTATCAGTGTAAAGTGAGTTGTTGGTGCACAATAAAATTTTCTGAAAAGCAAGGGTATATTTTTATAATAAAATGGAAGAATTTTTAAATAAAATTGGCTTTGGAGAATTTGGAGAATCATTTGCAAGTAAGTACCCATTAAAATACTTAATTTTTACGAATTTATTTATTAATTATATTTAAAACAGAAGTATGAAATAATGCAAAATTTTGCATGGTAAATATGTAATAGAGCCGCAATATTAAAATTAAGTTTTTAATTCATTCTGTATCACGTTATCTGCTGTATATAGGTACATAAATATTTACAAAACAATTTTATCCACAACGAATCCTCAACGAAGTAGTAGTAAAATAAAACTGTTTTTTAAATAGCAGTAGGTATCTACAGTTTAGCAAAATTTGTAACCGCGCTTTCTCTCGATAAAGAAAAAATGGCTACTTCCTACTGCTATTTGAAAATCGTTTATTGTGGTTTGTATATGTATAGAAAAGGTTATCTATGATAGAAAATTTACACTTTTAGTAAGTCGATTGTTTTATGATGAGAATCGTTTGATCGATAAACCAAGAATTCTAGTTTTGATTTTAAATTAAAAACAATAATTTATATTACAGCTACTGGAATCATTTGGACTAAACAACTTCTTATCAAAATGGCAAACTTGAGCAATCACTACGTTACATTAAAGAGCTTTAATAAGGTCGAATCAGTAAATGGAAGTAAAGTTCTTATCATGGATAAAAATAAAAAGACGCATTTTCCAGTCATGATGCGTACACTCCCTACTGGTGAATCATACGTACCTAACACTAAAATGTCTTAAGGAATTTTTTTAGTTCCTTTCATAGGGGAGACCGGGGCTAGTTGTCACAAGGGCAAGTTGTCACAGTGTTAATTACAAGAAAATAGGGGGAGCTGAGTGGTAGCGCCATCTACCCAATAATTGGCAAAACGTTTAAGAATCACACCACAAAGTATCCTGCCTTGGGGCCTTAATATGCCTTATCAATCTATGAAAAAGCGTTTCAGGTGTGTCCACGTAAATTTAGGTTACAACGAATATTGTGTTTTAGTGAAGCCGTTTTTAATTTCCAGGTAAGAATTAAGCGGTATTTATTTTGGTATAGATAATGGTTTATTAATTAGTGAAGAAGTACTTCCGATTAGTTTTACTGTAAGCTGAAACCAGGTCACATAAATGAAAAATGTCGTTTGGGGCAAGTTGTCACGCCATGCCAGGGGCATGTTGGCACTGTGACAATATGCCCCATGAATAATTAAGATATGAATTTTAATATTATATGCTTAATACACTATATATATGACCTTCTTTTAGATGGTCCGAAATTATAAAAGAAAAACAAATAGAACAGCACCGTGTGCTGATGTTTTGCTTAGAGCTGCTAAGGCTGTTAAGGACAAAACCCACCGTATTTCAATCAGACAAGCTGCTAGGGATTTCAATGTTCATTACAGAACGTTAGCAAGATTTTGCAAAAAAGTTACGGATGATGAAGTCGCTAATAATCTTCCAAAGGTTCAGATGGGATACAAAAAACCTCGAAAAATTTTTGATGACGAAGAAGAGTTACAGCTGGAAAAATATATAAAAAAGGCATCTGATATATATTTTGGTTTAACTCCCGTAGAAGTCAGGATACTAGCATATGATTACGGAAATATCCTTCAGAAGTCAGTGCCTAAGAAGTGGTGTGATTCTCACATGGCAGGTCCTGATTGGTTTTCAGGATTTTTAAAAAGGCATTCAAGATTGTCGATACGAACACCACAATCTACAAGTTTATCCAGAGCTACAAGCTTCAATAAAACTAACGTTTCCGCTTTTTTTGAAAATTTAGGCAACTTGTATGATCGTTATCATTTTCGTCCAAGTGACATTTACAATATGGATGAAACGGGAATCACAACCGTACAACGTCCTGATCGTATTGTTGCTAGGAAGGGATTTCGACAAATTGGTGCCCTGACTTCTGCTGAGAGAGGAACCCTGGTAACAATGGCTATTGCGGTATCTGCTGCTGGAAATAGTATTCCTCCGTTGTTCATATTCCCTCGTGTACACTTCAAAGATCACTTTTTACAGGGTGCACCTGTAGGAAGTGTTGGAGCAAGTAATACCTCAGGTTGGATGAAAAGTGAAGAGTTCCTGATTTTTCTGCAACATCTAGTCACTACAGTTAAGTGTACGAAGGACAAACCGATTTTATTGTTACTAGATAACCATGAATCTCACCTATCTATACCTGCCCTAAACTATGCAAAGGACAATGGCGTTGTGATGCTTTCTTTTCCGCCTCATTGCAGCCATAAATTGCAACCACTCGACAGATCTGTTTTTGGTCCTTTAAAAAAATATTTAAATTCTGGTTGTGCGTCATGGTTGAAGACACATCCAGGTAGAACTATTACTATCTATGATATACCAGGAATTGTTGCAACTGCTCTTCCATTAGCAATTGTTCCAAATAATATAACGTCTGGATTTAGAGTTAGTGGAATTTATCCATTTAATAAGGATATTTTTACTGACGAAGAGTTTCTTCCTAGTTATGTAACAGATCGCGAAGATCCAAATAAAGAACCGTCAGATGTGTTAGAAGTTGAAAAGGAAAACACGCGTTTGACAAACATGTCATTCGATTCACCTTCAACGTCTAATTCTCAACCAATTCCTTCGACATCAGCTCAAACAGATACAACAAGTATAGCCTCAACGTCCATTCTATCTAAAAAGTCTTTGATTTCCCCAGAAATTGTTCGACCATTTCCTAAAGCCGGTGTAAGAAAAAATATGAGACAACAAAGAAGAAAACGCAAGACTGCTATTTTAACAGACACTCCGGTAAAGGATGAACTAGAAATGCAACAATCATCAAAAGTAAAAGCTAAGCAAATAAAGCGAAATGTGTTTTCTGCAAAAAAAAATAACTTAATCAAAAGAAAGCGGAACAAAAAGTCTACCAGAATCTTCATCTGAAGAGGAAGAAGAAACATTTTGTCTAGTATGTGAAGACAGTTATGGTGAATCGAAAGATCCGTGGGTGCAGTGCACCCAGTGTAAACAATGGGCTCACGTAAAATGCACTAACGGAAACCCATTTTATGTCTGCCACAATTGTGATTCGGATGACGATATGTTATAGTTTTTTCATAATAATATGTTTCATAATATAAATTTTTTACTTTAGAATACTTGACGTTAAGTTTTTATTATATTATCGTTTTATTTTTATTAAAGTTGTGTCTATTTTTTTTATTTATTGTTGCAATTATTTAGCTTGTGACAATTTACCCCGCTACGGGTGACAATATGCCCCGGCATGGGGCATATTGTCACGCATTACACACACAAAAAAAAAAAATTTTTTCTCCTAAAATATTCAAAATTTTCGAAATGTAAAATATGCCCAACAATCTCCAATGCATAGTTTATGATACATAGAAGAAGCAGGCCAACCAAATCAAAAACAGATGAGAAAAAAAATTGAACACTAATTTTGCGACAACTAGCCCCGGTCTCCCCTACTATTGTTCATGTGTGTATCGTTGTCCTTTTTATTATTTTATGTTCAATAAAGATATGTTACAATAATCACATCTTATTTATATACCATTCCATTGATTTGTAAAATTGCTTTATTATTAAAAATAAAAAATTAAGAAAAAATTAAATTTTCAAACAAATTTTTGTTATTTTAGTATGAAAATGTTTCATGTTTAATACAAAAATATACCGCTTTAAACTCAAATATTAATCGTGTTTATTATGAAGAAGTACCATCTTAAATGGAAACATCCGTTTCTTGTGTTGAAGAAAAATAGTATTTTTCCAAGCCCGCAAAATTATTTTAAGAAAACGAAATTGTTGAAATCAGTAGATAAATATTCTGTTTAAAGGAATACATTATTCTAACGAAGAAATATTATGGTCTTCGTAAGTAAACTCTTTTTTCGCTTCAAACATTGCTGTATTTAACTGAAAGTATATATTCTTAAATGAAACGCAGCATTTGATTACCATTAAAACTTTTAAACTCTTTATTCAAGAAAATATTTATTTGCGTATATATGAAACAAAGATTTTCTTAAATGAAGTGTATTTTATTCACATTAAATATACTCTTTTTTCCGTGTCCGGTTAAAGCAATGTCATTCCGGTTAGTTTACTGTAGGTATCTATTACTATTACGTTTTCAAATAAAGAAATTTCATAAAATTAAAGCTACTAAACGTGAGATAAATTAAACGATTAACATATCAACTCGACCATCTGTTTCCTCCGAAACTTCCAATATTGGATTACAACCAACGACAGAGCTGGTGAGTACCTAATACTGGATGGAGTCGTTCATTAAATGTTTGCAATGCAGATCTAGAAGAAGATAAGTCGACAATGTTATTCTTGCCGATTGATTTCAAACACGATCGCACAATCCGATCACGAATCACACCCACGAATGAAACAATGTTACGAAGGCTGTTAAAAACGTTTCAAAAGGTAGAATTACATTATACGGCCAAACCACTGTGACATGGTCAAAATTAAAATAGATTACGTAATTATGAATTAGAATTAGAAGATTTTGTTGAAGTATAATATTAAAAAAAAAACGACTCCTGCAAGTTTTTGACACAGTTAAATAAATATCATGCAGAAAATACAAAATAAATGTTTCTTTGACCTATTTCAACATTTTCAAAAAGACAGAAAATGTTACGAGAATATACGTAGGATAATATCCTTGAGAAAATAGGAAAATTAAAAACTCTGATTAGTTCCGTCAGTTGTACCCTTAATGTTGTACCATTAATAAAATTGAAACTCACTTAAAACTTTGGTTTTACATACATGCCATTCAATTAAACTATGTAGGTATAACCATTTCAATTCGACACAGACGTGAACATCAACCTACACCTTTTGGAGGCCCCATAAAAACAGAGCAAAATAATATCGATTCAGTCCTCAAAGAAAATAACAATCAAGTTTTTATGGGTTGGATTGAAAGGCAGTTCTGCCATGATCTAGTAATAAAAAAGAGATCTTGTATAATTGGAAATATATAAATCAGCAAAAGATAAACAAAATCTCGAAAAATATCTAATAAAAAAGTAACAAGAATTCCTCATCGTCCTTCTCTAAGTCCATATACTGATATAATTTATATTGATTTATTGAAACTGTTGATTGTAAAATTAAATAAGAGTAAAATTTTCTAGGGCCAAAAGCAGTAGATCTGTGTTTTTTATATGGCCTTCGATCATTGTTTCAAACATTTCGTTCACTTTTGCATCCCATCGTGCCCTCAGATCAAAATTACTCATACAATGAAAAACAGATACTTCTGTCATAGACAAATAATAGTTGGGACTTGGTAAACGAACTTATAGGTATTTCAGAAAAGGGTTTCAACTTTTTTCAAAGTTCTTCAGGTGCTCTTCAAAATAATAATTGACAGATATGGCAATTAAAATCCTTGGATTGTCAAATGTAATTGGAACTTTAAAGTAATATTGTAACCTTTACCTTTTTTAATGAGAACTTTGCCTAGTTCTGCTCGCCATTGTATTGTATTCCAAAAATTAGTTAATTTATAATTAAAATCAAGAAATTTGCAATTTCAAATGACGTTGTTATCGAAATTCTACTAACGACCGCCACTCATGAAGACCACAGTCAATCCTCCATTCCGATGGAACTGATCTTATCACGTTACTGTTGTATTACATGCATGTATGAAGGTATGCACGAACCTAAAGAGGTTAATGTCTATTCTCCGTAATCAAAGCGGTCGTTTTCGTAAAGTAGTGCAATAATCAAGAGTGCGACGAGTGTGGAGCATCGTCGGCCTGGGTGTTATGGGTATCGGCTGCCTTTATTGCTCCACCAAACAAACGCCATCAATTTGAACGCGTTGAATCGTTGAATGGTCGCAAATCAATGAAACGTTCCACATTTTTTCAAATACATACGTTCGGGAAACGATATGGAAATGAAAGGACGGACGGACGCAAAGAAAACGCCTACGTTTCACATACCTGTGTGTTTCCACAATACAATTAATTCGGAACGCTTGCACTCAGACGACAAAAACCCACACACGGAAAAGTATACAGAAAAAAAAGACAAATAAAACGTCATGCGTCGAGTTCTCACGAAGAGCTGTAGAAATAACTATATCGATGTATAGGTATTTCACATACGAGTACGTATATTAGGATATGCAAAAGAAGTCGAAATTTTTTCACTCCTTCCTCAAATTATCGTAAAGAAAACTTTTGTTAAAGGCACAACTCATTATTCCATTTTCAATCGAATCTAAAGTTTTCCCATTGAAATAACACAAAAAATAGTCCGGTCAAATTAGACCAAAAAATAAGAGTAAAGCTACATAAATTCCCACCAAGCTGAAAATCAGTGAGATTGTTTAAAATATGATTAAAAATAAAATTTGAAAGTTCCCCATCTTTCCCCTGTATGGAAAAAATTTTATTCAAGGTTAAAGGTCAAAAAACTGAGTTTTTCACGAAGTTTTTTCATAAAAATACTTCAGACAAAAATTGTAGATCATAAAATTATCTATAAAATATGTATCTCTAAAATACCCCAAAATAAGCTATGTGACAAATAAATCCCCAAGAACTAGAAAATATTTAGTGCAAGTAGGAAAAAGATTGTAGAGGAAAATTTTCCCCAGAAGAATTTCCCTGAAAAATATATCCCCAAAAACTACCCCAAAGGAAACAAAATCCTTAATTTTTTGGGGAAAATTCCCTAATCTGGCAACTCTGAGACTAACAGTATTTCATTTATTGGGCACACTGACATAAGGCAGGTATAGGACCCTAGCCACGCATACAATTGAACAGGAGACAGATGTTGTCTCGAGGTTACACTGGCGTATAAAATAAGGGACTGGGTTTCATTTTACCTGATATCTCAAAAACGGTGGCTCTTAGGAAAAAGATATTCATACATATTTTATAGATAATTTTATGATCTACAATTTTTGTCTGAAGTATTTTTATGATAAAACTTACCGTTTTGCTGAAAATCGCGAAAAACCTTGAATAATTTTTTTTCCATACAGGGGAAAGATGGGGAACTTTCAAATTTTATTTTTAATCATATCTTAAAAAAATCTTACTGATTTTCAGCTTGGTGGGAATTTATGTAGCTTCGAATGTCTAAATTGACCGGACTAAAAGAGTATTTTTTATATTTATTGCTTCCAAAATCTATGATTTTTTTTTCTTTATAAAACCATCTTCAGCATTAAATTTTTCACAGAAAATTTCACTGAGCTAAATATCGATCATCAATTTTCTAGACTCCTAAAATTTTACTTTGTCGGAAATTTTTAAGCTAAAGTACTAGAGATAGGACAAAAAGTGAAATACCAATTTTGTAGCTCCCCTGGCATATAAAGAAAAATCTTGGAAATAATTTTTCGTATTGTTATACAGTAGAACCTTGATAACTTAAACCTCGATAACGTAAAAACCTCTATAAATTCATAAAATTTTGTGTTCCCTTTCTCTCGGAGTCCAAAACCTCTTTTACTTAAAATTTGAACCCTCTATAACTTAAACGAATAATTTGGGCATCGCACCTCAGTAAGTAATAAAATTGATGTAGAAAGTGTGAATTGTTTGAAACAAAAAAAAAATTATAACCGACTTTTTTAAGTAGAATAAAATAAACTTGAATAAACGTACCTTTAACCCTAAAATAAAGTATGTATGTACATAGTAACATTTCGAAGTTTTATTTACATTGAACCTAGCTCGTCTATCTCTATAATTCCTAAACAACGCTCATAAACGGACCTCTGTAAATAAAAATATAAACCAATAAAAACTCCTTAACTTAAACCTCAATAACTCAAATTTTTCAACGTTTCCCTTGGTCTTTATCTTATCGAAGTTCTACTGTATTTACAAAGTTACAGACTTACAAAATCTAATTGTTTTTTTTTTTATAATAATAAACGCAAAATTGAAAATTCTGTAAAAAATTAAACCTTAACTTCGATGAGGCACCTCTTTAGAGAAATAATGAGCTGTGCCTTCGATAAAAGGGGGGGGGGGGGCGAGGAGAGTGAAAAACCAGACTTTTTTTGAGACGCTCTAATATAACAGGCGGGCTGAAAAGTTCGTAGGCTAGCATAGAAAAAATTATTTTTTTTGATAGAATTTGATTTTATTATTCAATATAGTTCTTTTCGAGGGCGAAACAACGATTATAACGGTCGTACAATTTTTCGATACCATTTTTATAATACGATTTGTCTTTAGCCTCAAAATAGGCTTTAGTTTCGGCGATTACCTCTTCATTTCTGTCCAGCGAGCATCCCCTTGAGGTCTGACAACAGAAAAAAGTCGCTGGGGGCCAGACCTGGAGAGTACGGTGGATGCGGAAGCTATTCGAAGCCCAATTCATATTATTTTGCCATTGATTTCATTGCTTTGTGACACGGTGCATTGCCTTGATGAAACAGCACTTTTTATGCATTTTTTCAAAGTAACAAAACTCCTTTTACTAAAAATGCTATAACTCAGATACTAATAGTGCAACAGCTGTCAAATTTATACAAGCGTCTTTTGAAGGTTAGGGCTAACTAAAAATCATATGGATTTGATACTAGTAGCGCCATTAATGGGCCAGCCTACGAACTTTTCAGCCCGCCTGTTATTAAGTGCAATATAATGCATATTTTTTTACATTTACATTCCTCAAGAAAGAGAGTCTTCTATGTGAGATGAAACAGACTTTTGATTGATATATTGTGTTTAGAAAACTTGAAAATGAAAATACATAAATAAAGAAACTAATCCAATGATCCCTCACAGCATTATCCTGTTTAGAGAACGCCGTAAAGCCATGCCAAGATATTTGATATTAAACACTACAAATATTATTTATGACTGAAAAATTTCTTTTCAAAATGGGCCATTTGAGGTTGAGGTTATTGTAAAGATCACATTATTTTGTTTCTGAGAAAGGTTTCATGGCTAATTTTTCATCCAAAAGGCGTCAAAGTTGATCAACTCTTTCCTCATTTTTAAACATAAATAAAAGACACAATATTGTCTAACTGAAGCTTTCTAAATTTGAATATCACATTCATTTTATATAGTTTCAGTATTTCTCATTAAAAACCGAGATTTTTTTCGTTTTTAATTACAATTGTTTTTATTTCTAGTGCTATTGAAAATAAATTCCTTCCATATTCCTTGTAAGCATATTAATATCTATAGAAATTAATTTCTCACTTGTCAAAATCATTTGAGAATTAGCCATAATAGACAAAACCAAAGTTGTGCACTTAGACACTCCTTGGGGGAAAAACTAGCCACGAAATTGAAAAACATCCTACTGAAATCCTATCCAGAGACACCCCCTCTCTTCATATTTGGAGTAATTTCAGATAGCTAATTTTAAATTTGATTTTGTTCTACAAAAAAGAGTTGTCGTGTGCACCTCAATACTCTTCAATTTGCTGTAGAAGTAAAAACTGAGAAAATGTTTAATATACCAATTATTAACAATAATCCTTTCTTTTTTTATATATATACCAACCGTTTTATTTTTGCAGAAGGTGTAATTAACTACAAAACACTTCCAATTTACACTCCGAGCTTTGTTCCGTCGTGTAGAAATAATCGCATCAAACGAACGCGGCCCATTTTTTTTTTTTTTTTTAATGAAAGAAAAATGCACTTCTCGCCGTCTGTCCGCGTTTCCGAGAAGTATCCAACGGCGTTTGAAACAGTTCCAGAGCCGAAATTCCATTAGAAAAAAGAAAGGAAAGGAGAGATCCATTTATACGGATCAATTTTTACGGATGCTCGCGAATCGTGCCAGTGTCTTTGCGATGTTGCTATGTAACAACATGAAATCGTGAAGAATCATTTCACGACTTGGCTTTTTAAAATGGCCGTGAAGTAATTTTAAACATAATCGAAATCTTGTTAAAGTTTTTGTTTAATAGAAGAATATGGTAACGTCCGACAGATATGCACCGTAACTCTTCTCAAGAACTAAAAAATTTTATAATATTATCACTCGAGAAGATCCTAGGAACACATACATCTAGGAGTCCGGTCTTAATTAGAACTGTTTGTTCAACAAGGGTTTTTCTGGAGACTCTTAATTTTCAAGAATTCTTGCTTTGAGTCAAGAGAAGAGTAACGATAAAAAAATATTGTAAACCCTAAGCTAAACTAACAAAAGTAATATTTTTACTCATTTTATTCCTTTTGCAAAATTGTGACACTGTCATCAATTTTTCGTTCACTTTATTACCTTAAAACAAAGTCAACTAAAATAGCTCAGACTGTGATACAGACTAGGCAGTCACTGATTTGCACTTTGTATCGCTGACGTTTGCGTTGCTTTAATGAGAGTGCAAGGCTGCAGAGAAAAGGGGATGATCTTTACGATCTCTGCAGGAGGCAATTTGGCCGACGTGGTAGGGTGTCTTCGGACGTATGGATTACCTCAAGTCTTTCTCACAGCGTGCGATTGAGACATAAAAAGCGAAACTTTATGTTGCACAGAAGCTGATAAACATAATACTTTATGTACTACTTTTTTTATGTTGGTATTTTATAGTGTCCGAGAAAAATAAAGTGGTCACTTATTTATATACAGGATTTTTGCTTTTATTTAGTAATTTAAATTGTAAGAAAAAGTTGGAAGGAATTGAGAAATTATGAAAATCAAAAATGAAGAGATACCTATAGAACAGGAGAGCAAAGGGCGATCTGGAAGTCAATAAGGACAAAATGAGACAGGATAGTAAGTGCTGTCTGTAAAACAGTATTTCTTGAATTTAACAGACTGGAAAACTTTGGAGTTGTTGTAGAACGAACTAAATGGCTCACACCATAACACAAAAACACGACACCAAACGCTCTAAGTACTTTTCGGCCACAAAGTCATTTTCTTCACTGAATTATCTGTAATTGAAAACTATTTATGACGTTTAATGTCGTGTTTTTGCTTTTGAGAGTGAACTATTTAATTTGTTCCACTACTTCCTCAGTATTACCAGGGGTTCTGCTGTAGTTTTTAGAGTGATAGTTATATTTTCTCAGTTTGCTTGAAAACAAAAGGAAGAAACTCTTTTTCCTCTTGTCGATTTTTTATATATACATACATACCTACGTAGTAACGCTCTAGGGTAACGCTTCAAGTAGTAGTAGTTATAGTGAGTGTATGGTAGTACCTACAACATGTATCTAGCTATAGTTCTACGTTATGCATGCATACAGGTACTTACTTATTTATCTGTCATGTAGTCGTCGGACGATGTACGCTTGGAAAGAGCACTTGTTTGCCAAGTGAAGCAGCACTATCAGAGCTGCTTCATCGGAAAACGTCTGGTTGGTTGGCTAGCTTGTAGGCTGCCGGGCTCTTCGTAATAGTAAATACATACATACAACACAACGCAGCGCATCCTTTTACATTACGATACATACAAAATGAAACAACGTCCACCATCATCACACATTATGTGGATATTTATCAAAAAAATGATGACCAAAAAAATTTCAGAATCAGGTCATTGACAACTCAATTTCTGTAGATTCCAATTTACTAAAAGGAGTACAAAAATTTTTTTTCAATAAAAAGTTAGTCAACTTTAACGTCCTTTAACGATAAAACTAGCCATCAAATTTAAAAACGTCCCTTGAAACCTTACTTACGAACATCTGTAGATTTGACTTGCTAATAGAAAGTAGAAAAAAAATCCAAAACGAAAATTAGTCAACTTAAACGTCTCGTGATAGAAAAATTAGTTATAAAACGTTCTTTTGAAACTTTATTCAAGAATATCTATAGATTTGAACTTGCTAAAGGAAACTATAGAAAAAACCCTAAGAAAAAATTCTTTAACGCCCTTTGGCGGAAAAACTAGCAATCAAGTTAATAATCTCACTTGGATGAATTTGTGTTATAGCGATTCTCCTTCTTTCTATACCAGGAATCATTTTTTCTCATTTATTGTGGAAAAAATAAATTGAGTTGGTTTCTATTGTGTGAAAGTTAATCATCGTAATTTTTTAAAAAGAAAATAAAACACAATTTAAACACTTTCATTTGTTAATTTCTTAACAAATTTGTTTTATCATATAATTCTTTTTTCTGAAGATCACCCTGTTGTTGAAACGTTAAGAAATTTATAGGTGAAAGCGTTCAAAATGTTTTCCATTTTTCTTCCAAAAAAAAAACTTATTTAGGTATTATTCTAGCTTTACAGAAGACAATATTTGATTATAGGTAATAGTTTATCCAACCACAGGAAGGGCTTAAATAAATCACTACACTCTTCAAAATAATACCCCCAGCGCCCAGTGTTATATCGTAAATGTCTCAACAACTTCTTTTCAAAAATTTATTTGTAATATTGTTAGACAGCCTAGCTTCGACAAAGTAGGGGAGTATTTATGTTCTAGAGGAATTACACGTTATGACATGGGTTTCACAACACTCTCGTTTTTCAAAACCTTGTTTTGATCTTGTCTTTAATCAAGGAAAGGTCAAGACTAAAGCAGTGATCTGTCTAAAAATTGAAACCAGATCAAAATAAAAAATGTGAGCCGTCACGGGACGCCTGGCAGATGTGAAACTCAATTTTTTTAATCAGTGATTTCAGTAATAGTTATATTCGATGTTGCTTCTGACAGAATTACTGTGATAATTAATTGGTCGAGGATAACTGAAGTATGTTACAAAAGTATTGGACATAACATTATTAAGACATCTAATAAATACAGCATCTATTGTTGTTGCATATCTGGTAGTAGGTTCTCTTGGATTGTTGTTAATTTGCAATTGAATTTCTTTTTGGAGGAACGTAACTAATGGCATTGATTCATCTTTAGCAAAATTTACATTGAAATCTCCAGCTAAAATCAACAAAATTGATTGGTTTTAAAAATTATTGAACCTCTGTGACTGTACGGAAATATTTTCTCATGTAAAAATGAAACATCATTCATTTTTTTATTAGGTGAAATGTACACAACAATCATAATTTATTCACTTTCATCTTCTAGTTTACTATAGTAAACGACACCGTCTAACTGAGTGGTAAGAGAATCGCACAGGCGCTTGCGCATGGCGAGGCGTCGCTGTGGCATAACTTGCCACGTTCGCCACGCTCGCCACGCCAACAATCCGGTTTACCCGCGGCTATAGATGTTTCACATCAAAAATTTCGTCGAGAATTTTCTAAATCAAGAAATTTGGTCAAGAGTTTCATCATCTTTATAAAGCTTAATAAATGCTTAATATGATACATTAAATTTTGGTATTTAAAGTATTTAAACAAACAATTTATCCCCAACAAAAACTTAACATATGATTTCCTTTAATTGAAGACTAAAACATTTATTAAATTTTTACTTCAGTCTGAAATATGTAGTTTATTAAATGTTTTAGGCCCTAAAGGGATAATTACCTTTAGCTGTAAGTATTACACACCTTCGCTGGGGTTTTATTACTAACAGGATTATCCTACAAGCCTAAGATATGTTCCTCTCTGTGCCGAGAAATATCGAAATATCAGTATACAAGGAATTATGACTAACAAATTGTACAAGACAAGGAAATTACTTTCTTGATCTTGATTTTCAAGGTAAGATATGGGTTTAACGTTAAGACCAAGACTCACACCCAATGTAAATTTTTGCCACTGCTTTGTGGAAGGAAAGAGTCTTCAGATTTTAGATGGTACGGTAATTATACTCCTCCTGATAGCATGTCTAACATGTATCTACGCATATCCTGTTCGAACTTTCACCTGCAGCAACTCAACTATCTGGAGTTTAAAAAATGCAATGGTACATTCATTTTGTAAATATCTTTTCTTAACACTTTTGACCTTTTTTTCTTTCTATGTTTCGATGCGTACATTGCATCGCTGCGCTGTTGAGGCAGTAGCATATCATCAGGCGGCGGGTGCGAAGTGCGTAAAACAAAACAATTGAACACGGACGAATGTTCCGCGTTGTATCCGGCGGAAACAAGTGCATGTGACTACTAAGTTTATCGCGTATGCCTTGTGCATCGCGCTGCCGACATTTCAACATGTGTCCGTATAAAGAGATACAATAGTACACTTACGCATACACGTACGTTAGTTACATCGCACGTACATACGTATACTTATGTGTAGTGTAAATCTAAACGTATGTATGGATGTTTATTGTATAAATACATATACCTAGACATCCGCTTTTGATAACGGTATATGCGGGTTTCCTTCCTTTGAGATTGATGGCGTGGCCTCCCGGGTCACCGTCGGCGTGTGGCCTATGCTCTTCGCAACACAGGTACACAAATATACATATTCATAATATTATCTATGTGTATTTATATACATACGTAGGTACACTGTCATCCAAACCAACACTAACTGGTTTCTGTCAGGGCATGTTTTCAAGTAGGAATATAATACCTAAATGTATGCAAACGGTCGTTGCACAAAAGAGGTAGAACATTTTGGATGTTTTAATACCTATAATAATACATAATATACAAAGGCAAATTGCATGGTTAATACTGTAATCAGTTAAAATTTTGATCACGAAACTGTTTGTTAAACGAGAAAAAATTTGTTCATATACTCATACACTGAGTAATGGCGCCCTTATTTATGTCCGTGTTAAGAGTGGTGTAGAAATGAGAAGCTCGAAATGGGATAGAAAAATTCAGATAAAATGCGACAATTTTCAAAAAGAAGAAAAATGCAAATTCGTTTTTAGAAGTGGACCATCTGAGCTTATTCAAGGGTATGGTGGGAGTAGCCCTCAAAAATACTTCACAAGTTCCGATAAAAAGAAAAATAATTCTAATGCAAATTGGTCCTTTGAGAAGAGTTATCATGTGAATAGTGGAAGGTATTCTTAAGAATAAATTTCGAGGGAAAGTTGTCCGCCAAAATTCCACAAAAGAAAATATACTCTAATGCAATGGTCACCCTTTATAATGAGCCATCTCAGATCATTACGTTAAGGAACGGTGAGTGTGTCTTTAGGAAGGATATTTTTAGAGAGATTCTTTGCCATAATTTCCGAAAAAAAAAAAGAAAAATAATTGTAACAAAAATTTAAAGAGTTATAAGGGATTATTGCTGAAATGAATAGAGGTATACTTGAAAAAAATTTCGAGGGAAATGATCATTACGGAAAGGGATATGGAGGTGAGGGTGTTTTTAGAAAGAATTTCAGAGGATTTATTCGCCTCAACTTCCGAAAAAAAAAACATTCTAATGCAAATTATTCCATTGAGTACAACTATAAGAGGCTTTACTGCACAAATAAATATAGAGAGGCATCCCTGAGAATAATTTCGAGGGGAAATTGTCTGCCAAAATTTTAGAAAAGAAAATTCACACTAATGCAACGTTCGCCCTTTAAAATGAGCCATCTCAGATCATCATCAAAAGAAATGATAAGGGTATCCTTAGGAAGGATTTCAAAAGAACTCTTTGCCACAATTTCTAAAAAAAAAACAAGAAAAAATAATCTTATGCAAATTACTTACTTCTTCGAGAAGAGTTTTCTGAGATTATTAGGTACCTACTGAAATTAAACAGAGAAGTAGTATCCTTTAGAAAAATTTCAAGGGGACGTTTTCTGACAAACTCTTAGAATAAAATTTACCCCAATGCAAATTCGTCCATCAAAACTACCCATCTCGGATTATTACTGAAAGGAAAAGAGAGGGTGTCTTAAAAAAAAATTAGACAAATCACACCAATGTGAATTTATTATTCAAGGCGGGATATTTGAGATTACTTCAGAAACGAATAGTAGGATTTCGAAGGGACGCTTTCTGTCACAATTTCCAAAAAGACAAAAAAAACTAAACATCCCTAGTAAAAAATTGCCCATCAAAATAGGCCATCTCAGATTATTGTAGATAGGAGTAGAGACGGAATCCTTTAGAAGAATTTCAATGGGATATTTTGCTAGAACTCCCAAAAATAGATAAAAATCACTTATACAAATTTCTACTTTGAGAGAGAGTATTCCTGAGAAAGACAAACAAGTATTTTCGCCAGGTATGTCAAAAGTTGGCCGATTGTATTTTGGCTACCCTGGTGATTTTCGCGATTGAAACATCGATTCCTATATTCTTTAACATTCTTAAAATGAATATGGAAGGTTTTTTCAAATTATGATACTTTAGATTTTTTTATTTTTCATCCTCACTCTCCCTTACCTGACAGGTTTATTCAATTTTAATGATGCAGGTATGTTATTCCTTCTATCAGGCCATGGGTGTATAATGCGAATAGGTAGGTATGTGAGTTGGTATCTAACAGTAAGTTGTTAGTTTGTATTACATTTTAATAGGCCATAATCATGACAGCGTTCCCTCAGGGCCGGTATCATTTCTGCATTCATGATACGACTATAAAATTCTTTTGTTGATCGTGCGTATTATAAAAGCTTTTTGAAAGGGCCCACAACATAATTCACGTCAGACATTAAGATAGATAAAATGCAAGGGTATGACGACGACAGTGCATGAGAGGTTAATAAGTTTGTTAATCTAACGATGGGATAGCGACCCCGCGAGTTCTTCATGGGCCCTGCATTTACGTAAGTACCATAAGTACCTAAATCCTTTGCTAACGGTAATACTTATGGTGAGTAATTAATATAATCGATTTGCAAATATATCAGCAAGTCATTGTAAGTGTTTATTTTACGTATAATATAAATTACAATTAAAGTATTAGGATTTTCTATTTCCATTACTTACCAATAACATTCAGTTCCGAAACAGATTAGTGTGAACCAACCTTAAATGAAAAGAACACAGTAGGTACATCTCACAAAAGTATTTCTTAATAACAAATTAAAAATTTAGAAAACATAATATGTACAGTATGACTAGTTTCACCGCTGTACCCTTGTCAAGTAGAAAAATTCAACCAGCATTCAAGAGACTCGTCAACGTTCTACCACTGAAAGAAAAAAAAAGCGACAAAGGAATTTCTTATAATAACATAAATAGGAAACCAACCGACAGTGGCAACTGCTTTTAATAGAAGAAACAGTGAAAATCATCTATTATTGTTATTTGTGTATCTACAAATTGTTTACTCTGAACGTAACGGTTTTCTTGAATCATCATCGTACTATATGTTGGAGATACCACATGATTATTATTCTTCTATTACCAACTGAATCATTTTAATTGAAGATTCAAAAACTCACCGAACAAGTTGGCTTTATATAAACATCATACATAATACAATACCACAACAAATGTACCGTCTTACTATAGTAAATTTGCAGCAGATGATCATTACGATGCCAAAAAAGCGCTTGACCACTTAGAAATTTTCTGGGAAAAGTAGCGGTAAAATATTTTTATTAATAACTCATTATCAGGAATTGGTAAAAACAAAGAATAATAACCGTAAGTAGTGTATAGTTAAAAATTACGCTACACAGCACATGATGGAATGGAATTGACTTTTATTAGCAATTATTAAGTAGGTATATATGATGTTCGGATATTTCTAGAAATGAATGAAATAAAAATTAGTAGGTAAATGTTGAATATCTTCATTTGAATCCCGACAAGGACGTCTAAAATTAGGACAGTAAGCAGTAACACATTGAGTTTTATTTGTAACCGAGCACATTGGGATAAGATTGTTCCTACCACTAGTATAGTTAGTTCCAGAAACTAATAAATTAAAACATAGTGATAAACCTCTTTATTTGGATCCAGGTACAGTTGTCTGCAATAGGAAAAGTTGCCAACCTTACACTGACTTATATTTATTGTTGAGTATATGCTCTGGGGTTAGTCTGCTCCTATCACCAGTCCAGATAGATATTGCCAGCATCAAACGAATTAAAAACTAATGATCAAATTATAAACCTGTTCATTTGAATTCGAGCAAAGACGTTCGAAATCAGGGCAGTTGGCAACTCTACATTGACCTTTATTTTCAATTGATATTCTGAAATCTCCCCCTTTCCATCGTCAATCTTGTTATTTCCAGGAATTAGTAAGTATATGGTAAACTTTTTCATTTGGAGAATCCAGAGAAGGGCATTTGAAATCCTAAATCAGAACAGTTGGCAACCCTACAAGTGAGTATGGGAATTTGTTGTCAGAATATTCTTAAATCGGTCGTCGCGTCGCGTCGCAGTCTCAGTCGTTGTTGTCGTCGCCGTCGTCGTCGCTCAGCTGGGACGAATCTAAGTTGGCCGGATATTCCGGCTAGCCTTGCTCTCGAGCATACCATGTAAGACGAGCAAACTGCATGCGTGTTATGTCATGGGATTGAACACGTTTAATGTTACAATGTCGGGGCCATATGGTCGTCTAGTTTCTTCTTACCGCAATACGAGTTCCGATTTTTATCGTTCCATGTTGGTGGTTGGCTCTTTCTTTGTTTCAATTCGAAACAACGGGCAACGTTTTATTAATATTTCATGAGGGTTTGTGTTCTCCTTTTCGCTCCCGCGCACTATCGTCGCGTACGCCGTCTTCTACATACTTACAGGTAGTCTCCGATGATACCTCAGGTAGGTATCTACGTTATACCCGTGTGTGGATGGAGAGACCACAATAACCAACAACATGTGCACCTGCGATTAATTTATGGACAGATGATGCACGTAAAATGGGAAAATGTTTCTTTCATACACCAGGCTCGCGTATAGTACGAAAGACAAAGGGACGCGTCGGCATAGGCATCGGTTCATGCTCATCGCGCCAGTCTGCGCTCATTCTTTTACAATCCTTTACCGAACGGAATAGAAAAACAACAAAACTATTTTTGCCGGCACACAACTCTCTAGAGTGAGGACAATATAAAAATTTTAATGTAACACGTACATTTTCTTATAGTCCATAAGATAGAAGTTTGTTCATGAAGGTTTATTTTCAGAGAGGATATCGAATTATTAGATTATGGCCGCAATGAACGCCATGTCTATAACAATGAGTTCTAACATCTGATAGTTTCAAAAGAATACTGATTAAAAACTTTTGGTTTTCTTTTACTTTGACATATCCGTGACTATTATTACATATTCAATGATAAAAAAGAGAGAAAAGCGATATACAAAATCCCAATAAATGGCTTATTTGCAAATTTTTGACTCACTGATGGTCGTAAAAAAGTTGAAAATGTGTTTGAATCCAAATTTTGAACCTGGTTATTGAACCCTTCATAAGGTTTTTAGCCAAATGCCTCATTTATATAGCATAAAGAGCATTTGGTGAGGTTCCTGAATAAGATATTAAGTACAAACCTCAGCAGATGCTAAAGAAGCATTTAAGCCATTGACTTTGATTTAGTTTTAGGGTGAGATACCAGGCGTGCAGTTATATAAAATTTAACCCTATTGAAGACCAAACAAATATTTAACTTGAGTAGGTCATTAATAAAGACGTAATTACTTTGTAACGACACATGCTTAATATTAATAAGGGGAACATAACTAAAAATAGAATAATTTCATTTGAACTATATTTTTTTCTAATTAGTACAGGTCAACACACGAACATTCAAAATTTACTTTCAAACGTAGCTTGTTTAATTAAACCGACGATATGAAATGTCTGCGTGTAAGTTGTAACGTGTGCCGGAATATATTAAAATTAAAAACGATACGTCAGAATTCATGAATCTCATGAATAAATTCGAGAGGTTAATAATAATCCCATGTGTGCATTAATAAGATATCAGTTACCTCCGAACAAGATTCAAACAGAAAAGCACATAAGGATCTGCAAGCGACGGCTTAAGCACACATAGATATGTGTATGTACGTATACATACGTGCAATTTTCAATATGTCTCGCAGAATAACCACTTGCTGTGAAAACAATTTATGCATTTTGCATTATTAATCTCGTAATATACGATGGAAATATGCATACAATAAACCTAAAATACGCTACGGTAGTTGTCTAGTTCTCCTTAAAATGGGTACCTGGTGCATGAAGGAAGTGCAACCGAACTTCGACCTTTGAATAAAGACAACACGTACTATAATCACATACAAATTAATGACTACAGACGTAATTAACTATAATCTTTTAAAATGTGCTTACGCTCAGCCTTAAATCTTCCAGAATTTTAAGGTTAATGTGATTAGCGAAAAGAAATGCAAATGCGATAAAGAGAAATTATTTTAAGTATTAGTGTGATAATTAATTAAAAAAATGTGATTTACGAGAGATTGCATTTACGTCACCAACATTCTCAAAAGTAATGGCTCAAGTCAAGGGCGTAATCAAAGAGGAACTAGGGAGCAAATAAACTTTTGGTCACACAGTAATTAATTGTTCATTTTGATTAAGTTCTAATAGGAAATTTAATGCCCCTGAATTTTTTTCAAAAATTACCAACTGTTCTATTGAACTTAAGATTAAGTGGGTAGAACATGACTGAAATTTTTATTATTATTTGTAATCAATTTTTAAAGAATACACATTGTTATCTTATTTTCAAATTAGCTCCCACCTCGACAGTATATTGGCTTTGCCGATGGCTGAAGCACGATAAAACGGCAGAAAATACAAAATAATCACAAAAAAAATCTGCCTTTTGTATTTCCTTTGGGACTGCAGATAGGTAGGTTAAGGTACGATAGATTCTTTATTTAAACTCAGAAACATGAAATAAGTCCTTTGTGCCGCTATCCACATACCTACTTCCCAATAGGATACTTTCATTGTCAGTAAAAATTATCGAGTAACTAGCTATGCCCGCGACCTCGTCCGCGTTGAATAGTGACTTTCGGCGGCATTTAAAATTTATTTCTTCTATATTTTTATTTTCTCGGCCATAAGCCTTTTTGCCGACGTCATTACACAAAAACTTTCATATCTTATTTTTGCCCTCTTTAAGGTAAAATTTTCACAAACTTTAAATGTTGTTATTTGTATCTAATCAAAAGCTTAAAAAATAAGTTTCAAGCCTCTAGCTTTATATCTACTTATCTATCTCTGTACCAAATTCTCATTTAAATCGGTTCAGTAGTTTGGGCGTGATTGCGTAACACACATACAGACAGAGTTACTTTCGCATTTATAATATTATAGATTATTATAGTTTAATTATAGTTTAAAATAGTTTATATAGCTTAGTATTCAACTACTTTTATTGATCCAAATAAACAAAACCTCCATAACTTTTTACACTTAATATTTTAATTTTCTGGGCCGTAACCTTTTTGGACGACGTCATTACACAAAAACTTTCATCGGCTAATTTTATCCCCTTTAGGGTGAAATTTTTACAAACATTGAATGTCATATTTATTTATATCTAATCAAAGGCCTAAAAAATCTTTAAAAATTACGAAATTTCCGCACAAACTTTGCTATTTCTACCCCTTACGACCCTTTTTTCGCATTAAAAAGTAGCGTATAACCTTTTTCAGGCTCTAGACTATCTCTGTACCAAATTTCATTTAAATCGGTTCAGTAAATTTTAGGCGAGATTGTGTAGCATACAGACAGAGTTACTTTCGCATTTATAATATTCCGCGAATTAATTTTCATCGATTTTCCCATGGGAATAAGATATTTTCCCGTAGTAAAACGTAGCCTATGTGTTAATCCAGGGTGTTAGCTAACTCCATGCCAAATTTTATTTAAATCGCTCCAGCCGTTTAGACGTGAAGAAGTAACAAACATAGACACTCACACACTTACAAACTTTCGCCTTTATAATATTAGTGTGATAAGACATTAGGAGCCTTTGGTGTACCGTACATTATTTTTATTGTATTATGAGTGGTGTAAGTAATTGTTTTAAATAAATCATACCGTTATCCGGCAATACATTGAATTCGATGTTTATATTATTATTATACGGTCCTTGTCATTAACACATGCGAACCTATTAACCCCCGCGCCTTCTACGGGTCAATTTATTGTGAGCCGTATTTAAATTTAACTATTATCGACTGTTGCAAAGTCATACAGCACCGTATGATGATGTTCCTCACAGTTACTTCCATATACGTATCTGTGGGTATACAATAAACATATGCGCCTATGCCGCCGTTCCTATAGGCGGTAAGTACGTAAGAATCAGTCGTACAACATCGCGTCCATCGGATGGCCATCCTTAACGTGTATATGCCTAAAATGGCGAAAATTATGGGAAAAGTGACCGTTATTGACGATGTTACATCGGAAAAAAATTGCGGTGCTTCTTTTTAATCATATGCAACCAAACGGCTGAACTCAAAGACCGCAATTAGTCTTAGTAGATGAGATATTTCGAATTTAAATCTCATGAACCATGAAATGTGCAAAAAGATCGAGAAGAGGTGGAACTATTTTTCTAACAGTGGATGGAGGACTTCTTCCTCGGTGTTTTTATAGAAGAAGAAACAATTTTGGACTACGACCATCAAGCCAGAATTTCGAACACCAATCAGAAATTAATAAAGTCTCACAAGACGAAACAATTATTTTAACTCTAAGAAAAATGTGAAAACTTTAGCGTCCGTTTTAACCCAAGAAATTCCTCAAAATCATTTCACTCAATTGATCAATCATTGAACCAGAACTATTATACCATAGCCAGCAATAAGTAGAAGAGCACAATCTTTAATAACCCGCTGAATAGCGTGTTGTGTGCAATATTACAATCATGGATATTTTCTTACCCAACTCTGTGCCTAATAGTTTCTTGTTTCACCAAATTCAGGCAGAAATTTTGTAAAAACTACACGGTCGATTATGAATAAATTAATGGCCTGACGTGATCGTGTGTTGCCGGTTAGGAAATATGTTCAAAAGCGTAAACCGATATCGATTTTTTTCATGTACACGCAGCCTTGAATGCATGAATTGTCCAATTTTATATTAAAGGAATTTCAAAAATACAACACACTTACGCCATCGTGCACAAGGCATACATACATACTCGGGAAACAGCCATGACTTTTTGTTATAATAATACATCAATTTTTTGAAATTCACGTATATTATTTACCTACGATCAATTTAAATTTTATAAAAAAATAATATTAACTAGGTACTTAATAAAATCCAAGTTTCTTTTAAATTTTTTTGAATGAACTTACATAGGTCATAGTGGGAGAACTATTAAGAAGAGTATTTCAGGATATAAATCCTCAAGAAACAAAAAGTAAATTCTGTGGGATTAGACTAAATAACACAATAAAACCCAAAATCGTATAATTCTGACCTCGTTTTATGTGGATGTTTGTGTTTCAGTATTTTGTCTATCAATTGTCAACATTTACAGTTCTAAAAATTTAACCTATTTTCGAAAACTATTTTTTAAATATACATATTTACCTAATACAATTGTCTGTTTAGGAATAAAAGTAGGGTTTAGAAAATATTTACATTGGAGCTAATCTACCTCTGCCCCATGATGGAATAATGAACTCTACCGCACTGACACGCATCTCCCTATGTTTGCGGTTTCTCGGATAAAAACTTAATGCAACTAAATATCGTATTAGTCGGTACGAAAAGCCATTTGCTCACTTAGCATCTCAAAAATGCAAGCAAGTACGTTGCACGAAAAATTTAATACCTCGCGTGACTGCCGGAGTTTGTACTTTAAGTTGTTACCACATCTAACTGATATAATACAACGCAACGTCAACGTCAGCCATTTGATTACATACCTGTATTATAATATCAGATCCAACGGCGCACACAACCAAAAAACTTTTATCAGCTAATAAAAAATAAAGTAAATTTTAACAATAATTGAGTCGACAAAGTATGTAGCAGGATAATGATTACTCAAATGGAAATTTAGTCCTAATGGTAAGCTAATTATCAAAATAACCCTTATAGATACAAGTATGTATTTTAAAAATTATCATAAAAACGGGAACATTTACAAAGCTCTTAATAAAGACGCTAATGGCGGCTATTGTGCAAGGTAAGTGACTGCGCAAGACTGTGACGTCAAACTAGCAGTCCCGCGGTAAATTGAGACAAAAACGTGCAAAATGAACTTCCTTAAGAAAATACAAGGGATTTCGGTCTAAAAAATTTTTACCCTAACTAGTCATTTTAAATATTTAATGGGTATGAACCGAATTGAACTTGCTCAAAAAAGTTTAATATTTTGTATTATGTTGGGCATTGTTCACATTTACAATTCTCTGAAGCTTTTGTTGAGTTAATTTATCATTTTCGAGACTGTCATTTTCTCCTTATATATTTTTACATTCGATCGCAGCCAAACAAAAGAGGCGGCAGCGAGGAGAGGGCGATAGATTTAAATTTATTAAGTGTTAGCCACTAACAAGCTGTTTTATCTATGTTTTATTGTTCAGTGTTGCGTACCGTTGAACAAAAATCGCAAAAATGCCACAGAAACCGCATTTAATGCGTTGCAATAACGGCTACTCCCAATGTCACTTCTACTACCGCACCTATTACCTGTCAATTCCCTATGGGACACCGCCTTAAAGGCTTTCTACTTACTTAAGTACACGGATACAATGGCCTATAATGGACACATATACACAAATATCTTTATACACATATCGACATGCCCAGATGTTTTGTAATCTATTCCCAATAGTCTGCGACAGAAAAAACAACGTCCAGCTACAACAGTAAATAATCGGCATTTTAATTTGTCTCAGACAGTCGTCACAATAGAAAACTGGGCTCATAAATATAATACCTGAATGTAGATTTGTCGGTTATCCAGACAGGTCATTTATCACTAAGTCGAAATACGTATGTGTGTACTTTTAGCAGCAGCACACGATTCTAATAATGGTACTTACATTACGAAAGGACCTACCTCATAGTAGGTACATAATTTTTTTCTTTAAAATAGAACAGTATTTCAAGCCATTATGGCAATAAATAGGTGAGGATTAATAAATTAATTACATACTTTGTGAAAGTTCCATGAAACGCGCATTTCGAAAAAGGGCTTCAAGCCTTTTAAAATGCTTGACGTCCTTTTAAAGTGCTTAAAGTCTTCTCAAAGTGCTTGAAGTCCTTGTAAAATGCCTGAGGTCCATTCAAAGTGCTTGAAATCTTCTCTATTTAGTTCTAATTACAAAAATCACCTTAAGCCTCTTAATTAAGTTTTTTTAACTTAATTGAAGCCCTTATGGTGTGCTCGAAACCATTTTCATAATTACTTCAAGGTTGTTAATGTATTTCAAGCTTTATTGGCCTTATTAATATTCTCACCATGGTACACTATAAACCCTAGCTTTCCACAAGGGTTTGTGGCTTTGAACTTAATTATTTTTCTATGTAATTGGTAATTCGAAATTTCTAGATTTTAAAATGTAACTGGGACTTCAAGGATCAAAGCACTTTAAATAAAAGGATTTTGAGCTCAGGAAATGAAACTCTTTAGATGGGAACCCTACTCAGATCTCCCCTACTAAACACTCACATTAATTCGTATTACATTTATATTGCTTTAATGTCCTCGAAAAGCTATTTGGTTGAATAAAAGGTAACTCATCCCAATTTACCACAATAAACCTTCAATTAACCACATGATATGCCTTCTTTATCAACTTTACTCTAATAAATATCCCTTTATTTGAATTAATTTCTATCTTGTAATATCGTAAGTATGTGGTGATTGATTCAATAAGCTACAACAAAAAGAACCGTTTTTCTACAATTTCCAAACAAAAAAACCCAAACCAATTAATTATGCGTTCAGCATATTTATGCGTATCCTTAACACTATATTTTTGTAATTATCTATTCTTATTATTCAAATATTAGTCACCATTTTTCTCTTAACTCTTAAGAAGTTTATTTATAACCTTAAAAGAAAAAAACCGCAGTTACTTAATTGCTTTATCCTCAATATCACGTATCACGATTAAGTATTTTTAAATATGTAAAGCGATTCCGTAAGCTTTGATAACTAATCACAAGGGCGCCTGTCCTGTCATCATGTTAAGTGGAATTCATGATTCGCAAACAACCAATAAACAACGTATCATCATCGTGATAATGTTCGTATTCAGCGTCACTAATTCGTAATTTTTTTTTTGTTTATCCAATTATCGCGTATTTATAAATTTATTTATTTATTATTGGTATTCTTCGAAAACAACATCTCGCACTTGCTTCACTCTCGCATCGTATTTACATATCAGAAGGAGCGTATTGCATTCATCCGAATAGTTGGTTATTAAAAAAACATTAAGGACCCATATTAACCGTTTTCTTCTTGGCAATAAATCACCTTGAACCTATACCGAACGGAACACGGATGATGATCATCACGGTTGAATTCATCATGCAGACCGTTATACGCGCCAAAGTGCCATAAACGGCCGAAGATGCTTGGAAATAGGAAACAAAACACAAAAGAGAAGTCCCACACACCTTTGTGTACCATCATGACATAACGTATATACATGAACAAGTTTTTGTTCTACCATCAGACACAAGTAAACAACACAACCGATAGGCAGATATAAAAAAAAAGCTTTAACCGTTTTCCAAAACAACAGTGATGCAATAGCGCTCTCCAAAAATAAGCCAATTTCATTGCCGAAATGATTAACCTGATGACTACAGGAAACTGTTTTCTAGTCAAACAGGAATGCATTTTGAATATAGATACATTACCTTCCGCATTCATACAATATAAATTCACACATAGAATTTCATTTCCATCTGTAATTTAATTTATAAAAAATGTCGGAATAAGGATTGACAATATTTTAACAACCATAAAAGATTATAAACAATTCCTTATTCTTTCTCTAATTTCTAACACAGTATCAAAATCAAAACTTTCAGGGGTTAAGAAATTCTTTTATTACGGTAAATCCAACACCCGACGTTTCGTCTTTTGATGTATGGCTTTATTTAATGCAGGATCCAAATCAAAGCTTCAAGGAGTTTAAAGTTTTTTGTTAGTGTAAAGGCTTTAATCAAAAGTTGAAATGTAGGATGGTTTTACAGTAACAAAAAACTTGTTGAACTCCTAAAAGCATTGATTTCGATCTTGTATTAAAGATTACACCTGTCTACTACTATTTTGAAAAAAACATTTTTTTCTCTGTCTCTCAAGAAAATAGATTTCCACTAATTTTTAAATATAAATTCAGACCTGAAAGTTTCTCTATATTAAAGTTTTTTTTTCAAAATACTTAAATATTTGTGTAAAACACTTTATATTTTCTAAAAATAGTAGACGATTGTAAAACATGTTTTGCTTTTCAACACATAACTACATGACCCAATATTTAAATTTTTTGTTGTATAATATCAATTATATTGTAACGAATTTTCTAGTGAAAGATATTTATTTAAACAATTATTTATTTAACACTATTTATAACACTTAAACAGTAACTTAGAACTACCATTTATAACACAACAATTCACTTATTTATATAACAATTTATTTATATCGCTTTGTCTATTATGTGTTTTAATTCGCGCACTGATGCTTTCTTCAACTAACTGTTTTTCGGTCCAAAGATGATCACTATATATACACCTTTCGAACTTTCTAGACAGGAACTCGAAGAAATCCTGAGTATTCCCGAATGATGAGTAATAATTAGAAAGTCCTCGATTATTCCAGAACTGAACTTGTTACTTGTCGCCGGAGAATGATTTACATCTTGTAAGTTGATAACACGAAAAGTATCGTGTGCGGTGTCTACGCCGTAAGCATGTTAGCGATAAAAAGTACATGCCACAAATTGTTATCGCACACACGTACTGTGTCACTGGTCGCTACAATATTATTGAATTAATATCTTGTAGATTTGATAAGATAGTTGAGTAGTACACAGTTTTAGAAAAGTTTTTTTTGAAATAATGTTAGTTTTACATTTTTGCAATTATAAAATGGTATTTTTATTTATATATAAGGTTAATAGTTTTCGATAAATAAGTGACTTTAAGGTAACTGCATTTTTAGTCCAGAATAAATTGCTTTGTAGAAAAGTAATGTAAGTACACATCTACAGGTAAGTAAGAAACTGATAAATAATTAATTAATCACAAATTATTAGTTATAGGTTTTTAAAATTAATTTGATTCATAAATAATACATTAACTAGATATATACTACTCGCATTGCACGATTTGCTAAGAAAAATTAAAAATAATTATGCACGCGATTCACACGATAATGATTATTACCTCAATTAGAAATGTAGCATTTCTGTTCACAGAATGAATTATTTATATTAGGTATTCCTACGATAATATAACATATATGTTGTTAGTTGTTACGTATATCTTTTAAAAAAGTTACATAACAATCTACAATTTAATTACTAATTTATATTGTATATCACATTAATAATTCCATGTTTACTAACAATTTCATCAAAAGCATCCATAGTGATAAGTGAAAGTGTTTAAAAATTACAACAATTTATTATATCTATTGGTTATTACAATGATACTAAGACATTTATCTCCCTTTTTGCACGTACGACCCAAAGTCGATGATGAAGAATAAAATAGCAATTTATCATGCTCCCTAATCGAAGTTTTCGTCCGAATATTTTCGTCGTAAATTTCCGATTCTTCCGCCAAACAAAGGAAACGAAAGTCGTCGACACGACTGACTATAAGAGGTTAATAAATTATAATAAATTACGAAACTAAGTGCTATACTCGTACTAGACATTAATAAAATTCCATTTTTTGTTCCGAAGCGACAAATGTTGAATATTCAATTATAAATTTTAAAAACAATATGGTATCTATACACGACGAATTATGTAAACAAATTCGCTTTTCCGGAAACGTTACTCAATATCATAGATAACATCAGGTCCCATTATCTAAGTTAGAAACATCCATTAATTTTGTAAGATCAAAATGAGGTGAAAACAGGCACTACATGCATTTATTTTCAGGCCAGAATTTAAACAAAATATCTGATTCATAAAATATGATGTGGAAAGGGATGACAGAAATGACAATAAGTAACGAACAAATGGAGGAGTGGAGAGGAAAGGGATTGAATGTTAGTAGGATGGTGGGGAAAAGATGTAATGAAATAGTAAGAGGTGAGGATTTGAGAAAAATATGGGAATCAAGATTCGCGAAAGGAATGAAGGAGTTTACATGGGAAGAATGGCAAGGGAATGAGGTTCCGGGGTACCTAAGAGAAGGAAAAAGTATAGAAATAATAGCTAGATTCAGAATGGGGAATGAAAATAATGAGAATAAGTTTTGGATGGAAGAAGGTAAAAGATTGTGTAGAGTATGTGGAGAGAAGAGTAAATCAACGGAACATGTATTAGAAGAAATAACGGGGAAGAATGAGAGGGAGGAACTTGGAAGGATAATAAATGCGGATGGTAATAGTCTGGCCCTATTGAAGCAAATATCAGAAAGGAGAGGTGCGGAAAGGGGGGAGGGTAAATACAGGAAAAAATGATAATAAGGGAAAAGGAAGGGAAGTACCAATTTTAAATATATAATGATAAAATTTTTGTAGGTTAAAAAGAATTGTTGCGTTTTTTTCTTTTTGTTTTTTTTTTTACTAATGTGAGTGGAGATGTAGATGATATAATATTATGTTTCAAATAAGCTCTTATATATATAAATTGGTCGACTACTTACGCCACTGAGACTGGGACTGAGACACTGCCGTGTTTCTGTAAGTACAACAAAACATTATCTTATTCTTTTCTTTCTTATTGCGTGCCCTATATTTCGAAGTATCGAAGTTGATAGCAGTTGTTGGATATTTATAACACAAAGGCCAAAAAAAATCACAAACAAATGACGATTTTGCTGATACTATCCTCTGAATTAAAGACAAATTGTTATTATTCGCATGAAATCATAAGAATAGGTGTTTCAGTTCGCCGTTGCAATTACATAAATCACACCAATGGACTCTGGCTCTCAACTCTCATTCAACCGCTTGCTTGTCTAGATCGCCTCAAACAATAAGTAAAATTGTTACAACTAATGCCTAACGGTACCTACACTTGTATAAAATAAATGCGATCGAATAAGATAGATATACAACATAAGTACTGGTCTTCAGCCGTTGAGCATTATTCGCAGGTGCTTATTTAAAATTAAGTTCTCAACTGACCTACAAACCGAAAAACGTGAACAAATTACTGGATTTTCCCAGGTACACTTTACACCATATCTACCACAAAAAACACGTACAAATATTGTAGTGGCTTCACCCAATTTCCAATTCTCGGGCTAATTTTACTAATACCTATAATAAAATTATATTACATACAATTATACTTGGCTCTACATTCTTATTACTGAATCTCTTTGGTGTTAATGTAACGGGTTTCAAATGTAAAGCATGGATACGAGAAAGAAACATCTTATTTTTGTTGTAAAATTGTTTTATTAATTCCCACATTTTTAATAATTTGTTGAATTGGGACTTCATATGTCCCTCTTTATTCCTGCTTCTGCTTCAAAACTGCTCACTCAAATTTATTAATAATTTAATACTCAGGAGTTAACCAAATTAATTATGTTCTTAACATCAAAACACTGGCACACGAGAATGATATCGTGATCATAAACCTATTTATAATACCTACTAGTATTTACTCGATTCGTTTTGGTAGGAATTGAAAAAACAATACCAGAAGCATTTTGGACTCAGGGTTAAAAATTGCAACTGATTTTAGTCTCAGAATAAAGAGGATATCCAGAAGAGCACGAAGCTGGATAATTTTAGACTGCACTTTCTTGTAGAGTTCCCGTGGGATAAAGCTGAGAGAATTTTATATAATATCCATTTAAGGACTGGCTCACGAGAATGATATCATGATTATAAACCTACTTATCAAATCATTTTTTGTAGATTAAGGAAAAAGAATCAGAACAATTGTTGGACTAGCTTATAAGAATGATATCGTGATTATAATACTGACACTCAAATTATTTTGATATAGAGATTAAGGAAACAGAACTAGGATTAATTTTTGGATTCAAAGTTAAGAATTGAAACAGAATTTTGTCTTAAAGGAAGGAAGGAGAGTATTCTAAGGGCTATAAAAAGCTGGATAAACTTACACTGAATTTTCTTGTGCAGTTCCCGTGGGATAAGGCTCAGGAAATATTGTCTAGTAACTCATCAAAACACCGCTTCGCGCGAATAACATCGGATTCATAAACATGGTTATAAAGTAAAAGTAATGTGCGTAAAGAACAAAGCAGAGGCAGAATGGATCCGCCTACGGGGTGTACAGAAAAAAATTGAAGTAGGTACTTGTTATATTTTTAATATTAAGACGCCAAGCCACTAAAAATACATTCGAAGTTCACAATTTCAAACGACGAAAGAGGGAAAGAGAGACCATAAAACATTAAATGAAAAAGAAAACTGTTTTAGATGCATACACACATTGCAAACACATACACAGAGACGTATCTGTATAACTTGAAGCTCGCAATAAAGGGCACAGGTATGATTTACGCCATCCGGACGTTGAATACGCGACGTCCAGTTTAGTGCCGTTCGCTTGATTTATTGTTAATTGTTATTTAAATACAAATGCCCTTCTCCATTACTGTTTGTCAATAAAACAAAATTTTATGGGGATAGGTATTGGCTGGCCATAGAACAACGCTAACGCAACTATTAACACATACAACGTAGGTATCCCTGTAGTTTATGTCTATGCCAAGCTTCCATACATAATATTGGCTTAGCTTTTCTTTTGCATCAAAGCCTATCACATACAATTGCCAAAGGACGCTGCTATCGATCGTGAGATGGAAGGAAGCTGTTTGGACAAAATTTTGACCAAGTCATAATAATTTTTCCCCGATTATTGAACCTAATCGTGAATCTTCGTTAAAAAGGTTAATGCTTAGATGTAATAAGTAGACTGAATTTTATGCAGCACAGAAAGGTTGAAATATGCACAAAAATGCTTAGAATATGCATGAAAGGTATCACAGTATGCATGAAAAGTATCAACATGTCAAACATTTAATAATAAAAAGAATAATTTAGTTTATTTCAAAATTACCTTATTTAACATTTTATTAGAAAAACTATATAATATGCAATAAAAATGATAAAAAAAATGTATTTTTGTTCCAAATAAATATTTTATTAGGCCTTAAAATACAATCCTGTTATCAAAGCAATCGACAGGGGTGCCTGAACCGTTCAAATTGTTTTTAGACCACTGCTGAAGCCTTAAAAAATAGTAAAAAGTAAAAAATTATTATAGTAGGATGAAACCCATTGGAAAAGGAAAAGAAAATAACAGCAATGAAAGGAAAAATAATTTACGGGCGATCTGAGGTCGGGAAGGGGAAGGGGGTGAGGTTTCGAAGGTAAAAAACCGTTTTCCTTGACGTCCGGAAAAACTACAAATCTTATGGAAAAAAGTTAAATGGCAAAGTTGTAAGTAATAAAAAGATCTACAACTTTTGTATTTACACTTTTGTCACATAACTTCAAAATTTGTGTGAAAAATTCAAATAATCAACTTTTTGGTTTTTTATTTTTCTTTTACAAAAAAATTTTTGGTGAAAACTTACCTATTTATGTCCCAAACACGTTGTAATTTTTTTGATTTGAAATATTTCTTTTTTCACCTTATTTTTACTTAATATGGAAAAAGCACCCTAATTTTCATTCGAAAATTCTCACGTCATAATATCTGCTTTTTTAAAAACGTTGGTGGGCTTTTTCTTCGTTGAAATCTCTACTTTCTGATGGTGTGAAAAAAAAAATTTCCTCTTTTCATTAAAAACTCATTATAGAATAAATATCATGCAAGAGGGAGGGGGACATCACCACATCTTATCAAATCTCACTAGGAAAGAAGAAAAAGACGTCCCCTTATATTTTTTTGAAACCTTATAATTATTTCTTGTTATTTATGATAAGTTTTCTCAGGAAATGCTAAAAAACGAAAAGAACTACATTGTTTTTCAAAATATTATAATGAATAACGTTATCAGTATAAAGTATGTGAATTCAATAGTACGATTTACATGTATATTTATATATAATGAGATTATCTATGACTTAAATTTAATTAGAATTTAATAAAACAACTTTTTTGCTGAAAAAGTAGCAGCGGTCCGATTTTTTAGATAAAATTCTCTTCGGTTTTTTTTTCTTGAGAAAGCTTACCATAGTAATGTATATTTTTTTCTCACCATCAGGAAATAGAGAGTTCAACGAAGAAAAAGCCCACCAACGTTTTTAAAAAAGCAGATATTTTGAGGTGAGAATTTTCGATTGAAAATTAGGGTGCTTTTTCGATATTAAGTAAAAATAAGGCCAAAAAAAAATTTTTTCAAATCAAAAAAATTACAGCGTGTTTGGGACATAAATAGGTAAGTTTTCACCTAATTTCGTGAAAAAAAAATTTTTTTTTGTGAAAGAAAAATAAAAACCAAAAAGTTGGTTATTTGAATTTTTCACACAAATTTTGAGGTTATATGACAAAAGTGCAAATACAAAAGTTGTAGATCTTTTTATTACGTATAACTTTGCCATTTAACTTTTTTCCATAAGACTTGTAGTTTATCCGGAAATCAAGGAAAACCGTTTTTTTACCCTCAAAAACTCACCCCCTTCCCCTTCCCGGCAGCAGATTGCCCGTAAATTGTTTTTCCTTTCATTTCTGTTATATTCTCTTGCTTTTCCAATGGATTTCATCCTATTATAATTTTTTAGGTTTCAAAAATTATCGACCCTGGTCTATTTATGGTAGGTACTGCTCGAAAGAGTGCTCAAAAAGGATAACGTGCAACACATAAAGACAACTGCCTAATAACATAAATCTATTTCTACAAATGGCAAACGGTAGTCATCTCTATTCTCCTTTTAGTAGTATTTTTGATGTTTTTTTTCAGATGGTCAGCAATAAGTGTATTTGTCACTATAGACGATGTGTATATTGTAAAAAATTGCAAAAATATACATCATCAGTAAACTTTAGGCAAAATATGCAGTAACCGACAAAAATGGTTAAAATATGCAAAAGTATATGCAAATATGCAATTGCATATAATCCGATCTCCAGCTAATAAGCAAAACATTATTTTGTAATGTGCACCATGAAATGTGATTGAAAAAGTTGCCTTTTGAAATTTAATCATCGCAACCCTCTTTAACATAAAAACATAACCTAACCTCCAAGAACAAAAACTAAAATAATAATGAACTACACCCCCGTTTCATTTTTTAATTAATTCTGTTATGATTGAACTATGTGTTACAAACAAAAAATTTTTTGGGAGACTAAAGAGCTTTTTTGTTACCAATCACTTCTTTCTGAATAATTTCCTTTAAAATAGAGATCCATAGCATAATCTGCTAGAGATTCAGATCAGCGAAAATCAAAATTAAGAGTATTATAACTACTCAGATGCCAACGGTGTAAATACTTTCATAAAACATAATATAAATTGGGCACACATGATTTTTTTTTTAAACATAAATATTTACAAAATATACCAATGATTTTTTTGTAAATAAAAAGTAAATTTGAGAAATTCTATCATTCAATGTATTAAGCAAAGGAAAATTAAAAATCAATGAGGTGGCCATTCTCTGTGCATGAGCCAAACAAGAAAACCACCTTGAATTTTCGTTAGATGTTAGATTAGAGGTTCCAGTAAAACAGAAAAAAATTGACACGTGATATGCGAGACAGACTAGTTTAAATAAGCAGCTCATTATGTTGTTCAATGAAACCAATTGTACCTTAACAATCATGGGATCTTAAAGGCCCCTGACATTGTTCTTATTTCTTCTTGAGTAACAGCTACCAACTTTAAAAAATTAAGGCATTTAAATCCGTCTATCCATTAATCAAGCACGCAATTAATGAATTGAATTGAATTGCATACACAATACACATAAATATATTTAGGTGACGCACACAATGCAATGGTAGCAGACCAAGGCTGTTTACTAGATTGCAAACACGAGAGATCTTTGCCTATTAAACAATTATTATCATGGATTTTATTATAAGCAGTACACATAATGGTAGAAGTTGTGGTGTTTGCTAAATAGTTGCAAATTAGTATCTAGATTCTAGACAGACATTACCAGTTATGTTAGGTATATTAACTTTATATAGGTACTACCGTAAATCGAGATCGAAGGCAAGGTCAACGTCGCCTACATGACCCGATTTATATTGTTAATTTTAACATGATGGTGTGGCGGTATTGGCGAAATTTTGGTCTACATTTATGTCTGACAAAGGTACACCTACTTTTTTTGGTAACTATGGGTTTCTTATAGAACACCTTGGCACTACGTATCACAATGAGATAAATAGAAAAAAGTATTTTGCATTTTGCATTGTACTTATTTAACTCAATCTCATTTCTGGTATTATTTATAGACTTCTACGGGTAACAAGAGCTAAAGATTTTAATTACCTCATTATCGTATTTACATGTACCCTACAAAATTTAAGATTGTATTTGTAAGAAATAGTCAACGACAGCAGAAGCAATCTGTCCTTTACACGTTTTTGTGAATAAGAAAAATATGTAATGTGTATTTACGAAATACGTCATTAGCGATGTAATCCTAAAAACAGAGACAACTTGAAATGAGAGGCTTAATTTTTATTTAAAATTAAAATAATTCGACTCGATTCCCATTAAACTGTTTTATCTACTTTCTGAAATGTCTCTATTTTTTTAAGTGTATCCCTAATAATCTTCAATAAGAGTGCTAATCTTTTCATATATATTTACCAACTATCATAGTTTTAAAAGCCTATGGTCTTAAAGGGTATAGCCGGATTAATATGGGAAATCTGCCCCCGCGGCTTTTTCGACTTGCACTCAGGGGATCGATTTGGTGTCGAATAAAAATAATCAGCTCAATTTTTAGCTCTTTAACTCAAACGGTTTTCGAGATTTTCAAAAAAATCTGTTTTTTCGATTTTATTTTTATTTTTATAGTGAAATTCAAAATTAATTGATGATTATTTTTTTTCTAATTCCTATGAGTCTAAGACATGAAAACATAATATTATCATGATTCTTAAAGAAAAGCCGATTTTTAGGGGAGGCAAGAAAATTAAAGTCTTAATTCTTTTAGCCTTTCTGAAATATGTCACTCACCAAATTTCGTCAGAAAATGTATTTTATACTCCTTTACACTTAGGAACTTTTTTGAATTTTTTGAAGTGGTGGAATTTTAAGTAAAAAACTATTTTCTATGCATTTTTTTAAACTAAAACAAAAATATAAATTAGTTAAAACGTGAGGTTTTAGAAAAAAAAAATGAGTTTATAATTTTTTTCATATTTTCCACCACTTCAAAAAATTCAAAACAATTCCTGTGTAAAGGAGTATAAAATACATTTTCTGACGAAATTTGGTGAGTGACATATTTCAGAAAGGCTAAAAAATTAAGATTTTGATTTTCTTTCATCCCCTAAAAATCGGCTTTTCTTTAAGAATCATGATCATATTATGTTTTCAAGTCTTGGACTCATAAGAATTAGAAAAAAAATAATCATCAATTAATTTTGAATTTCACTATAAAAATAAAAATAAAATCGAAAAAAACAGGTTTTTTTGAAAATGTCGACAACCGTTTGAGTTAAAGAGCCAAAAATTGAGGCGAATTATTTTTATTCGACACCAAATGATCCCTGAGTGCCAGTCTAAAAAGCCGTGGGAACAGATTTCCCATATTAATCCGGTTATACCTTTATGGAATATAAATTTTGTAGAAATTGAAATGAAACTTAATTTAACTCTTAATTTTATTGGGTATGGTATACCTAATAATACATATGCGTGGTACTGTTCTGACGTATTAAGGAAAAATTTGAACATAAAAACATACCTAGATGAAAGAAAAATGTTATTACATTATATTACACTTTTTAAAACTGTCACCTTTTGATCCTTTTATAGCAGGCCATTCTTTTCCTATATCCGCATCACAAAAGCCGACTTACTTTTTCATCCTTTTATATACCCATACCTGTCACCTCTGCCTATCATTTTATTCGAACAAAATAAAATTACATTTCCGAGTTTCCTCATTCAAAGACAAATTACATTAGTTTTGACGTACTATACAATGAATAACCCTCGTACACTCTACAACAAATTAACTATATTACGTATGTTTTCTAATTTTATGAAGTGAAAACAATATATTTATGTATGTACAATTTTCACCAAGTAAATGCCAAATCAATATCAAATATATTTATTACTTATTGTGCCTAGTACTAATGATTATTTAAATACCTTTAAAGTTTAATTTTCGAAATACAATAAACCAAGGGCATGAAGCAGGTGCAAAAATACAAAAATAAAAAAGTGCACTAAACAAATACACTTATAATGACAACACAAAAAGGTTGTACAATTTTACTTCCTCTTATAATATAAGTATACAGATGGATATTATCTAAAGGATCGACCAAAGCATGGTCATATGTGCCTATCCTCCTGCGACGCTCCTTCCTAATATTCTGTTAAATAAATATAGTAAGTATATTGTTTTTAACAATTTACTGTGTCGAAATTTCTTTTTAATTAAAATCAAATAGGATTTGGATTTGAATGTAAACATGATAAACTCGTATTGCTATTGCTTTACTACGAGTAACACTATCATAAAATATTTCTGAGCAAAGGATGATCTACAAATTTAAGGACTGGTCATCCTATCGGTATTGATTGGTCTGATAATAATTTATACAAACAAAATACAATATTTCTTTTTAATTACATTTGTTTAGAACTTAGGTCATTGAGGAATTTTGACAAATTATCAAATTTATTTTTGACTAATTAATTGTAGCAGAACTTCATCATTTATTCTAAGCTGGAGGATAAAGAAGGGACAAAAAATCTTCAAACTGTTTGAAATGGTGATCAATTTTGAATCTGGTACCTACTGATGTTAATGAATCACAATTAGCATTTATTTAGCATTGCCATTAAAATAAAGTTGGGACCATTCTTTTTATGATGGCCAAAAAGGCTATTTAATCTCCTGAATAACTTTTCACTGGCTGAGCCGCCACTTTCCATGATTCAGAGTGAGTATACTTAGGTAAAGCCGAAGAGTGCAGACGATTCGGAGATGCGGCGCATCTCGCAACTCGAAATCCCTTATTAGCCTTCAACTTTTTCCATTATAAGAACCTCGAATCGCATTTGTTCTCTTGTTTACCGTTTTTCCCATGGGAGCATTATCTAATAATGATACCCGGTGGTTTTGTAATGTTGTGGCGGAGGCGGTGGCGGTGCCGGAGCCGGGGCCGGTTAATTCATGCGGATTGAAAAGTTGAAAATTGAGCACCGTTAAAACAATTATCCAAACATAAATGCGGTCGTGCTGAGGATAGACTTAGGGAAGGACTGTGGATTGTTATTAGGTGGTTAGCGCAGTTAACAAGCCGACTGGGATGGAAAATCGCTAATGAGACGATACCCACTTGATGAGAAGATAACGCAGCCGGGTCGTCTCAATTTTCCTGATATTAAATTGCCTGATTACCGGTTATTAGATCCCCATCACAATCAAACAATACTTCATGAAATTATTCAAGCTTACCACGAAAACAAATACCATTTCCATCTGTAAACATCTAGATACCTACCCATATACATACACAGGTATATCCACAAATCTACGTGGACATTGTATTACAAGGTACGCAACAGACATGATAATTTACTTTTTTATACGCCCATTATCAATAGGTAATAAAATCGATACCCAGTTACCTAAAAAGTATGATTCTTTGAAATTGACTTACTATTTCTTATGTTTCTTCTATTTCAATTTATACAGGCCTAGAGGTGCGTATACAGACAAGCGCTCAAAACCACCACTGGGACGGTAAACAAAAACAAAACCTAACCTAACCGATAAACCATAAAATCATGTACTTAATTTCCAAATTGATATACTTTGACTTTGCCTTATTTTATTTCTTTTATGAAAATTTCCAAAAATATTTTAGCAAATTTAAAGAATACGTTTTGATTATAATTAAAACATAATATATTTTATCATATAAACAAACTGTTTTTAGTGAATATCGTCGTTGGGAGTACGACGTTACTTCTTGTTTACATTGAATAAAATTAGGTGTGTTATAAGTAATATAATGAAAAGAGGTTGTCAATATTGTTTTCGTCGCGGCGTAATGAGATCGTTAACAAACATAATAAAGTAATGTTTGGGTGGTGTTTTAGTAAAATTGAACCGAGGGGAACGGACGGTCGATAATCAACCGGAAAGAACTGATCTACACTGAAATTACGGTAACATTTCATTAAAGGCTAATAGCACAATTTCACTTAGGAGACGGTGAGTCGCGTTCTCTCTGATCGTGAATTGGCTAAACGACATCGACATCCGATACTCGAAAGGCAGACGCGCATTTCCACTGGAGAAAATTGATAAAAATGTCGTAGGAATACGAAGGATTTATCGATGTATGTTCCTTTAACGTTAACTGATTCTTTTCTGAAAGAGCTTTTAATAAAATGGAAACAAATTGAACAGAGAAAAGTTATTGCAAAAAAAAAAGAAGGCAAGGCAAAGTTTCGATTTATTCCTTGTAGTTAATCGTTTAATACCAATTTTTAAACAAATAATAAGTATCGTTGTTAAATTACCTCCAAATATCAAAAGGTTATAGTGGCATCTCATTGCTTTCATATTTCAGATTTTACTTTTTATTGGAAAGACGTCCATTAATTATACGAGACGCTGTTCTTCTAAATTAGACCCCTCTCTTCCCATTATTGACATTTAGTAAGATGTTGTGAGACCCCTGCTCCCTCTCACGTGAGATTTACCCTATACTGAATTTTTGTTTATAAGAAAGGAAATTATATAATTCCTTGAAGTAAAAAAGTGACGTGAGATTTTCAATGACTACCTACCTCTCCCTTTAAATGAAATTTTGTTGGACCTCTCCTTCATATTTTTTGGATCTTTTCCTTGAGAAGATTTTAGTGGACATCTCCCTTTAAATATGATTTTTCTGGATCTCTCCCTTTAAATGAGATTAAGTGGACCTCGGACCCCTTCCTTTAAATGAGGGATTGGGGAACCTCTTCCTTTAAATGATATTTTGCTAGACTTCTCGCTTAAAATGAGATTTTTCTAGACTTCTCGCCTTAAATGAGATTTTACTGGATCTCTTCGTTTAGATGAGATTTTACGGGACATCTCCCTTTGCATGAGATTTTAGTGTACCTCTCTTTTTAAATGAGATTTTGGTGGACTTCTCACATTAAAATAAATGATATTTTTTGGATCTCTCCTTATATGAGATTATGTGGACTTATTTTACATGAGATTTTTCGGGGTGACATCCTTTATATAAAATTTTGGTGGGCCTCTCCTTTTAAATTAGGTTTCACTGGACCTTTCCCTTTAATCGAGAGATTTCCGTGAACCCCTATCTTTAAATGAGGTTTTGGTGAACCTCTCCATTTAAATTGATATTCAGTGGACTTCTTCCGTTAAATGAGATTCTTCGGGACCTCTCCATTAAATAAGATTTTACTGGACATCAACCTTTCTTTAAATGACATTTTTCTGGAGATTTTGATGGATCTCTCCCTTTGGATGTTTTTTAGGGGTTTCCAATACCTCACCCAATAATTTCATTCAGAACATCCTTGTAGTTTTTTGACTTTTTGGATTTCTTAGACATTTAGACAAATCCTCCTTTCATTTGTAGAAGCTCACGCGCACATTCAGGAAAACAGAAATATTTTTACTGAGGACGTTTTAATGACCTAAGCTTGAGCCATGTATGTGGCCAGTTGCGCTGCACTCTTTTTAATGATTTCGATTAAAGAATCAGTTCGAAAACTTCTCAAATGAACTAACGTATTGGAAGAGGTTTTATATACCTACATCAGAAATATATCTACTTTACCATTTCTAGAAGGATCAAGGATCAATTACTATATTAAGCCTCGAAATTCATTAGGCAAGTCTCCAAATAATAAAACCAATTTCAACCCTGCAGACATGTTGCGTGATTAATATGGTAACAATAAAAAAAGTACTCGCATTTGATTTCCAGTTTCGTTTCTGATTGTAGGTAGATTTATTATTTTTTTTTATTAACGTACAATTGCTCACAGAGCTGGTGCCCATCCCGCACAGCGTGCGTTATTACATACGAATGATGTAAGTAACACACGTAGGCTAAACAAATAATGAAGAACATTAGGCCGTGGTGCACGACCGATCCTTGCTTGCGGGTGGATAATTTTCAATTAAGAAGGATAGCGTGCGTGTCACTCATAAACTACTTTACTTCTCGACAAAAACATCGCAGTTGTTGTTTAATGAAAGAACTCACGAGTAATTACTACATTGCCGGAGACACTCCCTGGCCTGGTCGGGCTCTAGCTCTTGCTCTAAAGCGTAGTGAGAGAGCTCTGGCTTTAGCCAACCTTATAATTTTTAGTCGTTTAAACAACAGGGGATGGGAATACGGCGAGGGCGTTCCATTGTGTGTTACAAAAGCAAGTGTTCATACATAGGTACACGTGGGGGACGAAGACTGAAAGTATACACTTTGGTTTGATGCGCTCGCTCACTCGTGGGAATGTTTCGTTTTTTTTTATTTTTCGAAAAATACCATCTCTCGAATCGCGTCGCAACCGAATTAAAAACGAGAAAGATGAACCTCTCCTTCGATGTTGCATTTACGCTTTTTTTATTTCATTCGCAATAGCTGCCGTCAGACGAATCGTAATATTCAAATTATTGTGACTGAAAATTACATTGCACGCTGACGCTGTTTTAATAAAACGATTGCTGTGCTTATGTCCGAGGGCGTTCTACGGAAAGCGAAATTAGTGACGGAACTGCATTTTAAAATACACAACAGCACAAGAATACCTATCTAGCTAATAAATAAAAATGCGAGACGAAGTTGAAGAACGTTTCGAAGTAAAAAAGAATTGTCCAGCATATCTTTGTTAATTCTTTTCATAAGTAGCTACTTCGGTAAAAAATAAATAAATAAAGTTCCTTTATTCATTTTTATTTACAAAAAGATTCATTAAGTAAATGAAAAAGATATTTCTGATAGTTTCAATCTAAAATTATTGCATTATCAAGAGAAATCAGAGCCAAGTAAGGGAGAGTGGTGGATAAAGCAATGGTCCTTCGAGCCGAATAAACCAAAATACATAACAATAATAGCCTTATTGGGCTTTGATTTGTCATATATTCAAACCTAAAGAGAAGAAACGTAAATAATTTTGAGTTCTAATAATATCTTTCTAATAAAATATAATTGAGGGAAGTTCTGCAGTAGGTACCTTTAAAGCATTTAACTTTCTCAAACAAAATATTGCTGTTGCTAATAATATTATTTGTCTTAAATAGACAAATTAAAAGTCACTTGCTATTATCTAAATTGAGAGTAGTCAGGAAAAAAATGCTTTTTATAAATAATATCAGGCAGATAATTTGTTATTTGTATTAAAATCTTAATTTATGTAGGTGCCCTTCTTAACCCTAAACAACAAAAATAGCCTTACTGGGTTATAGTTTTCCATATTCAAGCCTAAAAGGGAAGAAATGGTAATAGTATGAAGTTCTAATAATATCGTTCGAATTAAATCAGGCACAAAATTTATTATTTGCACTATAATATTCTTCTAATAATGTATAAATATCTTCGTAACGAATTAAAAAGAATAATAAAATAGTCTTTCCTGATTTTATTATCATTTTATATTTTATTTAAACTATTTCCTCAAAGGAAATACTTTTAAATGTGTGGTTATGTTTTAAAAAGAAGACAATAAGAGCAGATTTTTTTAATGGAAAAAAAGGAAATCAAACTAAAAGCTTCGTGTCCGCGTGACAATAATAATATGATCCTTCCGTGCACCTTATCGCTGCCCAGTGGCACCATTAAAGGATTGTCAAGCTTCCATATTTCCGCAAAACGTTAATCCCTCGTGAAATGACAAAAAGAAAAACAGATTGGAATTACAAAATATTATGTGTAACAACCTTGGTATTGTTGGTTTTCGTTATTTTCAAAAACCATTTCTAAAATTTAATTAAGTACATAGAAAACTTGCTCTTTCTCTACGACAAACACACAAACACGCAGACACATAAGACATGAACAAAAGTAAATTTATATGTGTATAATAGACATGGAAGAATTTATGCAAATGAGCGTTGTTGTATACAAGGTTAACGAAAGTATCTAACAATTTAAGCTAACAACGTGAGTACGTAGGATGCGTTACGAGCCGTAATGAATTACATATAATTCAGTTCAATCATCCACAACAGGAGATTTCATTTTCCACTGCATTTTTTTTATTCCTTAATTTATATAACTTCTTCCTGATTAGGTACTACTTGCGGTTGCAATATTATAAATTAAACTTCATTACTGTACATGAACTGAATTTTATTTCAATATATTAATACAAAAATGGAGAAGCCAAAATAAATTGATTTATGCAAAAAAAAAACTTTATCAATACTATAGAAATTTAAAAAACCCTTAGAATCTCCTTTTTAGTTCCGTTTACAAACTATAAATGAGAGTTTGTATCCTACCAGGGGTTTCCCCAAGACCGGAATTTTGAACTCTACGTACAACTCTTGCCTTAATGTAAAAATCAAGATCATAAAAGTACTTTTTCTTGCCTTACGCCATTTCTTGGTCACAATTTCTCGTCTTGATTCAAGAGTGTCGATATTTCTCGACAAAGAGAAGAATGTATCTTGAAATAACTCAAGACCTCATGAAATTAAGGAAATGGTGAAAAATTAGAAACGGTAGACGTTGAGCGACAAAGGACGCTTTTTGGACAAAACCTTTACTGTATCACAAGAATTTCGACTCTATTATTGACTCTAATTGTTAAAAGACCCTCCTTATTGTAATGAAACTTGAATAGTTATCATACCAAAAGGCGAAACATCGCGTCAGTATTACTTAGTACAATATGGTGCTTTTGCTTGCATTTTGACTTTGCTACAAGTTTTTTTGTCTGACAGAGATAACCTAAATTTTATTCTATTTGTTCTCCAAGAGGTTCCGCGTTACATTACTTTACAGTTAAAAAATTCTAACAATTTCGAGCCTACACTACACGTATATGCAACTATTTATTTATTGCAGCGTAACGTTATTTTTGTAACAGTTACACAGCTGCACAATTATGCAATTATTCCGTACAAAATTAATGAATTCAGTAGTTGACACCGTAAAGGGCGTGACAGTTTTTCAAGGTGATCTTGCATAGGTAAACCAACACGTCAAGAACCATAATACATAATATATCTAATACCTATACAATGTATGTACTTATGCACCAATAGAAGCCCAGTAAAATTGCAATTGTTTGTGACAAAATGTTCACAATTTGTCTCTATTATATTATACGATTGATATACGTTATTTGAACTGTCGCTGTTGTAACAATAAGTACAATTTAAAAAAAATCGGTCACAATACCTATCTACTCTACTACAATGTAACCCAGAAAGCGTAACAACTTTTTGTTCAAAACTTAAAATCAAATGATTTTGATTTTGTACCACAACTTTTTTTGACGTAAAACTTCATTTGCTTTACAAGTGTAGCGTATAATTAAATTATCGATATATCCGGAGTCTGATGGTAGAAATTTGTTAACCGTCGACCAATATTTCCACATTAGCGAATTTCACGAAACAGAGGACAAAAACACATCTACCTGCTTTATAAATTAAAACTATAATTATTAACAGCGTAAAAAACGAATCAAAATCCGAGATTAAAACGTTTGTATTCGTTGCTTTCATAACTGTATCTACATGCAAACACTGGAGTAATAATTGAAAAATTTTCTTGTAATCAAATCAGACCAATACAACAAGGTAGGTCTGCTTCTTTTCTAAAAGAATTTGGCAACAAAAATATGGATAACTGTAAATGAGGAGGATCTGTTCCCTGAGGGTTGCGTACGGTTACATATATTTTCGTAAAATTTAATGAGCATTTAGTAACTTTAAAGTTAATATACATATTTTTAAACCAATTTTGCTGGGTATGAATGGATCAGCCCACATTATTTATTAATATAAGTTAATAAATATTAGAAATCCCTTGAAAACAGTGAAAAAAATTTTCATGATAATATACAAGTGACTTAAAGCACAGGAATATTTGAAGTTGGATTTATAGATTGGGATTTTCTTATTCTCATTAAATTATTTTTTATAATATACGAGCAGCAATACCCGGCGTTGTCCGGTTAAGAATATATGACACGTCTGATGGAACATTCTAGAATATTTGCGAATTTAGAACTATCCAGAACATCCCATAATGATTCAAAACATTTTCTAACTTTTTTTAACACTGAAACATTCTTGAATGATCTTTAAGATTCTGGAACATTCTTGAACATTGCCAAATCATTAAATTAATCTCTTGATTGTTACGATGATAACACTGACGAAAAGTCACTGAATTTCGGTTTATATACCATCAGACATCGAAATTTCTAGTATTACAACACTCAAAATCACTTAAATTTTTTTGGTCACTGTTCGTTCTTGTTTCCAACTGATCTTCACTCGACTCCAAACACAATTTAATTGACAAAAAGTCACTGAATGTTGATTTATATATCATCGAACATCGAAATTCCTAGTACCAGAACACTAGAATATTTAGATGTACATCACTTTGAAACGTAGATGTACTTCACTTTGAAACGTAGATGTACACATTTTGAAACTTTCTAGATCATTCAAGAAATTTTTAGAACTTTCTCGAACATTCTAAGTCGATAAAAACAGTTTGCGCTCATTTTAGAATTTTTTAGATCATTTCAGAAATTTTGAGATCTTTCCGGAAGTCCTTATGACCTAAAAAAGGACAGAAATATTTCTTTTCACATTTTTGCCACCTACAACCACCAACTTCTACCCACCGCGACCAAACTCCCTTACTCCCACCTGAAGACCAAGGGGTATTTACCACCCCAACAGGAAGTTGATTGGAGTAGATAGATATAGAGAAAACCCTGTCTTTATGTACGAACATTAGCATTTTATGTATGTATTCAGATTTATATTATATAATAGTGACTTAAAGTATTCCCTCGTGTCAGATTTCATGCTTTTTAGTCAATAGGAAAAATACGCTAGATTTATGTAAAATTAGTGTATCGACACGACAGAAGAGATTCTTTAAGGGTGCCCTTCTTATTACCTATCAATGGCAACTGGAATGATTCCTTTCAGCAGAGGGTTTTTTAAACTGAGATCATTTTTCCCCTAAAGGATTCAAATTGTGAGCGCCAGGGATCCGTGGCTAGCTTGTCAAGTAACATTTATTATCCTACCTAATAAAAAAAAATTTAAAAGGAGTCCATAGAATTTTTGAAATTTTGAAAATGATCGCGACTGCTAAAATCCTAATAAGGAAGAGGATTCCAAATTACAAACTTTTTGGGCAAACGTGTAATGCAATGCCCTCTATTACCCCACAACCTCAGGTAAGTGTAATGAATATACCCTGCCAATTGTGACCACTTAATATTGAAGCCTTCTTGCAATCTTCATGGTAAAACTGCAGATTTTTCCCATTGCAAAAGGCACAATGATTTTACCACGATTCTCTCATATGCACCTAGGTTCCCGTAAAACGAAACACACATTACGTGTCGCATATACGTAGCGGCAAATGTATTTAATAAGCATGTAGATGTGTGTTACGTGCATTGTGAGGTGTGGTAAAACTGTTATTACACCTTTCAAGCAAATCAGATAAGTGGTGTTATTTTCCATTTCGCAGATAGAAGGACCTTGAGCGTATGAAACGAAAAGCAAACGTTCACGGGTACGTATGGTAGGTATAAGTAATACTTCGATCGAAAACCAAACAGAGTATTAGGTACTGCACTTCCTTTTTAAACTGCAAAGTGCAAAACCTAACATTAATACGACAACTGCCCTTATACCGCAAACAGATAAAGACACGCGTGTTATCCAAGGAATGGAAATAAAAGATAATATTGCATGTAGATTCATGGACGGAGATAGACATGTAAGCAAAATATCATTAAGCGGCGTCCAGACCGGAGCAACAAACGGCGCAAAACATTTGCTTGAAATGACAATAATAAGTGTAAAAAGTAAAAGACTAACAACAAAATGATAAATAATTTTTATAGATACAAAAAGCAGCTTTAAAGTTTTTACATTTTCAAATAAGGTTATTAAATGTCATTGAGATCTGGGTAAAGCTCTGATGCTTTGAGAATAAAAATGTGCTTCCACCCTTTCGCAATTTAGAAGCACCTTTTCTTTAAGTCATTCATGAAAAGACCTGAAGTAAAAGTGCCCAACGTTTTAGTAAATTATGATTTAAAAAAAGGCTTCAAACTCTGCCAAAGTATGTACTTGAAAGTATTTCGAAGTACTTGAAACACTTTCGGAAGGTCCGACCCATAATTCCAATTTGGGTAAAAATTTTGTGAAAATCTTGTTAATAGATAAGTTTTGCTCGTGATCTTGGTCTAATTTTTTTAGTAATATTGACAAGGATAGTGATCTAGGTAAAGCTCTAAAGTTTTGTGACTGAAAATGTGCTTCCAACCCTTTCGGTGTTTAGTAGAAACACCTCTACATCATGACATTTATGAAAAAACCTGAACTAGTGATGTCCAACGTTTTAGTAAATTATAATTTCAAAAAACAAAAATGGTTCAAACACTAGTGAAGTATGTAATTGAAAAGTACACTCGTAAAGTAGGTAATTGAAAAGTTTTCAATGTACTTCAAGGTCTTTAAAAGTGTTTGAAACCCTTTTTGAAAAATTAATTGATAATTCGAATTTAGGTAAAAATTTTGTCAAGTCTTGCTCTTACTGTTGGTCTTGTTCTTTTAATGATATTAATAAGATTATTAAATATCAAATATCAAAGCTCTGGCACTTTGAGATTTAAAATGTGCTTCAACCCTTTCAGGATTTAGAAACACGCTTTCTTTAAGTCATTCTTTAAATGACCTGACGTAGAGGTGTCCCAAGGGTTTAGTAAAATACAATTTCAAAAAAGGCTTCAAACACTGGTAAAGTAGGTACTTGAAGGACATTCAAGATCTTTGAAAATGCTTGAAATCCTTTTCGTAAGATTAATTAGTAATTCGAATTTAAGTAAAAATTTATGAGAATCTTGCTAATAATAAATAATGTTCTTTTAGTAAAATTGGTAAAGCTACTAAATGTCATAGAAATTTGGGCAAAGCTGTGATGCTTCGGGATTAAAAATGAACTTCCAATTATTGTATGATTCTTAACTTTTCAATAGCTCTAACCATTTCTAAAACTTCAAAAATCCTATGGACTCCTTTTAGAATATAAACGTAGGAAATTTTTAAATAACTCTTGAAAGGTAGGACTGGATTTGAGACTGTGTAATAAATGTTATTGGATTGGCTTAGCCGCGAAAACCCAATAATCATAATGTGAATCCCTAAGGGGTCAAAAGAACCCAGGTTAAGAAAGTAGTCACTATCAAATCTTTTATTTTCGTCATGTTTTGCCAGTTAAAGAAAAGTAGAATAAAGACAAAAGGAATCATTAAATATACTTTTCCTGTCGTGTCAATTCACAAATTTTATCAAAACCAGTCGAATACTTACTTCGCGTTGACCTAGAATCATGAAATTTGGCACGAGGGAAGGTCTCACGTCACAAACAAACAAGAAACCGTAGAAACATTAATTTAATGGGAAGTTCCCGATCCGGATGTTCAATTTCAACTTCATCCCTGTACGTTAAGTCAAAGGAATAGTTTCACTATAAACTTTTCTCTATTTTTGAATTAATTAATACCACTCACAACTATTTTTCGTATATTTCACAAATAATAAAATTACTTACCTACCGAAACGATAATAAAATTTACCGCTAACGGTTTTACTTAAAAAAAGTAAAAAAAAAAACTATACGATATATATGACGTAACAGACGTCTAAAAACGTATATAAATTCTGTTTCGACTGCGATTTAAAATCAAAAATCCAGATGTTTCCGAACCCTAAATTAACTACGGCGAATGGCATATAGTCACCGGTTTGGACATTTCGTATAAAATAAAGATAAAATATGGCCCGCATAATGGATCGCTTTAGGCAGTAACGGTAATTTGCGACAATCAAACACAGTTACCTTTAATTTACGACGCGATTTCGGAAATTTAAATTAAAGACTACGCCAATAAAATAAAAACTACCTATGCTTATAATTACTGTACACAAGTAGGTACGGTACAATGTTTTATTGTTGAACATTTATTGAACATTTTTTCGGTTGTTAGATAATATATTATCATGTATAAGATGTACCTGTAGGAAAAATTTTTTTTATTTGATATTCGTTGCCAACTACCGTCACAATATACGACTAACTGTTGGTATTTTTTTATCTTTGTGCATAATTCTATATGCCGATCGAAAGTGTAGTATCATATAAACTCTAAAGTGTTCTGCGTGGCTCTATTAAAAATAAAAACATGTAACATAACATCGACATCATTCCAAATAAAGTGCCAACGTAATTATATAAGCTCTACTTACGGTATAAAATGAGTAAGTATTAACGTTTAGTTTCTATTACAAGAAGATTTATTTGACACCGAGTTTAATTAAGTTTGGTTTTTAATCAGAAAGCGTCCCGTTTAATAAGTGGATGTTATTATTATCGTTTATTCAATCTGCCAACTTAGCAATGAATCTGTTATTAAACAAGACGCACACGCTTTTTAAGACCTGTTTGGTCATAAAATAATTACAAGATTGCGTCAAAATAGCAGTTATGGCGTTATTATAGAACACAGAAAGAAAAAATCAACACGACACTCTTCATCCCGAGAGTAGCAACACTTGCGAATCGTTTTTACAAAACGATTATCCTTATCGTATATCGACATCAGAAATATTGGAAAAGGAAGGACAAAATAGGCTGATTGAGTGTCATAATACGAAGCAATTAACTTATTACAACATCTTAACAAGTAATTGTTACATTTTCCAGTTGTTTTGAGGTAAAAATCTTACGATATACCAGACAATAATTAGGTATTTAATTGTCATGCATTTTTCTGAAGATAAATCATAAGAAAGATGAAGAGTTAATTGTAACAATTAGAACCTCATAAGCTTTGGCGACATGACTACATCTATAGTCAAATAAATGCTACAGCATAAGCTTCGCCTCTAGCGCTTCTTGCGCATTACGTGGCTCATGAAGTTCTAAACCGACTCTGACGGAAGTTAGAGAATACCAATATCTCGAAAACTTTCCTTAACAAAAGCAAGCATCTTCCATTTGTTAATACAGATAATGAAGAAACCTTTTAATTACGGAAGAAATCTTTATGTACAAGCATATTCGTAAACGAAACAATCCGGCAATGTACAACGTAACGTTGTAAGTAAAAAGAAAAAGACTCACCATTAATTTCCCCTGATAACTTACAGCAGCCATTAGGAAGGATTTCTGAAACAAAAATAAAAAGCGTTTTAATTTTAAACGATCCCGAGTGCAGAAGAGAACGAATAAGGCAGGTTGCTGATCTCGCAGGATAAGTACTACGCCTGCTCCTGACAGAGCATTATTTTGCGCCTTTTAACCTTCTTTAAATGCACGACGAAAACAAGCAAAGAACAAAAAAATAAAGCAGCTCCCGACCCTTTTCTGCTACTAATTGAAACAGTAGAAGTGGCCTTTACACTTACAGCTGTTAATGGGACCACTTAATAACGACAGAGCAACTGCCAAACGACTTTATTTTTAATTAAATTCTTAATTAATACAAAAAGAAGGTCACGAATTATTTTTAAATTACCAACAAATGCGTAATTTTCACTTGGGTGTTTCGGACGAGAACAACTCACAATTTTTCATTAATTACTTTGTCGCAAATACAATAAATAACACGATATGAATCATTTACCAAAAAATAGAAAAATCCACCCTCAGAATTATTATTTGTAACCACCATAAATGTAAGTAATTTGTATTTAAATAATTCAGAAACGATAACAAGTCTTCGTCACAAAAAGCTCATGAGCTGTGAAATGTGCAATAATAGCAAAGGGGGCGCTTTTTCCCGAGCATTCAGGGCGGGGCAATGTCTCTGCGCATCTCAAGGTCAATGCTCATGAGTTTCTGAAATCCTTGTGGAGGACAATTACCTTTATGTTCTATCTTTAATTGTATCTGCAGCTCTATGTTAATTTTCAAAATTTCTAAATAGCAAATCAAAGTAAATACTAAAATTCAATTTATACTAAAGCATAATAAATACATATCTCCTAATGTGGAATTTACAACTAACTATATCTAGGTAGGTACTTAGGTATAAAACAATTAAATTTTGTTTTTTTTTTATTTTCTGGTAATGTCTAAAGTAGCACGTACTTAAAATATTTATTCTTGACAATTTAATAAGTTTTTCGGCCTTCACATTAGCAATAAGTTTCACAATAAGAACAACACTAATGAAAGTTGATCTTACATGTTAGATGTTACGTACTACACAAGTACCCACAATAACATTCATTTTAAAAGATCATGATGCTTAACATAAATTTTACCCAAGTGCAATTGCTGTTGCGTTATTACACCGAGAAGAATACAGCGTTTATTGTTGCAAACACAATAACAAATTAATGCTAAACATTAACATTATTTTCGACGATCATCCTCTATCATTTGCGGACACGTTCAAAGACACAGTCCTACTATAGATACTAAATAACACAATATTGTGAATGGTTTTACGGTGAAAGTAACGCAGTTGTTTGTTGTTGTGCATAAAAATAAATAGACGCAAATATGTAAGTAGACGGCGCAGTGCAAATCAAGGTTTCAGAATTAACAAGTATTAATAAGAGTCATTAACAGGTTATGTCATCAAACTCGCCAAGAATAATGGCCTCATTGTATAAATTTGTTTGTTGACTTAAATGTCGCGAACAGGCATAAAACACACAGGTAATTAAATTGCACAGGTTTTTTTTGCATAAATAACACGGTCTTTACCTAGAATTATTTAAAACATGGGAAGGAACGTTTTTGTTCTGTAACATTATGTATCTAATGCTGGTAATACTTTTAAAACAAAGGACCGATGACAAAGGATGAATACAGAACACAAAAACAAAATTAAAACACTTCTGTCCTATAGAGAAGGGTTAAGCTGGAAAAAAAGTAAAAAAGGGGAAATTTGGAAGTAGTAGGTATTACGAGCAGAAACAGGAGTAAATGGAGGTAAAAGGCCGGTCTATGTTTAGAAGGATATGCCAGACAAGGACATAGCTTCGGCTTAAAATTGTGCTTCAAGTCCTTTGATAGCCTAAAAACACTGTATAAGAAGCACTTTCTTGAACAAAAAGTTATGACTTGATAATCGAATTATTTCATAAAACTGCTTTGAAATTTAAAAATGACCTCACACACCTTCAAAGTGCTTAAAATTAAAGCCTCTTCAAAGTGCTTGAAAGCGAGGCTAAATCAACAAAAGGTCTAAGATTTCTAATGTACCTAACTGAAGCCTTTTTGGTTTAATTCAAACCCCTATATTATAGGTACTTGACGCTCTGTTTACAAATTCTTCAAGCCTTTTGATATATTTGAAGCACTTTTGATGTAGTTTAAGCCCTTATGGTGTGCACAAAGCCTTTTTCGCTAATGCTTAGGGCTTTGAATTTAATCACTTTTTGATGTAATTACTAATTTGAAGCCCTTAAATTTTACTATGTGTTTGGTACTTCAAAAACCAAAGTACTTTAATGAGTAAGGGCTTATGGCTTAGGACTTCAAGTCATTTTAGTGAGGACTTATGCGTTATTCGTGTTAGTGCCTATCTAGTCTAAACTCAACATTATTACGTATGCATTATAAAATTGAATGAATGATCTTCCATTCTATGGTATCTGCAAGGAAAATACCGTTCCGATTTTGTTAGCCCAGATTCTGTGACCGCCGTGCCACAACAATAACAACAACAACAACATAACGATATTAATCGTGGGAAATTCAAGTTAGCTGGCTGTATTTACGGCTAGCTATTTAATTGTAGGTTTTTACAGATAGTTGGGTGGAGTTATTATTTTGATTAATGATTTTGTTATGGGCCGTCGAAAGTGAGCAGCTGCGTTTTTTTTAATCCTTTTAAGGGTATCGGTCATCAGGTCGGGTCATCAATAAAACTGTTTTTAGCTGTGAATATAAAATTTAACGTCTTTTTTAAGGCAAAGCTACCGAACTGGTACCTGTCTGATTAGTATTCGATAAAAGGAAAATAAAATTCGATAAAAAACTGAAAAGTTTTTAAAGGTATGTATAGAATACAACGAGTCTAATATTATTATGTAAGAAAATGATGTATAGTGTCAAACGACATTGTTTCATCCTTGCGATTTTTATGTCGCGTTGCAAACTGCAAAATGTAGGTACCTACTAATCTTTCCGAACGTGTTAAACAAAGTTTCAAAAAGTGAAAGCTTTGCTAATCAATTACGTAATTATATGGCAGGTATATTATCTGTTAAACACCTCTTATATACTTAGGGTTTTAAATGTAAGTATCTATATTGCGATAATTTCTGCATTATTCGGCTCGTTCTTTGTAGGAGGATTTCTAAACCTTTATTGTTTTCATATAAAATCTGATTTCGCTTATATAGTTCGACATATTTTTCAAGGAGTTTTGAATACCGAATAATTCTAATATAGGCTTCATAGTGTTTTGTCACCATTTAAAAATAATAAAAATATTACCACAAATTTCTTTCTTCATTTTTTTTTTTTGGTACGTTCATTAACTAAGAGACGTGTTGATCTATCTTTCATTCTATGTTAAACCTTTTATTTATTTATTTAAAAAGTTAGACAGAAGTGAGAGTATTATATATACAGAGTGTTAGGCGAAGGGATGTAGGGTATTTAGGAGGTGAAACCTGAGGTTACAAAAAGAGTATTTTTAGTTTAGTGCAAAGTCTAATAGTTTTTGAGTTATTTTATTTTTTAAGATTTTCGAGAATAATATCGCGAAAACTAGAACATTATCCCTTTAAAAATAAAGAAGATATCCCGAAAAAGTGCCAAAAATGGGATACCCTGTAAATGCCAGAATTTTGATTGGACTTTAAAAGTTAAGAAGACTGAAAAGCAGCACAGCTGTTGAAGCCTGTTTTGTTAGGAAAGATTACCAGTTCTTTTTTGCTTCATTGACCTATTCAATTTTGAATAATCAAGATAGAACAAAAAATAAAAGTAAAGGAGCCTTTGCCCTAGAAAAAGGAGAATAAAAAAAGAAGGGCAGAGTTGAATCCAGAGCAAGAAGTAAAAGGAATTAAAAAATTAAATAAGACACAGAGAAAAAAGAAATGGAAGGAGTTAAAGTTCTATTGCAAAATTATCAAAAACAAAAATAGAAAATGATTATAAAGTCGTGAAGGAATGTATAAAAATAATTGAAAAAAGGCTAGATGCCGAAATTAATAAAATAAAATGTAGGAAGAAATAAGGGTTATAATAAATGATGCAGGTGAGAAGAAAAATGGAAAAAAATGGAAACAGTAACGATCAGTAAAAATTTAAAAGGAATAACAGTACCTATTTGTCAAAGAAGATAAAATTGATGGTGAGAAGATGAAAAAGGAAAAGAAAAATAATGTAAATTTAAGAATAAATTTGGGAATCGAGAGGTGATAAGAGGGAATACAATATGGGTATGGGACGTAGAAAATAAATGGATGGAATATAATAAAGAATAGGAGATTAAGGACTGAAAAATGGAAGATGACAATTTAAAGAAGAGAAAAATAATGAGAATGGAGAAAGAAGATACAAGAATATAAAATAATACTCAAGACTTACAGATATTAACTATTAGTTTAGATTTTGATATTATTTTAAAGAGTGAGATGTGGCTTGAGAAAAAAGATGTTATTTGAATATATAAGAATGTGATCAAAGGAAGAGCTAAGGGATGAATGAATGATATTGTTTTTTTTTAGCAAAAAGGAATTGAGATAAAAGAGATAAATAGAGGAATAATTGCAATGAATGAATTTCTTTAAATAGTTTATATACATCTTGTGTACCTTAATGAGAATAAAAAGCTCGAATTAGAAAAAAATATAGTAGGAAAGGAATGCGTAGGTAGCAAATGTTGGTTGAAAGAGGGGGAAACGAAGTTTGTAGACTGTGTGGCATAAAAGATAAATATCTGGAGCATGTACTAAGTGGATGTGAGGAAATAATATCAAGAGAAGAATGTGTGTTTGGTTAACATAGACAGCAGTGGACTGACCCTATCACAAGAAATATTGAAAAATAGAGAAACAACAACATAAATGAAAAAGAATTAATATAATATTACAGGGGGAATTCTTTTTTGGGGTTTATGCGTGACGAGATATGGGTATAAGTTTGATTTCTGTTTTTATCCAGAAAGTAAATGTTTTTTTTATCTGTGAAAGCATAATAGTAAAAAACATTAAGGAGCAATTAGATATTAGTAAAGACACTAAAGTATCAGTTATTGGATTTAGTCTTAGCCTTCATTTTGCTAATTAATGAAATGACTTTTAAATTTCAATGGATTTATATGAATATGTAGGAAGGTACTCATTTTTTACTTCGTATCAAGCCTTACATTACAATTTTATTACCTAATAAAGAAAGATGAAGCTTTATGTTATGTACTCACATGTTCCTGTTTCTTGGAATGAATAATAGGGGCGTGTATTAGGTAGTTAGAGCAGACACAAAATTCAGACTATAAAAATTTTCGACACCGATACTTTACATCCGATAGATATCTAACTTCAGTTCTTATTTATTATAAGTACCTACTTACAGTATATTATATACATTAGTACATCACGCGACAACATCATACCATCATCAATTCACTTCTGGCGTCGGGGCGCCGGCAACTACTACGACAGCTTTACTACGAACACTACGTACAATCGACGTAGTCGGTTAACTATTCGGGTTTGCCGTGAATCCGAGCAAACGGACGAGCGTCGCTAGCGTCGGATGGTCGAGCATGACCGCGTCGCGACGCGTCCTGTCGCGTCGGTTGCTGCGCTTTCTGGTAGCAACAATACATAAAATACGTGGAAGACACAAGTGACAGTGGAGTTTAAGCTGCACAACATGGCCAGTATGTAGTGCAAAACTAAAACTAAGGACGAAACAAAGGGACACAACAACTGGACCCCGCAGCTCTCTTGTTACAATAAATATAAAAAGCTACAGAGGACTTTCTTGGCAACAAATATCACAAGTTAACATCTTAAGCTTTCACGTCAAGAGATACATAAACATTTGCAGTCTTATTCATAGTCAACGGTTTAGTAGGATGTAAGTAGTCTACTAAGTAGTAGCTACTAAGACGCTACTATCTGCATCGTATTCATAGACGTCACTTAGTATGCTACTAGCTAATAGAATTGTTTGCGTCGAAACGATTTGACAACAATGCGAAATTGTCAAATGACCTACTGAACGTGCAAATATCGGTATTTTTGACGTTTAACGGCTTAACCTTACTTTTAAGTTAACTTATTATTTAATACAATGCATGGAAGAGTTGTTGGTGTGTTTTCTCTTTTACTTATTTTTGTAGTAGTGTAGCTGTTATTTACGTTCAACATTCCGATAACAATTTATATCCCAAAAATCCTCAATTTAAGAAGTTACATTGCACAAGATACTCAGAATTGGCTATACATATTTAACACATGTGTACCTAATGAATAACTACCCTACAATGTACAAAATGAAACACCAACTCCATCCAAACAATGGGATATATCATCAACTACCCAGGACTAAATACCCAAAGAGGAATACATAACAATCTTTCCTAATCGATAAAGGACAATTTAAACAACCCAGAGTTGTATAAAAATGTAATAAAGTTCTCGAAAGAAATCAACCAGTAATATTAACCACCTTTATTTTGTCTGGTCTACAAACAGGAGTTCATTTCTCTCAGTAGGATGTACTTACATGGCAAATAAATAAATATATTAACTTGCTTTCCATTTTATTTTTGTGGTAGTCTTCTTAATTTTGAATTAGGACCAATAACTCGTTTCTTAAAAGCCGTAGATTAATTTAAGATCTACCACTCGAGGTTATGTTTTTCATATTTGTACCGCTTAAACATAAACTACAACGCTACTAAATTTCTTAGTAGCTAATACTAAGCTTAGTACCCTACCAAATGTCACTGTGAATACGATTTTCTTAGTAGGCTCTTAGTAGCTTGCTAGTAGTCACTACTAACTGACTATAAATAAGGTTGTTGGTATTTGTAAAAAATGTTTGGTTTGTTTATTATTTATGCTGATGAGATGTCCCTTACAATTCGTGAATGCTGAAAATTTAGAATTTAAAAACCAAAAAAATGAAACCGAAAATGGCCTAAAGAATCCTTTCCGCAAGGGAGTAGCTATGATTTTGTTAAGAGGGTGGGGGGAGAATTTGAAAACAAAATTACAATTATGCAATATTTCTAGTTCTAGTTCATAAGAAACTAGTTGATACAACAACAAAATTAAAAACAATTATAAAAACTTCGAGGAATTTGACATAGACAAATTTTTGAATTGAATTTTTTCTTTCTGTAAATGTTTCAATTATGTCAAAATCGAATGAAATGTAGAGTGAATAGTTTAGGGAGGGACCAACACTCCTCCTACACAACCTTTGTTATGCCCTTGTTCTTCCGATAAAGTCTTCGATAACACGAATCATCATGTGACATAAAAATTAGAATAAGGTATAAATTCAGGGATGGAATCCAAGGTGGGGTTGGATCCAGACGTGAACTCAAAACTCATCATTTATTTTGATCAATATTTAACAAACATATAACCCTAAAATTTCTTCTCAAAATAGTTCACTTTCTAGATTTTAATTCAATATGCATACACAGTCGAACTTCTATAACTCGAATCACCATGTGACGCCAGAAATCTTCCATATATCGAAAAGAAAATTCGACTTATCGAAGTTGGCGCCAAATATTATCTTGGAGTATAAAAATAGTCAATTCGAGAAACAGAAATTCGAGTTATTAAATAAAAATTATACCCATTTTCATAGTTTACTCTGTTGCCAATCAATTTAGTTCGATTAATCAAAATTTGACTGTAGGTACATGAAAATATTCAAAAAAATAAACATAACTACGTAAAAGCACATACAACTAACTATAATACACATATTACTGAAATCGGTCGATTAGTGTAGGGGGTACATGTAATGGGATATACCTACGATCAACCACATAACTTGTACATTTAAATAAACGTAATAAAACTTGAATTATTGAGATTTAGATTTATGGCTCTGTTCACTGGAAGATGGGTTTTATTCTGACTGTGACGTCTAATTGTGATGTAAATCTACAGCAAGCACTTCTCCTAACGTTCGTTGTCGTGGTGCTCGCGATACAATGCGAAAAGGTCGCGCAACGACATTTAACCCAAGAACGTCGGATCAAAACGTAATATTGTATTGTATAGTAATACTAATGATGTTGTATGTAGGTAGTGTCGTATTCTACAAAAACTTTGTTCAACTTTGGCATAATAACAAACATCAGTCGCGTTCTTAGAGCCTCACAATGCACCTGTAAAATCTCTGGGCCAAAACAGTCAGTCGAGTCGTTTCGTAACTTCACTATTAAAAGGCGTTTCGTTCGGGTGAATATAATCGTTCTGACATTTTATTTAATCAACGAGAATGAAGTCAACTTTAAATCTGATATTTTCTGTGAGTTTAATACAAAACGTTTATTCAGCTCTTTATTTCAAGGGTACTTTTAAAATGGAAATTATTTTTAATGATGGTGAAAATGTTGAGTGGATGGGATCCAAAATCCAAAATGTTACAAGAAAATTACTGTAACTTTAAACAACAAAAAAGAGAAAACATTACTTAAATAGAAAGATTAAAAATCCAAGAATACCTTAAGAAGGAGTTGACAATAGATAGATCAAACTGAAAAAACATGAGTCTTTGTCCAATTTAAAAAGTATTAAACTGAAAATGCATAATTAAGACACGTAAAGGGTGAGAAGGATTTGTTGAGAATGTTTTAAATACCCTGGATGAAAATGAGTAAAAGTGAGAAGATATTGTACAATTTAGGACAACACAAAGCACAAGGAAATTAATATAAAAAAGGGAAGACAGGATGGTAGGGCTCCTTCTGGGAAATCAGTGGCTAATAAGAAAATATTAGAAGGAGAAATGTAAATAAAAAGGAAATATAGATCAGATTACTGATGATGGCAAATATTTAGCGATGTGGGATGTTCTGAAAACTTTTAGGAAATAATGATCATATTTTAGCAGTTCGACTTCTCATAAGTGATCGAAATAACGTTCTCTGTTGAGATTTGATTAAAAATTAATAACCTTTTCTCAACGGGTGAACTGCTGTGCCACATATTACATAAAACTAGAAGGACCACCGTATAAATAAAATATCTACGGATATGAATATACACATATATTTTTACACTGTTTATATCGTAAATATTTATAATTATTGTTTATGAGAAACTCTCTCAGCTACTACGGACTCTATCAAACTTGAACTTATAAAATGTTGAATTTGGAATGTCGAAATTGTTACAAAAATTTAATATTTAGAGAGGGAGCAGTCAGAAAACACAATGGTGTGTACTGTATAAGTAATACATACGACAAAATTATGTGTCGTTATTAAGTAAAAAAATATTAATATAACTGTAATAAATGTACAATGCAGGTAAGAGACCAGATTTTCGAAAATTCTCTATGACAAGAATGAAATGCAAAAGTAAATAATATCAATCCTACAATACAATATTTACAATAAAAAACCCTAATCTGTTTCCTGCCTATTTAAGATTAAAGACCTAGGCATGTTAAATAATATGACCATGGATGAAAATTTAATTAGTACCTTATAAAGACCTACCTACCTTTATTAAATTAATTTGGAACCAGCCTCAAATTATTGTTCCGAAACAATATAGTTATATTCGCTTTTAATTGAATAAATACCAAAATAATTTTTATTACAGATCAAACAAATGGTTAATAGACTAGTGCTAAAGCCTTCAAAAATAGTAAAAAGTGAAAAAAACAATTGTAGTAGAATAAAACCCATTGGAAAAGGAAGAGACTATAACAGAAATGAAAGGAAAAATAATTTACGGGCGATGTGATGTCGGGAAGGGGAAGGGGTGAGTTTTTAAGGGAAAAAACGGTTTTCCTTGATTTCCGAAAAAACTACAAGTCTTATGGAAAAAAGTTTAATGGCAAAGTTGTAGGTAATAGAAAGATCTTTTGTATCTACAATTTTTTCACATAACCTCAAAATTTACATGAAAAATTCAAATAACCAACTTTTTGGTTTTTTATTTTTATCTTTTACAAAAAATTTTGTTTTATCACGAAATTTGGTGAAAACTTACCTATTTATGTCCCAAACATGCTGTAATTTTTTTGATTTGAAATATTTATTTTTTCACCTTATTTTTACTTAATATCGGAAAAGCACCCTAATTTTCAATCGAAAATTCTCACGCCAAAATATCTTCTTTTTTAAAAATGTTGGGCTTTTTCTTTGTTGAAATCTCTACTTTCTGATGGTGGGAAAAACAATATGCATTACTATGATGGTGTTTTCTCAGGAAATCCAAAAAAAAAAAAAACGAAAAGAACTAGATTAATGTTTTTAAAAATATTATAACGAATAACGTAATCAGTAAAAAATATGAATTCAATAGTACGATTTACATGTATATTTATATATTATGAGATTTTCTATGACGTAAATGTAATTAGAATTTAATAAAACAACTTTTTTACTGAAAAAATTAGCAGCGGTCACATTTTTTAGATAAAATTCCCTTCGTTTTTTTGCATTTTTATTTTTTTTCCCATCATCAGAAAGTACAGATTTCAACGAAGAATTTTATCTAAAAAATGTGACCGCTGCTAATTTTTTCAGTAAAAAAGTTGTTTTATTAAATTCTAATTACATTTATGTCATAGAATATCTCACAATATATAAATATACTTGTAAATTGTACTATTGAATTCACATACTTTATACTGATTACGTTATTCATTATAATATTTTTAAAAACATTAATTTAGTTTTCTTCGTTTTTACATTTCCTGAGAAAACTTACCATAGTAATGTATATTTTTCTTCACACTATCAGAAAGTAGAGATTTCAACGAAGAAAAAGTCCACCAACGTTTTTAAAAAGCAGATATTTTGACGTGAGAATTTTCAATTGAAAATTAGGGTACTTTTTAGATATTAAGTAAAAATAAGGTGAAAAACTAAATATTTCAAATCAAAAAAATTACAGTGTGTTTGGGACATAAATAGATAAGTTTTCACCAAATTTCGTGAAAAAAAAAAGTTTTTTTGTAAATGATAAAAATAAAAAACTAAAAAGTTAGTTATTTGAATTTTTCAAATAAATTTTGAGGTTATGTGGAAAAAGTGTAAATACAAAAAAATTGTAGATACAAAAGATCTTTTTATTACCTACAACTTTGCCATCTAACTTTTTTCCATAAGACTTTGCAGTTTTTCCGGAAATCAAGGAAAACCGTTTTTTACCCTTAAAAACTCACCCCCTTCCCCTTCCCGACATCAGTTTGCCCGTAAATTATTTTTCCTTTCATTTCTGTTATATTCTCTTCCTTTTCCAATGGGTTTCATACTACTTACTATAATTTTTTTTGGTTTCAAAAATTATCGACACTGGTCTAATAAAATTATTCACCATATAATGAAAAAGGTAGGTCTGTAAACACAAGTTCAAAAACAGTTCCTAACAAGAGCTTTCAACAAACAGCATTTCCATTTTTTCTGTCTATTACTTAATATAATAGGGAGAAACAAATTGCCGTTTATTTACACAGGTCATTATTTACAGCCACTGCACAGCACAGTGGTTTAGAAGAAATAGTTCCACTATTGTTTGATACACCAACTATCGTACGTATATAATAATTAAAAGTAATAAAACAAATTTGTTTCAACTATATAATTCCTTCTTCTGAAGATAACCCTGTGAATTGAATCAAATTATAACTAATAGAAAATGTTTTAAAATAGGTCTTTTTGTCTTTCCACAAAATCGTGATGGTAAACTTTCATGTAGTAAAGGCCAACTCACATTAGCGTCATTTCAAGTTTAATAATATTCAACAAAACATTTATATAGTGCAAGTATTAGTCTTTTTTAATGACCATATAATGCTGAAGGTTTTAAAATGATAGAGGAATTTTTGGATACTTATATTTATGGATAGTATTCTACTACGTCCGGGTTGTTACTGTATTTTATAGAATTTTTCCCAGATCAGATTTTTAAATTGTAGGTAACTTATTCAAGGAAAAAAAAAGCAGAGTATTGCAAAAGTGAATAGTAAGGATAAGGTTTCAATGGGGCATTTTTCGACTCAATTTGTATTTTCCATAAAAAGGTCAAAGCTGACCAATTTGGTTTGAACTAACATATTATGGCTGATTCTCAACCGATTTTGATGACTGCGAAATTGATTCCTATAGATTCTAACGTGCATAAAAATAATATAGAGAAAATAAAAAAGTCATTAAAAGTCAACGAAAATCTTTAGTATTTAGTGAGAAATATCGAAATCATACCAAAATTAACTACTTGAATAAATGACGAATCAAAGCAAAAATGGGTCTAAATCGTATTTTCATTGTAACATGCAATTTTTTTTGTAACTTGGCAGTGTTTTTTTTACAATTAAAATATTATTTGGTACTATTTTTGCTTTGATTCACGATTTATTCTTGAATAAGTCAGAAACTTTGACATGCCATAGAATCTAAATCCGATTAAAACATACTCAGGGACACCCCCCATTCCTACCCCTAAATTAATTCTTGTAATATTATCAGATGATCGAACCACTTTATTCAAAATTGTACCACAGTACGTCGCCAGTCTACAGTAACCGAAGAAAGTTCCTGAAGCATGTCCGTAAACCTTCTATACTTTGCACGCAATTATTTTTCCGTTTTAACAATGACATTCATATATATATATATGAGTTCCTTTTCATTTCATCGACGATATGTACGGACGGACACGACATTGCAAATTATTATTATAATAATAATGATGATGATGATGGTGTTATTGTGTTCTTCTCTTCTTCTCGTTCTCGTCCTGCAGTGTCATTCAACTCCGAGCTCGAATTTCATCGGTCGTCGGAATTTTAATGATCAGAAAAAAGAATTAAAAAAAATCATGTCATATTTTAGTTATGTAGTTACGTAGGTACTTTGCCTATTAACAACGGCAACGGAGATGTATCGCATCTTGACCAACTAAACTACACAAATCTTCTCTTGTATTATGTCGATTATATTTATCGATATCGAAATAATGAATAATGGCGAACCTGCTGGATCTGCTGATATTGATAAAATGGTCTCGAGAAAAAAAATATAAACGCCCATTTAAGCTAATGTATGTTATTAATATTGTATCGTGTTGAACCAGTTCATCAAAAAAAAAAAGAAGCAAAAGGATCGTGATGCCCAGAAACGTTCTCTCCATACATTTTCTGACATATCTAAAGATTCAGCTTATAAGTACAGAAGATATACTTACTAATCAATAATGTTAATAGGGCATTTATTTAGGTATATTTACTATTTTGTAATTTATTATATATTTAAGTAATGATGAGTAGCCGAACTCTAATAGCATTGGTCTATTGATTTTAAAGAAATGGTTATTTTCCAAATGACTGCATGAATTATTAACATGAGAGAACAAAAGTAATCGATTTTTTCGAATAGATGGTAATATGTAAGACCTGATTTTATGATTAATATACCATACTGGATCAAAAAATACTAACTGAATAAGCCTCATCTTTAAAGAAAAATAATTTTTAGCTTTAAATTTTAAAAACGGATATTTTTGCACTATAATAAAATCAATAATTGAAGGTGGTCTTAATCAATATAATTTATAGAGATCACTAGATGTTGATTAAAACAAATTAAAAATCAAATTAAAATTACCCCATTCTAGCAATAAAATTGATTAAAACTAAGTAACTGCTAGCAGTTCACCATCTATGGGCATTTACTGCTAACTGTAAATGAAAGCTTCATAATTTATTTATAATGTCATAGTTTGCATGCCATTCGAGTAATTTCTACTTTAAGATTACCAATTTCAACCATTATTTTTACTTATAAATATAAATCTACATTGGAATCATACGAAAAACTGCTTTAATAATCATTTTATGCAAAAATGTTATTCTTCATAAGAAGTTCTGAATGGTTTAAAAACTAACATGATATAAGCAACTAGCGAATTTTTACATTTGTATACGAGGTTTGTTAAGAGTAAAGTACTTATCTATCTTTATTTTTGACCAAATCGAAAGTTATTGTAAAAAAAAAGTTGATCAGAATTGAAAACTACATTCAACATGTTGCATTTCTTTACTGATCAAAACCTATCCCTCAATAACAATGAAAATTTAACTGCAATTATATTCAGATCTTTTCTGGTCTGCATGATCTGATTTAACCCCTATTGACTACTATTTCTTATGACAACAGCTTGTTTATCAGCAGAACCCGTTTCAAGATGTTTATTAATTGGAAAGGATTTTTTCATAAGTATTCCACGAAATTGCCCCAAATATGATAAGAAACTTGTTACGACAGTTTTACAAACGAACAATTACTTAAATTCTTGGAAAAAAGACGTATGAATTCTTCTATTTTAAAAATAAATGTGTTCCTTAAAAAAGTAAATAAAACTTTGTTTTTAACGTAAATAGATAGGTAACGTTATATATTTGAATATAGCTTTTAATTCTGACCAACTTCTTTCACAAAAATCTTGGATTTTGTCAAGAATACAGGTAGGAATTTTACCCTTGAGTAAAATTAAAAATTTTTTTAGCAAATCTCATATACGATACGATGCAAAAACTTGATATTTTTCTTATTTCATTTAAAATTTTAGACCATGCAGACATTTTTATAAAGAAAATTTTTCCATATTATTTCAACTTAAGTAGACACTGTGTTTAATTCAATGTTATTATTATACTTCCTCCAAATATTAGTTGTTAAACAGTTTCAACAAAATTACCAACAGAGGTTATGAAAAACCACAACTTCCATGAAACTTAAAAAAAATCTTTATGTACGTAGCCTTTACCGCCATTGTAATAAAAAATTGTGTAGAATAAAGAGAACACTCAGAACCACAGTCTATTTCCTGCATTAATAAAATCAGCAGTTCCTCTGAGATATAACCGAATTTCTGTTGAATAAAAAAAGCATAAATCTCTGTTTTACATGGCCATAAATTTAACCAATCATAAATGATTTACTGCCCGCTCTATCAAATAACTGTCTCACTAATGACAACTTTTGTTAAATTAAGATAATAAATAAACTTCATTAAAAACCTTCAAACCCTTAAAAGTATTCGAGAAACTGCCTTCAAAGTACATTCATTTCTTGCAACTTCTTATAACAAAAAAGGCTAGGTTCTTTGTTAGATTTGGTGTAAATGTAATGTTTGCCTTGTTAAACAAGATTCGGCCGTTATTTCCCGATATTTCTGTGCGCGCCTGTTTACACACGACGCGACGCGATGCGGTACGACGTACGTTCCAAGGTGTAGTTTGCGTTGTAGTTAACGCCCGCGTGTTTAATGAAAGTGCAAAAAGCTTGTTCGTTTCCTGGTTTGGAAGAATACAACGAGTCCTTTTGTTGGCCCCGTAATTTAGTCACTGCTTTAGGTCATTAGCTTTTGTTTGCGACCTGGCACTGCTCTACGTCGAGAGCGAAAGAGAATAATGCTGGGACTAATGAAGTGTGCACAGAATGGCACAGCACTAGCGCACACCACCATCGATGCTCTCTTCCTTCACTTTATGCTATATACGTAAGTGATTCTATTGTCAGGCCATATTTGATTTAAATAGGGCAAATTAGGGGTAATATACGGACCAGAGCAATTCGTTCAGTTGATCCAAGCTCCAACACTGAAATGCTCCTGTTTTGATAAAAGAGTTTATTGGGATGCGACGCGATAGAACACCATACATCCTATAAAATTTAACATTGCATGGGTACGAAATAATCAATTACCTTTTAATCGACTTAATGAATAAGAATAGTATGTGTTATGTTACTGAAAGCGTATCAATAGAATTTAAACTTTATGTAACTTTCAATTGAACTACATTTAACTCCAGCCATTGTAGACCAGTGCTGAAGCCTTCAAAAATAGATTCGGTTGTGGCGGTTTCCCGCGCTATTTTCTTTGGGTTATTACCACTTCGAATTAAATGAACTTATTTCCTTAAATTTATATTTACAATATATACACTTACACAAATTATATATACAAATATTGGTATTTACTTGGTTTTAATCGTTATATTTTGAATGCAATATATCGGTATTATCATTGGTTTTTAATATTGCTGTATTCACTTCAAAACCTGAGAAGAGTCTGTTCTATTTTTGGTTGTTATTCCTTGTTCGGTCTCGGTTTACAACCCAACGGAATGTTTCAACCCCCGGACATGTAGCCAGTTGGGGAAGGTACCTGACTTCCTTCTAAGAAGGACCGACGATAATACGGTGTAGTGGTCACCAAATGTTTCTTAACGATTACTTGTTATAGATAATATAAAGAAAAATAAAATTGTATTTTAAAATATTTATACAAATTAAAACGACACCGAACAAATAGTAAAACGTGAAAAAAAATATAGTAGGATGAAACCCATTGGAAAAAGAAGAGAATATAACAGAAATGAAAGGATAAATAATTTACGGGCGATCTGAGGTCGGGAAGGGGAAGGGGGTGAGTTTTTACTATAAAATTCCGGAAAAACTACAAGTCTTATGGAAAAAAGTTACATGGCAAAGTTGTAGGTAATAAAAAGATCTACACCTTTTGTACTTTTGTCACGTAACCTCAAAATTTGTGTGAAAAATTCAAATAACCAACTTTTTGGTTTTTTATATTTATCTTTTACAAAAAAGTGTTTTTTTTTCACGAAATTTGGTGAAAACTTGCCGATTTATGTCCCAAACACGCTGTAATTTATTTGATTTGAAATATTTATTTTTTCACCTTATTTTTACTTAATATCGAAAAAGCACCCTAATTTTCAATCGAAAATTCTTACGTCAAAATATCTGCTTTTTTAAAAACGTTGGTGGGCTTTTATTTTGTTGAAATCTCTACTTTCTGATGGTGGGAAAAAAATATACATTACTATGATGGTGTTTTCTCAGGAAATGCAAAAAAAAAAAACGAAAAAAACTAGATTAATGTTTTTAAAAATATTATAACGAATAACGTAATCAGTATAAAGTATGAATTCAATGGTACGATTTACATGTATATTTATATATTATGAGATTTTCTATGACATAAATGTAATTAGAATTTAATAAAACAACTTTTTTACTGAAAAAAATAGCAGCGGTCACATTTTTTAGATAAAATTCCCTTCGTTTTTTTGCTATTCCTGATAAAACTTACCATAGTAATGTATGTTTTTTTTTCACACCACCAGAAAGTAGAGATTTCAACGAAGAAAAAGCCCACCAACGTTTTTAAAAAAGCAGATATTTTGACGTGAGAATTTTCGATTAAAAATTAGGATGCTTTTTCGATATTAAGTAAAAATAAGGTGAAACAATTAATATTTCAAATCAAAAAAATTACGTGTTTGGAACATAAATAGGTAAGTTTTTACCAAATTTCGTAAAAAATTAATTATTTTGTAAAAGATGAAACTAAAAAACCAAAAAGTTGGTTATTTGAATTTTTCACATAAATGTAGAGGTTATGTGAAAAAAGTGTAAATACAAAAGTTGTAGATCTTTTTATTACCTACAACTTTGCTATTTAACTTTTTTCCATAAGAGTTGTAGTTTTTCCGGAAATCAAGGAAAACCGTTTATTACCCTTAAAAACTCACCTCCTTCCCCTTCCCGACCTCAGATAGCCCGTAAATTATTTATCCTTTCATTTCTGTTATATTCTCTTCCTTTTCCAATGGGTTTCATCCTACTATAACTTTTTTGTTGGTTTCAAAAATTATCGACCCTAGTCTATTGATTGATTGATACAATTTAAAATTATGACCGCATGCAATCTTTAATTTTTATTGAGTGTACACATAAACATAACTACAAAAGTCATCATCTAACAAATTTTGCCCACAGTATGACCGGCTTCACAAGAAAGTTAACTGGCTCATATTACCCAACGATGAGCATTATTACCCCATGTTACCTCCACAGAAATGGGTGTAGCTGGGGAGCGGATTATGTTTGTGATTTCGAAAAAAAAAACGCGTCGACAAATTTGGTCTTCCAATAGGGAAACAATACGCCCGCCGCTGCTGTACAAGCCGATACGAACAATAACAACAATTAAGGATTATGGCTTGTCGTCGCTCTATGGAAATTAGGTGAGTGTAGGTATACAATTCTCGCCTATTAGCCGCTTATAATGGCAGAAATTACAAGACGCCTCGTTCCCTTTAATGGATTAAAAGGCGCAGTGTCTTTAAGTATGTTAAACGGCAGAGATTGCAAGAACTCGTTAGAGTTCAGAAAACTTCTTATCATGCAAATTACTGTTAATAACCCATTACACTATTAAAACAATTGGAGCAATGTATGATTTTTTTCAAATTTAAACACAAAAAACACTGCTAGAGAAAAATCTAATGTGGTGTTCTTTTTGCCCATTAGCTTTTCAAAAATCTTGAATAGAGATGTTAATGAATGTGTCTAATAACACAGATATAAATTTTACGATGAAAAAGCGTAAGAAGCGGAGCTGTGAGTAAATTCTAATTAGCGTTAGCAATTTTTTTAAGCTCATTAAATAATAATTTATTTCATTTTGCATCGCTGCAAATGTAAAATATATTTAACTGAACAAAAAGTAACCTTTACGCTGAAAACCTTTGAATTGCAATTGAAATATTTATTTTTTCTGACAGCAGTTGGTTCAGCAAGGACAGGAACATAATGAAGCTTGTTATTAACTGAAATTTAATACACCAAATGAAAATAACCTGTTTACAGCCACATTAATTAAAATAAAATAGATGAGAAACGAGGATACAGATGTAATTAAATTTGTACATTGAATTATATCTCTACCTGCACATACAAACAGATATGTATGAATTTGGTATTACGCTTTGTAGATTTTCATTTCAGGATCATCTCGTGAGGAGCGGTTTATTATTTTTTTTTATTAGAGTACTGAAGCTGTTAAAGCTTAATTAGTTTAATTGGAATCTCTTCAACTTTTATAATTTAAGTTAATATATGTATGCACTTTTTTTGTTATAGAAGCATTTGTAGATTCTGTATTATGAGTAGGTACTTCAATTCAAACACTAAAAATATCTCGGAATACACCTCCTGAGACTGGATTAAGTACAAGAAGTTATTACTCTGACTTATCCAGCATCCGGAATAATTAACAGGGACGATACAAAAAAATTTTGCTCCCGATCGAAATTTTTCGCCACTATTAGGTATATGCCACATTCGCATTAAATTAGAATCACAAAAGTGGCGCAATTACTTCTACTTTTCATTTAAAATTACTACTTTTACGATTATTGCTTCGACGCACGAAAAGAATGTTGGCACATTATAAAATAAATTCGTCCGGACAAGCGACATGCACTTTCGTGTCTGAAATTGGTATTCACCAAAGCAAAACCTTGACTTTGCTCGTTAAATTAAAAGTAACGATTGCGCTTACGGCACGGCGCAAAAACAACGACCGGCAGAAAAATGTAACGAAGATTCTCAAAGTGACAGTTACGGTTTTTTTAAATTGCCTTTTTAGTATAATCGAGGGAATTGACCGTAACTCGCTAAACATCGTTGCATTCTTTACACCTGTCTACTCAGCTTTATTTATTCAACTATCACTGAAATGTGAAATTTTCTGAAAAAACACATATGAATCAAGAATTTGTATAAACGTAAACATTTCGAAAAATGGTACTAGATTTATATGTATATCTTCAAAAACAAAAAGGGTAGCAAGTCACTTAACCTGAAATGGCTTCTTCATCAATTTGTTCTTGCTACAGCTAGGTACATTGTCCAATGCCCATGTCCTTTTGAAATAGATGTATATAAAGATTCTTAACATAAAATAATACATACGTATTTAATTTTAAGATAAAATTTTGTATATCTTCAAAATATTGCCAAAAATGAAAGTGGGTTGGCCCTCTCTCTATTTTTGAAATTGCTGAATTCAAAATAGCGAAAATAAAAAGAATCAAACAATCAAAATCCGCAGAGGTTTTCGTTAACTTGGTGTAGATGTTTGCAGTTCAGTGTTATTCTCACAATGGGTTAGGCCAATCAGAAAAAATCTTCAACTTGGTCAAAAACTTCACTTTAGTGCTCTTTATGGTGGAGGACCTTAACAGAATCCTTTTACGATTATGCATTATGGGAATGAATGAATTGTAGTTCGGAAGAGACAAATCTTCTTCCTCATCTTCCTTCTCTAACTTGGGCTTAATTTCTGTTCTTCATCGGTTATCTCTAGTTTGGGCATAAATTATTTATCGCTCATCTCTTTTTAGTCGTCCTCGACTTCTTTTCCCTATGGGGAATTTATCTCTGATCTTTTTTAGTAGCCTGTTTTGCCCCATTGCTTCTATGTATGAATTCTATTCCAAGAGAAAGATGAAATGGACAATGAGAACAGAAGGGATATGCAAGATTATTTGTGCATTCTTAACGTCCCAGTAGTTATCTCAATGATCCAAGAAGACCACAGAAAACCTTGGACAACGACAAGTGGACCTAGTATCTAATTGTATCCTGTCAAATTTTCAACTTGCGTAAATTACTGCTCCATCTCTTTCCTGATCATCTAATTCTTCTGTTGGGCGACGCATCTCTTCTGACTTCTTTTACCATTCTGTCTTACCCCATTATTTCCCTATGTGTATTCCATTGCAGAAGAGAGAGATAAGGATGACAAAATGACGACAGAAGAGATGTGTCTGATTATTGGCGCAATATTAACGTCCTGAATAGTCCAAAAGACAATAAACTTAGACTAAGGCAAGTGGGCCCAGAATAGAAACAAATTTGTTCTGCCAAATTCTCTAAAATCTTGACCTTTAACCCATCCTTATACAAGATTGATCTTGGACTTGTGTTTGAGACAATGAGAAAGTTATAAGTATAGAGTTACAGCCTTTTCGATCAATATCCATCTTTATTGACGATGACGGGGGTGCTTTATGTAATCGTCACATTTTAGAAAAGCCAAATTAGATCATCTCATCGTCTTGTAATACATTATATACATATACATGCATAATCATACATAAGGATTCACGTAGGTAAATAATAAGTGTATGTCCATCGTCTTGGCAATGGCCATCTGAAGGTAACTAACGCGATTAATTCGCGTCGGCCGTCGTTAATTTGTTATCGTTCTCAGTCATACAAACGATTCCGCAAACTTGTGAGAAAGAGAGCGAAAAAGATAGAGAGACACACAAACACATAGGTACATACACATACTCTTTTATAATAATATACGAGTGAGTACTTATGCGTTGCACACAAAGTCAACTATGTAACTGACTTATCGCCAGCTGTAAGTCAAGTTCACGCCGGATATTGGCGCCTTCGATTCGAAATGTAAACGGAAAGGCAGGTTAATAACGTTCTCTTACTTTGTAATATCCATTTATCCGCTTGTATGTATATATATGAGGAATGTGCTATATAAGTAAGTAACATCCTTCGTTTTATAAAAGGAGAGATGTCTTTGATCTGTTAATTGACGTAGAGAGCGTGGTACTCTACCACTGCAAATGTGTTATGGTGAAGCAAACAACCTTGGCTAATTGAAGACCATTTTGGGACTATATGCTAGGACAATTTTCTTCTAAATGGTTGCACTAGGTACGTGGCCATGGATAAATACATTGTAAAAATAATTAGCAATGCCTTATTCTTGGTATTTACGTAGTCATCTGGTTTGCATCTTTTGCCAGCTCAGATCAACCATATCAACGTGAGAAATGTAAAACTTTGTTCTAATGAAATCCAAGAAACTACACGATAAACACTTTTACTTTCAGAAACATCTTAGGACTCATACTAACAGAAACAGCTTTACCAATACAAAATAATATCTGATCCAAAATAAAATTTTGCTGTTTAAATCATGGAATCCTTTTTAAATTCTGTTCTTCTTTTTAAAATCAACAACAGCACTCACTGTCAGTGTCAGTACCTAACACAATAGTTAAACAGAATGAAATTCGATCTATTTCAAGACTTCTCCGTTTCGGTTTTCGTCTTACTTAGTTAACACAATTCCGTTTTACTTCCTGGAAAGATGGTGACCCTGATTGATATCTCGACTTTAGATGTCTATAGCAGTTAAATTTTACGGTACGTTAAAATTTTCGAGGTTGAACGATCTAACACTCTAATTATTTTGACCAGACCAAACGTCAGTTCGGTCAACAGAGAGATTATCCCAAAAGTAAAGCAGAACGTCCATTCTTACTTATGTATGTTAAATATATGTAAGTTGTACATAATATATATTATGTTTCGTACCCTTATTTAAATACTATTATAGAAAGAAGAATAAAAAAAATAATTTATATAGCAGTAGGTAATCCATCAGCTTCTGTATGCATCTAAACTAATTAAACTTTAAAATTGAAATTTTAGACCAACAAAAGTTTCGATTATGCCAACTTCAATGTATCTGGGTAGTATTATTATACATATTAAGTATGTTAACCTTGCTTGCTTATAGATGAAAGGAATACTGCAGGATTCAAAGGTGTTCTCGTTTATTCCATGTCACTATCAGATGGGCGTATCACAGTCTGCATTCTACTGATTTCCTCAAGCAGATTGGAACACGAATTTAAAAAAAACGTGCCAAATTCAAGGTTCGTAAAAGAGGCATATTACTAATTCGTTCCTATTTCCTATTATTCAATAAAAAAAAAGAACGAATACGGAATGCACGGTATTTGATTTAAATAATGATATTCCTTAAAATGCTTCCAGATTGTTATCAACTTAAAACTGTAATGGTTAGTGAGCTTATACAAAACTTAATGTTAAATCTCACGAATATTTATAAGAGCAGCTCACTAACTTGTCGTGAGGGTATAATCGAGAGGAGTAATGTATATTTTTAAAGCGGTGTACATAAATGCCTTGTGTGGTTTTAGAAAACCCATTTATTAATATTTAATAACGTGCAGAAGTAATTCCTATAAGTAGTTCTCCTTTAGGAGCCTTGTAGAGGAAAATGATATAAAAGCATCATTTAATATTCGCACGTCTTTTTATTATACACTATTCCACCGTTGACAAGTGACTTCAATTAGGTACCTACTTATTAAAAATATTTTGTTGAAGGACGTTAGATGACTTCGGAAAAATGCTCGGGCATAAGAGTATTACAAATGGCCGTCATAAGAAGGAAATTGTACTTCATACAAACGCAGCAACGATAAGTATATTAAGTACACAGTGTCATTTCTATGCAAATCATGAAATTTTACTGAGCAATAAATGAACGATTTCGCGAGAAACCACAAAACGAACAAGTTTTATTTAAAGTCAGTCAGACATAGGTACTAATAATAAAAAATAAGAAAATGTCGACATGAAGCTTTTAACTTACTTGAAACTTTAAGTATGTTTAAATTATCGATACGCTGTATGTAATATCTAAAAATATTTTGAGTCATGAAAATCGATCTTCTACAGACAACTTTAATTGTGTTATAGGTAATAACGTAAAGTTATGAAAGAATATTTTTTTTATTTATGTATGAATTGCAGGAGTGCATGTTTGAATTAATTAAAACAGTTTACGAACCGAAATATCCCATGCCTTTCGAAAGTAACATCTGAACCCGAAGAAAAAACCTCAATCAGCTAGTAATATTCATTAGTATGCACATAAAATACTAATAAGTATGGTGGTCACGCCTTCGCAGCGTAAAGAACTAACGGTTTAATAATTTCTGTGAACACACCTCGGATGGTTTCGACGAACTATGTGCTCGACGAACTTATATGCTTTTGAAAGAAAAACTATGAAATTATCACAAAAATATTTTGAAAACCATCTATACATATTCAATCCTCAAAAACAAAAGATATACCTATTAAACCAGGGTTCATAATTTTTTAAACCAAAAAAACTTATAGTAGGATGAAACCCATTGGAAAAGGATGGGAATATAAAAGAAATGAAAGAAAAAATAATTTACGGGCGATCTGAGGTCGGGAAGAGGAAGGGGGCGAGTTTTAGGGGGTAGAAAACGGTTTTCCTTGATTTCCGGAAAAACTACAAGTCTTATGGAAAAAAGTTAAATGCTTAAGTTATAGGTAATAAAAGGATCTACAACTTTTGTATTTACATTTTTGTCACATGACCTCAAAATTTGTGTGAAAAATTCAAATAAACAACTTTTTGGTTTTTTATTTTTATCTTTTATAAAACAATTTTTTTTTCACGAAATTCGGTGAAAACTTACGTTATTTATATCCCAAACACGCTGAAATTTTTGTGATTTAAAATATTTATTTTTTCACCTTATTTTTACTTAATATCGAAAAAGCACCCTAATTTTCAATCGAACATTCTCACGTCAAAATATCTGCTTTTTTAAAAACGTTGGTGGGCTTTTTCTTCGTTAAAATTTGTACTTTCTGATGATTGGAAAAAAAATATACATTACTATGGTGTTTTCTAAGGAAATGCAAAAAAACGAAGGGAATTTTATCTAAAAAATGTGACCGCTGCTAATTTTTTCAGTAAAAAAGTTGTTTTATTAAATTCTAATTACATTTACGTCATAGAAAATCTCATAATATATAAATATACATGTAAATCGTACTATTGAATTCACATACTTTATACTGATTACGTTATTCATTATAATATTTTTAAAAACATTAATCTAGTTCTTTTCGTTTTTTTTTTTGCATTTCCTGAGAAAACACCATCATAGTAATGCATATTTTTTTTCCCACCATCAGAAAGTAGAGATTTCAACAAAGAGAAAGCCCACCAACGTTTTTAAAAAAGCAGATATTTTGACGTGAGAATTTTCGATTGAAAATTAGGGTGCTTTTTAGATATTAAGTAAAAATAAGGTAAAAAAATAAATATTTCAAATCAAAAAAATTACAGCGTGGTTGGGACATAAATAGGTAAGTTTTCACCAAATTTCGTGAAAAAAAAATATTTTATAAGAGATCAAAATAAAAAATTAAAAAGTTGGGTATTTTAATTTCTCACATGAAAAAAGTGTAAATACAAAAGTTGTAGATCTTTTTATTACCTACAACTTTACCTTTAACTTTTTTCCATAAGACTTTTTCCGGAAATCAAGGAAAACCGTTTTTTACCCTTAAAAACTCCCCCCTTCCTCTTCCCGACCTCAGATCGCCCGTAAATTATTTTTCCTTTCATTTCTGTTATATTCTCTTCCTTTTCCAATGGGTTTCATCCTACTATATATTTTTTTCTTTTTACAATTTTTGAAGGCTTCAGCACTGGTCTATATGTAGGTAAATATTAAACAAACAAAAAAAAAACTCGAAAATAGTTCAAATGCCTTAGGGATGGTAATTATTATGTATGTATGAAGTTAATTCACTCACCTATGGACAGTTATAGGTACATATAATAAGTATGTTATTCAGGATTTATTTTAATTTGTACGCACGGATGACAGTTATGTAAGAAGGATAAGGAATAAGTATAGAAAACACGCACTGAATTAATTCGTTACGTATCCAAGTAATTATTATGACAGTTGACATATACATACCCACCTATCCCATTCCATCATATTATCGTTCCAATTGCGCGTTTGCCTTGTCTTGATTAAAAGGCTCGGACGCCGCTACATACACACACAGGGCAAAACTCCTAGCTGTTCACCAACTAATGAAATTAAAGTTGATAAGAGACCAAAGAGTTCCTTCCACACATATGTATGTAGAAACATACAGGTATCGCTAAAATATTCATAGATACCAGATACATAGACGATGAAATAAACACTTAATTCAATTAAATAGGTAAATTGAAAAACAAAATATTAATTAAATAGTAACAATCGAAGATAAATAAGAACAAAGTCCTTACACGGTCTGTTCTTTTCTTTTAAATTACCAAGTAAGCTTAAATCAAACCTTAACTCGCCCAAATTAGGGTAAATACAGGTAGACTAGCTTACTTCATCATGATTATGTCGTAATTTTTGAAGAAGCCATAATGTGACAAAAGTTAGCAATAAAACTGTGCAGCACCAGTAGATGACAAATATACTGGCAATACTTCTACAAAAGAAATTGGTTTTGATGATCAATGTTTAATAGATATTGTTGTGTTCATAGAATTTTTTAGAATATAATAGATAACAGCTTATAGCCATGTCTTATTGTCATTTGAAGTATCTACATAGTTTATTAAAAGCGAATATTGAGACATTAAGTTTAGAAAACGCATAAAAGTAAAGCACGCCACCATAAAACTATAAATAGCGTTATTTAACGCTAGATTTGAAAACAAAACATTTCTCATAAACAGGTCCATAAAACCAATTACACCTCACTGTTTCAACAATTAGCTGGTAGAAATTATAAGTAACAACAGCCAGCCGCATTATCACCGCTATTACGTCTAATCATTTAAAGAAATCTATTCCCGCATTATCTACTATACGTAAAAGTATGTATTACGATCTGTACATAAGTGTTATAAACACAAAACAGCATTAAGAAAATTTCTACAATAATCTGGGATAGAAAAATTTAATACATACAATCCAAAATAAAATTACGGACAACCCTTAACGTTTATGTGCAAATTTAGTCATTGTATACATGCTCGTATAAATCAGGCCTAACTAAATTAATAGGTAATTCCAAAGAATAAAACAATTTCCTTTTTTGAGCTACGAGACCTTTCCATAGTACCAAATTTCAAGACCAATAGGAAATAAATACCCTTTTGAACTTGACAATTAGTCGATAAACTGAGCAGGAAAAAAACTTTTTATTTAAGGGTTTCGTTTTAGTGTCTACATTTTTTTTTAAGGGGGGTTTAAACAGGATAAAACAGAAAAACTGAATAAATGAATGATCAGTTAATTAGAAAGTGGCGCTAAAGGGCTTCGTTTTAATGTTTACAAATTGAAGGGACACTGAAATAATTGAAAGAAATCATACACAATTTCTTTAACTGTTCTCCTCATTGAGACCTATCAACTTTTTACGACAGAAGAAATGAAAGAATGAATGATCAATTAGACAGAGTACAAAAAACTGATTATCTTATATATTAATAGTGAAAGGTATTTTAAATAGTAATACTTGTTACATGGATATCTCTCCGAAGAATCAACCGATTTTGAAGATTTTGGTGCCTACGGAAAGCTCTTATGTCATAGACTAGATGCGCCTTTTCGGGGTTTCTTCAAATTTGGTGCTCTACATGTTTTGGAGTTTTATTTTAAACAGTTCGTGTCAGTCGAGAAGTACCAACTAAAGCCGATCTAATACATCACTTTTGAACGACAAAATACACTTTGAGAAATAATCTTCCGCTCTAAAGGAAATCTATCCTAAAAAGAAGTGAGAAGTAGCACAAAAGTTTAACTTGCATATATATTTAAGGGCTTCATTTAAGTTTCTACACTTTTTTTAAGGGGGTTTGAAAAAGATAAAAGAAGTATTTTTCTTCTTGACCCCTTAATAAGACAGAAAACTGAATAAATATATGATAAGTTTGTCAGTCAGCAAAAAATGCTCCTAAATATATAAAGGCTTCGTTTTAATTTTTAAATATTTAAAAGAAACTGAAAAAATTGAAAGAAATCATACACAATTTCTTTAACTGTTCTCCTCATTGAGACCTATCAACTTTTTACGACAGAAGAAATGAAAGAATGAATGATCAATTAGACAGAGTACAAAAAACTGATTATCTTATATATTAATAGTGCAAGGGATTTTAAATAGTAATACTTGTTACATGGATATCTCTCCGAAGAATCAACCGATTTTGAAGATTTTGGTGCCTACGGAAAGCTCTTATGTCATAGACTAGATGCGCCATTTCGGGGTTTCTTCAAATTTGGTGCTCTACATGTTTTGGAGTTTTATTTTAAACAGTTCGTGTCAGTCGAGAAGTACCAACTAAAGCCGATCTAATACATCACTTTTGAACGACAAAATACACTTTGAGAAATAATCTTCCGCTCTAAAGGAAATCTATCCTAAAAAGAAGTGAGAAGTAACCCAAAAGTTTAACTGGCATATATATTTAAGGGCTTAATTTAAGTTTATACACTTTTTTTAAGGGGGTTTGAAAAAGATAAAAGAAGTATTTTTCTTCTTGACCCCTTAAGACAGAAAACTGAATAAATATATGATAAGTTTGTCAGTCAGCAAAAAATTCTCCTAAATATGAAAGGGCTTCGTTTTAATGTTTACAAATTGAAAGGAGAATGAAAAAATTGCCAGAAACCACACAATTTTTTAACCCTTCTTGTCCCTGACACCAATCAACCTTTTAGGGCAGAAGAAATGAAAGAATGAATGAACAATTAGTTAATAGACAGAAAGATAAGAAACTGATCCAATATATGCTTAAGGTATTCATTTTAGTGTCTATACCTTTTTAAGAGGGGGTTAAAAAAGGTAAATGGAACCACACACAATGTTCTTAACCCATCCCCTATCTAAATTTTATTGACCTTAAAGATGAAAAAAGAAAATATAATTAATCCCCCCCTCCCTTTTAGCACAACATCCTCCCTTCCCCCCTTAATAAATTTCATGATTTATGAACAACCCCAAACTCTACTTTAGTCTCAGGGCGTTTAAAAATTTCCGAATAGATTTACTTAAAGAATAAACTATTGTCATTTGACAATGGACAACCTTCAGATTATAGAGGTTTCGTATTTCCAGACGATCTTAAAATGAAATGCTATCAGAACACAAAAGACTTTTGCTCCAAATGCTACGCTTTCTATGGAAGCAAGTCATAACGATGCGTATTCCTGTTGCCATTCACACTGATTACGTTTCTCATATGCCCATCTGAAATAACTGATGCACACTGATGACTTTTGCGTCACATCAAAACGTGCAAGTCTCATGAAATTGCCCCTCAGTTCGATAATACTTCACACATTCACACACAGTTTTAGAAAGCATCTGTTGAATTGTTAAAGGAAGACATAAACGGAATTGAACCTTCGATGCCACCTATGAGGGATCGTTAAGATTGAAAAGGACGTGGGAGTTCAACATAACGGTCCGATCTATCAAAAACGTTGCAAACTTGGGACCAGCCTTCTTGTTCTAATCAAGCGGTATCCAAACGAACCATCTATCCCGTGTCACTCCTCCGCTACTTATATGGATCTCCTTGTTCGAAATACACAAACGGTCGGCCAGCCACGTCCACTTATCTTCTCGTTTTATTAATGACACCGCAGCCACAAATCCATCATGACTTCTAAAATTTCCGTACTAATGATACGCGGAAGCTCGAGCGTAAATAACTACAACAACATACTTGCTACATAACATACACTCACATGTATACGTTTACATATGTCTAGAAGCAGGTTAATGAATAAAAGAACGTTTACATAGGCTCATATACGTACATACATATTATATGTATATTAGCACTCGTAATAATGATTCCCTACTACATGTAGCTATACCTACAGATACGTTCGTTGCAACAAAAATCTTTGAGCATCAAGATTCAAACCATTTCAAAGCTTGTCATGTTATTATGTTACAAGTAAATGAAGGCTAACCGGCCAGGTACGAATCAGACACGCGCACCGAGGGTTCTGTATCATGGCAAAATAACTTTTAATCAAACTTTATAAGAGTAGTGTTATATTCAGAAGATACGGGGCCATTGAAGAATAACATAAGTAATTACAAGCCGACTTGAAATAGTTCTAACTTGATAAGGTAGATGCAGACTGACGGTGAGCCAAACTTTCCAGAAAGGAAAAAGTTCTTGAAACGTAAAGGGTTGATGTGGCTGCTAATTGCACGCATCAGTAAGGTACAGGCCAACAGAAATAGCTTGGCCCTTGCAATCTGAACGCCCACCGGTGCGCGATGGACACAGCCGATATTGCAGTGGGGACAGTCCATTTAGTCTTTGTACTTCGATGAAGCACATAGTGTTGTGTGTAAACTCATCCCATTATAAAAAAAAGCATTAAATCAGAAACTTCAACGATATAGGGACAATTAATAATGATTTTCACCTAATTTTAAATTTTATTTAGTTTATAAAAGATCGTGCAACTTTTAGCAAATACTTTTCATAATTGGTGAAACACTCTTAAAGGAAAGCGGACAAATAAAAGAAACACTTAGGAATATTGATATTTATTCTATAAACTTAATTAGTCAATGTTTCGTTTATTAGTTTATTATTATTATTATTAAAAATATTTTAATAACAATAATAGCTGAGCTGAATACCTCGAAATATTTATTTATTTATTTATTATTTACAGATTGATGTGCGTTTACATCTGTAATTATTTAATTTAATTACTTACTAAAATCAGTATTCTGAGGAAGAAGTGATTATAGAAATAACAATACTGGGTAATAAATTAACCCCATTCAAATAATATTACATATTTAAGATACAAAATGGGAATTCTGCTTCATTTAAAGTGCATTACCACCTTTCGTGTAAATATTACTAATACCATTAAAACACCCTGGGGTGAGTTTACTTGTACAATACGGGCCCGATTTGAAACACGGTAGAAACACCGAGCGGTAAAATGCATCTTTTTCCTTTCGAATGCGCTTTCTTTCTATCTTTTGCGCCGTTCGCTCGAAGTCTGAGGGGCCACCTTACTTCTGTTGACCTGTACGTACAAACACGCTATTTATTTACATCAACTGCAAGTACTGCAAACTCTAAACTAGTAAAAAAAGCCACGTACCGCCACTGTGTATGTCTCTAGTTTTCTAACTCAGGTGTTGTTTGGGGTTTCTTCAAAAAAAAAAAAGCGAATTTTGTAAAGTAATTGTACGAATTGTAGTAGTAATAATTTAGCACAAATTACAAAATTTTTAGATGTGGAAGAAAGAGACATAAAAAGAATTCATTGTTTGTAGGTAGGTCAACTGAAACGGGATGGGATTTATAATAAATGTCACATAACGTTTCTTTTTTAAATATTTTGCTTTTAGTGGGACTGCTTTGACAATAAATTTGATAACTAAATTTTTTATCGTGATTGAGGGGTTGAAAGACAAAAAGATAAACTATTTATTATCACATTTATACAAGAAAAAAACACTTACTGAATAAAACGATGATTGTTACAAATTTCACATGACACCAGTAAAAAATAGTTTTTCCTGAAATTATGAGGAAAATAGGAAGATGAAAACCTTTTATTTAATTCACTCGTACCTACTAAAAAAATATTATATTTATGTTTGATGATTATTAAAAAAATTTAACGAGGTTTGAGATTCTGTTTAATACATAGTAATTAGCTGGCTAATGTCAGGAATTCCTTTCAAATATTTTGCTTTTATAGTTTACTAATAAATGGGAGTCCTTTGATAATACTTTTGAAAGCAAATATCTCTTGTTTAATGACAGAAGGGCTGGAAGGCAAAAATATTCGTTATTATACATTTGTCGTTTAAGGCACCACTCAATAAAGTACAAGGAATAAATAATTTGATCAATAACTGAATAAAAAAGGCTGACTAAATTAGTTATATGCCATTATTTAAAAAAATATTGTTTACCAAATTACAAAAAAGTAAGAACGGAATTCTCTGAACCCTTTGAGTAATTCACTCGCACAAAAGAAATTAATTATCAAAGATATTTACAAGCGTCTTTAACTAAAAATTTGAAATTTTTGTCTGAAAATTATAGACATTAGCTGACTAACATTACAATCATTTTATTTATCAACTTTTAATAAGTAGGTAATGTTTAACTAAAGTCAGTAAATTGTTTTTACTTATCTACTTATGTGTATTTTCAGTCTTTATGTTTATGACTTGTTGTTTCAATAAATTATCGCATATTGTTTTTATTCTAACAGCATTACTTACAGCAGCAACAATAATACTTGATGGGAAAATTTTATCTTTTTATCTATTTATACACAACAACAATAAAAAAACAATATAAACACTTTATGACTTTCAATTTGAACGAAACAACAAAAACCACCTCGAATGTTAACTACTCATTAGTTTTACAATATATTAATATAATTAACGGGTCTTGAAATAATACTAATAAAATAGAAACAGTTAGTTAGCTAAGTAGTTACCTGCGTTGTCCCTAGAATCAGTTGTTTATTTTCTACTGCCTATTGGCTACAGTAAGTAGGTATAGTTAGTTAACTGTTCAAAACAACCACAACTTTTTTTAAAACCCGATAGAACGTAACCCAGACCACTCGGATCATAAATGTGAACAGTGCACACCTACCTAATACTCACTCCTAACACCTACATAAGTACATGAATGTAGTAAGTACCTATCTCTACATCCACTCTATTACACAATAACGAGCTGAAAGTATTTACATTTGAACAATTGCCAATAACGGCGCAAGTAAATAAATAAAATCGCTTAAATAATTCGGATAAATAATACAATTCTTAATCTTCAAGGCAATCTAATCAGTGCCACATGCTAATAACACTCATTGTAAGTATAACACATTACAAAGCAATCGATACACCTTTGTAGATATCTATGTACCTTTGTATTATGTATAATAAATTCAGGTAAGCCTGTATAAATAAAGGCTACGTAATATCTCAAAAATGTTAGCCTTTACTCTGTGTCATACATAAAAGTGATAACAAAAATTCAGTTTCAAATATTTTTAGTCCTTTGTTCCATAAATAATTTCAAATGTATATTTTATATTTTTAAAAGTACCTATCAATTTATGTGATGACAGAATAATATAGTTGACCTTTGAATTAATAATTTGCTGGTTAGAAATTTATCGAGACAGTGATTTCGAGATTAATACAACTCATCAAAAATTAGTAGTATATTGCCATCTACTGTCGTTTACTGCTAACTATAGCACGCGCCTTACAAACGTATTTTCTTAACAAACTAAATCAACGATGCAGCTCTTCAGAATTGCGACTAAATAACGGTTAAAAAGCAGAAATTTTAGTTTTTAACATGTTTACAAAAAATTTTTTCATCAATAGCATATTTAAGAAACAAAAATAATTTGTTTCAATCAAATCACCCTATAATAAGTTTTTGAAAAAGTTGCTTCTACATGTTTCTGTTGTTCAATTTAATTTACTATGTATTTACGTTGGCATGAATGTAGAAACTAAATAATACGAGTGCATTTTAAACATTAAATTGTGGTTTATAAAGAGGGCAATTTAACGTGTCGTTGCACTCCATCTCACCTAAAAACAATAAGCAGAACATTTACTTTCACGCTAACCTACACAAACTGCTGAGGTTTCAAAGCGCTATGTCGCGTAACAATTATTTACCAAAAATATTTTAATACTTTATTGTAGTTAGGAAGTACGTAATTTCATTTGATCACAACGCCACAAAATATTCTTTGAGTAACTCTCTAATCGAACCACACGTGTACATAACGTTTATTGCATATTATACACTAAATAGCCCTTAAAGTATATATAAATATATATACAGAGTAAATCTCAATGAGAGTGAGGAGGGGATGTTTCAGCACATTCCATCAAATCTTACTACATGGGTAGGAGTCCAAATTAAACGAAAAAACCCTCTTTCGTTCGTTCCACGTCGCCTAAAATGCTTTCTGAACCATGAAAAACTAACTTATTAGAACTAGGAATAGGAGTAGTGAACCAAAATAAAAAGTAAATAGGGTTCCTGCTAGAAAAAAGTTATATTACGGATGTTAGTAGTTTTAGTGTATGGAACTTTTTGCAACAGGGAGATGCTGACAATGTTATATATACAGGGTTTTTCAAGTTGATGGGCTATTAGAAGTATATGAATTAGTAGAAGGAATTCAATTCTGAAACTTGGGCTCATTTAGTTATTGTTTATGCCGCTTCTTTTAAAAATATTTTCAAGTTCGATTTACATCCGGTTATACCGGAAGTCGGTACCAACTTTGTTATTTTAAATGAAATGGTATATATTTTACGCTGAATTCGAATAAAACATGTAATTCTAAGGTGAGTTTGATAACCAACTTGTACACCTATGACGATCGGTTTCTGCGCTAATTTAATTTATAGAAAAAATCGCTACCGCAACCCAAATTATAAAAAATCATAACTTCCACAAAATGCGACTCAGACTGTTGAAAATTTTACTAGCAATAGCTGAATATTAGTGTTACCGCCTTGACAAAATTGAGCTAAATAATTTATACAGGGCGTTCAAAATCAAATTCTAAAGTTTCAGAACTTCAAACACGAATAACCTCCTTTTTTTTAATAGCACTTACCATATTTTATTTTTTCAATCGATTCCTTTTTTATCCTCTTTCGATTCATATAGATACTCCCTACTGTATCATTTTATTTATTTATTAAACGAACCCGGCGGTTCTTTACAACGAAAATTATAAATTTACAGCTAGAAATCCATTGCCACTTAGCATACAAAGTATAAAATTTAATTAGAAATATAGGTGACATCATTAACAAAGGAGCTATAAAAATATCTCAATTATACAATATAAGTAACAAGAATTAGAGAATATGACATAACAGATTGCTACTAAGGTTAACTAAAAATTGAACAAATGAAATCTTAAACTACCCTTGAATCCACCAATGGATTCTTTCTTCCTGATAGTTTCAGGGAGATAATTCCATTGGCGTTTTAATCGAAATATAGAGGAGTTAAATATAAGATTACTTGAATCCACCGATTCAGAAATTGGTCTAGCATTTCTAAGGCCATAAGATATAACTCTTTGAAAAGCTCATTTGAAAAATTTTGAGTAGAATTATTGAAATGTAGATAATTTCATTAATTTTGTCGTAATAAAAGTGTGCCTTAGACAACTGATAACTAACGACAATCAAAGCAAAATCACTGTAAAACCTTTTTTATCGCTTAATTTCTGTTGGGGAGATGTTCGAGACAAATGTTTATAATAAATACTTCAATTAAAGTTTTGGTTTTTGATTATTTTTTGTAACAGAAATTAATCGAAAATACGATTTTTGGCTTCATTTGGCATTGATTTCCGTTAATTGTCATTTTTCCAAGGCACACCTTTTTATGTGAAAAATATTAAAATTATCTATTTTACGTAATCATTCAAAATTACTCGAATTTTTTCAAATAAAAGAATAGAAGGTATCCATATAGATCGAAAGAGGGTAGAAAAAGGTGTCGATTAAAAAAATAAAAAATGGTAGGTGCCATTTGAAAAAACGAGGTTATTCATATTTGAAGTTTTTAAATTTTAGAATTTTATTTTGAACGCCCTGTATAAATTATTTAGTTAAAGTTTGTCAAGGCGTTAGCACTAATATTCAGCTATTACTAGTAAAAATTTCAGCAGTCTGAGTCGTATTTTGTGGAAGTTATGATTTTTTATAATTTGGGTTGCGGTAGCGATTTTTTTTCTATAAATTAAATTAACTCAGAAACCGATCGTCATAGGTGTACAAGTTGGTTATCAAACTTACCTTAGAATTACATGTTTTATTCGAATTCAGCGTAAAATATATACCATTTCATTTAAATAACAAAGTTGGTGTCGACTTCCGGTATAACCGGATGTAAATCGAACTTGAAAATATTTTTAAAAGAAGCGGCATAAACAATAACCAAATGAGCCCAAGTTTCAGAATTGAATTCCTTCTATTAATTCATATACTTCTATACCCATCAACTTGAAAAACCCTGTATATTATAAATAGGTATAAGTATTTATTAATGTAATAATACAAATAGATTCAAAGAAAGCAAAACAATTATTTCCTTTGTAAGAAAAGTAATAAGGGGTGTAAGTGCTCATTCCTTCATATTAGATACTGGTGCACTTAGACCTCAGACTCGATAATACAATTTATTAAATCGACTGAAACGTATCGACTACGTACTACTTAAGTACAATTTTCCATTTGTACTTTATCGTACCTATACGACTGTACGTATTTATATTTTTATCGTAACATTGTACGTATACGTAGGTCCTCAAACGACCAATCCGATTTATTGAAACTGATAAAGAATACAGAACTTTAATTATAAGAGTATTAACAATTTATATCTGTTTGTGCCATCGTATGCTGGTCAATTAACGATTACCACTAAAACACAGTTTACCACCATTGAGATTAGGATAATAGTCCCCTAATTGAACAAAGGCATTTAATTTCCATGGAAATGTATATGTATGAGGCTTTCTGGATAAAAGTTGCTTGTTTCAGAACCTTACGCCTTAACGTATAGGTACTTAAAAAAAAAGGAAATGGAAAGACCATAAAGGGATTTAATAATTGTTTTATTTGTTTATAATGTAAAGTACCTTCTTTGTAAATAAAGGCGAAACTCGTTAATTTTGTAAAGTATCCACATTGAAGGATATTGTCAGAAGTCCTACTTTTGACAAATTGAAAGAAAAAACCTAAACACCCTAATCTAACCTAACCTAATTATAATCCGAATATTAAGATGTGCCTAACAAAAATAATATGATTCCCTTCAATATTGGATTACAGTTAGGAAAGATTGACCTAATTTGAAATTCTATCTTCAATTTTTGACTCATTTTAGTTACAATATTCTCAAAATTGTGCTTCAATGAGGCAAATCAAAAAATTAAAAGAATACTGAAAAATTAAGACTAAGATGCAGTTGGGAAAGTTGCTTATATAGTTGAAGATAATTTAAAAATTTTTTTTTATTATGCTTTGGTTTAGTTAAAAAATAAAATGAAAAGGAATTAAAATGTCCAGGAGCTAACTTAATCTTAGTAGTAGTGGCGGTTCGTGCTTTCGAAAAACATAAAAACTAAACTAGTAAGAATTAAATATTGTATGCCCTCAAATATCCCTCAGAATATGTGCCAAGAAATACATCGAACAATCCCGATAATCACTTAAAAACACGAGAGGCGTTATGTTCATGATTTATGAGTCCCACATTAAGCTTTTATTGTAATATTACAGATCATAAAGTAAAAAAAATATCAGATAATGTATTATTAACTTAAGTTAACATTAAGGTGTTGTTTCAAGATGTTTTATTTATTTATTTTTATTCTTATTATAGTCGAGGTTGGTTTATATCTATGATTAAGTGATTCACATGTGTGGGTTACGTTACGGTGTGTAAATGTTAGGCATTTTCCCCCTCCCTTTACCGAGCTTTACGAAAAAGAAAACTATACATAAAAAACACCAAACAAGTAGATTTTCACATTTTTTTATTTTATTTTACATGGAACACATTTCGCCAAACATGCGATGTATTACTACTTACTACTGGTGAAAATGAAAGTCGTCAAAATGATTTTTCCTTGGATTATAGATTTTTATCAAGAAAGGTCGAAATTATTCAAGAGAAATCCACACATTTATAAATATAATTGCCTCACATTAACATCCCCTATTATGAGATTTGTCTCTGATTTGTCTACCTGCTACATTTGAGTCCGAATTCGCTTCTGCCCCCCAGAAGATATGTGGAGACGATCTTCACCTACTTCACCTCAATAGCCACCACTGTTTACTAAATTATTAGTGGGCAAAAGTTTTTCGATTTTAAAATTTCTATTCAACTTAAAAATAAGTTTGGCTTTTGGACATCATAGAATTAACCCCCATATAGTCTAAAAGGATATCCTTCTATGCCGTAGCAGGTCAAACTTAATATATTAACGGATTAATACATGTGCATATGAAAAATCTTTCGGAGAATGCAAAATTTATGTAGATATTGCATTGCTCTTACCATAAAAGCTTGCATTTTTCTTGTGTCGTTGCACTGTGCCTCGGTGACTCGGCGTCGGTCCATCGGCCGTTGCCGAACTGGTTTTGACGATTCGCTGAACAATTCGTACCCGAAGAAACGGCAACGCAAAAAGAAGAATAAGAACAAAAAAAATAGATAAATGCTCATTCACTTCCTTAACAATCAGCCGTTTAAGCGCTCGCCGATGACCGATCGGCCTATAATAATAAGTAGCAGCATTGCAGGTAGGTACCTATCCAGTAAAATACGTAAGGTGAGGTGAAATCGAATGGATTTTAATTCGCCACTCATTCGCGTAATTTACAAAACTGTTACCTAATTGTTCTGTAATTGTTCTATCGCGATTTTCTGTTTTTGTGTAGCACGACCAATTAAGAATACCAGAACACCACCTCTCTAAACCAGTCAGTGTACGTAGTGCAGTTGTAGAACGATAAATAAATAAAACTATATTTTACAGAATGACTAGTCAGAAAGTAAAATGGGCCTTTAAGGAGACTTATATTATGTAGGTAAATCTAAATGGATTAATTTGTAATCTGGTTAAAGAAATGTCTGTCTGTTAATGTAAAACTCCAAAGGCACTGGAAGATTTTTGAAGAAGCTTTTACTTTTAAATAGTAACCCCTATGGTTAAAGGCCTTGGTTTGACATTATTATATATGAAAATATTAGTAAAATAATTACAAAATTTGGTAGGTATAGTTGTTTAACTAGTACTGATAACAAGAAGGTATTGTCGTTCTATGGATTAAGACTGCACTTTCAGCTAGTTTCGGCAGTCTTTGGGTCGCATCGCTTCTCACGGTAAATTCGAGTAGCTTGACCGGTTGGGCTTAGGCTGCTGTTGCTGCGGTTCGGCGTTCGAAGGGCGAGTCTCTTCGATTGCTCGTCACCGGAAGATTCGCGGAAGGTGCAAGTAAAAGCTGACAAGCAGCAACCGCGGTCGATTCGAACAGGTCGACAACCTCGCGGCCGCGGATCAGCCAGCCAGCGCAGCGTCGCGAAGAGTTTAGTGGAATCGGAGTAGGTAGGTATCTGCCGGCCACGAGTCCACCGACACAACCGATTCTATTGCTGATATTTTATGGTTGTATTTATACGTATATACTCCAACATCTTTTGCATCTCTTCCTTCTGCATGCATATTACGAAAATTACACTTTTTTCAAAATATCAATAATCGTATAAAGTAAGAAGTAGAATTCTGCTTACCCAATAACAGATTGTTGAAGTTTACTTCTATTTTTTTACGTTTGAAGTGTCTATCTAGTCTACAATTTGTCATGAAATATTCCCTAATACTTTCCCCAATAATTTGTAGGTACCCTTAACACTTTCCCATCATCATTAAAAGGTCGTCAGTCCGATGGTTGTTTGTGCATGCACCCTCAACACATTTGCCAAGAATAAAACACCCCTACATCCATATCCCATACTATTTAAAAACTATAATCTAATTTTATGTCCTGCTCTACCGCTAGCGTAAAACTCCACAAGTATTGGAGAATTTCTAAAGAGGTCTTCATTTTTATACAGATGGTTGCAATAAATCTTCCCCTGCCTCTCTTTAGTCCTATTATCGATCATTAACCCTAACCTATCCCAACCTGATCTGACTTTTGCGCTCTCATACTCATAGGTTAGCCTAGAGGTTCATGAAACCAATACTAAACTGCTTCATTTATACGAAAAATTGCCTTCCAAAATTATTTTTTTAAAAGCAAATAGGTAAACGTAGATTATATTGGCTATTAATTTCTACTAATAAATACTAATGTAATTATATGGAGAACTTTCAGCTATGCAACATAAATTAGTCGACTCCGATAAGCTCAGACGATGGTCATAGGTAATGCAATTAGTAAAAAAATTAGTTTTTGCTCATTAGTTTGCGTTACTCATTAGGATACTTATTCGAACATAACCGTTTCTTAATGGGCTTATATGTGTATTCGTATGTCGAACCACATGCCTAACGTGTCTAGCGGTTACTTTATTAGCGATTTTAATTTCTCAGAGAAGTTTTTAAAAATGGACAGAACCGTAACTCTTATTACAGATTTCGCGTCGAGGTCAAACAGACTACATTACTATTGGTACACAGATCGTTTAAGGACCAGTAGAATATTCGAACTTTCTCAAAATTATTTTTATTTATTGCGGAAATTTGATTGTTATATTATTGTTTAGCGAAAATGTTGCTCAATTTTAATTACAAGGAGAAACAATTTTAGCTGAATGATTTAGGCAGGTACAGGGGTACAGCATTTGACAAGAGAAAACGTTTATTAATATGTATTACGATTTGTAATTTTATTTTTTCGTAAGTTTTATATTGTTTAATAATTCTCCAACAAAAGGTTACAAAATGGACCAGTTATTGAGTTACTATGCACCAGATATCATTTCAACATATACGAAAATTTCTAATCGATTGTTTCAATCAGGATTAGTTTTAATTTCTCTTATTTTCAGAACTTTTTGAAACCTTAAATTGTTGTATATAAAATTGCAGCAAATATTTTCGTTACAACATAAAAGTTGCCCTAAAAAAATTTTATTAACCGAGAACAAGAAAGTAGATGACACCCCTATCTTAAAAATCTGATTTTTCTTATGTTTTTCAATCCAATGCTGCAAATCAAAAATATTCACGTCTAGGAAAAATGCTACAACACCCTGTAGACTGTTTTCACGCTTTATTATGATTAGATATAACAGGTTGACTTATAAGACTGTTGTTTGGTCAATTATGAACAAAAGGGAAAAAATACGATCTTTAACCATATTTAATTTTAAAATTAAGCAGTATCTTCGTAAATTTCAGACGCTAATCAGATTTTTCGTTAAATTACTATTATTACAACAAATTGCAATTACTTCGTGGATACCCACAAGTACGTACGATGTCGTTGAAATGACGATAATGTCCGATGCAATATAAAGGACTAATTATACGTTATCGGTCTGAAACAGCGTTGCAAGTAAAAATTTTAATAGAGCTATTGAATGTCAACAGTTTATAAATTATGCCAGAATGGGTTATAAGATCAATCGATTATGTTATTTAATAGATCTTGATTGGTGAGTAGTGCCTTTTTCTCGTTTTAAGACATTTAATTTATCTCCTGGCTACTTCTTTACGTACCATAGCTATTATATTATTATTACATAGCAACTCTTATTACAATTAGTACTAAGGTACCTACCATCATATAGGAAGTAGCTACATCAATTATTATTTGTAATCAGGAATTACTATGATACTTTATACGTAATAACTTCGTTTAGAAAACTACTATCTGGCATTTGTTTACTTATTGGATAAATATACATATATAGGTATATATTATTAAAATCGTACTATAAAGAATATAGTCTGTTATAATGTATCCGGTTATAAGGTTCAGTTACTTCCGGCAATTTTCGTTTATAGAATATATTTAATTACGAATGTTAATTACCGCAGCAAGATTTTATTTCATAGATTCATTTGAGGTGCTATCACAATGAAATATACGTAAATATATGTACCCTATTAAATTTAAGATGCGTATGCATTAAATAATAATCAAAGTTGAAAAGAGCAATCTGTCGTTTACTTTATTCGTTTAATGAATATGAAAAGGATAAATCGTACAAATGTATGTATTGGCTAACTCAATCTCTTTGCGAAATACGTCGTTGGTGATTTATGCTTAAAAACAGAAACAACTTGTAAATACTAACGTGAATATCAACTTTTTGTTTAAAATGAATAATTTGACTCAACTTAACTTATGTTACTCGTTGATGTTTCATGTGGTTTCTGATACTTAGTTAATTTTTTCAAGTCTACCTAATTTCCACTGTCTTTAATTAAAAAAAAACTGTTTATGCATATTTACTGGGTATTATAATTCTAAAAGTAAAATAAAATATTTATTTTTATAATCGAGTTGCATTTATCTATTCTATGACGTTGCACTATTATTTACCAATAGAATTTAAATTTTGTAGGAATTGAAATTAATTTGTTGATTATTTGATTCAGTTTAGAATAATGACCACATACAATCTTAATTTTTTTAGACTATACAGGAAATATACGGTTAGTTCACCAATAAACAAACTACTTACCTACCTGTGTTGCATTGCGAAAGATGCCTTTGTAAAATCCACCCCTAAAACAACAACAAAAAATTAGCAAACCTCGCAGTAATTATGTCTGACAAAATATAAATGCATAGCTAACATTGGTCAGACTATAATCTCAAAAATAAAATACAAATTACTGATCACGGTTTAATTAAAATAATTTCTCTATTTTTAAAAATCATGGAAAATCTTAAAATTAATTAAACATACCTACCTTATATTTATAAAACAACTTATTGTCTAATTTTGGTGACGAAACTTAGAGAAATAACAAATTGTGATGAAAAAAAATCAGCGCCTGCTTATCTTATTCAAATAAGCAAACTTCATATTATTAGGTGGGTACATAGCATAATGTAAATTCATAATAACATTTCCGGAATGAGATTAGACTTAGATAAATTCTGATAAGAATGGGGAAGGTTGAAATTGATCTAGAAAGTTGTTTGGTTGTCGTATTATTAGGGTCATAAAGTTAGGTATAAAACTTCATTCGATTTACCTATATCATCAACACTAGTAATCTCCAATTTTCCTAATTCTTCAAATCCCCCAAAAATAGATAATTCCACATTCCTAACTACATATAAATAATAAATTTAATAATACAAAACTTCACTAAAATTCAGTTTATTTTGTTATTAAATCGATAGTTATTTTTCACCGTGATAATGGCTGATACTTTACAATTTTAAAAATAACTAGCAGCGATACCCGGCGTTGCTCGGGTGGGAATATATCACACGTTTGATGGAACATTCTAGAATATTCGCAAATTCAGAACGATCCAGAACATCCCATAATGATTCAAAACATTCTCTAACTATTTTTTAACACTTCAAGATTCTGGAACATTCTTGAACATTGCCAAATTATTCTGAAATGTTATAATAAAACATTCTTTTACTTCTTAGAACATATTTGAACTCCCTCTAACACTAAAAAAATCTGCTTCATTCTCATCCCCACTCCGTGCTGTTTGCTGGGTGAGTAGTGACATCAGTAGACGCATGGCGGGGATTACTAATCGATTGATAATAATTGATCAGTTATCGACCACTGAGAATTGACGATTATTACAGTACTAATATCGCTATTAAAAAATTGGGGTTAATGGTAGAAGGATGAAAATTAAGGGTTATATGTATTTTGTAATGCCAAATTATAAAAAAATAAAAATAAAAATTTTTGTCCAAATAATAAAAAAGTTAGGGGTGGACAACCTTTATCAGTTAGGGGTATGAAAAAAAGATAGTTCCCGATTCTCAGACCTATTGAATATGCATATAAAAATTTCATAAAAATCGGTCAAGCCGTTTCGGAGGAGTATGGTAACTAACATTGTACACGAAAATTTTATATAGATACATATTAGATAATCTAATCAAGGTCTTCCTTTGCTCCCTCGTTATCACACTAATATTATAAAGGCGAAAGTTTGTGAGTGTGTGAGTGTGTATGGTTGTTATTTCTTCACGTCTAAACGACTGGAGCGATTTTAATAAAATTTGGTATGGAGTTAGCTGATACCCTGGATTAACACATACGCTATGTTTTACTGCGGAAAAATATCTTATTCCCATGGGAAAATCGATGAAAATTAATTCACGGAATATTATAAATGCGAAAGTAACTCTCTTTGTATGCTACACAATCTCGCCTAAAATACTGAACCGATTTAAATGAAATTTGGTACAGAGATAGTTTAAAGCCTGAGAAACGGCATAGGCTACTTTTTAATGCAAAAAAAGAGTTGTAAGGAGTTGAAATAGGAAAGTTTGTGCGGAAATTCCGTAATTTTTAAAGTTTTTTTAGGCTTTTGATTAGATATATAAATAAATACGACATTCAATGTTTGTAAAAATTTTACCCTAAAGGGGATAAAATTAGCCGATGAAAGTTTTTGTGTAATGACGTAGTCCAAAAAGCTTACGGCCCAGAAAATTAAAATATTAAGTGTAAAAAGTTATGGAGGTTTTGTTTATTTGGATCAATAAAAGTAGTTGAATACTAAGCTATATAAACTATTTTAAACTATAATTAAACTATAATATTATAAATGCGAAAGTAACTCTGTCTGTATGTGTGTTACGCAATCACGCCCAAACTACTGAACCGATTTAAATGAGAATTTGGTACAGAGATAGATAAGTAGATATAAAGCTAGAAACTTATTTTTTAGGCTTTTGATTAGATATAAATACAACATTTAAAGTTTAAAAAAAATTACCCTAAAGAGGGCAAAAATAAGGAATGAAAGTTTTTGTGTAATGACGTCGGCAAAAAGGCTTACGACCCAGAAAATAAAAATATAGAAGAAAAAAAAAATTAAATGCTGCCGAAAGTCATTATTCATCGCGGACGAAGCATAGCTAGTTACTCCTATTTTAAATTATATGTCTCCAACCAACTTCCCATGCCTGTGAAGGTATCCTACCAGGGCTGTAGCTAAGAGAATATTTCAGATGATTAAATACAAACATCACTCATTCAGGCCCACAAGTCGAGTGACCAGATCGGGTAAAGAAAAATCAACAAAAATTATTGCTCTCGCCCTATTTGTAATCACTGCTGCCCCATCTTAAATATTACTTAGAATAGGAATGTCCTTTTTCCTAACCCTTTCCATCCGCATTATCATCATTGTCCACCTACAACACTGCATTTCAATCGTTTTCTTTTTACGTGCCCCACCTCCTGCTCTAAGCGTGATAAATTCCAAAAATACTGACATTACTTACCAAATAATAAGTGAAACGTTTACGTCTGGCGAAAAAAAAATGGGGTCATATTAAATTCAAAGACGGCGAGGATAATGGAATTTCTGAATACCTCTGGCGAAAGAATACATAATAACAAACAGGGCAAATAAATAGCATGCAACTTGTTTATTGCCGTTTCGCTTATAAACTTTACTTAACCGGACAACAGGTGATTAATGTTAAACTGTTAATTACCTGCATCAGTCGGTCTACAAATACATATAAATACTGTATGTTGCAAAAAGAACAAACAAACAAACAGATTTCATAACGCAACACGCAAATAGTTTAGAATAGAGACCGTCCGTCATCGTATAATTTCACAACGGCTTTATACCTAGATAGGTACTACCTGCCCGTCGACAATTTAAATACTGTCACGCAAGTATAAAAGAAAGAAGAAAAACTTAAAAAATATTTCTTAGATTATAAATAGAGCTGCTTCTGCACCCTGACACATTTGAAATGTCCTTAGAATCATAAGGTTACGACAGGAAAAGACAACGCGAACAAAATTAATGTTGTTGTGGTCATACTCCTCTTTAAATCCACCCCTTGCGCTTTCACGTATCCAGCCTGAACTAAAAACTCCAAAATTGTGTCACCTCTCCCTAACTGAGCTAGAGTTATCTCAATAATTTAAATCCCCACAAGATACAGAACATATTACCCTTTATAAAATCTGATATCTAAATAGAATAAGTAAATGATCGTCCTGTAGATACAGTGAAAGTAAATAATTTTCGTCTCATCTACAATTTATTATTTATTACCTGCCGATTCTTGCACGTATCATAAAATTCTCTTCTCTCGTAGAACAAGAAAAAAAAACGGTTATATACCTAATGCTACTACCTACTAAATATATAACCTATAATTATTATTGCAACATGAAACATTACTTGCCAAAGATTCGTTTACTAATTATTAATATATTAATACAAAAAAAACGAGCCCGCTTCTTATGCAATTCCGCCAACTGCTGCTATATACGTACTAACAAATACTATTACTTTTTTAAACGAATATGAAGAACATAAATTAATAATCTTGAGTAACAGAGTCATCAGTTGACTAAAATAATTACCTACCAGCAGCAGCGCAAAGAAATAAAAAATTGCTGCAAGATTTTACGACCAATACCTATTTATAGGTAATATAAAAATAAACTTCTGCTATAAATGTTATGTAATTTTTTAAAAAACCTGCACAAACTCGTCAGGTAAAACTACGAGTACAAAATCTGAAAAATTAATTAAACAACTAATATGTTACTATTTAGCTTTAATTTGCGAGGCAATGTTTTTAGAATAATACGAAAACCTGTCAAATATTTTAGGTCAAATCTATTAACCATTCTGAAAATTAACAGCTTAAAATTCAATTTTAAATTCCTAACCACATCACAAAGGACTTCTAAAAGATTTAGAGGAATTGAATTACCTACGCATTAATTTCCTTTTACTAATAAAAACAAAAAAAAATGCAAGTTTATCTCTTAGGGATTAAAACTGATAACCGTGTTGTGTATACGTATACATTTAAGAAGATCAATCTCGCATTAGACCCCGGCACGATGGACATAAAAACAGCATTATCGTTTTTGGCGATCACTCAAAGACACTTTAATACACTTTATGTTGGTTTATAAGTATTCGTCGTTGTAAAAGATAATTTGTCAATAACGAAAAGCTGTTACGTTAATCAACAAGACCAACAACCGGTTGAACGACTGACAGACAGGCTTTCGATGTCAAATAATTTAATAGAGAACACTAGACATCATACCTAATAACGTTAGTGATAGCTTCGAGCATTTCAGGTGGTTAAGTATTTGCATTTCTTTTTTTGCTATTATAAGACGCAAAATCCATAATCAGAACACGAGCTATTTTGACGAGAAAAAAATATCCTTGGCTCTGAAAGGAAAACGCAAGAACAAAAGACTTTAAGTGAAGACTTTAGGCATAGGTTTTGGATTTTGCAGTGTAATATTTGGGACTTCAAAAACTGAAGCAATTTAAGTAGGCACTTAAGACTTAAGGTTTGGAGTCCTCTTGGTGGAAAAATTCTTGATAATTCAAAATTCTTTGATTGTGCAATATACTTGGCCACATGAAATAATGCTTGATATCACAAAATTTATGGATTTTGGACAATAATTGGAACTTGAAGAACTGAAGCACTTTAACTAGGAATTTAAGGCTTAAGATTTTGGGTCCTTTTAAGAAAATTCTTGATAATACAAAGTTTTTAGAATTTACAATGTACTTGGACCAACAACGACCAAATAAGGCTTAGAACTTGAAGTTCTTTTAAAGAAAAAAAAAGTTTATGGATTTTCAAAGTAATTGGAAAATCAAGAATTAAAGTACTGTAAGTAGGGGCTTAAGCCTTAAGGTTTGCAGTCCTTTTGGTGAGAAAATTATTGACAATACAAAGTACTTGAGACTTCAAGGAGCAAATCACTTTAAGTTGTTGCTTCAGTGAAAAGACTTTCACGGTCGATGTTATTAGAAGAAATTGTGAAATCTGGACTTGATGGCCGTGGTCTAGGACTGTTTCTCCTTCTGTGAGAACACCAAAGAAGTTTTCTATCCGACGTTTCGCCAACAACTGTAGTTGGCATCCTCAGGAAACGTAGCAGAACCGCAGCAATGGACATTACACTCACGCCACGTTCCCTGAGGATGCCAACCACAGTTGTTGGATAGTAAACTTATTCGGTGTTCTCACCTAGACCACAGCCATCAAGCCCGGATTTCACAATTTCTTCTTGTTACTTCAGGTTTAGAACTTCCAGTTCTTTGATGAAAGAATGCTTGGTAATACAAAATTCTTGGATTTTAGAAAGTAACTGGAAACCTTATGTAAAGACTAAAAAGATTAAGGTTGGAATCCTCTTGGTGAAAAAACTCTTAATAATATATACAAAGTTCTTTGATTTTGCAATGTGCTTTTGGGTACAAAGCACTTTAAGTAGAGACTTTAGACTTGGAACTAGAAGTCCTTTGATAAAATAATACAAAGTTCATGGATTTTTCAGTGTAATTGGAACTTTAAGAATTGAAGGACTTTAAGTAAAGGCATATGGATTAATGTTTGGAGTCCTTTTCATGATAAAATGCTTAATATTATAAAATTAATTGATTTTTAATGTATTTGAGACATAAAGGACCAAAGCACTTGAAACAGAGGCTGTGGGCTTAATATTTGGTGTTCTTTTGATATTTACTAAATCATTGCTAGAAAAGGATTTTGGTAATGTTGTGGAATCCCACAATAAGTAGCGAATTTCTATTTTTGTGTTTTTTTAATTAATCCGTATTTAAAGTAGCTAATTAATTCGTTTCGCCGAATAACAACTGACCGCATAATTTCCACTAATTAATTATTGGCATCCAAATACGTAGAACTTAAATGTGGTCGGTCATTCAATCAATAAAAATAATTATAATAATAATGTTAAGACATCATTGAATAAAATAAATTCGCTTTGTGTTAGAGCAAGTAACTAGTTATTAAATAACTAGGTCGCCAATTGTGAACAAGTACAAAAGCGGCATTTATTATTCGAGATCAGTAATGGTCAGAGAGACAAAAAATTCCAAAATCACGCGCAAACTCGAGACCGAGTGCAGTGTAGGCGGACACTTTTCGAAAGAGAAAGCGAGCAGCGAGCAGTTACTTTTAATACTTAATAATAGAATCGAATGATGATGAAAAACATTAAAAAAGTATTCTAAGAAGCGCTGTTCTGTTGTGACATAGGCGACATCGACTAACATTATCCACCATTATTCTTATTAACATTAAGTATGTGTTGTGGGGACAAAGACAAACTGAACGATGAATATCAGCTACTAGATGGCTGTTGTGCGTCATTCCTCGCATGTGCCTAGGGTTTGACAGAAACCTCACCCCGCGAGCACGCCCGCGAAATACACACGTTGAAACGTAACACCTAAAAATAAATTATAACTTATCTGACAGCCATACATGAACATTAGATGCCGATAACGCGGTCCGGTGGGTGTTAAGATCACCATGGACAGACAATATAAAACTACTTCTACTTGTCACAAAAGTGGAACACTTTCTCCAATTCACTTTTATGACCGTTTAAATAAGAGACATTATCTAATAAATTCGTTTCGTATTCGTATTCGGTGTTGGCGGACAAGAATTTGATGACTTGTGGTTTCATTACCACAAGGGCCCAAGTATCCTCTAAATTACAACCCAAAAAACTTTTTTGACATGGAATAAATGGACAACAGTCCGAACTCAGCACTGAAGATGCAGTGAAAAGGAAACATTGAAATTCCATCGGGTGTGGTAAAAGAGCCCACAAGGCTTAACGGGCATACATTCCAAAATTTCCTTGAAATCGAGATAGCCTGGAGGCAGAGCTTTATCTATACTCAAGCATTTAGTTTTGAATCCCTAACTCAAGACACATGTCTCATGAGATTCTGGAATATCTGTAACGTTCTGTTTTATGCTATCCTCCATTGAGTGAGTCGATAAGAATGGACAGCATGTTGCCATTTATAGATAATTACTGTTAATTACACCATTTGATGGAGGTTGACAAGGGCCTTACGAAGGTACCTGGTTGACAAATCGAACGTACGACATTACGTACGATTCCGATCGAAGCGTTAAAAAATTACTCACAGGACAAAGCCCTCGATGGGGAAACAGGATAGCGAGAACATAAAACGAAGAAGAACAACAACAAGCATACAGTCACGAACAGTATTCCAACGAAACGTACCCCAACAACGTGCTACAAGCAACAATTACTAACACACAATTATTGAATTCGTTAAAAAAACATATACTCAGCGCCAAGTTAAACGAAACCAAAAAGAAAAAAAATGTGGAGGAAGGAAAAGGAATAAAGAGAGAAAAAAGAACAAAATAAGGATCCCGCCGTGCTCGGGTGGATACTTATTCATTTCCATATTTAGAAACGCCTAGGTCTAACTAATTAAAATGCTTAAAAATACCTACGACGGACGGGTTTGTGTACTTGTTCGCAAAAATAATAACACCTTACAGCTGTATGTGTTTACAAGGCCGCCGACATAATATTTTATTACTGTTCGGTATGCCAGATATCACCCCTCCCCCTCTATTCCGCCCCGTTATGGCTAAATAAACTGAATAATCTGCATAATGCACACTGCATCCCTACTGCACTCCATGCAACGTACGTGCATGAAAACGTGTGCAGTTGAAAGGACCCCATTTATACTCATGTTAATACCTTTCAGAAGTGAACAAACTGGGTTTTAACGACCACCGACTTTCCATCACAAAAGCCAGGCAAGATATAAACGCAAAGTTATGGATAAAAAGGCACCCTCATATCAAAAACGCAATTAAAAGACAGCAAGCATCATTATGTACATATTTACATATTATATGTAAATTGGGTAAATAAATGTTTTCAAAAAAGGGAACCCATTAAAGAAAGGCCTCGGTAATACGTAAAGGTAATGTTTATCCTTCATATGAGAATTTAATAGGAAAAACGTCCTACCTCCTAAGAGACCGTTCGTAAATTTCATAAATTATGTAAGAGACATTTTCCCAAATATTTGGCCTCTTTTCCCCTACATAAAAGGTTAACTGAATGACGAGAATTGCCGAAAAGTTCAGTTACCCTAAATTCATTTTTCAGCAAATTTCAGAGCAGTTATTTGACTTTACAGACGCTCGCCCTTATTTACATAGTAATTCCACATACAACTACTAAAAATTAATATTCGATTTCCTTCAGCAGGAAATGCCAAATTTAGAAATTCTTAGTACCTAAACAGAAAGTATCTCAAAAGGTTTTCAGCGTCAATCAATAAAAAATAAGTTTGCACTCAAGGAAATAACTAATCAACACAGTTCAGTTTCTTTCATTGTGCATAAATTTTTTTTGTTCAGAGGAGACCAAAACAAATTTGATATTTGCTTTCTTTCACTAAAACGTTTCTTACTAAGCGAAGCTTTTTTTATTTTTGTGGCATTGTAATGTAAAAGAAGAAAATCCATTAATTTTTTCATGTTAACCTTTTGGAATGTTTGCCCACTGGTGAGAGATAGTTTATACTCAAATGTTTCAAAAGTTAGAAGACCTGCCACTCCGTGCAATGTCATTCAGAATCCATCGTACCGAAAACTTTTACGCACCACACTTCATTAATTTAACATATAGGTACTACGTACATACGGGGCCATTAATTAAAGTCCCATCGAACAAAAGCCATACATACCTATGTACAATCTGTAAAGACCGTTCGCCACAATTTTTACCATAATCAGCGATTCATAAAAATTTGTTAGAGTTTGTATATATTTACCGTTTCCATCCATCTTTCGGGACATTAAAATCAATCTTAAAAGCGTTTACAGAAAACGTCAACATTTTTGCGAATAGATGCTCGTTTTAAAAACGATTCTACAAATTATCTACAATACCAATTTTATTACGTTATTAATTATGAGATTATTGCTGTGAAGATTCCTAATACGCAATAATAATTTCATAAATCACAAATTAATTTTCAATTCTGGAAGTATGTTATAACAATAGGTCCCAATAAAACTATTTTTCAGTACAATTTTAAAAAATCCAGCTGCTGCCTACGTTTCAAGATATAATAGAAACAATGTCATTTTCGTCCTTTATTGTAGAGCTACCCGTTTCGCACTTACATCTCTTATGAAACCAAGCTAGGGTTCTGCATTGACTGCAGCTCAAAAATCGCAGCATCTACATTCATCAATCATCCCTACCTATATACACAGATATTAAGATAAGTTGTGGATGTTCTAACTCTGTATTTTGCAATTTAACTTCTTTATCTTCCATATATGTAGATATTTATTATCTTACTTGGTAGTTATTCAATAATTACGCACAATAAATAAAATGTAAACACAAAGCAGCTGTTAACAAATTGTAAAATCCCTTTGATTGGATTACATAAAATAAATGTGAAGAAGAAATAATTGAACAAAAGTTTGTTAAGTATATTTCCTTGGCCTTGTAACGGGATTATTTCTAGTCGTTTATTAACAATAAACGTCATAACTTAATCCTTTTTGAAGGAATACCCGTGCAAATTAATTTAATCCAATGCCGGTAAAAATTTCAAGTAAAATGGGGCTTCCGCATGACTGAAAACTTAAATCCAATTATAGCCTCTTCAATGAATAAATAATCTTACAGGGGATTCATTAAATCCTGTTTTCAAATGAAAGAGAAACCTCAACGGTATACCTAATATTAATTTATAAGTAGACACATTTCACCAAACTGGAAACTTTTCATATCTGTAATACATTTTAAAAAAAATTAATTTGAGTGATAGAATCAGAAGTTTAGCCAAAGTTAGTCCATGGGGATGGGGGAGTGGAGGGGGGTGTTCCCAAAACATCAAACTCGCATAACCCACAAAACATGGATTAAAAAAGGTCCCCTCCCACTTCGGAATCAGCGTCTTAGTTATCATTAACTCGCACATTTTTAATACCCAGTTGGGGGCCTGCGACTTATACCTACGTATTTCATAATTTAATTTATGTACTTCTACCTATTATATCCTTAACGCACTTGAATCCGGCTAAACATGTTTAGAGATATATTAGAATTTTATAAAATAATGTGACGTGTTCAGTCACGGAAAACACAATTAACAAAACAGAGCAACGAATTTATTAATAACTAAAATTAATTTTGACTACACTACTGTTATAAACAAGTCCACGCAAATTATTTCACTAAAAGTCTCTTTCAATCGCCGTTACCGTAGACACTATCTATCGCACTCTATGAATTCTATCGCCTATGGTTCGCCTATCGATCGCTTCCCATTCGCTTGTAAACATCAGCTGTCGACTGTCAAATAACTCGGTGCGAGCCATCTCGCCTTATATAGTTTTTTCAGCTTCTTTCTAGGGAATTCTACAGCCTTCTCGTAATCCAATTGTTTTCCCATTGATATCTACTGGAGTTTTCTAGATGTTTCAGGAAAGCCGCATATATTCATTATCTATTCAGGGAAGATGTTTGTTAATTAGGCTCACACCAACTTAATTGGCAAGTACTCGTGACAATAAGAAAGCTGGCTGAAAACCATCACCTTGTTTATTATTACAATCGAGATGATTAAACTCATTTAGATTTATTTCAACTAATACCCACCCACATAATACAATACTGATTCCGAAATGGGAATAACACTAGTGCTATTGCAGAACAGGTCACAAGTGAAACTGAAAATGCAAAATTTTATGAGGTCCCAAAGTAGGAAGCCCTAAAGTGAGAAGACTCCATTAAAAATGTGTTTTACAAGTGTAAATTTTACAAAACAAAATTTAATCGTGTTTTCTCAAGTTCATTAAATACTTCATCAGTGTCCAATAATATGCTCTTTTGTATGTTCAACATTGCTAAACTATTGAGCCAGTTGAACAATATTAAAACAAATCATATAGTTCATGGATAATTATATTTAATTAAGCTATAAAACATAATCAAGTTGACGCATATTGTTTTCGCCCTTCAAAGGATTAATGTTGATTATCTATAGGGGGTATACACCGCTGGATAGAATATACTAATTAACAACGTTTTGGAATTCAATTTTGCTTTCATCGATTAAATTGATATACTGCTATAGAGATATGGAGGTGTCTAAGTTTTCTGAGATTCCTAAGATTGGTCCAAAATAGGAAAATCGTTTTTACACTGAAGACGTTCATTTCTTCCTAATATCTTCTACCAATATTAGTATTTCCTTAAAAGTAGGGAAAATAGGCGGTACTCTAAACTGTATCTACATCAGCCCCTTTTGATACTCTCGTTCCTGCTTCTAAAATGCCCCTAACTTACCCCTCTAGAAAATTTTATGAAATTTACTGTTTCCCTTCTAATTTCTGGTTGTATTTTTTTTTCAACTTATGTGAAATAAAAAATAGTTCGTGTTCACATATTCTGCCTATAATATAATAAACAAGAATCTAGTTCATAATATATACCTAGGTATAAGCCGCACCTACATGCATACACAAACTTACAAACTAATATGTCGATTAATCAAATGATATAGGCATTCAAAAGTTTAAATTTGAAGTTATTACACCACTGCCAAACATACTGCCATCAATCAAAGCAGACATAAACTCTTTACAAGTAATAAATCGCTTACTTTTTTTTCAAATATTGATAAATATGATTCCTATAAGCACACTGCAATAAATATTTAGGATAAAAATGTTATGTATATTTCTAAGTATAAAACTTTTAAGACAGGTACAGACATATCGTTCAAACACGTAATAACAAGATACATAAAATAATATGTTTTAAATCAAGAGTTATCTGCTTAAAAGAATTGTTAAAATTAAAAATATAAGATACCTTTTTATTTAAGTATATTAATATATTAATCACTTAAAAGACAAGTTCATTTGATAAAAACCACATGAGTATTTCTATTTTAGTGCTAAGTAATAAAAAAAATATTCTGGTAGCATTCCTAACACTAACTATTATCAAGTGATTATCTATAGCTTACTTCACTTTACCTACTGAACTAATTATAAGTTACAAGTGTTTACAAAAAAATAACAAGAAGATAGCAAAAGCAAACATCAGGTATGATATTTGTTAAGATAAAAAGGTACAAAATAATTTACTGGTTTGCACTTAACTCCTAGCAGACATTCAATTACACAAAAAAAAACTTTTCGAGTTTTATCTTAAAAGTTGTGTCCTTATTAATTTACTAATTATACCTATTCGATTTTATGAACGATCTATATATCAACAATAACAATCACGATACCATTAGGTCGAAAACTGATTGCACACGCACGAAATTATTTCTATTTAAGTGTTAAAGTGTCTCGACCCTGCCTTCATAAACTAATAATATAATAAACGTTGCAGCTATTACGTAAGTAAGTGTTACATTGATGCATGAATGATCAATATGATGTTATTCTGTATTCCCTTATTAAAACAGTTTCTCAATACCGTTAGTTTTTTTTTTTAATACAAAGGTTTGCAAAACGTCACGTACGTTACACGTACTTGCTTACTTATACGCTCGCCTCATACAAATCTACGTAGACGGAAACGTCAAGCCGAGGAGCACAGCAAGTTCGACAAAAAGTGATCGAACTGCGCCACGCACCGCTTACTTAATCAATTAATTATGTATTAATGCAATTCTGAACCGTTCCGTACTACATGGATTCAACAAAACGTTCAAACGAGGCCATTTACCCACGTACATATATGATACAGAGTACGCAAAGGATTAGATTGATAAGAGGCCTCAAAGCGTTACCTGAATAGTGCTGTATTCTAAACCATCACCTGAAGAGTGCTTAGTTCTGATCTATGCCCTAACGAGTTAGTTTTTATGGTCTAAGCCATGATTTCAAGGGTTCTAAGCTTTGAGCCATGCCCAGAAGAGTTCTGAGCTCTTGGCTATCTATTACCTAAAGAGTGGCATACATGGTACAGATCGCATGGATGCAGATTTGTAAGGACTACGACATCACATGAAAAGTGCAACGCTCTGAACTATGACCTGAAGAAGGCTGGGCCCTGATATAGACCAGATGTTGCAAGTTTCTAAAAAGTGGCGTAGATGGTACGGATTAAATGGATAGAGATTTTTAAGGTCAAAGACATCACTTATAGAGTGCGTTGGTCTAAAATATAACCAGAAGAGCAGCTATCATCTGAAGAGTGATGTACTTTATATAATCAGATCAAGCAAGATTCAAAAGTCTAACACATCATTTAAAGAGTGTTAAAAGTTCTCATATACCGCCTAAAGTGTGACGTAGATGATACAGATTATAGATGGATATAGATTTCTAAGGTAAAACATATTGCCTAAAGAGGGCGATTCTCTAAACTATGATCTGAAGAGTGCAGGGTTCTAAGCTATCACCTGAAGAGTGATGTGCTTGTTATAGACCAGATGATACAAGTTTTTAAGTTGAAAGAAATCATCTCACGAGTGTTAAGCTGCCAGATATGACCTAAAGAGTGACGTAGATGATACAGATTAAATGGATATAGATTATAGATATCTAAGGAGTAATACATCACCTAAAAAGTGCGTTGCTCTGGACTATGACCTTAAGAGATCTGCGCCCACGGTTATCACTTAAAGAGTGATGTACTTGATATAGACCAGATCATGTAAAACGAACAAAATAGCTCAAACCCCAACGCCAAAACACGACATTTTAGTTGTCCGAAGCACTTTTCGGTAACAAAGTTACCTTCTTCAGGGACTGAAGTGAACTAAACCTAAAAGAGAACTTATCCTAATATATACTGAAAGTTGTTAAGGTTCAGTGAACATGGTTCAGCAGCAATGGTGATGATGTTCAATGGACCTTGACAATAACAAAAGATGATAATTAAACTAAACTAAATAGCGGCGATCCAGGGATAGGACCCTTGTCATTGTTAAGTAAAATTTGGTTATTTTTACAAATGTATAAACTTTCAAAACTATCTAGTAGACAATTATTCCTAACTTCCTTAACTAATTTAAGATTATTAATATTAATATTATGTTCTTCAGTAAGAATATGTTGGGCAACACTAGATTTTTCGGCTCTACCAAACCGTGCATGAGCTAAATGCTCCTTGAACCTAGTTTGGATCGAGCGTCTAGTTTGTCCAATATATTTTTTACTACAGTCATTACAGCTAATTTCATATATCCCCGACTTTTCTAAGAAAGGAATTTTATCCTTGGGGTTACCGAGGAGAGTTTGAAGGGAGTTACCTCTTGAACTGTAGGCAATGCGAAAACCAAGTTTACGAAAAATGCCTTCGAATCCTCGAGTAAATCTTGGCTCGTATGGCATAGTAATAAACTTGGTCTTACTGGTGTCTGTTTGAAAAGTCGAAGTTCCCCGCATGTACTGTTTGCCCAAGATACATAAACCAGGTAAGTCAGTGCGACCGATTGTCTCTGCAATTGGTTCACCGACTTATAAGCTAGCCAAATGGTTGACAAATGAATTCAACAACCTCCCAATTAAACCACCTATTTTTTCAGTTAAGAATTCAATTGAATTCATAAACAAAGTCAAAGATATTAAGCTCAAAGACAGTGAGGTTATTGTTTCATTTGATGTTTGTTCCCTTTTTCCAAGTGTGCCAGTTCCGCTTACTTTGACATATTTAGAGGATTTACTTAAAGAAAATGGTTTCTCCGATGACATTGTAGCTGAGTACATTACTCTAACTTCAATGTGCATGCGGCAAAATTATTTTCAAATAAACGGTTGCTTCTACGAACAGAAAGAAGGAACAGCTATGGGGAATTCCTTATCACCCTTCATAGCCGACCTATTCATGAGTCGTTTTGAAAGTGACCTTAGCCACCTAAAGTTTTTTCCTCGAATATGACTTAGATACGTGGACGACATTTTCGCTATCTTCAATTTGAGCTCCAGAAGTCTCCAAGACTTTCTTGACGTTTTAAATTCACGTTTCGGTTCGGTCAAATTTACTGTTGAATTGGAGAAAGATGGCAAACTACCATTTTTAGATGCGCTGGTTATAAGAAATGGGAATTCTTTAGAATTTGATATCTATAGAAAACCCACTAATACCTCTAGATTTATAACCAACGACTCTAATCATTGTGTTCAACATAAAATGGCTAGTTTTAATTTCCTTGTACATAGATTGCTTAGTTTTCCTCTTAGTAAAAGTAGATATCATAAGGAACTCTGTACAATTAAGAAAATTGCGATTGACAATGGTTACAATAGTAACATCATTGATAAATTAGTTAATAAGATTAAATTTAAGAATCTTTAAGATCTTCGACTTTTCAAACAGACACCAGTAAGACCAAGTTTATTACTATGCCATACGAGCCAAGATTTACTCGAGGATTCGAAGGCATTTTTCGTAAACTTGGTTTTCGCATTGCCTACAGTTCAAGAGGTAACTCCCTTCAAACTCTCCTCGGTAACCCCAAGGATAAAATTCCTTTCTTAGAAAAGTCGGGGATATATGAAATTAGCTGTAATGACTGTAGTAAAAAATATATTGGACAAACTAGACGCTCGATCCAAACTAGGTTCAAGGAGCATTTAGCTCATGCACGGTTTGGTAGAGCCGAAAAATCTAGTGTTGCCCAACATATTCTTACTGAAGAACATAATATTAATATTAATAATCTTAAATTAGTTAAGGAAGTTAGGAATAATTGTCTACTAGATAGTTTTGAAAGTTTATACATTTGTAAAAATAACCAAATTTTACTTAACAATGACAAGGGTCCTATCCCTGGATCGCCGCTATTTAGTTTAGTTTAATTATCATCTTTTGTTATTGTCAAGGTCCATTGAACATCATCACCATTGCTGCTGAACCATGTTCACTGAACCTTAACAACTTTCAGTATATATTAGGATAAGTTCTCTTTTAGGTTTAGTTCACTTCAGTCCCTGAAGAAGGTAACTTTGTTACCGAAAAGTGCTTCGGACAACTAAAGTGTCGTGTTTTGGCGTTGGGGTTTGAGCTATTTTGTTCGTTCTGCAACAACCGCCAAAGTTTTTCCAGTCTTCATTCAGATCATGTAAGATTCTAAGGTCTAAGACATCATCTAAGGAGTGTTAAAAGCTCTCAAATATCACTTAATCTGTGACGTAGAGATACAGGTTAGACGGATATAGGTTTCTAAAGTAAAATGTATCATCTAAAGGGGGGTTCTCTAAACTATGACCTGAAGAGTGCAGGACTCTCACATATCACTTGATCTCTATCAGATGATACAAGTTTCTAACGTCTAAAATATCATCTAAAAAGTGTTAAGCTCTCAGATAAAAAGTCTTGTATATAATATGGTACATATTGATTGGATAAGTGATTCTAATATCTAAGACATCACCCAAAAGGGTGTAAGCTGAGAGTTATAATAACCTGAAGAGTGCTGAGCTCTCAGCTATCATGCAAAGAGTGACGTTTATGTTACAAATTAAATGGATACAATATTATATATAAAAACATTACCTACAGAATATAAAACACTGAATTATCATGTAAAAAATTAATAAAAGCAGATAAAAAATTGGCATCGATTTTCAAACGTTCTGTATATACCTACATTTTATCTATTAATCTTAATAAGGTTAGTTAAATATTAGGTGTGTATAGCCGGTGCATAATAAAATACATCACCTCTTTTAACGGTTAAGATAAAAACACCAACTTCCTGTGACTACCTAGCATAAAACTAGATAGTAACGTTGGTTAGAATAAGTTAGCACCTTCTCATTAAAATATTAATCTTATGATAGTTTAGTGTACCAAATATACAACTTACATAACTAAAGTTTTTTCTTTTGTTTTTTTAGAAGTACTGAGTGGAAATAATTTTTTTTAATTATCCCAAAAAGAATTTCCTTTTTACCTATAAAAATTCCATAGACACTGAACTAAAAATTAAATTTTTGGATATTTTCGCTTAATAAACACTTGTCAGAAGTATCATATATTCGGAAATATTCCTGCTTTAATACTTTAATCGCAAGATTTTAAGATAGTTCAAACTGAAAATTTGTCATTCTAAAAATCATGGTCGTCAATTTGAAAGTTTAAGTAAAAATTATTATCAGGATTACCATTCATGTTTACATTCCCTACATTCTAATTAGCAAATAATTCGCACAATTTTGAACTTCACATTCTCTAGAACTACATCAGATAACAATTATCAATAATCTAACGTAAATTATCTACTTATAAATTTTGGATAACAACACAAAACTCCATATTTTATATTCTGTATTTAAATTCAAAACAAAAGTAAACATTGAGATTTCAAATTAAAATTAAAGTAAAATATAGTCAATAAATATTAAGAGTCCGTTCAACAGTTTCAGAAATTAACCCCAAATTTACTGTTGAATTGGAGAAAGATGGCAAACTACCATTTTTAGATGCGCTGGTTATAAGAAATGGGAATTCTTTAGAATTTGATATCTATAGAAAACCCACTAATACCTCTAGATTTATAACCAACGACTCTAATCATTGTGTTCAACATAAAATGGCTAGTTTTAATTTCCTTGTACATAGATTGCTTAGTTTTCCTCTTAGTAAAAGTAGATATCATAAGGAACTCTGTACAATTAAGAAAATTGCGATTGACAATGGTTACAATAGTAACATCATTGATAAATTAGTTAATAAGATTAAATTTAAGAATTCTGTTTCAAGATCTTCGACTTTTCAAACAGACACCAGTAAGACCAAGTTTATTACTATGCCATACGAGCCAAGATTTACTCGAGGATTCGAAGGCATTTTTCGTAAACTTGGTTTTCGCATTGCCTACAGTTCAAGAGGTAACTCCCTTCAAACTCTCCTCGGTAACCCCAAGGATAAAATTCCTTTCTTAGAAAAGTCGGGGATATATGAAATTAGCTGTAATGACTGTAGTAAAAAATATATTGGACAAACTAGACGCTCGATCCAAACTAGGTTCAAGGAGCATTTAGCTCATGCACGGTTTGGTAGAGCCGAAAAATCTAGTGTTGCCCAACATATTCTTACTGAAGAACATAATATTAATATTAATAATCTTAAATTAGTTAAGGAAGTTAGGAATAATTGTCTACTAGATAGTTTTGAAAGTTTATACATTTGTAAAAATAACCAAATTTTACTTAACAATGACAAGGGTCCTATCCCTGGATCGCCGCTATTTAGTTTAGTTTAATTATCATCTTTTGTTATTGTCAAGGTCCATTGAACATCATCACCATTGCTGCTGAACCATGTTCACTGAACCTTAACAACTTTCAGTATATATTAGGATAAGTTCTCTTTTAGGTTTAGTTCACTTCAGTCCCTGAAGAAGGTAACTTTGTTACCGAAAAGTGCTTCGGACAACTAAAGTGTCGTGTTTTGGCGTTGGGGTTTGAGCTATTTTGTTCGTTCTGCAACAACCGCCAAAGTTTTTCCAGTCTTCATTCAGATCATGTAAGATTCTAAGGTCTAAGACATCATCTAAGGAGTGTTAAAAGCTCTCAAATATCACTTAATATGTGACGTAGAGATACAGGTTAGACGGATATAGGTTTCTAAAGTAAAATGTATCATCTAAAGGGGGGTTCTCTAAACTATGACCTGAAGAGTGCAGGACTCTCACATATCACTTGATCTCTATCAGATGATACAAGTTTCTAACGTCTAAAATATCATCTAAAAAGTGTTAAGCTCTCAGATAAAAAGTCTTGTATATAATATGGTACATATTGATTGGATAAGTGATTCTAATATCTAAGACATCACCCAAAAGGGTGTAAGCTGAGAGTTATAATAACCTGAAGAGTGCTGAGCTCTCAGCTATCATGCAAAGAGTGACGTTTATGTTACAAATTAAATGGATACAATATTATATATAAAAACATTACCTACAGAATATAAAACACTGAATTATCATGTAAAAAATTAATAAAAGCAGATAAAAAATTGGCATCGATTTTCAAACGTTCTGTATATACCTACATTTTATCTATTAATCTTAATAAGGTTAGTTAAATATTAGGTGTGTATAGCCGGTGCATAATAAAATACATCACCTCTTTTAACGGTTAAGATAAAAACACCAACTTCCTGTGACTACCTAGCATAAAACTAGATAGTAACGTTGGTTAGAATAAGTTAGCACCTTCTCATTAAAATATTAATCTTATGATAGTTTAGTGTACCAAATATACAACTTACATAACTAAAGTTTTTTCTTTTGTTTTTTTAGAAGTACTGAGTGGAAATAATTTTTTTTAATTATCCCAAAAAGAATTTCCTTTTTACCTATAAAAATTCCATAGACACTGAACTAAAAATTAAATTTTTGGATATTTTCGCTTAATAAACACTTGTCAGAAGTATCATATATTCGGAAATATTCCTGCTTTAATACTTTAATCGCAAGATTTTAAGATAGTTCAAACTGAAAATTTGTCATTCTAAAAATCATGGTCGTCAATTTGAAAGTTTAAGTAAAAATTATTATCAGGATTACCATTCATGTTTACATTCCCTACATTCTAATTAGCAAATAATTCGCACAATTTTGAACTTCACATTCTCTAGAACTACATCAGATAACAATTATCAATAATCTAACGTAAATTATCTACTTATAAATTTTGGATAACAACACAAAACTCCATATTTTATATTCTGTATTTAAATTCAAAACAAAAGTAAACATTGAGATTTCAAATTAAAATTAAAGTAAAATATAGTCAATAAATATTAAGAGTCCGTTCAACAGTTTCAGAAATTAACCCCAAATATATTTTACTATAAACTTAATTTTTAAAAGCTTTTATTTAACTTGCAATGTATGTTTGTTCGGGTGGAATCTTGCTACTCAATTTTGAAGCAGGTATCTTCAACCGATTGAGTTGAAATTTTGTATATACGTTTAGTTTGGATGACAATACACGATAAGCTGTGTGACGTCATCACTTTTGTCTATTATTTATCGGTTTGATTCGCGCATTGATGCTTTATCACCACAACTACTGTTTTCCGACCCAAAGACGATCACTTTATATACACCTTTCGAACTTTCTGGATGATTCGAGAAGGAAATCCTGATTATTCCCGAATGATGAATAATAATTAGAATGTCGTCGATGATTCCAGAATTGATCTTGTTACTTGTCGCTGGAGCTTGTAAGTAAGCCGTAAGCATGTTAGCGATAAGAAGTACATGTACACAAATTGTTATCGCACACACGTTCGGTGTCACTGGTCGCTACAAAATGAAAGGGCTTGCCGAGAATAATTAGAAAAATATTCTGACATCACTGTTAATACAATATGGCGGACTTTTAGAGTTTTTTATGCTTTCTTATAGTATGGGTATTAAATGAAAGGGTTCGCTGAGAATAAAAAGGCAGGTTAAAAAAAGATGGTGATTACCTATAATAAAATTACATATAAATTGTGTATAATGAGGTTATAAGTTGATAGTTAAAATTTTAAAGGAAAATTTTATTTTCTTCTTTTTAGAGCATATCTATAAATAAAAGCTTTTTTTAAAAAGGTTTTTTTCTTTTAATTTATTAACTCTTAATGATAATACGGTGTATGTGTTAAGTATACACAAAATACTATTCAGTTAGCCTACACCATTACATAATCATCAAACAGTTGTTAAGAAGTTCAGTTCGAGTTTCATGTTCATGACTTCTTCCTTCTTCCTTTGACAGTTTATGACAAATGAGATTTTCGCTTATTATTCCTTAACCATGCACCTACACTTACATATTTGGACAGAAAGGATTCGCTCAGCCAATTTCCTGTTCAAGATTGTTCATTTCGTGACAAGAGATGTTATTAAGAAATTTCACTTTTTCATGCTATATATATATGGTAAATATACCTACATACATACACAGAATGTGGATAGAATTGAGGAAGTTCAAGGTTAATTTCCATAACCGACTTAACAAACCAAAATAAAATTTAATTGCACATTTCACTTTCTATCCAATTATATTTCTACTAACTAGGTACTTTAAGTACCACTGATGTTTTTAATTATTAGTATTGTTGTTTAAAATTGGAACTGGTTTTCGCCAGCTTTTCTCTTATTTTGGGTTTTGAAAAGTACAACATTAAAGCTGTTATGTGCATTAAAACAGCACAGGCGATCGATATCGGCGGCACCTAGGATCCAACTAGAGAATGGAGAGACAATAAGATCTTATTAAAGTGAAATTCGGGACACGTTGATCACTTTAAAAGTTTACAAACATCGGGAGTTCATCAATTCATATCACGAATGTTATCTTGAGTTTCTATCTATTCAGTTGGCAATTGTGCATCGTCTCGATTTTATACTGCGACCAACTTCGATCGTAATGTCAAATGGCAATAGCTTACGCGGCATTTTCTGCAATAGTAGGCACACTGTACTTACGCTCTCCTCGCTAACTAATCGTAAGTATTACGAATACTTTCACTGTTTGGTCTGAATAATAATGGAGCCGGTCGACTGACGACCGAACCTTTCTATGCATCAGCACAATCAGCACCAACTGTAAAGTAATCAGGTCAACACCGGAAGAATGATGAAGCGTCGATATTGTTCTGTGAAAATCAACACGCCAACGAATTTCTAGACGATTTCCTTTTCAGAACCTCGTTTCTATCTGGGCCTTTTGATAGGCAGGCAATGCAACGACAATGACGAGAAACGAATTTTCTAGTACGCAAATTTAATTATTTATTTATTTCTAATTGTAGTCCAGTCAAATGCTGAAAACTTACTGTCCTGAAATATTCCCGATTATTTCCGGAAACTTCCTACAAATTCTCTTTATAGTCCAGTCCGCAGCTGTCGACTTTCAGGCCCATAGTTGCCGCCAGTATTAATTGTCTTTAATTATCGTTCCTAACAATACCATCTTCTATTTTTTAAATTTAATACTACTTGAAAAAACACTTATTTAAAAATTCCAATTTTTAAAATTTTCAACCTTTTTATTCCCCAAAAAAATCCTTTGGTTTTTATTCCTATTTTCGCCCAACAAATATTTTTCTTAAATAAAGAATTTTAAAGTTTTAATGGTAAGAAAATTGCGTTTCATTTAAGAAAAAGTATATTTTTCAGTTAAATACAGCAATGTTTAAACGAAAAAAGAGTTTACTTACGAAAACCGCAATATTTTCTTCTTTTGAATAATGATTTCTTTAAACAAATATTTATCTACTGATTTCAACAATTTCGTATTTCTTAAAATAAGAATTGCGGGTTGGAAAAAATAAAAAAATTTTTCAGAACAACAAAAAAAAAACACCATAATAAATTTTGTACCCTTTTTTTTATTTTAAAAATTTAAAAATTTCCACTATTTTTAATAATTTTTAAATTTAAAATTTCAATTTAAATTCAGTTTTTTTTGTTTTTATTATAACATGAAACATTTTCAAACTAAAATAACAAAAATTTGTTTCAAAATTTAATTATTACTTGATTTTTTATTTGTAATAATAAGGCCATTTTACAAATCGATTTAATGGTATATAAATAAAATGTGATTATTATAATTGAACATATCTTTATTGAACATAAAATCATAAAAAATACAACGATTAATGGAAGTAAAGTCCTTTCCACAATATAAACATACAATCATATTATTATTATTAATACAAAACGTAAAAGTATAAGTAACGTTATAAGTAATTTTTCTTATTAATCACTTATTAATTTATAAACTTCAGCAATGTACGGGTAGGTTTTGTCATTATTATTTACGATACCATATATTTTTTCAAAAATGCTCCACAAATGAGCACTTTGAGGTGGATAATGCGCATTAAACACATGAAATAGTTTGAAAAGAGTATCAAACGCCTTCATAAATGAAAGAAAGTGATATCTTACATAATCTACCACCACGTAAGTATTGTTTATTTGCATTAAGCTTGGTCCTTCAATCAATAAATAAGGCTGGACGGTTTGTTTGCGTAAAAAAGCTTTTTCTTTTTGCAGTTCAATAAGTCTTTCAACGTCTGCAGCTATCTAAAATCATTCAAAAATCATTATAAATATGTACTTTTGACAACATCCTACCTTAGCATGGACAACAATTCCTTCTAAGGCTTCCACTGTGGAAAACTTCCAGTCTGTTTTTCTTTTTCTTATACGTCCTTTCGGAGGGAGCATATAACAGATAATATGAATTTGCATGCAGAACTTCGTATCTGAAATATTTAGGAAATTACGTTTTAAAGGTTATCACTTTATTTTTTTATATTACTTATTACCTTCATTTAAATTTTCATTTTCATATAGTTGTAGTAGTTGTAAACAGGTTTTATCTTTTATAGTATTTTTCTTTGAATTTATTACTTTATCTAAACATTCAGAGCCTCTACAAAACAGTTTAATTCCACATTCAGGAAACAGTAAATCAAAATCTGCATTAATCTGGAAGAATATAAAATAGCAATAATATAACGATAAAATTATATAATTAACAAATGTTTGTTTAAACTACAATTCGTTCGCTCTTGTAAACGAAATGATGAAGTAATGCAATGCATAGTTTTAATAATGTTAAAATTACATAGGTACAAACCAATGAATCGGCTCTTGAATCTGTCAGTATTGGCCAATCAGATAAAAAGTCTTGTACTGTAGTTTTTTTGAAATTGTTGTTACGAATAGCATAACTTTGATTCCATTTTGTCATTACTTCGTCCCACGGTTCCCGGTTGTGCTTTAACCATAGGAGTGAGTATTTTCTAACGAGTTAAATGTTTCATAATGCTTTAGTACTGTTTTTCCTAAAGGCGATGTGTTCAATAGTGTTTTTAAGTCAAAGTCTGGAAATTTCGGCAAGGAGAGATTTTCCCATCCATAAAAAGAAACCGCATCGTTTTGCAACGGAATAAATACTGGTAATAAATCTGAGGACTGGGATGTCGTGCTACTAGCAGCACTAGCAGCAGATTCTGTGTCTGATAGAATATTGAAGTTAGCGGCATTGATATCATTTTCGTTTGTTTCAATATTGGTGTATTCTTCGCTTGTATTATTTAATTGAGTTGAAGTTGACTGAAATGTATTTTATCACACTCATTTTCCTCAAAACAAATATCTACCTCATAAAAAATTAACGCAACCTCACCGTGCTTTCATGTTGACTTCTGATTTCTTTGATTTTTTCAATAAACATCTTTCGTTTTCCTACAGACGGTATGAGTTCTTTTAGTTCCTCGAAAGTTAATTGGAATGCAATTTCTTCAGTTATATCATTTTCTTATTTAAAAGAAAGTACAGGAATCAGTATTTCAATAAAGAACAATAGTTTAAATTAGAAATATAGTAGAGAATTAGTTGTAGATCCTACATCCTTCGTAAAAATTTAAGTTAAACAAACTAATAAAATCTATTAAAATTTATTGTATTATGTTGTAATAAATCGCTTAACAATACGATTTCATAGAGGTTCGTTTATTGTGTATTTCAATAACGTAGTTATTGTTCAAGTTTGCTGTTTTGATAAGAAGTTGTTTAGTCTAAATGATTTCAGTAGCTATAATACAAATTATTGTTTTTAATATGAAAAGTAGAATTCTTGGTTTATCGATCAAACGATTATCATCATAATACAATCGACTTGCTAAAAGTATAAATTTTCTATCATAGATGACCTTTTCTATGTATGTATATACAATCCACAATAAACGATTTTCAAATAGCAGTAGGTGTTTTTCTTTATCGAGAGAAAGCGCGCTTACAAATTTTGCTAAACTGTAGATAGGTACCTACTGCTATTTAACCGAAAAAACAGTTTTATTTTATTTTATATTTTAGAAATTAAAATAGCTATTTCCCTACTTCGTTGAGGATTCATTGTGGATAAAAATGATTTGTAGATATTTATGTACCTATATATTACAGTAGATAACATGATACAGAATGAATTAAAAACTTAATTCTAATATTACGGCTATATTACTTACATATTTACCATGCAAAATTTTGCATTACTTCATAATTCTATTTTGATAAAGTCAAAAAAATGTGTGAAAATTAGATGCACAATAGCTACGTAAATTCGTAAAAATTAAGTATTTTAATGGGTACTTACTTGCAAATATTTCTCCAAATTCTCCAAAGCCAATTTTATTTAAAAATTCTTCCATTTTCTTAAATAAATATAGCACTGCTTTTTCAGAAAATTTTGTGCACCAACAGCTCACTTTACACTGGTTCATTAACGTATGACGCAATATATTGAAAATCGAAACGGGAGACGAATATGGAGCTCATCAAAGCGTCACTTATTTGTACTAAATAAAACGTTATTCGAAATGAAATGATAATGCTTTATCGAAAGCAGAACTGTTTCATTTCGAAGAAGTGCTTTATCCAATCCAGTTTTTGGCTACTTGAATAGAATTAATATTTTATTGTTTCAAAATAGAAATCTCTTAAAATTAAGAAATTACTTTTTGTTTAAACCATTCAAAAAGTTGTAGCAAAAACAAACATTTTCATTCCAAGTAGTTCCTTGACTTGTTTTAAGAACAGAGTGAGTCTTCGGTCGAACCCTGTATAAATTTATTTCAAAAAAGAAATTCTCTCTTTAAATCGATTGCAGTAAGTAAATAAAAGTGTTGAAGGAAATATTCTTGTTTTCTTAACACAAAGCAAAATACTAAAACGAAGTATTTATTTATTTAAAAAGAGTAAATATCTTTAAAGAAATATATTTTCTTGTTTTAAGAAAGTGTTTTTTTCTGTGTAAGTACTTACTTTGAACGGCTCCAGAAACACTTACTGTCCTGAAATATTCCCAATTATTTCCGGAAACTTCTTACAAGTTCCTTTTATCGTGTCCCTAAAATTTACAATCCGTAGCTGTCGGTTTTCAGGTTGCCTGCGATTATCGTTCCTAACAATACTATCTTCTATTTGAATTGAATCGACGAGGCTTTAATTTCTTGTAACTCCCTAATAATGAAAAAAACACACATTTTTTCATTATCTTCTATTTTATCAATAAAGACCAAATCGACATATGACTCCTTTATCAGCCAGTAAAGACAAAAATTCCTATATCAATAAGAAAATAGTAGTCATTTATATAAATCCATTAATAATTTTCTAATCTTTTACGAAAACAACGATTAAATCTCTCTAAATAAAATTGTTTTGTGTTTTCTTTTTCAGTTATTTTAGACAAAAGATTCTAGAATCATATCTGTAAAATTTCACTGACATTAACAGTCACGGTTAAAGGAATTATTTTATAAACAAATAAATAAAAATTTCAGAACAATAAAAGAAAAAACACCATAATAAATTCTGTCACGCTTTTTCTGATTTATACAAAAGTTTCAAAAATTGCCTTACTAATTTTATAAGTATTTCTAAATACATAACACACAACAAAATTCTTTAGTTTTATTGTTGCTATTATTGCCTGCCAATACTTTTTCGGGAACTAACAATTTCTGCAAATTGCTTTCCAAGAATGTCTAAGTTGTCTAAAAAATATTTTTTATCAATAAGAACTAAATAAGGGATTCTGAAGAGCCTAACATATCGACTAAAAAATTATCTTTGGGCAGTCTAATTTCAACATTAAGAACAATAATTTTGTTATTAGTGAAATAGTTTAAAAAAAAGAGATTCTTGGCTCAGTTTAATATTTATAGAGAAATTAATTTGAAGAGTATTTGCATTGGTCGCTATATTCCATAAAATTTAAGATTGCATGTGTATGAAACTATCAATGACAAAAGGAGCAATATGTCTTTTACCCACTTGTTTAAAAGAATAAGAAAAGGAAAGAACCGACAAAAGTATGTGTTGTTTAACTCAATCTATTTGCAAAATACATCCTTGGCAATGTATGCCGAAAAACAGAGAAAATCTTGTAATTAGTAACGAGAGTATTAACTTTTCTTTGAAATAAACATTGAAATACTTAATTCCCTTTAACCTGACTTGTGTCATTAGTATTAACATTTCGTGTGATATCTGTAATTTCGTTATTTTTCTATCGCTAATATCCACTGTTAGTATAAAAAAACTATTCTTTTCAGATATCAAGCATGTTTACCGACTATTACAGTGTTAAAAGTAAGATAATTATTTTCATAATTGGGTTGCATTCATATATGGCATTGCACTATTATTCATCAGTTGAATTTAATTTTTGTAGAAACTGAAATGAAACATAATTTCACTCCAATACAGTTTAGAAATAGGACCGCATGTAATCTTAATTTTTATAAGATATACGTCAGAAATCTCCATTATTTTGTAAAATTGTGTCGACTCACAATAATCGGTAAATGTCACAATATCATTCAGTACCTATCAATGATCTCGTGATTGTAACGATAAACGTGACGAGATGGGGAAGATCTTACGAAATCTTCCGTTTGAAATTAGCATATTTGCAAGTATCAACCGTATAAAATTGACCTTATTTACCATTATCGTATGCCAAGTCGGCAAACGAGGAAACGATCTGACACAAAAATAATTACCCACGTCGTGGACCGTTAAGGGAAATCATTTTACAGAAACTTGACCTTAATAACGGGCAACAAATCAATTTAAGACAAATTCCATTTGAGCAATATTAGGTAATGCTTGAGCTAAGGTGAGGTTATGGGTTATGGTTATGATTTAAGGTGTCGACGTATTAGAAACTCAATTAACGACCTGTCGCGTTACGCAATTCTAAGTACGCAAAATGCCAATTTAAATAGGTAGGCACCGATGTATGTATTAGGTACTTGTGCAAATTTTGTCAATTAAACACCGTGTACTGCAAAAGGTCACCGACTGACACCACTCGACCCTTATAATGTGTACATACACCTTTATTTCGGCGACAACAAACAAATTTTCCGTCACATACTTGAAGAACAATTTTAAGTGTTTTAAGGCCCGCTAACGGCAGTCTGTGTTGTTAACTTTTCAAATATGTACCTACAAAATATACCTAGTATCTCTTACCTATAATACGTGCAGTATTCGTAGAGTAAATACATAAATTCATTTTGCCGCAGCCCACAATTCATTGCGCAAGGAGAGCCGCTATGCCACGTAATGTCACAAGGACCGCCTGGAAAACTATTTTGCAACTGTGTGGCTTGCCCGATAAATCATTATATGGAAGACCTAGGTTTGTGTATTGTATGTACCTATACACGTATGTCTGGTTTCTATTATTTACAGATGTTGGTGTCCCTATTATTCATATTATTATATATTCTTCGTAGTCATCGACAACATTCATAGGTATTGACCTTTGCTTCGCGAAGCTTCAATTTAGACACGGCTGTAGTACCTATCTATCTGATCCAGAAAACATTAGTGTAACATGCTGTTACATATGTAAATCTGGCTTATGTAAAAGGTCATCGCGATATCTGATCATCTGATAGCCAGTTTACTAAAAGATGAAATAAGGTCTACGGTTGCCCGACATATTTTCCTATTCTCATGCAGATTTAATAACGAATGCTGTACAATATACATTTAGCCTAGGATTTTTAGTTAAAGACCTAACCGGGGCACTTGGGTCATTTATTAATGGTGAGAGTTGCGAAAACTCACCGGGCACATTGTCCATTGAGGCTTCTGGAAGATATGAGTCCGTAAATACAATAAAATTCATTTATAATAATAATTCTATCATTTTTCAAAAAGCTTAAATATTCCGTAGAATCAATTTTTTTCTTACAGGAACCGGCTATAGAACCACATAATGAATAATCTATTCGGTAATGAAGAAAACACAAACACACACAAGTTACAAAAATTTTTATTGTACTACTATGTAGGTACATTTCGCCACACAGTGGCTTCTTCAGGTGGAAGAAGATAATCTTCTAATATGGAGTTACAATACTTAAAAGCTTCTTTGATTCAATGAATAATCAATTTATGACTTTGTCAACTGTGCCTCCACATACGTCTATCAAAATATATCACAAAAGTCACACATGTTGCATTTAACGAAAAACCTCTAAAATAATTCTATGTTTGTAAAAATTTACGTAACAATTTAGAGTCAGTCTGAAATCTTTTGTTAACTAACATTTTGCAATAAAAACAGGAGAGCTGCTGCACGGCACAGCGACAAAACATCAAAAATCTTTTACAATAAACGTTACATAACGAACGATACAAATTCGATCTATAGACACAGTTATTTTTACCATCTGCGCCGTTGTCATCGTCAGTAGAAAAGACACCGACAACTTTATAATAAACAACAATCAATTATTTCTTGCCGCAAATTCTGAAATTCCATTATAAAGTAAGAGCCCGGAAAAAGAGAAATTTTAAATGGAATATCTACCTATCACACCTACAATATTGCTATTGCGTTATTTTTGTGGTCGTTTCTACAAATGACATTCAATCAGTAGGTTTGACCGAGTAATGAATATTGAAAATTAAACAATAAAGCCTTCCCAATTACTACCGCAAAATAACAAAATATTGCAAAAAATTGGGAAAATTTCAACACATCTCCATAACCCGGTTAACGTTGTTAAAATATTTATTGCCAATACTTTTCATTATTAAGGGAACAAAGTAATTCAATCATATGTTTTTTTTTAACTAAGCAATTGACCAATACTAACTGTCTTCTCTACACGGAGACAATTGGATAGTAATTTTTACCTACAAATTACGCGTAAAATTTACTAAACTATATAGTAAAATTTGCTGTGTTTTATATTCTATTTTGTTTCAATTTTTATTATAATTGTTCTAAATACTATTATTTTTTTCTATATTCTGAGGTTGTCACTCGATTACCTAAAATTTGTAGATAATTATTACTATGCAATTCTTTCCGTGTAACCCCGCCACTTCTCCACTAAATAATAATTAAACAAAAATTCCATTAGAAGTCAAGTAAAACTTTTATGAAGTGCTGATAAGAACTAATAAATTCGATATCATCATTTAGACTAAGAACCCTAATGTTATTTTTTAACCCCCATAAAATCTTAATTTGTTGTGGGTATATAGGTACTTTTTATAAAAAGCTCGTTCTTAAAAGAAACGACCTAGAAATATTAACAAACACGTATGTTTAAATTGTTAATAATATGCATAATATTGAAGTATGTATTCCATTACAAGCTCCATAAATTCCCAAAGTAACATCCTCCGATTCTAAAATATTAACATCGATATTATTATTAGCAAGAGCGAATGCTGCGTTTTCTCTCAAGCACATTATTTGTAACAGTGTTTCAGGCATAATAAATTGATGTACTTATTACTTAGCGCAGGCATCACTTCAAGGATAACGTTCGTTCTGCATTCTGACACGTCCTCCTAAAGGTCATCGGGAATCGTTCAAGTGAATCCTTTCAGAAGAACGAGACCAAACTCAATTGCCTATTGATTATTATAGCCATTTTCCATACCAGTGAATTTCACTTATGATCGATACTACCGGAATTCAGAATGTAGGTAAATCATTTTTTTTAAATATATATTAGAGAAAAAATATGACAATGGGATAAAGCTTTATCATCTATTTTTTTTTTAAGGCGCAACATATATGTTTAATACCTGCCGGAGATAGATTAATGAAATCGAAAAATTATTGAATGCACAGGGTGCCGAAGCCTTTAAAAATAGTAAAAAGTGAAAAAAAATTATAGTAGGATCAAACCCATTGGAAAAGGAGGAGAATATAACAGAAATTAAAGGAAAAATAATTTACGGGCGATCTGAGGTCGAGAAGGGGAAGGAGGTGAGTTTTTAAGGGTAAAAAACGGTTTCCTTGATTTCCGGAAAAACTACAAGTCTTATGGAAAAAAGTTAAATGGCAAAGTTGTAGGTAATAAAAAGATCTTTTGTATCTACAATTTTTTCACATAACCTCAAAATTTACATGAAAAATTCAAATAACCAACTTTGGTTTTTTATTTTTATCTTTTATAAAAAATTTTGTTTTATCACGAAATTTGGTGAAAACTTACCTATTTATGTCCCAAACATGCTGTAATTTTTTTGATTTGAAATATTTATTTTTTCACCTTATTTTTACTTAATATCGGAAAAGCACCCTAATTTTCAATCGAAAATTCTCATGCCAAAATATCTTCTTTTTTAAAAATGTTGGGCTTTTTCTTCGTTGAAATCTCTACTTTCTGATGGTGTGAAAAAAAGTATACATTGTAAGTTTTCTCAAGAAATGCAAATGATCAGACGTAATCTTCGGTTTTATGGGGTAAATATACGTATGTATATATTTTCAGCTCGTAATAATTTACAAAACTCAGTTACTTACCATTAAAAATATCATTCATTACAATGGTAACTTTTGTCAGAAATGCAAAAAAACGAAGGGAATTTTATCTAAAAAATGTGACCGCTGCTATTTTTTTCAGTAAAAAAGTTGTTTTATTAAATTATAATTACATTTATGTCATAGAAAATCTCATAATATATAAATATATTTAACATTCTTTATACTGATTACGTTATTCATTATATTTTTAAAAACATTAATTTAGTTTTCTTCGTTTTTGCATTTCATTGGAAAACACCATAATAATGTATATTTTTTTCACACTATCAGAAAGTAGAGATTTCAACGAAGAAAAAGCCCTTCGACGTTTTTAAAAAAGCAGATATTTTGACGTAAGAATTTTCGATTGAAAATTAGGGTGCTTTTTCGATATTAAGTAAAAATACGGTGAAAAAATAAATATTTCAAATCAAAAAGATTACAGCTGTTTGGGACAAAAATAGGTAAGTTTTCACCAAATTTCGTGAAAAAAAAAATTTTTTGTAAAAGAAAAATAAAAAACTAAAAAGTTGGTAATGTGAATTTTTCACACAAATTTTAAGGTTCCTATGTAAAAAAAGTGTAAATACAAAAGTTGTAGATCTTTTTATCACCTACAACTTTGCCATTTAACTTTTTCCATCAGACTTGTAGTTTTTCCAAAAATCAAAGAAAACCGTTTTTTACCCTTAAAAACTCACCCCCTTTTCCTTCCCGACATCAGATCGCCCGTAAATTATTTTTCCTTTAATTTCTGTTATATTCTCTCCTTTTTTCAATGGGTTTCATCCTACTATATTTTTTTTTTTTGGTTTCAAAAATTATCGACCCTGGTCTATGTCTAGATAGAGGAGATGCGCAGAAACGGCCGTGGGCGTCTTAAGCTCAAGTTTTATCAGAATTACCTTTTCAAATATATCACACCTGATGTTTTTATTGAGCTGTTTTCAAAAAATACCACTTTACAGATTTCGTATTCCTTAATTGACGTCGAGGAACAGTTATGCTAAATGTAAATTTTAAATAGTAACCACCTAGCATTACAACAATAAATTCTTGTACGTAGTTTGTGTCTAAAACCCTTTTTGCGAAAAATTACGGTATATAAAATGTGTTGTTGAATTGATTGATTGTGTATCGTATTCCTTGTGAAATATGATGAAATAATTGTAATAATTTCGAAGAGTAGCAACACTGGGAAGTTTCACTAGAAAATGTGTTGTGATATTTCTTGAAGATGATTCAGTGAAAAACACCAAGGTGTTATATATTTGAAGAGGCACTTTTGAGCACGTTTGAAATATATAGGGTATTCCATATACAAAATTAATTTTGGTGTTGTTAGCAACTAAAATATTCATTTCAGAACAATTTACCTTATACCATTGGATTCTACTTAGAAAAGCTTTATCACAGAAATAAAAAAAATTCGTCAACAAAAGGGTATAGATGTATGATGAAGTGTCTAATGTGGTCCACCCTGTCCATCGAATAATTTTTCGATTTTATTAATAAATGTTGAGCTTTATCTCCGACAGTTTTTAATCATATATGTTGTGCCTTAAAAAAATAAATGATAGTTTTTTGTTCCATTGTCATATGGGAACAAAAAATCGATTTACCTACATTCTGAATTCCGTTAGTATCGATCATAATTATTAAAATCTGCTAAAAATTTTAAATGACTATAATACCTACACAAGCAACTGAGTTTAGTCTCGTTCTTCTGAAAGGATCCACTTAAAAAACCAGGAATTATCTGGTCCTGTCTAATATAAGTATTGATCATAAAAATCCTACTCTGAGCGACCACGTCGTTCCACCGGGTCGGTTCCGCGTTGCCCATTTACAATTATTACAACAAGAGTTAAATTAGGTGATGTTACGCAAGCGGCACGCGGTGACAATGACAAATATTTGCATCGCATGCAACCGCCACGCCGTGCTAGATTTCATGCCTAATGGGAACAAATGCAACCAGAACTTGCATACTATACGAGCCCATAATAGCTAACTTGCTTACCTCCTGCTACTGTAGTTCACTTCTTTTACTCCACCACCGGTTTGTTAGTTATTACACGGCTCTCAAAAGCTCAATCTGACTTCTTATCTCCCGTCTGCTAACAAACTTACCCACTTAACACGGCCACTCTTGCACAATGCCACGCGATTTCTTAAGAAAACGGATCAATATCGATTTCTGTTACTGTTGCTGTCCACTGCTGCTGTTGCATTTAAATGTTTGTGCCTAATCGAAAATTTACTTTGTTATTGTATATCAACCGATACGACGACAACAACAGTCAAGGTAAACGATGTTGGTCAACTAACTATAAAAGGCGTGTTCGTTCGTTATGTGCATAATATAATAAAAGACCCCGTGTAAAATGTAGGAAATCGTTCGAATTCCAATATCGACTTTTGCTGACCGACCGAGACGAGATAATACACGTTGGCCGAACATACATTCATACATATATCGCCATTCCGATATGAATTCAATGCAATTATGCACTGCATTTATGTCAGTAGCTTGTTCCATGTCGAAAACGATAAATAATTTAAATACTGTCGAAGTATTGTATTATCAATGCGCTCTTTGTCAGATTACATGTATGTGTTATAGATTAATCATCTGATTCTTCTCATGTTATTTTTATTATTATATCAGTTTCTTGTTTTGTCTACCTACCATAAGTAGCCTGATTGTTATATGTAATACGTATTTCTTTGTGCATTTTTTTAACGCTATGTAAGCCAGTCAGTCGGCAGGTACTCTTGATAGCAACAACTCGTGTTTACTACTGTTTTTACTAATTTACTTTTCAATAAATAATTAATAAAACAACAGGTTATGGCCCCAGGTTGCTTCTACGTAAATTGGTAAAAAGAAAGCAAAAGTGCTTAGTGTAAATTTTCGCGTTCGGGTTGCTAAAATTTGAGTTAAAATGGAAAAGATATCACTTTCGAAATTCAACGGAACTGAATTTAATGTGTGGAAGTTTCAAATACAATCGTACTTGGATGTTTATGGACTATTAGATGTTGTCGATGGAACTTCATCCAGGCCGACCAATGATCAAGTTGAACAATTAGCAGAATGGGAAAAACTAGACAAGAAAGCGCGTATGATAATCGGCTTTGCATTAGAAAAGGAACAAGTCAGACAAGTTATGAATTTAAAGACTTCCAAGGAAATGTGGGACCGTCTAGTCTCAATTTATGAAATGAAGAACGAAGCGTCTGTTCATATGCTACTACAACAATTCTTTAAATACGAAATGGACGAAAATTCAACAATTTCGCAACATGTAGCCACCATCGAACACATGGCACAACGGCTGGAAGACTTGGGACATCCACGAAGTGAGGTGGACGTTATAACGAAAATTTTGCTGAGTTTACCAGAGAAATATAAACCTTTTATTGCTGCTTGGGATTCGCTTGACAAAAGTAATCAAACAAGAGCGAATTTAGTGTCCCGACTTTTAAAGCAAGAAATGTTAATTCATGGTTCTCCAACGATATCATCCAACGAAAATAATATGGCATTGGTGCACAAGGTTTCCCAAAAAGAGGAAAGCGAAAACAAAATCAGATTCAAGAATCGCAAAGAAAAATTTACTGGAAAGTGTAATTATTGCGGAAAAATTGGTCACAAAAAGAGAGACTGCTTCAAATTTAAGAACGAACAAAAACGGGGTGTAGCCAATAGTGCTTCCGGTTCAAAAGACGAAGGTTCGGGAACTTACGTGTTTACAGCATTCGGTGACAACAAAGGTTCGGCAAATAGTGATCAGTTTTATGCTGATTCCGGGGCGTCACATCACATGACATCGCATCGCGAGTGGTTCGAAAAATATACCGAATTTTCTTCGCAACATAGAAAAAGAATTACTATTGGAAATGGAAAGGTCATTGATTCCCACGGTGTTGGTACAATAAAGATTCAAACAGGCTCTAATGGAACTGCACGACAGCATTCACTAACTAACGTACTGTATGTTCCTGACATTGATCGAAATTTATTTTCAATTGGGGCCGCTACTTATCATGGTGCAACTGTACAGTTAAACAAGCGGGAACTTAGAATGTTCTACAAAGGAAGATTGATCGCTTACGCAAGTCGTACAGGTGATAATCTGTACAAAATGCATTTTAGGGTGATTACGGAAAAAGGAAGTGCACAGATAGCAAGTTCAGCCGCGGCTTCCGTTGAGCGTTGGCATGAACGCTTTGGTCATGTAAATTTCAATTCAATAAATGACTTGGTAACTAATAATGCAGTCACAGGAATGGAAATTAAAGGCAAAACAAAATTCAAGTACAATGAAAACAATTTTTGTGAGAATTGTGTATTCGGCAAACAACACCGCAAATCATTCCAGGTGTCGAATAGTCGTGCAAAAACAGTTGGTGAATTGGTTCACTATGACATTGTTGGCCCGATGTCAGAAACGTCGTTTGGGGGATCCAGATATGTAGCTGTTTTTACGGATGATTTTAGTGGAATGGTAGTGGCATCACCGATAAAAAGAAAATCAGACATTGTCGAACAAGTTGAACTTCTTATTGGCGAATACAAAGGTGCTGGTCACATTATACGAAGAATGCGATCTGATAACGCTGCTGAATTTCGTGGTCAAGAAATGACAAATATTATGAGAAAACACTCAATTAAGCAAGAATTTTCAACACCTCGTGTTCCAGAACAAAATGGACGTGCTGAGCGGCAAAATCGAACAATTATCGAAATGGCACGCACTCTATTGCTAGCAGCACATTTACCTACGAGACTTTGGGCTGAAGCTTGTTGCGCTGCGGCACATATTCGTAATCTAATTCCTCTGAAGAGACTTCAAGGCAAAACACCAAGTGAAATGTTCTACCGGAAAAAGCCGGATGTTAGTTATCTTCGCGTTTACGGAAGTACGTGTTACGTGCATATTGAAAAGGACAAACGCAAGAAATTTGACAAAAAGAGTGAAAAGATGGTGTTAGTCGGGTACGAAAGTGCGTCAAAAGCATACCGTTTATGGGAGCGCGGTACGAATCGTGTCGTAGTTAGTCGCGATGTTGAAGTTATCGAGCCGGACACGTCTAGCGTGGTAACATTAGAAATGGAACAGAAAGAAACACAATCAGCAACGGATAACAGTTTAAAAACAGAAGAAGAAATCCCTATAAATGAGGAGGAAGAATGTTCAACAAATAGTAGTGATAACGACAATGACGAAGATTTTGTGCCGACAGGACAGTGTAAACCATCTTTCCATGCAACTACGGATAGCATTGCGGGTCGTACTCGAAGCAAAACATCAAAATCTTTGGAAAATTCAAATTATGCCAATATTGGTTATTTGTACATGGCGTCCGAAACACCTTTAACTGTGGAACAAGCACGCGAATGTTCAGACCACAAACAGTGGGAGCAAGCAATGTGTGAAGAATTGGGGGCACTTAGGGAAAACAATACGTGGTCTTTGGTTAAACGTCCTAAAAACCGAAAAGTGATCAAAAATCGTTGGGTTTTTCGAATCAAGATGAAACCAAATGGTGAGATTGATCGTTATCGTGCGAGGTTGGTGATAAAGGGATGTTCACAAACACATGGTTCGGATTTCTCGGAAACTTTTTCGCCTGTTGCGAGATTCGAGTCGGTGCGAACGTTAATTTCAATCGCCGCGATCAACAATTTGGATATATATCAATTGGATGTCAAGTGCGCGTTTCTTTACGGTGATTTGAATGAAGAGATATATATGGAACAACCTGACGGATTTAGTGATGAAACCGGTCGAGTTTGTCTTCTGCGAAAATCCCTTTACGGCCTTAAACAGGCGCCTCGACAATGGCACAAAAAGATCAGTGAAGTGCTAAACAATTTTGGACTAACGAATTTAAATGCTGATCCTTGCGTATATTCTAATCGCGATAAAAGTTTGTTCATGGCCCTTTATATAGATGATGGTTTGGTGATTGGTTCTACTGATAGTGTGATGGAACTGTTAATATTACTTAAGCAAAAATTCAAAGTCACAAGCGAAACCGCGAAGTGTTATCTTGGTATTGAAATCGACCGTGATAAAGACTCTCAAAAAATTAAAATACATCAAACCGCGTATGCAAAAAGTGTACTTAAACGATTCAACATGACTGAATGCAATCCGATAACCACACCGGCAGATCAAAAAGTCACATTAGTGCCAAATTTAGACAGTGACGGGAAAGTAGGTGAAATCGCGAAAGTACCATATCGCGAAATTATAGGTTCGTTAATGTACCTTGCCGTCGGTACCAGATTAGACATTGCATTTATAGTCAACCGGTTATCTCAATTTCTTGAAACACCGTCTCAAACTCATTGGACTGCCGCGAAGCGTGTTCTTCGCTACATAAAGGGAACTTTGGGAAAGGGCATTACATACAATGGAAATTCTACTTCAAAGAACGAAATAATTGCATATAGTGACGCGGACTGGGCAACATCTCATGATCGCAAATCAACAAGCGGGGTGGTACTGATTCTAAATGGTGGTCCAGTTGTTTGGAAAAGTCAGAAGCAAAGTATCATCACGGATTCCACAATGTATGCAGAATATGTAGCCGCTCATGTCACTGCTAAGAACATCCGATGGTTACGTCTGTTGATATCCGAACTGGGACTCTACCAACGTTCTTCGACCAGGCTGTATATTGACAACACAGCCGCTGAGCAATTAACTAAAAATCCTGTGTATCATGACCGTTCAAAACATATCGACATTAAGTTTCATTATATTCGTGAATGTGTTAAAACAGGTGATATTGAAGTGATTAGAGTTTCAACTAATTGTCAACTCGCAGATTTATTAACAAAAAGTTTGTCGTTTAATAAGTTTGATAAAAATTGTAAAATGTTAAATTTAGATTAGATTTAATTTACTTTTTTTTTTGAATTTGGGGACAAAAGAGCGAGTGGGAGTGTCGAAGTATTGTATTATCAATGCGCTCTTTGTCAGATTACATGTATGTGTTATAGATTAATCATCTGATTCTTCTCATGTTATTTTTATTATTATATCAGTTTCTTGTTTTGTCTACCTACCATAAGTAGCCTGATTGTTATATGTAATACGTATTTCTTTGTGCATTTTTTTAACGCTATGTAAGCCAGTCAGTCGGCAGGTACTCTTGATAGCAACAACTCGTGTTTACTACTGTTTTTACTAATTTACTTTTCAATAAATAATTAATAAAACAACAAATACGTATCCATTTAGTCGATGAAACGCCTTCATGTCTCATTCTACAAAATTGTTTTGTGGAATGTCCTGATGTACATTATGAAGCAAAGAAACTACAACACTATGTCAATTTTGGATTATCTAAATACACACATAAAACATAATTACCTACTGACAATTTGAAGTAACTACTGCAAATTGGGAAACTGGAAAATTTTGAATGTCTCAAGATTAAAAAAAGAAAAGGAAAGCCACAGTTTCAGGATAAACTACACTTCTGCCTAGACAAAGCCAAACTAGTTTATCATTAGAGAAAGGATAATCCAATTCGATTGTCCAAAGGAACTAAACTACTTTATCAGAAGAATTCGACTAGATCAAAAGAGTTACTTACATTTCATCGGCTAACGGCAATTTCAGGTTAGGTAACTACTTTTTACCTAATGCAACGTAATTTATCCTAAAATAGAGATTAGCTGGACAACCAACTTTTGACTAATCGAAACTGATTATCCTTTCTCTTATGATAGGTAAATCAGTTTCATTCGTCTTATGTAAAATTTGTTTTTCCTGATTTTTATATTAGTAGTTGATGGCATTTGAGGACAAATCATTGTATTACTGACCACTCGAATTGGATTATCCTTTACCTTCTGATAAAATAGTTTGGCCTAAGCCAAATTCAATTTTAGGATGAACTACTTCTATCTAATCTAATCCAGCCTAGTTTATCTTGAAATAGATATACTTATAGGTGGTAACATTTGAGGACAACCAACGTTTGTCTAGTCGAAACGAATTATCCTTTCTCTTAAGATGAACCAGTTCAACTTACCTTATGCAAAATTTGGTTTTTACCGAAATCTTTATTAGTTGATGACATTTTTAAGATAAATCATTGGACTACTCGAATTGGATTATCCTTTAGCTTCTAATAAAATAGTTTAGCTTAAGCCAAATTCGATTTCAGAATAAACTAATTCTGCCTAATCTAAACAAGTTTATCCTGAAATCGAGTTTTCTCAAACTAAACCATTTTATCATATGATAAAGAATAATCCAATTCAAGTAGTCCTCAAGCGGTACTAACTAATCTAGAATTTAGGGTTTTCTTCAAATCTAGATTCAGCCAAAGTATACTGTTTTATCAGAAGAGAAAGGATAATTCAAGTTGGCTAGTCCTAAGTGGGTTGTCGTCAAATGTTATCCGCTAATCTCAGTTCAGGGTAAACTAATTTTGGATAATCCAAACTAGTTTATTCAGAAAACGAGTTTGCCATAACCCTAACTAGTTAATTAGATAAAAAGTGACACCTAATCCAATTCGAGTCTTCAAATGTTACAAGCTAATGTCGATTTCAGGACAAACATGTCCTGCCTAAGGTAAACTGGTGTCACATAGTGCTCATATTTTTCCAAAATTAATTTTTCAGTAATTGTTTTATATTTCATTTGTTCTAATTTAAACATACAACGTGTTTAATTTCACGAAACACGAACCCACCACGGAACTTCGACATAATTGCAGGCAAAAGTATGCCGTGACCAACTTCCAAAGTTTCGTTTGGGGGTAACTAAAAGAGCTCTATGTGCGTCATTATAAAAGAACAAGTTAAGAAAGTCATCGGGACAGTCAGTAAGATCAAGCAAGCGAGTCAGAAGGGTTAGGGTGGTGTAGCGGGTGATCGCTATCACTCAGTCTAACGTCCCAAAATTCCCTGCCATTATTAACGCCCCTAGTTGATAGTTTCAAGGCAAGTGTAGATTTATAATTTAACAGTTAGTTTTTAAGTGTTATTTGTTTTGTAAAGCATCATTTAATCTATTGAATCTTTAAAAACACCATACAAAATTCGCTCTTCTTTATTACACTTGCTTATCCTAAAATCGAATTTGTCCTAACCCCTAATTAGTCTATCAGAGGATTAAGGATAAATGTTACCAGCTTATTTCTATTTCGAGAAAAACTAGCTTGACTTAAATTCCGGTTAACCAGTTTGTCCTGGGCAAAACTAGTTTATCCTGGAATCTGGTTTGGTCTATAACAGATTCAGAACAAACCATTTTGGACTACAAAAAACTTCAATGCTCTGAGCACAATTTCCATTTGACTCCCCAGATCCATTAATTAAAATAGTCTGCGAAGAATTATGCTGATGACGCTTTTTCCTTATTACCCAAGAGAGCCTTAAACTATTGAGGGCAGATACAAAATGATATCGGAAGTCGTTTTGCGTGGAATTAACATAAAAAGTCAGTCAAATACCACAAATATCCAAGTTTTCGTCATATAAGCACAAAATATTAATAATTCATTTAATGTTGTGTAATAGTGATGGGCGGGTAATACAGTAACGAATACTTTATATCCGTTACTTCCAAATACCCGAAGTAACGATTACTCGTTTTCAAAAGTAATTGTTACTCGGTACCGACTCGCTTCTTACGTATCTGCGTACGTGCTAATTCGTATAACGTATATCGTATATGTATCGTAAATCGTATATCGTATCTCGTACTCTGTTTCTGTTATTGGTATCGTACGAACACCAACGACTTCGAATAGGAGCGAAAGTACTGAGGTAGAAATCTCAGCGCTCTCTGTTATTCAACTTACCTATTATTCTTCTCAAGTCTGCTTACGTATCTGTTATTATACAGTAAAGGTCGCTTTTCAAATTCGGTAGTATAAAAGTCTGTACTCGATACATATATACATTTGTGAAAGTGTATATATATATAAACCGCATCATTACCGGTTCCAGCTGATGTTAATACCTACCTATTGCCGGCTATCGTTAATGATTACTAAGTACCGAATACAAAGTAACGAATACCAGAACCGAAAGTAACGATTACATACGAGTACTGAAAAGTAACGACAATTCCCATCACTATTGTGTAACTGTCCTGACTGTTACAGGTTTTATTTTTATTTAATAGACGATTTTATTAATATTCCAACAACATAAACATCAAATTTTCTAAAAATCCAAGAAAGACACTTGAAAACGTCACGGTTATCCTTACCGCGTTTAAAATAAAAATTAAACTAATGTACCTACTGTAAATATGTAAATTAATAACAATCAAATTAATTTGCGAAAGTTTTAACGCCATTTACTTTTGTAGCTCTATCTGGAATTTAAACAGGCGACCTTCATTGCATTGTGCCTTACAAAGTTGACTTTTACTTTATCGTACACCTAGTGTGCTTTAGTGTAAGTAATGGACATTAAAAAACGTACATACGTTAAATTACATCCATACATGCAGGCACAAAACAACAATTTCGTATTATTCAGCAAGACTTCTCTTATTATTCGACAAATTAAATTATACATTGAAATGACAATTATAGCATTATGAGAAAGGGCAACTCTACAAAAACGTATAAAATAAATTTAAAATACATATTTGTATGTACATGTGTATTATGTAAAATTTTCCGATTCTTGGAGGATAAAATTATAGCAACGATCAGTTGTAAAATTAATGAGTTCGGTTTTTGAGTTCCTTATTGATTATAATGAGCTTTTGCTTAAATAAATTGCAATAGGTACCTGGTTTATAAGAATTTTTTTTTCACATTGTAACATTGTTTTCAAATCCAATGTGGTACCCTTTGCACAAAAGTCCTTCGATGTTTTTTTGCATCATCACTAGATTCAATTTATAAAGTATAACCTGACCGGGTTCTAATTCAATTTACATTACGAAATATCGATCAAAATTGATTGGCAACTAAAGGACAAGCAACATAAGGTCAATATTATCGAATGAACTAAATCAAATTAACCCTAACGTTAGTAGAGACCAAACAATGTGTGTATACCCTATATTTGTCATTTTGTCCTTTCCTCATTTTAATGAATAAGAAAAGAATAAAATCAACAAAAGTATGTGTTATGTGTTGTGTAACTGAATGTGTATCAATAAAATTTAAAATATATAGAAGAAAGAAAGGAAACCAATTTTATACAATGGCTTTAGGTACTACCCTTCCCTCAAAAGCTTCCCAAACGTGCATTATCGCCCTCTTTAAGAAAAACTTTTCTATTTTATCTTTTGGTACTCGATATGATGGCACAAGATTTTTATTAAAACTCTTGTGCCATAATAATGTAATCAGATAATCACTCATCAGGCTACTTAATGAACCCAACGACCTCATGAGGGTTCCTTTTTACCATTTTACGTGCAGTACTTAACCGTACAAAAACCTAAATTCCTATCAAGAGCAATTATCAAAGTTAAATACTGTGTATATTATATCAAGACGGATACCTACTTCCGTCAAAAATACTACTGAACTAATTAGGGTCAAAATAAAGTGAACGCTATTAACAAGGTAAACAAACATAATTAAGTAGATATTAGTACCATTACAATTACCAAATATAAGTACACATTTATATTACATTATTGCACCTTTTGATTTACATAAAGGTCAAAATTCAAAACGTACTTACAAACAAATCTCCGCCCACATTTTTAATTAAAAACCAGTCCTTTTGCAAGATTAGGTGACTGTTATTGCCTGGTTCTTGCATAATTGAAAGGTACTACGTACAGGTGAATCTACACCTGATAAACAAGTACCGTTTGCTCGGCTTAAGGACCAAATAAAATCAGTATTAATTGACCTGTCAGTTACCGCAGCTACTGTAACAGTTATATCAAACGACTTAATTACGATGGCTTATTTCCGAACTCTTTCAATTATTGATACCGACCTACTACATACATAACTATATAGCTATACATAGGGATATGTATATATGTATGTACCAACCCAAACATTTAATTGCACCTTTTTCTCATTTTATTTCCAACAAGAAAAGTCGGCGGTAATACACGTATACGAATACAGAAACATTCACATACGTACATGCCTTCGACTTGAAGGGCACCGATGTCACTGAATCGTTAAGATAAAAAACTGATGTCTATTTTTAAACATAGGATAGATTGTGAGCAGGTCAAGAATGTGTCAGGTAAACGGCAGGTCTGTTATCATTTTTAACATTTTTGATATACTGAAATAATAAAATGAGAGACGTAAAGATTTTAACAATGTTTTTAAATGTTGTTTGGAAACAGCAGAGAAGCAGATTGCAAATAACTTTGTAGAAGTGATCAATAAAATATCTGATGAATTTTAAACCCACTGTATTATTATAAAGAGAAGCCTTTACTTAAAAATCGAAATATGTTCACGTGAGTCTATAAAAATCTACAAGCATTCGATGGACGCAGGCAGACCGGCGCACATAAAATTGAAGGGGTCAATTTTCGTCTTTCGTTTATGAAATCCTAATAATGCGTGTAGGTACGGAATACAGAAAGGCCGTCAGTTAAAACACCGTGGTCAGTTAGCACAAGTGATCGTGTAATACTTACCAGGTCCGGTTCGCCCGTTTAAAAATCCATCTGAGCATGAAGAAGGGTGAAACAGAGAAGTAACTGCATCGCAATATAATTCAAAGAAAAGTTCATGCGAACAAGTCTCGTCAGTCCGAGCACATTTCACTAGAAAACCCGTAAACAGCGATATTATACCTCGCCACCACAGAAGAAACCGGAGCAAGTGCCCGATCACAACTAACAACAACAACAACGTCAATAATAGCAATAATAACACGGCCAAGAAAGAGAAATATAATAATAATAAAAGAAGGTAAGTATATGTAAAAGAACCTATTGCTTATGTTGCTGCTGTTGCAACGAACGCGGCGCAACCGTTCAGCTGTTGAAGTACACTGTCAAACAGAAACCGGTCGTACAACACGCTCTTGGGCCAATGAAAGGCTTGAATGCATAGACTCTCTCGCCTGCTACAGAGCACGAAATAGATAGCTCAAGACAAACGAGACAAACCAACCATCGGCCAACCATCCAATAAACCATATACACCAAAATTTAACAAAACAATACATATAATATAATACCTCAAATAAACTGTAAGTGCCCTATGTTGCAATACATTTCTGATGACAACTACCATTTCATAAAAATAAAAAATGGTAGTACAGAAACCACCAAAGTTCGTGATAAAATAGGCAACTGTTATGAAACTGGTGTACCAGGTACACCAAGAAATCTAATGTTGATTGTAAAAAATATAACTGTTATAAAACTAACTAATGTAGTACAAGGTACACCAACAAATTTGGGGTTGATGGTAAAATTTTATACAAAGTACACGAAAAATGTTGAGATTGGTGATACAATATTCAACTGTTATCAAACTGATGTAGTAAAGAGTACACCAAGAAATTTAAGGTTGGTGGTAAAACATTCCACCGTTATAAAATCAAATGTGGTACAAAGTATACTTAAAATTTTAAGGTTGCTGATATAATATACTATTTTCAAACTAAATGTAGCACAAGGTACAGCGAGAAATTTAAGGTTGGTGGTAAAACATCCAACTGATATAATATCAAATGTATCACAAGGTACACCAAGAAATTTGAGGTTCGTGGTAAAACATTCTACCATTATAAAATAAAATGTGGTACAAAGTATACTTAAAATTTTAAGGTTGCTGATACAATATACTATTATAAAATTAAATGTAGCACAAAGTACACCGAGAAATTTAAGGTTGGTGGTAAAACATCCAACTGATATAATATCAAATGTATTACAAGGTACACCAAGAAATTTGAGGTTGGTGGTAAAACATTCCACCGTTATAAAATCAAATGTACAGTGTACTTAAAATTTTAAGGTTGCTGATACAATATACTATTATCAAACTAAATGTAGCACAAAGTACACCGAGAAATTTAAGGTTGGTGGTAAAACATCCAACTGATATAATATCAAATGTATTACAAGGTACACCAAGAAATTTGAGGTTGGTGGTAAAACATTCCACCATTATAAAATCAAATGTGGTACAAAGTACATGCTTACGGCGTGGACACCGCACACGGTACTTTTCGTGTTATCAATTTACAAGATGTAAATCATTCTCCGGCGACAAGTAACAAGTTCAATTCTGGAATAATCGAGGACTTTCTAATTATTATTCATCATTCGGGAATAAACAGGATTTCTTCGAGTTCCTGTCTAGAAAGTTCGAAAGGTGTATATATAGTGATCATCTTTGGACCGAGGAACAGTAGTTGCGAGAAACCATCAGTGCGCGAATCAGAACGATAAATAACAGACCAAAAGTGATATAAATAAGATAATTGTTCTAATATAAATAGTAGTTTTAAGTTAGTGTTTAAGTGTTATATAAATAGTGTTAAATAAATTATTATTTAAATAAATACGTTCGACTAGAAAATTCGTTACAATTAGTGTCAGGTGTGGGGTCTGCGAATCGACCTCCAGAAAATTTTCTAGTGTAAAAAAAAATACAAAAATAAATCAAGATGCCGAAAACTTTGTTCGAGTTGAAAGTCGCCGAATTGAAAAGCGAACTGGAAGAGAGAGACGAAGATACGTCTGGTACTAAGAACATCTTACAGAAACGGCTCGAGGAGGCTTTGCTACGAGAAGGCTTCGATCCCAGCACATACGAATTCGAGGACGAATTGGAAAATAAACTAAATGAAAATTCAAAGAACCTGGAAGAGAGCTTCTTCACTTGCCCTTGCTCTGCGTGATGGTGCTGGCGAAATTTTGAACACGTTGCCACCGGAAGAATTACTAGACTACCATCGGCTAGTAAAAAGATTAGAGATTCGATACGGCCAAGCACATCTGACGGCTGTGTACCATGTGCAACTAAAGAACCGACGACAGAAGACGGGAAAGTCTTCAGGAATACGAGGCGGATATCGCACGGTTGGTCCGGCTCGCCTATACGGGTACGGCCGATGATACTCTGGAAAGATTGGCCGTCGACGCGTTTATTGACGGACTAAAGGACGACGAAATACAACAGCGACTCCGACTGGACCGGCCGAGGACGTTGGTAGACACATTGGCCCGTGCACTGGAATACGACGTCGTCAAACAGGCGTCACAACCAGGCCAGCCGCTAGCTGTTTCGTCGCCCGCGTGCAATACCGATTATGCCGCCCTATAACTATACTATTTACTCTGAATTTTGTCAAAAAAAGGATAGTTAATGTTTTCTCATTATGGTGGGAAAAAAGGAAAACAACTTAACGAAGGTAAAACATTTATTTTAAATAATTAAGCACTTGTTATTTTTGTTTACCGATGTGTAAAACATATATGTATACTTAAATATTTATTTACAAAAATTAAACTTTTCTTGCCTTTACATTTGCGAAATCTTCTATCAACTTTCTTGTATCCAAACTGTCTAAAATTTCATGTTCAATTGAAACTATTGCTAAGTAACTTAGTCTTTGCTGGAGCATTGTTGATCTTAAATAGTTTTTGATAATATTTAATTTTTAAAAGGATTTTTCACCAGTTGCAACTGAAACCGGCAGTGTAAGTAATACTCTTAGCACTATTGCCGTGTTCGGAATTGTTGAAATTAAGTCATTGGTAAAAAGATATTCTAATAGGGTTTGTGGATTATTAGACTAGTTTTCTGCAAAATGCAACTTTAATGCAATGATTTCATTAAATATATCAATACCGTCAACGTCTGATTCACTACTTGAATCATCTTTAATTTTCAAATTTAAATCTTTACAATGTTTCATTAACTCATCATTGGAATAATGAATAAGTTTTTGCTGTAAAAGCCAAAACGTCGGTAAATGTTTTTAATTCGTCGAATCTATCCTTTAAAGAAGTTATTGTCTGATCTAGGACTCTAAAATAAAACTCTACTCTATATTTGATTTTGGGGTCTACTAAAACTTCATCACTGTGTTGACAGACGACGTTTTGATGTCAATAGATGGCGGTGTTAACGTCATTCGGTCGGATTTTTTTCCATGCTATGACATATTTTCTTATACTTAAAGTGGAATGGGTATTATGACTATAACTTGAATTAGGTACGTGGTAAGTCGTTCGATTTACCGCCATCTGAGCGTGCCGCCCTTGTGCGGTGCACGCTTTGCACGCCCGCTTACGGCGGCCCTGGTCACAACGCCTACCGAAGCCTTGTCTAAATTGTGCCAAAATAAGCAGGTGACAAATGTAATCCTAACCAACAACGATATCAAATAAAAGGATTACTGAAAGAATACCAAGACGTCTTTGAAGTAGAAGGCGGCAAGAAGGGGCGAACCAACGCCGTCCTGCACAAAATAAATACTGGCGAGGCCCAACCCATCCGTCAGCGACCCAGGAGACTACCACTGGCCAAGAGAGAAGAGGCTGAGAACATCATAAGTGAAATGCAAAGGGATGGAGTAATAGAACCATCCACTAGCCCTTGGACATCGCCGGTAGTCCTGGTCAAGAAAAAGGATGGCTCGACACGCTTCTGTGTGGACTACCGCCAATTAAACAATGTGACGAAAAAAGACAGCTACCCCTTACCACGAATAGATGACACCCTGGATACACTGTCAGGGTCTACGATATTTTCCACCTTAGACCTCAAGAGTGGATACTGGCAAGTGGCTTTGGACAGAGATGCCAAAGAGAAGACAGCGTTTTCCATTGGAACGGAGCTGTGGCAGTTCAAGGTGATGCCGTTCGGGTTGTGCAACGCACCAGCCACCTTTGAGCGACTGATGGAAACAGTCTTGGTTGGCTTAATTGGGAAGACTTGCCTGGTATACCTCGACGACATCGTCGTAGTCGGGAAGGACTTCAACGACCATCTGAAAAATTTGGAGGAAGTTTTCCGAAGACTTCGTGATGTCCACCTAAACCTGAGCCCCAAGAAATGTCAGCTATTCCAAGAGACCGTCAACTACCTGGGGCATGTAGTATCCGGAGACGGCGTTTCAGTCGACACACAGAAAATCAGAGCCGTGCAAGAGTGGCCTGTACCTGCTGACGTCCATCAAGTCAGAAGCTTCCTTGGGCTCTGCACCTACTATAGACGTTTTGTTCCCGGATTTGCTAAAATTGCTAAGCCTCTGACTCGACTCACAGAAGAGAGTAGACCATTTTGTTGGGAGCAAGACTGCCAAGCTGCCTTTGAAGAACTAAAGAAAACCCTCTCGTCTACACCTGTGTTGAGCTATCCCCTACCAACTAGAAAGTTTGTGCTGGACACCGACGCTAGCAACATTGGAATTGGCGCGGTTCTGTCACAAATACAGAATGGTGAAGAAAAAGTGATCGGCTACTTTAGCAGAACTCTATCCAAACCAGAACGGAATTACTGCGTAACCAGGCGCGAATTGTTAGCTGTAGTAAAAAGCGTGGAGCATTTCTACAAATATCTCTACGGAAGAAAGTTTTTTCTACGAACCGACCATGCCACGTTGAAATGGCTGCTGAATTTTAAGAACCCCGAAGGCCAAGTAGCCAGATGGATAGAGAAGCTGCAAGAGTACGACTTTGACATAGAACACCGAGCGGGAAGTAGCCATAAAAACGCCGACGCCCTATCCAGAAGACCTTGCCTGGATAATTGTAAACACTGTCAACGCGTCGAAGAACACGAAGAGGTCAGGAGGATAACTATCCTGGACGAGCAGTGGCAGCCCGACAACATTAAGGCAAAACAACATTCCGACGTGCTCTTAAAACCGTTCCAGGATTGGAAGAAAGAAGGCAGAAGACCAACCTACAGGAAGTGGCTGCCAAGTCAACAAAAGTAAAATCTTTGTGGGCTCAATGGGATTCATTAAAGAAGAAGATGGTCTCCTACAGCGCGTGGTCGAGAACCAAGATGACACCGAAAGCAGACGTCAGCTAGTGATACCGAGAAGCTTGGTAAAGGAAGTCCTGCAGTGCCTCCATGACGACCTTTCAGGAGAATATTTTGGTGTAAAAAAACCCTTGGTAAAATACGAGAACGATTTTACTGGGTCAACTGCAAGAAGGACGTGGAAGAAAGTGCACGACGTGCGCCGCCAGTAAGGGACCTCAAAAGCGACAGCGTGCTCCGATGCGACAGTATAACGTCAGCAGCCCATTCAAGAGAATAGCCATAGATGTTGCCGGACCATTCCCAGAATCTGAAGATGGAAATAAGTACATTGTAGTGGCAATGGACTACTTTATGAAATGGGTTGAAGCGTACGCCCTTCCAAACCAGACGGCAACAACAGTGGCGGAAACGCTCGTGAAAGAGCTAATTAGCCGATTCGGAGTACCACTGGAGTTGCATTCCGACCAAGGACGGAATTTCAAGTCAGCCATATTCCAGGACATCTGTAAGATATTGGGCATTCACAAAACTCGTACTACAGCCCTACACCCCCAATCAGACGGCATGGTAGAACGAATGAACAGGACCATCAACAAGTACCTGTCTAAAATGGTCTCCAAACATCAGCGAGACTGGGATCGTTATCTGCCATTGTTCCTTTTGGCATACCGATCCTCCATACATGAAACCACTGGACAAACACCAGCAAGGGTACTGTTTGGCCGAGAGTTGCGACTACCATGCGACTTAAAGTTCGGGTGCAAACCTGGCAAAGACGTGGCTGGAGAAGATTACGTCAGTGAACTTCGAAGACGATTGGACGACATCCATGACGAGATACGTTCCCATATGCAGATAGCCAGTTACCGGATGAAGGACGCATATGACATTAAGGCCACTGATGGAGGATTCCATGAAGAAGATTTGGTGTGGCTTTATAATCCGAAGCGTCAAAGGGGTCTTTCGCCGAAGCTGCAACAAGATTGGGAAGGCCCGTATAAAGTTATCAAACGAATCAACGACGTAATCTACCGAATTAGACGTACTCCCAATGGGAAACCAAGAGTAGTCCACTTCAATCGACTGGCTCCATATGCTGGGGACAACCACGAAGAAGCTCGAGTTAGAGTTGTGCAGACTCGATCGCCAGAGCCCCAGTAGGAAGAATGCATGGCTGAACAGAGCTTACACCGTAAAGCCCGATTTGGGGTCACCACCGAAGTTCAGCAGGACTTATTCGCCGTCCCGAAGGAATACTCGCTGGCCCATTGTGTGGCAAGGGATTTGGACATGAGCCGTGGGATTGCCACGGTCTTTCGGAAGAAGTTCGGGCGACTACCGATGTTACTCGACCAGGTCAAAGATGGAAGAAAAGTACTGCAGTTACTCGATGGGACCCAATCCATCTTCTATCTAGTCACCAAAAGCAAGTCGTCGGAGAAGCCTACCTACCACTCCTTATGGGACTCCCTGATAGAACTAAGAGAGCAATTGCTGCACGCTAACATCCTGAAGCTAGCAATACCGAGGATCGGATGTGGACTCGATGGGCCGGATTGGAGGGTGGTCAGAAACATGCTGGAGGTTTTGTTCCGATACACTGGAATAGAAATCTTGGTGTGCGCCGGAAATCCACGACGAGGACCGTCACCATTGAAGACCGTTGACTGCCACTTCCACCTGACAACCGGATGCCGAAGCGGATCCACCTGCAAGTACCGGCATAATCCTCTGAAGGAACGGCAGAATGTGATCCGGGACGAATCACCCTTAAGGAGGGGGTAGTGTAGCGACCGGTGACACAGTGCGTGTGTGCGATAACAATTTGTGGCATGTACTTGTTATCGCTAACATGCTTACGGCGTGGACACCGCACACGGTACTTTTCGTGTTATCAATTTACAAGATGTAAATCATTCTCCGGCGACAAGTAACAAGTTCAATTCTGGAATAATCGAGGACTTTCTAATTATTACTCGTCATTCGGGAATACTCAGGATTTCTTCGAGTTCCTGTCTAGAAAGTTCGAAAGGTGTATATATAGTGATCATCTTTGGACCGAGGAACAGTAGTTGCGAGAAACCATCAGTGCGCGAATCAGAACGATAAATAATAGACCAAAAGTGATATAAATAAATTGTGATATAAATAAGATAATTGTTCTAATATAAATAGTAGTTCTAAGTTAGTGTTTAAGTGTTATATAAATAGTGTTAAATAAATTATTATTTAAATAAATACGTTCGACTAGAAAATTCGTTACAGTATACTTAACATTTTAAGGTTGCTGATACAATATACTATTATCAAACTAAATGTAGCACAGAGTACACCGAGAAATTTAAGGTTGGTCGTAAAACATCCAACTGATAATATCAAATGTATTACAAGGTACACCAAGAAATTTGGGGTTGATGGTAAAATTTTATACAAAGTAAACGAAAAATATTGAGATTGGTGATACAATATTCAACTGTTATTAAACTAACTGATGTCGTAGAGAGTACACCGAGAAATTTGAGGTTGGTGGTAAAACATTCCACCATTATAAAATCAAATGTGGTACAGTGTACTTTAAATTTTAAGGTTGCTGATACAATATACTATTATCAAACTAAATGTAGCACAGAGTACACCGAGAAATTTTAGGTAGGTGGTTAAACATTCCACCGCTATAAAATCAAATGTATTAAAAATTAACGTATATTGAGCTAGCTCGACAAAGTTATTTTTCCGATTTCTAACTTGCACTATAATTTGTCGCTAATTTGTTACCAAATCCAAAAATTTGTCGCTCGTGCCGTTTAGCCATAATCAGCTGGTATGTTAGCTTGATATCAAGCTAGCACTACACATAGCGTATCTCGAAAACTAAATGTCGTAGGATATTACAGTAAAGGCCATAATTTGTCGCTAATTTGTCGCTGAAAGATGACACATTCAACGAATTTGTCGCTGGTCTTATTTCCAGCTCTTTATTACATTTGTTTTAAGAGATCGGATTTATTTACCAAATTTTTTAAATTGGGTTTTCCCTGTTTCCCCCAAGTTGGGCAACACGTTACCTTTCGAGAGTTTGATGGCTTTCCAGCAGTTTTTTGCTTATCAGTTGGAGATAGGACTAGCGACAAATTCTTTGATTGTGTCATTTTTCAGTGACAAATTAGCGACAAATTTTGATCTTTACAGTAATATCCTACGATATTTCCTTCTCGAGATATGCCATATGTAGTGCCAGTTTGATGGTTTTCCAGCAGTTCTTCGCTTATCAGTTGAAGATAAGACTAGCGACAAATTAGTTGAATGTGTCATCTTTCAGCGACAAATTAGCGACAAATTATGGCCTTTACTGTAATATCCTACGACATTTAGTTTTCGAGATACGCTATGTGTAGTGCTAGCTTGATATCAAGCTAACATACCAGCTGATTATGGCTAAACGGCACGAGCGACAAATTTTTGGATTTGGTAACAAATTAGCGACAAATTATAGTGCAAGTTAGATATCGGAAAAATAACTTTGTCGTGCTAGCTTGATATACGTTAAAAATTACACCAAGAAGCAAGGCTGTTGGGTCTTATCAGTGCGTCGCAGAAGGTCTCTCACACCAAGAAGTGTGATGGAATTGGCGGAAAAACTATCAACTGTTACAAAATCAATTGTGGTACAAACTACACCATGAACTTTGGGATTTGTGGTAAAACATGCAACTGTTATAAAAGCAAATGTAGGTAGTACAAAGTACACCATTGCACAATTCAGTAATATTTTTAGATTTTAACAATTGTATCTATTCGGCTTCACCACTATAAACCTCTAATTTCAGACCTTGCCATAAAACCAGAAGTTATATACGTTCATGGTGCATATTTCAAAAACTTGTTCAGTTAAAGTAAGTAGTAGGTCATCAAGACTTTAACAAAGTTACATGTAAGCACGAAACATCATCCTTCAATAAAAACATCAATATATAAGCTTTATATCAGTTTGTTTGAAACACAAAAGCAGAAAACACTGAGATAATTTTTTGCAACTCGGTAACAATCATACACCAAGAAAAAAAATTGATGGCAGTCGAAGTATGCCATAATGTTGAGTAAGTTTTAGGGAGTAAAATCTAAAAAACGGCCCCAACAAAAGGTGTCAGTTTTTTATGGATGTATTGTGCCTACATTTCCGCATTTATCTGGAAAACTATTAGATTGTTCGTAATGTACCAATGAGATAGAATATAAAGAATTACAAGACTTCGCCAATTTAAATTTTGTACCATTGGTCTTCCGGGAAAAACTTGATTATAATGAATAATAAGCGAGCCAAAATAAAAACATTTTCCAAGAGGGATTTCACGTTTTTCTCATTAAAAATTGTAGCATAGGTACTCGGATTGCTTTTAAATTTTTTTTCAACATCAAAAAATTTACTTTGACTGATCTTATTATTATTTTTTGGCTTGTTGGTTCTTACAACCATAAACAGTTCCGACAACATATTGACTAATCAAAGCTTTCGCTTAGTTAACAGTAAAATTAATAAATAAGCACAAAATGCATGGTAAATGCCATCTGCCATCTTTTTAATAATTATTTTTCAATAAAAATAATATGCTTCAAGTCAAAAAGTTAAATTAATACCCTTTATATTTTTTTCTTTCAGTGTTTTAAATACTTATATACGAAATCGGGAAAAATATTGTCTTGAAATACCTATTTTTTTAGGTTCAATAAAAATCTATATCAGTATATCATAAATCTCCTTTAGATATTAAAATCAACTAAATTAATTATAAGGTAGAAGAGGAATAATAATGGAATAATTAAAAAGACTGTAACTATATGATAAGGCAATGAAACAATATTTATGATCTCGGATCTACAAGGGGCAATATTATGGGCTTAAGACTATACATTAGGTTATAACTTTTTTTTTTAATTTTTTAGAGGTTAAATTATTCTGCAATACAAAAAACAAAACAATACACTTTCTTAGCGATACAAAACGAAATTACTCCTTTTCTTTTTGATAATATAAAGAACACCCCAAGTATAAGATTTACAACATATTTATTAGGCACACAAATATGTGTACTGTAGGTAAATACTCTAAAACCGTACTAATCAATGTATTCTAATTAAAATTATAATCACCATACCCAGGTACATTAAAATTCAACTAAAGTACTTACATTTCCATTTACAAACCATTCGCTATTTACTGCTATTTCTCTGATTGCAAAATTCCGAAATAAACATGCAACGTTCTAAAACATGTCACTCGCGTAAACCACACGGACGGCAATTTATTTCGCATAACATGATTAATAAAAGTACTTTCCAGTTAATTTTATCACACCAAAAATAACAATGTACCTGCACCGTAATTAATCGTACGTTTAACAAACGCAAACGGACGACATTTTCGTTTTTGTTTTCAATGCCAACTAACAACAAAATAATAATGTAGATTTACAGTTTAGTGTAAAAATGGGTTCAAAAGTAAAAGTACCCTACTGACAGTCGATCTTTTATACAATAATCATAATTATCTAATTAAAATTTGGATAATACTAATTTAAAAATGAATTTAATTAAAAAATACAGTTAGTGGCGCCACCAATCTGAATTATATCCAACACAACTCATAACCATAGAAAATAACAAAGAAATCATTTATTTAACATGCAGCGCCTCCTTACAACATTATCACACACTAAGTTTGCCGCCAATAATTTAAATTCAAAATTTTTTTCAAATATATACCAACTCGTTTTGTTATAAATCATATAATCAAATAATTTTAATTAAATAATTAGGAAAAATATAGACCATTAACAATTTCGTTTAAAATGAACAGAAATTCAAAGTTAAAACCTTTAACAAAAGAAAAAGGTTTTACAAACTCAAATTAAGAATCACAACAATTAATCAAAGGCAGTACATTATAAATTACTTACCGATTTTCTCTTTTAGATTTTTGAAATTTCTGAATTCTCTCCACATACATTTTCACATTATCGAGTGTATTAATTTGTACTCATGTACTCTCATTAATATTTATCACTTTAATCTAAAATAGTTCTCTTTGATACTATAGAATTTTCTATTTGTCAAACCAATGTTCAGTTTGTTTTAAGGAACTTTATTTTTATATTCTTGCTAAATAAATAAAAGTGTTATATAAATGTTGCTTTCTGCTAACTAAACGAATATTGATTATTATCTCATGATGATGCCCTAACAATATGAAATGTATGTACATAGTCCTAAAATATTTGTGAAACTTCTAAAAATGCTTCTTTACTACTAATTACAAATATTTTTCACAGAACTTCTTTAATATTTTATAAACTTAATAAGTAAACTCAAAATTTAGACACATTTACTTATTATGCATTTATATTGAACTTAGCTTTTCATATTTGTAATTAAAGGACTTACAGCTCATCAACTTTTCCATATCAATAAACAATTATAATTGTGTTACACATATCTTTCTCTACTTATGTTTTGTACACACACACTTATTTTATAAATTCACAGGATGTAATTACACATCTCTTTAAAAAGCATATCTTAAAGGTCTTATAATTAAAAAAGGACTAATTCTTTCATGAAAAAAAAAAAAGTTAATTTTTAAACTTTTATTTAGTCAAATACATAATTAGAATTTTTTGAAACTCTTTTTAGACCCCGTCTGTTTCGTTACTTTAAGAACATTAAATCTGACTGTTTTAGAAAGTGGCCGACACTCCCCAATAGTAACAACGTCCCCTATCTCAACATCCCTAAAACACAAACAAAAAAACTTTACAAAAAATATTTCACAAATAATTTATTATTTATACAATTGAAGCAAACTGTATATTTAAATTACTACTGAAACATTAAAGAATGTACCTAAATTCAAATTCAACTTATTCAGTTTAACAAGTAGGTACAATTCAACATGATTTTGACTTACCTAAAGCATGGTGAAAGATGAACTGACATATTTCTATGTCTCTTTTCAAAACGATTATACTTCCGAATGTAGTGAAGATAATCTCGGCGAATAACAATTGTCCTTTGCATTTTCATCTTTTGTACAACTCCAGTCAGGATTCGGCCTCGGATTGAAACATTTCCAGTGAAAGGGCATTTCTTATCAATATATGACCCTTCAATGGCCTATAGAGAAAAAAAAAACAATTACATAAGGAAAGGGCACAACAATATACCCAAATATGAAAGCAACATAAATACTTTTCTGTTTTAGACATTGCATACACACAATTTGTTTAAACATTAACAGACTTTTCACATTAAATTGTTGTTAAATGAAACATAACAAAGCATGGTTTATGTAGTAAAATTTAACAATATGAAATATTCAATACCTTTTAGCAACGTCTAATTTTATTGATCATAGTGTTAGCTAAAAGAACATCAATTAGTATCCCTTTTAATACCTCTGGCATTGAATATTTTTAATTAATTTTGCTAAATATCTTTATGTATTTAGATTAGCATCCATGCTTGTTAGTTTTTGTAACATGCATTTGTTAAATTAAGCAAATATGGTTAAAACATATAATTGGGACACCTCCACCAACACCAGACCCTGGTGAGTGTGCATCTGCAAGACCCTCACAAATTGACCAGAACCCTTCTCCACCCTATAAAAATAATTCAAAACGAACCTCTCGAGGGGTTTTAAACCCCAACCCTACATTCCGATGGCGCCTAAGTGCCTTCTTTTTGGAGCCTATCTTACGGTTAATGTTAAGATGATGTTGCTTTTGAAAAGCCTTTTCTGTCTAAATAAAAAAAAACATTTGTTAGTAAATAAAAACACTCTCCACGTACCTCGCGTGGAGTCTTAAATCCTAATCCAACTTCTCGGTGGTAACGTAAAGACTTGCGCCTTTTACCACCAATTCCTTTTTTACGATTTAAAAATACTGTAGGTTGACGCTGGAAAGACCTTTCACTCTGCAAAATTTAGTATATATTATAATGATATATTTTACTGTAAAGTCGAGTCTGCGATTTGAATACACTTCAACAAAGGCACTCATAAAAAGGATATTTCTTTCACTTAATACGGCACGTGTGGGTACATGCTAAAAATTGGAGGTTAAATTAAAAATCATTTCGATTATTGTGTTTATAACCAATATACACATTAAAAACACAAACTAATTAACACAGATTACCTCCGGTTATTCAATTAAAAGGAAAAATAAAGTGTAGACTGCTTTAAATGGAAAATTGAAAATATGTTACAAATCAAAACGTGTTTTCAAAAATTTTTCTTACAAATAATTAGGTTACTAAAAAACAACCAAATATAAATAAATTAGCTATTATTGTAATCATTTTACAAAATGAGGAATAATAACATACAGAAATTTGTTAAATATTAAATAAAATTATTACTTACTTGGTCAGCCATTTTTGTGTGAAGAAAGAACGGATGAATGCAAGAAACTAATAAAAGATGTCGCATCAATCAATTGTCAATTGTCAGACAAGTCATAGCGCGAAATTTAAATTTGACTTATATTGATTAATTCAAATAGTAATGTTAATATTCATAAAGCAATTTAAAGTTTATTTTTAATAAATTAAAAAAAAAAATTTCGTAGATATCCTGAATAAGTCGAAATTTACTAATTACTATTTAAATTAAAAAAATTAATATTAACTTTTTAACCAGACCTGCGAACAGGAAATATTATTTTCCTCTGCAGGATTTGCGGCATTTGTTTCAGTTCATTTATTTTGTTTTCCTATGTAACTGGATTAAATAAAAACCTATTTACTTCTCTTTTATATTTAACAAAAACTATAACTTCAAAACAATTTTACAAAAAAATAAATAATTAACGTGATTTCTAAAAGAAACTTAATTCTTACCATTTTACTAACACTGACAATTGAAAAAGTTGCTGGAACTTTAATTTCTTTTGAAAATATTGTATAAAACTAAAGTATTTCTTTTTGTTTTTGTTTGAAATATTGCACAGTTTTAATTAACATTCCTAAAAATTAATGATAAGAAAACAGGTATGTTCACTTCGATAGCATTGTAATTTACCAGCTCTCTGCAATTACCCTCCTCAACCATTGCTTAATTGAATAAAACTTTAATTCAACCGTAAGTTTGTTTAATAAGAATGTCATTAAAGCTGCATAAAAATTCTTCCCAGTTTTTATCAACCTCTTCATTCTTTTTTCCTCCAGTTGTTATCTGATGTATGTAATATTTCATCACAGATTGTAAGGCTTCTTTGCAATCTTTTATCAGCGACGCTTGCCTTGTAAATAAATGAATAAATATAAATTTAAAAAAAATAACACCTAATTATTCTAAATAGATTTGTATATAATAATTACTACCTTCTTCCACATATAAATTTAATTTTTGTATCAGACAATTTTAAAAGAACCTTGTCTGCTTCCAACGTTTCTTCCTCGCATTTTTTAGGTAGCTAGAAAAATAAATTTTCATGTTAATGTTAATTTATTAAACTGTATATAAAAAAAAAAACTTACTTCTTCTATTAAAAGCGGTTTGTTCGTGAATAGCAAAACCAATAAAGGAGAAATAATACTGGTCTCTCTTATAAGTACTGTTCGTCTTACATTTGATAAAGTTTCATTTAAATATAGAAAATAGTCAGAAGGTAGATGTGACTTTTTAAAATTTACGCTCTCAGAAGTTATCGTTGCCCTCTGAGAATTCCTATAAAAAATTGACAATGTAATATTAATTTTTAATAATAAATATACATATTTAAGAAAAAGAAAAAAATAATTGAAATGAATCTATTTAAGTGTTTTTAAATATATTTGTCTTTCTTACTCTGCAGTGAGAAAACATTTTGTTTTCTTAAGACGTCCCTTTACCATATCCCAATTGCGATGCTGTAAAATTGTTCCTACTCCTGATAAAAGTACTCCAAGGACGAACCCATCGTTATCAGAAAAATCATCAGCAATTGGAAGAACTCGATTAAAACCTTTCTGTAGGTATTGAAAATGGACCTTACGCAGCTCTACGACAATTAATAAAAGTATCTTAATACAGAATAAATGTTTATATATGTATTTTCTTACTTTCAATAGTGTAAAACTTCGAATCCATCAAGTCAAGAGATTCTGAAAACTGTTTTGACGCCCTGAAATTACCTGTTTCATAGTGACTAAGCCATATTTCAAAAAGTCTCATAAGAGCTAAATGATCACTATGTTGAGCATATTTTTCTTTCGTTCTTTTTACTCTGTTTTTATCAGTTAGCCCCTTTGAAAATAATTCCGATTCCGCTGAAAAAATCGTGACTATATCAACGATAGGTGTCACGCATTTGTAAATCAAAGCGTTAACCATTGCCTTAGACAATTTAGGATCTAACTGAAACTCAGACAGAACACGCCCTAGCGGTGTTAAATTCTCGTTTTCATCTAATAATTCCAAATTTTTTAATTCCCTTACTGCCCTTTCCGTGGCATTTAAATCAGGAGGTGTTGGGAGCTTACTTAGAAACTCTACAGCATTCATATTGCTACTCACTACTTTACTATCAAGAACGATTTTTGTTAGACAAGTTCTTAAAATTTCAGGAACGGAGAACTTTTGAAACTTTTCGTAAATACTGTAAGGATATAAATGGTAACTTTCTCCAGGTTGTACTCGGCCAGCTCTTCCTTTACGCTGTTTCATACTTGATTGTGAAATCCAATGGTTTCCCAAACAGTACATTCCTAAATTTAATATATTACCATTTATCATTACTTTACGTATCGGTAATTAAAAAAATAGGTACCTTTATCCGAATCGTAAAACTGTTCCTTATGGATCCCTGTATCTATCACATAAACCACGTCGTTAACAGTAACCGAAGTTTCAGCAATGTTTGTACTTAAAATAACTTTTCTGATTCCGGGAGGGGGATGTGAGAACACTTTCTTCTGATCTGATATGTTCATTCTGGAGTGCAAACAAATAACGCTCATACTGGTGTTATTTTGTAAAATTCTTCTGATTTTACTGATTTCTTCCCAACCAGGCAGAAAACATAAAATAGCGCCTTCAGGTTTTTTCTCGTTAATTCTTTCAATAAGTTCCGCAACTTCCTCGCAAACTACGGAAGGACTTTCACCAGCACATGCCTTCAAAGTCTTTAAAAAATGTGGAGATTTTTCCTCTATAAAGTGCTCTTTAACGGGATACGTGAAACCTGGTATGCTTAAAACAGGAGCGTTATCAAAATAATTTTGAAAAAGTTTCGTGTCAATGGTCGCGCTCATTATTATAATTTTTAAATTATTGTTTAGAGTTAACGCTTTCTTCAATAAATTCATTAACAAATCAACATTCACGTCCCTCTCATGAGCTTCATCCAAAATTACGTGAGTACAATCAGACAGTTTTGGATCAGACTGTAAATGCCTCAAAAGAATTCCTGATGTGCAATACATCACACGTCCGGTGCTGTAGTTAAATTTGGAATCAAAACGTACTTGGTATCCTATAACTTTTCCCACCTACGAATAAAATAATTAAATAAAAACTAAATAATTAATATATTTTGTGCTTCTAATTACCGGTTCATTTCTTTCTGTTGCTACTCTATCTGCCAAAGAAACTGCTGCAATTCGTCTTGGTTGAGTTACTACAATTCTGCAAGGATCTGAATGGATTCCATTGGAAGCCCATTGCTCTAGAATATACTGAGGCACTCTAGTACTTTTTCCACAGCCTGGTTCACCTTTAAGTATTATAGCTCGATTATTCTCTAATTTTTCCAAAATCTCTTGCCTAATAAAAAAATTAACTATTTATTCCATATTCCAAAGATAAAACATTTTAAGACTTCAAAATCATTAAATTCAAATTAATTACAACTTACTACAATACAAATATTTACCGAAAATCAGATATCGGCAATTTTATGCGATCTTTAATAATAAAAGAGTTCAAATCACTGTATGCTGATAATGTTGCTTGTTTATGCTCAGGCCATTCCTTATTTAAGTTTACAAAATCTCCAAATGAATCATTATTTATCTCGTAATTTTCAACAGAAGCTTTTAATTTCTGTTCAAATAAATTTTTCATTTCTTCAAATTTATTTTCTATATGTCTATCTAGGGCTAATGAAGGTATATTTTTTGTTGTTGACTTTATCTCTTCTTTGTCATATGTTACAGGAAATCCACGGTCATTAATCTTTTTATTAGATAACAACCATATAAGTGCTGAATGTGCAGCTTTTGTTGAAGCTTCTTGCTTTGTTGCTGCTGTGTGCGAAAAACTCATTGAGGTGGGCCATTTAATATTATAACTGCAGCTCCATAAGCTAGTTCCTTTCTTTACACCCTTTACTTTTTTATATTGAGGGGTTACTGTTAAAGTTTTATCACCAAATTCTTTTGATACAATAGCATAATAATTATGTAATATGTTTTTGGGCATTTTTGAAAATATTGACCTAGTGACTTCTGGTAGTTGAAGTTTATTTGAAATGTTCATACTTTCATATTTATTTGAATTTTGTACATTTTCTTTAGGCAATTCTACATTTCCAGACAAGTTGACAGAGCTGTTATTAGAGTTTAAAGTGGTGGCATTATTACAGGTAGCAAAGCATGCAAAATTAGTCTGGTACTGCACTTTAGCTGCACGAGTTGGTTTTAAAAAAGTGTTTTTGAATGTCACTGATAGATTAACTCCTAACGTTTTTAATTTCTTGTTTGAAATATTTGGATAAGAACTGCTTCGAGATAATTCTTTATTATTTGCAAATTTGTTTAAAGTACTAGAACAATTAGTGCAATATTGATTTGAAATATTTTCATTTGTTAATGTTTCTTCTATCGTTTTTCTCTGTAAGTTTACGCTGCTTTGGTTCACATATTTAGTTGAAATTTTGGTTAATGAATTGGCATTGTTTCTTTTTATATCCATTAATCTTTTATATATTTCTCTTCCCTTGTCGGCCTCTGTCATTCTTGAATTTTTAACTTTCTTAATACTGCATAAATAATTACTGTCTGTTTTAAAATATCGAAAAGGATTGTAAAACTTCGTGTTAAAATGATACACTCTCCCAAAAACCTGGTCATGATACAAAGTTCTTTTTGAACTCACTAAAAGTTTTTTGCACCACATTTTTATATAAATTGTTCTAGTTTTTTATGTTGAACTGATAAGGGGTTTATATAACTAAAAAAAACGTACTTTCAGTGTTTTTAAAAAATATATAACCTTACCGCAAAACTTTGAAAAATAAGGTTATATTTTAAACATAGATTAATTTTAAGATACGTACCATAGATAATGGACGTACCTTTCGATGCACCATTGAGTAATTTATGTTTTTCTTTTGTACAGGCCCGTCTTAAAATATTTTCTCAAATTGCCTGACCAGCGTCAACCATTACACCACTGCTTCTAGAAAAATTGAGGCTTTCAAAACTCCTAAAGGAATAAAATACCATTTTTACAATTTATAAGTAAATATAAATTCTTCATGAACGGAACTACAGGCAATAGTATTTATTGAATTAAAAAAACAATTTTAAAGTATTACTATAAATAATATCAGCAAGAGAATTAGAATCCTCGTTTCTTACGGCAGCCAAAACATCTAAAACTTGTCTGAAAACGGTAACTCATAAGTCATAATAAAAAAAAGCGCAAGATGTTTAATTTTTACCTAATATTAGCAGGTTCATTTCTGCTTTTAACCATAAAATCAGCAGACCACTTTTCTTTTTTTACACTCTGGAAATGGTTTTCCTTTGAAATAAACTTATACCCCGCGTGACTCGGCCTTATTTCACACCAAGGACAATCTGTTTCCACTAATAAACGATCTGCTGGTAATTGTGCTACAGTTTCTAGGTTTTCCTTTGTTTTTAATGAACTAAAAAATAAAAACAAAAGTGAATCACTTCTTTAACATAAAAACAATTTAATAAGAGTTACTAAAATAATATTTTAATATACCATCCGTTCAATCCAATCAAATAGCCAAGATCAATTAATTTCTTCGCCTCTTCCAACGTTCCATCAAAAGAATGAACGACTCCTTTCAAATTATTATGTTTTGATAAAATATTGTATAAATCAGTGGCCGCGTTTCTACAATGAAGAAAAAGAGGCAATTTCAAAGTTTCCGTCAATTTCACCTGCATTTCAAAATATCTAAAAAGAAAAAAATAATTAAAAGCTTAATTATATTTAAATAAAATATTTTGTAATTTACTTTATTTGAATATCTTTTGGACAAAATTGAATTCTGTCATAGTCTAAACCACATTCCCCAATAGCAACTACTTTAGATTTGTTTTCTAAGGCAAGTTTTTCTAAACTTTTCAGGTAATCATCCGGGGTAATTCCACTTTCCTCAAATTCTAAACACCTGGTCGGATGACACCCCACAGTAGAAAATAGATTATCTAGTAAAAATATGAAACACTAAAACTTTAAAATGTTACATATACAGGGTTATTCACGCTATACGGCACGGAATATTATGGCCAAAATATGAAAATTTCAAAAACTTTAACTTTTGGGCTATATAGGGGTCTATTATGGTTACCTTTTAAAATTATTTTCATATTATACAGGGTGTTCAAAATGCCCTAAAAGTTTCAAAGTTATGTTTTTTTAAATGGAACCCCCTGTATATTATTGCATTTTTGGATTGTTCGATCAAAATAAGTGTTTGTTTTGATAAGGTTTATAACACCTTAACCTTAAGGTTTTTTAAATAATTTGAATTTTATCAAAATCTAACCTAATTTTTATGTATCAAATACTTAAGAAGTATTTAAGTTATGTAAGCGAAATTTACAATGAAGTGTAACAATAGATCATATTTTATATCTCAATTATAATAAACTCGTCATCTTATACAGAGTGTCCAAAAATTAATACTACTTAAGTATAAACTTTAAGGGGTTGTAACTTGATTAATTTAAATGGAACGCCATATTTTTTAACATACCAAAAGATGTATTTTTTAATTACCTATCGATTAGTATTAGGGTGTTCATAAGCTAAGTCTTCGCGTTTTTTAAGGAAACACTAAATAATCGTTTTATGTGCCATTTGGAGTTTTTTAAATAAAAGTTATTATTGAGGTGTTGCTTATTCAAAATGAAAATTTATTCAAAAGAGGAGCGTATTGATATGATTTTTATCCTTGGGGAATGTTATAAGAATAGTTTACACTCTATCGAAAAAATTTTCATTTTATGACACTATCCAGAACCCACATGCAAAATTCAGTTCGGTTATCAAAATCATTTCCATAAAGTTCTTGACAAAGCTGGATTTTATGATAAAAACCGTGTTTTTTAAAGAATTCTTGAAATACTTGATTGGCTTATGTTCTGTAGTTTTGGAAATCTGATTTTGACTAATATTGGAATTTTCGTAAACTGATTCAACTACCATAATGACATTTTCTTCATCTTCAGTGACTGATTTTCTTGTAATGGGTTTTTGTAAGTGACATTTCCGCTTTCCTGAAATTGTTTTAATACTCTTTTAAAAACGGCTGGCTAGGATGTTTTCTTTCGGGAAACCTTTGAGCATAAACTCGAAAAGCCAATAAACAATTCTTATAACATTCCCCAAGGATAATAATAAATAATATCTAACATCTAAGCACCAAAGGCAACTGGATACATTGGAACTTTTATTTAAAAAACTCCAAATGGCGCATAAAACGATTATTTAGCGTTTCCTTAAAAAACGCGAAGACTTAGCTTATGAACACCCTAATACCAATCGATAGGTAATTAAAAAATACATCTTCTGGTATGTTAAAAAATATGGCGTTCCATTTAAATTTATCAAGTTACAACCCCTTAAAGTTTATACTTAAGTAGTATTAATTTTTGGACACTCTGTATAAGATGACGAGTTTATTATAATTGAGATATAAAATATGATCTATTGTTACACTTCATTGTAAATTTCGCTTACATAACTTAAATACTTCTTAAGTATTTGATACATAAAAATTAGGTTAGATTTTGATAAAATTCAAATTATTTAAAAAACCTTAAGGTTAAGGTGTTATAAACCTTATCAAAACAAACACTTATTTTGATCGAACAATCCAAAAATGCAATAATATACAGGGGGTTCCATTTAAAAAAAACATAACTTTGAAACTTTTAGGGCATTTTGAACATCCTGTATAATATGAAAATAATTTTAAAAGGTAACCATAATAGACCCCTATATAGCCCAAAAGTTAAAGTTTTTGAAATTTTCATATTTTGGCCATAATATTCCGTGCCGTATAGCGTGAATAACCCTGTATATTCACCAAATATACCATTAGTTTTTGCAATTTCCAAAGCCTTTTCACTTTCTTGCAAATTTCCTCCTGTAATAATTATTCGTTTTAATCCCGTTTCCCAACTTCTCTTTAAAACATTTTCTAAGTCCGGCTCATGCTTCTTGGTGCCATTGTACACCCCTTGATACATGGCATCCGTTAAATTGGCTCCAATATCTAAAATATAATACGAATACGAACTTATCATTTAAAACTATATTATGCATATTACATTATCGGTACTAGTTTACCTATAAATTGCTTTATTTTGCTCATTTTCTCAATTTTAGCAGTAGTTGTAGCTACGGTGCTTTTTCACATGTACCTGCACAAATTCACAATGTGGCACAAAGTAGATTTTAATATATTTTTATTTAAAAGTTGAAGAAATGTTCAAAAAAAAACGTGTCTTTTTTATATTCGCGCTTTTTACGATATCGTTTTTGCTAGTGTTACTAGTTTTAATGAAAAAACTTCCTTCTACAGAAAGTAAGGTTAAAATTAAAATTAATAAAATAGAAGATATAATTTTAGAGGAAGCTCATCAGCTTCCAAATTATTTTAAAACTAAAAGAGCCATAAACGACACTGTGATTAACATTTTTATAAATGAATTAACTAAAACTGTAATTTCAAAAAACACAGTAGCGGAATCACTATGGAACATAGCACGGTCATGGGTGTCCAAAACACAACTGTATAATATCACCAATTTTTATTTGGGGGATGTAATTTACGCCCTTAAAAGTAGTAAAATAGTAAAAGCTGACATAGACAGTAGGGGTACACAACTAAAATTATTTTTAACTTTAGAGGTAAGTAATGAATTGGTTTGTATATTCTGATTTGTGATTGGCTAATCATTAACAGATTAACATCGATTCTGCTTTGTGATTGGCTAATTAAATTAATAGCGCGGTATTAGTTAAGTTGAATTTCTCGTTAACATTTTCAGGGAAACCAGGGAGCAATCTTCAAGCCCAAGTGGTACAATAAAGAAAAAATCATTCAAGGATCGGTATATTCGGGGAAGGACCGTTTTAACTCGGAAATAGTTGCCTTTTATCTATCAGGCATTTTACAGAAACCACTAGTGCCTCCATGTGCGATGAGAAAAATATCATTGCAGAAAGATATAATACCAATTGCTACTGAACAATTAAAAGACACCATAATTTTTGTTAACGAAACAACATGTGTTTACGGAAAATGTTATTACTGCAGGAAAAAAGAACCGGTTTGTGAAGAAAACGGTCTTCTTACTGGGACCATAATTTTAAATATTAATAACACTTTCAATATTTATAAGTCACCTTGGCGAAGAACCTACAGAAACGGGAAAAAAGCACCGTGGGAAGAAAACAATCACAATTACTGCCAGTAAGTATGTTTTAACAACTTAAAGGAACATATGGTTAAATGCCCTGTACAGAGTAATTGTTTTTTTATTAAGTATATCTAAAAATGAAATGATTTATTTTACAATAGAAAACTTTTCCAATTCACTGGATTAGGTGCCATTTTTAGACCACATCTTTCCTAGTCCTTTTAAGTAAGTTGATGAATCCTGCAGAATTTATTAAATTAATAATTAATACCTGGTTCTTAGTAAATAAATTATTATAGGGACCATTTTCAGACTCATACTATTCACAAATATACATTTTCTGTCTTTTTTAGGGTTGTACATAACAAATTAGCAGAAAAAAGAATTTTGGACCTTATAGAAGTTGCAATTTTTGATTTTTTGATACAAAATGGAGACAGGCACAGATATGAAACATTACAAGACACTGTACTCCTCGTAGATAATGGAAAGGGTCTTGGAAATCCATTTAAAGACCATGTTGACATTTTAGCTCCATTGTATCAATGTTGCAGGTACATGAAGCATACATACTTGTACTTTTGCATTGTGATTTTTAATCATAACTTTTTTACACAGATTAAGAAAATCTATGTGGAGCATCCTTCAAAATTTGTCTGGTGAAAGAATAAAACAATATTTGCAACAAATGCCAGATATCTATGAAATAATAACACACCACCACTTAGATGCTATTGAAAGAAGACTATTAATTGTGTATGCTACAATTCAATATTGTAAAAAAAGAAATCAATTAAAACTAGTTTGACACAACATTAATTTCTTCCTATTATATTTCAAAAATGCTTGATAAGAAAATTAAATATTTACACAATACGAAATAAATTCAATATCCTAATCAAATATTTATTACACACTATCTCATTCATTCTATTCATAAAAAAATTAAATAAAGAGCAGAATATAAAGTCTTTAGAAATTCAGGTCTTCCTTAAATAGATTGAATAATAAAAGTGCCTACAATGATGTTTCAACGTTTATTTAATGCTGGACTGCACTTTTTCATAGACCCAATAACAATATTCAGTTGCTTTCCTCTTTGTTGTATCCAAAACATCAACCACCACCCTTTGGACATTTTCAGGTGCAAGATTGCCCCTATAAAAAATATGCACATAAATTACTTTTACATTAAACAAACAAAATACTTTACTTACACAAAAACTTCCTGCTGTAAATATTTAACGGTGTTGTTTACATATAATACAGAAGTGGACCATGCACTTTGGAGTGTCCTTTGAGATTTATCTATTAGCCCGGGAGCATATGACTCTATCTAAGAATTACAGACAATTTTATTGTAATTAAAGCCATAGATAGATAAACAAAGCAACATTAATTCTTGCAAGATACTTGAATCACATTATTAGGATAATAAGATATCACCAAAACACTAAAATTGATTGAATTTTTAATTCAATTCACTTATCAGAAAAGGTACACTCTATAGGTATTGATCAATTATCACAAAAAATCTTCAATATTTCTTGTTTCCACTATAAAATGTATATATATATGTAATATTGATAAAAAGACAGAATTACTTACATGATCCACTAAAGTGGGAATCTTCTCATTTATTATGTTCTTTTTAAGTTTGCCACTTGCATTCCAAACTATGAGTCTTAGATCATTCAACAAAACATGACAAGGCTCTAAATATTCTTCATAGTAGCCTGGAAAACGTTCATTTAATCGTTCATGAACCCAATGGATTCCCAATTGACCTTTTTCAACTGCTTTGTAGTAGTAATCAACAGCTCCAGCATTTTTAAGGCCCTTATAAGTTGATGACTCTAAAATGGATAAAATAAATTTATTTAAAAAGCAAAATGTTAATTAGGAAAAAATACTTACGGTACCAACATCCATGCAATTTAATATCATATGCTAGGATTGCTGTGAAGCACAATAACACGAGGAATGACATGAAATTGTAAGAAAATTTCGAGGATTTCTTTGAAGCCATTTTAAGTTTTAAATTCTGTAAATAAACAGATAGTTAAGTTCACAATGATAACAAAAACACTAACATACAAATTAATTGACCAAGGATAAAATTCTAAACAAATTATGTACCTTGTTCTACAAAAAAATGTCAAATGTTTAAAGACACACAAATAAAATCGATATTTTTGTATCAGAATAAGAAATTTTAATATTTTTCCATCAACAGGGGTTTATATGTTAAAATTAGAGCAATAATTTTCACACAAGTACCTGTAAAAACTGTTATTTTAATTTTAATCAATTTTAATAATAACGTAAAACATGTAAAACGTCAATAAATGAACAGTTTTTAACACGCGCGCCCAGATTAGATAAAAACCTGTTAGTAGTGTTTACACTGCCGCTTGTCATGATGTGGCTCAATAACGTTACATAAATAAGTAAAAGCAGGAAAAGATATCACGATTCGGTTACGTGGTGTAAATTGATTTGTTTTATACCCCACTTGATTAAACTGATATTAAATGGAATAAAATATTGCAGATTATACAGGATGGCCCACAACGTTAATGTAATATACAGGGTGAACCACGTTAATGTTAAATACATGTTGATCTATAACGTTAATACCTATACAGTACAATTTAAAAATATTTTCTTACAGAACAGTTAAAAATTATTTTCAAATAAAATACTTCTCAAATAAAATTTTCCATAAAACTGCCTATAAATTTTCTAATTTTAAATCTTTACCTTCAATTTCTATACTCATGATTTTGACAATGTTCATGATAATTAAAGCATTATTAGTAAGATTTAATAATAAAATTTAAACATTCTTACCTTTATTGCAGCATTGGATTCTTCAAGACCTTCTACTTTCTTCTTACTAGCTTTCAAATCTTCATTTGTTTCAGTGAAGAAATTGAGAAGATTCAGAAATTTTCCTTTGTCTGTTAAGGTGGACAGTCTTTTCCAGTTCTCGTCTAAAAAACAAGCAGATAAATAAATTATCGAATTCTTTCGGTGTGCATTATCAGTATGGTGACCCATTCGCACTTATTATCAGTTATTACTGAATGACACTGAATTAAAAGAAGTCAAACGAAACAATATAATAATTTCAGATACATCTGAATATTTACAAATACAGTAAATTAAACAAATAACAGTACTTGTTTGTTTCTTCATTAAAATACCATAAGAAGAAAAAAGAGACTTAAAAGTATAGACATCTTTTCAACTTAAAAATCCCAGCTTCTTTCAAAATGAAACAACACAACTTTTTAAAAAAAAGAATTTCTGAAATATATGGTCATTATTGTAAAAAGTAACCATTTGTAACACATTTTTGCTACTAATAAAATATTAGGATAGCAACCACTAATTTCAAATTTGCATGAAGTTTAAAAAAAATATGGCCAATATATATAATTTTCATTAATTATAAGACTATTACAAAATTGCGATAAAAAAGAAATTTATAACCAGAGACAGACAAATTAATAAAAAAAAAAATAAGTTTAACAGAATAAATAGATTAATACTCACCCATATATTTCAAGAGGAAGGCACTACTTTGAACATTTTTGCTGTAAATTTTGTTCCATGAATTAAACAGACTAGGGTCCTTAATAAAACAATAAACGAGAATATCACAAATTTCTTTTCTATAAGCACTGTTGTTATTGCTCAGGATTTTCTTGAGCAAAGGTTCAATTAATGTAATACTGCTTTCCTTCTTGTATTGGTTAAGCAGCATTTGTTTAGAGACAGGTACGATTTTGTTTAAACTGGGTCTGAGATCTGCAGGAAAATTTTTGTAATTTGCAAATACAATATCCAAAATTAATAAATATTGATCCTTTGAAATATTTTCCGAATTATGTCGATTAATTAGATCAATAAGATATTTTGTTACATAACGTGAATAATTTTTCATCTCAATCATTGGAAACATGATTTCATAAAAAACTGAAATGAAAATAAATAAATTTAATTAAATTCAGATACTTCTAATGTGCATATGTATTTTTTAATGGTTTATACCTTTCATTCCACTTTCAAAATCATTGTTCCCACATTGTCCTAAAGCCCAAAGAATAGACAATCCAATGGATTGCTGATTTTGATACGAATTTTTCAAATCTTTATGCTTATTAAGACTTGCAGTAGCATACTTGGGGTCATATGAGGCTAAATATTGTATGAACAGCTTGTGACCAATAACAGGCATTCCTTTGCCCATATCTGTTGCCATGGATGTAAGTGAAATGCCGTAAAATGTTTGAGCTGTTGTTTTTCCAACATCTTTGACAGCTTTCTCGATTACATTTCTAATTGAATGAGGCACCTAATAAATAAGAATTTTCTGATAGAATCTTAGGGAAGACAGCTAGGTATTATTTTGAAAATTAAAAATACAATGAATATTTTAACAAAACGGTATCTCACGTTAGTTCAAAGGAAAGTAAATATACAAGGCCTATTTACAAACTATTTACCTAGGTATTTTATTTAAAAATATTTAACTGCATGTTCTAGAAGTGAAACTATACAGTCTTTTTCTAATAATTTGAATAAGACCTTTTTCATATAATACTTACAGCTGAATATGGATAATTTGCTGGTTTATTAGAAAATATATGATCTTGTAAATCAACATGAATTTTTTGATTTAGAAATTGTGAGAGTTCTTTTAGCCAAATTACTGGTGAATCAGGAAAAAGCTTTTTGTTATTTTCAAATAAGTTCTTCAACTCTTCTGCATCAATCTAAAAAAAAGAAAAATAATTGTATATTGTGTAATAAACAAAAAATAAAATATATTTCCATTAACATACAGAACTTAGTGCATTTTCAATTGATTTGGGTTTCACTTTAGCTTGCTCTTGAGATTTCTCCTGTTTCTTAGGAGGCTTTTTAGTTTCCTGTTTTGTCTTTTCTGTTGGTTTCGTACTTTCTTTATTATTTTTATTTGAGGCATATAAATTCTTTACCTGAAGTGGAGCAACTATAACAAACAATTTTATTGAACAATTCTGTATTAGTTCCAATATGTTCACTTACAAACATCTTCAATTTTTGGTCCCTGAACACCATTATTTTTCTTAGAATCTTTTATATTTTGTTTATTAAGAAGCTTATTATCTCTACCTTTCTTCTTCCCAACTACTTCCCACTGACCAGACATCCTTTAAATATGATTAAAATTTAAAATACAAAACTGACACAAACCGTAGTAAGCCTATTTTCATGTATATTTGAAATCATGAAATTGAAACAGCACATGGAGACTTTCTCTTATTTTATGTGTTTGTATTTGTGTGTATTATTGTTTTCTTCCACGTATTACCACGTGTCAAAATTTTAAAGTTATTAGGGTGCGTTCATTTTCGTAGAATCACATTAGAATGAAACTATACAGAAAAATTCAGGTTACGATGTAATAATTATCCAATTGTGTCCTTAAATTAAATTTGTATTAAAATACGTTTCCTTCTACAAGGTAGAATTTTATATTTATTACATTTTTCCGATAGAAAGAACTACTTTGATGTAGTAACATTGACCAACAGTACAATTTATTATTTAGTATCTAACACGCAACACGCACGTCACAGCATTTACTGCTACGACTACGTAACGTCACACGACGATACAAATGGACCTATGAAATGGACCCAATAAACTTAATTTTTTTTTAAACTTCTTGAAGTATATTCCATTCATTATATCAATTAACTGAAAAGTTATACTTAATGCGATTTGAGTACCGAACGTTTGGTTGCAAATATTTGTAATTTTCGGTAATAATCACTAATATATTTAAAATCTATTTTCATACAGCAAATTTTATTGCCTTGGTGCGTAAATTAAACAAGATAAAAATAAAAACAAGACAGCAGATAATTTACTACACCTTTTTATTTTCGGTTTACATAATCCCACTAATGTCACAGAAGCAAACTTCACTCGTTGCTAATTCATTAATTAATACAGAAGAACGGCCACAAAAAATTGGGGAAAATTTACTCCAACACTATGGCCGTAGAAACTAATAAAACGACTTCGTTAAGTAGTAATTAATTAAACGATAACTAAATCTTTAATACTATGCAACCGTAAACGACAAGTACAATAATTTTCAATTACATGATGATGATTCTAATTAAATACATAACTTTAAAACGACTAATATATACAATGTACTACATTAAAATTAAAAACGCTGCAGAATTCGGTTCATTTTAGATATTTAAATTGAAGAAGAGGAAGCTGAGTGCATTAAAAAAAATATTTACACTTTTTTTCGACACTATCTCTCTCTATATTTATATTTATTTATATGTATATATCTATTTATTTTATACTTTTCGCGATTTTTTTGTTTCTTTTAATTTGGCACACTACCTACACTTGCAATGTACAATCATTAGTAACTGTTTAGTTTATAAGACTGTCATGTAGTTGGGAATGGACTTGTACAACAGTAAGTGCTTTTAAATGGGAAGGAGCGGAGGAGACAAATTAGAAATCTAAATAAAAAACTAACGAATCTAACGGAAATATGGAGCTACGGTCATATAAACTAAACAATTGCCAAAAAAAGTGAAAAAAATACAGATAAATAATAAAACGAAAGTCCAAAAATATAGATCAAAATGTCTGCAATAAAAAGAAAATTTATTATTCGTTAAAAACTAACTTATGTGTAGTAACATAGAATACAAATTTTTCGAACATGCACTTTATTAGAATTACTGAACGGGGGACGTTACTAATGATTAATAAACTTATGTATATAATATAGAAAATATATTTACAATTGAGAGCTGCGGTTCAGGAACAACTTTTCCTCCTCTCTTTCTCTTTCTTTTTTTTTTGTCTGACACGTTAATTATTAATAAGAGATCGCAAGAGAAGAGACGTGTATATAGGCTCGGTTAGAAGCATTACTTTTTAAATATAAACACGCTACTTAATTACATCTCGGAGGGTTGCTTTAGTTATCAACAAATGCTAATCCAAAGCAATATTAATACACGGTACGTTGTTTTTTATTTTTTGTTTTTTTTTTTTACGAAACTAAAACTGTTCAAGTAACCTGCTTTTCGTTTGTATGTTTGTTGGTGTACTTATATTGTTTAGATTTTTAAGATCATGACTCTCCGTTTCCGCTGTCATTTCCATCATACTCCGCCACCTCGGAACCATCCGAAAGATCGTCGTAGTCTTCATCATAGTCGTCGTCGTAGAAATCTGTCATTTCTACTTGGTTGTCATTACTAGGCTTCACCTGTGTCTTTATACAATAGTCTTCTAACGTGAGAGGTACCTGGATGCCTTCTCGTTCAGCTTCAGCCCTAGCAGCCATAGCTTGTTTTCTACAAAGTAAATAATTGTTATCGTTTAGAAAGGGACTTTACTTTAGGATAGGTAGGATAATCTTATAGAACATTAAAAATGTTCATTGTGTAGATGAGAGGAGTGCCAGCCAAAGGAAGGGCAAATGAAAGGGATGACTGCAGAACATTAAAACTATAGTTTTACTATTAGAGTTGGGTAAGTTACACTGACTTGTTATTTTTCTTTTTGGACTAAAGTTAGGACAGATAGGATAATCTTGCAGAACATTAAACATTAAATGTCCATTGTGTAAATGAGAGGTCTGTCAGTTAAAGGGAGGGCAAATAAGTAGGGAAGGGGGATAACTTTACAGAATATTAAAGTGTATTTTTTGACTTTTCACTTTTTGTATTGTATAAAATAATTCCCATTCCCTTCAGCCCCTGTACCTTCGTTCGTCTCTATCTAAAACTACCTTGTTTGCGAAAGTTATATTACGTACAGAATTACAAATAATTGTCTAGAGATACCTAATGATATTTTCGTATTCCTTGTCTCGTCCTTTCGAATCTCTCCAGCGTCGATACATGACCGAGGCGTCGACGTTAGCCGGGCTGAAAGTGTTGGGTTCGTTGAGCAATGATATGACGCTCAGCAGTATGGTACGAACGTTTTGCGTGGGGTTCCAGCGCTCGCATGGCAACTCGCCAGACTGTGGATCGTCGATTGGCGGGTGCAGGATGCTTATACACAAGTCGCCATTCTGTAACAAAAGAAAATTGAAAATAGAAAAAAAGGAGCAGACTCAAAGTTGACGTCACACGTTATTGGAACACCTCGAGAATGAGCTCTTTAGTAAATAAAACAAAAGGAGCTATTACGGGAAATTAAGATGCAAAAAGATAAGTACAACTAGTACTAATTACATATGTGTACTTTTCTGTTTTTATGATAATGTCATAATCATAACATTAAATTAAATTAAGGTTGGCCAAAACCTAATTATTTATGTACATTATACGGTTGCAACTTTTTAATTAAGTACTAACTAGGTAACCATGATTAATGAATATATAAACAAAGGACGTTAAAAAGTATTGTACATAATTTATCGGAGTCTCATTTGCACAATGAGAGTTTAATATAGCAGGCACTTAACAATATAAACTTTACACACTTATGGAATTTTCTGATCCGAACGTAGGGATTTCTATTACATGTATTTTAAATGCACAGAATATTGTGGTAGGGTTGATGAAGACAGAGGTTTGCCTTCCTCTTATCTCTTTAATCGACATTCAATATTTTTTTATTCATTTTGCTTCAGACAGCAAAACATGCTGAAATAAAACATTAGACAAAAAGAACATTACAATTTTATCAGTGCTAACGACAGCCGATCCGACGAGCGACGTGTGTAAAATATTGAACCCTACCACAATATTTCGTACATTTAAAATACATGTAGGTACACATAATAGAAATGCGAAGAGGCCTAGTAATTTATTGCGTTATAAAGTTTTTGTTAAAGGTGGAGTAAAAGAAAACAATGTAATTTCACGAATAAATGTTTTTAATTTTGACTAAATCAAGTTAAAAAGAAATTGTTTTTTACTATGCCAGTATTTTAATTGTATCTTCCGTTGTATTTTATTCATATTGTGAGATGTAGTGCGACCAGCTTCGTCAAATAAAAACCTTTTTTCTGTTCATTTTGCGAAATGAAGAACTTGTTCAATAATTGGTGGTGGCTCAAGATAACCCATTTCGTCTTATTGATCGCCTTCTTCCTCCTCATTTTGCCTCACTGAATCAAGAATTTTTTCGCTATCGAAAAAGGTTGTTACACTATATTCATTATTTCAATATATGGATAGCAATGTAAATCAAATAAACTTTAGCAAGTACTACGTTTTTAAAAATCTTCTATTTTTTAATTATTTTTAGAGCTTTCAACATATCACTCTGAGTCTTCCTTTTTATTATTTTTTTATTTACTAAAAGTACGATAACAACAGCAATACACTTCCTGTTCTGTAACAATGATTTAATTCCACAAACTTCAACTGCATCCAAGTTTCAATGATATCAGAGTGAACGACCTTGCTCTTAGTCATACAAAGCCACAAAATCTCCCGAAGAATTTTAGACGACGGGAGTTAGAGGTAATAACTAATTAGGTAATTTGAAATCGACGTGCCACTCACGATTTCAAATAAAGGAAAAAAAAAAAAAAAGTTAATGAACTACGGATGTCTTTGTTTATTCTAACTATTATACGTACTATTAGCTAATATGTTTATATACAAAAACCTTAAAAAGCACGTTATCGTAGAAAATTTTATTAAACTGAATCTTTTTATAATTGTAGGTATAAAAAATAAAGAAAAATGTATTTTTTTGCATTTTTGTCACGCTGTGTCACACTTTCTCTGACCCCCCTGTAAATATTAGTAGGTAAACAAAAACTAACCCCCCCTGAACATGATACATTTTGATTAATAATACACAAATTTTGATAGTCAAAAATATTCATTTTATTTTCATAATAAAATTTAAATAAATAAATAAATATCTTTTGTAACGAACAAATAAATAATATTTTTTATTTATCAGAAGTCCAAGGATTCTGTAAAAAATAAGTAAAATTTTTTGATGAACGGCGAACGTCACGTTGCCGTAGACCCCCTGTCACCCCCTGACACATCTTGTCACACTCAGCAAGACCCCCCCCTGTATGCGAACGTAATTTATGAACGGCCCCTTTACACTTAAAAATTTAAAAGGACTTCCCTCCCTGAATTATGGATATGTATTTTGACGCAGAAGAATTTTCCCGAGGAAAGCTAATTTAACAACAACGTCATCATTTAAACGGGGAGTAAAATTTTGGAAATTCCCAAATGGCACAAAAATTTACATATTTTTTATATCTAATTTAATTTACTAGTTTCAGGCATCTGTACCCACAGGAATTGTTTTGCTAACTTTTTTTGCGGCCTTTGTAAGGCGCGTTAAAAATATTGGAAAAAGGAATGCATCGTTTGCGAAATTATATTTAAGTGAATCCCATCTGACTCATTAGGTACCGTTGGGTGATTAAGACTATTAACCTTTACGTGGGTAAAATAACAATTCTGAGCTTAGCAATTCCCAATGAATTAAAAACCACGAATAAAAATTTCATTATGTATGTACATATATACTTCTATGTAGACATCTATTTATATTTTTAGTTTAATTTTCCAAAAATAAAAATAAGTTAATTGTAAGTACTTATTGTTTTTTTTTATAAAGATATATCAATGAATTTACAAAAATTGTAGCAATGTTGTTTATAAAGAGGATCACTTATAAGGAGGGTGATTCAGTGTCTTGTTCTTATCTACAACAACGTATTTGTTGACATCATAATACAGTAATTTAAATAGTCACAAAAATGCCTCGCTTAGAATTCACATAAATTAAAATGGGTAAGAAGCTAAGAAGCTTGAAAAATTAAATAAATTTTATTGAAGTATACGTATCTACAAAATTCAAAAATTATTATTTGTTTATTTCTTATTCAAATTTGAAGATCTGACAAAATGTTAATGACAGTGGAAGTTATTTAACGAAAAACTCCTTAAAACGTAGAATTTGCTAAGGTTTATTTGGTTTACATTAATTACAATTGTTACCCATACATTGTAACACTCCACATATCGTAACAATGAATTAAGTACATTCAACGAAAGGTACAATTAAAATACTGGCATTGTAAAAAATGACAAATAAATAATAATTTCCTCTTATTGAATTTGGTCAAAATTAAAATCACTTATTCCTAAAATTATACTGTTTTCTGTTGCTCTACGATTAATGAAATCTGCATTATCAATTGAATTTTTTTAAAACGTTAAAAACTTCTTAAAAGTCGATAAACTAAACCAATTTCTCTTGTTTATAATAACATCTGACCTAATAGTTTCCAAATTATTAAAACAGTTCAGATCCGACACATTCTGTATCACTTGTGTTTAAGTAAAGCATTGTGGCTCAAATTTATTTTAATATAAAAAATTTGCAGTTCTCTTTGTCCCATTTTTATGAATTACCTCGTACTGGGTGGTAAGTCTTATGACGGAAATACCGTTAAAATGAAATTGTTACCGATGTCGAAAGTTCTATACTTACTGTTTATATTACTAGTATATTTCAATGAAATTCCCATAAACGGTCACATAGGGAAAAAAATTTTTGGTATAAGGTCATTTTGAACGTAATATCATTAGCACCAAAACAAGATAAATGCAAGATACGCACTGTGACGCATGTGTAAAAGCCAGTGACCGCCAAACAAATTAATGACAAAGAAAAGATATCAAAAAAAAAAAAAAAAAAGAAAGAAAGGAACCTCAGGCCAAAATACGACATATTTATGTAGGTATAATATAAAAAAAATTATCTCCGATTTTGCGTAGGTAGAAATCAATGTTTTATTATTGTAATGCAATTTAAGTACCTACAAATTATTTTAATGTACATTATTATCTGGCAAGGAGAATTTGAATCACAATACTTAATAGACCAGTGCGGAAGGCTTCAAAAATAGTTAAAAGTGAAAAAAAAATTAAAGTAGGATGAAACCCATTGAAAAAGGAAGAGAATATAACAGAAATAACAGGAAAAATAATTTACGGGCGATTTGAGGTCGGGAAGGGGAAGGGGGTGAGTTTTTAAGGGTAAAATACGGTTTTCCTTTATTCCTGGAAAAACTACAAGTCGTATGGAAGAAAGTTAAATGGCAAAGTTGTAGGTAATAAAAGATCTACAACTTTGTATTTATACTTTTTTCACATAACTTCAAATTTTATGTGAAAAATTCAAATAACCCAAAAAGTTGGTGTTTATTTTTCTTTTACAAAAAAAAAGCTTTTTTTCACGAAATTTGGTGAAAACTTACCTATTTATGTCCCAAACACGCTGTAATTTTTTTGATTTGAAATATTTATTTTTTCACCTTATTTTTACTTAATATCGAAAAAGCATCCTAATTTTTAATCGAAAATTCTCACGTCAAAATACCTGTGCTTTTTTAAAAACGTTGGTGGGCTTCTTCTTCGTTGAAATCTTTACATTCTGATGGTGTGAAGAAAAATATACATTACTATGGTAAGTTTTCAGGAAATGCAAAAAAAACGAATTAACTAGATAAATGTTTTAAAAATATTATAATGATTAACGTAATCAGCATAAAGAATGTCAATTCAATAGTACGATGTACAGGTATATTTATATATTATGAGATTCTCTATGACATAAATTTAATTAGAATTTAATGAATCAACGTTTTTACTGAGAAAAATAGCAGCGGTCACATTATTTAGATAAAATTCCCTGATTTTTGGATTTCCTGAGAAAACCTACCATAGTAATGTATATTTTTCTTCACACCATCAGAAAGTAAAGATTTCAACGAAGAAGAACCTCACCAACGTTTTTAAAAAAGCAGGTATTTTGACGTGAGAATTTTCGATTGAAAATTAGGGTGCTTTTTCGATATTAAGTAAAAATAAGGTGAAAAAATAAATATATCACCAACTTTTTGGGTTATTTGAATTTTTCACATAAAATTTGAAGTTATGTGAAAAAAGTATAAATACAAAGTTGTAGATCTTTTATTACCTACAACTTTGCCATTTAACTTTCTTCCATACGACTTGTAGTTTTTCCGGGAATAAAGGAAAACCGCCTTTTACCCTTAAAAACTCACCCCCTTACCCTTCCCGACCTCAAATCGCCCGTTAATTATTATTTTTCTTTTCATTTCTGTTATATTCTCTTCCTTTTCCAATGGGTTTCATCCTATAATTTTTTTTGGTTTCAAAAATCATCGACCCTGGTCTATTTTAAATTAAAAAAAATGAAATTAATATTTTCGCAAGGTTTAGAGTAGGGAATGAAAGCAGAGGATGTAAGTATTGGATGAGGAATGAAGACAAAGTATGTAGAATTTCTGAAAGAGGAGAAGAAACATTGATGGATGTGTTGGGAGGATGTGACGAAATGATAGAAGAGGAGGAATGTAAAAGGGTGTTAAGTAAAGAAGATGGTCTGAGCCTGTTGAAACAGATAGTTAAAAAAGAAAGAAGATTGAAATACAAAATGTTTTATGTATTATATATAAAAGTATATAATCAGTACATTATTTTCTTACCTCGTATACATTAGGATGCCAAACTTTGGTTAAGAAACGAATTGACGGTGGCGAGTACGGATAATCGGGAGGGAATTTCATCCGAGCCTGCAAAAAACAAAACAAAATCTTTATTAGAATTTTAAGGAGTAAAGTATCAAAAATGTCCTCAACAAATATTGTTAGTTTCGTTTTTATCGATGCTTAATGAAACCTACTTTACATTCTAACATAGGTATTCGAATTTCTTTTAAAATATTTATTCTATTTATGCTCTAGTTTCTGCTTCTAAATTGTTTCTTATGTCCACTTCCCATCTCGTCCATTTCAAAACATTTCTAATTTTTCGAAAAACCTCGTCGTTTCTAGCCAACCACACAACGAAAAAATTACTTTATCATGTTCCAGAAAAGTACATATGTAGTTACAATTTGTTGTTTTAACTGATTAAGTTTTTGTCAAGAGCACATAGAAATAATAATAAACTATGTGATTAATTTAATTAGTATTATCTATACACATGTAGTAGATAATAGTTACGTACCCTTGACAAAGACCCAATCAGTCGAAACAACTGGTAGAGTTCATGACTAAAAGTTTTGGAAACTCCATACGTTCTTTCTTTATTTATATTTTTATTTAAAAATGATTTCGAAAATGATTAATGACACAAAAGCTGATTAGGTACTAATTAGTACCACTTAGGTACTAACAGTAACCCTGTGAAATTTATATACCAAGTAGAAATATAAGAAACTCACAGGCTGTTAGTTTCAAAGCATTAATTTTTCATAAAATTTACCAACAAAAAATTAACATTCGTTTCGTCACACTTCTTTTTCTTCGGAAGTTATAACTAAATCTATTCTAAACACAAGATCTTTGGCGGTTAAACCCTAGAAATATCGAGTGGGGTATGAATTAAATTTAACAGTGGTGAGTTATTTACCTCTAGTTGTTCATTTATAACATTATGACAGTTTTTGTTTTTATTATTTTCTAGCGTTTCTAATAATAGTCCGGTCAAATTAGACCAAAAAATAAGAGTAAAGCTACATAAATTCCCACCAAGCTAAAAATCAGTGAAATTGTTTACAATATGATTAAAAATAAAATTTGAAAGTTCCCCATCTTTCCCCTGTATGGAAAAAAATTTTATTCAAGGTTAAAGGTCAAAAAAATGAGTTTTTCGCGATTTTCAGCAAAACGGTAAGTTTTATCATAAAATTACCCCAGACAAAAATTGTAGATCATAAAATTATCTATAAAATATGTATCTCTAAAATACCCCAAAATAAGCTATGTGACAAATAAATCCCCAAGAACTAGAAAATATTTAGTGCAAATAGAAAAAAGATTGTAGAGGAAAATTTTTCCCCAGAAGAATTCCCCTGAAAAATATATCCCCAAAAAATACCCCAAAGGAAACAAAATCCCCTATTTTTTTGGGAAAATCCCCTAATCTGGCAACCCTGAGACTAATAGTATTTCATTTATTGGGCACACTGACATAAAGCAGGTATAAAAAACCCTAGCCACGCATACAATTGAACAGGAGACAGATTTTTCTCCAGGTTACACTGGCGTATAAAATAAGAGACCGGGTTTCATTTTACCTGATATCTCAGAAACGGTGGCTCTTAGGAAAAAAAAATATTGATACATATTTTACAGATAATTTTATGATATACAATTTTTGTCTGAAGTATTTTTATGATAAAATTTACCGTTTTGCTGAAAATCGCGACTCATTTTTTTGCCCTTTGACCTTGAATAAAAAATTTTCCATACGGGGGAAAGATGGGGAACTTTCAAATTTTATTTTTAATCATATTTTAAACAACCTCACTGATTCTCAGCTTGGTAGCTTCGAATGTCTAAATTGACCGGATTATAAGGCCAGTGGCGTAACTACCATAGGGCTAAACGGGGCAGTGTCCCGGGGCCCCCAAGCTCAGAGGGTCCCTCGGACTCTGACTCACAAACTATAAATTATGTTAGAAATATCCACTAACTTTTATTTAAAAAAACCTATAGATATTAATTAATTTATCCAGTTATTGATTCCTAAACTCTGCGTGTAGAACCAAGACGTGCCCTGCTATGCACAACAAAGAACTAATGATAATGTAGCTTTGCAACTTTAAAGTATTTAAATGAAACTACATATTTATATTTGAAGTTATATTGATATAATTTTGATTTGTCGTAACCCAGATTCGTCGTAAAACGTACCTATAGTCGGTCAAGAAAGTGGTGTTATTGGATTAAAAATCTCTATTTAATTAGGATTCCGTACCCAAAGGGTGCTCAACGGGACCCTATTAACGTGCCTCCGTCCGCTGTCTGTGTGTCTGTCACAGGACCGTATTTTTTGAACGATTTGTTCATTAAAATAAGTTACAATTTGTATTTGGTTTTAACTTTATTATGGAGTCGACTGTATTACGACGAATCTGGAGTTTGGCGAATCTGAATTATGACAAATCTGAAGTACGTCGAATTCGGAACACGACGAATACGGAACAAACGATTTTAAATAGTTTAGTTGGGGCCCTATTTTTTTTTTGCCCCAGTGCCTTTGGTTACCTAGGTACGCCACTGAATAAGGCTAGTTTATATGAATTATTTTCTGCATGAAATATATTTATGAGACTCTTTATTAAACTTACCTATTTGTTTGTTTATAACTAAATGCTTAGCATAATTGGATTCTTACTTGTTATTAATAAAACATTTGTACTGATCATTGGTCTTTATCTTAAAATTTCTTCCAGTTTTTCCAATGTAAAAATTTATCACACAAATTTATTTGATTTGTATTCACATTGACTTAATCTTTATTTTTAATGAATTTTCCTAAATTATCCGTTTTAAATGAAACATTAATCCTATATTTATTAAGTTCTAATTTTTGTTTTTTTTTTTTTAAATTGGACCCATGTAATAGTTTTAAATTTAATTGGTTTTTTTATTATAGGGTAGCATATACTTTTAACAGTTTCTTTATATTTAACTTTTTTTAACATGTTACCTATACAGGGTTATTCACGCTATACGGCACGGAATATTATGGCCAAAATATTGAAAATAAGAGACGCTTTTGAAAGTGTTACCCCGCAAATGTTATCCAAAGTTAGCAGTGGTTTCGAAAAAAGAATTTATGAGTGCCTGGAAAACGATGGTCGACATTTCGAACACATGTTATAAATATTTTATTTGTATTATGTTATACCTACTTAATTAGTTAATATATGATTTAGAACATTTAATTAAAAAACTCCAAATGGCGCATAAAACAATTAATTACAGTTTCCTGAAAAAATGCTAAGACTTAGCTTATGAACACCCTAATACCAATCGATAGGTAATTAAAAAATACATATCCTGGTATGTTAAAAAATATGACGTTCCATTTAAATTAATCAAGTTATAACCCCTTAAAGTTCTTACTTAAGTAGCATTGATTTTTGGACACTGTATAATATGACGAGTTTATTATAATTGGGATATAAAATATTATCTATTGTTACACTTTATTGTAAATTTCGCTTACATAACTTAAATACTTCTTAAGTATTTGAAACATGAAAATTAGGTCAGATTTTGATAAAATTCAAATTATTTAAAAAACCTTAAGGTTTAGGTATTATAAACCTTATAAAAACAATCACTTATTTTGATCGAGGAATTTAAAAATGCAATAATATACAGGGGGTTCCATTTAAAAAACATAACTATGATACTTTTAGGGCATTGGGAACACCCTGTATAATATAACAATAATTTTAAAAGGTAACCATAATAGACCCCTATATAACCCAAAAGTTACAGTTTTTGAAATTTTCATATTTTGGCCATAATATTCCGTGCCATATAGCGTGAATAACCCCGTATATTGTGATTGTATCCGTTCCGGAAAGCTATAGTTTTAATTTCATTAATTTTTTTGTAATTATGTGTATTCATTGATAAGTCCGATCAAATTAGACCAAGAAATAAGAGTAAAGCTACATAAATTCCCACCAAGCTGAAAATCTGTGAGATTGTTTAAAATATGATTAAAAATAAAATTTGAAAGTTCCCCATCTTTTCCCCTGTATGGAAAAAATTTTATTCAAAGTTAAAGGTCAAAAAAATGAGTTTTTCGCGATTTTCAGCAAAACGGCAAGTTTTATCATAAAATTACCCCAGACAAAAATTGTAGATCATAGAATTATCTATAAAATATGTATTGTTACGAGTACTTGCCAATTAAGTTGGTGTGAGCATAATTAACTAACATCTTCCCTGAATACATAAGGAATATTCCCAGCTTTCCCGAAACATCTAGAAAACACCAGTAACGATCAATGGGAAAACAATTGGATTACTAGACGGCTGTAGAATTCCCTAGAAAAAGGCTGAAAAGACTATAAAAGGCGGACGTGGCACACGCCGAGTTAGTTGACAGTGAACAGTTGATGTTTGGAAGCGAAGCGATCGATAGGCGAACAACAGGCGATAGAAGTCATAGTGTCTATGGTATAGCGAGTATTTATAGTAGAGGCGAGCGGGAAAATAGACTTTTTAGTGAAATAAATTGCGTAGACTTGTTAATAACTGTAGTGTAGTCAAATTAACTTTAGTAATTAAATAAATTCGTTATTTTTGTTTTGTTAATTGTGTGTTCCGTGACCGAACACGTCACAGTATCTCTAAAATACCCCAAAATAAGCTATGTGACAAATAAATCCCCAAGAACTAGAAAATATTTAGTGCAAATAGAAAAAAGATTGTAGAGGAAAATTTTCCCCAAAAGAATTTCCCTGAAAAATATATCCCCAAAAAATACCCCAAAGGAAAAAAATCCCCTATTTTTTGGGGAAAATCCCCTAATCTGGCAACCCTGTGACTAACATTATTTCATTTATTGGGCACACTGACATAAAGCAGGTATAAGACCCTAGCCACGCATACAATTGAACAGGAGACAAATGTTGTCTCGAGGTTACACTGGCATATAAAATAAGGGACTGGGTTTCATTTTACCTGATATCTCAGAAACGGTGGCTCTTAAGACAAAAAATATTGATACATATTTTATAGATTATTTTATGATCTACAATTTTTGTCTTTATTTTTAATCATATTTTAAACGATCTTACTGATTTTCAGCTTGGTGGGAATTTATGTAGCTTCGAATGTCTAAATTGACCGGACTATGATACTTTTATTGATCTATGTAACATGATATAGAATGCGGCATATTTCTTGGGTTTAAGCGTCAAAGATCTTGTTTTTAGAATAAGTTTAGTTATAACTTCCGAGGAAGTCACAGTGTGAAGAAACTAATGTCAAGTGTTTGTTCATAAATTTTGTGAAATACAAAAGGAAAAAAATTAAACGTTTTTAACTGAAATTTTATGGTGCTGTAAACAATGAAATAAGATAATATAAATCATTGTCATTAATTTATAAAAAGTATAAAGTAAAATGGCAAATTTTTTTAAAAATAATTTTATAAGGTACCTAAGTTCAGTATTATCTAGCGTAATTTTCTTAAATAAATAAAACGTCAATCGAAGGAGCTTGAAATTAATTTTGCTATTTGAGGACAACTTGAAATATGTACCATATTAGTTAATATTTGTCTAGGTATTCAACAGTTAATTAGGATGCCTTGAGACTTTAATCAGCAGAAACAATTCTAAAAAAGTGTAAATCATCATCAAATCGTTTTCGTCGATTTGTAAGTCATTTCGTTTATTATTGAATCTAATTTTTTCTATTTACATTGTTAGCAAACAAAAAATTTACCTACACATTTAAATTTACTGTACAATTTACACTGTCCGATAAAAAATTAAATAGAATTAAAAAAAAGTTAAATAAAGTATGTATGTTTTTTTAATTTAAATTAGAAGCAAAAACAGAAGTAAAAAGAGGTAGATGAAGATCTACATTAGATTGCTGTTGTTGAGGCGGCAAATATCTTATCAAGATCAGTTATCAAGATATTCGAGAGTTCCAGTTATGAAAGCTTGACTGTATTTTGTTTTTAATACAATGATCATCCTGTGCATATATTAATTTTACACTTGTCCATTGTTTTTAAATGGTAAATTAGTAATATGCACAAATTACTTTTTCGTATTATTTCAAGATCGCGGAAATGTCCTTAATTAGATTAACTCATCAGAAGTGAACCGACTGACGTGCACAGATCACTCACTTCCTTTCACGATCGAGAAAAAAAAGTATTGCACGACTGCATAAGGACCAAACATGGACAAAATTAATTATCATCAGGATATCACGGCCGCTTTGGCCTTCCATTTGAAGGCAATGTCGTCGACCTTCTGTTAACATTACAGTATTACATTTGGCCTGATGTGACGTTGAAAGCCGATAAATACCAAGTAAAAATCTTGTTTGAATTTACATTCTCTCAATTTTAATAAAAATATAATTTTATGTACTGAGGTATATTAATTACCAAAAAATGCCCTAATTATAATTGTATTCCCCCCGAAAATTCGATTCGATATTATTTGAGTAACAAAAGTTCTAGCTATCAAAAAAAAATTAAACGTATTTTTCATGATTGATGCTATTGCTAATCAATTTGGTTCGACTTATCAAAAATAGAAGTTATCGAAGTTTGTACTGTACCTATATCCCCCACTACAACTAAGTTCACCTGTTCAAGGGATTTTTCTACACAAAAAACTCTCTGGCTCGTTTTATAGCTCACCCTGTATTATTATACTTACTGTTCACTTTCTATCGCCTATTATACCTACATATAAATTTATTTCTATGCATTTCTAGCGGTTAAATTGATGTTTCAACGGTATCGTTTGTTAGAGTTTCATAAAGAAAGTGAAGAACAAGTACTAAGTAAAGTATGCATATCTGCCTTCCTTTCATCGGAGCAATAATAAAACGAGTTATTCGAAATAATGATTGTAGTGATATGCATGGCCAGTAATAAGATCAGCAGACGAGAAACGTGAAAGTATTAGTGATAAGATAAGTAACATCACTAGGCCTATTTCTGTAAAAATTAAACTTGACCAACTTACGAACATGAACTCGATTAGATCGTGACCGAAACTATAATTAAAACTACATTTTAATAGTGTATCTATTGAATGAGGAGCAAAGCCCAGAAGTTGCTCAAACGACCCAATAAATTACTGGCTCCTTTCAATTTCACTAAATAGATAAAGTTTGCACTATATTTGGTAAACGTTTGTTAATGCAAAATACGTATAGACCAGGATCGATAATTTTTGAAACCAAAAAAATTATAGTAGGATGAAACCCATTGGAAAAGGAAGAGAATATAACAGAAATGAAAGGAAAAATAATTTTTTCACCTTATTTTTACTTAATATCGAAACAGCACCCTAACTGTCAATCGAACATTCTCACGTCAAAATATCTGCTTTTTTAAAAACGTTGGTGGGCTTTTTCTTCGTTGAAATCTCTACCTTCTTATGGCATGAAAAAAATGTACATTACTATCGGAAGTTTTCTCAGGAAATGCAAAAAACGAAAATGTTTTTAAAAATATTATAAAGAATAACGAAATCAGTATAAAGTATGTGAATTCAATAGTACGATTTACATGTATATTTGTATATTATGAGATTTTCTATGACATAAATGTAATTAGAATTTAATAAAACAACTGTTTTACTGAAAAAAAAATAGCAGCGGTCACATTTTTTAGATAAAATTCCCTTCGTTTTTTTGCATTTCCTGAGAAACTTACCATAGTAATGTACATTTTTTTTTTCACACCATCAGAAAGTAGAGATTTCAACAAAGAAAAAGCCCATCAACGTTTTTAAAAAAGCAGATATTTTGACGTGAGAATGTTCGATTGAAAATTAGGGTGCTTTATCGATATTAAGTAAAAATCAGGTGAAAAAATAAATATTTCAAATCAAAAAAATTACAGCGTGTTTGGGACATAAATAGGCAAGTTTTCACCAAATTTCGTGAAAAAAAATTGTTTTGTAAAAGAAAAATAAAAAACTAAAAAGTTGGTTATTTGAATTTTTCACATAAATTTTGAGGTTATGTGAAAAAAGTGTAAATACAAAAGTTGTAGATCTTTTTATTACCTACAACTTTGCCATTTAACTTTTTTCAATAACACTTGTAGTTTTTCCGGAAATCAAGGAAAACCGTTTTCTACCCTTTAAAACTCACCCCCTTCCCGACCTCAACTCGCCCGTAAATTATTTTTCCTTTCAATTCTGTTATATTCTCTTCCTTTTCCAATGGGTTTCATCCTACTAAAATTTTTTTTACTTTTTACTATTTTTGAAGACTTCAGCACTGGTCTAGTAGTACTTATTAGCAAAACCCATTTGTAAAATTTACGTATAAAACAAGTTCACTTGTTTAGTTTTTTCTGGCATTAAATGAAAAATAAACATACTTTTTTATAAAAATTTACATATGATTTATTGCGACATTTTACAAGCAAACGCGCGCATTTCGTCGCCTCCAATACAACTGCACAAACTTCTCTCTTAACATAAATACACACATGATGCTTTTTATTTGAAAAGCTGTTTGCAAATTAGATGCAATACAGTTATTTCAACACGTACGTTAACGTTACAAATTCAACTTGTCTGACATTAACTATCAGTTTCAGAAAACATTTTACTATGTATGTATCTGTAGTAGATACCAATGCACAAATTAATGATAAAATTGAGTGTACTGAAATTTGATGGGCTTGTTTATTAAAATAATCATAAATCGTCAAAAAAGTACCATAAATAATCCATAACGAATTTTACTTGGCATAAAAAACGATTTTTAATTTATTACATATAACGATACAACTAATTATTTTTAATTATTTTGGTAAACTGTTTTAGAACATTTGCATAATCATTTTAAATAACAAATTCTTCTCATCAAAAAGTAATTAATGATGCAATTTAAAAAATCGTTTCACTGTTTGAAGGACTGTAAATCGGAAAGTAATTAAAAACTGTCATTGATAATATAGATAAATCTTAAATAATTTTATTTGTCTAGTATTAATTAGTATACCACTCGAAATATTAGGAAAAGGTAAGCGCGTAAACAACTTTTTGTAAATAACAAATGATATGACCATTTTTACAAGTTACGAAGTGATAACGTCTTTACTTTTTGTTATTAATATTTTAAAACTTTCGTTTTAATTTTACAATTATTTAATGTGGTTCATGACACAGCAGCAGCAAACTTTCACTTTTATTTAGATACTAAAATCTATTTTATTTTGTTTACTAGCTAAACCAAACATTGGACATAGTAATAGATAAAAAATTTTAATACCTAAACTGTAAATTTATATTCCCGTCAAAATGTTAGAAAAAAAATGTTAAATACACAAAGATTTTATAAATTAATGAAAAAGCAAATATTTTTATCTAAAATCTATTAATACGACACCTACTGTTTGTATCTTTTTTGTAAAACTATTTTGAAGACTTAATTGATTAATTAATCAACTAATACCATTAAAATTTCAGGATGCAAACAGTTTGAACTATCAGAAACGTACATAAGTACATAATAGTAAATAACGAGTCTTCCACGATCAAAAAGACTTTTTTTAACTATTGCTTATTGTACCCAACAATTAAGATAATTTAAATAATATTTTTTGTGAAAAATATAAATTAACTGCATAAAAAATAAAATTTTATTTACGATATTTTAATTATTCCATTACATGTAAAAACATATTTTAGTCATTAACTAGACATACCATTATAAAGTTTTAGGTATACGTATTTAAAATAATATTATGCAAATGTTCAGTAAGTAGGTACTATTTGTAATGTTAATTTGTGTTTGTTAAAATTGAAACAACAGTTCTAAATATGCAATACTTACGAAAGACTAACGTTGAAAATAGTTTTTTTCGAGCGTACATACTATTAAAAGAGCTATTTTAAAATTAGGGTGGCTGCTGCTCACCTAATAAGCAGCTTGCCTAACTCGCAACTTTAATTATTAATGGCCTTAATGGATTTATTCGTCTACGGTAGGTGTATATAGAAAAACGCAGTTGGATACTGTAGGTTGTGGCAATTCGAAACTGGGTCATTTCCTGAAATTCAGAAAAAGATCCAGATCCACACTCATTAACCTCACCTTATACCTACTACCTAGTTAAATAATGCGAACGTTACGAAAAACCGCAATCTGAAGCAGGCCAAATTGGAATTGAATTTTCGTTTGTTCGGTAATAAATGTAACATTATGATAGCGATTGAACCGATTGTTTCGCATTTCTACATTGAATTGGAAATAGAAAGTGCGCAGATAGGTCGTTGAGAAATCGACGAAGCTTGCGTAAAAGCACAATCAAGCAAGTGTTTTTCTATTATTCATTATGAGCCAATTAAAACGAAACTTTTTTGTCAGAGAAATTTTCTGTAACACCCGAAGACGGAGATAACAACCGAAATGTAGAGGAAAACCTCAAAACACTTTCCCAATTTAGAAGCCACCATGCAAATTATTTTTATAACTTATCGATTATGATATTCGATCAATTAAATCAGAAATATTTATTTAAAAACGAAAAGATTTCTTGTAGGAGCTAGAATATACCTGTACATGATATCTAATTATGTATTTACAAATGTTTGTAACAAACTCTTACTAATGAGAAGGTACCTATGTGTAATCAGGTAATCAATCACTAATATAATCGGTAATAGTGGAGATATGTATTGTATCAGTGTTAATAAAAAAGATGTGCACATTTTTATATACATAGATACATACATCATCATCCATAAGTAAGTTAACTAAAAATAAAACTGTTTATTTACAGGGCGTTCTAAGAAAAAATTAAGATGCATAAATTTATGTTATGACGTAGTGTTTGGCAATAAAAATCATACATATACAACGGAATTTAGATACATAATATTATCTATAATGAACAGAAAAATGTATTGAAGACAGATTTCAAAAACGATTTAACAAAAATATAGTTTACTTTACCTGTTTAAAAAAATTTGAAGTTTACATTTAAATTGAAAGGTACGTATCCAGGTAGGTATCTTTTAACACATGCTTCTCTATATAAGGTTCATTGTCAAAACATAAATCACACGAAGGTCATTGATTTATATTACATTAAAGAAAGGTGGGTACAACCTAGTACGCTTATCATTTATTAAGTACCACTGTATGGTAGACCTTGATAAAATAATATACCTAGTAGGTAGGAAGGTAATATAAAAGCATACTTATCAAATTGTTTTCCGAATATTGCTGTATTTTACCAACACACACAGACTTTAACAAAGAAATACACTATAAATTTGGACAAACAAAAATAGGAATAACCATAAAATAATTAAAAACTTAGCGATTACAGCGAATGTAACGTGAAGAAACATGTTTTTAAAAATTTGAATATACCTATACCTAATGCTGCTTTGACTTTTATGAAAGGGCAATTCTTAAATTTCACCCTTTCGATTTTTGAAACTTTAGTATGTTGTACAGTTCATCATGCTGAACAAGAATATGTATGTATGATGGGTGAGAAACCACCCATTCACATAGTTTCCGAGGGGTGAAAAAAAATTAAAAAAAGAATATAATCCAAATCTGCCTAAATTTACAAAAAATGAGAAAGAATGATTATTAAATATTCATACAATAAAGGTATACACTAATTTATTTTCTTCTTATTTCATCTTATTATTTAGTTGTTCACATCAACATTAGCAAGACAGTTAACAAATAAAAATAATTTTGTTGCGTATAAGTGTACGACTTTACTTAAAATTAGTAAATTCATCTAATAATTTGTATGGTAAACTGATTAACTTGTATATATGTATTTAAAGCTGAATTTCAGGTGGTTACTACTGTCTATTTTTATTACAAAGTTATTTTTAGATGTTAAATGAAAATTGAGCTTTATAATGCTGATTAATGTAAAAATATAAAATAGAGATAACAAAAAATTACCTTAAAATATCCACCCATATATAAAGTGTCTGGGGGGCCAAAAATTGCTACTTCCCATTCGAAAAGATTGTCTTCATTAACTAACTTTACACAAAAACCTTCAACTGGTTCTTCTTGTAAAGACTTGTATTCGACTGCTAAAGCACGAAGGGCACTACTCGTTCTCAAATTAGCCATTTTCTTGTAGGATTTACTGTCTATTACAGAAAAAAGATGCACTTGTTCACTTTTCTAAGTTCGTTAACTTGTTACGACGCCATTGAACCAACACACTAGAGTAGAAGGATATACTTCCTTTTAACAGTGTTTATCCTGACCATTCTCGATATAAAACTTTAAATTACAACTTAATAATCCCAAAAAATATGATGTATAATTGGAAGTAACTCTAACAAAGTGACAATTAGAAACAAAGAACTACAAATAGAAAAACAAGGTACAGTCCTTTGTCAATTTCTACTCCACTCTGCGTTATTTTTCTTTCTCTAACATTTAACAGCTGTTACCCCAATGACTTGCGCATTGGCGAATACATTTTGTCTGCTTCCTATTTTGAGGATCCGGAATATGATCCTAAAATGATCTTAAATCTATTCTGCGATTAAAATCAGTTTATTGTAATATTGAAAGAAAATGCCAAATTTAGAACATAATTTTAAAAGACACCTAAATAAATACTTCAAATTGAGGACAATTTCATTCTAAGAAAATAAAATATAACTTTGTAATAGTTAATTATCAATAACTCTATAGTTTCACGATAAGGTGAATGATTGAACGAATCTAAAAATGATTTAAACAAACTGTCATCAGTTTCCTAACCTTGAAATTTTAAACTTTAAAACAATGTTTTGTGAAAGGTAATAAATCACAAAAATAAATTAATTACATTTGTGAACTAAAATGTGTGGTATATTTTGTACCTTTGCTGAACGAGATTGTCCCCCAAGTGTTCTATTGGAAAACGTAAAACATATCAAACAATTATTTTCTTATCATTAAAAGTATTTCTTTCTAGCATAAATTGTGTGAAAAAAACATCAAAAACAGAGGACCAGATTTTCAACGCACCATATCATTAGCTTTAAACGATTTCAAATTTATTTTTGCTGTTAGTGTATTGTGGCTTCAAGGAAGGAATTTAACAGAACAACCATTACAAAATGACAATGGGATATTTATTTATAACGGCGATATATTTGATTATACCAGAGAAATATGTAAAATTGATCCTACAGAAAGTGATACCCAAACTCTAATGAAGTTTATAGAAAATGTAGGTGTTTACCAAGCTCTCTCAGGTTGCAATGGCCCTTTTTCATTTATTTATTTAGATACACAGTCTTGTAAGTTATATTTTGGTCGTGATCATTATGGTCGTCGTTCCTTATTAATTGGAAAATTAGATAATATATTTATCGTTACCAGTACTGCAAAAAGAACATATGACTGGAAATTTATAGAATTACCTCCCCTTGGTATATTTAGTTATGATTTAAATACAAAAATGTTTGAATTAACTGTTTGGGAGGAAATGTCAGAGAATTTTGAACAAAAATTCAAAGAAGTGGAAATTTTCCTAAATAGTAGTATTAATATCAAAAATCAATGTAGTGAAAAACAGAAAATAAATTTCAGATTACCTTATAAGGAAGAGCTTAACATTTTTGAACAAATTAAAACTAAAGTTGTAGAAAACAACATTCAATTTCTATTTGGCTTGAAGCATTGGTTTTCTAATGTATCAACCCTGGAAAGGCTTCTAAAGGAAGCAGTAAGGAAACGAGTACATATTCAGCCAAAAAAATGTAGTAGTTGTACATTTAAAAATGACTGTTACCATTCATTAACAGGTAATTCCTTAATTGCAATATAATACTATGAAAAATCAATTTTAGTATTTCAGGTGTTTTATTTTCTGGTGGCATAGATTGTGGTATATTAGCATTCCTTTGTGACAAATTTAGCAGCAAAGAACGTCCTATTGATTTAATAAATGTCGCTTTCAGTAAAACAAATAACTACAACACTCCTGATAGAGCAACTGGACTCAGTACCCTTGAAGAACTCAAGGTACTGTGCCCTGACAGAAAATGGAATTTTGTTGAAATAAATATTCCTGAAGATGAACTAAATCAAAAAAGACAAGTTATTGCCGACTTGATTTATCCATTAAACACAATTCTAGACGATAGTTTGGGCTGTGCCTTATGGTTTGCTGCTAGAGGAGAGAACTCTACTTATAAGTCAACATGTAGGGTAAATAAATTTTACTGTCATATAATTAGTTTCCATAAAAATTAAGAAAAACAATTTCCCAATTTGGTAGAAGTTACACGCCAATAAGATCTTTTTGTCGCAAATTTAACAATTTTACATAAAGCCGTTTTTTAAATAGGTTTTACTAGTTGGCATGGGAGCCGACGAATTGTTTGGAGGCTACAAGAAACATCAAAACGCCTTAAGGACAGAAGGTTGGCTGGGATTATTTAAGTCTTTGGAAGACGACTGGCAAAATTTACCTCATCGTAATTTGGCTAGAGACGACCGTGTTGTTTCTGATCATGGGAGACAATTACGAACTCCTTATTTAGACGAGCACGTTGTTAATTTTGTTCGCAATCTAAATTGTTGGGAAAGGTACATTTAAATCACTCTTTAATTAAGTTTCTTTTCTTCTTAAACTGGAGTATTTTTAGAACGTGTCCATTGGAAGACATACTAGAAGGTTTTAGAGAAAAAATTCTCTTAAGATGTTTAGCATACAAATTGGGGTTTCGAAAAGCTGCATTTCTAAAAAAAAGAGCTTTACAATTTGGTTCACGAATAGCAAACAGCAAAGAAAATGCAAAAGATGTCTCATCAAGACTTCTCTTATCATAAAAATACCATTATAACTTTCTAGTAATGTATTTGCCTTAGTAATAGAAACAAAATATACATTTATGTAAAAAAGAAACATTTACAAGCAAAAAAAACGTGATTTTACTTTAGCTGAAGTTGTGGCTTTTCGTTTTCATTTTTCGTGTGTTTTGCGAGGTCTTCATCGTCGCTATAAAATTCTGCTAGGTCGTCTTTGTGTGATGATCTGACAGAATATTTTCTGGACATGTTATCAAAATTATTATCTTGGTTGAGAGTATTAATGCTGTGTTCAGAGCTTGAATTTGAAAGTTTTCCATAAATTGACATTGCCTGTAAGAAAAATAGTAATATACAAGGGAATGTTGTAAATATAAGTTCCATCTCATTATAATTTGAGATTCTATTTTTTGTGTTCTCAATGCAGCTAAAAATAATTCGGTACGCCTACTTCTTAATTTTAACATGTAATAAAAAAATAATGATTAATTATTAATAGTAAAATAATACATGTAGTTTCATTTTAAAATTTTCACATACCTGAGCTACCATACTTGAAACATCTCCAGCATTTGCAGGCAAAATAAGTGTGTTATTTGCTCTTGCTAATTTATTGAAAGCTTGTACATATTGTTCAGCAATAGTCAATGAAGCTGCATTTTTACCCCGGTGTTCTTCTAAAGCTTTAGCTATAACTTTTAAACTGTTTGCCCTGGCATCTGCAACTGCAATAATTCCTGCTGCTTCACCAGCTGCTTTATTTATCTGTTCCTGACGTTCTGCTTCTGATGCTAATATTCTTGCTTGTCGTTTTCCTTCTGCAACATTGATATCAGCTTCCCGTACTCCCTCAGATTCTAAAATTGCAGCCCTCTTTTTTCTTTCAGCTTCAACTTGCATCTGCATTGCCTCTTGAACTCTTGCAGGTAATTTAATATCCCCTATTTTTTATATAAAAGGTATTATTTCAATTTAAGATATAATTTTGTAACTTACTTATTTCATATCGAAGGCATGTGATTCCCCAAGCTTCACTAGCCTTATTTATAGCTTCAACTATACATACATTTAAATTTTCTCGCTCTCTGAATACTTTATCTAGAGCTATCTTTCCCAATTCTGATCTCATAGTTGTTTGTGCAAGTTGTGTAATGGCAAATTCCGGATCTTCAACTCCATAACTTGCTAAATAAGGATCAATTATTCTTAAATATAAGACACCATCTATACTTAATGTAACGTTATCTGATGTAATAGCACTTTGTTTTGGAACGTCAATGGCTATTTCTTTTAAACTTTGAACATATTTAACTTTGTCAATGATTGGAACTAAAATGTTTAAACCTGGTTCTAATATACGATCAAACTTGCCCATACGTTCTACAATCCAAGCCTGAATTAAAAAACATTCATTTACATTATTAAACCCTGTATAGAGAGTGACACAATAATCTTACCTCTTGTTGCGGTACAAACATTAAAACAGTATTAATGGGAGTCGAAGAACGATGGCGTACTGGTACGAATTGAAAGTAAACATTTGTATTTGCTATCTGGTTTGAATTCTGTAAATGTAACAGTTAATAAACATTCTGATTTATTATAAAACTTATTACCTTCAGTAAACTTCCACACCTATACAAAACTCTCGCTCTATTAAACATACTTGTGAGATATTTTAAACTACAACTCGTTTAAAATATTTACACTTCAAAACAGTATATGATTTTAATTTATTAAAACACTTAACAAAATATTATCCAATATTTCTCTTTGTAACCGCTATAACCTCAACACTCCGTAATGTTGTGGAAACAATGTAATCATACGGGAATTTCAAACAAATTTCAAATATAAATAAGCAATGAAACACTTTAAAGTGCCCTTTTGAGTAAAATAATAAGCAGTAAAATTTCAAAATAAATTTAAAATAATTTTTATTAAATGTACGTTTCGCAGTTTTCTACTAATAGATGACGCTAAACGGTCTATCTGCATTCATTATTTGGAAAATTAAAGAAAAAAATTTAAATATTTTACCAGTGAACATTAAATTAATGAATGTTGTGTCATTACTTATACAAAATTGTTCAAATATAAACTTATGTACTCTACACTGATCCAATAACTTAAATTTTCTAATTTTAAAATAATAACTTAAATAAATTTTTAATCACATAAAACGATTTTTAGAATATAACCACAGTGGCTATACATAAAATATTGACTTGCTTGTCAATAACTTTTAGTACAAAATAATTAATTAATAATAAAAAGCATTACATTTGTATTGATCAAACTTTGGCGTTTAGTAAGTAAACATTTCATTCACCGATTTGTTTTCTTCTTCTGTACATACTTTTTTACGCCCTTTTGCGGACGAGAAATTTTTTTTCCGAAACTTTTATTTTAAAATGAACAGTTCTGTTATAGAACTAAAAAAATTAATTAACATACAAAGTAATCTTGAAATATCGGCTGCAGTATTTCAAGATTTTTTGGCCAAGCATGAATCAGAAATATTTACCCTTTATTCATCGTTGAAGCAAAAAAGGTATTTTTTTCCCAATGATAAGCTCACAAAGCGTTGATTTAAAATTTGTAGAGAGACTGAACTATATCAACTGCGAAGTAAAATTGATTTAATTCAATCAGAGTTAAAAAATATTTATCATCAAATAGAAAATTTCCAAACCTTGGGTAAGTCCTATTTCATGTATTTATATAAAAAAATTAATATTTTGAAATGTATTTAATTATGTGCTTTAAATGTTAAGCTCTTTTTTGTAGTTGTGTAAAGATGAAATATTGATGTTCATTTTAGATTTACAGATGCTCAAAAAAGAAATGACAGAGGTTCAAGAAGATATACAACACCTGAGACAAGACTGTAAAATTAATTTGGAAAATTTAAATAACGAAGAAAACTTGATAACAGAACAATTGTATAATTATGAAAATAAACTTTTAGATTGGGAGAAAACTATCAATACGAATTTAATTTGTCTAAAAGGAAAAATACCATCTGCGAATAGAAAAAAGTTTGCATTTGTAATTGAAATTTTAATAGATCTATAACTTTATATATATTTCAATGTTATTTTGTAGGAAGTAAAAGAATATTTGGATTTTGTTAATCAGTATGGACTTGAAGGTGGTTGGGAAACCGAAGATCACAATTTATTTCTCAAAGTTAGAACTAAAATTAAAGATCCACAAAAAATTGCAAAATATCTCAATTCTTTAATGCCAGGTTTCTCAAGAAAAATAATTTTATTTTCTAAAACTAATTTAAATAATTTTTTAGATAAAAGCATAGAAGTAATTTTAGAGCATGAGAACTGGTATCAAAAGTACCTCAATTTGAAAGAGAAGCAGAGAGACGTAATTAAACAATGGAGAAGTAAAACAGCACCTGTCCAGGGAAAAAATGATACGAAACCCATACTAAATATCTATCATAAAGAACATTATAACAGAGAGGAAAATGCTCGAAGAATTAGTAAATGGAAGGTAGGTATACGTACAGAATACAAATTATTTTCGTTTTTAAAACAATTATTTAGGACGAGAAACAAAAACGATTAATTAATAAAGAAAAGGAAAATCAGAAAAATACAGAACTTCAGAAAAAAATCGAAGAGAATAAAAAAATGAAGTATCAGGAAACGAAAAACAAAGTAACTATATGGAAAATAGAAAAGCAACGAAAACATTTAGAGGAAAAGTTACGAAACGAATTTTTAAAAAATATCGAGAAAGAACAAAAGTAACGTTTTTGAAAAATAAGGATACTTATACATCTAACATAATTACTTTTAGGTCTACAGAAACGTTAAAAGCCATAAAATTATTTCAAAGTAAAGACGATGAATTTATCGAGAAAATGAAGAAAAAAAGAACAAAGCAAGTAAAATCTTCTGCTGATCTAATACAAAGTAAAATAACTGCTCCACGAGATCCGAAAAGATTATTTAAACCCACAAAGCAATGGATGCAAAGATCAAAAAGAATAGAAACCCAAAAGGTTGCAGATACAACATTCCCAATGGACATCAAACAAGTTCCTAAACTGTAAGAAAAATAAATAAATAATAAGCTCAGTTATTAAATATAGTTAAAATATTTCTTATAGATGCTTACCATTATGGAGAAAAGGCGTTCCATTATTCAATTAAATTAAAAAATGTGTGCGTGTAAGATGTTTTCATAACATTATGCGTCTAGCTACTGGTATATGTTGTATATTTTTTAAATATATTTTTGTAACACTTATTAGTTATTACTTATTAAAAAAAGGAAATCGAAAACCAGTCTTCATTTATTAAATAGTGAATCAAATAAAATTGAAAAAATAATCGTATTCAGTATAAAAAAACTTACATACACCTAATTCTTATTTATAATATAACATAGAAATTTTACAAATAAGACAAACATTTTTTTCAAAATTGGAAGTAAATCTATTCTAAGAATTTTAATCTTTTAACGAATCTAAACTTTGGTTTATATTATTAATTCAGATCTTTGTTAATAATATAAAATTGAAAACTCTTTCATTTTTAATAAGTAATTATCACAAAAATGGGATGGTCATTTATCACATTCGTTTTCACATAATTTTTCTTGATAGCTTAATAATAAACTATTTTTATCGAACTAATTTCTCGTGATTCAAAAGTATGAAATGCTCATTCTACATTCTTTTCGTTATAAAAGTTCAATGTAAATTCCTTAAAAAATATGATAAAAATTATGTGTATGAATTACGCCTCGTAAATATCGGTTTGTCAGATGATGTAACGTTTGTGTTTTCAAATTGGCGCAAATGTATCTAAAATTATAAATTAATTAAACGAATTTGCAATAAAAAAATATTTAAAAAGCAATCAGGATTTTCATGAACAGCAGGTAAACTTTTTACAAAAATATTAAATTTATAAAAGAAAAATTATTTTTAATATGGTTTAGAATTAGAATTATTTCTACTTGGTATATGTTTGGAATAATAAAAATTCTTACCAATAAATGCATATTAACTTCATCACAACGACTTAAAAAAGGAAAATTGCCCCCAGACTTAAGATGAGCTAGTTTTGCCTGTGGATAACATTTGTAAAGTTCTTCACGAACTGCACTGGATAAGGCATATTCATCAAATACATCCATAACAGTAACTGGGATGTTAGATAGTTTGTGAGCCTCTACATATCCTTTAATACAATTTAATGTTAATCTACTAGCAAGTTCTGTTTGTGGAATACTTTCAAGCTAAAAAATATATCATTCATAGTTTCTCTAAAATTATTTCTAACACATTTCTTACACGCTCCACCATGAAATCAATAGCTTCAATTATTTCGGCATCAACTTTTTTGGTCATAAAGTTACCCATGACCATCTTTTTTAAAACCAGTCCTGGTAATATCCAATAAATTGCAGCAGATTCATGGCTTTTGAATACAGCAGTATCAGTGAATGTATTGCATAAAAATAAGGAGGCAACTCGTGGACATTTGTATGTATGTTCAGCAAATTTTTGAGCCAGGTAGCCTCCTAAAACCAATAATTATAAAGTAGTTATTACTATTTTACTAACTTCTTTTGTTGGTATACCTAATGAAGCTCCATAGATATGAACTTTATCAGTCTCTAAATAGTCTAAAAGTCTCTTGAATCCCTCACACCATTCCTTAACACTCCAATAAACTGGAGCTTCAGCAGATATGACTCTAATGCCTTTGGCAGATAAAGCCAGAGCTTGCTTAAAGAAAATATCAGCCGTACCAGAAACAGGTGGCAAGCATATTAAAGGGCATCTTACTTTTCTTGGACCACAATCATATACTTTCCATCCCTAATTAGAAAAAATTAAATTTTAAAGAGATGTTAATTTCAATAAAATTAATTGATAATTACTTTTGAATTGTCAGAATCCACAACAATTCTTCGAAGAGGAACACCACTCCTAAAACTCAGGTATTCCTGAGACTGAGATAAATCACTTACATAACTCATATCAATTTTGTTATAAAAATACTTCACTTAATTAGACTTCAGCGTACTTAAGAGACCACAATATAATGTTTAATATAATTTAAATTGTTCCGAATACATTTTTATTATAACATTTTAAAATTATCACACTTAAATTTTGAAAAATTTGCAGTGATAATTTGAGGTTACATAGATTCATTAACACTTTATTCAGCACTTCTTTAGCTAATTAGTGGATTGCCTAGGGTTTAATATCGCTTTTATTAATTGTAAATAACATCAAATTGATAGGATGAGATAAAATTATATAAAACTATTCTAAATAACATGTTGAATATATGTACCATATAGGTATGTACTGGTATGTACAAAACAAAAAAACATAAAAGTCATAAAAGTTCATTGAGTTCATTTCCATAGTTATGCCCTAGTTCATTATTGTTCATTATCAGTGTCAAAAATAACCACCATAGACTAGGATAGATGCACGACTCGCGGTATTTTTGGGATGGACACTCAGCGCCATCCGTTGTTTGCCCCACATTAATAATAAGACGTTACTTGGAATATATATAAATAGAAATGACAAAGAAAACTTTCTAAACTATTGCGCCATCTATACATAAAACTATGAAGCATCATTTAAGGCGCGCATTTCAAAATTTAACCAAATTTTTAATTATTTCATTGGAAATTGAAAAAAAAAACAAATATAATATTAACAAATTTATTAACAAAGTATAAATGCAGTAATCAGTACAATTAGTACAATATACGAGTAAATAGCAAAACATCAAATTAAAATACTTAATAAATACTAAAAAAGTAATTATGTTATCAAATAAAACCCAATTTGAACGTTTTAACGTATTTAGTCATATATTTTTTGTTCAGAATGAATATAATTTCAATTTGTTATAAAAAATAGAAGCCAAACGTTAAAAACATGTTATAAAAATAACAAAGTTCTGTTCGATAAAGTGTTGGACCAAACAAAAAATTGGGCAACATGCGAAATAATACATAAATACAATAATAAGGATAAATATAACTAATAAATAATTAAATTACCTATAATTGCTGCATTTAGCAGCAGCAAGATTAATGAGTGGATCCGCGTAAGGCTTCTGGATTTTCACTCCACAGTGATGTAAACTGCCGGGCAATGTTGTTCTGTGTGGGACAGAAAACACCCTTTCCACCCATACACGTTGCAAATGGGGTTGTTTGGGAAACTTGTACCTGCAAGAATTACAACAAATAAATGTATTCTCTTGTATACTGAACATCATTTCATTGTTACCTTGGGGTAATTTCCCTACATCCTTCGACGCAGCATATTCTTGTGTATTTCCATCTTTTTATTATCTGTAGTAATATCAACAGCAGATTAATAAACGATTATTACCTATTAATTTAACTAGTTTTGATTCGAAGAGCAAAGTTTCTAACAAGCACTATTTCAGACTATAATTACTTATTGTAAAGCATGATTGACGTACTTAATACATTACTTACTTTCAGGACAGGTAAAACTAGTTCTCATAAGCACTTTTAACAAAATTTTTTACGATTAAAAAATTGTAACGCCACAAACGTTTTAGCAACGTTTCCAACTAATGGGGAATTTCTCTGCTGATAACAAATTACAACAACAACCGCCGTCGCGTGATCTGTTGTCGTTTCACTAAAAAGTATCAGTAATGTATGTCGGTAATATCGATTTTAGTAATTTAAAAAATATCTGTAGTTCATGTGGGGCAAACTAAGGTGGCGCTGTCGCTCGACATTTCATAGCCTGATAACCACAGATGAAAGATAACGCTGCTCTTTATACATATACAACCTTGCATACACTAATAGTGAAAATCGGGTTGCTATCCTGTTGCTATCCTTTTTACTTAAAACTTAAACAATTATTGAAAGCCTAATTAAATTTCAAACATGTAATTAGAACACATAAAAGGCGCACAATTTATTAACAAAATTTAAGTAAACGATTCAGTTATAGATGATTTACGACCATAGATATGTGAGTTGTGTTATGTTACTTGTCATAGCAGTTTAAATTTGGTATGATTTTGGTTATGTTTTTGGTTATGTTTTGGGTTATGTTTTGGGTTATGTTTTGGGTTATGTTTTGGGTTATGTTTTGGTTATTATATGGTGCTATGTGTGATTGGTTGCTATTTTGTTTATAATTAATAATTCCATTATTTACTTTAAAACGCATATGTTTAAGTAATAATGCGGAAGTACAGAACATTATCTCTCTTTTTAATATCTGTAGTGAGTTTGTCGTTGTTATTAGTGTACAGAAATGAATACAATCGTTTGCATTATGTATTAGAAGTTTTTGACTTTTTTGGTCAGCCCTGCAACTTCTCAGACCTTCTTAAAAATGATTTTATTCATCAACACAAAGACTGGGGACCACATCCAACTTGGCAGCAAAATGAGGATATGTACACATATTCTGCTTTTTTAATAAGCAACACTGAAGTTAAAGTACTTGCTTTGCAATCAACAAAAAAGGAAGTCGCTCGAATTTGTTACTTGTGGTTTGAAGACTATGAAACACCTGTAGTTGGAAAATTTAAGTCTTCATTAATTGAAGGAAATGTAGCCTATCAACAGTGGATTTATTACTACTATTGCTCATTTTCGACAGAAAAATCAACCCCATATGCTGTATCATTTGCTATTAAAAAGAGAAATAAGACATTTGAACAGATGAAGAAAGTAATGATAAGTTCTAATTTTAAGTCAAAAGATCTTTTTAATATCACTGTATGTGTCTCACCAACGCAGTTTTCAAAAAAATTATTTTTAGAGTTTATTAGTTTTCATGAACTTGTTGGAATAGAAAATTTTATTTTTTATTCTTATGATATCCCACATAGTATATCAAAATTAGTTTCAATGTTGTCCCCCAAGTTGGGTATTCAAACTACTTTTTATATTTGGAATTATCCCAAACTTGAGAGCAATCTTTCAAGATTAATTGTTGAAAAAGATTGTTTATTACGTACCTTTGGAAGGACAATAAATACAATAACACTGGAGATTGATGAATACATTATTCCATTTTACTCCCGGACCTTAAGTAGAATGCTTTCTGAATATAATCTGAAACAGAAGAATGGAAGACTTAGTTTTCCTTTACAAAAATTTTGCCTCGAAAGCGAGAATCCTCGTCAACCTATTGCACTTCAAAATTTTAATGCTGTTGTTGATAATAGTACACTTGTTCGTTATATGTACAAAAGTATTGATAACGATTCTTCATTGATTACTCAAATGATTGAAGATACGGCTTCAATTCATAAATATATTAAATGTACTCAAACACCAATAAAAGTTCATGAAGACAGAAGCATCACAAGATTCAGAAAAGATTTTATTCGTTCAACTTTGATACAGTTTTTAATACATAATAATAAAAAATGATTAATATGCAAGATGTATGTTTATTAAATAAATTGTTATGTTGTATATAATAAATGCTTTTATGAAGTATTAATTTCCTGTTTTATTGTAATAAAATATACCAATTTTTGTACAATTGCTAATTTTCTAAATCACGAAGTTGTCGCCTAAAGAGGTGAGAAACAGGTGGAAGGGGGAGGGTTAATCTTTTGGAATTAAAAAAAATTTCCATGAGGGGTAGAGGTGAGAAATTAAATCAGAAAGGGTAGAATAAAGTAATTTGATGTAGGCAGAGGAGACCTAAGCCAAAGGTTACAATTATTAGTCTCTGTTTAAAGATCTAAGTATACTTTGGTATTTTACAGGGCCATTTCTACCATTTTAGTTTATTTTTTTACTATAGTTCTATATAGGTTTTTAAAATAAAATTTAGGTCAAATAAATATCAATAAGAAAGAAAATTTAGTAATAGTTTATTATCAATAAATAAATACAAAAAATATTTATGAGCCTTTTTTTTTACATTTGAAAATATTGTTTTGATTATTTTACATCTATGGTCTAGGCATCTATGGAAATGTCAATTTCTCACCAATAGGAAGGTTTAAAAATTTGGTTTTAAACGGTCGCAGTTACCCAGTAAACCGTCAACATATATGTTTTTTAAGTGATGTGATGTTTTCTAATTTTTAATTGAAATTAACATTTAAAGTTAAATTAATCCCGCAAAAATGGAAATTAATGGTTGGGAGAATGTTTTGATAGAATGGGTTAGTTTGTTATATTGAGATTAGTTAAAATATTAATTAAGTGTTTATAGGTGAATTGCCTGCAACTATCTAATACTATAAAAGAATTAAACGAATTAAAAAACGGTGATTTTTTTTCACATTTGCTTGCAGTCATGTAAGTATTAATTTCTCTTATTTACATTATTTATAGCATGTTTATATTTTGTAGAATTCAAGACAAAAATTTAAATGATGTCGACATTTTAACAATAATATTTAAAACACTTAAAAAGGAGTATCCCCACTGTCAGTTTGATAACGAGAAGACAGTACATATACAAGATTTGACAAACAATGATATCATTATAATCTCTTCCTTACTTATGCATTATTCATGTGTTTTTGAACATAGGGATGTTCTTACTTCGCCATTATGTCGAAAATTGTCACATCATACTCAGCTTTGTATAAGAATGTTTTTAGAAAAAACTCAAAATGATGTTACAAAGGATACACTCTTTGAAATAATCAAAAATTGTATGTGTGCCAATGAATCAAAAAAACAGATACAAAGCTCGCAGTGGATGTCAGGTGGAGACTCACCTTTTAGTTGTAGAAGCCCTTTACAGGAAGTGCTTCACACACCAGGATATAAGAAGGTATACATACAAGAGCGAGATCGTGAAATAAACAAATTAAGACAAGAATTAGAAGTCGAGCGTTATGAAAAATTAGACATTCAGGAAGAATTAAAACTACAACACGAGCAAAATGAAAAAATTGGTGAGCTTATTATTACCAGTTTACTATTATTTGTTTTATTTTGTACTTATAATGAATTATTTCATTAAACTGTAGGAAAAGAATTGTCAGAGAAATTATCAGAAATAAAAAAATTGCGATCGGAATTACTAGCCAGTCAGTATGCTTCTCCTTTTAAAAATAACGATCAGTTTTCGCAAGATTTGCAGAGACGTTTAAAAGGTGAAATAAAAAATTTAGAACAGTATGTGTCACAACTTGAATCAGAAATTGAAAAACTTCAAAACGAGCGATCTACTCTAAATGAAAATGTAAGCAGTATTTACTTTTATTAAAATGTAATGGTTTGATATTATTTGTACTTTTGCTAGCTTGTTAAAGTGGAAAAGGAGTACAGCGCTATTCGAGATAAATGTTTCAATAATGAACATAAATATGAGAGTTTATTGGAAAAATATGAATTACAAAAATCTGAATTGCAAAATTTACATCAACACTGCAATGAACTAACCACTCTATTAGATGAACTAAAGAATTCAAAGTCGAACGACAGTTACATAGAAGTGGAATCGATCAATAGTGATTATCAGAAACGAAAATCAATACAGTCAGTTTCTTGTGAAGATTTAGCTCATGCTGTTGTGGAAGTACAGCTGAGGGAATCACTTAAAGAAAATAATGATCTCAAAATAATTTTAAAAACAACTCAAGAAATGAACAATACACTCCAGGACAACATTGACATTGGAAACAAGAAATTGGAAGAGTTGAATAAACAATGTAAAGATCTTCAAGTGGAATGCCAAGAACTACAAAATAAGGTTTATTATTTAAATATACGATTAATTTATATAATAATTCTTAATTTCAAACATTTATAGGTATCTATTCTCCATGAGACTCAGTCAGCACTTGAAGAAACAAAAACGAAACTTTTCCAATTGACTCAAACTATGAAGAGGTTAGATACAGAAAAAAGTACTCTTACTATACAGATTGATTCTTTGGGAAGCCAGTTAAATTTAACTCGAAATCTTCTGTCAGAATCTGAAAGCGAGAAAGAAGCTCTCAATAGCAACATCGAACAGCTTCAAGAAAAAATTATTGTACTTGATGAACACTTACATGAAAAGAATATTGCCTGTGATAGTTTTGAAAAACAAAGTATACAACTTCAAAAGGATTTGGAAGCTTCTCTGGAAAAGTTTAATGCCACACACCTTGAACTAGAAAGGTTTACAAATAAGTTTAACTTTTTGGACCAAGAAATGGAAATATGTTTACAAAAGTTAGAGTCTCTAGTTTATGCAGAGAAGAAAAATGAATTTGATTTTCAGCATAAAAGAAGTGTTTTTGATTGCATTTTAAATCAAATAGAGCTCAATAAAATAAAGGACATTAATGATAAAAAAAGTCTATGCGAAAAAATTGTGCAACTGGAAGAACTTGTTTCTCAATTACAAGCTGAAATTAAAACAATAAATGAAGACAAAATAGTAACGATACAAGAGAAAACATTGTTGGCTGATAATTTAGTTATGTTGGAGAAGAAAGTTGGTGAAATGGAAATAATAATAGAGCAATACGAGAATAAAATGGACAATTTCAATACCCAAATTGTAAGTATGAGTGCAACGATTGAAGAATTAGAAACGTTGAAAATCGTGGTACAAGAAAAAGAAATTGCTATTGAAACCAGCCAATCTAAAATAAATTTGATTGAAAATGAGTTAACGACTGTAAGAGAAGAAGTAATACAACATAAGTATAGTAACGAAGAATTACGCCAATCAAAAGATATATTAGCAGCAAAAGTAAACGAATTAAATGATGAACTTTTCCAAATACAAAAATCATATGTAGAAAGTAATCAGTATAAAAACGACTTGGAGAAGAAATTACAATTGCTAGAGGAAGAAAAAATACAAATAAGCAATAAGATTAATAGTATAAATAACGAACTACTCTTCTCACGGAATAATGAAATTACTCTTCAAAATGAGCTACAAAATAATAAAGAAATTATAAACAAGTTACAAGAGAAGATAGACCAATCGAAATTTGAATTGGCTCAGTATGAAATAGTCGAATTGGAATTGAGAAGAACAATAAGTGATGTAGAGAACGACAAAGAACACTTACAGGAGGAGCTTGCGAAAAAAATCGAAAAAGAGATGGAACTTCAAAATATACTTTCAGAATGTCATAAAAAAGAAGATACTCTTAAAACAAACTTAGAAAAAGCACTGCAAGAGATTGAATTTAGTAAAATTTCAGAAGAGAACTTGCACGAAGAAATCGTTGAAAAGGAAAGAAAATATTTAGAAGAAGTTACACAACTTCAAGGAAAAATACAAAACTACAAATATGAGGTGTCACATCTTGAAAAAGAATTGAAAGTTTCCGTCGAAAATGCATTGCAATTGTCATCAGAATTAAAAAATACTGAGCAGCATAAAAATAAATTAGAAGAACAATGGGATTCTGCAAGGCAAGAATATGAAAGGAAAATTAGCTTGCTAAATACCACTATAACTAAATTGGAAGAAAATGTTGATACATTTTCTACTAAAAAGAAAGAATTAGAAGAAATCTTGAATAAAAGAACCAATATATGTCAAAACTTAGAAAAAGATAATCAAGATTTATTAGTAAAGCAAAAAGAAATGGAACAGGAAATAAGGGGTTTATCAGACTCTTTAAAAAGCAAAAGCGAAGAATGCGTCGAACTTGAATGCACTGTTTCAAATTTAAGGTCTCAAAAAGACAAGGCAATTTCTGAACTAGAAACAAAAATTGAATGTTTAAAAAATATGGAAGCAAAAGTACAAGAGCAAGAATATGCTATTACTCACTTGAAAGAATTGATTCAGGCTGAGACTTCAAGGGTAGAAAAGTACGACATTAAAATAAAAGAACTTGTAAAAGAAATAGAAATTATTACGAATCTTAAAGTTCTTACAGAAGAAAAATATGCGGATTTAGAAAAAAATAGCTCCATTACTATTAGAAATCTTGCTACTACAACAGAACAACTCAGAAATGCACTTATAGAACATACAGATTTTCAGAGTAAAACTACAAGTGAAATAGAAATTCTTAAAAAGGAGTTACAAGAGAAATGCGAGCAATATGAAGATTTAGTAGCGGAACGATCTAATTTAGTGACCGAACATGATGAGGAAATTGAGCGTTTAAATGAGGAAATTCTGAAACTGAAACTTGAAATCGAAAAATTATCTCACAGAGAATTTCAATACCTCGACGAACTCAGAAATTTAAAAGATGAACTTCATGAAATTATAACAAAATACTCAGAAACTCTAGAGAGTATTCAAGACATTAAAATGGAGAACGAAGCGCAAGTTAATTCTTTAACAGAAAATTTACACAGTGTAATTTCAAAGTACAATAGTTTAGAGGAAATACATAAAGAAAAGTTACAAGAATACCAAATCGTCCAGGAAACTTACAGCATTTTAAAGAAAGACCACGACGAATTGCTGAATAAAATTTCTGAACATGATAACTTGCAAAAACAACAGTTTGAAAATGAATTATCTTTACTTAATACAAGAATAGAAACGTCCAATATTAGAGAACAAAAACTGCAGAATCAGTTATCACAAGTTGTTGAAGACCTTAATAAAATGAACGTATCAAACAGAGAACTTTTAGATGCTAATAAAAAAGCGTTGAGTGACTTAGATCACTCAAAGGTTGAAAATGCAGATGTGATAGAAAAATTAAGTAAATTACAAGAAGTTCACAAAAATCTTGAATTGGACTTTGATAATCTAAAGCGAGCTCACGAACATTACGTTGAAGAAATTAATAAATCTAAACAGCAATTACATAATCACTACACGCAAAAATTAGAAGAACTTTTGAAAGAAAAGGAGGACTTAAGAGTAACTGTTGCAGAAACTGAAGTTAAAATGAATGTTTTATTATTAGAAAAGGAACAAATTGAGAACAGTTATCATCATCAGCTCCTAGAAAAGAACAACGCAATAAATAAACTTCACTTTGAAAACGAAAGTCTAAAACAAAGTGTTATGAAAATTACAGAGGAAATCCATTTGTTTGAAAGAAAACTTCAAAATGAAGAAGAACAATATAACATGCTAAAACTGAAAAGTGAAGAAAATTTGCAGCAAGCCAAAGAAACCATTACGAAGTTAGATGACGACATCAGAAAATTAAAATGTGCTAATAGCATTTTAGAAACAGGTCAACAACGGTTACAGGAGGAAATTGAAACATTAACAAATAAAATTGTCACTTTAGAGGAATCAAAATTAATGGACAGTGAAGAGTATAAACAAAATATTCATCTGAAGAACAAAGAAATCGCTGATATCACAAAAATTGTAGAAGATTTGCAACAAAGTCTAAACCAGAAAGATCAAGCCATAAATGAACTGCAGAATAAACACGAGGAGGCCTGCAAAGCTTCTGAAGACGAGAAAAAGGAAATTAAGACATTATTGGAAAATGAAAAGATAACGTGTTCATCACTCAAGACAGAATTAGAAACTAAAATTATGGAGCTTGTAAAAGAACAATTACAGTTATATGAGTTACTACAAAAACAATACGAGCTTTTGAAGATAAATTTTACAGAAAAACAGCAAACTAATGAAAAACTAAAATATTTAATTGATAAATACTCTGTCAATGGTGTACAAAATAATTCCGTTTTGAAAACTAAAATCGAAAATCAGCAAACTAATGAAGAGATTTCAGACATTGTACAGAATATAGAAACAGATATCGAAGTTTTGGAGTTGTTAAATAAAAAAAAACTTGAAAATTTTGCGGCGTTAAAGGATATGTGTTGTAAGCTCGGGAAGTTAAAGAAAATTAGAAATGATATACTCCAGATGAATGCAAATCAGTTAAAGGAAACAGAAAATAATCTTTTTGAGGTACATGAAAACACAGTAAAAGCTGTGGCTGAATTTTGCGATGTGATTTTTTCAGAAGAAAATAAGATTTTTGAACAAGGACAAGTGTTGAGAAAGTTGGAGATGCTTTTAGACGGAGAAAAAAAGGTAAAAGAAATCCTACAGCTAAATTTAATGGATTTAACAAATGAAAAATTTAAAGTTTTCCAAATAAAAGAAGCTCTTAAAGCAAGCGTTGAAAAAATGATTTTGTATATTAACAATAATCGATGTCAAAATTACACTCTTCCAAGCGGATTTACCATGGATACTACTTCTCTTGAAAACCTTTCATATTGTCTTAAAGATGTTGAAGATGCAATTATATCTGTTATTAATGAGAAACGTGAAATTGTGGAAAAGCAAAAAGAATTAGATAAAGAGAATGAAAATAGTAAAGTCCAGCTCAATACACTGATAGAACAAAGTAGTCGGTTGAATGAAGAGAAAGACAAATTGATGAATGATTACAATTCTCTTTTAAATGAGTATCAAAAATTAAAAAAAGAGATCAAAACATTCGATGGTTTATCTGAAAATTTACAAAGATTAAAGTTAGATAATGAAGATCAAACTAAAATCAAAGAGACTTTAACTGTACATAATTGCCAATTAGAAGAACACCTAAAAGAATTACAAGACCGTGAAATTCAATTCAATGAGCTTCACAATAGGCTAATAGTATCTTGTAAAGACGTAAGGAGCAGACTGGAAACATTAGTAGCTGAACGAAATTCTTTAGAAACACTTTCAACGAATATAGTAAAAACATTTACTTCAGTGCAAAGCAAAGTTTGTTCAATAACGGACTCTAAAGCCTTGCTTGAGCAAAATCAAACATTGGAAATATTAAGCGTTGATATAAATAAACAGCTTGAAAAACATTCCAAAAATCTTTATAAGATGTCTTTAAATGCTGTCCTTAATATTGAAAATGTATTGACTCAAAAAGCACTCAGTGCACATGCATCTTCCAGTGAACCTGAAGTATTGCAGATTGATTTTGAAGATAAAATTGAAGAGATTAAGGATTTAAAAGATAGAGCAAAAGATATTCTAGAGCAATTAAAAATGTTCGAGAAAACTGTTGATAGTTTTAACGCTGCAAAGTCCTTAAAACCCCAAAAAGAAACGGTTCTATTACAGAAAACTACATTAATGAAAGAAGAAGAATACAAGAAGAAAAATCTTGCGTTAAAACAAAAGTTGACGTTGGCCGAGAATGCCAAAGCAAATTTAGAGAAGAAAATAAAACAATTACGCGAAGAAAATAAGAAATTAATGGAAAAAAGTCATCCAGAATCTGATATTATGTATAAACAATTATTAGAAGAGCATAACAAAACTAAAAATGAGTATGAGAAGATTCTTCAGGACTGCAATAAACAATATGAAGCACTATATAAGGAATATGAAAATTACAAAATACACAAAAAAATTAAATCAGAACAAATTGACATTAAAACTGAAAAAGACGTAGAAATGGAAAGTATTCAAGAAGCTTACAGTAAACTTTTAAATGATAAATACCGCCTTGAAATGGAAAACGAAACGCTTCATTCGCTCTTAAAAGAGAAGCAGTCCCACGTAGCTGATGTAGAATTATTGAAAGAGAATTACACCAAAATACTGGAAGAGAAAACAAGATTAAAAACCGAATTGGACACTATGAAGTATAAACGAACCAGAGACAGAGAAGACTACATCCAAATGATAAACAGAGAACGTGAGAAAGAAGCGCAAAAGATTCAAGAAATTCGAAACAAATACGACGCAAAGTTGGATTTACTTAAACAGAGAATGGTAAGCGTGTTTTAGGTTGTCAATGACATTCATGAATTTATAATTTATGTTTATGGAGTTTAAGAAACTTTTTTTCTAGATTACTTTATATAATGACGAATTAGAAAAGGAGACTCAAAAGAAGTTAGAGGAAAGAACAGAAAATGTAAGCACACCTTTACTTTTTATTTTAAGCAAAACAGAACATAGAGTATTTATTTTTTTAATAGGAGCAGTTATCAAATATGGTGAAAAATCTTAGAATAGAATTAGAAAGGGCAAACAAGAAAATAGCTGAACTAGAAAACCAACAGAGTATTGAAAAAGAAAGAGAATCTCATTTTCGTAATATTGAAAATGACGTACGTACTAGTTCTAGAGAATCGCTGCAAGTAGATGGTTTTAGAGAGTCCGTAACACGCTTAAAGAATAATATTAGCGACTACAAACGGGATTTGCAGTTTCAGAATGAAAACGCTACAAGGTATAAAGTTCCTTTGGATGACGTTTTTGGTGTTCCTGACAGCAAGACCATTGTTAGGAAAAGGATCACCGAAGAAAAACTTTATTCAACATTGCCAAAAAATATTGGTATGGACGTCATACAAGAATTGACCATTTCTAGACAAACATCGTTGTCTTCATTGCAACATCATCCTATAGGTATTTATACACATCATTTTTTTTAAATTGTTTTAATTGATAATAGTGTTTAATGAATATATAAGCGAAAAAATGTGACTATGCACCATTAAGGGAAACTACTGAGTATAGAGATTTAGTAAAATGGCCGTGAGAAAATCTTCGAAATTATTTTTAAGCTCCGTATTTTACCGCAGAACACAATTGATAAGGTGAATCATAAAATTTACAATAAGCTATAACTTTAATAACATAATTAGAAAGGCTGAAAAATTCCGCATACGTTTTGTCTGAGGCTCATTGGTGTATCAACCTTAATAAGAGTGGGGAAGCCCATAAATATCTAATATTATATAAATCGCTGTATCTTCTAAACGACTTATTTACGCCGAATTTAGTAAACTCGGGCTTGTTTGAAAAAGAAATGTAAGTGTAATATTTGTACCCAGTAGTTTTCGAGATATGGCCTATAGTTGTATTTTGTACTTTGTTAAAGAAACGCGACTTTTTTAGGACAAAATTTGGAGATGGAAGATGAAGAATCAGACCTATTTAACAACAAATATTTAACAGACTTAAAAGAAGGAAGGTGCACGTTACCGTCAAATAAAGAATCAAATGTGGAGAGATTATCAGAATTGCAGTGGAGGAATTCCCTTTATCCACCCCACCTGAAATCCTCATACCCTGCCGAGACACAGTTTAACAGTCCTTCGCAATTTAAAGAAGAAGATATAAAGGTAAACATTCTGACTTAACATTTTGATTTTGAAATGTAAGTAATTAAAGAATCACATTGTTCTGTATGTTGCTTTGAAAAACTTTATTTTGTGTATTTTCAGACGGGTGTATTAGATTTTGATGACAGTATGAGTACGAAACTTTTACCGGGAGAAAAAATAAGGAAGAAGGATATCGGAACAACCTCATATAAAAAGCCAGGACCACCTACCCCTAGTAAAAATGGTGGCCGTGTTTCTCTCCAAGGGAATGAAATTCATCCGAAAGACGTATTAAAAGAGCATAACGACAAAACTCCAAAACGTACTACGCCCAGCCGTTTGAAGGCCCTTTTCATGGGACGCAGTTCAATCAGTGCCAGAGAGAATTCTGAGGTAGGGAGTATGGACGATATTAATAATAGTGAATTGAAGCAATGTGCTTGTGATTGTCATGGTAAATTTTTGTGCTCGTCTTCTTTAAAATACGCAAACAAAAGTATGGTTTCTTGTTTATGGAATTCTTTGTGGTTCTATTTAAAATATTTCGGCCTTTTCTTGTCCTTGCCTGTGATATTATCGTTGCTATTGTATAACTACTCGAATTAAACTTTTGGTTTTTAATTAACATTTTCTTTTTCTGAATGTGGTAGTGCTATGATTTTCTATTTTAATTTACATTTTTTAGAGTTCCATACCAAAAAGGTAAAACGGAATCCTTAAAATAACAAGGTAACATTTAGATTATTGATTTCTCAGCAACCAATACTATCGAAAGTCTTACAAAAACTTCAGTATATTTAACAAAGCATAACTCTGTATCTTTAGACAAAGACTTAAGAGCGGAAACAAATTCGTCACAAAAGGAGGGGTATCGATAAGCTAAGAAAAGTGACACCAGTATGACAAAAAATTTAATTATATATTTTTTTTTACGATTTTCTTTCTGTTAGTAAAATGCAGGACATTAATTTTATGCTACATTAAATTAAAAGGACTACGATTTTTTCATGAGAAAAATCGATAAACAAATCAAAATTACTATTTAGAAAATTATAATTTGACAGCACTTTTTTAGCATGGTGATTATATTACATGTTGTTGTTCTGTAGACGTCATCAAACATAAAAAAATAAAAAATTAAACTGCTAAAAAATGCGTTCAAAATACTCGATATTGTAAAAAAGGGTACAATTTTCCAAAAGGGCATTTTGACATGAGTTTGTTGATTTTACTTATAATTAAATTTTTGTTAGATCATTTAGGTAACTTTTCTTAGTTTATCGAAAACCTCCCATTAAATATTTTCGTCCCTAATACAATTTGTTGTAAATATATTGACAATATAATTAAAAATTCCAGCTGATGCTTAAAATCTCGATTATTTCTGTTCTTGTATTGCTATGCTTGAATATCTAGGTGTCTACTAACAACAAAATGATTTAATAACAGAATTAATTAATGGTGGGCTATACATTCAAATTTTATTCTTTATAGATTTCCTTCACTTCCTTAAAGTATTTTTTCTTACTTCCATCTGTTTTACTTATTAGACTAGTAGATTGGATGGTAATGATAATGTCTCCTTATTTCTGGAACAACTTAACCCATGAATGATAAAAAGAACAACAAAACACATTGAGCACATAGCAAGCAGGTACATTATGTTTATAAATTAACACTTTAGTTTTAGAAAACTAACCGCTCATCAGTAAGCAAATAATTATTACAAAATGACGAACCATATTCATTAAACTACGGTCAAACTTTGATAACTCGAACGTTGATAAGTTGAATTTTTGAGTTGTACCAAATTGGTTGGCAAACTATGAAATATACGTGTAATTTTTATACGAAACCTCGAAAATTCAAACTTCTATTACTGGAATGTCTTGATGACTTAAAGATAATATTTGACGCTAATTTCTGTTTGACCAAAAATTAAATTTTATAAAACAGTGGAAAGTGGTGCATTGAAAAAGGATATGACCTATAACCATCTATCTATGTATCTATATATCTACAAAAGTACATATGTATGTACTATTATTTAATAACTCGAAGTTGTGCAACCGAAGTTTTTTTGCGTCACATGGTGATTCGAGTTATCGATGTTCGGTTACGTAACGCAAACGTGTAAAAAAACTTGACATTTTTTTTATTGAAAACAATAAATTTCGCCTCATTAGAGCACCTTTAGAAATATCTAAGTACTAAATTTTATAAAGTGAGTATTTTTATTCTTATAACTATTTTTGGGTCGATTTATACCAAAAGGGAAACTACATATTTTAAAGTTTTAACCACTGACCATCTTTACAAGCTAGAAATAATCTTCTCCTAGGCCCCATTTTGGTTTAAACCGGCCCATTACTAGTCATAACAAAAAAATGTTTATTTTGTAGTAGATGTCCCAATCAGGTGAAACGTGTATGAGTTTTTTGTGAATCAATTCAAGAGGTTTTCATTACCAACAACTACCATGTTTTTCATAATCATAGTCATAGTTTAATTTCTACAATTGTAAAAGTGTTTTTGTTTTCAGGGTTTCAAACGTTTTAGTTTTAATTTTTTTTTCTAAGTATTTATAATTTCTCTTTCAGAACCAGCCAGGAACTCCAAAGGGTAAAAGATTAAGTATATTCCGCAGACCAAGATAGAGTTTAGTGTGTTTTTGAATAGTCTTTTTTGTGAATGTGTGAGTTTATTATTTAGTTTTACAGTTAATTGTTCTTGAATGTACTAATATTTGTATTTTTAAAAAAAGCTTCATTTTATTAAACTTTTTGATTCCTAAAAATAAATGTATGTTTTATTTTTATAAACGCAAGTAAGTGAAAAAGACAATTAAAAATTAATAAAATAAACTAAATAAAACAACGTGGGATTTTACCAATTAAATAATTATCCCAAGTAGTTCCGGTTTAAGTAATAAGGGGAAGGGGATCCAAAAATCTTAAGTATTTTAGCATGAAGACAGGAGAGGAGGTAAGAAACGACGAAAATCAACGCTAAGTAATAAATGGGAGAATGGCCCCTAATGTATTTATTACCCATTTTAGTCGAAATTTAAAGAATAATTTCTAACACTGCTATGCGTATCTATATGTAATTAATTTACTTTTTTAAATTTGGTTATAATCTAGGAGTGTAAATAAGGAATTGAACATATTATTTTGAGTTTTATATTGTCTATTATTTCTCGAAAGATGTCATCATGCGAAACTAATAAAGCATATTTCGATTAGATGAAGTAGCGTTTGTGACTGTTGGATGCCAATCAATCTCTCAGAGGTAAATTAATTTCACTTTGGGTTAATTTAAGAGCGCACAAGAACGGGATCCATGCAAGCACAGAAACTGCTGCAGGATAAATAGTAACCAGGAATAAGTTATTACGACCAACAGATGGGGCTGACATTCGAGTTGCAAGTTCGTTACCTGCTGCTTTCAAACCTGCCTTAATGAACAATATCATCATAACGTTGTAGCAAACAGGTTAATACTTTGGCCCTTTGTTAAACCCGCTGCTACCGCTTTGACTTGAACCTGCTTGATTCCCGGAGCTTTTGAAGATGCTCTGGGAGCATGACAAAGGATAACAAATAAATCAAACTCTGTTAAGGAAATTGAGATCGCGTTTGAAATCGTGAACTACTCTGCACGAGACTGGCTGATATTTTAATTAAGTTGCGAATGTCACTACCTATCCAAGGCACCTAATTACGTATTTACTGACGTTATATGTACCTACCTATTCTATATCGCAACGCTGACGCTGAGTTTATTATTCATATATCTGAATTTGAACACATACCGATCGGGAAATTTGAGCAGGTTACAAAAACTGATCAGGCGTAAGTTCGATTCATTTGCGGGGGTGACAGATACAAGGGGGGCTTTGGGACCAGACATGACAAAAAGTGTTACACTAGATGCATGATTTATATATCTAATTATATTTATTTTACCTTTATTCAAATTTATCCAGGAAGGGTGAAATCCTGGTCAGAACAGAGCGTTGGGGGGCTCCTTTAAAAAATTGAAAATCAATTGTCTATAATGGTAAAAGAAATTTTTTCTTTGAAAATATGAAGTATCGGTATTTTTTATTTAGAACATGTAGACGTTATAACAGCTGCCGCAGTCCTGAACTTTTGTTATTTAATGTACATTTCCCTAAGTTGTTGGTTTTGATTGAAAGAGATGTAGCTATTTGAATTCTTTTTCCAATATTGAGAGAAAAGTTACTTAAATAAAAAATACAATCAAATTTGACTGGTGATATTTTTGTGATTGAATAAATTAGTTTTAAAGTTTTTAATTTCTGTTTTTCGTTTATGATATTATCTATCGTCGGTAGGGAGTAAATTAGATGTATGATGGAGGATGGCACAGTATGGTGAAGTGAAATTGTAGTGACCTCACAGTAAAATATTCTTGTAGCATGGATTTTTGTTTATTTATTTCAACCTGTACAAGCTTCTACATTAAAAAGTTTAACCAATCAATACTGAAAAAGCTTTTGTGAATGTAATTCGAATTATTGCGGGCATTTATTTCGTTGCATACCTTCCAGTTGTTCAATATAAACAGGATTTTCTCTTAGTGGCGCCTTGGGTACCGGAAAAAATGGCACTGTATTACCTATGTTCTGGATGAGGGTCCAGAAATTTTTTTTTTCGCTATAAAAACCATATTTTTTCAAAACTGGAAAATTATTGATTTCAGGACGATTTTCGAAAATCGAGTTCCCTTGCTAACAGTGGCGGCTCGTGGTCGAATACGAAGGGGGTTCACAAAGTTAATAACATGTAGGTAATATCAGAACATGAAGCGTATTTCACGATGTTGTAAATGCACCGCAGGCGAAGATTTTTAATATTTTTAGGAGAAACAAATACTTATGGCATTTAATAACACAATAAATAAAAACCTTACGTTTACTTATACAGGAAATCCATTCGTCTATGTCTTGAATTAGCAAACACACTCAACACTTTCATTAGGATTACCGGCAAAAATCAGGCACGGAAAGCAAAATAATGCGTTAAATTTATTACACCCACACAACCACGAAGTTTTTTTATACTAATCTACTTTAAACACACGTTTGAACTTTTTATTGGGCGAGGTGGACCCCTTTTCTTTATTTTGAAACGATTTTGAAAATTATTTGAATTTTCTTTAATATATTTTACCGAACACGACTCCATCATTTACGTAATATTTTAATTAACAAGTATTGTGCAATAAATTGTGCGTCATTTACAATTAGTGGACTTTGAACTCTGAAATCTGAACATGCTTCTGAACATAATTTTTTTCCTATCGGTTCCTACCAACACTAGCTTCCAGAGCCTTTAAAAATAACTCGTACTGGACATTTTCACCAGGTGGCAGGCTGGCAGGCTAACCGAAGTTGCAAAACCCTGGCAGAATGTCGGGTAGCCGTGCCGACGTAGCACGACATTATTCCGGCTGATTCCGGCTTCTCGTGCAGTGCACCTAAACGCTGTATGTTGAGTGTATTTTATCTTCCATTTCACGCGTCCGACTACCTCTCTCTCTAACACATGGACATCAAACGGAGTATCGCTCACGTGATATGTTCAGAATCAAAACTTGAACCAAAAGAGTTAGGTGAAGTCGTCAGCGAACAACAAAAATTTAAATATTTTCTATGGGTTACGAGTTGGTGTTTTGTAACTATGAACTATGAAATGGTAAAAAGAGATGTATATTATACGATAATCATCAATAATATAATAAATATTAAAAGGATAAAATTATATGGTGTAACTAGTTCAATTTTTAAGGGGGTTCAGTGAACAAATGCACCTACAGTAAAACCGCCACTGCTTGCAAATATAATTATACAAACATCGAAATATTTTCACCTTATACATGAATGCATGATGGCTTTTTTAGTTTTCCTATTATATTATGACATTGGGGCTTGATAATTAATTATGTTATTGACCCCAGACAGCTATAAAGAGCGGGTTATTCTAATTTTTATTAATCAAACGGACTACCCTTTGTTATTGCAAAGATAGGAACAATAAAAAATTAGACAGTTTCTCTCATTTTTATACGTTAATGTCAGTAAATTGCACCTATTAAGGGAATGGCAGAGAGTAAGGGTTTTTAAGCGATCGAGGTAGTAGAGTGGGGAGTAGGTAAAAAATATTAATTCGTAACGCGACCGATGATGGATTTGTTGGCGAAATTGTGCGGTTGGCAGTTAAAGGTGTGCTCTAAGGAGATTTGGTAGCGTCGAGGGCCCCTTTGGCTCGGGTACTTTCGCGGAGCTAAAAATTGAATCACGTTGATTGTCGAAAGAGGCCGGAACATGCATTATGCCGCTATTAGGCTGCAAACGTTCAAAGGAGCGCTAATGTCTCTAATGGTGCGTATTGTGTGCCAATCCTTAAACTCTCTCTAACCAATAAGCCATTTTTACGTTCTTTACTGCCATTATACACGCTTTACCCTGTGCGAACGATTCTTTGAAACTCGAGTATTAGGGCGATTTCATGTCAGATGACACTATGACGGTGGTTACATGATGTACTTAGGTACTAAAGGTACTTTATACTTACAGATATGTACCCATACCATTCCCGTTACCCACCATAGCTTATCGTTAGCTTAACTCTAGTTCCCCTTCTCTGCTTCTCGCGTGCATCAGGCAGCCAGTTCCGATGGTTTCGTCGCTATTATCCACCATCTCGCGAAAAGTGTTCATATTAAGCCAATTTTAATACTCCCCCTCCCATCCTACGAATTCCACATTTAGACTTTGTGTTTTAGCCTTAACGGTAATTGATCTTTCACGAGCTTTGTGCAGTGTGTGGTGAATTATTTCCACACTTCCATTAAACATAAGCCGTAATATAAAATTTATTCTTTATTTCTATGATATACTGATGAATTTGAAATTCTTTCTTACTCGAATTTTTTTTTGGTTTGTTTAAGATAAAGAGAATTAAAGAACATATGTCCATAACTTAAATTTTATTCAACTGAAACATAATTTGTTGTAACTAGAAGGTTTAAGTTAGAGAAGATTTTATTGTAGGTACCTACTTCAAAAATTTATTTTACCTTAGTATATAAAAAAAGCATATCTGTTTTAATTCAATCAAACGTTATATAATAATCGTTTAATAATAAAAACAAAGAATATCTCTTATTGTTATACTTAATATTCAATATATTTTGCGTTTTGAGTAATATGAATCAAAATTTTAATCTCAGAGATTTTACATTTTCACTATATTTTTGTCTTAACAGAATACCTACACAAAGTAATTTCCTACGAGCCACAAACTTGGTGAAATGTGAATTACATTTTTATTATCGTAAAGCGAAATCACGTGTTCGTTTTTAGGACAATTTTTTAGAATGTATTTTATAGATATTAAATTCTGAAAAAGTAGCTTGTTGTGTTGTAGTCCCAAAAAATTTTGAGAAAGAATTATATAAAAATAATAAGAAAATGCTATCGTATTATTAAGTTCAATTTTTCGTGAACATAAACAGCTGAAACCTTTACATGTACATTACATGAATTCATCTTTCTTAGCTTCCTCAGGGTAGATTATTGTTAGCTAAAGGAAATATTTAACGAAACGTTGGCAGTGTATGTAAAAAACATTGAAAGTTTTTTAAGTACCTCCTCAGAATTGTTGCTGGGAATAACTACAAAGTCATTCAATTTGAAAAAAAGATCCAGTGGTATGTTAATTAAATATTAACCAAAGTAAATGACCAATTTTGACTTATGTGACTCCGAAGAGGGTCCACATCCGAACCCTTCCCTCTGGATTTCCTTCTTGAATTTATGCTTTCTTCTTCAGATGTGTTGAAAAAGTTAATTACTCGTAAAAGTCTTTAAAATCCAAGTGTTACACTTGTCTCCACTCAGTTTTTTTATAATATTATAACAAAAATCTATTTTACGCAGGTATGAATCCAGGATTTTTAAAAGAAATTATAATTGCGGCAACTTCGAGGGGATGAAAAAACCCTTTTCTACATTAGATAATTGCTACCAACGTTTCGCTATTTTTTTTGATTCTTCAGGGTAGTCTATTATCAGCTAAGAAAATATTTAGTAATACATTGGTAGTGATTATGTAAACTAATTAAAAGTTTTCACCCCTCAGAATTGTAGATTTATAATTATGATTTTTTTAAGACAAACTGATAATTCGAATGTCTATTAGTCAAATTTCTGAACCAAATTGGTTGGCAATAGTATCAAATATGAGAAATACGTGTAATTTGTTTATTTGTTTGTTTACGCCAAACGGCTTTGTACAAGAAAGTTACAAAAAAATTATATAAGTATTTATGTAAATTGTGTATAATGTGAATTTGTTTAGATATGATGCATCAGTGGAACGATACGATATGTTTTATTTTTGAAACAAAAGTTGTCGCTGAACCTCCAAAAAAGTTAATGTTGGAGCAGTATTTATTCACTAGGTTCGCTACTCTATTTCTTGGTCCATTGTGTACGTAGCCTTTCGATGACTTCTCTCCGATCAACAGCCTGTGATGTCTTAGTCCAGGTTTGGAACAAACGAAGTCAAATTGCTGCAATATTTCAGGCGAATCTATTTGTCCGTTAATAGACCTGTAGAAAAAAGTAAGATCCGCAATTTGTCGTCGGGTTAAAAGGCTGCTAATCCCAAACCGATCATATATCTCCCTAGTGTTCATATCCATCCCTTTAGTATGCATATAACACTTTAAAAATTTACAGAATTTTTTCTGTACTTTTTCCATTCTGTCGATAAGAAGGTTGGTGTGAGGTGACCATACAACGGAGCAATATTCTAGTATTGGGCGGACTAAAGCTGAGTAGAGTCGAATAAATGTCTGGACATCATTAAATTCTCTTCCTGACCTGAGTATATATCCGAGTACTCTGTATGCTTGTGACGTTATCTTGTCGACGTGACTAGAAAAATTTAATTTATTGTCGATGATGACACCCAAATCCTTTGTTGAAGTAACTTCTACGAGTTGATGTTCACTGAGTTGGTATAATGCCGGTAGTTGATGTGACGATCGAGAAAAAGACATTACTACGCATTTACTTGTGTTTAACTTAAGTTTATTTTCCACACACCAACTGCTAAGTTGATCGATATCTTGCTGGAGAACGACGACGTCGTTCTCACCAGTTATTTTTCTAAATATTTTCAAATCATCTGCGTATAACAGGTATTCTGATTTAAGTTTATCACCAATCTCGTTGATAAAGATGTTGAAGAGGATTGGTCCTAGATGCGACCCTTGCGGGACACCTGAAGTCACTTCGTACTCAGTTGAAGTGTAGCCATTTACTCGTACTTGTAGGTATCTTCCAGATAAATAGGAGCGAAACCAGTTCAGTGCATTATCTCTGATACCATATCGTCTTAATTTACTAACTAGTATATCGTGATCGACCATGTCAAAAGCTTTACTGAAATCAGTATAGACTGTATGCACATCCACGCCTTGGTTCATTGCGTTTAGTATGTAGTTAATATATAGATAAAGGTTTGTGGCTGTCGATCTACCGCTAAAGAATCCGTGTTGCTTTGTCGATATGATATTTTTAAAAGAAAACTTTATTTGTGGCAAAATACTTTTTTCGAACAGTTTTGAAATAGCGGATTGAATGCAAACTGGTCTGTAATTAGTCACGTCAGATCTAGATCCCGATTTGTGTATCGGACTGATAAAAGAGATTTTCCACGCCGACGGAAAAACACCGGATACAAGTGATTTATTAAATATATGAGTTATCGGCTCAACGAGACCAGCGGCACAATTTCTTAGAAATAGGTTGGGCACCCTATCAGGTCCAGCACCTTTTTTTACGTCCAGCTTACACAGTTGTTCGAAGACATCATCGAATCTAACGTATAAATCAGACAAGTTGGCGTCCTGATCGAGTTGTTGCATTTCATTGCGGATTAACAGCGGGGAACTAACATTATCTAGGTTACTGTCATAGATACTTTTAAAGAAAGATGCAAATAAGTTAGTTACTTCACTTCCATTGTTGGCCTTGTTTTCATTCCAGGACATCGAAGATGGAATGTCGATATCGTTTCGTCTCTTATTTTTGACAAATTTCCAAAATTGAGCAGCGTCTGACTTCATCCTATCTTCAACTCTTGTTATATATTTGTTATAACACTTTACGCTAATTGTTTTACATTCTAATCTTAAACTTCGGAAACTATTATACGCGGCTTTTGTTCTTGATTTTTTATAATTTGCATGTGCTTCCTTTTTCAGTCTAATTTTATCTATTAGCTCTTTGGAAAACCAACTAGGGTAGTTGTTTATCTTACTTGTGTAGACCGGGACAAACTGTATAATTCCTTCATTGATTTTTTCATAAAACCAGTTAACCTTATCATCGACAGATTCTAATTTGTATAATTCGATCCAATTACTTCTGAGGAAGAAACTGTTCAGTCCTACGTAGTCCGCTTTTCTAAATCCGTAAGTTGCTGTGCTGTTTGATTTCAGATTGATTTTAATATCGACGTGCACACTTAGCGCTGGGTGATGTTTGTCTTCGTCAATCATAGCTTCCGTTTTGTCTACTTTAGTATCTGTACTGCTGAAACATAGGTCAAGATTACGATCGTTTACGTTACCGATTTCGTTATATTGTTGACAATTAGCCAAGAGCATCTCGCTGTATAAAACATTCTTGCAGTCTTCTTGAGGACAACTGCTGGGGAGATTGTAATCACCCATAATTAATAGTTTGCTGTTAGGATATTTATCCTTTATATACGATATTGTAGTCGCATGATTAATGTATGTATCAATAGACGATAGTGGTGGCAAATAAACGCATCCAATTATAATATTGTTCGCACGACATTTAATTTTGATAAATACTTGTTCAATATCGTTGCTATTAATCGTTAGTAGTTCAGCAGAAAATTTACGCTTTACTGCAATCAGGACTCCACCTCCACGATTATAATTGCTTGTTGAGTTATCTCGGTCTTTCCTGAATAGTAAGTATGAATTATCTATTATTTCTCCATCTGATATGGGGGAATTTAACCAGGTTTCGCTTATACATATAACATCACCGTGATAGCTTGCAGTAGAGGTTAAGAAATTTTTTAATTTGGTTCTTAAGCCTCTAGTATTTTGGTAGTAGATAAGTAGGTTATCCACCTCGGTGCTTTTCTTTTGGCGTACGAAAAAATTGCTTACTGACTATCTTTGGTATTCCATTTATATATTTTATGGTTTTATTAGTGTCACCGTTTTCGGTTAGAGTATTAAGTTCAGAACGTAGAGCTTTTAGGTGATTTTGTTGATCCTGAGTTAAGCTGGGTTTAAACGTAACGTTGGTATCGCTAACGGGCTTGATTTTTAGTAACGTCCTGGCATCAGTTGTGGACGGAGTATTTAGTAGCAAGGGGCGAGTTTTCCCTGTGACTGGTCGACCAAGCCGTCGAAGTTTAAGACGTGGTACGATTTCTGACAGTTCCTGAGGAATTAGTGCTGGTACTTTTTCGTGGTCATCTTGTCTTCGGTCTGCGCCAATTGTCTTTTTAGACTCAGGTACATTAAAGACGATAACCTCGGTTTCACGTTTATTACGTTCATTAATCTCAGATATTATATTGTTCGTATCAATAGATAATTCATTCATCGAAGATAGCTTATTTTCAATCACACCGACTCTTTTCTCTAATTGGGTATATTGCTGACTAATGGTTTTATTAAGTTCTGCAAGTTTGTTTAAATCTGTCCTTATACTTGCCACACTGTTTTCGATGTTTTCAACTTTTTCTTTAAAAGGAGCCAAGTATTTCTTGAAAATTTTCTCTATTTCAGTTCTGCTGGTTGACAGGGGTGAATTGTCAACGTCTTCATCGCTCTCAACATTGTCGGACTCAATTATACTAACTTCGATATGACATTTTGAACACTGCCAGTTAATATGACCAGTCTTTTTATATTCTGCTGCAAACTTTTTAAACTTATCTTCACTTACAGCAGAACACTTTTTATGAAACCAGTTCTTACAGTTGGTGCAGCTTATGCTACCTGAATTTTCCCTAATTTGTTTAGTGCAATTTGCACAAGTGTTCCTGTTTGGCGCCATCCTTGATTTTTTATCGAAAATAAAAAAAAAATAAAAAAAAAGTGTAATACTTAACTTTTATATGGCTTTATCACCCGTTTGACTTGCCTGCCCGGGTCGACCCCTCGAAGGCCTTCAAGCCGATTGATTATGCCAACACAGATAACGAACTTTAGCTTTGGGTTACAGACAATGAGGAATTAACTAATATATGTTACTGCTACTATTAGAGAATATGTACACTCTTTGCACCACTGGCACATCTGATCCTACACCTTTTTCTCAATAATTTGCTTTTTTCATTCACAAAATTCTACTACAATTTGACTTTTATATGCGGAGCACTTCTACCACACATCTGTCCGGTTCAGCCGCCAATATATAATTTTTATTAGATTACTCGAACTCTCAAACTTTTATTATCTACTCGAATATGTTAATCTTGATAACTCGAAGATAATATTTTTTTTATTTTTCTGGGGAATCTTCTAACAATGTATAATTTAACATCTCGTTTTAATAGCTGTAGGTAGTATGCAAGCAGAAGGCAGTTCAGTTTGTACAATTATTCATCATCAAAATGTACTTTAAAATCATTGTCCCTTGAGCAATAATTAAATCTTATAAAAAAGCGGACTACCTATATTTATGTATCTGTTACCGGCCAAACCCGATTTCAGGAAAAACTAGTTTTTCCTAGACTGAACTAGTTCTTCCTATACGCGATAAGATTAACTAGTATTTATAGCCTAGTCCAAACTAATTTGCCCTAAGCCCGATAGGATAAACCAGTTTAGGCTAGTCCAATCTTATTTGTCCTGATATAAATACGCACACTCTAGGATAATCTGATCGATTTTCAGACGCAACCGGATGGAAATTTTAAGTTTATTATGGTCTAACAAGACCATTTAACAAAATTTGTTCTGCTACGCGTTCTACAATTTAAGAGAGCGACATAGGTGGCTTACCATTTGAATGATATATTTCTAACTATAGGAGCGCCGTGCATTCTTCAATCTGACAACGGTAGGGAATTTGTAAATAATGTTATAAGTGAGCTTGCCAGACAGTGGCCAGATCTCAAAATTGTGCACGGAAAACCCAGGCACAGTCAAAGCCAGGGCTCTGTTGAACGTGCCAATTAAGATATTGAGAATATAATAGGCTATTGGATGAAGGACAACGTTTCAACGAAATGGTCAGAAGGCTTGAGATATTTATGTTCAATTCATGAAAAACCGCGCCTACTATTCAGGGATAAAACAATCGCCATACAAGGCGTTATTTGGAATAGAACCCGGACTAGGACTTTCGACACCCTCTTTGCCGCAAGAAATCATAACTGATATTCAGGATGAAGATGATTTAAGGAAGGTAATAGATGATAATTGGAATGTCAACCTGATAGGAGACAGTGATGATAACGTTGCCGAAGTTAGTAACCAAGAAAAAGTTTCTTCATCTGAAAATGACATTCATAAAGCTAGAACAATTGCAGCAAAAAATCTTGAGAAACAGGCTAAGAAAATGAAAGCTACTTCTGACAAGTCTCATCCACCTGCTAACATTGGAGATAACGTGACTATACCGATTCCAGATGTTGACAAAGGCAAAGGTGATCTCAGAAACCTCGTTGGAGTTACTCTTCATTCATCAGAAAAATTACGAAGGTTTTTACAAAGTTGGCATCAAACATAATGTACTTCAGAAACTATATTGCACGTTTTATTATTTTTTTACTTAATTACTTATCTATCTTTCTGGAGCATTAATGATATTCTGAAGTAGCTAATATGTTTTTATTTTTTTCAGATCAGAATTCGATATTTGCAACAAAACTTTTTTAGAGGTAGCAGATGTAAACCAAGGCTCTGAAATATCGTTAAGGACTGCAGCTACGAAACATTCAGTTGGATCAGGCCAAGATTTTGTGAGATGCACCTGCAAAAAAAACTGTTCTACAAACAGATGCCAGTGCAAGAAAGCAATGAACTCTGCAATTTTAAATGCCACCAAAGCACTCCATGTAAAAATAAATAACAATTTTAATAATTGAGATATGATTACAGGGCTGTAGCTAGAGTCGAATTTGAGGTAGGGCAGCATTGGTTACAGGTAGGGCGGAAGTAAAAAATTGATCATAATTGATCTGCCCTCGAAGCACGGGCTCCTAAATCAATTACCATGTATATCACTGACCTCTAGGTTAGTGATGTACATTCAATAGCTATTCGTAAACAAATAATTTCTGTGACAGAGCATGAGCATGTATCTAAGAACTATTAAATCCTCAATGATGAAGAACAAGCGAACAAGATGGTTGAACTTCCAAATTTGGATGTAGAGATCCACGTCTGAGTGAGAGTGAGGTTATAATTCATTGTTGTGTGGGGTGATACGAGTAAATAGATACGACCAAAAATACCATTTAGATCATATTGTTTCTGCAAACTTTGTGCAATATCAGAAGGAATACTATGGCTAACATTATCAACATGTGTTGACCAACCTGTTGCCATGGACCTAGGAGTAGCGATTGTATTTTGTGCTTCCACCTGTTTTGAGCAGTGAGGTTCTTCATAGTCAATTTCCTCTTCAACTCTCCGTTTTTTTCCAAAGAAAGCCCGTATATCCATCGCGAAATCAATGAATCTTCAATTTATAGCAATAAAAATAACAATATTAGGTATCGATTTTTGACTTAAACACTCTTTACCGTACACTTCACTTAACCAAACTACAAACAATCATAAAAAATCTCTAGTTTATGTTTATTTTAGTTTAAAGAGGGATTCTCTGTACCATAGATTGCAATATAGCCCATATTGCAATATATGCTACCGGGAATCCCCTCTGCATTACAGATATTACAATTAAATAGACCCATCGTTTCATGTGATGGCGCTTCAAATGCCGTCTATACACAGAACAAAGAATTATTATAATATGAAATGAATGTCATAAACTGTGGTATGTTCCGAAAAGTTTAGATATCTATCGCTACAATTTTTTTTATCTCAAAGTATGCACAAACAGTTTAATTATAATAATTTCTCTTAGTTTTTAGTATTTTTAAAGTAGGGCATTGTGATTTCAAGGTAGGGCATTGCCCCACAATGCCCCCCCCCCCTAGCTACGGCCATGTATGATTATTGTTTCTATTAAAAAAACACTTATTATTTGTTATAGTATGATTGTTTGTATTACCAATTATCCATAACATTTAACGACGAATCATTATGGTTTTAATAAAAATGATTATTTTTCCAATTACGGAGTATTTTATTCAATTTATCTACTTATTTTGACTTTCTAAATATACTATAATGTTTACACAAGGCCACGCCAGTTTATCCTAGAGTGTGTAATTTATATCAGGACAAATCAGTTTGGACTAGCCTAAACTGGTTGATCCTATCGGGCTTAGGGCAAATTAGTTTGGACTAGGCTATAAATACTAGTTAATCTTATCGCGTATAGGAAGAACTAGTTTAGTCTAGGCAAAACTAGTTTGTCCTGAAATTGGGTTTCGCCGATAACATATCTATCAAAAAATAAGCACTGGTACATATGTAAGTGTATTATTGTTCAATACTTGGAAGTCTCTATACCTCGCAGTTTTTCTGCGTCACATGGTGATTCGAGCTATGGAAGTTCGACCGTATATGTACATTTGTACATATATTGGAAAAAAATTACAAAATGAACTATTTTGTGAAATATTGACGAACTTTGAGTTTCACGTCTGAATCTAGTCCCTTGGATTCCCTTACTAAATTTATACCTTCCTGTAAGCTTTCAACACACAAGTTTTAGATACACCTTTATTTATTTAGTTATCCATTTTTTATAATTTTGTAATAAGTGACAAATTGCCTATAACGAAGTAGGTAGTGACGATGACAATGGTAAATCTTTTTTATTAAAACTTAATCCTATAACTAGCTGAGGAACGAAAAGAGTAAAAAAGCAGTGGCTTTCCTCAGTTAAAAGGAAAGCAAATAAGGGGGAAAAGATTCGCAAGAGGAACGCGACCGACCGGCGAAGACGTGAAGAGTGTTCAGTGTTAAATGGCGCGTCGTGGGAGAATAATGATCGAGTTATCGGCTACATTAGAGGCATTAATTGCGAGTACAAAGCCTGTTCGATTCGCCGGCTTCCTTCCTTCAGCCGTTCCGAGCCATTTCCCTGGATCATTTCGTCCGGACTTCGCTTCTTTCAGACACTTAAGACACAACGAGCCGATTAAGTCGGTTCTATCGAGTGGCAAAAGCACTGCTACTACTACCACCATCCACCCACCTGTCCCCCTTGCCTCCACTTATTCAACTATTAGATACAGATTTTACTTAAAACGTACCTTAGCAATTCATATATGTACGTATATGACAAGTTTCTCTGCATTCATATCTTTTAGAACCAGCAAAGGATGAAGATTAAAGGCATGTTTAAAGATCATGATCTGTTGCGGACTAGTAGATAATGTTGATTGATTGAGATTTGATTATAATTGAACTCTTCGCTTCTATAATAATGTTTTTTGACTTATCTGAGATCGAAAATCGGCAATTTTTTTCCACTCCAACTTTTATATTAGATCTAGTTCTATTTTTAACATTTTTAATCTATTTTTATTTTTATTTTCTTCTGTTGATAAAACAATAAGTACCTACGTAGTTAAAATTTTCAGGTTTAAAATTCTGTATCTCACTACTCGTTGCAAACAACCCTGTATGGCTGTATGTATAGATTTTATATTTATTTTTAATTTAAAAATAAAAATGTTGATTCCTTTTATAACCAAAAATTAAATAATTCGGTATCGGTATAGTGAGAATAATTTTGAGAATTCGTGAAAATTATTAAATTTCCAATTATCTAATCGAGGACTTCCTCTACCTCTAATATTCCTGTGGTTGCTTTTAATGTCTCTTACTAACCCTTCATGTTTCAGAAGGTGTCCTATCGACCTTACCCTCCTCATACCCTTTTCAAAAACTCCTGCCTTCTACATATAACTCCTAGACATCAGAAACAACTATTTTATAGCACATTTAACCCCAATCGTAATTAATAATTATAGTTTCACCACTGTGCATCTCTATGTATCAAAATAACGTCCATATTCTCCTTTCTGCATTTATTTTTATTTCTTATTAATTAGTTTATTTTTAATACAGTTTTGCATTTAAGGAATAGAAATGTTGGTTACTTTTATATGCTAAAATCAAATTCAAAATTCAATGTCCATGTAATAAGAATAACATTAAGGGGCTGCGAAGCATAAGCATTTTCAAATTTCACTTTAAACAATCACGTTCATGACAATTTTTAAATTTAAAGTAATCCTTTCTAAGACTCACCAAACTGTTTTCTGTTGATTTACGACTTTTACGAGTATATAAATAAACCAACATTAAGTAATTAAAATTTTCAGTATTAACACTGTATCTCTTTAAGCATCAAAATTTAAGCAAGACAAATCTCAAATAGCGTCCAGATTCTGTTTTTTGCATTCATTTCCCTTATTCAATGTGTTTTGCATTTTTACCAAGTGGTTGTAAAGTATATGCAACTCAAAATCTCTCATATTATTGGTTCATTACAATTCTTAAAATTCCTGTGACCCACGCGATAATGGGACCGGATACATTTTGTAATATAATTTTTAATTACTGTTTTCGAGTTGTTTAATTTTGCGATCGGTAGGTATACCTATAACAACTTGGTATTATTAGGCAAAATTCAGATGTTAATCTTCGGCAAACCGAACTGGTATCTCTCTCTCTCGACTGCGAATCGCTGACTGGTGATAATCCGCAAGACTCACGGGAATATTGGCATACATAGGTGTCAACCCTCTAGGTAAACACGAAATATAAGCCGTCAAATTAAAGTTGAGATTGACAGTTTGAATGGCGAAATTTCATAAAAAAGGATCGGAACTGATGAATCGCTGCTACTCTGAAAACAGCAGATTATCAACCTTAATAATGTCTACACCCTTTCCTATGACGTCTATCATACGATATATAGATATTATATGGATACGGACATGTATGTGTAAGTCTGCCTCTGATAACATCCAGTTCGATTAATTTACTGTTTTTAATACGAATATAATTAATTTTTACAAAAAATATGCACTGTACATAAATATAATATTATGATTATGATTATGATTGTGTATATTCTGTTCTGGTAGTGACAAACGATAATAACACTTATACATTACTTTTATCTGTTTGTTTAAGAAATATTAAACAACAGAAATTTTATCTGGCTATTTTCCAACAAATTATTTTTATGTTTAAAGCTTCATTTAGTAATTGTATTTTTGAATAAATATTGCATGGACGCAAGTATCCACATTTTTAATCAGCATTATTTATTCTCTCATTAACACCACGTGCCCATTATTTATATTTAGGTATAAAAATAATTTTGTAAGGAAATAAGGTATGTATATAATGCTAATTATATTTAAAGGAAACGTCATCCACTTATTTAATTAATTTTTAGTAGAAACTGGAAGACTACTCCAGTTATTTATTTAGAATTCCAAAACATTCATTAACAGGATAAGATAAACTCATAAATATTAATATTACGAGGATGGATCAAATATAAACGAGCCTTTGTTTATAAAACATTTATTTTAAAATTTTTTATAAAAACACAAATTTCTCTATTTTTCGACATATCTCCCTTGTTTGATTATACCTTTTTCCCAACGGATTGGTAGTTTTTTCATCTCGTTTTCATAAAAAAAGCAGGGCGGGACGCGGGAGTCTATCCAGTTGCGCACAAACGCCTCCACATGTTCATCAGTCTGAAATCACTCGCCTCCGGCTTTCTTGATATCTAAATTTTCCAGTTAATGTTTTTTTTACGTTCTGAGGCGTGTCAATGGAAGATTTTGATATTATCCTTATCTAATTTATGGCTGAATTGATACGGTTCTTAAAATCCCATATTTTTTACTTTTTTACTGATACTGTTAATATGTTCTTTAATCCTAATTTCAAGAGCCCTCCCACTCTGTCCTACGTAAGATGCATAGCAGTTTTTATAAAATAGTTGGTAAACTCCACTTTAACGATTATCGTAGGCTATCACGGCCGGCGTTCGTATGGTAACCAAGTATTTTCCGGGTTGTTATGCTGTGGTCCTGTCTTCCTCCTTTACTAAACGTTTCCCCAGTCTCGACTGCTGGCATCCTCAGTAGATTTCTGCTGCTCCTGCTGCTTCTTCTGCTGAGACTGTGTAGTAAAGGAGGAAAACAGGATCACGGCATAACAACCCGGAAAATACTTGGTTACCAAACTCCACTTTTTTGTAACAAGACCCATTGTGTTTTTGTTAATATTGGTTTTATCATGATTCACAATAAGTGCACCGCAATACGTACTAATATTCTTAAATAGGATATTTAAGTGACATTTTTGGAATCAAGGGCTACTGTTTCTCCCAGGGGGTGTCAAAGTTGATCATTTTGGTTTTTCACAAAAACACGAGAAACGTTACAAAACTTTTATTAATAACACAATAATTATTTTCAATACACAGTATCTTCTTCAGGTGTAAGAATGGTCACCCTGGTCACCATTCTTACACCTGAAGAAGATACTGTGTATTGAAATAATTATTGTGTTATTAATAAAAGTTTTGTAACCTTTCTCGTGTTTTTCTGAATTATGGAGTTACAAGAAATTAACGCCTCATCGATATCATATTTTGGTTTTTGCTATTGTGGTTAATTTTTAACCGATTTTGATGATTGAAAAGTCAATTTTTATAGATTGTGAATTGTTTAAAAAGTATATGAAACAATTTTTACAATGACACTTAAAATAAAAACAGATATATAAAAAGTTCATGTTTATTAGTGAGAAATATTGAAATCACACTAATATTATTAAGGCGAAAGTTTGTGAGTGTGTATATTTGTTATTTCTTCACGTCTAAACGGCTGGAGCGATTTTAATAAAATTTGGTATGGAGTTAGCTGACACCCTGGATTAACACATAGGCTACGTTTTACTGCGGGAAAATATCTGATTCCTATGGGAAATCGATGAAAATGAATTCGTGGAATATTATAAATGCGAAAGTAACTCTGTCTGTATGCTACACAATCTCGCCTAAAATTTACTGAACCGATTTAAATGAAATTTGGTACAGAGATAGTCTAGAGCCTGACAAAGGACATAGGCTACTTTTTAATGCGAAAATAAGGTTGTAAGGGGTTGAAATAGGAAAGTTTGTGCGGAAATTCCGTAATTGTTAAAGATAGAAGCTTGAAACGAATTTTTTAGGCTTTTGACTAGATATAAATAAATACGACATTGAATGTTTGTAAAAAATTTACCCTAAAGGAGACAAAATTAGCGGATGAAAGTTTTTGTGTAATGACGTCGTCCAAAAAGCTTACGGCCCAGAAAATTAAAATATTAAGTGTAAAAAGTTATGGAGGTTTTGTTTATTTGGATCAATAAAAGTAGTTGAATACTAAGCTATATTATAAACTATTTTTAACTATAATTAAACTATATTAATCTATAATATTATAAATGCGAAAGTAACTCTGTCTGTCTGTGTGTTACGCAATCACGCCCAAACTACTGAATCGATTTAAATGATAATTTGGTAGAGAGATAGATAGTAGATATAAAGCTAGAGGCTTGAAACTTATTTTTTAGGCTTTTGATTAGATACAAATACGACATTTAAAGTTTGTAAAAATTTTACCTTAAAGGGGGCAAAAATAAGAAATGAAAGTTTTTGTGTAATGAATAATAATAAATAGAAGAAAAAAAATTTAAATGCTGTCGAAAGTCACCATCCCACGCGGACGATATCGCGGGCATAGCTAGTTATTTCTATAAGGTAAATGTACCAGTAGTCGTCAGCTTAAGGAAAAATTCAACTTTGCTACCTCAGTATACAATCATTTAAAGCGTAACGGCGTGTTTGACTATAACATTGCGTTCTCTCATATTTGTATATTATAGTACACATTAAATTATTCTACAAATATTTACTGATAATTTTTAAAAAATAAAAATATAAGAAAACTACCATTTTGCCCAGTAGTCGACATACCCGAAATACATCTGAACGAGTACTCGCCACGTAAGTGCCCCAGTAGTCGTCAGTTTGATTTAAATACGAAGAATACTTATATGTATTAAATTAAAATGCATTTTCATGTTTATAAATTATATTTATTGGCAATCATAACAAAAAAACTTTTTTACACTCTTTGACTGGCCCCCCGCACATATTTCATGCACCCAGCATTTACACTTTAAGCATTGAATCATACTTTGTTGAGTATCTTCTTCACATATTTTACAGTACCAGCTGTCAGTTATGATTTCTTTACGACTTTCATTACTTAACTGTCGTTTTTTCTTTGCACTTTCTTTTTCTCCATATTTTCTTGCCTTTGTCGTTTTTTTTCCTGAATTTTCTCAATTTTGTCAATCTTGTCCTTTTCTTTTTTCATAAAATATTGCTGCCATTCCAGTGACGTTGCTACCGCTGGAATTTTTCCTTTACTTTTTCTTTTTTTAGGTGTTGGTGTGCTGTTTGGCCAAAAAAGTGTGTTTTTAAAAGGCGTAGGAAATTCATTCTGTATTTCATCAGTAGGTATTGGTGAATGGTGCCTTAACTCTATGTTATTTTCTACTGGAATGCTGGTGTAACTAATTTCTTCGTTATTATCCATTTTGCTTTCAGTTTCTTTAATGCCTTGTATATCATGTGTTGTTGTAATAATATTGTTATTTTCGTGGGTTTCCAGTTCTGCACTGAGAATTTGTCTTTGTATTTCTTCTAAAACGTATAAAAAACATATGCTTAGGCTTATTTCGCTTCTAAGGTCTTTATAGTTACAATACCTGCGTTTTCGGGTCCGTCATTCAATATTTCCTTACTCACGGCATTAATATCTTTACCGTTATGGCTACCTAAAAATAATGAAGAATATAATTTCTACAGCATTATATCTGTGATAATCACACTTACTTCCATTTTCACATATTTCTTTTAGAATTCCGGTATCAGTCACTTCATATAGCATACAGTTCTCATTATTTAGAATTTCATTTATCCAGATACTGTCATCTATTTCATGTTCCACATTCATAATATTGTTCAGAGGTTCTCTAACTTTATTTTCATTCTCCATTTCGTCCATCTGAGTAACTGTATTTTCATTTTCACCTGTTAGTGCATTTGCAGTTCTATTCTTCACTTTCTGCCAAAAAGAGAACAAAGATGTATCCTCCAAAGCACCTGTCCACTGATTTCCTGCGAGTTTAAAAAGAGATAGCTTCTCCGGAGCATTTTCCATTTCGACAAATCGTAAATAATCTATACATTTGGGATCATAAGTAGAAGACGTTTCATCGGTTTTCTTGTCAACTGACAGCGTAGAATAATCCAATGCATTTGCGGTGAATGGGCAAATACCACAACGTCGAAAACCATTACGTAAAATATCAGGAGTAACGTGTTTTAAGGTTTGCTTTAAAATGGGGCAAAAATTTTCTCGTTTAATGGGCAATCCAGTATTTCGGATTCTGAAATCATACACCTCTTTTTTCCAAGCCGCTTTTAGTGGACGAAAGACTGCGACATCCATCGGCTGTAAAATATGTGTGGCGTTTGGATACAGCGCGACAAGCTCCATTTTTTTCTCCTTGCAAAAATCACTTAACGCCATTGTTAAATGTGACGCATGACCATCACAGAAGACAATTATTGGAAATGGAATGTTGTTTTTTACTAGCCAAGGGTAAAATATATTGCCAAAGTATTCAAAAAAAGTCTCGCCAGTCATCCAACCATTATCGGATCTGCCTATTGCCCATTCGTTAGGTACAGAATTTGACAGTCTCTGCGGAATTCTTTTCAAATTCACCACAATCATTGGGGGGGCGATATCTCCTGCAGCATTAGCCATCAACAAGGTGGTAATACACTCCTTCTCCTCCGAACTTATGATGGTATGAACGGTTTTTTGCCCCTTTTTTGCCAAAACTCTATTATCTTTTGGAGAGAGAAAAAATGCAGTTTCGTCACAATTAAAAACTCTTCTACTGTCATTTAGAGCTTCTAAAAGATTATTCTCCTGCATATGCATTTCAACTTCTTGGAACCAGCGTCTCAAACATTCTTCATTTACAGTAGCTCGCCTTGAAGTCAAATTTTGCGCACTTCTTTCGGCAACTGCGGGATGTCGCCTCAAAAAAGCTTCATACCAATGACGGCCGGGTCTGCTGTCTTTGAAAGGATTAGGCCTCTTTAGCTGTTTTAACAGCATTTCAACACTCTCTATTAACTGTTGTTTTTTTATTGGAAAACGTTTCGAGGCAAGGTAAAGGATCCACTTTTCTAGCAAATTTTCTTCAGTTTGAGACAAAATGGAAGTCGGTCCCATTTGTCTCTTCACCGGCCTTCTACCTTTCACCTTATCGGCTAATGTACTTCTGGGTACATTAAACTTTTTGGCTGCTGAATAAACTGAAGCCCCATTTTGAACTTCTGAAAGTGCCTTTATCATATTATCTTCAGGATATTTTAACAGTTTTGCCATATTCACCCAGAAGTCGTCTCTTATGTTGACCTAGTAGTCGTCATATTGTAAATAACACTGTTAAAATTTTATTCTTTAATAATCCATATGACGTCTACTGGTACGTCCATTTGCAGATGATTGTATTAGTAGTTAATGTAATAATATTTAGCATATGTGTATTAGAAGACAGAATATTTGGATTTTAACCTTAGTTGCCATTGTCCCAATAGTCGGCACTAGTGACGACTACTGGGACATAACGCATTTTAGACTGTACCAGTAATCGTCATAACAAAATTTTAACATTTGGCAGCATATAACCTAAGAATTTCTGTAATTTTTGTTAAATTAGATCTTTTCTAGTCATATAAAATATATAAGGAACATGCATCACTAATAGTAACACACATGCCTTAGTTTAAAACTCGTGACTCACCTTAACGAAAACACTAAGTATTACTAGAAAGCCAGTCGATTCCGGAACACGCCAACTTTGAGTAGCCATATAAAATCACAGAAACATTCCCGCCAAACAAATGTTGCCAAAACAGCATATATAACTCTGATAAATCCTCTATAATATAAGTTTTAGCGATAGATGGCGTTGTTAGCTTAATATTTATAAATGTTTACAAAAACTGACGACTATTGGGACATTGACGACCACTGGTACTTTTACCTTATATAAATGTGATGTGATTCGATAGTTTTTTACTCCAGTATCAAAGATAATATTTGGTGCCAATTTTGGTAAGTTAAATTTTCTGGGGAATACCTCAATAATGTACGACATTGAAATTTCTTTTTAAAAGTGGTACTGTGCAAGCAGGAAGGCAGTTCAGTTTCTACGATTATTTGGTCATCTCAAAGCGTATTTTAAAATTTTGTGTTTTGACTAAAATAAAAAATTGGAATGTGGTGCAAATCTGTCATTATATTTCTAACATGAAATAAATACATATATACAATTGTTCATTCACAAAAAATAAGCACATTTCTAGTTATATATGTATAGAAATGTATTATTATTCAATAACTCAAAGTCTTGTTACGTAGAAAGAATTTTCAAGAAAGAAAACGGAGACTGTGGTAAATAAACAAATCAATTCAAAAGAACTTACCCTCATTACCATTAACACAATTTTAGGAGCGGACACGCGAGATAATGCCCACGTTTGAAGTGGGCGAAACACGTGTCCGCTTTTAAAATTGGGTTAGTGGTAATTAGGATAAGTTCTTTTGAGTTTATTTCTTTGATACCTGGCAGTTTTTTTTGCGTCACATGTTAATTCGAGTTATCGAAGTTCGACTGAAGAATAAAACTCTGAAACCTTTTCCGGAAAAAGTAGCGATGGAATCGAAAAATGTCTCATTGAAACCATATTCAGGGATATCCCCTCTACCTATTCCTTTCTCCACAAATTTCAGTTGGTCCATTTTGAAGGACCTTTCATTATTAGAGTGATTTTACTCTTTTAGATAAGTACACTAGGTACATGAGTTTGTTTTTTCAAATTTTGTGGATGTTGAATAGATTTACGTTCTGTATCGATCACGAGAAATGTTTTGTCTGAAATTACGACCGAAAAGCTGACACAGAGCTAAATGAAATTTCAGTTAATAATTACGAGTAACGGCCGTGAATAGTCACATTGTGTAGTAGAACACGCGCACCTTTGACACGAACATTTGTTGCAGACACACAGAGAGAAGGCCAACAACAAATGACATAACAAGACTGGCTCCCTATCGAGTCTGATTTATTAATTTCTAGGAAATTAATAATAACAGTAGTATTACATTCAGTCACTTTGATGTTGAGCTTTTGAAGTTGCCAACCATTGTTAAGTGACGCTTTATTTGCAGGTGCTGCATTTCACAGCAATTATATACTTCGCTAAGTTACTACATTAGAAAGCTGCCGCACTCGCTCCAATATCTCTACATACCTTCTATGTATCACTGAAAACCATTTCAATCTAAACGACGAAAATTATTAACGATTTTCCAATAAAATAGTCTCCCACTTCTATAAAGAAAGCGACATTTTCAATAAATACAAATATGTATTGTAATAACGTATTGGTGATGAATTTAAAATTAAAAAGAATAAGAATACAGTGACACCGAATATGAACAATTAAAGGACGAAGAGAAGAGAAATTTTAATTAGGACTAAGTGTAAATAGGCAAACTTAGGTATCTGTTTATGGGCTAAAAACTTTTTAGTGCAGCCTCGTGGAAAAGGATTAAACATTATCTATTTAATATCGAATCAAATCTACAATTAAGTTTTATATCCTGCCATAAAGAAGATCCTTTATGTATAATTAACGATCGAACAAAAAAATAAATTGTATTGTTATGATAAAAGGTTGTATAAATATAACGATAAAAAAAATATATATGTGTATTTTTGTCTATTAGGTTATAAATGCTATATTCATAGTGAAATGGTTTGGAGAATAGGTACATTAACATATGTATAAGTATAAAGTAACGTTGCACTTGCGAGTGGTTTGAAATTAAAACTGTTCCAGTGTGCATGCTTTTATCTTTTCGAGATTTAATAGACGGGGACCAAAACAGAACAAATCCCGAGGTTAGATAGATAGAGAGGGAAAGAGAGGGAGGGAGGGAAGAGAGTTAAAAGGGCAAAGAGCGTTGCAATAACAGAGCTAACTTCCAATTTATTACCCAAAAAGAGCAAGATAAAATAGATTTCGTGTGAATAGTTTGTTAGCTTAAGCAGCCCCAGGCCGCATTCATGTCCTGTATAAGCGAACTCAAAGATATCCACACCAAGTTCGCGTTATTGGTTTTTACGAGACAAACATGGCCAAAATTAAATCCCCGGGCACAAACACACCCCCAACGTTTCGGCATTCAGTTCCTGTTAATTTCAACGAAATTCCCTCGTTTCAATTATGTCGTTTATACAAGACATACACACTTAGTTGGTATACACTTCATGCTGATTCATTTATACTCTACTTCCAAGACGTAATCATTTCCTACTTACGAACCTCTAAAATACAGGGCGATTCCTTTATTTGTTATCATAAAACAGTAATGAAAATATTTTATTAAAGGAAACTTCAGGAGGGTCACACTTTTAGGTGAATGTAGATGTAACGACGGTTTACTCTTTACCGGTCCGGTTTTAAACCGGCTCTGCCCGGTAGAGGGAAGTTGTAAAAGTATTTTTTTCCTTGAAAAAATTCACACTACACTTTAATGTGTCTGTGACCAAGACAACGTTTGCCTGTCAAATGGTTCTTGAATACTTATTTTGAGTCTAATCTGGCACTTTTAGCTCGATGTAGCATGAATGTAAAAAACTCGGTCTGCTCTCAATAGTGTGGACTCTAGGTTTTCAAAAATTCTTATTTTGATCTTGTCTTGATTCAAAGTAAAATTCGAGATAAGATTAAAGACAAGAGCATCTAAGTAAAAATTGAGCCAAGATCGACAGAATTACGTCGAGAATTTTCGAGAATACAAAATTTTAATTAGGATCTCGTTATCATTATGCAGTTTACTAAATACCTTTACGTTACATCAAATTTTGGTATTTAGACAAACAATTCTAACCGTAATAAAAACCTTTAACCCAGTTTGGTGTACAGTACTTATGTACTTATAAATAAGTATCTTTTTATTTAAATCTTGATCTTGATTTTTAAGACAAGACAAAAGCACAAATTTAGGACGCTGAGATGAAGACTTGTCGGGATGAAACCTTGGTACGGACTCGCCATAGGTACACTCTCGGTGTCGGATCCGAAACGGTGTTACGTGAACCAACATTTGTAGGTATTGACTTTTATGGCTTTATGGTTATGTTACAGTTCAAACAAGTTTTTAGTTAGAACTCGCTTTCCCTAGTTAAAACTAGTTTTCACTTAATGCCTTTGTTAAAACTAGAAATACCCAGTTAAAACTAGAATTTACCACTGATATATTTGATTTTCAGATAAAACTAGTTGTCACATCGAGCTGTAGTTAAAACTAGCACTAGAAAAACTAATTTGGGATTGAAAACAAGATACAGTTTTAAAAATATTTATTGAAAAGATCTAAGACACTGAGAACCAAATAATAATCTAACACTAAAGGAACATCAACTTAAATTAGTTGTCAAGATGACAATATTAATTATAAGTAGGTAAATAAAATAATCAAATAAATCAACAGAACACAACCATAAAATTTCAAAAAGAAACATTGTTAAAGAACATTGATTAACACACAATAAAATCTAATCAGTCAAACTTAAATTTGATATAAAAAAATACCGGCCAAGTGCGAGTCGAACTCGCGCACCGAGGGTTCCGTACAAAACCTGTATATATGTGATGTAACTAAAAATTTAAGGTTTTCGGAATTTTTCCTTTATATGTGCTATAAAACATTGCTTCATGCCAAATTTCAAGTTTCTAAATCGACTGGAAGTACCCTTTAGGTTTTGATTCCCTTGCGAGTAGTTGCGAGTTTGAAAATATGCGGCTTAAATTGCTTTTTCTTTTGATTGCGTTGACATAGGAGTTTGATTTTGTTACAGCTTAAAGGTATTATAGACCTGAGTATTTGGTATAAATTTTAGCTTGATACCTCTACGCGTTCCTGATAAAAAGGGTCTTGACAGACGGACGAACGGACGGACGGACGGACAACGAAGTGATCCTATAAGGGTTCCGCTTTTTCCTTTTGAGGTGCGGAACCCTAACTTACTCGCTTCGGAAAAACGCGTTTTGTCTAGTAAGATTCGATTTGAGCATTAGTTAATTCTAGTATTAACAAATGCATACATTACAAACTAGTTCTAACTAGGAAGAACGCGTTCTATCTAATAATTAGTTTTAACTGCAACAGTTATAAAGAAGTGCATATATTTCTCCGGGTTCTTTATTACCATTTACCATTAACATTATCGCGAGGTTGTCAGTCAGAACACTTGTTGCGCCTCCTATTTTCCTATCTTTTCTAATACATACCCTTTTATTTTTAATTCTTCTAATTTTCATTATTCGTCTATAACATCAACTTTCCCATATATTTAATGTGCAGTTTAAAATTTTATTGATAATGAACGAGGCAAAAGATCTTTTATTATGCCGACGTTTCGTCTTAAAGTACAGGGTTTTATAATTTAATAGTTAAAGTTAAAGTTGTGAGACATTAGCTAAACAACATTTTTAACTTACATAACACTTAAATTGTGTTGCTCTTACTTGTCACCAGGTGGTGTTATAATGTTTGTGTATGAATCTGTGTCTACTAGTGTTTGTTCTTCATTTTTGTTATTAAACGGTTAAAAAATTCACTGCTAGATGTTATGTATTAAGTTTCGTCGATGTATCTTACATTTTATTTACAATACCTTTCTAACACCTACTAATTTAGAAAAAAACTTGCCTTAATAAACACCTGTAATTTAGGGCAAAACGTCAACTTTATGTTTTGCATAATAAAACAATATTTTTCTCTTGAAGTGCTTTGATTCGTTTACTATCTACTGATTTCTAGGAAACAATTATTACACCTTCGCTGTACGTTAATTTACCTATAATTGGAAAAAAACAATAAAGAATTCTTGGACTAAGAAAAAATTGGGCAAAATACAAATGGCAAATTTTGAATTAACGAAACTTCATAATAAATAACAGAATAGCAAAAATATAATTGTTTGTAGCACTTTATGCCACTATGTACCAATAAATTAATTTTGTAACTTGGTTGTGTTTTTTCTATACTATTAAATGACAAATATAAACATTTTTTAGCTTACTGTTACCAATCCAACAAAAAAGTATTAATTGTATTTAGTAAATGAATAATTGTATTTGGTAAATAAATAATTATTTAAATCAGGAATATTAATTTCTAATAAAAGATAATATACCATAATAGTAATGATGTTTTATTTCTAGAAAGCCTTTATGTTTAATTTGTCAGTACGTATCTACGTATGTACCTGCACACAAGTATAGATATGTATCTATAATAGTTGTAAAGCTTTCTTGTCATTGATTATATTATTTCCTAATTAGCGGACGGTGGCTTTATTGAAAGAAGTGTTACCTATTATTGTATATAATAGAAAATTGTAATACTCATTAAGAATTGAAAAGGTGTAATTAGAGTAATTACTGTTTAGTTGGAATTTGAAATTTTAAAATGCTGAACCCAAATATTTCTAAATAAACTCACGTATCTATTTAATTAGACTACCAAGCAATCAAATTATGTTATTATAAAACTAAAAGAAAAAGAGACGGAAGTAAATTAAGTACCTAGTTAGTAAAATTGTTCATAAATTATAATAATGCTGTTACTAATACAATGAAAAGGGCTGTAAGTACTAGTGGCGCTTAGTGGATAAGGTCATAAGGGGAGGATGTGTTATTATGTACTTATATTACATAACAAAGTAAGGAATATAAAAATATATGTAAAATATAGACATAAAAAAAGATATTTTTAAAAATCCTTTTGATTTAAATGGAAGAATAAAAAGCACACTCACCCCCATTGAACATTTTGTAAAAACCTGGACATTTATTCGTTCTCTACATCTCAATTACTTAATTTCCTTTTTTGAATTATATTGTTATTTTTATATGTATTTGAGTTTTGCTAGCTAACCCTGAATGACAGGTAGTTCCGATTCATAGAAATGTAGGTGGTATCCATTTACATTTAAAGGTTAATTGATGAAATTAAGCAATAAGCTCAAATTTCCACTAACAAATTAAGGATGACACCTACCCCACATATCTCTTAAACAAATGGTTTGAACCAATGTCAATCATGGGGAAGTGCAGTATCTCTACCTGAATGTGAAACCACTATGGAGGCAAAGGAAATGGTTCAAAGGAGGATATTAACCATTATTTTTTCCACTGTATATACACAGGATGTATTGTCAGTTGTTTGCACAAGTAATAATCATTAGGCTGATTTGTCTAAATCCAAGATTAAGCTTTATCTCAAGTAAATGACAATGGACAAATGGTGAAAGCTTACAATGCTCGCATCAACGGCACCCCGCTGCTAATACTAACGAGGGTAATTATAGGTGAGGATTTGCATTCATAAATAGGAAGTATTTAATTGTTTCCTCTTGCTACCTGATATTTCCACCTCAGGGTTGATTCATGCTTATTTCAAACATGTTACAACTGCATTCTCAATGGCGCCCTTTGACAGTAAAATTGGACTTTATGAATTACTTACTTAAACAACTTTCTGAACGGATTAGGTAATTAAAAAATGAAATTAATTATAAGGACTTCATATCATTATGGTTTAAAACAATGTGAATATAAAAAAAAATCAAAATGAGGAATTTATTTTAAAAACATTTTAGGGTTTATTTAAGTCAGTATTTTTACATAAGAACAATAACGAAAAAGCGCTCGCGAAACGCCGAATTTTGTTAAATGTTTCTTTTTTTAATTTTAATACTTTACAATTTCATAATAATTGTTTGTGGGGGTTGATTTATGCTTATTTTAGTTATAACTGCATTCTTATTTGCGCCCCTTGAAAATAAAATTGGACTTTATGAATTATTTATTTAATTAAAAAAATAACAAAATTGCAATAAAGTCTATTTTTGAATGGAAATTATGTTACTTAATAAACTGTCAAATACTAGGTACTAATTATAACATTAACTGCGGGTGCTGTATTATTTTAATTAATTGAACGAGTTCAGCAAGTCTAAGTATATCTACAATTTAATTCGTAGAAGTTATTGGTGGGTATATTAGTAGTAAAAGTTGCCCTGGCCTAGCCATTCAATATTTTGGAAAAGTTTATTCAACTTGTTCATTTTTAATGGAGTAATATTTACATATGTATTTATCACTTATAATTTGTTTCTGATGGTTTATACTTTATTGGACCAAATGTGCTACAAACAGGTGAGCAGCACCTGGCAATAGACATACAAAATAAGCTTTTTTAGTATGTAAAAATGTATGTACTATTGGGATATGTATTACTAAAATTATTATGTATGTATTGTAGGTAAACAAAAAAATGTACCTATATCCAACTTTTATTTAAGGCTCAATTTTAATAATTAAAAACCCTTTAAAAAATTTTCCGTGTGAAAAGTATGCATTCCAAAAAAAAAAATTTTAAAATTTAAATAGAAGAATAAATTATTTATTATGTAAAAATGGTTATTGGTAAATTATAAAATTGTAATTAAATTAAATTTCTCAGTAAAAAGCTACGCATCGAAATTGAAAACAAAAAAAAAATGTTTGTAGGACTTTCAATTATCAAACGAATTATTATCGTGCATATTTTAAGTTTAATTAATTAATAATTAGAAAAACAATAAAATAAGCGAGTACCTATCTATTAATTAGAAAGGTTTTTAATAGTTTTAATACAAAACGGCAGAAAAATCGGTTGTTTGGTTTATTTAACTGTTGACAAATAAAATAATTTTGTACCAAGAACAAGAAATATAAAAATTACTGTGGGTGTCCGTTTATTAATAATTAATTTTATATTTTATTCTTCAATCTTTATCTTGGAAATGAAACACTTTAAATTTTTAACAATATGTACGATTTTCTGCTATTAAAATCATGCTCTCTAGAATTTATTTATTAATTTTGTTTTCAGTTATTAACTAAACGTGGTTTAACAGAGGCAGTTATGATTCCATAAAAGTTGAAATCGTAATTGCTTATACAGCAGTAAACCATTAAAAATTGAAAAAATAAATTATTAAAACAGGTACTTCAACATACAACTAATTTTTGTGCTTAAATTGGGAATTATTTTATGAATTAAACTTCTTAGAGAAAAATCAAAATTAAGTCGTAGCAGGGTTAGTAAAATATCCTTATTGAGACTTATTTCATTAAATAATAATTATTCTTAGAGGGGAAGAAATTGTAAAGAAATGTTGACAACATTTGGATTTATTTCCGTTTCTAATTAGGTATTTACTTATAATTTTAAAATTTTAGATATGTAGGTATTACAGATATTTATGGATTGTCAAATTTATATAAAAGTTTAAAATTTCAGTAAATAATTTTACTAAAACATAACCACCCAGTACTGTATTGAAGACTTCTGGACATAAATGATGATGTAAACAAAAAAAAAATATTTTTATTTCAACTTCTGTTATAATGTTTTGAGTCATAATCAAAATGATTGATGTTTTTCTGATTTATAGTAACATTTGAATAAGTTTCCGATACTTTTCCACTAAATTTGTCATTGGGATTTCTGCCGTGCTAAGCCAAAAAAAGCGCTATTTCAATTGGAGTAAGTTTTAAGAAAATCGATTCCTTGTATCGCATTTTCAAAGCAAATCTTTTTAAAGATGTTAAAATTTATTTATACATATTTTTGACCATAGATATTATTGTCATACCCAAATTATCTATAAATTGTACCATTATGCCTGTTTTGTGAGACATCGTTATTTTGATTAAATAGAAAGGATTCAACTCTTGTAATTTAATGAAAAAATGGAAAAAACAAAGACGCAGTAGTTTGGGCGTGATTGCGTAACACACAGACAGACAGAGTTACTTTCGCATTTATAATATTATAGATTAATATAGTTTAATTATAGCTTACCCCTTACAACCCTTTTTTCGCATTAAAAAGTAGCCTTTGTCCTTTCTCAGACTACACTATCTCTGTACAAAATTTCATTTAAAAAATCGGTTCAGTATTTTAGGCGAGATTGTGTAGCATACAGACAGAGTTACTTTCGCATTTATAATATTCCGCGAATTCATTTTCATCGATTCTCCCATGGGAATAAGATATTTTCCCCGCAGTAAAACGTAGCCTATGTGTTAATCCAGGGTGTCAGCTAACTTCATACCAAATTTTATTAAATCGCTCCAGCCGTTTAGACGTGAAAAAGTAACAAACATACACACTCACAAACTTTCGCCTTTATAATATTAGTGTGATAAGAGAAATATTTATCTCCTCCATACTCCTGTGACTTAAGAAAGCCCTTAATCAAGGGACGAAACGTAGAATTTTGTTAAATATGGTTGTTTCTTTTACCTGACAAGTTGAGAGCTTTTGTTACCGTATAAGCCACAATTTAGTTAGGTATTATTTATACAGTATAGAAGAAAAATTATTAAACAAGTGGGTATAATCAAGTATCCTTAATACTGTTTTCTGGGCATAAATGAAGAATTATATAAGAGTTGTTGAACTTCTTTTACCACAATTTTCTTTTATTGAATCACAAAGCAATGTTTATTGTAGTTTTTATATTTTAAAGTATAAAGTAAGTACCTAAGTATTTTATTAAAATTTTCTAGGATTCTAATAGTAATTTTTCATTTCTGCTGGGGGAAATATCTGAAAATCGTCATGGGTCTTAGAACACAGTATAAATGCCTATAAAATATTTTTTTTTCCTTATATAAAAAATATGTTACTTATGTATTTTTACAGTCCATAATATTTCCTTCTGGGAACAAATGAAAAATGAACGATATGAAAGTTGTTATTAGAAAATCAAAATAAAGTTAACAATGTTTGGGCTTAAATTAAAATAATTATCTTTAGATAAATCATATAACTCATGCTTTTGTAGTTTCGATCTATTTCATTATTCGATGACTATTTTATTAAATCTTGCTGGAAAACTAATGGCAACTTTTTATGTTTTCTGAGGAAAATAGCGGAAAGTCCTCATGGGCTAAAGCGCACAGTATAAATGCCTATACAATAAGTATTTGTGTCTCTTAATATTAAGGATAGGGTGGACATTATTGTTGCTAATTTATTTTTACTGCCCCATTACTGTCTTTAGGGTACAAGTAACAAATGAATGATATGAAAACTATTAGTGAACAAGTTAACAATGTTTGGACTTTTATTGAAACAATTATTTTTTGTTGAATCATATAAACTCATGTTTACTGTATTTTTGATAAATTTAATTATACGATGAGTACTTTATTAAGTTTTTCTGGCAATTTTCTTAAATTTCTCGAGGGAAATAGTGGATGTGGTCATGAGTTTTGCATACTGTGTAAATGGCTATACAATTTCTGTTTCCTAATATCGAGTATAGGGCTGACAATATTGTTTCTAATTTATTTTTACAACCCATAATTTATTTGAAATTAAACATGCAAGCGTACGTCGATAAGCTATATTAAAAAACACGTATAGTTAATGAATAGTGAAGTAAAATAATATTTGCGGCAGCTGCTCTATTCTCAGGTAATTATCTCTCTAACCATATTAGAGGTGTTAAATAACTTACACGATATATTTTCAACTAACATTATCGAAATTAAATACATTATTAATGAGGTAATAATCAAGTCGGCGTGGTTTTTCACCTAGTACGCATGCGCCCTTCGTAACCGGTGTGCGTTGCCCTATGATTGGTAGACACTTGGAGGAGGGTAAATCATCAAACCCTTGTAAAATCCTTGCAAGTGGTTGTTGTACTTTAGTTCCACATTAGAGACCGTCGAGTATTAGTTAAAAAGTTCAACTTGATTCATGCTCACTGGCCAACAAAAGTTCTTTTTGTTGTAACATACCTACAGAAATATTATATTTATTAATTTTGAAACGTAAACAAGATACAACTGTTGCTTTTTCGTTTTTAATTATTTTGGAAGACCAAATTGAACATTTATTTACTTGATATTTTAATAGTTTATTTTAATTTTCGTGTAAACAAAAAGTGATGGCTCAAGAGAGAATTACTGCCGAAGAAGTAAGACCAAGAGTGTACAGCATAGATCAGATCTTGGGGGTGCAAAGTTCTCAGCGAAGACCAAGCGCTGAAGGTAAGAAAGTTTTTGACTTAAACTGCTATTATTTCTCTAGATAAACATTTATTATAAAATTATCATACTGCCAAATTACATTAATATGCACAATTACATGATTTTTTATCTGTTGTTGGTTGTCGGATAACTAATTGTGAAGTTACGAACTGATTCTTATTTTATTTAAGAAAAGTAAATTTTCGGTCAGTTTCGTTAGGGAAAACTAAACAGCACTCGGTGTTTCAACGAGGGTCAAAATTGCTTGTAAGACAAATTTATTTATTTACTTTCCAATTTTTGTGAACGAAAATTTAGCGAAGGCGCCTGGCATAAATTTCTATTTCTGTTGTTGATTCTTTGCGTATGTAAAATAATTTAAAAAAAATATTAATCCCTGCTTAAGTATAGGTAAAATCTGGTAAATAAACATCACAACACTAGTGCGCTTATATATATAAGGGATGATTTAATAACATTGAAGTACCTATAAAACATTTACAATGATAACGATTTTTGGCGGAAGGTTCTCCAACACAGATATTCCTTAGGCAAATAAGTAAGATTTGTCTTTTAAAAAGGCAATAATAGAAAAAATGTTTTTTAATAAATTGAATTGTAATCTCATTGTCAGTGCCAGGCACCTGAAGATATGAAAATCTCTCATTTATTTATTTCAACGAGAAAGAAACTGAAATCTTGACGGTTAAGAGGCTTTTATAAAATCTTTAACTAACTGCTTTACTTAAGACAAAATTAATAACAAAAATCACAATATATACTTTGTGTTTTTTCATTACCTTTTTTTTTTGAGAAATGCTGACTTTATTAATTACTTAAATATAAGCCAGAATACAATTATGTATTCTCATTAAATTAAGACAGAATTTTTCGGGGATTTAAATATTTAATTCAATAAGATTATTATTAATCCTTTATGTCCGACACTATTTTACTTACAACTGAATTTTTAAAGACCTAAATAGTTACAATTATAAATTTTTTTACCCATAACTGTTTAGTTTTAGTTAAGTAATTTGGTTTTTAAAATAGTAAAATTGTTGGCATTATATTTAATAATATAATTTGGAAATTAGTTAGTTATTAACTTTCCATTGGCAATTGATGGTAAATGCTGTTGCAAATTTTATCCACCAATTTAAATAGTAATACATGCACACTTTTTACATATTTTTAAAAACAATAATTATTACCATTAATTAGCAAAGCGTGCATAAAAGAGTATCCATGGGCGTAACAAATTTTTTCATTTATACCTAGTACCTATAACAGAACTTAAAAATTTATCGAAACCTTGGGGGTGCAATAATTTCCTTTTTTCAAGTCAATATGTTATTGATCCTTATCCTTCTATTTGAACAAATAAAAAAAAAACAAATGTCCTTAAATGTTTGCAAGTATTAACTTTAAAAGTCTTAAAAATTTATATAAGTGGTGCACTGTGTTCACAGAATTTTTTTTAGAAAAACGTAAGTTTATAATTACCAAATCACCCTTAAAATTTCTTACATTTGAAGAAGCCTCGGTAAAACAATTATTGTGAAAACAATAAAAAAAAATTGTAACTGTAAATTTGTGTCTCTTTCTTATTTATAAATTATTATGAAGTTACAAGGAACAAAAGTTTAATTTATTTAATTACTTAAATTTAGTTTATGATATATTTCTTTTGTTAAAAAAATTGACCCTTTTCAAAGACCTAACTTAATTAATTTTCGAAAACTCATTAATTACTAGATTGGTCAATATTAGTTTCATTAAATGCGCCTTAGTCTATATTGCATACATAAAGATTTAACAACAATTAAAAAAATATTTAGGTACGATTGACGAACAATAAAAAAATACTTTAAGACAACAGGGCTTCTTGGAGGTTCCTGTGACCGTTTTACCAGAATTGAGAACTCCTTTAGGTTTATTAAACTAAATTGTAACAAATTTTAGTTTAAGGAAAATTTTGGAAAGAGTGGATTTTGTAAGAGCAGAAATCTTTCATTTTCTTTGGTGAGGATTTTAGTTAATTTAATGAAGGAAGAAACGTTTCTCTCCCTTAAGATACGTGCTTGATCTTTTTATTTTAACAATGCATTCTAACATAATTTCTAATATATTACTTCGAGAAGAATTTGAAAGTGTAATGGACATAAAAATAAGGGAAAATAATTGTTCTTCTCGTTTAAGCACTCACCCACCTAATAAAAGACCAACCGGGGATCTTACAGGTACAGGTATAACTTTAATAATACGAAATGACCCGCCATTTCGACGGTATTAAGTCTCATTTCACGAATCTCCCCCGAAGTTATTCCAATAAGTTTAGGTACATGTAGTCCTGGTGATCTCGTCCATTAAGAGGACGATAAGCATCTGAATCATCAGCCACACCACCGTCATTATATGTAGGTAATATAGGTAGGTACATATAGTACATAGATACAAGGTACGAATGAACTTAATATTATATGTAGGTACAGATAGGTACGGATTTAAATTATAAATTAGGTAATACACTTGGAGGTGATGGAACCTACTTATATCTATGTAATATACATATTATAGCTATGTATGTATATCTATTCGCAACTGACTAATTAATTACGTAAATGCATCTGAACGGGCGCGATTATAAACTCCTTGGTTTCCTTCTGCTTCCAGCTAATTTATTAATTAATTAGTTACATAATTGAGAACTTTGTCACAAGAAGGTAAGTTAATGAATAAACAAATGAAATCTTGGAAAAGGAAAATTTGTTGCACGAAAGTACCTACTTAAAAATCCAAACGAAAAAGTTTTTATATCTTGTAATAAAATTGTAATAACGACCAAAAAGATATAGTGCTTAAGCACATTTGTTAAAATAAAATAATAAGATTTTTCTGATTAGTTTCGTTTTATTTAAAATTAATTTCTTGAGAACCAACTGAACGCTGAATATTCTTATAAAATATTTTTTTTAAACACCCCTGCCATTTATAACCTACCCTTTTTTTAAGACAATAAATCTTGTCTTGAATTGAATCAAAACTAATTCCTTTCAACGGTGATTTGAATTTGGGGGTTAGGAGCCAAATCAGGCGAATATGAAGGATGACCAAGCAATAGGATGAAAAATTGAGGTTGCTGTTGATGTATTATGTTATGTAACGAGAATAATATTTTTTTCTATTATATTCTAGTCTAATTTTGTGGATTGTGGTACATAAAGATCTTAAATATAAATTGGTATCACTTTTTGGCACAAATTAAACAAATAGTGAGCAAAGTTTTGATTTTGCTCATTTACAATTGGATATTCAAACCGACCTATTCTGAATTTTGTCATTCTGTTAATGTAGTTCAAACTGAAAATGCAATTTACGTTATTTACCTCATTAAAGAGTTTGAAATGTTTTTTTAAATATTACACCTACTCACTGTTTTTCATATTGTAGTAATAAATTTTACTTGTATTAAGCATTTATGCAGTTAAAATTAACATTTCATTCATAAAATATTTGAATGTGATGACCCTTAACAGATAGAAGTTAATTTTCATAATGATTCCAAAGAAACGAACTTTATATTACTTTACCATATTGTTCATCAGAAATCAAAAAATATAAAATAAATTTAATAAAAGGAAATTGAATAGGTAGGTAAAAAGGTAAATCAATTTTCAATAACTGGTATTTAATTAGTATACTTTTTATAGGAAAGAGAAGAAGAACATCTGAATAGAACTGATGAAAATATTAGAAACTACAGATAATCAGTGTTTATACGAAATAAACTTTACATTTTAATACAAAAGGAAACTTTAAAATATCTTTGAAGTGATAGAAATAAAAATAGTCGAACTTCGACAACTCGAATCAACCTGTGACGCAAAAAACTTGGAGGTATAGAGACTTCGAGTTAATTAATTAATTAATAATACATTTACATGTGTGTGTATTTACTCCATGTTAGAGACAGACAGTTAGATGGATCTTATAAGATTTAATTTTTAGTCAAGAGACAAATTTTTTTAAAGTACGTTTTGATGACGAATAACCTCACTGTTTGCAAAGTAACACTATAAAAAAGTGACGTTAAAATGGCCCATTATTAAGGGATTCCCCCAGAAAATTCGACTCATAAAAGTTGTCGCCAAATATTACAATCGAGTAATACAAGTTCGAGAGTTCGAGTTAACAAGTAATAATTACACGTAGTTTTCATACTTGATGCTATTTCCAACCAATTTGGTTCGACTTACCGACCTTCGAGTTATCGAAGTTTGACTGTATAAAATAAAAAATTTGGGATTATTCGAGACAATTATTTTTTAGTAAAATCATTGCCCAACTGACATCAGACGGTTCGATTCCGTACTGATACGAAATTTTACCATTGAAAATAGCTAAACGATCTTTTTTTTTTGAAAGTTTGTGCAAAAATGTCAGCAAAATGTGGATTATTCGGAAACTTAGAGAGTAAAAGTTGTAACTTGAAAGTTATTAAAGCGTTCCTTTTTATGAAAATTTTGGACATTTAAGTATGACGAAAAGGTGGATTATTTGAATTTTTTTTTAGTGCATCACTTTCCACTTTTTTAAATAATTTAACTTTTTGTACGTTTGATGACAAATAATCAGAGAAACTGAACTGCCATCTGATTGCATAGTACCTACAGCTATTAAAAAGAAATGTTAGCTTACATTATTAAGGGATTCCCTTAGAAAATGCGACTTATCGAAGTTGGCGCCAAGTATTAAGTTGTCAAGTTATTCGATTCGAGTAATAAAAGTTCCATAAAAATTCCACTTATCGACTTTCGAAATATCGAAGTTTGACTGCAATTCATAAATTTCAACAAAATATATTTAATTCACCAAAAATAACATTTAAGTTCTTTACAGAGGTTCAAAATAATTTTTAACATCTTGTAACTTCTGAATTGCAAGTAGATTTCTATCAAATAAACTTAACTTTCAACGTCAGTCATTCTTTACCCTTTTTCTCGATCAATTTATTTTAAAATTAACCTGTAAATGGCAACAGCATGATACATATACATATAATGGTTACTATAAATAGTCTCATAATATAAAAGTTAAGGGTTTTCACTGTAACATTTTAATGCCTGAATAATGGCAACTGAAAAAAAGAGCGAATACAACACAACAACACAACGAAATTGAATGCAACGGTTAAAATCGCATCGTATTTTTATTGATCTATTTTCTACCGGTTTGGATGAATAGAAAAATAAGTAGAGATTAGCGAGGTACATTCGTTGTATAGAGTGTACACCTATATGCCTTATTCATCCTAGTAGGCTAGGTAACCGTGCAAAATCCGAACGTATTTAATCCGCTTAGCATTTAAGTAATATAATGATCGCATCGTGTTTAATTGCTGATCCCCTGCCTCTAATAAACATGATGACTACTATGTGAAATACATTTATACAATACATAAATATGGGTGTATGCGTTTTTCTACAGGTTTAATACCTGCTCTCAACAGAATGTAAACGGTTTTAGGGTTGATACTATACTTCAAACACAAAGCGACTCATCATGGTAATACGTAATCCATACCAAATTAGCAAATTATCTTTTTTAATTTCTAATAATGATTATTATACAACAAAAAAATATGGTGCTTGTTGTCAGAAGCCATACGTACGTACTCGTATAAATAAACGTTCTTTTTGAAATGTATATCACGGTAGTTCAGATATCCGCCGCTTGACCCACGCAGGCGCTTTTTGAGTAGGCTACAAAACAATTAGTGCATTTCGTATTTTTCTTTACTTATACTATTCAAACTAGGACAAATAGATACATAATCAGAAAAATCTTGAAATATTTTTTCGTAGAGTTTTGCAATGTTCAAACTTTCAATTTTATGTATCTATAGTTCCTAAATAAAAGACTTATTTTACCAGCAACTTTATAAATTTTTAATGAGGTCATTGTTATAGGACACAACAAAAGAATTTCAATTAATCTTGTAATTAGGAGAGATATTTGTAGAAATAGATTATTTATAAAAGCTACGTATTTGATAATTTAATTGACATGTGAATTTCGATACAAACTTAATTTTATAAAAAAATTGGCACTTGTTCATTGTCACAAGGGTATATATTTAATTATTGATAATTAATAGGCCTGTGTTATTTTTGTATACCTACCCAATATTCGTTGTGTTGATTACCAAACCAGTTTATGAAAGGGGATGATAAAGGTTGAAAGATTTATTTGTGGAAGTTCGTTAAACCTTCCAATTTAATTTCCAATCAGACTCATTTGAATAAAACCTATCAATTATTATTAAATAATGCGCTCAAAGACAATGATTTTCGATCGCATTAAAATGGCGAAACTGTCATTCACGCCCTTTAATAAATAATGACCAAGTGAATGCAATGCAAACCGAATTAATAGTTAATTGCGTTGCTTTGAAATACGTCAACAAATTTTCATTGAAATTTCCATGAATATATCAGGAAAAGCGCGCATTAGCCTTTGCCGCACACACGTGCTACATACAAAACTTATGAATAGCAAATTCACGAGCTGAGATAGTTATCTCTGGGGTGGACAAAGTGGATGGCTAATTCTGAACGAGTTGTCTATGTCCACGGGTCGGGTCGTCCATAATGCCGCGTTTATATGTAAAGTTTTATTTAAAATGTCCGTGTAAACCTTTTTAAATGACGTTAATCACGTATATGTTCCGTTTAAAAGATTGAATGGGGCTTTAAATTAATTTGCGCAGATGAAAAACACAAAATTAGAACCAGGGCAACATAAAAAGATCATCACAAAAAAATAATCTCCCAAACCTATTTAATTTTTATATTTGCAAATTAATTTTATTTAATGAGTTCAAAATATCCATAATCATGCAGGATTAGGCATTGACTTTGATTTTTAATCTACTTCTTTGCTTTTAAGCCAATTTGTGGATACAGAAAGAGGCGACAAAAATGATTTCTTAATTCAAAATTTTGTCCAACATTCGTCATTCGATTAATTTAGTAATGTAATAATAAATTTTGGGGGGAGGAGTATTTCTTAAACGCGGATTAAAAATGAAAGTAATAGATCAAGATAAATAATTTAAGTGGTTACTAGAATTTTGTATATTAAATCTGTTATAATTTACAGAATTCCTTCCATAACATACTTACAACCTTGTTTATAAAAAGGGACACAATAGAAATCCTTCAGGCTTGACTACTTTCATCCCTATCAACTCTATTCGCAATATTAGTTAATTAAACCTCTTGAAATGCGAATACCAGTCAAAAAAGGACATTCTGCTTTTCGTTTCTTACTATATGTATACTGTAATATTTAGAAATTATTTTATTACGTAGTTGCCTTTGAGTATAGAAAATTATCAGTACCTTTTTATTTATCCAGTTTTGTATTCTATTGTTTTAGAGTTAGAAAATAAAAATGAGTGCATTAGCGAGGGTGAGATTGGCGAAGGCGAGGGGATGGAGGATATGGCAGAATCGAGGCCGCGGAAAATAAGGAGGTCTCGGACCACGTTCACCACCTACCAGTTGCACCAACTTGAGAGGGCGTTCGAGAAAACTCAGTATCCCGACGTTTTCACAAGGGAAGAATTAGCCATGAGATTGGATTTAAGCGAGGCCAGAGTACAGGTAATTAATTGAAAATATTTACAATAATTAAGCACTACAAGAATATTAGAAATGTATGAAAACTTAATATAGGCAGGTTTCCAATACAAAATTAGAGATCAAAGAATCAAAATATACTTATCTAAGAACAGACTTGATTCCTTCATGGTGTAATATCAAAAGCAAAAAAAAGGTTTTTATGAAAATTTGTCTATCTAAGATTATTATAGAAATAAATAGAGTTGGTGTCTCTAAATGGGGTTTCAAAGGGACGTTTCTCGATTCCATGACTAGCACTTCTTCATGAGCTGCGAAATGCGCGAGAAGAGCAAGAGGCGAAGCTTATGCTTAGGTATTTATTAGTTAACAATGGGCGGAGTTACGTCTTTGCACATCTTCAGGTCAACGGTCATGAGATTAATAAATATCTTTAACCCTCAGATTCTCACAGTAAGTTTATAAATTTTCTAGCAGCTTTTGCTGTTCTGATTTTTTATGTTATGATTTCAATAATTTTAAAAAGATCTAAATTTTTATTTATCAGACAATGGTTATTAACAAAATAATTGAACAAACAAGCTAAAAGTCTTAAATGGCTGGAATTTTTTATTTTATGTGAAATCAATATCGTTATGCATTTTCATTCTTGCACTTTCTAATGAGCATTGTATGATTAATTAGAAAAGTAGGTAAGTACATAAGCGTGTTAGAGGAAAAGATAAAATAACAATTTTAAAAACGAAATTTAAACATTAATTGCTATAATAACGATTAAACAGTAAATTAATTGATTTTTGCCGCATGACTAAGTGCTTTTGTAGAGTATAAATTTGTGTTCAATTGAAACGTGTGCGCTTTTGCGGAGTTCTAAATTAATTGTAATCGATTTTAAATCAGTATTGTTCACCTGTAGGCAATAAAAGTCGTAAAATACTTTTTAATTTAATTTCATTCAAGGTTGCGGGTAATTAAGAAATCATTTGTTTTTAGGGAAACAACGGGAAGTTACTTTGTTTTTCGGTCTCATTATTTTACTCTTATCGTAGTTTCATTAAACATTTAATTAGATATTAAAATGCTACATACATATTTCAAATGCTTTAATACGTAACTAATATGATTGAAAAATAATTATTGAAAGATATACTTAGATACACCTATTTTATAAACAGGAAGAATATCAGGGAATTTTTTGAAAAAGCCTTTCTATATTTAAAAGGGGCTTCCGCCCTTTTAGTCAATTTTACACCAGAGTGTAAACTGGAAACACCTGAAAAATCAATAAACTTATATTTGTTATTAATTTTATTCATTAAACGTTGACTGAGTACTGCTTTTTGGAAATTACAAACAATAAAATTGTGCGGTAAAAGAATTATTTCGAAATTGTAAATATACTTTTGGAGTGGTAAAATTGACAGCTGAAATTTAGAAATGAAATTTGAGACTAAATAAACTTTTCACTGTTATTATTCAGTCTTTATGCAAAGATGATTTCAATGTACAGCGAAGTAAAGCTAAGGAACTCTCTAATGCGATGATAACGGGTACTTTATTTACCCATAATAGGCTTTAATTTAATTCCTAAATAATAAAAAATTAAAAAAAATCAGCTGATTAATATTTACCCCGAGGGTTGCTCCAATACCTCTACAACTCTCTCTAACTAAATTCCCAAATTTCTGAATATTTACTGTCCAATATTTGTTTATTGTTGTCAACAGTGTAGGAAGTTAAAGAATATTTTTAAGTACTTAGATAACATCTGTTATTGCCTTCTTTTTGTGATTGCTTTAGTTAATTTAGAAAATAATTCATTATTTAACTTACTAGGTACTAATTATTATTCGAATATTATTTAGCTGAAAATTCCCTAACCATGACTAATACTTTATCGAAAAGATCGATCATTATAGATTATAGCTATGGCAAAGAAGTCCGTAAATGTTTTATTGATTAATTTGCAAAAATATTAAGTATAATTGTAAGTTAACAATGGATACGTGTAAGAATGTACCTATCCACAGTAGTAATTTGTGTTTGTTTATGCCGAATGTCATTAGCAGCTCCTGTACAATTTAATTAATTTTAAAAATCGATAATAATTAAATAAAATACTTGGCACAGTTTAGAAATTGATTATCCCATTATGGCTTATTAAAATATTAACAATTTTTAATTATAATGCCGTTTTAAAAACACCAAATTGGTATATATTCGTTTTCGTAAATATTTATTAAGTAAACAATTAAAAAGCAATTACGTTTCTACGTCTATTCACTGCTTTTTTCAACGTTCAGCAGAAACGAATGTAGGAGGTTGATGCAATTTTTTTGTTATTCACGTCAGTTATCTTTAATAGGTATCTGTATAATTATTTTTTATCGAAGATATAACATGCGACAGATTCCGAATCAATAAAATAGTAATCGCGTGAGCTAACGAGGTTGCAATAAGGACATTAAGAAGTATAAATTGTTGTTTTTAAGGTTATTGGGTTGATATTTTCAATTAATGAAATACAAAATTAATTAGGGGGCATTCATTAAGAGGCAGATTCAGTAAAATATCGTTTAGAGAAAGGAAAAGGCTATTAAAAATTTCATGCCCAGAATTGCTGCAACAATTTCCTTTACTTACTTGCGAGAATTTGAAAACATTATTAAAAGCTCTCGAATTTTATCTGAAACATTCCGAAATGTTTGACAAAATTTTGGTATATCTAGAAGATTTGCAAGGTTTGTTAGAACAGGAAATAATTTAGAAAGTTCTCGAGGGTATCCCAAATTTTTCTGTGACGTCCGACAACATTCTAGAACATTTAAAAGTGTTTTCAAAATTTTGACGAGTTTAGAAATATTTAAGAAGGTTTTAGAACAAGTAAGAGTTTTTACAGAATTTGAAAACATTATAGAAAGTACAGGAGAATATTTCGATGCATTCCAGAAATTTGAAACAAGAAGTTTTTGCAAAATTTGGAAGAATTTCGAAATATTATAGAAAGTTTGGGAATAGCTAGAAGTTTTTACAAAGTTTGTGGTAATTTGGTAAAATTATGGACGGTTCTTGAGGGCATTCTGACGTATGCCAGAATGCTGCCCAAAATTTTGAAATTTCTTAAAGTTTCTTCATAATATTATTGAATGTTTTTGAGCATATTCTATCTATAAGTTTATTGAAAATTTGTGAGAATTTAAAAACATTATAGAAATTCTCGAGGGCATTCTGAAATATTCCAGAATGTTGGACAAAATTTTGGAACAATTCAATGTCAAAATTTATTAGGATTTGGAAACTTTATCAAAAGTTCTTGAGGACATTCTGAAAATTGAAAATATTAAAAAAAAATTGTATCATATAGATTTTACATAGTTGCCACAATTTAAAAACACTATGGAATGTTCTTGAGGAACATATAGAATGTACATATAGAAATTCTGGAAATTTTTTTTGAAATATTTAGAATATTCAACTTTTTTCTACATTTTTTGGCCATGGTTATCACATTCACGATTTAGTTAGTCGAATTATTTGGTCATTATGTTTTGTGAAATAAGGGGGTAGTTGCAATGTTTTGACTGTTCTGTTATTATATTTATAAGAACAAAATGCATTTAGTAGGAGTCTATTTATTAACAATTTTGATATTCTGGAGAGTGTTCCTCAGTGATTTTGGTTAGAGATTTTGAGAGGATTTGCCTCTTGGATCGGTCATTATTAATTTGAGAGAATCGAAGTAAGTTGAAATAATTTAATTATAAAACTGCATTGTAGAGACTGCTATTATCAAGAATACAATAGCATTGTCGAGAATGAGGCGCATTAGGCCGAATATAATTAAATATAGAAAGGAGAGTAGTATGGTGCTACAAGAGTAAAGGACTAAAAAGGAATAGCAAGGAAACTGAGTGCCATTGCGAATGTAATTCATTAATTACAATTGTAAACGACTGCCAAGCATTTTATTTTGTCTCTAAATTACGGCATTAGAGCAAGAGAAGCACAATTACGAAATTGGCTTCTATTGTCTTACAAATTAGCTGAGAACAACGTATAGAAAAAGTTGCAGTGGCAGGAACACTGAATTTTCCCCTTTTACCTCTTCACTCCCTCTCTCTCTCTCTCTTTCTCCTTATCTTTAATTTTCGTTTTTACTCTTATTATGCAATTCCATGTGTAAACAAAAACGAGCTTATAAATTTTTGTAATACCTAAGAAAACACTTTTTATTATTAGAAAGAATAACTACAACATTTTAAAGTTTAACAATGGATTTTTGAAATATATTATCTCTTAGATTCTGTTATTTACTGAGCCTTTGGTATTTTCATAATTATACAAAAAGTGTACATTTAAAAGTTAATGTCAATTAAATAAATTTACGTAAGATAACGTTGTGTAACTACAATAGGTACGTTCTGTATCAACTAAAAATTATGTAACATTTTATTTCACAATGACCTTTAAAAGTAGGTGAAAAATCGATTTTAAGATTTAATTGGATATTACCTGCGAAGCTATGTACCTACATAAGCTTGGATGAGAAGTACCTAATTGTCATAAGTTCTTATTCGAAAAAATTCGAACTGGACATTAAATTTTACCAAAAAATATCGGCCTGGGAATAATTTAAGATGAATAATAATAATAATGGGTAGTGATTTTTAGATTTCCTTTATCAAATTTTATTTAACTTGATGGAAATGTAAAGTATTAAGAAAACTACAAATACTTTCAACAAATTTATTTTTTAACCAAATATGCCGCGTAGTCCAGTGCACTTAGTTAAAAAGGGGCCGTTTTTGGCATAAATTTTTAGCAGTAAATGAACTATACCACCTTGTAGAGTAGGTCTGTAGGAACTTTTGGGTGAAATAAGTCACTTGTGGGATTATGTAAAATTGTTTTATTAACAAAAAACGACACGATTTTTGCTCGTTTTTTGGATTTTCCAATAAAGCTCGGAAACTAAGACAGCTACGATTACGCTCCAACGAGAGAAATTGTAGGAAATTTAATCACCTTTATAATGCATTTTTTTTTTCGACCCGATTGGATAAGTATTTCTCGAGAAAAATAAGGAAAAGTACCGGAAAACGTGTTATTTTTGCCAATTTTCAAAAATTTATAACTCCTTCAGTTTTGCGATTTAAAAAACGAGTCTTCGCGATAAAGTAGCTTTTGACATGTACAATAACTGTGCGAAAACGGATTTCTGTCGGATTTATAGTTTCCGAAATATTCAATTTACAATAAATTTGATAGCGAAAATTTTGCAAATTGTTTATTCGCTTCTCGTTTTCTTAAAAATTAACTTTTTGGACTTTCTCGAAAGAATTTGGAAACTTCAACGTTCATCCTACAAAACGTATATCTCACTTTTTCTGTCCAAGATTTAAAAGTATTAAAACAATGTGCGTAAACGTTGCGCGTTTGAGCGAAAACTTCGCTCTCACAGTTGCAAATTGAATATCTCGGAAACTATAAATCCAACAAAAATCCGATATCGCACAGCTATTGTACATGTCAAGAGCTACTTTATCGCGAAGACTCGTTCTTTAAATCACAAAACTGAAGGAGTTATAAATTTTTGAAAATTGGCAAAAATAACACGTTTTCCGGTACTTTTCCTTATTTTTCTCGGGAAATACTTATCCAATCGGGTCGAAAAAAAAAAATGCATTTTAAAGGTGATTAAATTTCTTACGATTTCTCTCCTTGGAGCGTAACCGTAGCTGTCTTAGTTTCCGAGCTTTATTGGAAAAACCAAAAAACGAACAAAAATCGTGTCGTTTTTTGTCGTTTAATAAAACAATTTTACATAATACCACACGTGACCAATTTCACCCAAAAGTTCCTACAGACCTACTCTACAAGGTGGTATAGTTCATTTACTGCTAAGAATTTATGTCAAAAAGAATCTATCTGCACTGGACTAGTGGTCCTGTCTTCTTCCTTTACTAAACGTTTTGCCAGTCTCGTCTGCTGGCATCCTCACTAGATTTCTGCTACTCCTGCAGTCGAGCCTGGCGAAACGTTTAGTAAAGAAGGAAGACAGGACCACGGCATAACAACCCGGAAAATACTTGGTTACCATACGAACGCCGGCCGTGAAAGCCTAGGATTATCAAATTTATTTTTGTTTAACATGTTTCACCACGTTGTGACCTATCAAGAAATTTGTAATTTCTGAAGAAGCCATAAAGTGGTGAAACACGGGTTATAAAAATTAGAAGCATTTTTATTTTTCTTGAAAGAAGTGCACCGAAAAAAGATATTAGGTATCATATATAACTTTAACAAATGTGATTTCCTTATATTTGATTTTATAATGTAATTTTAAATTCAAGTTTTGAGCTCAAGGTTTAATCAAATTTCTGCTTGTTTCTAAAAATTCTTAAAATTGGAGTAATTGAAATTGGACCACGGTATTTTTGTTGTGATCTTCTTGTGCTTTGGGGGCTGATTCTTTTAATAGTTTGGTGATTCATGTAGATATCAGAAACAATAAAAAAGGTCAATTTATATGCCTCATTATTGGGGTTGTCCTCTTTTTTATTGCTCACTGTAATCAAGTAGACGCGTGTTGACCACCGACTGTGTCCAATATTGTAGACGATTAGCAATGAAGTTGCGAGACGAAATCATTTGTATACACACGCGCGGAGAACTAATTGACAACTAGTTCCGACATGGCCGGCTCATCGGGTCCCCGAACGCCTGGATAATGGCCATCATGAATTGCATCTTAATTGGAAACGATTTTGATAATTAATCTGGCCTGTAACTGCATAAGTGCATTGCAATTGGCCATTGTTGAACACAATAGGGATAATCGGAACTTCGGTTCCGCTTTCGTCCCCCCTTTCTCCCCGGGTCTCCCCCTTTTCCCTCCTTTATTCGAACGACCCTCCGACTGACAACTACTCTCCGATGCGACGTCGACGTCGACATCCATACGTCGAGTAGCGTCGTTCCGTGTCGCCTTCTCATTTCACGCCACACCATACGCCAACGTTTCGGTTATTTCTGTCTTCGTCTCGGCTGTTTCGGTAGTCCGGTGGTGAATTGTTATAATAGGGAACGGTAATGATTACGAGGATGATCTCGTTAGTTTATAAGTACTACAAATTAAGCCCTAATATGTTATAATTATCGATGGATTACACGGTTATTCGCGGAAACTGTTATATCAAATAAATGGCTAATGATCTAAATACATACCTACTACATACTATTATGTATTAAATTATTATTACTAATAAATACGCCGCTTACCGAAGCTATCAAATAGATCCTGCTGTTAACGGTCTATGTCATTAATTTACAATTTTTTTAATTAGATAGTTAATCAATTATGCACCAAATTTTCCAAAAACTTAAATAAGTGACAAAGCATTATTAAACAGAAAAATTCTATTAACTATATGTCCAGCAACTTATTTTTATATATAGAACAATCAATTGCATCTAATAATTTTAAACTCTCAGTATTATATAATTGAATTTTTTATTTGTACCTTCTCGACGTTTAATAAATATAGGGTCAGGTGGGGTAATTTTAAACCGGGGTAATTGTAAACAAGCTCTTTATTTCAATGAAATACGTAGTAGGTACTTTTGATTATTGACTTTTGACGGTTGGGGGCTTTAGCGCACTAAACAGCAAAGGAAGTGTCGCAATATTTTATGATACACAGTGAAAATCTAATATATTAAATTCTCGTGTCACGGTGTTTGTAATAAAACTCCTCCGAAATGGCTCGACCGATTTTCCAGAAATTTTGTGTGCATATCGGTTAGGTCTGCGAATCGGCCAACATTTATTTGTTATCCCCCTAAATGTTTTTTTGCAAAAAAATCCGAATTTGCATATTTAACAACAGAAATTCACTTAAAACCAAACAAGGACATAAATTAATCATATAGTCGCCTAAATTTAATCTTCATCTAATATACATCGAGCTTCAAAAGTAAAACTTCAAAAATCTTCACAATTACCTCACCTGATCCTAAGAGAAATTTCAATTAATTTTATAACAAGCATAAATAACCATAGTGACACTATTCCGCACTTTTATGTCAAATTGCAAAGAAACTTGATTAATGCGTTAATAAAACGTTGAGTATGTACAAATACAAAATGCATCGAACTTTAGACACTTTATATGTAGTAAAATAATAGCGTAGGTATGTGCTGCCCTATAGAAATTTGACTAAAATCAGTAGCAAATTCTCATTCCCCCTACAAAAAACCCCCATATACCGAGATTTATCCCAAAAGCTACAAAACTTCTCCAGCAACAAGGAAAAATAGAAAATAAAATTTAGACATTAACACCCTGTATCTTTTTCCTTATCAATATTTCGACTAAAATAAGTTTGGCTCAATCGACATATTTTGAGCCGTAGTATCACCAGTTTCGAGATTCCCAATCTTTCAAAGACATGTTGTATAATTAAATTTTGTATTTCACGAATTTTTATTCATTAATAAATAATTAATTTAATACGTTTATCATAAATTGACTGATCGCTGATTTCTCATAGAAATGTTAAAATTTGCACAGTGGCTACGAGTAATTATAGATTCCAGGGTAGTATGATTTTAGCCTCTTTTTCAATTTATTTATTTTTTCGAATTTTTAGGCCGAGGGTCCTCCAGATCTTTTGGCATCGCCTCCCTTCACCTTTTGATAGCTATGCCAATGCCTTCCTTTAAAGTCTAAACACTTCAATTGATTGAAAATTTTCATTGTAACTGAGCCAATTGTAAATTTTACGATACAACCTCCCCATCTTGAAAAAAGGGCCTTTCTGTTTTCTCTAATTAAGGGTATACTAGGATTTTATTAAGGCGGGGGGAGGCGAATTTGAAAGAAGGGTAACAGTAGGTATATAATATAATAACAATTGAAGAAAGTTTATATTTAACTTAAGGTTATCTGTTCAAATTTGACTTCTAAAAAGAAGTTATTTCGGTTGACTCAAATCAAAAACGATACATATCTACCGTTCAAATTTTTACTCAGGACAAAATGAAAACAAGTCATTTAAAGATCTGTTTGCACTAACATTTTTTAAATAAACATACATATCTACAATATAACTTTGTTAAGTAAGATACATTGTGTGTATATTGTATTATAAAATAATTACTATTTGTTGCAGGTTTGGTTCCAAAATAGACGCGCCAAATGGAGAAAAAGGGAAAAAGCCTTAGGTCGAGAGGTAACTACATTCATGCATCCGGCAGAACATTCAGGTAAGTTTCAGTATTATATTGTATACGACACAATGTCTACATGTACGTATACAAACGTGTTTGGTATATACTTATAAAGAAGATATGTGTTGTTTGTCTATTTCTAATTTCATCCAAACACTTTCACGAGGTATACAAATGCTGTGACGCCGCGGGCAAAAACTCCATTCTTTTTCTCGGTTTTCCTTTTAATAGAAAGACCGGATTTGTGGGAAGGCAATTTCTTATCTCCACGTATTCAATTAAATTTATATTTATATCTGTATCTATCTGTATAGGTATACGTGTTTAGAAAAAAAAACCAAATTACAACTTTTTTATTTAATACGAAAAAAGAAAAATATTAAAATTTTTATCTTAATCCTAGAGCAATGAAAATGCCTATTTGAGTATCTACCCTCAACTTACACTAAATTTAACAGTTATTTTGTAACGTAGAAGACTCGCTGTATTTTTCCGCGTGTTGAATTATATCAATAAAACAATCAATTAATATTCTGGGTTTGAGATCATTCGTTTAGAACACATTTTTTTAACAATTTTCAATCTTAATTACTCACTTGGAATTAATAACAGCGTAAATCTGACTTTGTGAATTTTATAGCTCATTCATTTAGAATACAGTACTGGACAAAACATTTAGGATTCTTTATTTTCAACAATAGAAAAACAGATTTTTGTTTAGTGCCCAGAGACTTTAATATATAACCTAAACTTAACCTAACAACTAAAGTTTGATAACTCGAGTTTTGTAGATATTTGTTGTCATTATGGATTTCTTTAAATGAGAACAACCCTTAAACAACTTACTTTTATTTTACTGAATTTGAATTATATTAAGGAAATGCACATAAAAAAAAATATTCGCTTGGCAAGGAAGCCACAATTTACAGAATACAACAAATTATATTCAACTAGCTATGCCCGCGACTTCGTCCGCGTGGAATTGTAACTTTCGGCAGCATTTAAATTTTTTTTCTTCTATATTTTTATTTTCTGGGCCATAAGCCTTTTTGCCGACGTCATTACACAAAAAATTTCATTCCTTATTTTTGCCCCTTGAGGATAAAATTTTTACAAACTTTAAATTTCGTATTCATATCTAATCAAAAGCCTAAAAAATAAGTTTCAAGCCTCTAGCTTTATATCTACTTATCTATTCTGTACCAAATTCTCAATTAAATCGGTTCAGTAGTTTGGGCGTGATTGCGTAACACACAGACAGACAGAGTTATTTTCGCATTTATAATATTCCGCGAATTCATTTTCATCGATTTTCCCATGGGAATAAGATATTTTCCCGCAGTAAAACGTAGCCTATGTGTTAATCCAGGGTGTCAGCTAATTCTATACCAAATTTTATTAAAATCGCTCCAGTCGTTTAGACATTAAGAAGTAACAAACATACACACTCACACACTCACAAACTTTCGCCTTTATATTATTAGTGTGATACGACCTTTCGACCTCTTTTACTTGGTGAATGGTGTATATCAATTTATCAATTTTCAAAGCTGAGAAACATGATGGATTAAAATATATATATGATAACGAGACTGATAAATATTGCGACTGATTTAATTTTTTTTATACAAATAGTTGTTCGTTTTATTTTTATTTATTTATTCCATATTCATTATTTATTTGTAATTAAATTTTGATCATTTTGTTACAGGATTACCAGAATTAGCTTTCCACGCTCAAATGGGCATTTCACCGATGGGTGTAGACCATTTCTGGCCAGGTTTACCATTTCCGCCAATGTTCAATCCCGCTCTGAGTTTACCATGGGCTCCGAAATCATCCCTTTCAGTTCCGTCATTCCACGCACTTCTATCGCAATACGTTCTGGCCAACGGCGTACCGCAGGGTTCCACGCCGGGACCGACTGTAGAAGAAAGGTCGCCCAGTTCTAGCCCTGAAACAATGAACGAGCCACCGCTATCGCCCCGAAGAACGTCGATAGAAACGTTGCGATTACGAGCACAAGAGATGATGCCCAGTGGGTCGTCCCAACAACCCCAACTTCACGCGAAATCTTAAGTTTTTTTTTTAAAGATTTTAGATACAACTTACATTAATTAATAAGTACGATATCCAATAATAGCGATGTAAATAAGTGTACCTAAAAGACGTTTATCCCCGTGTATATAGTGAATCAATTAGAACTTAGATAATAATTAATATTATCTACTCGTTAAAATTTTGTTATTATGTGTATCAGGTGGGCTAAATACGCTGCCATCCATGTTTTTATGTTCGTTTAAAACTATTGTTTTTTTATGTACACATAATATGCCTATACCTACGTGAAATCCAAGTTGGTAATTGTTTTGTTTTTAAATAACTTTATAATAACAAAATCTATTTATTTATTTAAGTATATTATTTACTTTGAGATGTAATAAAAATAGCAGAAAATGAGCCATTTATCCCTTCTTTCTGTTGTATTTTTGCTTCGTCAGAAGCAATGCTTATTAAATAATATAGGTAAATACTTATTAGTAACTTCTAATAAACTCAAATACAGTTACAACAAACAATATTTTACTGGATAAATTTGTTTATTTTGAAAAGATTTAGCAATATAGATTTTAAAGAATAAACATATGAGTATTATTATCCTAAAGGTAAACCCATTAAATCAATTTATTTATCCATATAGGTACATTTTATGACAATTCAGAAGTGATCACAGGTAGGTGGTGTACTCCATATGTTAAAGGCATTTTGTCGTATCTTATAGTGCGGGAGGTAGCGCTATAGTTGAGCAAGTCATTTTATACCGGCTGAAAAACATAAAAATAATAGTTTTCCCCTAACACATAATAAGATAATAACAGATCCGCACGTCAGTTGCCGCACTCGCGGTGGAGCTAAAGGAGGCAGCATTAAGAAGTAATTGGACAAAAATCTGCTTCGATGATTTTTATACCGAGAAAATGTATTAAATTATTGCTTCAATCACATTTAAAAAGAAAATAATCGTCAGCTGTATTGACGACGGGGGGTTATACGTCAGTCACGTGTATGAACCTCATTGAAAATTTGACAAACAAATTTATTTTATACCTTATGAAATTTATACATCCAAAATTTTATGCTTTTAAAATAATAAAGACAATCGTCAGCTGTATTTTTGACGGGGGTATGTATGTATATATAAATGCACACTTAATTCAACGTTTTGCATGCATTAAAAGATAATGTTCCCGACTAACTGTTACACATTATCGAACAGCGATCCCTTTTGTTAACACACTTATCGTCGTTAACTGTGAATTATTAAATTATTGTCAAGTATCGCGGTAAATACAAGTGATAGTGTACTGTTAATAAAGTTCCTAGCTATGGCAGGTGACAACACAAAAATTTTTTTTTTATAAATTTGAATTTGGAATCATTAATGCTTTTAAGGAATTATAAAAAATACTTATTGTAAGAACTAGGTAGATATTCAAAACAAAATTTAATAATAAATATAATGTGGTGTTATTTATATTAAATTAATATTATACTTATAGAATTCAAAGAATAAGATAATTTGAATGTTAAAAAAACAAAAAATCGTCGTCAGCTGATTGTTTGTGGATGTAAAGATCGTCAGTCAAATGCGTTGAGCGCGCAAAATGTTTATCACGCTGACTGACGGTCTTACCCCCGTCAAAAATACAGCTTACGATTTTCTTAATTGTTTTAAAAGTATAAAAATTTGGATGTATAAATTTCATAAGGTATAAAATAAATTTGTTTGACAAATTTTCAATGAGGTTCATACACCTGACCAACATATAACCCCCCCCCCTCGTCAATACAGCTGACGATTATTTTTTTAAAAAATGTGATTGAAACAATAATTTAATACATTTTTGCTCGGTATAAAAATCATCGAAACAGATTTTTTCTAATGACTTCTTCATGCTGCCTCCTTTAGCTTCGTTCGGATCTCTTATGTTACTATTATTTTTATGTTTTTCAGCCGGTATAAAATGACGCTAAACTAAAGGTATCGATACTTCGACTTATTGAATAATAATACATGTACATTTGTATTAAGTGCTAATTTTTTGTAAATAACTATTTGTATGTATTTACTCCATGTAAGTGACAGACAGTTAGGTGAACCTTATAAGATTTAATTTTTAGTCAAGAGACAAAGTTTTTAAAGTACGCTTTTATGACGAATAACCTCACTGCTTGCATAGTAACACTATAAAAAAGTGACGTCAAAATGGCTCATTATTAAGGGATTCCCCCAGAAAATTCGACTCATAAAAGTTGTCGCCAAATATTACAATCGAGTAATACAAGTTCGAGAGTTCGAGTTAACAAGTAATAATTACACGTAGTTTTCATACTTGATGCTATTTCCAACCAATTTGGTTCGACTTACCGACCTTCGAGTTATCGAAGTTTGACTGTATAAAATAAAAAATTTGGGATTATTCGAGACAATTATTTTTTAGTAAAATCATTGCCCAAATGACATCAGATGGTTCGATTCCGTACTGATACGAGATTTTACCATTGAAACGATAATTTTTTTTTGAAAATTTGTGACAAAAAAGTGTGACGCAAAAATGTCAGAAAAAATGTAGATTATTCGGAAACTTAGACAGTAAAAGTTATTAAAGCGTTCCTTTTTATGAAATTTTTGGACAAATAAGTGACGAAAAGGTGGATTATTTGAAAATGTTTCATTTATTTTAATTTACTGATAATTATTTTTAATGGGTCGATCGGCCACCGTTGGTGACGCCAGTGATTTTTTTTCCTTTTATTTACAATAAGATGAAATGGAATGATTCAAATTTGTCGAATTTAGTCCATGAGTGGCGGAATTAGCTTAACAATATACCTATATACTTACAGTAGAATTAAAATTTTAACACCCTAATCACTTTTCCGTGTGATTTAACATTCAGGTACAACCACCTGTTATATCAATACTTAATGAAAATCACTAGTTCCTTTTTTGTATACATTGAATATTGAAAAAGTGCTCTTTATGAGGTAAGTAACGAAGCAAAATCGCTAATGCAAATATGGCGGTCTAGATGATCTATTTGACGGAAAAACTAGTCAAGAAATCGAAAAACATCCCTCTCCCCCCACCATTAATTTCTGCAATAATAATATCTTAAAAGACAAACTGTAATATACATTTTTATTCTTTGGCTTGTTTTCATTAATATTCTATTCAATTAGTGCCCTTATAGGTACCCTAATTAATTATTAGACCTTAAATTATCGATATGGAATCAAACTCAAAGCTTTAAGGGAGTTAAAAAAAAATATTATTCAAAATCAACTTCCGACGTTTTGCTTTCTGATTTAAGGCATTTTAAAAGATTTTAACCCCTTAAAGCTTTGAGTCTCCTGTTTAGGTACCTGCAAAATTCTTTTTTTTATGTTGTTTCGTTTATATTCAGTTTACTTAGTGTAAAGTTATGTCTACATGTTATAAAGGTATAAGTATATCAAGAGAATGCTACCTTATATATAGATATTATAAAGGAAGGCAAATTCGAGTAATATATCTACAAAACATTGGAAAGGAGCTGTTTGTACTTTGTTCCAGTTTGAGTTAAGTAACCGGAACAAAAGTTCACTAGTTAAGTTGATATGCACTTATGTAGCGTTACTAATTAAAAAATCGGAAGTGAGGTAACATATTCCGCGTTACTGCTACGGCAAACATTAACTGTCCCACTAGATAGATAAATAATAATTTAAACTTGAATTCTCACTATATTTAGCACAATACTCACAAAACAATACAATGTGGTTCAGAAAAGGTACTTGCAAATACAATCAAAGTATTCCTATTTTTTGAATTTCCTTTTCGCATTGATGTTATTACTAGTTAATCGTTTATTATTTGTTTCCTGGTGACGTTTATTTATTTGTTTAAAAAGTGCAAATCCTTCAAAGGATTTTGAGGCGACTTTTTTATTAATAATTAGTTAATCTCAAAATAATCATTATCAAAGTTGATAAGGTAAAAAGAAAAATTTTATAACAGATTTTTTGTTTACAATTCAAAAAGAACATCAATAAATCGATGAGTTTTTATAGGGAAATCATCTGGGAGGGTTTCGATAAAAAAGATCAGATTGAAGTTAGCTTAAGGGTTGCTATTAAAATTGGATTAAGTTTTAAAAAAAAGCTATCCATTAACGGGCTGAATAGATAACTAGTTTTTAATTTACTATATAGCAAAATATTTGTACTGAAGTGGAGGCCATGACCACAACAACATTATTTTTTGGTTCGTATTGACCTTCTCTAGACTATCAGATTGTAACACTTACTATTTTTGATTGCTTGAGATCATAAGGTTACGGCATGAAAGACAACATGAACGCAACGATATGTATTCTTTTATGTACTTTTCTCTTTTAGGTACCAAAATTTCTACAAAATGGAAGCTGTGGCTCCTTGGACCAGTCAAATACAACTTTTTGTTAGGATTAAAAATATTAGTTTTTATTTTTTTATAGCTATTTGGTTCAGGCAAAGGGAGTGAAAATGAGCGTGTCAGGAGTTCGTATGCGACCCGTTCGTTCTTTCATCGGTAAAAGTTAAATCAATTACCATAAATCTTTAACGATCTTCGGCCTATGGCATTTTACGACTGGTCGCGGGCACGTTTGGGATATAATAGGTGATAAGCTGGCCCATTAGTTATGCCCAGAAAACCCTAATATACACATCTGCATTTAATTTCTCTTTAACAGTGTTACCTATACCTGCTGGTAAATTATGGAACACCTGACGCCATAAATTCCGCATTTGTTTACCAAAGATTACGTTATCGTATTCAAATTCAGACAAAATAGGACATGCAATTAATTGATGTTTTGGCTTAGAAGTAATTGCGATTTCATTTCAGAAACACTTAAAACGATAATACGTTTTTATTATTTTCATATTTACAAAAACCTATTAGGTGTTAATAATTAAATTTACCGTTAAAAAATACATACACGTAATGAACTAATAAATGGAAAATTTTAGCACAATTAATTATCTCTAGCTCAGTTGCGTACCTAGGTAACGAAAGGCACTGGGACAAAAATAAAATAGGGCCCCAACTAAACTATTTAAAATCGTTTGTTCCGTATTCGTCGTGTTCCGAATTCAACGTAGGTACTTCAGATTTGTCATAATTCAGATTCGTCGAACTCCAGATTTGTTGTAATACAGTCTACTCCATAATACAAATTGTAACTTAATTCAATGAACAAATTAAAAGTATTTTATAAAAAAAATATCTTCCTGTTACCGTTCAAAAATACGGTCCTGTGACAGACACACAGACAGCGGAGGCACGTGAATAGGGTCCCGTTAAGCACCCTTTGGGTACGGAATCCTAATTAAGTAGAGATTTTTAATCCAATAACACCACTTTCTTGACCGACTATAGGTACGTTTTACGACGAATCTGGGTTACGACAAATCAAAATTTTATCAATATAACTCAAAATATAAATATGTAGTTACATTTATATACTTTAAAGTTGCAAAGCTACTTTATCTTTAGTTCTTTATTGTGCATAGCAGGGCACGTCCTGATTCTACACGCAGAGTTTAGGAATGAATAACTGGATAAATTAATTTATACCTATAGGTTTTTTTAAATAAAAGTTAGTGGATATTTCTAACACAATTTATAGTTTGTAAGTCAGAGTCCGAGGGACCCCCTGAGTTTGGGAGCCCCGGGGCACTGCCCCGTCTAGCTCTATGGTAGTTACGCCACTGCTCTGGCTGAACCTCAAAAAAAGTAAAATTTTCCTTTCTTAATAACTTTAAGTAAGATAATAAGCTATGGTAAGATTTTTGGATTCATCCAGAGAAAAGCGTAGCTGTTACAAATTTGGGTGTAAAAGGGAAAAGTTGTAATGTCATTTCAATTAAAATTAAATACATAGATCAAAATTTATAAATGACTCTGGTACACAAAGCTGTCATTGTTTAAAGGATTACTTTGGAAAATGTATTTGGATATTCGTTGAAGTGACTGAGGGTAATAAAATTGCCCTTTTCAGTCCCATTGTCAGTCCCTTTTGGCATCCATTCCGATTCACTTTTCTGCGCTATTTCCTTTGGATTACATCATCAGTTGGTAATTTGATGCACATATGTACAGTCAGCAAAGGAATATAAGCGAGAGAAAAGAAGAAGGGTGGTGATGGGTGTATGGCAGCAGGAGCAGCAGTAGCAGTAGCACTCGAGTGCAATTGAAAAACAAAAGGCTGGTTTAATGAGGATCAAATTCTAAATTGAACCTTTATTTGCGAAAAGGATCTGCTTAAGCCACTTATATTTTTAATATTGCCCGCTTTAATACCACGTGTTTTGTTCCACGCGTATACGAATACAATGCACATTTTTTAGCTGATTCATGCATTAAAGGTACATTTTGTTGCAATTATCAATTAAATTGTAATCTACACAAATCAAAAATGTCGATCAATATTACTATACACAAGACAATTTAAGAGTACATAGATATACAAGAAGTTTATATTTGTGGATAAAGTTGGTAGAACTAAAATCTAGAGAATTTAGTAAGGAGGAGACGGATGTAGTCTTAAATGAAATAGAAAAGACTTTGACAGAAGACCCAAAAGAAAAATTTTTATTTGTGAGTAAGGTTCAAACTTTGAAAGTAAGTTAAAAAGTTGGAGACAAGAAACTAGAAGTAGCTGTCAATTTTCGATATTTCCTAAATTTTTTTGGGATAACTAAGTGAGAGAAAAGCGACAGTGACAAAACATTAATAGAGCAATGTCATATTTGCGGATAGAAAAGGCCAAAAATGTATAAGTTCGGAAAAAGTGGGATAATAACAGGACGTCATGGGAGTCAGTGAGAAAAATGAGAGACACAATGGTAGGAAACCTTTTGATACATGGAGGGATAGTTAAAAGCAGAAACAGGAGTAGAAACGAAGACGGGAAGATTTATATTATTGTTTGCAAATGGTCAGAGACGTGAGATGCTCCTGAAGATTGGCTGAAGATAGAAAGAAGTGGAGGTGATGACCTTCTGAAAATGCTGTGGACCTTCTTTCTTATAATGGTATTTTTGAGCTGTTGAATAACTGCCTTGAAAATATTATAAATAAAGAAAATTCAAACAAAAATGTTTTTGCAGTTAAAACTGTATTGAATACTCAACAATTGTTTCGACTTAGTCGGTCATTACCAAGAGTACAGAGAATGTAACTAAGAGAACATAAGGCAAACACTTTTTGTATACCTAAATGAAGACTTAAAATTTGGAAATGACCAAAGGTGTGTTCGTAACGTTAAGACGACCACGTAGTGTTTGATTTGTACTACATTAAAATATTTGTCGTGAAGTTGCTGGCGTTTCAACCATGAGGTTTATGAACATTCGCTAAATTTCTCATTACTTCTCACTTATTAAATTTTTAATAAATAAATAAATTAAGTTTACCTAAAGGTGGGGGGGGGGGTTATTTCATACCATTCGTTTTTGTATGATTGTTAATACAGATTGAACTCGTTTTTTGGGGAGTTAAAGTTTCCAGATTTTAGCAATACAAACGTTGTGAACTTTGTTTTGTATGCAGAAAATTAAATAAATAAATTATAAAAGTGAAAATATTTGTCGTTTTCTTTTTTTTTTTTAATTTGAATGTTGAAAATAGATATTAGGTACTTAAGAAAGATAAACAAACTATTATTTTAATAATTAAAGGGCGTTGTATGTAATAAAAACGTTGCAATCTTGGCTCGTTTACGTTTGCTACAATTTATGCAAATTCTCGAATAAAAATACATTTGGGATACAGGAAAAATTATTTAAATAATATATGTACGTGTTTGACCATATTATGACATGTCGTACAATACCAATATATGGAGATAATGAATTACCCAACTGTCTGCCCTTCATGAAAATGAAAAAGAACGAGTTTTACCCTTAAAGAAAAGAAAGTAAAATATTTTACAAACTAAAAACAAGCAAAAATACGCAAATCAAACTCCCAAAATTTAAAAACAACTTTCCTGTATTTCTCTTTTTATTTTGTCGATGTTTTTTCCTGATTTGGGTCAAAAATAGTCAACTAATAAATACCAAGGTCCAGACAACGAACTATGTCTTGTATTTGCAATATATATCTAAAACACTTGTGAAATAAGATACTGCGTATTTTTATCAGGTTAAAAGGGTCAAGTCAGTTTTGTTTAATTCAAACTATCAATAGTGACCATTTGGTGAAACATATTTAATAAATGTAATAAATAAAACACAAGTTTTTTAGATGTTTCAACAATAATTTAATGTCCTCGACAATATTGTTTCGACCCACATGTGGTCATTATCAAGAGTAAACAATCACTAAAATTAAAATTGCAAAAATGCGTATATATCTGTACATCAATGGTGGGGATACAAATCTGAAAATTGTTTTACAATTTTGTTAGTAGTAGCGGGGTGTTACTTTGTGGCTAATTCTATTTGGTAATTTGTTATGTTTTTATTCAAATTTACAGTTTTCTTAATTTCTAGGGATTCCAAAAGGTTTAATTTTTTACTTTTTGAAGCTGAATGTAATAATTTGGCCTTATCTAATTTATGGTTATTGACAACACAATGTTCTGCCATTCCTGTGCTTAATATTTTATTATTTATGGAGTATAAATGTTCTTTTAGCCTAATCCCAATCGAGCGTCCACTTTGACCTATATATATTGCATCGCAATCAACGCAATTTAACGAATAAACACCACTTTTTTGTAGTGGGTCTGATTTGGGTTTGTTATTTACAATAAAGGATTTAATGTTGTTTTTATTGGAGGAAACTGCTTGGATATTGAATTTTTTGAAGAATGAATCTATTTTGTGGTTAATTTTACTATTAATGAAATTAAAAGAACAATATATATGATCAGTCTTGGTGGTAGGTGTGTTAAAAAGTAAAGATCTGGAAAGCATGTGAGTTTTCTTTTTTAATAATGTAGTAATTAGTGAAGTTTTATAACCATTATTTAAAGCTTTGTGGTTTATTACATTTAATTCTTTTTCGAAATCATCACTTTTGAGAGGTATATTTACTAATCTGTGCAGAAGGCTATGAAAAACTGCAAGCTTTGACTTATAAGGATGATTCGAATTAGCTGGTATAACAGTATCCGTCGTGGTGGGCTTCCTATATATGTTATATTGTAATTTTTTATCAAAGTGTGAGACAGTTAAATCCAGAAAGTTTAAAGACTTATCTAGTTCTATTTCTTTCGTAAATTGTATGTTTTTGTTGAAACTGTTTAAAAGTTTCAAAAAATTATCTAATTGTCTCGATGTACCTAACCAAATACAAAACACATCGTCCACATATCTACACCAATAGTGAATATGTTTGATTAGGGGGTTGGGAGTACTAAAAAGTTTCTTCTCAAAAAAAGCCATGTATAGTTCTGCTAGAATAGGTGAAAGGGGAGAACCCATGGGGAGACCTTCCTTTTGTAAATACACATTATCGTTAAATTTAAAATAAGATTGTTCCAAGCATGTATTTATAATAAGTTGTAGTTCTAACTTTTCATCACCGGAAAAAAGACTTGTTTCGATGACCTTTTTCAGTTCTGTTTTCAATTCCATTAACGGTATTGATGTGAAGAGGCTGACAATATCAAAAGAAACTAAAGTCGCATTTTGTGGAATTATTATGTTCTTAGTTTTATTAACAAATTCTAATGAGTTTTTAATTGAAAATTTTGATTTGTAATCTAAATTACTAATTATCAATTTGTTTGCTAGTTGGCATAAACTTCACTAATTACTACATTATTAAAAAAGAAAACTCACATGCTTTCCAGATCTTTACTTTTTAACACACCTACCACCAAGACTGATCATATATATTGTTCTTTTAATTTCATTAATAGTAAAATTAACCACAAAATAGATTCATTCTTCAAAAAATTCAATATCCAAGCAGTTTCCTCCAATAAAAACAACATTAAATCCTTTATTGTAAATAACAAACCCAAATCAGACCCACTACAAAAAAGTGGTGTTTATTCGTTAAATTGCGTTGATTGCGATGCAATATATATAGGTCAAAGTGGACGCTCGATTGGGATTAGGCTAAAAGAACATTTATACTCTATAAATAATAAAATATTAAGCACAGGAATGGCAGAACATTGTGTTGTCAATAACCATAAATTAGATAAGGCCAAATTATAACATTCAGCTTCAAAAAGTAAAAAATTAAACCTTTTGGAATCCCTAGAAATTAAGAAAGCTGTAAATTTGAATAAAAACATAACAAATTACCAAATAGAATTAGCCACTAATAACACCCCGCTACTACTAACAAAATTGTAAAACAATTTTCAGATTTGTATCCCCACCATTGATGTACAGATATATACGCATTTTTGCAATTTTAATTTTAGTGATTGTTTACTCTTGATAATGACCACATGTGGGTCGAAACAATATTGTCGAGGACATTAAATTATTGTTGAAACATCTAAAAAACTTGTGTTTTATTTATTACATTTATCAGTTTTGTTTGTTTGTAATACGCCACTGGCAATACAAAAAATAAAATTAAGCTAGTAAGTACCTAATGAACCTCAAAAAGTTTCTTGATTTAACACTTTACGTGAGAACCGTTTATAAAACGCTTGATGGGAAAATCTGTTCGAAATATCATCTCGTTGACGAGACAATATAAATATTCTAAGGTAATGTATTGAGGTGTTAATAGCTCAATTCCACATTCATTATACCTGTCAAGTACAAATTGGTGACGATGTTAATAGGTAAGTAGGTAGGTGCGCACGATAATTTTTCGCACGTAATTTTCTATAAAAAGATATCTTTATACCCGAATACGCAGTAGGTAGGTACGTACGTTCAACCCTATTTAATCTGGTGTCTTTTGGTGTGCGCATTGTCGCATTGATTATGAAGTCCCTTCTCCCTGAAAACTTTCTCATAAAATATTCCCCGCTCTGCAAATAAATTGTTGCTCTCGCTCAATTTCATCCAATATGGCCAAATAAGCCGGTTTTTGTGAATAATTGAACGAATTGGCCCCGTTCTCACGACTAAAGCTTGGTGTTGCGGACCAGCGAGCAGTTCGACACCCGCCGGGTGGAAATTAGTCGAACCACGAAATCATTGTACACAGATCACACTTGAATTAGCCTTTTCTGTACGAACATGTACCGGCTCTGCCGCGACCATCACCCACTGGGCATTCGCAATCGGGAATACCATCGCCTTCAATCTCATGGTACTAATTTTTAAATTTTAAGGGAAATTTTAAAGCAACAACTACTACCTCCGTAAAACTTACTTTTTCTAACTTAAAGTAGCAAATATTTGCTGTAAAAAGTTAATTTCAGAATCACATGGTACAAATTAAAGTACCTGAAGAAAATTTATTAAAAATAGTGAGTGGGGTAATTATGGGGATTTTCTTTTAATTTCTTTGATTTGTTCCTTATTTTCTTTACATAGGATTGATTTCTTTCGTGATATCTATTCGATAAAACGAGATAATATTTTATAAGTATCTTCCTCTGGTGTAGGTAATTTATCCATCCGTATCAGTGATTTAGAAAAAAGCACCTCATCTATGTAAAGTAACGTGGTGTATCAAATGAGGACGTTTAACAGGCCAAAGGTATTTATTAAAGTCTCATATTATACCAACATCCAGGTGGTAAAATATCTGCATTCCCATTATAGACCGAGCACAATACACCGTGAATAGGCATTATATGTTATTAAGCAGGTAACCTGATACTAGGTGTAACTTACTAGCCACCTTTGCGTTTGAATTGGTCGATTCAAGGAATGCGTACAAATGGAATAAATCTTTCGACAAATAGCTTTCACTCTGGTATCGTTTTTTCTTTCTAAATGCCTACTCTACCACACAGTTTCTTCCATATTGGAATATTCATTAAAAGAAAAACTGGCTAAGTGAAGATCAAATTTGTGTACTCGGGCCGAGGGTTGTGCACCAAAAACACGTACATAAAATAAATAAATCTTTCAATTTGTGTTTCTAAAAATCTGTTTCACCACACACTTTTATGTAGATATTAGAAAACAATTGTCTGAGTGAGAGTTGAACTTGCGCACCGAGGGTTACGTAGGTACTACGAAAACTCCTAGAAAAATAAAACATTGTAACTAAATAAAAAAGAAAAGTTAAATGTGTAGTAATTACTACAACTCATCTCGTATAACAATAATAATCCCTTGAAGTGTCTTGATTTTTCGCTAAAAACTTTTTTCTTGGACGTTAGAACTTGATGTACGAAGTCCACACATTAATAATGATCGGGGTGGAGAGCGAGGAGTGAGAGTATGAGCGGGTAAGTTCGTGTCCGGAGCAAGCGATTACATCTCATTTCACTTTAGATGGGAACAATTAAACGCTTTTGAATGCCGTCCCTATTCATACTTACAATCGCACACCCTTGTTAGTATATTAAGAGGGCGGTGTGAGAAGGGAGCTTTATTAATATGACTAACTTTCAGACTTCAACAAATTAATCTTCGACAAGTTTAATAGCAGTTCTAGAGTGTACAATATATGTACAATATAGATGTACATAAGGATACTTAAATTAAGGTTGCAAACTTATAAAATCCGTTTATTGGGAAATTGGGGCGTCACATAAAAAGTACAAATTGGAGCCTTACTGCAAATCAGGGTTGCAAATTTGAAAAACTATTCGTTGGGAAATTCTCACAAAAAATTGAGTCCGACTTTAAATTAAAGTTGCAAACTTTAAAAACATATACCTATTTGGAAATTGTGAAGAAAAATTGGGATTCAAATAAAAAGTAGGTACAAATTTGAGTTTCAGTTGGAATTAGTGTTGCAAACTTTAAAAATCATTCATTGGGAAATTATGTCAAGAAAAATTGGGATTTCACATAATTAAATCTTTGTATAACAGAGTTTGCTAATTTAGGCGATTATAAATTTTATTAAGCGAAGAAGGACGTAGAATACAAACAAATGGGCCAATTGTCCCCAAAATTGATTTGTCCGAAAGAAAATTTAGGAGAAATTCGATATTAACTTTTAAGGCCTAAAAGTAGAGCACGTATGTAAATAAAAAGCTTGATTGCGAGATTAAAAAAAAAAAAATTTAGGTATCAGATTTTCGTGAAATAGACATTATCTACATTTCTTTTAATGAAAGTTGAAAGTTTCTTGAAATAATTTCTGATTTGATTTAGTTCATGGATTCGTAAAAATTTCAACTAAAACCATATATAAATAGTACTTGGTTTCCATTTTTTAAACCTTCTTTCATAGAAGAAGCTATTACCCAATATTAAAGCAGAGAGTGGGAGATGTTTATCTGTCTTCGGTTTTCGGAATTCGCATTCGGTCCCGGATCAGACTTATTAGACTTCAGACATTTCAGAGAGAAGATCCCGGTACGGTACTATTACCGAGTGTCGGTAAAGCATTTGATTTGTTTCCTAATGTTATAAGTATGTTTCACCTGGTTAAGCCGGGCCCAGTCGGGACAGGGCTCCTCACTTCGGTCCATTAGGTCGTTGGAGGCACACGCTTGAACGCGCTTGTCGGCTTCGGTACCCATCAAACGTCTCTTTTTCTTCATTCATGCCACCAAATATCCAGTGGTGTGGTCGAAAATTCCATTATCTGGAAAGAAAAAGAAATAGTTAGTATAATAAGTACAAAAACGTCGGCATTGGAACATTGGCAGACGACAAATTATTTATTATTTAAACAAATTATATCACATGATTAACGAAAAGGGTCAACATGGAATGGTATTTATAAGCTGCTGGAATTGTAATAAAGTAGGTAGTCCAAGAAAGTGACGTTACCCATTGACATTATTTAATCATTGAATATTTTTCCTTGACGTTTATTTACATTTACCTGTTACATAGTAAATAAAAGCGGCCAAGTGCGAGTTGGACTCGCCCATGAAGGAAGGGTTCCGTAGCAGCAAGCAAAGAAAAATATTAAATGATTTTTAGATATTATTTCGAGTTTGTTCAAGAAGATCTTCCTTCAGACTAAATTTGAGATTAAGGATTAAGGCTGAACGTCTTTGCTCAGCCAGATGTGCCGTACAAAAAAATTTTAATTTCACGAGAACAAAAGCAATACCTAACATTCACGATAATTCTGTTTAACTTTAAAGGGTCCACAATTTTTTGGAACGAAGTTCCTTATCGCGCGTTGCGAAAGGGGGCTAGACGGAAAAAATTAAGACCAAAAGTTGTACCGACACTTTTTGCTATAGTTGTAAGCCGTGCGGCGTGCGCGTGTTTCTCTGTCTCTCTCTCTCTCTCTCTCACACAGAAAGCAAGCCAGTTATTTTCGTTTCGTCTTTCTATTTCGCATTGAAAAGTGTGGTGTCGCGACGATTATTTTTGTTGGTGTACCTATACAGGTTTTTTGTACATAATAATAATAAAAAATAATAACAATAATGAATCCTGACAGTGTTTCTGCACAAGTTCCGGATATTGCTGATTGAGTTAGGTAAGTAGAGATTTTATACAGACAATAATAAATGCTTATGTATTTTTAGCAAGTACGCATTATAACCTCTCTTTACTATTGTGTTAACCAAGTCATACGCGTTATAATGTCTCCATTATTGTGTGTTTAGCAAGTGTACGCGTCATAACTTTCATAAATTTATTTTATTTCAATAGAGAATCAACTAAAGCATCGACTACTGAGGTACAAACTATAACATCAAGGAAAAAGACAAATGCACAAAGATGTAGAGGATATCGTGAGAGAAAGAAATTACAAAATACAATGGTACAAAACATAACTACAGAGAGATCAGAAGAATGTAGTGAGACTGATCAATTACAAGCTAAAAAACCTAAAACTAATGCAGAAAGAAGAAAAAAACTCGAACGCTTAGCAGATACAACAAAAATTTAGATAAACTTCCACTCATTTTGGCCGGTGATCAACTTCAGTAATGAAAAATCAAAACCACTGCTACAGTTTCTAGAGGAAGAATTTGATTTAAGAATATACAATAATCCAGCAGAATCAACAACAAAATATTGTGACGTGTTCGGTCACGGAAAACACAATTAACAAAACAAAAATAACGAATTTATTTAATTACTAAAGTTAACTTGACTACACTACAGTTATAAACAAGTCTACGCAATTTATTTCACTAAAAAGTCTATTTTCCCGCTCGCCTCTACTATAAACACTCGCTATACCATAGATACTATGACTTCTATCGCCTGTTGTTCACCTATCGATCGCTTCGCTTCTAAACATCAGCTGTCCACTGTCAACTAACCATAGACTACAACTAACTCGGTGTGAGCGTCTCGCCTTTATATAGTCTTTTCAGCCTTTTTCTAGGGAATTCTACAGCCGTCTAGTAATCCAATTGTTTTCCCATTGATCTTTGCTGGTGTTTTCTAGATGTGTCAGGAAAGCCGAGAATATTCCTTATGTATTCAGTGAAGATGTTCGTTAATTATGCTCACACCAACTTAATTGGCAAGTACTCGTAACAATATAATACTACCATCGATGCAATTTTTTTCAAGACATTTAAATAAAATAGAATCCCAAACATATGTTTCCTACTTCAGTTACCACAAGCCAATTATTACTAAAATTGAGCCTACTGATTAAATTTATATTACATTATATTTGTTAATAATAAAAAAAAATATTATTACAACTTAAAAAAAAAATTATTACAATTCCTTCACTAATTAATCGAAAGGAACTTCGTTCCTTCCGGGTGTCCCTTGACACCTCACTTCTCTAGTTTATTTACATTTATTTATAAGTAGTAAGAGGCTTTTTACTGCTCTAGAATTACAAGTTACTCAAAAATGCAAAAAAAAAGCAGACACAGGCTACAAGCAAATCATTAAAAGAGTAAAAGAGTATTCAAATCGGTGCTTTTTGTGGTGCATTTATTGTGAAACATTTTTTATACGTAAGGTAAAATGAGTACAAAAACACGTTGGGTAAAATTTTACAGAGTTTAGTACTTAAATGTATCACTTACGATTATGGCCTAATAGCTGAAACGAATTCGACAAGAATAAGTAATAAAACTGTGATATTTCACCTAAACTGCTTTTCTACTCATTTTACTTACGCAAAAAATAATTTTATACTGATGTTCTAAAGAAAAAGGGTTAAAAAATATAAAGAAAAATTAGAATTACCGGAAGGGGACATAAGAAAAGAGATATGGAGGAAAAAGGTATTGGGGATCGGGACAAAAAATAAATATGATGGGGAAAGGGACAAAGCCTTAACTGAAATGGCAATAACTAAAGAAGAAATGGAAGAGTGGAGAGGAAAGGGATTAAATGTTAGTAAGATGGTGGGGATAAGATGTAATGAAATAGTAAGAGGTGAGGATTTGAGAAAAATATGGGAATCAAGATACGCGAAAGGTATGAGGGAGTTTATATGGGTAGAATGGCAAGGGGATGAGGTGCCAGGATATCTAAGAGATGGAAAAAGTATAGAGATAATAGCGAGATTCAGAATGGGGAATGAGTGTAATGAGAATAAGTTTTGAATGGAAGAAGGTAAGAGATTGTGTAGAGTATCTGAAGTGAAGAGTAAATTAATGGAGCATATATTAGAAGAAGTAATGGAGAAGTAATGGGGAAGACTGAGAGGAAGGAACTTGGAAGGACAATAAATGCGGATGGTAGTGGTCTGGCTCTATTGAAGCAAATTAAAAAAAAAAGTGGTGTGGAAAGGGGGGGGGGGAGAGAAAACATAGGAAAATGAATATAAGGGTAAAGGAAAGGAATTGGTTAATATAAATATATAAATTTTTTGCATGATGGAGAATATAATATGTTTCTTTTTTTGTGTATATCGAAATGTTAACATAACTTTTTGCTTTAATAAAGCTCTACTACTACTGATGTTCTAAATTAAATATTTTAACAATAGAACCCATATAATTTAGCCAACTTTTCCCTATTTGAAGTCTGTACGAATGTTACACTTAAGACTAGAGAATAGAACAATTTTATTACATAATTACGAAGAATATATAGATACATAAGTACTGACGATAATTAAATATTAAGAAAACATGTATGTTTTGCTCATTTACTTCGAGATGTCGTTTTCCAAGAACATCGAAAATTCTAAGCGATACGTAATAAAAGCAGCACACGTTTCAATTTATTTTGAGTAACATGTTTGTTGCCTTTATACTGCCCACGTATACAAGAATGTCGCATTGTTGTATTGTGTTTGAAATTCTCACATCAATGAGCAACCGTGCATATGATGGATGGGGTCGCAGGGTGCTGACATTCTGACGATACTAATTTAATTGCCATGTCATTTATATTATATTACATCGTAAATAGCATCGCGAAACGCGCTTAAAAGGAAAGAAAGGGATGAAATCTCCAATTTTGTAGGATTACATAAATGGGACGGAGAGACTGTTGTGTAAACTGTTCTTTTCATTTCGATAAATCAAGGAAAATGCCACCATTTGTGTCATTTATTATTCAGTACCTCTACAACTTTTAGTACGAATGTGACGTCTGTAGAAGCCAACAATTCAATCGAATAAATCGCTATCTTAAATTCTGCCTAGACATTTCTGACAAAAGTGCTGGATGGTATACTACACAGTGCCATATGGAGGCTAATATACATATAAACGATTGTCTTATGCTGGGGAATAAACTAAATTAAATCTCTCCTTAACTGATCTGCAAGATGGGTTCTGTGAAGTACTGTGTCTTCTCCCTTCCGAACGAACATATTCTGTCAGAAAAATCAAGTTTAGGGCGGAAACTGAACCGCATTCAATGGAGTCTTTGCAGGGTAGGAAACGGTTTAAAAGTTAAATATAATAATAGTTATGTATCTATAGTAATTATTATTTAGTCTATTTGCTTTGTGAGCAGTAATGGGACCTAATAGTAACTATTAAGAGAAAATTTTTAAGAGTTCACATTAAAATATTGAAAAGTGAATAGGGGTGTTGAATTTTCCTGAGCCTTCCAAGTTTTCGTTGAAATTTGGGGTGGAAACAACGTCAAGTTGCGATAAGTAAGAGTGTTGATCTTGTTGGACTACAGAATGAATCAGAAACCAATATTCTGGGGCTTGGGAGGTCGACAGCTCGGGGGCAAGAGGGCGCTGTCACATAGACGACGACGGTACCGCGTTCGTATATTAATCGCCTGCAGAAATCCGTGCACAATAGCATTAAGACCAACTTATTACGTTTACATTGATCTCGAGGTTTATATTTTTCGTTTCCGTGTTTGTCTTTCTGTTTGAATTCAGTCGGTTTCGAAGCGCTCATCAAAATGTGGTTCTTCTCTCATTTAAGGATTAATCCTTTGCTACTTATAATCATCGTAAATATTTACGGGTTGTAATTAGTTGAAATTAGCTTGCGCTCTGTTCTTTGTAAAGTGCAATTAACGAATTAATTTATTAATTTTAGGTATCTAATATTTTAATAATTTGTAACAAAGGAAATTGAATCACCAGGGGTTAATTAGGAGTCTAAAGCGAAAAGCAGCAAGTTTTGGATAATCCTTAAATTTTACACGATATTTACATTACAAGGAAGAGAATATAACAGAAATGAAAGGAAAAATAATTTACAGGCGATTTGAGGTCGGGAAGGGGAAGGGGGTGAGCTTTTAAGGGTAAAAAATGGTTTTCCTTCATTTCCGGAAAAACTACAAGTCTTACGGAAAAAAGTTAAATGGCAAAGTTGTAGGTAATAAAAAGATCTACAACTTTTGGATTTACACTTTTTTCACATAACCTCAAAATTTATGTGAAAATTCAAATAACCAACTTTTTAGTTTTTTATTTTTCTTTTACAAAAAAACTTTTTTTTCACGAAATTTTGTGAAAACTTACCTACTTATGTCCCAAACACGCTGTAATTTTTTTGATTTGAAATATTTATTTTTTCACCTTATTTTTACTTAATATTGAAAAAGCACCCTAATTTTCAATCGAAAATTCTCACGTCAAAATATCTGATTTTTTAAAAACGTTGGTGGGCTTTTCTTCGTTGAAATCTATCCTTTCTGATGGTGTGAAGAAAAATATACATTACTATGATAAGTTTTCTCAGGAAATGTAAAAATTAGTTGTTCTCAATATTAAAGATATGATTTCAAAAAGGGAATTTTATTTAAAAAATGTGACCGCTGGTACTTTTTTCAGTAAAAAAGTTGTTTTATTAAATTCTAATTACATTTATGTCATAGATAATCTCATGTTATATAAATATACATGTAAATCGTACTATTGAATTCACATTCTTTATACTGATTACGTTATTTATTATAATATTTTAAAAACATTAATTTAGTTTTCTTCGTTTTTGCATTTCCTGAGAAAACTTACGGTGTAATGTATATTTTTTTTCATGCCATCAGAAGGTAGAGATTTCAACGAAGAAAAAGCCCACCAACGTTTTAAAAAAAGCAGATATTTTGACGTGAGAATGTTCGATTGAAAATTAGGGTGCTTTTTCGATATTCAGTAAAAATAAGGTGAAAAAATAAATATTTCGGATCAAAAAAATTATAGCGTGCTTGGGACATAAATAGGTAAGTTTTCACTAAATTTCGTGAAAAAAAAACACTTTTTTGTAAAAGATAAAAATAAAAAACTAAAAAGTTGGTTATTTGGATTTTTCATGTAAATTTTGAGGTTATGTGAAAAAATTGTAGATACAAAAGATCTTTTTATTACCTACAACTTTGCCATTTAACTTTTTTCCATAAGACTTGTAGTTTTTCCGCAAATCAAGGAAAACCGTTTGTTACCCTTAGAAACTTACTCCCTTCCCTTTCTCGACCTCAGATCGTCTGTAAATTATTTTTCCTTTCATTTCTGTTATATACATATTCTCTTGCTTTTCAATGGGTTTCATCCTACTACTTTTTTTTTCACTTTTTACTATTTTTGAAGGCTTCAGCACTGGTCTAAGAGGATAGAGGAATTAAGCGAACTTAAAGCCGAATAAAACGGGGTTTAATTGAAAAAATCTCCTTTCCCCTTTTTTTATTTTTACCTATTTGAGACAGTTAATAATTAAATTATCCAGTGTAGATAAAAATATGGTCAGTTATATAATTTTGGAAATGTTTATAGAGATCATTTCCGAGGTAATTCTTGCTTACCTTACTTATGATGGCTACCCTTATTCATTATGGGAAAGAGTTTATGCAATAATAAGTAACAACAACTGACGATAATAAATGCAATATAATGTTCTTAGTGAATTAAGCGATGTACAAACGTCGATAGGAAGTTTGTATCGCAAAAGGTTGACAATAATCGTCGTAATTAAATAGAGGAAACGACGACTAGGGTGGGTACCCCGTGCTCCCACGGTATTGTAAATGGTATTATCGTAATCTGATACAGGCGCACATGCGTGTTTCGGCAAATGAGAAACTATTTATTACGGTTGGTTCCTACACAATACAGATAAGCCAAATAATTGGGTACCAACGATCAAAAAACACACGGACATGAACAGATACATTGTATATGCATTCTATTTTAAGCATTTATGCAAATAACAATAAGTATTGCAAATTAACTAAAATTACCTTAAATTAGAAGGAGTTGTAATGAAATACACTCTGAAATTAAATATTAGTTTCCTAAGTATATTCTTTCGATGGTATGAAGTTAATAATGAATGAAGTTTGAAAGTAAAAAAAGTTTATCTTTAAGTTTTTATTAAATTTAATACAAAATACTTTTAATTTGTAGTAGACGTAAGTACAAATTAGTGTTGGGAAAAAGTTCTTATTAGAGAAATTCAATATTTTTTCTTAATAAGTTTCTGCATTATTACCCACAACGAATCTTTGAAGGAAAAATATTAAATTATTTTTAGATATTGTTTCGAGTTTGTGCAAGGAGATCTTCCTTCAGACTAAATTTGAGATTAAGGATAAAGGTTCAACGTCTTTTTTCAGCCAGATGTGGCGTAGAAGTTTTAAATTTCACGAGAACAAAAACAATACCATAGATTCAGTATAATTCTGTTTAACTTTAAAGGGCTCACAATTTTTTAACTTATCTAGTAAAGAAGCAAAATCCAAATTTGAGGTTGAGGGTTGAGGTGAAAAGAGTGGCTCAGTTAGAAATGTTATAAAAGTTTTAAAAATGACGAGGACAAAAATAAAGCAATTCAGAATTTGTATAACAATCAGTGGATGTTATTTAAGTTCTGCCTAATTTTCGGGAATTTCCTAAAGCTATAATTTCTCTATAAAAGAATTGAACTGCCATCTAAGTCCAAATTTAAGGTTTAGGGTTGGCATAACTTTTAAACCCCACGAGATAGCAATAATAATAGAAAAAAACAGAATTTGTATGAAACTCAGTGAATACTTTATAATGGTCTTGTTTAATTGTAGAGAACCACAAAACTTTAATTTCTCTATAAACACAAGCGCCCAGCCTTTGGTTTTTAAATTTTTCTTTTTCCACGAGAACAAAAAAAATTACATTTGCGTGATAGATGGAATTAGTAAAGAGCTTAGTAAAAATCCCATTTTTAATTTCCTTACAAAAGAATCGTTCCGTTGTCTATGTTAAAATCTTTAGTTCAAAATTAAGGCTGAAGTTCCCAGCGCAGCTAATAGTATCAGATAAGTTTTGAATCTCATGGGAATAAAAATAAGACAATTCAGGATTTGTATGACCATCAGTAGATACTCCTTATAACGGCTGTGTTTAGATTTATAGGTTTTTTTTTTGTAATAATCGCCCTCATATAAGACCGAGGTTGTTGGATGAAATTGAAGGCCCCTAAATCGGTTGTTGTAAATCACACGAGCATAAAAGCAACAAATTTCAGGATTTCTACGACAGTAAGTGAATTATTTTTTAAGGTCCTTTTTATTTTTTAAGGGGACGCTAGGTTTCCATTTCTCTACCAAAGAAAGTGTCATCCAAGTCCAAATTTGAGGTTGAAGATTGAGATTGACAGCTGGACATGTTATTAATTAAAGTTTCTCAAATTAATGAGAACGATAGATACAAAAAAAATAAGGATATTTATATATATATATATATATATATATACATATATACAATATATATTTTGTGTAGGTCTTATTTAACCAAATTTTTTTTTAAAAAATAATTTCCCTGTAATTCAATTTGAGGTTGAAATTCGTAGCTCAACGTCTTATATATTTATGAGAGATGTACTAAAAAAGATCACAAATTGTGTGATAATCAAAACAAGTGAATTCTTTTTAAAGGTCGTTTAATAGACGCATTTTAAAGTTTTAATTTTTAATAAGAGTTGCCCTGCCATCTAAGGCCCTTTGGCGTAACTGAACAGTTTAAGGCTTAAATGCCAGAGTGAGCTGCTAACAGGTTTCCTGCTATAATCGATGCATTGTCCTTTTACAACTCGTCTGAGCTCCGCATTCGTTTAGAGGATATTCAACAAAGTTTTCGAGAAAGTATCACATTTTTTCGGTCTCTTTCTTTATCCAATCCTTACTGTTACTGAGTTTTATTAAGTATCAAACTTTCTTTCCTTTTAGGTGTAAATAAGAATTAATCATTAATGGATTTGATTATTAATTATTTACTTCATGATTGCGTGTTTCAACTGCTATGGAATTTCAATGACAAAATGTAGAATTATCTGGATGTTTCCCTGTTTTGGGAAATTTTTGGCCACTTAACAAATTACGGATGTAAAGAGTTTATGGACGTGTTTTGTCACGTAACAGCGTCATTATTGAATAATAGATCAAGTCGTTAACCGCGTGGAGCGATAAATTATTCTAAAAAGGGGTTTTCATTTTCTTACTTTAGAAACCGGCAACGTTTTTATCTGTTAATTGCTTTTTGATCAAAAACTGGGGCAATTTCTAACTCATCAACTACAGGTAAATACATCACAATACGATACAACTGGTAATGAGCAAAGACAAGTTCAATATAAAAGCCGAAGGGCAGATTTTAGTAATTTTCATTAAAAATATTATAATTAATGTTTTAATTAAATACCATTATTCCTATCAAATTGATTTGTTAAGTTAATAATTAAAAATTGACCCCCTGGCTTTTGAAAATAAATGAAAATTAAACGTAAACGAAAATAGAAAAGCTTCATCAGAAAACTTTCCAAATATGTTTTCAGTGTATAACTTTTTTATTTTGGAATAAACAAGATTCTTGTAAAACTTTCATGCTTGGCTAGAACATATGGTCATAATAGTCAACGAAGTTTGATTAAAATTTCGTAATTTTTCCTGCCACAATCAAAAATTTGTCTAAAAGCTCTTCTTTTAATCAAAACATGTAAAAATTCAAGTCGAAATCAAATAAACACTCTTATATACTAACCAATGTGGCGCCACCGTTAACTCTCTTAACACTAATCTTCTTATGTCGGAACTTTTACGGTCTTATGTTTGACTGTTTTTGAAATAATCTGCTAAACGCAGTCGAAAACCGGCATGTTTTTGTAAGATTGCAGCATTTTTCTATACTATGTCAAGCTACACAGATTTGTGTATTATTTCTCTACCTCGTTTTGTTGCTCTGTCCTAACTTAACAGTTAAAGAAAAGGATCGGTATCCTTTCAAAGTAAAAATACGATGCACGACACACCACGCCATTATCCAACTAATTCTGTCTAAATAAGCAGTAATAGCAAGCATTAACAAAATATCTATTGTCATTCCACAATAATATTAAGTGAGGTTCTATTTTAAATTTCTGTAATAGTGCTACTTTAAAGAAATATTGATAATGTTCCAGATTCGTTTTTCCTTCTGTTACATTTTAATTTTCTTTATATTTCATATACAGGGTTTTTAAAGTTGATGGGCTATTAGAAGTATATGAATTAGTAGAAGGAATTTAATTCTGAAACTTGGGCTCATTTGGTTATTGTTTATGCCGCTTCTTTTAAAAATATTTTCAAGTTCGATTTACATCCGGTTATACCGGAAGTCGACACCAACTTTGTTGTTTTAAATGGAATGGTATATTTTTTACGCTAAATTCGAATAAAGCGTGTAACTCTAAGGTAAGTTTGATAAACAACTTGTACACCTATGACGATCGCTTTCTGAGTTAATTTAATTTAAAGAAAAAAAATCGCTACAGCAACCCAAAGTGTAAAAAATCATAACTTCCACAAAATACGACTCAGACTATTAAAATTTTAACTAGTAATAGGTGAATATTAGTGCTAACGTCTTGACAAAATTGAACTAAATAATTTGTATAGGGCGTTCAAAATAAAATCCTAAAGTTTAAAAACTTCAAAAACGAATAACTTCGTTTTTTCAAATGGCACCTACCATTTTTTATTTTTTCAATCGATTCCTTTTTTTATCTTCTTTCGATTCATATACATACTCCCTACTGTTTTATTTGAAAAATTTTGAGTTATTTAGAATTTTTAAAATATAAATAATTTCATTAATTTTGGCGTAATAAGAGTGTGCCTTGGACAATTGACAACTAATGACAATCAAAGCAAAATCACAGTTAAACCTTTTTTATTGCTTAATTTCTGTTGGGGAGATGTTCGAGACAAATGTTTATAATAAATACTTCAATTAAAGTTTTCGCGTTTGATTATTTTTTGTGACAGAAATGAATCGAAAATGCGATTTTTGGCTTCATTTTCCATTGATTGCCGTTAAATGTCATTTGTCCAAGGCGAAAAATATTAAAATTAGCTATTTTAAGTAATAATTCTAAATTACTCGAAAACTTTCAAATAAAACAATAGGAAGTATCCATATAGATCGAAAGAGGATAAAAATAGGAGTCGATTAAAAAATTGGTAGGTGCCATTTGAAAAAAAACGAAGTAATCCGCGCTTGAAGTTTTTAAATTTTAGAATTTTATTTTGAACACCCTGTATAAATTATTTATTTTAATTTTTTCAAGGCATTAGCACTAATATTCACCTACTACTAGTTAAAATTTCAACAGTCTGAGTTGTATTTTGTGGAAGTCATGATTTTTTATAATTTGAGTTGCGGTAGCGATATTTTTTTCTATAAATTAAATTAACTCAGAAACCGATCGTCATAGGTGTACAAGTTAATTATAAAACTTACCTTAGAATTAGACGGTTTATTCAAATTCAGCCTAAAAAATATACCATTCCATTTAAAATAACAAAGTTGGTGTCGACTTCCGGTATAACCGGATGTAAATCGAACTTGAAAATATTTTTAAAAGAAGCGGCATAAACAATAACCAAATGAGCCCAAGTTTCAGAATTGAATTCCTTCTACTAATTCATATACTTCTAATAGCCCATTAACTTGAAAAACCCTGTATATCTATGAAAAAACTGTTAGTAGTAGGTCACTAAAGAGATGTGGGGCTGTTTTACCATTCTTTTTAACCTTAGTCCTTTAATTGTTAGTTATTTAAGGAGTACATCGTATTGTAAATATACACGATCAAAAATGGTCTTTCTAAAACATTCCTGAATACATAGATACACAGTTGATATTTAATAAAATTTTAATTCAATTGAATGATATGATACTGTTAGAACACTTTTCGTTGAAAATTTTCGTCAGTTTTAGTTAGAGAGGAGCGAGTGCAACGAGACGGTTGTGGGTCGTTCTCTCTCTCATTTAATAAGTGCGGGCTATGGCAGTTTAGTTAATATGCTGCAGATCAAAGAGCCCTTCACTTTTAATTCCACTTTATCTATAGGGCGTAGAGAGCCTGACTAAGGCAATAAAATGCTAATACGTGTTTGTCGTCACTAATCAACTGTTAAAGCGCGCGGCTCCGGTGTTCAACTTCTCCAAACTTCAGATGATCCTTCGCCTCATGCCGTTTGCAAGAAATGTAACAGTTGAACTTAATCTAATCCGTTATCTCAGTTTTAATTAAAAAAAGGCGAGGTTTTCCACGTCGCTGTACTTACTGGAAAAGCCCCACACTTTACTTATTTATACATATAGGTAGTTAATGTTCTAATAGGGACAGATTACAGTTAATGGTTTTGGGCAAATTTTCATGGAAAAAATGCACAGGTAGGTACTTATGAAACCATACCATAATTTACTTGTAATGAAAAAGTATTCCTTGGGTATTCTAGGATCATCTGTTTTGAAATTCCATCACTAAAGCTGAAGGTGAAGAGAATGGAAACTGTAGGGGAGGTACTTTTTGGGGCAAAAAAGGTGGTAAAGTGTGAACGGAGAAACCTAACCAGGACTAAGAGATTTAAAATAAAAGAAATATTATTTGATGGGTGCACTTAAAATTTCTTGAAATTTGATCCAATTATGAAGAAACGTCAACCAGATTGAAATTGGATCAAGTGTTCATTGATTTTCCAAGAAACCTAAACCGATGGAAATATAGAGATTTGAAATTTGGTGGAAATATTCCTTAAGTTCTTCAGTGGTGTTTTAAAAGGAAGTTTTTGAAATTCCATCATCCTTAATATGGTAAAAAGGGTTGTTAAAGTTTATATGGCGAAACTTCAATCATTGGAACTAGGGATTTGAAAAGGAGGAAAAATCATTTAAGTAGGTACTCTAGGGATGCACCGAAATAGAAATTTTATGCCCAAAGGGTTAAAAACAGTCTGTAAAGTTAATATAAAGAAATCTAAACCGGTAAAATTACAGAAAGTTGGAGAAAATATTCATGTTGACTTTTTAAAATTTTATCCTTGAAGTGGTAAAAAGAGATCATAGTTTGTATGGAGAAACAGACAGTTGAACTAGATATATAAATGGAGGAAATATAAATGCACAAATAGAAATTTTTTGAAACTCCATCCTTAATAGAATACAAAGAGATGGAAAAACATAAACTTAGTAGAGACTTGAAATTAAGAGAAAAAAAGATGTTTTAGAAGGAATCTTCTACAATTCTATCCTTCAGGGGATCAAAAGAGATGGTAAATGTTGTATGATGAAATCTAAATCAGTAAAATTAGTGAACTGAGATGAAAATAAGATCTATCCTGTTTTCCAGGGACACAACAATAGTAATTTTTTTGAAATTCTATCTTAAACGAGTTCTAAATTGTGTATATAGAAGCTTACAAAGATGGAACTGTAGAGATTTTTACTTTAGAGGCAATACTTCTGGACTACTTTAAAAGTGGTTTAAGGATACATTTTTTGAAACTCTATCCTCGAAGGGTAAACAGGAGAGATGGTATTTGAAGTGGAAGAAATATCCTTCGAATATTCTAAAGATACACCAACAGAGGATATTTTAATATTCCATCCTTAAAGGAGCCTTGGAATTTGAAATTGAAGGAAATATTCCTTGAATACTTTAAGAAGAACTTTTTTGAAACTCCATTCTTAAAGGGAGAAAAAAGACGATTTTGCATGGAGAAATTTATATCAATGGAACTGAGATTTATACTTTGGTGGAAATATTCCTCTAGTACATTAGGAGTACACTTAAGAATGAGTTTTGATTTTCCATCCTTAAACGGGTAATAAAGGATGATAAGATTTGTATGGAGAAACATAAACCGTTGAAATTAGAGATAGGAAACATCAAGGGCGCTTTAAAGAGGATTCTTTTGAAATTTTATCCTTAAAGGGGTAAAAAAGGTTTGTATGGAGAAACCTAAACTAATGGAACTAAACATATGTTATAGATTCGTACATTGCAAGAAATATTCCTTGAGACATTAAAGGTTCTTTAAGGAGGAATTTTCTGAAATTCCTTCCTTGAAGGATAGAAACAGATGGTAAAAGTTGAAGAAACCTGCACCAGATAAACTAAAGGTTTGAAATGGAAAAAATGAATTTCAAATATTGTCGGGATATATCCATAATTTAACCTTTAAATGGATACAAAAGCAATAATAAAATTAACTCGTATGAAGAAACAGAAACCGATGAAACTTTTCTTTTCCTTAAATACTCTGTGGGCGCTTTAAGGAGATTTTTTTGAAATTCCATTCATATAAATTGGTGACGAAAAGTTTGTAATTTTGTATGGAAAATAAATAAACCCTATTTATTAATTAATTTAAAGTACTTATAACGTAATATTATTTATAATTTTGCACTTAAATCACAGTAATATAAAAAACGGGATAGTTTCACTATGGTTTATTCGATAATTTCCATAATTATTTCGGCACGTGCAACGTGCTGCCATTTGCGAGAGAAATATTCACAGTGAAATCATTCTGTGTAATTTATTTTTATTCGATTTAATCATGATGTTTCATAAAAATTTAAAACTTTATGGTACTTATGAATGATAAAATACTCTTGTGTGGAAAATGAGGAGCTTGAGTATAATTTAGAAAATTTCTTCCCCATCACCGATTTGATTTAATTTTAAAATTTCCCTTCGGTACTCAAATCGTTACTGCGTAGTGAAACTTGCAAATCCAAGTGTGCCACTGTTTGACTTTCGGTAGCCGAATAAAAAAATCAAAAAAGATTTATTAATTTTCTCGGTTTAACCGAATTCATCAAAAATTTGTTGGCAGAGCTTCATCAATTTCACAAAGGGCTCAACGATGATCGATAGGTACCTATATAAGGCAAATGTAAAAGCAATAAAAAAGTCTCCAAATTAAAGTTGGTGAACGAGACGAGAGAGACGGAAGAGGAATGTAGGAGAAAAAGAAATGAATACAGCACAGAGACGGATCCATCAAGAAGGAAATTAAGGAAATTACTTTTTAAGCTTCAGAATTGGAAACGACGAGAAAACTACCCAAACGAAATAGGTCAAACTGGAAAGATTTATGTCCAAAAAGTTGACTCGACAATTTTGGAATAAAAAAAAAGATATGTGCCAAAATGTGCCCGAAATGTGCTATTATGTGCTACGTAAAAAAAAATTATTCAAAAAACTTAAATTTTATGACTAGGTCCTTTTTATGATGTTTAGTTAGCTCCACAACATCACTTCATTAAAACCAAACCAATTGTGTTGTAATGTGCTCAAGATGTGCTGTTATGTGCGAATGTGAAAAAAAATATTTGAATAAAAAATTTAGATTTTTTGTAAAATGTTAAGTTTTCATTAATACTTTCTATACGCATCGATAAATGTGGTACGATGAATATGCTTAACATAGTATTCGCATATTGTTCATGAAACATCACCATACATTCTTTTACATGTTATGCAACACATCCTGTATTAGGTAAGTACCTGTACTTTTCATTAGTTTACGATTGTATAGAATGTATTTTACACTATAAAATTCGTATTATTATTAATATTATCAATACAAAGTGTTATTAAACCTTTTTTTATTGTTAATAGTAACTTTTTATATTTAATGATTGTTTTCTATTAGTGTAGGGAATAAACTTTTCATATGGTACCGTTTTAGTGTTATCACAACACATAGACAAAAAGACTGAAATTTTTGCTCATTTATGTATCTATATATTTTAGAATAGAAGATTAGTAATTATTAAGTAATAAATATATATTCTTATTAAACAATGTGAAAATGCTTATGTAGTCAGGTCATTTCCCTATTCTCGTCAAAGTAAAATTACCATTTTCTTCGTAATAATTTTTGAATAATTGTTTTTACGTAGCACATAATAGCACATTTCGGGCACATTTTGGCACATACTTATCTTTTTTTTAAATTCCAAAATTGTTGAGTCAACTTTTTGGACATGAAAGATTTGGGGTCGTAAATTTTGAATTTTTACTATTCACTGCTGATTGTAAAAGAAATTAACATTTTCGGGTTACGAAAATATAGAATTCATTTTTTTTTAACTAAAAGACTTCATTTTAACGGTTTAATTCTACATCGTCAAAAGCAGAATGCTTACCTTGGTCGAACTTTGTTAAGGGGCCAAACTTTGGATATTTAATTTTCATTTTAAAAGTTTTAAGTAATTTCCACAATTTTTGTGTTGTTTCTCTGTTGCTTCTTCAAAAGTTAAAATGTACTGAGTAAAACATAAGTCAAGCTAAAAATAGAAATTACAATGTGTTTTTATTTCAATTATTTAAAAATATTACGCTTTTAATTTAAGCATGAAAAGCTGAGAAAACAATAAAACGTACGATTGTTACTTTGTATCTGAACGGGTACACAATGTAAAATTGTATTGTCTGGATACGTCACTGTGTAAGAGGAGAAGGAGGAGCAGGAGAAGAAGGAGGAAAGAGGGCAGGAAACGTTGCGAAGCTGGGGAGAAATCACCGAACCGTTAGTTTGGTTAAATTTATATCAGATGAAGCGGACTGGACCGCCGGCAATAAAAGGGCAATTAGAATGGTTGGCTGGTCTGGAAACAGTTTGATTAAAAAAGAGAAGGGCCAAATAGACAGACGCAAACCAATAAAGTAATAAAGAAGAGTTAATTATCGCAGCTTAATGTCTCTTTTGTCGCGGGAGATGAGCAACTCAATTAACCTATCACAGATACACATACATACATATATGGTACAAAGTATACGTACATACAAATGTGTGCGTGTGTGTTTGTAAAAAAATACGTCGATAAAGACAAAAGAGGTTCGATTAAGAAATTAATCAATTCTAGAGTGCCGTAAATGGCTTTGTTTTGGCCCTTTTGTATTTAAATCATATTATGTTTTTGCAATTTCCTCCTAAACGTTGTACCTATGTGTAGGAGTTTTGATTTCGCTATAGACTTTTACAATTTGCAATTGTATTACATCAGCCTATTTTTTTCCTTTTTTTAAATTAAATGTAAAGTGTTTAAACTAAAATTGAAATATTTTGCAATCGTAATATCTTGAATTTATGAACGTACGAGTTCTAACTTGGATTTATTCTACAACTAGCTGCGAAACCCGGCGTTACGTGGGTTAAAATACATGGCAAATACAAATAGTTGTAGATACCTACCATTATATGTACGTTGTATATACGAAATTAATTTATTAATGAACTTTTTAAAATAATTACTCCAATTATTGATTATCACTTGATCGTAGCTGAGATCTCTGATTGACAAAATCTAGAACACACAGTTACATTTTTTTAAGACAATTCAGAACATTCTAGACTGATTCAAATAATTTCCAATTGATTTCAAACATTTAAATTTATTTTAAAGCTTTCCTGGTCAATCTCGAAATTTTTAGAATAATCTAGAACATTCTAGGCAGATAAAAATTATTTTTAACCATAATTTTTATTGGACTGTACATTCATAACTAAATCGCCGGCCTGTCATGCCACCGCATATTTTTTACCTCATCTGCCTAAACATTTGTTTATTCATTGCAGTTAATTTGATTAATAATATTTAATATAATAAATAAACATTCTGGAAAATGTAGAACATTCTAGAAAAGTTTTCAATATTGTCCTTCACAAATGCAGTTAAGACCATTTAGCAGAATCTCGAGTTTATATGAGCCGTGTTCGTACGTGTTAGAAAAGCAGCTTGAGCTCTTCTAGAGCTACACGATAGATTACATTTATGCTTGCGAGGCATATCGGAAAAACCAATCAAAAAATGTTTAAGTATATTATATTTATTTTAGAAATATATAAATTATTATTATTAACAGAGTTTAACTACACAATCCTAAAATAATATAAGATAAATATTATTCTATGAATATTTTTTATATATCAACAGTAGCAGCAATACAAAATATTACACGTTTGATGGAACATTCTAGAATATTTGCGAATTTAGAACTATCCAGAACATTGCATAATGATTCAAAACATTTTCTAACTTGTACTTTTGATAGTGCAACTTTTGTGAAACATTATTTAAAACTTATTTTCAAAAATAATAAAACAAAATAGTTTCACTAAATAATTTATTTAGATGACTCGACAATATTGTTTCGATCGAATGGCGATCATTATCAAGAGTAAGTTCTACTAAAGCTTAACACTAGTGACAACATATTTATACATAAATTACAAGTTACTCAAAAGAAGTGGGGAGTTTGTTGAGACAAGTTCTGTTTGGCTATTTACTAAATTAAAATTATTTTGAAATCAATTTATAACGCAACAGTAAACAACACAGAACAACACCCTTCCCCACAATATTGTTCTATTAGATTCATTAATAAGGTTAGTTGTAAGTTCAAAAATAAAATAAAAAGATATAAAGTCACCGCAATAGAAACCAATAATATTAATTTAAAAACTTTACTAATTAAAAATAAACCAAAACGTCCTCCTGTAACAAAAAGTGGTGTATACCAATTATTTTGCAATGATTGTGATGCAACTTACATAGGAAGAAGTGGTAGAGCTATTGAGACACGTTTAAAAGAACACGTTTATAGCATAAATAGAAAACTTAATAAAACAGGTTTTGCAGAGCATTGCATTAATTCACAACATTCATTTTGTAGCAACAATGTAAAAATTCTTCGTTCTGATATCAACAATAGAAAAAAGTTATGTATGCTAGAAAATTTGGAAATCAAAAGAGCCATTCAAAATAATTTAAATTTAGTAAATAGCCAAACAGAACTTGTCTCAACAAACTCCCCACTTCTTTTGAGTAACTTGTAATTTATGTATAAATATGTTGTCACTAGTGTTAAGCTTTAGTAGAACTTACTCTTGATAATGATCGCCATTCGATCGAAACAATATTGTCGAGTCATCGAAATAAATTATTTAGTGAAACTATTTTGTTTTATTATTTTTGAAAATAAATTTTCTAACTTTCTTTAACATTCTGAAACATTCTTGAATGATCTTCAAGATTCTGGAACATTCTTGAACATTGCTAAATCATTCTGAAATGTTATAATAAAACATTATTTTACTTCTTAGAACATATTTAAACTCCCTGTAACATTCTAAAAAAATCTGCTTCCCTCTCATCCCCACTCCGTGCTCTTTGCTGGGTGAATAGTAACATCAGTAGACATCTGGCGGGGATGACTAATCGATTGATAATAATTGATCAGTTATCGACCACTGAGAGTTGAAAGTTATTACAGTACTAATATCGCTATAAAAAAATGGGGGTTGGTGGTAGAAGGATGAAAATTAAGGGTTATATGTATTTTTTAATGCCAAATCATAAAAAAATAAAAATAAGAAATTTTGTCCGAAAAATTAAAAAAGTTAGGGGTGAACAACCCTTATCACTTAGGGGTATGAAAAATGGACAGTAGCCGATTCTCAGACCTACTGAATATGCATATAAAATTTCATAAAAATCGGTCAAGCCATTTCGGAGGAGTATGGTAACTAACATTGTGACACGAGAATTTTATATACGGGATAAGTATCAGCGGTTTGTATAGATATACAAACTTTATTTTTCCGACGTAAAGTAGCCTATATGTTTCCTCTAGGTCCCATCTATGTCTATGCTAAAATTCATTAAAATTGGTTCAGCGGTTTAAGCGTGAAAACGTAACAGACAGGCTTACATTCACATTTATAATATTAGTATGGATAGATAAAACCCGGCAATAAATGTTTCAATAGACAATAGATTTATGTTTCTTATTTGATTGAATGGATGACATTTGTATTCATAAAGAGAACGATTCAAACTTCATTTAGTGACACAGTTAAAGAACAAGGATCCTTTTAATTGGGTTTATCAATAATAGTTTTAGTAAATTTATCTATGGATTTGAAAAACTTCGATTTATTGCATGAACCGCCACTTTAAAGGATTTAGACTATATGTACTTGTATGAATGAGCTTATAACTATAAAGATTACTAACCGAAATACTTAAGGGGTTCTTTCTCTGTGTATTAAGAATAGGAAATTTCGGAATTTTCAAGAAAACATCTAGGATTCGTTAGAAAATTCTGGAAAATACGAGAAGTTTCTCAAAAATTCTCTAACTCTCCAGAGATATTTTCGGGCTTCTCATAAGAAAATAAAATGTTAAGAAGATATTTTTATAACCCACCCCTAGTTACACACAAAGACTGCTACCAAGCTCTTTTACTATCTGTAGGAGACTATTGATTATTATACTGTTTAGGTATATCGTTTTTTTTTTATTTTTATTTTTTTGTTAATCTCAGTATACCTGTCCAAATAACTTAGTACTTTTTTATTTTGATTAGTACAAAAGGTACACTTAATGTATTCAAAAGCCATCTGTAAATCTTTATTGATTTGATGCCTATCGAAATATTATCGAGGACAAAGAAAAGGTACTGTTATAAATTTTCCAGAAAAGTTATCTAATGTGCAAAAAAATTATTGTAACATCGACGTGTAAATAAGAAATTGTAAGTATGTATTAGGGCACTAGTGGAAGTATTTTCAGTTAAAAATTAGGTGGGCATAGTCTAAGTCATGTAAATTGAATGTTCAGGCTATGAAACTGCGAATATCAAACCGCCCTTGTTTACTCCTAGCTGCAATTATAATGGTAAGACAATTCAAATGAATCACGTTCTGTATTCTGTTAATCAGTTGTGTCCCCAAAGATATATTTCTTTTTATTTTTGCTAATTATCGCTCTATTAGTTTTATTACTGAAAGAATAAATACTATACTATTAACCGAAATGAACTGTTTATAGAGGAGAGGACTACGTTTTGTGATACAATATTTACACGGGGTTGCAAAGAGTGTGATGCAGTGTGGGGGGAGTCAGAATTGGCAAAATTTAGCGTTAAGAAGAGTTTTTAAATGGGTTATATAATTAATATAATAATATGAGTAAAGTAATTGTCGAAATGACGTACCTGTAGTTTTCAGAAAGATTTTTCTCCTATAATAAATATTGTCAGTCATTTAAATAAATAAGTAGGTAGTTTCTTGAAAGTTTTATTACCACAACCGCCACTTTGCATGATCCAGGCTATATGTAAATAAAGGTTGCAACATCACCGAGAAACTCATCGACATTTTTTTTATTGCAGCTCAATATTTACAGAGATATTGACAGGTGTTGAAAAGCTACATGTAAGTAATTATGTAACGTAGAAATTAATTAATTTATTGTATTTTATGTACACAGTTTACAAAAAGTTCACACAATTGATACAATACATACCAAAGTCTTACAAAAATTGTAATTTGTTACACCCTCTAATAATAATCAATTTAAATACCAGGTATTAGGTAAATCAAAAAAGCGAATAAAAATATTCTTCAAAAAATTTAAGAACGAATTAATTTCAATATGTTTTTATTGCACTTAAACATTAGAAATATTCTTAGATTTATTTTTTTGCACAAAATATTACAGTTATTATTCTTTCTACCAGTCAGTATTCAGAATTGATATTTTTTGAAAGATTCTGATAAAAATAAGAAAATTAATAGATATTTATTTCACATCATAAAAGAATAGAGCTTTAATTGAAAAAGAGAGAGAGAAAAAGGTAATAATTTACCTATAAAAGTAAAAGTTTTATGGGAATAATAAATAATTCTTTAGAACAAATTGCCAATTACCACATTGAGAAATAACTCGATGCCAATAGAAAATTTTTTAGGTCTGGAATTAGGTTCATACAATTGAAAACAAAAAGAAATAATAGATATCTATTATTTTTTTGAAAGAAGAAATAATTGTCTAAAAACTTTGTAAACTCACCAGGTACGAGGGTATTAGGTATATTGTATTTGGTACTTATTTTTAAGTACCTAGTAAAATAATTTGGTAATATAGTCATAGAAAAGTAGTTTTTATTAAATTTTGGTTTTCAGTCCTTACTCAATTTCAATTTCGCCCTGGTTTTTGATTTTAAAAACAAAGCCCATAGAGAAATCTGGACAAGAGCCAGAAGAATAAACATTTCATCCGAAGATCCTTTTATTTATCCACTAGAACAATAAAATAATCCTCAAATAAAACGAACGCAACGTTAAGTTCAGACAAGCATATTATTATTATTTATACAAAAGTATTCACAACGTGGTTGGTTCTATAAGCATTGGCAAACATTCAATTTACTATAATTATGTATAAGTATCTATACTTATCTAAGTATCTAAATTTACATCCAATATTTACAATTCAATATTACAATCATTATCGACGCAACCTGACGTCAACATACTTGTAGAATACATTCGTATATCCGTACAATTGGACAAGGACAATCGCCAAAACTTTTTCTTCGTTCGGTTCAGCGGAATCGGATAAAAGGAGATCCTCAAAAAATCATTAAGATACCTTTCTGTACCTACCTTCACCGGAATCGGATAAAGGATAATCCTCAAAAAATTTTGAAGAGTTAATATGAGTATCCTTCTTCTTCTACAGAACTCGGATAAAAGATTATTCTCAAAAACTTATCAAGACCTTTCCTTCATTGTCTTTAAAGGAATTGGATGAAAGATTTTCAAGACTTTAACATCTTCTCTTTTTTAAAGGTCGAAAGATTTATACTTGTCCTTCCACGGGATCAAATAAAGAATAGCTCTCGAAAAGATATAGAGATTTATCCTCTCACTTCTCTGGAATCCTAAATTAATCTTCAAGGCCTTTCCATCATTATCTTCAAGGGAATCTGATGTAGGATAATAGTCAAAAAAATTTCAGGACGTTTTTTGTTTATTAAAGGAATTGGATAAAGAATAGTCCTCAATAAATCATAGAGGTTTATCTTGCATTTTCCACTGAATCAGATAAAGGATTGTTTTCAAAAAATCATCGAGATCTGTTTTTTGCCTTTCACCTGAATCCAGATCTAGGATAATCTTTAAAAAGCCTTCAAAGCCTTTCCTTCGTTATCTTCACGGAATCGGATCAAAGTTAGTCCTCAAAAAGTTTTTAAGACATATTCTTTGTTTTTTAAAGGATAATCGTTACAAAATAATCGAGGTTTATCTTTCGTCCTTCCATGTATTTAAACAAGGGATAGTCCCTTAAAAAAATATCGAAATTTTTCTTTTGTCCTTCGCCGGAATGTAAATGTAGTATAATCCGCAAAAAACGTTTAAGGGCTATAGTTAATCTTTTAAAGGAATCGGATAAAGGATAATCCTCAAAAATCATCGAGCCTTATCCATCGCCCTTTAATCGAAAAAAGGATAACTCTTAATAAATTATCGAGATCTACGTATCATCTTTCAACGGTTCCACGGAATTGAGTAAAGGTTGATCCTTAAAATATCCTCGAATCCGAAGGTGTGTCCGGAGATTCGTTTATGTGAGACTGTTTTATTGAGTTCCATTTCCGATACCGCAAAGATCTTCTTGATCGTAACGTCCAGCATTGCTACAGGTAAAAGTATATGTACACTTGATTGTCAGTCTCGTAATGGTCACCCTACACCATCTGCAGTCCTTTCGTTATACTTTCGACGTGTTCCTTCGCACGGAGCCTGAGGGCCGCTATCGAAGTGCTCCTGGGGTCCGTCGTGGTAGCGACACTTCCAGACTGGGAATGAGCCATGGGTGGAGGCGGTCGGGTCGAGTCCGGTGCCGCAACCGGAGACGTCAAGTAGCTTGGATAGCCCGTCTGCGGATGGCTGAGGAAACCCGGAAGAGCGGACAGAAGAGGCGGAGATAACCACGGATCCATTGGCAGACCTAAGGCGGGGTTGCCGACGCGCGACAACGAAGAAACCGCGTGGTAATCGCTCAGACCCAGACGAGCCGCTTCCATCTTTTCCTGGCGTCGCCATTTCGCTCGTCTGTTCTGGAACCATACCTGGAAACAACGAGAAAACATTTCAATAATGACCAAATCTACACATTACATGCATTCATAAAGTTTTCACATGAAAAAGGAATTATTACTAATTACAGATCCAATTTAAATAAAAAAAAGGAAAACACACTAAAATATTTCCAAATTTTGGGAAAAACTCTAGGTATGCGTATTTTGCAATTTTTAATGTTTATTTCTTTTACCTAATGAATATCTCAAAAAAGGAGACAATATCTGTAGGTAGCATACTTAAGAGGCGAGAAAATCTTATTAGGAATTCTACACAGTCATACACTACCGTATCGCTCAATTTTATCAGCTCCTTCAGAGTAGATTATGGTGGACCGTCCTGAAGTTCAATCTTCAATCTACCTGAAAAAGCTGATAAAAAAAATAGTTCTCCACAGTATCAGAAACCCTCCAATTTTGCACATTGATTTTGAAGTTCTTCCCCCTAATATCTAAAAAAAAGTATCTATCCACCAACTTTGAGGGGTGAAAAACTCTTTTATTATTTTATAATCATACATCGAAATATAGAGGAATTTTATCAAATTCTTCAGGGTCGGTTGTAAAGTCTAATTTACCCTAAAAAAAACTGATTAAATTTAGCAAAAGTCGATGTACAATAACGTATTTTTTCCATCCCTTCACTTAGTTTACAGATAACATTGGCCAACAATAACTTACTTTTTTTTCTGACACGTAAAAAATAAGATGCGAAACTCGTCCAAAAAGGCCATAGTTTTTTGCTATAAGGCATTATTGTTTTCTAACACAATATAACGACAGATGAATTATTGTTAGTCTTAAATGTGTCTTATTTGTCTTATTTTCTGACGATATTTTGTTTTTGTAGCATTTCTTAACAGTGTTCAGTAACAATTAGAAGAAAATTAGTACTCTTTTTGTTTTCAAATCTTTTTTTCATAGCAAAAATATCGTCATGCGACCATTTGTCGTATTAGTTACCATTGTATCTAAAATTTAGTGAAAATAAATCGATATGAGGACCCTGAAAGCGAATTTAATATTTAAATAGTTCACTCACAATATATTTGTAATTTCTGTGAAAACTGATTGGAAAGTGTTTAAAACTTGAAATTCAGTTTCATTTAGCACTCAAATGTTTCGTATTTTGTTGTCCTCTTATTTCAAGCTCACAAATACGTCCTCTCTAATTTTTACTTCAATAATTCTCGGAAATTTTTGTTTGGATACAAACACTCTCTTCCATGCGATCCATTGCTTTAATAAAATTCTTCACCAATCCAATTGGGATTAACTACTGATGATTAGTTACATATTTTTAGTTTTAAAGGAAATAATAGTATTTCGTATCTATACTCCAGTTGAATTCCAAGAAGATAGGCTTATCACTTTTAAATCACCAGTTATCACCCGCTCATATTAATCATAATGAATATATTATACTTAAAAGAAGTCGCATATTTCTGTACGATTCTTTCATAAGAAGTTACAGATTATATATAATATTTATTACCGATGCTAACTAATACCACCTTTAAACTAAGTTCAGCAGAATTCTTGAAGAAAACAATAAAAGGTTTCTGGTCATTTTCGGTAAAAATTAATGTTTACGTCACTGTGAAGAAGATTCCATCCTTTTAAGTGGTTATTGAAAATTCTGGCTACGATTTTGATAAATTTAAACCTCGAACTAAGTTATTAAGTTCACTGTGAAATCAGACGGGGCGCGTGCGTGTCACAGGGTAGGTAACTGTGGCTGGTACAAAAACTTCGTTTTTAGATTTTATTTCAGGGTACGAAAATACATTAGAAACACCTAATGCATATCATGATTAAAAGCTGTGTTTTTTTTTTTCTTGCATTACCTATTTGTCAGTAAGACTACTTATTTTTAAATTTATATAATTAGGTAGTTGTAACTGATGAATAAGTATTTGTTACTTATGTGATTTAGTAGTTTAAAAGACATTGAAAATAACAATTTATATTGCTTTATAGCATTCCATTAAATAGTAATGCCGCCTATCACTTCATTCCATTTGCTAGAGTAATTTCGATCACATTTCCAGTACAAATACCACTACCTGTTTACTTAGTAATCGAGGTGAGATAGCTAATGCTAATGTACTGACGATATAAGGCAAAGGGGGTGAATATATTCGCCTAATAATATATTTCCTATATTAGGTAGATTGGTAGCTAAGGCGTTTAGTAATGGCAGTTTTCTGTATAGGCATTAGGTACCTACACTTTGACAAACATCTTCAACCCTCATATACTACTATACGATACGTTGTTATGTAATCAATCACAGTTTTTTACTTACTGAATGACACGAATTTTAGGATGAGCTATTACTTTTACGAAAATAACACTTATTTATTATCTGTTATTTTATTTGTTGGTATACCTATAGAAATATATCTTCAGTAAATAGATAGTGTACGAACCTGTTATGTAATTTTCGTAAATAGGTATTTGTGGAGTAAATAAATAAATCCCCAATACTGTTTGTTAAAAATTTTTAGTTTGATGTTCAACATTGTACAAGAAAATTAAATGGACTTCTGTGGAATTGAACAGGAACATTAAACAATAATAGGATTCAGTCAGGAGGTGAGGGAGTGAATATACAATTGGAAAAATACTGATGTGCTTATAAGTACATTAAAGAAATAACTAACCCACAACGTAATAAAACACTGAAAATAATTCCATTTACAATAGGTGCCAAATTATTGACTACAATTGCAAAATATTACATACTTCCCCTACTTTGCCGGAGCAAATCTATTTAATTCGAAACTCCTTTGTCATTTTATTTATATTCTTACACCTACTATGGTTGTAATTACAATTCATGCAAAAATAGACAAAGTGGTGGTTGAAACATTCTTATAAGTAAATACGTAACACATCAATATAATAACAAAATTTTCTGTGAAACAAAATTATGCCATTTTGATTTTGATAACAACAATGGACTGGGAAATGAAAGGCGAAGCAAACTTTTAAACGTAGTTATCAACAAATAAGATTTCTGTAAGGAAAACTGTTCAGCATGCACCCTCCGTTGTCGAAACAAACTTAAGAATAACATAAACGGGGCCGGGGTCGTGAATCGAAAGAGAGAGCGCGTGGAGGGTAAAATAAGCCCCCTTTTCCCCCTCGACGTTCGCAATTCCCTTGCTTCTCGTTATTATCTTTATTCTCGGCTGGCCGCAAAGGCCCGTCGTCGTTGTCGTTGTCACCGGCGTCGTGACGCCATGTTCGTGCCTCAAGCGGGTTCAAAATTGGTTTTGAACTGATGCATTAATTGTCAATTTGATGTCATTCTTCACTAGAGCTAATGGGTGCTGAAGGTGGCCTAAATTGAGAAAATTTAATAAAAACTTTCAGCGGCGGAGATGCTTCGCAGAATGTGATTTTGTATCGTGTCGGGAAATTGAAAGAAACGTAGTTTAGGAAATATAGTTTAACGTTCGAACTTTTTACGAAGAGGAACTACTAAATTGCACTGTATAGACTCGACTCGAACCGATCTATCGAACACGAAAACATATTCTTCTAGACGAGGCGGGAAATTTTTCCCGTGCACTTTTCTTTTTTCTCTTTTAAGGCAGAACTAGATAGAAAATCTTCACTATATAGAACAATTACAAACAGGATGTTTAAGAATTCCTTTTGGTCTTTGACAACCAATTGAAAATAAGGCAAAAATCAAATTTTCTTTAGTTTCCTAAAAATGTAATAAGTTTTGCACTTGTTAACATTTAATATCAGACAATTCCAAGATCATTTGTAAGTGCATCTTTGTGGCTCATTATTGAAAAATATGTATTAAAATCAGTTAGCTAAAATTTTGGATTTGTATACGTATCATTAAAAAATTTGTGGTATTTTATGTGATTATCAGTTGTAAACAAAAATGTCTCAGAAATCCTCCATTAAGTTTCGGTTGTTTTGTATAAAATTTTTCCTGCATTAGTTAACTAATTTTGTAATTCCGCTTCCATTTTAATAAATTTAATATTTGAACAGCTTCCCACACTTTATGCTAGTATAAATCTACGAAAAACGAGTGCAGACGAGTTCATTGTAGCGTTTCGTTAACTTTACATGAGAAGGCAGGCAATGTTAGCAAAATAACGCCGCAGGATTACTAAATACATGTATAGAATGTAGCACACGACGACGGGGGTCTTTAATATTGAATTTCTGCAATTTCTCTTCCTTTTGATACTTAATTATTCCTCTCAGCAAGCTGTGTTGCCAAAATTGGAACGTTTACGTAAGTCTTGGTTTATTATTGTGTTAATTCTAGTAGCAAAATTCGAGACATTCGAAACATTATAAGACATTTAGAATGTTGCGTAAATCAATTAGGAACAATAAGCACGTATGCAAATAAGGATAAATAGGCAGTCAACAGCTTAAAGAAATAACAATAAACATTGTTTCTTAATCATATAATTGTTATAAGCTTAATATATCTAAATAAATAAAAAAAGTGTATTTTTGGTGTTAAATGGGCCCATTCACAATGTGGAACCATAACAAAAAAAAATACCGTGTAGAGAAAAGATCACAAATTAGAAGATATTAAACAAAAGGTCACAAATTAGGAGATATTGGATAAAATAAGAGAATATAGGTCACCAAGGGCAGTAGCATACATTCTGAGACATGAATGACTGATAAGAGAGAAAAAAGAAGAAAAAATGTAAAAAGGGGAATGTATACCTAGATTAAATTTTTATTGTAAAATACAAACCGTTTTTCAGAACTCAAAGTCAATTTTCATAATAAATAACTTTTAAAAATCTAAAATGAACATTAATCGAGTTGAATAATTAAAAATCTAAGGAATCAAACAATGCACCAAAAATAACCCTATTCCTCATTGTTAGGTCATCAGTAAATCCGTCATTTTTTTTCTAATGTGAATCATTTATTTCTGATAAAAAACTATATCCTTATGATATTTATTTCAAAGAATTACTTCCCTATCTTCAACTTGCTGATTTACTACATCAAAGATATTAAACTGTAGATATGGCGCACGCACACTAATAAGCTATAAGAAGTGTTATTAACATTATAATTACACTATAAGTAGTATCTTCAGGCGTCCGCAAAAAAAGACGGACTTATGTTTGAGGCAGATGGGGTTGTGTCTCTGCACATCCCAAATCGAAGTTATTATATTTACTTTTCTTTGAAAGAATTTCTTCTCTACGAGCATTTTCCTAATTTACAAGATCTTGGATATTAAATTGTAATGATGGCATACTTATAAGCTATAAGTAGTGTTGTCAACCGTCCGCAAAGAAGGCGGAGCTTATTTTTAAAATGGGCGGGGCTACATCTCAAGATCAAAGTTTATATGAGTAATTACATTTCCTTGAAAGCATTCCTTCTTTATGTGCAACTTTTTTAATTTACCTACTAGATCATGGATATTAAACTGTAAGTTGTGCTGTTAAGCGTCCGCAAAGAAGGCGGGGGACGTATGTTTGAATGCTTGAGACAGGCGGGGTTGTGTCTCTGCAGATCCAAGATTGAAGTATCTATAATTACCTATCTTTGATAGAATCCCTTCTCTATGTGCAACAGCTTGATTTACTAGATCAAGAATATTGAACTGTAAGGATGGCATACTATTGTCATGCATCCGTAAAGAAGGCGTAGCTTATACTTGAGATGGGCGGAGCTGTGTCTCTGCGCATCCCAAGATCAAAGTTTCTATACTTCTATAGGATCCGTCTTCACTGAGAGCGTCACCAGCCAGTGTGACGACCTCGTAGTCCTTGATGAAGATAAGGTTTTGAGAAAAAAGTTATTACCACGACGTATTCAGTAAATAAACGAAGATACGAATGTGATTTATCCTTTTATCTGTCCTTACATCTTCACAGTAATGATTTCATGGATTATCACAAATAAGTAGCCCCCGTCGCCAAACCAATTCTCTAACATTTAATAAACCGTTAAATGTAAAAAGGGTTTAGGTGGGATCAATCACTTTTTAATAAAATTGAAAAGATGAAACATGATAGGAAGCAAAGCGTTTGAAATAAATTATACATCCACTTTCTTATTATTAAGTTCGTGGGTAGAAGGTAATTGCGTTGAAGACGAGGGGGTGAGTGAGAGGAGAGCGAGTGGAAGCAGTGGTGGTAGTTGTGCTCGCTTTCAGCTCAAGTTCAGGAAAACGAGCAAGCATCGAGCTTGTTTGTGCCAGTGTTGGTTAAATGTGTAAATGGGTGCATGTATGTGTGTATATATGTACGTATGTTTTAGTTCGGTCGGTTGGCGTCAAGCTGAGACCGAATCGCTAAGACGTCAGGCACAGATCCGTCAGCCGTAATGTAATCTTGGATATAATAGGGCCAATACGAACGTTGCCGTGTCATTATCCGTACAATGTGCTTTGTGCTGCACTCCCGATAACAAACATTGATTTTATCGATATAACTGAATCTCGAACTACAACTGCTGTTATTACACCACCCAGCGCCACTTTACTATTAACGGACTCGTCAGTTGCAACATGTTTGGTAGGTAGGTTTAGTACTACTGCCACTGCTTTTACGCGACATGAAACAACCGATTGCTTATTAATTATTAGCAGCAGGCAAATCTACGGAACCATCGGATCAGATTAGAAGTCGACTAATTATCTACTACGTAAAACTACTGTAGGTATCTATAAATATGTCTCCATTAATTTCCTAAAATTGAAATATGTAGATATATATTTTTGTACATGAGTTGCCTGCACATTTGACACCATTAAGTGATGGTTATTGTAGAAGGGTTGGTCGAAAATTATCCCCAGAATAAAAAGGTTGGTAAAAATTTAATTTCAACTCTTCAATGTTGAAATCTATTAAAACATGGATCTGTAAGTATATGATCATAGACGAGTATTATACATAAATATGTACAGTCAAACCTGGATAAGCGAGAGTTCAAGGGTGCACAATCTCATTCTCGCTTATAGAGGTTTCTCACTAACCCGAGTTTCTCGCTAATGCAGGTACATGGGTAGCGTTTCTCTCTTATAGAGGTACGCAGCAATAACAAGTCACAGCAAGTATGAATGTAGTAAATATATATGTGTATATTTTTAAATGCTTACGAAAACAAAAGAAGTAAGAAAGAAAGTAAGAAAAGAATGCGATAAAATAACAACATTATTTAGTTCCACGAAATAGAATAGGTACAATATTGACGAGAATACAAAAACAATGGTAGGAAGTTCCACGAAAGTTAAGAATGAGTCATAAAATAGCACATGTTACATTTGTAAATAAAGCTCGACTGTCGCTTATAGAGGTATAGATAAGTAATAGTCTCACTTACGGAGGTCTATGAGGGAAAAACGACTCTCTCTTACAGAGGTTTCTGTTTCTCGCTAATAGAGGTTTTGGGAGCTTAAAATGATGGGTCCTGGTTATTACTCTCACTTATAGAGTTTTCTCACTTATCCAGTTCTCACTTATCCAGGTTTGACTGTAGTTGTTTATTATCATAAAAAAGGGTTTCTCTACCACTAATTGGTGGTTACCGTGAGGGGTTTGCGGAGGAATAAATTGGAGATTCTCCTGTCAAGGAATAACAGAATAATGGCTATTTATTGAAGTTTTTGCAGTCTTGCGAAAATTAACGCTCTGCACTGTGATCATAACAATATGTGTCTGGCTCTAAATTGTTGCCACATCCACCTTATTCACCTGATTTGGCATATAGTGATATCTCTGCCCTTATACCTACCTTCAAATGAAACTGATTTTGCAGGGAAACAATTTGTGGTTTTAATTTTAATGCTTGGTGGATGTTACATAGGATTTCTAAAAGGAACAAAGCAAACATTTTTCTTTTGAAGAATAAAATTCTTGAAAAATATTTTGCTTGCAAGGCAATGACGTTGAAAATTTAAAAAAACCACAGTATAACTTTTGTGGGTAACTAACTATTAACTTTGTTGTAATAAATAAAATTCCTTTGCAATATCATGAAGATCAATGTGCTGTGCTGTGACTGTAAAAGTATGTGTCATGTGTGGATACTGGCTATAAATTGTTGTCACATCTACCTAATTCACCCGGTTTGGCCCTCAGCAATTTCTATCTACCTATTCCTTAAAATGAAACAAATTTTGCAGGGAAACAATTCGTTGTTCTTATTTTAACGGTTGGTGGTGGTGGTGGTGGTCACATAGGGATTTGTGAAGTAACAAAGTAAAATTCTCCTTTTAAGGAATAAAATCCTTGGAAAATATATTTACTATTAAGGCGATCATGTCGAAATCTTCAAAAAGTAGAGTATAATTTTTGTGGGTAATTTAGTTTTAATTTTGTTATTCAATTATGGTAAGTTTCTTTGCAATCTCGTGAGGAATTAACACTCTGCGCTGTGACCGCAAAAAAGTTGATTTCGCGCATTCATAAACTTTAAAACGGATTGACTACTTCCGGTTTTTTTCTCGGAAGCGAGAGCGAATCGGAGAAGTGAGTGTTGTGTACAATAAATAAACGCACTACGTTGTTGATGAAATTTTATTAGGAACTGCGCTAAGCTAAGAATTTAATTAGAAACATTCAGAGCTTGTTTACTCGAAGTCTATGTGAATCAAACTTCTTCTCCGCCCCTTTCTAATTACCATCCATTAAGGCAATTAACTCGCAACTCGACAACTTTAACGTTAATTTTCCATCACGTAAAGCTAGCGAAGCAGCGCGGTGCGCGCGGTTTCACTGAATGCACCGCGCTCTCTTCATAAATAAAGTTTCAGGAAAACTGTTTCTTTACAAAAGACACACTCAAGTGGAACATGTTTTAATTACTTCGTTAGGAAACCCCATCACCATACCAAAAAACACCGGCTGAAGACTTGGCGGATTTTGGTCAATTCTGTTACGCCCAAACACATTAGCACTTCTATTGGAAGAATTTTCTTATTCGGAATAGTAAGTCAAACTTTTTATTTCTTTTTACCATTATTGCTATAAGTACAAAATATAGTAATTAATCACTAAAAGACTTAATATTCTCATGGAAGTAGAAATCAAAGAAAGAAAACTTACTGTAATGAAAATTTGTCATTCGAAATGACCAATTTAGATTGTTTCAGAAATGGAATAAGAGGAATATCCATAAAGAGGTTTTTAATAGTACGAGGGCGGATCAAATACCTATAAACGAGCCTTTTTAAATTGAGGGCCGGACAGTAGTTCAAGGCGCATACGGGCGTTAGCAACTTGAAGTGGGGATATTAGGTGACACGGAAACGACTCGTCGTATTACTGTGTGTGCTTGGTTAGTAGCTATCACAATGCGTGAGAAAGAGATGCATAGCAGCGTTGCGCAACGGATTATTATTAAGTTTCTTACACGTGAAAACGTGAAACCAGCTGAAATTTTGAGCAGATTACTAGCACAGTTCGGAAATGAAACGCTTTCGTGGAAAAGGGTAAAAGTTTGGTGCAAAAAAAATTAACGAAGGGCGTAATCGTGTCGAAAATGTAAATCATCCTCATCGTCCGCGCATCAGCATATCGCCGGTTAACATTGCACGCGTTAGAAACCTTATTGAAGGGAACCACCACGCCACTGTGCTTCAGATATCTGTTAAACTCGGTATCAGCTATGGGAGTGTCCACACAATCACAACGAAAAACTGGGGATTCCGAAAAATTTCAGGTCGTTGGGTCCCAAAGTTGCTGAGTGAAGATCAAAAAGCTGCTCGAGTTGGCATCGCAGCTTTAACTCAGTCCCAAATCAGTGAAATGAGCTAGACTCAATCGGAGCACCATCCATATAGCTCAAACTTATCCCCTTGTGATTTCCACATGTTTGGGCCCCTCAAAGAATCACTAGGAGGCGAGCGATTTCAGACTGAGGAACATGTCGAGGCGTTTGTGCGCAACTGAATAGACTCCCGCCCTGCTTCTTTTTTTGAAAACGAGGTGAAAAAACTATCAATCCGTTGGGGAAAATGTATAATCAAACAAGTGGGATATGTCGAAAAATAGAGAAATTTATGTTTTTGTGAAAATTTACGAAATAAATGTTTTATGAACAAAGGCTCGTTTATATTTGATCCATCTTCGTATATATTTCGAATCCATCCATTAGGAAGCCCGAATCGCAACGTTATTATAATAGATGCAACGCTTAGACATTATTAAAATTATAGAATATTTATTCTTCTAATGTTTATTTACATTTAACATAGTTTAATGCTTAATAAAACTCACATTCTTAATGTGAGTGACTAGAATTTCAAGCAGGCGAGTGCCAATTCTAATCGTGAGAATCTACCTTCATAGGAACATATATCAATTACCTTTTACACCCATGGTTTTAGGTCTTAATTCTCATGCAATTTCCACACTTTTTTTTAAAGGAAAATGCAATCTTTTAACTTTTTCATTATAATAAAAATACTTAACTTAATTTTATATTTACACGTTTTCCTCTTATCTCCTTGTAAGTTTTCGGATTTGTATTATGTAAATAATCTTATATATCTAAACCTGTATGTAATACGTACTACAACTATATGTAGGTAAGTATTATTAGGACCTTTTGTGTATTATTATTATCGGTATAAGTATTATAGTCGTGTCCTTTCAAGGCATCTCACCTTACTCAGTTTAGAATTACTTGCTACTGAGATACTGGCATCGGTCCTTTGTGTCCTTTTCTACCGCGGATGTCGGACGACAAGGGCCCGCTCACAGCCACCTTGAGATCCCCATTCAGCCATCAGGATCAACAATGGTGTACGTGTCTCACGTAATAATAAGCTCTGTTTGAAAGATTTTAATTTAATTTACGAAAGGGATAATGGGGGCTGCCAACATGACAATAGTCGAATTACCGTTATTAATTACACGGAGGTGTTCACAGGGAACTTGAAGAGGAAGTGGTGCTGGTACGTTTTCTATGGGAGTGGAGAGGGGGGTATATGTATGTACTTAACAGTCGTAATAAATAAATTCGTTGCCTCTACATACATACTATATGTAGGTAAAATTGTACGAGCGGGGTACTTTTCATTTGCCGGAAGTTTTATCTAATACGGCTCATTAAGTCCTGTTATGGGCTACTACCGGCCAGAGCTCCACAGTTATAAATGCAGTAGGGAAACTTAGTTAAAACCACCCATTTATTTTGAGAAGGTAAGTTGCACCCAGGTGTAAAGGGAACTAATTGTGAATAAAAAAAAAACAAATAAATCTATATTTGCATATAGTTACAATCAATGCTAATGTGGGTTAAAAATTCTTTAGGTGTTTTAAACAACTCAGCCAACGTTACGCCCCAGCTGCAGGACTTTATCATTAAAGGTTTCAACAAGCCCTAAGAAGGAAGGAACTAGGGCAATCCCTTAGTCGAGTTCCTTGATAATAACGATTTATCTTTAATTGGAATGTTTCGTAGAATAAGGGAAAACACGGGAATTAGAATTTAAATCATTTAAGAACCGAATGATTTAGAGATAATGGTGGCATCCCATACGCAAAACTCAAAAGAAAGCCAACGTTTTAGTTCTAAATCTTTATCAGGAAGTGCTTTAAGAATTAAACGGATTCAGTTAATTCTTAGAACTTGTAAGAACCTGCTCTGATAAAGCCCTGCAATAAGATAGAGAAGTTGGCAGTTTCTTTCACAATAAAGATTTTTTTTTTGTGATGACACCTTATCTGAAGTTAGGTTAGGTTAGTAGTCAGTTTCTTTTTTTTTGTGATGGCACCTTACTATAAATTAGGTTTACCACTCTGCAGTTCAACATATACCCTTCGGGACAGTGTGCCATTTACATGATGTATTTAGGTAGGTGTAATAGCCGGTATTAGATTTATGTGTTTGTTCTAGGGCCATTAGTATCGTAGGTAGGTACCTAAATATATATTGAGTAAATTCGTCGTTTGTTAGCGTGCACCGATTGTTATTCGACAAACAAACGGTACATTGTAACTAGTTTTAAACAATCGCAGTGTGCGTTAGGGGGTTCACGCGACTGCCACGCGTCGGCGCAAATTACACGTCGCGGGACTGATTAGCTCGGCCTTAACAAAGGAGGCCGTGGTGACGTTGATGTGTGTAGCTACCAATTTATTAGTAGGGTTGATGTTTGCTAGACCACCGTGTCCGTTGCCTGTCACTCCCACAATAAGCTCGCGGAAATAAGTACCATTAACTTCGTAAGCTGCATAAAAACACGTTGTTAGGCAAAAAGCTCAAATTGGTTTTCCGTTTTTTTCTTTCTTTTTCTTTTGCTTTTTTGTCGTCGTTCGCACCACACGAATAATGTTTTCGCGTTTGAGTGAGTGCCTGACTAATAATGGCATGCATTAGCCAAGGGTTTTAAACTGAACTAATGTATTTATTCACCATTAGTATCGATTAGGTGTACCTAATAATAGATACTAAGACAATCGGTTATTGAAATGCATAAATACGAAAAGTATTGTGCTAATCTAGAAGTGTCGACACTGCTTCGTTCATTTACATCATTTATTTCATGTTTCCTTTCTGTTTTTTCTATTGTTTTGTCGTTGTTAGCACCACGCGAATCATGTTTTGCGTTTGAGTGTCATGCATGAATTGAGAGTTGAAATTGATAACTAACGTATTTACTCACCATTATCTAGCATCGATTATACCAAATAATAGATACTAACATAATTAGTTATTCAAAGGAAGTAGGAAGATAAAGGGAATTGTATGAATTTATAATCTTGCTACTTTGCATAAGTTATAAACGCAGGGTAGGAGATGTTCTGTCCACAATAGCAGTGTTAACACTCTTTGGTTTTTATTTTATATCATACAAACAATTTGTTTTTCGCTTTTTTGTTGTCATTCGTACCTGTGCTTGCCTAATACTTGTATGCAATGATTTTTAAGAGTTGAGATGAATAATTAATGCATTTACTCACAATTTAGGGTTTCACCAAGACAAAAGTCAAGATCTCATAATGTCGACGTCCAATTCTCATCTTGTTTTTGATAATCAAGATCAAGAAAGTTATTTTCCCTGTCTTGTGCAATTTGCTAGTCTTATTTTCTTGTCTTGATTAAAGAGCATCGATATTTCTCGACATAGAAAGGACCATATCCTAGACTTTAAAAATACTGTAAACTTTCTGTGTTTCTCTTAATTAACGGGATGGATTTCGGTGTTGGTTCTAGAGGGAACATTTTAATTACATAAGTAACAAGGAAAAAATGGAAAGTGTCTTAGATCGCTGTCATGAGCCTGTGTAGCGTATTGTGACGAGTACTTGCCAATTAAGTTGGTGTGAGCATAATTGACGAACATCTTCCCTGAATACATAAGGAATATTCCCGGCTTTCCTGAAATATCTAGAAAACACCAGCAACGATCAATGGGAAAACAATTGGATTAGTAGACGGCTGTAGAATTCCCTAGAAAGAGGCTGAAAAGACTATAAAAGGCGGAGACGGCACACACCGAGTTAGTTGACAGTGGACAGCTGATGTTTGGAAGCGAAGCAATCGATAGGCGAACAACAGGCGATAGATAGATAGTGTCTACATTATAGCGAGTGTTTACAGTAGAGGCGAGTGGGAAAAGAGACTTTTAGCGAAATAAATTGTGTAGACTTGTTTATAACTGTAGTGTAGTCAAATTAACTTTAGTAATTAAATAAATTCGTTGTTTTGTTTTGTTAATTGTGTTTTCCGTGACTGAACACGTCACAGTATCTTAAATAATTTTGGTAATCATTTGTAAGAGTCTGGACACAATTTTAGTAATTTATATATTCCCACTAACGTCTAAATTTTGCACATGACTAGAAAAATGAAAACATTCACCTATTTGGAAAAATTAGAAATTAAAAAGGCCCCTTACGATAAATATACTTTGTTTACTAGCTATCAACTAGATTTAAGTACAAAATTCCGTGCCATCAAACCCTTTTTTGTTCAACTCTGGAAATTCCAATCATATTTAGTACCTATACCTCTGTAAAATGTTGTTATTTAATTTGAGTCTAATCGCTAACTCCAATTAATAGCATAACAGCCGAAATGTATATCTAGTGAACAAATTTAAATTAATAGGACACCAAAAATTTTATTTTGTTCTAGGTAGGTACTTATTTAATTTTGTTAATAACAAAAATTTAGCAGAGCATTAAGTTGCTTAAAAATGTGGAGACTCTAACAAAATTCCTTGATTTTAAAAATTCTTCACATGATTCTCTTTATCAAGACATAATAATATTCAGAATCAAAACTTTTGTAAAACCCTACCACCATTAGTATCGAGTAAGCCTAATAGTTACTGAAGATAATTATTTATTGATATAGAAAATAGGAAGATAAAGGAATTGTTATGTCCACCTGACAGTGTCAACACTCTTTTTTGTCGCGTATAAAACTATACATAGATACTTCTTGTGGAAAGAATTTTATTTGTCGATAAAAAGATACAGGACTGGTCAAAGGGCACTTTATTGACGTCATAGAAACTTCTTCTTTTCAGTTTACACATACGGAGTACATATTCTTTAAAGTATGTTTCGAATTTAACACGCACTTCCCTATTATTTTGTCTTCACAATATTTCTGCCATTGTCAGAGCTTGTTCAAACTTTGTTGATGTAAAATTCTTAGAAACGAGGAAGAACTTTATTACTGATCTATTAGATGCAATTTGCAATATTTGCATTAAAGGATGTTAAAAAATTACCATCACATGCTAATTATCGAAAATACAACACAATAGCTTTAATCTACTTACAATTAGGTTTATAATTAATAATAAAAGATAATTTGGACATAATTAGCAGTGTGCACATTAAGAATATGCAGTTTAATTTTTTAACCGTATTTTCTTCTTGTTAGAAAAGAAATGACAAAAACTTGATGCCCAGTAAAACCCATTTAAAAAGGCGCGTTGTTGCTGCTACAGGAGCATCTTTAGCTATTACGATTACTCTCTACTAAGAACTTAAGCAAATGACAGAATATTTTTTAATATACATGTGGGTTGTAATTATTTACCTATTTAAATATTTACTATAATGATAATGTAATAATTACTTTGAAGTTTTAATTATTCCACGCCACTGCATGTATGCAAAAACCTGGACAGACCCATGGATTCCGAGAATTGATCAGCCTCGTTTCTGAGAATTTTTCATCGTGAAAATTTTGCCGAATTCTATAAAATAAAAGTAACTCAGTAATATTTTGTTAACCATTAATCGACTGACAAACGTCCTCTCCCTTAAGAAGAGTGGCTAAGAGCTAAGAGTGATTGCCGGAAGTTCGTGGCTAAGTTTGATATTATTTTGTGCAAGTTACCACAGTCTGATCCTAAATAATAAGGAGGACCAATTTCAAATTTCCTTTTTTTCTTCTCTAGGGTTCCATACCAAAATGGGTTCTTATGATTTTTGATATTTTGAATCTGAAGTGTGAAAGGTCAAGAAAGTTCATTTGGACACTAATAAACTCCTAATACTGTCTTTAAAATTTAAGAATTATTTTTCAATTAAAATATGAACTAAGTAATTAAAAATTTTCAATTAACTTATTGAAAAGTACCTACCTATCTCCCATTCAATTTGGAGGATTATTCGAATGATGTGGCAGTAGATAATAAAAAAGTTTTTTTGTGCTCGATTTTTCTTATTTGTTCGCCCCTTAAACACGAAGAATTAAAGAGGACTTCACGAGCAATAAGTTGCGGGTCGAAGAGCCGCGGCTCTCCGGTTCAATGCGCAAACACCCCAAGTTGGTCGCAGGCGGGAGGCTAGGCGGCGTCGGCCGACGGGGCCACGACGACGCTGACGTCGTCGCCGGCAACAACCAACAACGCAAAGCATTCAGGGGATGCACACAATTTGCTACATAATAGAGCTAACAGAAATCTTTTGTACGACTAACACTCCATAAAAGGGGTTATTGTGTTAATAGTGTTCCATACACAAAAGGTGTTTCGGCACTTGAGAGATCTTTACCATCTCCCTCTCCCTGTCTCTCTTCGGAAGCACCGTGCAGAAACGACTTAATGCAATAATGATTGCTTTTTGTGCCGCGTTTCGAGTACCCAAAGGCTGAAAAACCATTCGACTACAATGTTTTGGATCACTGATTACGTAAGAGTGGGCACAACAGAGTTTTTATACGTAGCTATGATTATTACACATAATAAAATTTATGTACGTGGGTTACCTATTATCTAAATCTATCTGGGGCAAATTAAACATGCGTGACTGGTGATTTTAAAAAGATATAATTATTTTTTTTTTAATAGAGATTGAAGGTGAGAAAGAAGATAAAGTTTCCATTTAAGTTATAAACATACTACCGTTTATTTTGTGAAAATTCATTGTAATTACAAAAACAAACACTGTTATAATTTCTGCTAATTTTATTATTTATTTGACCTACTTGTACGTTTCGCTACTTTATAACTTCTTCAGAAGTTAACTTGCAATTTTACTGAATAATAAAATTTGTGGAAATTGCATCAGTTTTTTTTAATTAATTTTTTGCTGATTTTTATGTTCCTACAAGAACCTTCTATTTCAGAAGAAATATGGAAGTTTCTGTTTTTTTCAGAGATAATTTGGTGGCCATCTTGTTCAAAAATTACAAATACAATTGAAATATCTGGATGTGATTTTCTCTAACTTTACAACTAAACTGTAAACTTTTGAAGAAGCTACAACGTAGCGAAATGTGCGAAAAAAGAATAATAAAATTTTTGGAAATTATTACAGTGCTTTTGTACGTTTTATTATTGATATTTAGGTTATTAAAATAAATTTCCATTTCAGCAGAAATATGAAAGTTCCTGTGGTAACCAAGTATATTCCGGGTTGTTATGCCGTAGTCCTGTCTTCCTCCTTTAATAAACGTTTCGCCAGTCTCGACTGCTGGCATCCTCAGTAGAGTCTCAGCAGAAGAAGCAGCAGGAGCAGCTAAAATCTACTGAGGATGCCAGCAGTCGAGACTGGCGAAACGTTTAGTAAAACTACTTGGTTACCATACGAACGCCGGCCGTGAAAGCCTACGATTATCATGAAAGTCCCTTCTTTTTTCAGAGATAATTTGGTGCTCATTCTGTTCAGATTAAGAAGAAACCAAAAATTATATTATAAATAACAATAATGTGTGATTTTTTTCAATTTCAATTCAATTTTATATTTTTGCTAAGTAAGTAGGTATGGCAAACTACTAAAGTCAACATCTACTAAGTAGTACATACCTACCTATATGATTTATAATAATTTTTTTATTAAATTAATTTATGATATTCCATAAAAATAAAAATCTTGACTTAAAACCATTTGATTTTTAATATTAGTTACTTTGTCACTGTAACTGTAAACTAATTCTACCTCAGGTAATTTTGATTTACATATTTATTATTTATACCTAAGTAATTTCAAATATAATTACCTTAAACAGTTATTACCTAGTTATTAGGTAATGGTATAAGTGAAAGAAAATTTGGATTTAATTATTATAATTGAATAAATCAGATAAGCATGGCGGCATTTGAGCATCAGCAGTAACATCTTGTGAAACCACCACTTTAATTGCTTAAAATTAATAAGGCAATAAACATGGACATTTACATCATTATCTTTTTCATACTTAATATAATAATAAAAAAAATTAATTCACCATCTGTATAAATTGCTAAATAATTTGTTTAATTATTAAAATTAACACTGTTGTAAAATATTTCCTATTATTTATACAGGGGTTTTCGAGTTGATGGGCTATTAGAAGTATATGAATTAGTAGAAGGAATTTTTATTTGGTTATTGTTTATGCCGCTTCTTTTAAAAAACACTTTCAAGTTCGATTTACATCCGGTTATACCGGAAGTCAACACCCACTTTGTTATTTTAAATGGAATGGTATATTTTTTACGCTGAATTCTAATAGAACGTGTAATTCTAAGGTAAGTTTCATAACCAACTTGTACACCTATGACGATCGGTTTCTGAGTTAATTTAATTTATTAAAAAAAATCGGTACCGCAACCCAAATTATAAAAAATCATAACTTCCACAAAATACGACTCAGACTGCTGAATTTTTTTCTAGTAATAACTGAATATTAGTGCTAACGCCTTGACAAAATTGAACTAAATAATTTATACAGGGCGTTCAAAATAAAATTCTAAAGTTTAAAAACTTCAAACACGAATAACCTCAAAAGGAAAGTTTCACCAAATTTATTAGAAAAACCTAACAAGTTTCGGTCTACGCGACCATTTTCAAAGGTAACAGAGTAATACAATACTACTAGTAGTTTTTGGTGAAACTTTCCTTTTGCGTTTGTTTTTACTTCATTAAGTATGTTTCACAATAGTTGCACCCCACAAAGTGTTCAGTTTATTAAAACGAATAACCTCGTTTTTTCAAATGGCACCTACCAATTTTTATTTTTTTAATCGACTCCTTTTTTTATCCTCCTTCGATCTATATGGGTACTTCCTATTGTTTTATTTGAAAATTTTCGAGTAATTTTGAATTATTACTTAAAATAGCCAATTTTAATATTTTTCACGTAAAAAGGTGTGCCTTGGACAAATGACAGCTAACGGCAATCAATGCAAAATATATTGTAACTACCTTCAGTGAAGTCGATTGTTACACTTAACATTTGCACGTACCTATATAATATCTACAATTTACGTTGGTTTGATCAATACAAAACAATAGTAGTAGGTATATTAGTTGAATGATGACGACGCGACGGACTTTTAGCTTCGGCTGGGTTTTCTGTTCGTTCGTTTCGTGAGTCAAAGTGCTAGATGGTAATCGGTTCAATGGAAAAAGTAAATTGATTGCCCGGTGTGGAAAGTAACCACTTCATATTATTTCCTGTTCATGTAACGCATTTCATTAAGTATGAATAAGTTTTGAAGGTAAAAATCGACTGACTGTTTTACATAGGTACTTCCCTACCTACTACGTACATACATACCATAGATAGGTAATACCATATGTAACACGATTGTTACATTACTCAGTTTATTCAACCACCATGCAATTCAAATTGAAATAAATAACTGCGAAACGATGTATCTACTCTACAACGACAGGTTGTTAATTTTAGTGTGGAAATTATAGCTAGTAGGGATAAACATTAAAATTGCAATAAAAAAAGAAACTCGGATATTACCTAGTACATACTGTAAAAAAATATATATTGGGCTAATCGTTAGTTATTTTATGTAACAGTACCTACAAAAAATCCTGAAAATACCTATAGTCTAAATGAAATAAAGTTATAATAGTGGTAATAAAACTTTCGCAAATATAGTAGATAATATTTTATTAAATGGCTGACTTCTTCACAAATAAGGAGGTTGGCCTTAACTTTTTGGTGTCAATTTTAAGGGTAAATAATTATTCTTAAATTTATTTCTATAACTGAGATTCAATAAACGTTTTGTTATTTCCAGTGGCGGCTCGTGGTCAAATACGAAGGGGGTTCACAAAGTTAATAACATGTAGGTAATATCAGAACATGAAGCGTATTTCACGATGTTGTAAATGCGCCGCAGGCGAAGATTTTTAATATTTTTAGGAGAACCAAATACTTATGGCATTTAATAACACAATAAATAAAAACCTTACGTTTATTTATACAGGAAATCCATTCGTCTATGTTTTGCCGACAAATGTGACAAATCCGTAACCCCTGTCTTTGTCCACTCAACACTTTCATTAGGATTACCGGCAAAAATCAGGCACGGAAAGCAAAAAATGCGATTAATTTATTACACCCACACAACCACGAAGTTTTTTTATACTGTTCTACTTTAAACACACGTTTGAACTTTTTATCTTTTAAGGTACACTCTTGTATCAGCTGTAGTTTTGGGCGAGGTGGACCCCTTTTCTTGATTTCGAAACGATTTTGAAAATTATTTGAATTTTCTTTAATATATTTTACCGAACACGACTCCATCATATACGTAATATTTTAATTAACACGTATTGTGCAATAAATTGTGCGTCATTTACAATTAGTGGACTTTGAACTCTGAAATCTGAACATGCTTCTGAACATAATTTTTTTACTATCGTTTGCTAACAACACTAGTTTACGGAGCCTTTAAAAATGACTCGTACTGGACATTTTCACCAGGTGGCCTAACCGAAGTTGCAAAACCCTGGCAGATTATCGGATACTCGTGCCGACGTAGCACGACATTATTCCGGCTGATTTCGGCTTCTCGTGCAGTGCACCTAAACGCTGTATGTTGAGTGTATATTATCTTCCATTTCACGCGTCCGACTACCTCTCTCTCTAACACATGGACATCAAACGGAGTATCGCTCACGTGATATGTTCAGAATAAAACTTGAACCAAAAAAGTTAGATGAAGTCGTCAGCGACACAACAAAAATTTAAATATTTTCTATGGGTTACGGGTTGGTGTTTTGTAACTATGAACTATGAAATGGCAAAAAAGATGTATATTATACGATAATCATCAATAATATAATAAATATTAAAGGATAAAATTATATGGTGTAATTAGTTCAATTTTTAAGGGGGTTCACTGAACAAATGCACCTACAGTAAAACCGCCCCTGGTTATTATATATCACCCATATACTTTTTTCTTTACTATAAATAGCAATTTCAACCCTTTAATAATATGATGATACTCCATTTTATTGATATAAAAATAAAAAAAGTCTTGCAATAGATGGAAACATAGTTAGGTAATTCATGTAACAGTATAATGGTACAGAATTACAAAAAAAAACTGTGATAACAGAACTTTCACAAATTTTATAGTCATACTTTGCCAAATGGCTGACTTCTACATTAATAAATAGAATGTCCCTAGTTTTTTGGTACCAATATTAAGGGTAAATAATTCATCTTGAATCCTTTTCTGTAGCTGAGATTCAATAAATGTTTTATAGAACCCCTCTGAGCTTATTTGCCAAAAACATTTTCTTCTTTTAATAAAAAATGTTTTATGTTTATATTTATTTATATTTTTTTGAAGATTTAGAAACTCTACTGAAAATGGCAATTTCAACCCTTTAAAAATAGGATTATCTAAATGTATGGCTCTACATGAAAAAAACACCGAAGGCTTGCGATGGATGGAAACATCGTTAGGTAATTTATGGAACAGTAAAACGTAAAATTGTTCAAAAATTAGGAAAATATTGAACATACCTATAATTTGGCATTAAAAAATACATATAACCCTTAATTTTCATCCTTCTACCACCAACCCCCCTTTTTAAATAGCGATATTAGTGCTGTAATAATCTTCAACTCTCAGTGGTCGATAACTGATCAATTATTATCAATCGATTAGTCATCCCCGCCAGGCGTCTACTGATGTCACCACTCACCCAGCAAACAGCACGACGTGGGGATGAGAATGAAGTAAATTTTTTTAGAATGTTACATGGAGTTCAAATATGTTCTAAGAGGTAAAATAATGTTTTATTATAACATTTGAGAATGATTTGGCAATGTTCAAGAATGTTTCAGAATGTTAAATAAAGTTAGAAAATGTTTTGAATCATTATGGGATGTTCGCGAATATTCTAGAATGTTCCATCAAACGTGTGATATATTCTTACCCGGGCAACACCGGGTATTGCTGCTAGTGTTATTTTAGAACTCTTCAGAGTTTACTTGCTTAATACCTTTTCTTCCTTTCGTAAAAATATTTTATTTTTGAAAAAGCCCATATAAAGTGGTAGGTACTTTTGGGGTGAATTTTTATCCCCTGCAAATCTGGATCTGTTCTGATTGGTATGAAGTTATCTTTCACATTAGCATAATCAATTCTGAATTATTATTTTTATTACTAAAAATTGATATTTCAACCCTTTAATGACAAGATTACCTAACTCTATGTTACAGGTCGAAGATGAAGATGTTTGTAGTTGATGTTGGTTGGTCACGATGACGTAGTCGATACAGGAAGAGTATATTGAATAGAATGCGAAAAGGTCTTGGGCAAAAACGTCAAAGATTGGCAGGCGTCGCTGATGTCGCGACGCTTGCCTCCACAACGACGTCTGCTTTATATAAGTGTGGGAACGGGCGCAGCCGAACGCGTCCAACTGGAAAATTCGTTTGTCGACGAAAATGGAGCCGGTTTTTCTGAAGACAAACGATGTGGGGAGATGATGTGGTTTCATTCTAATGCGATGTTTCTTTGCCGGAAAATTCACGAGTTCCTGCGAATATTAGACCGAATTTAGGCGATGGAAGCTGACGTACACACACTCACACATACACACGTTCTTTTAGACTCCGCTCATTCGAACCCAACCGATGAAAAATCCAATAAAACTTCGTGAAGACGTTTAAGGAACGTATCTATTTTACCTGATGCACACACATCTTCTCTGAAAATTCTATTACAGATATCACCTTACTTACATACGGAAAAATGTGCAGCTTGGGACTTATTTTTCTACGATTTTAATAGTTTATTATGCATTCGTTTCTAACGAACAGAAAGTGTACCTACTTAGTGGATACTCGGGAATACTATACCAATTTGAGTCTTGTGTGGTTAGGAGAAACGTTTTGTCTATTGTACACATATTCTTCTAGAATTGAAGAAACATACAAAAAATAATAATCAATATTCAATCATTTATACGATCGGTTATAACGAATCATCATCAAAGAATTTGTGTCTGCAATAGACACAAGATGCAGGACTCTCAATAAGAATAAGTAAAATTAAAAAAAATCAGATACATGTTTATGAAGCTTAGCTGGGGATGATTGCCTACAATGAACAAGTATAAGCGCCTACAATCGACAAGTGTATGAATGGTTATTACTATAATTTTTATGTGTAATGTGTTTAAATAGTAGCTTTGGAACTATTGTAGATTCTCTCTTACATTTAAACCTGCCATTAAGAAGATATAACTGGAACTCTAAAATTTTTGAAGTGAAACTTCTTTGGGTGGGATGAAAGTAAAATCTCAAGGCCATGAAACGACACATTTCGTAACGATTCGTCTCGCGAAGCTATGACAATAGAAAGGCGCGCATGCGCATGTCGGTATTACAGTTAGCTGTTAGTGACCGGCATCTCATAGCAGTTGTATTACAGTAAATGTAGTATTACAGTAAATGTTTATTTAACAACAATTAATATTTATTTAAGTGTGAGTATTATTATGTAGTAATTTTAATTCCTTGTAGTTATTGATAGTTTACGGTTTCTTAAGCACTTGGAAAAATAAACGGAGCCGAAAAAATTTGATGTATGTATGTGTTATCATTTTTAAAACATAAATCCTGAAAATTCTCGTACTCTTTCTTCCTTTCACCAAACATTACTTATTCGTTATAAAGGTATTTAGGTAGAGATCGCCAAAGAAGTTTCACTTCTTTCACGTGTACTGAGTTGCACATGTTTTAGCTTTTTTTTTTTAATTGAATGTACCTATGTAAATTTGGTTATCAATGAAAAAACGGGGGTTTCAAATAATATGCAGTAATAGTAACAGTTTCCCTTCGACAAAAGCGATTTGAATGATTGGTTTCACTACATTAAGTATGGTACTATCAAGTATAAAGCATAAACACTTTTATATATTATGTTGTGTGGGTCATTTTGCACGGTGTGATAATCTGGTAATCTACTCGATATTTTTTTGTGGGAATTCCTCGAGTGGAGTTAATTACGTGAAACTGTATAGCATTATTACACTGTCACGGATCATTGTCATGATCCACAATTTTATTGGGGAGCGAGCCAGCGACGACGTGGAAAAAAAGTAATGTGAATTTGCACAGCTGTCTCTGTTGCAAGCGTTATTAGTGCTACGTAAGAACCGTTAAATTTCTGATTACTACATTCAACAGACGTCTCATATCCGATATCAATAAACTAATGATAGGTGAATGAAGAATAGACAGGCTTTTTTCAAAATGCAATTAATAATTTTGTATTGTACCGTGTTGCAAAATGTGGAGTTGAAAAATTATTTAGAACTGTTGTTCTATATAGTATAGAGGTAGATATCAATTAACAGTTTTTTGGGTCCTACACATTCATTAATTGCTTATTTTGTTAATGCGAATTTTAGAATTGAATGTATGCCTTCAATTAGGTCTCGTATTCTTTCGCGAAAGTTCTCAGACTTAGTGCCAACAAAGGTTAAATTAAGAGAAGCATAACACGACAACATGTTACGGGTGGTCGTATTAAAAACTTTCCATCAAAGGTTTCACGGTAGATTTTCTGTAAATTTTGTCTTGTTCTTGTCTTGATTCAAGATTACTACATAACCGAGTAATACTCTATAAGTGTTCCCCTCTGAGTCGAGAAATATCGGGACTCAAATTAAGACAAAGGTAATATTATGAGTACGAAATTCTATAAGACAAAAAATTTAGATTTTAATTTTAAAGTCGGGACAAGTGTTACTCTTCAAGATGAAGGCTCTTGCCGTGGTGAAATCTTAATCCCTTATCTAGGGGTGAAAAATTAGAGGATTATTGCATAAAGAGAGTTCCATAAGATTTTTATGGATCTTGTCTCAATAATACACACATCGCGGAGTCAATAAATATTTAGATTCTGGAATCAAGATAAGAAATTATGTGTATGAAAAGAAACAATTTTTGATGTGAAACGTCTATAGGCGCGGGTAAACCGGATCGTTGGCGTGGCGATTGCATGCTGTGGCGACGCTCGCCATGCGCAAGCGCCTGTGAGATTTTCTTCCCACTCGGTTCAACGGTGTCGTTTACTATAGTAAACCAGAAGATGGAAGTGAATTAATTATTATTGTTGTGTACATTTCACCTAATAAAATAATGAATGATATTTCATTTTTACATGAGAAAATATTTCTGTACAGTCACAGAGGTTCAATAATTTTTAAAACCAATAAATTTTGCTGATTTTAGCTGGAGATTTCAATGTAAATTTTGCTAAAGATGAATCAATGCCACATTAGTGACGTTCCTCCAAAAAGAATTTCAATTGCAAATTAACAACAATCCAAGGGAACCTACTACCAGATATGCAACAACAATAGATGCTGTATTTATTAGATGTTTTGATAATGTTATGTCCAATACTTTTGTAACATAGTTCAGTTACCCTCGACCAATTATCACAGTAATGCTGTCAGAGGCAACATCGAATATAACTATTACTGAAATCACTGATTAACAAAATTGAGTTTCACATCTGCCAGGCGTCCCGTGACGTCTCATATTTTTTGATATTGTGACAGACGTAGCGTTTTGGGTGGAATTGATCCGCGCCGATTACGAAAATAAAGTGGAATTTACCGATGCCGTGTTCCAGAAGGATCGAAAAGCCGTTGCTGGAATATTCGAATAGTTCGAGAATCACCTAGCAACATCCACAAAACTATTTAAACGACAGCGATGGACAGTTTGACAGTTTTTGACAGTAGTAGTTAGGAGAGAACGAACAAGAACGAAGAAAAAGTGATTACGAGAGTTTTGCAAGCTAAATAGTTGTTGAATTGTTGGTTTTTGTGAACGAATTAATTAATAAAAATAGTTTAACATTTACGAGACATTAAAGTACGCAACATTAATTTTTAAAGGAAAAGTTGTTCGTTGAGAACAAGACTTTTGGGGGAGAGTACGATTCCTGGGGCGCCACGATTTTAAAGCCGTTTTAGACGTAGTCGAGGTCGCTGAGTACGGGAAAAATAATAAAAAAATTCCTACTCGCTTGGTTTTCGAGTTACCGAAGTTCGAAAGTTGAAAAATCAAAGTGAAAGTTTTTATGAAACAGATGTGTTTTGTTATATAATTGGTCGTGAAAAACACGAAAAAAATGGTTACAGAATTCCAGGTACTATATTTTTCGAGATATTGAACCAAAAATGTGAAAAAAAAAAAATTTAATTGAAAAAATAATGATCGATCGATTTAAAACGTTGAAAAATGGAAGTAAAATAGTTATGCAGATCATTTTGCGTTATCCAGAATGTGATTAAAATGTTTAGTGCTATGCACCACCGAAAAGTGCTATGCACTGAACTGTTTTCAATTAAAACTAAATGATTTTTTTTTCACATTTTTGATTCAATCTCTCGAAAAATATAGTAGCTGGAATTTTTTAACCATTTTTTTCGTGTTTTTCACGATCAATTACATAACAAAACACATTTGTTTCATAAAAATTTTCACTTTGATTTTTCAACTTTCGAACTTGGTTTTCGAGTTATCGAAAAATTTTATTCTTCATTTTCGTTTTATTTTGGCTTGGTTAGCATAAAAAAGTAAAATCGTGGCGCCCCAGAAATCGTACTCTTGCCAGACTTTTTTTATTGGTGAAAACATAATTCCACCTCTGAAGGTGTAAAAATGAGGGATGATTCTCATTAATTAGAGTTTTATGAGACTCTTGACTTTCAAAAAATCTTGTCTTGATTCAAGACTGCTATTTTCCTGACTAAAACACCTTTCAGTTGTTCCTTTCTCTATGTGGATTTTCAAGAATTATTGTCTTGATCTTGGCTTGATTCATGAATGCCACTTGCGTACTAGCATTTTGCTGGTTCTCCTTTGCAATAATTCATTAATATTAAGATTCTTGTCTTAGTAATTTATTAGGATTTCACCAGACTTCCAATACCTAATTCTTGATATTGCGACTCTTGAATCAAAACAAGAAATTGTGTCCAAGAAAATGTTCAAGACAAAAATATACTGATTTTAATTTTCAATTCAAGACAAGAGTTGTTTGTCGACCTAAAGACTCTTGTCTTACTACTTTTAGAAGTGACAAATTGGGAGTTTATTTCCATTTGATAGGTTTTCAGATTGAAATTCTCAAGAACTCTTATCTTGAACTTGACATGATTCAAGGCTATTGTTTTGCTGATTGACATATGCAAAAGGAAACACCTGCCTTTGATTTGAGGCTTTTGAATCAAGATAAGAAGTTATACTAAGATAAAGAATCTTGAGTAGTGATTTTAATTTGGAAGTGAAAACAAGAGTCGGTTGTCGAGATAAAAGCTCTTGTCTTGATGAAATCTAATTTCAATTTTAGTACTAATTTTTATTAATTACGGTTTATCAAGACTTGAATTTTACGAAGATGTCTTGATTTTATCATGATTGAAAACTGTTATTTTACTCAGCAACACACTTTTGGGTCAAGAAATATCTTAGATTCTTAAACCAAAACGAGAAATTATGGCCAAGAAATTAAAGGAAGTTGAAGATAAGAGAAAAATTTTCGGTTTTTAATTTATTTAACGTGCATTTCTAATATATCTTTATTTTTTATCTAATTTAATTTATTTTAGTGAAAACGGTGGAATCTTGTTAATTTTAAATTGTTATAAAGTAAAGGCAAAAAAGATTGTTTCTCTTCCGCTTAGTGCGTCAACTTCTTTGCTTTTCTAGTAATTGCTTTTGGTTATTTTGCTGTACGGCAATTGAATTACAGCTCATAAATGGCAAAGTGCTTTCCATCCTCAAATGTAAATTTTAATCTAGTTAAAGCCGGGGCCTAGCGAGCTTAAATTATCAATGGTTAATTAATCTTCAATTTATTCACTTTGTGTAATGAATTTAACACTCAATTTAGCGGTTATTAATCAAAGTTGTAATGAAGGCTGTTAGGAACACTAATCAACGCGTATAGAGAAAACGGGCGAGCGGTGAATCTTAACCCTAAAACTACGTTATTCCTCTTCTCACTCAATGCATTTCGTGAACGGAACATTCACTCTAAACCGACCTCCATGTTCTCCAACATCTGCTCGATCTCACAGTTGAATCTAAAATTCGGGCGTAATTTAATTTGCGAGATACAACCCAGTCAGAAACTTCAATTAAAAATTTCAAGTCTGCTCTCGACATTTGATCGATCAGATTTTTTTTATAAAAATGTAAGAAAACATCGACTGGTTGTATAATTGCAGCAAAATATTTAGGGGATGATATCAAGAAAACGTGGATAACTAATTTGACCTAGCTTAGCTTAAGCTAGGGATCATCAGGATAAATCCGTTCAGCCTAATCAAAAATATAAAACCGGACAAATCCAATTTGAGTACAAACGGTTTGGTCTAGATTAAACTAATTTAATGTTTAATTGTAAATTGATATTTGTTATTACATTTATGTTTACATTTTTATAAATAGGTTCTTGGAGTACCAATTTACCCCTTTTTCAGTAAATGTCGTTAAGGATAAATCGAGCTTTGAAAGAATGTACTTAAGCTGTTCGGTAATTACAGAAAGTGTTTCCGGAAGTGCAGCTAAATTACGGAACATCAATCAACCCTTCCACTAATCCCAGCATCAGTACCTAACAAGCAAGTGGCTGCAACAGTTCGCACGTTTGTATTAGGTACCTACTTACTTAAATGCTAGTTGTTCGGTCAGACATAAAAGGGGACTCGATTCAATTGAATGTTTCGTTGGGTTAAATGAAGTCGAGAACCCTGAATATTCTCATTTTGTTGTCGGTTAACGGCTAATTACGCCAAAAGAAAAAAAGGTCAGTAGGCAAATTCACTCAAGAAACAATAATTCGAATGAACTTAATTAGAAAAAACCTACGTTCATAATAACATATATTTTATTTGTCCAACTTGGCCTTTCAGAATATTTAAAGAAGAAAAATCAGTTTAATATAAATTTGTTCTTCGTGTCGGCCCACCTGAGATCGTGGTGTCCTTGAATGGGACATTTTTTGATATATTTATGATTTCTAATTTAATATCTACAAAAAACTTTTTATTATACTTTCTGTGGCCTCTTACATTGTCGCTTAACGATATTTTCTCGTCCTTTAAGTTTTCGTGCCCAATTCTAATTAAATCTTCAACAATAAAACAAAATAAAGTTCTTTATCACATGAAAGATAAATTTTTTTTGCATTTAAACTGGGGTGTCGTTTGTAAATTGATAAAATAATTATATCTAATTTTTGTAATAAATTAATCCAACGACATTAGGAATTTTACATTCTCACGATTTGCACGTCCTTGGCGTTTCGTTTGTCGGTAAATACATGAGCGCTTAATCATTGTGTATATACAGTAAAATGGGAATGTACGTATACGTGTGTACGAACGGGTTACGGAGGGGTTTGCGTGACGTTCCAGGCGTCGTTATTAGACACGACATCGGGAATTATTTTATCAGGTCGCTTAGACGCACGAGGACCCTTATTTCCTGGCATTTATTAGCAATCACGCTAAAAACTGCCCTTTTCTTACCTCGTGCCAGCTTCGTGATTCGATTAATTACCAACAACTAAACCCCTCGCTCGCATGATATGCTCTAACGATTCCCGAACGAATTTACTTTTAAAACTCAGTTGTGCCCACTTACTAGGTACTACTAATAGTGTAGTTTGTTTGTTGTTTTAGATCGGAGCAGGGTCGTTGGTCGGTTCGATTTAGGTGGTAGGTGGTTCCTGAATCGCTAGTTTTAGTGTATGATAAATTAATTTTATTGTCGGCTAAGCAGCGCAAAATTGTTGCCATGTTGTCACGCGACGTCTCGCGTATTAACGTCACGTTCCCGTTGTTTTCGCCAGCAGAGGATAAATCAATGCTATTTTCATGTCAATTAATGTCGTCGTGATTCTTTTAGCGTTTCATTAGCTGCCTACCTACCTAACTCACCAATAAACGAACGCGACTGAACTCAAGCTATTTCTCGTTTCAAAAGACATTAAGGTCACGGGACAAAACGCAACATTAAGTAAATAAAGTAGCCTAATAGAAGATCGTTTATAGAATTACTTTTGAAATATACACGCAAAAAGACTATTGGCAGGAAACAACAACGAATTAAGACAGTATGATGTAATGGGAAATAATTTCACTACAATTCTAAATAAGTCATCCAAATGATTATTAATATCTACTGGTATACACTGAAAAATAAAGTTGTTATTCTTACATATTTTAACTTATTTGAGTTAATTTTACTGCTGAAAACTAGAGTTGATTTGCAGCAAATAAGTTTTTAGCCTGTTTCACTAACTAGAAATAAGTATGTCATGCAGTCCACATACAGGTGTTTATTTGAAGAGTTTGTTACATCTAAATAGCTGAATTATGAAAAGCACTTAACAAGTTATGTAGCATTATGTAGACTAGATAAAAAATTATTTGAGCCGTGCCAATGTAGGCACTATCAGTAACGACTCGCGCCACATCGCCATTACTGACGCGCAGTGGACGTTAGTGAACGTTTGGTTTCGCGGGGATTTTTATAAGATACATAATTATTAGGTGTTTGTGAGTGAGTTGAGAGTTTCAGTTTTGATTTGAATTGAACAATTTGCCAATTTATTGTTGACCTGTGCCTGTTATAGAAGAAACAAAACAGTTGTTACTCTGAAATTTTTGTTTTTCGAAAAATTTGCCAACTTAAATACCTTCTAGGAGTGCTCCCTAACAAAGCCCTGCGGCCATTTCTCATAACGCAGACGAATAAAACTTGTTGATAATACTGTTAGAAAGTAAGAATTTTATGTATCGTATTTTGTTGTTTAATACAATAGATATTTATCTTCTTCTATCACGCACCTGTCTTTTTCTTGAAATAATCTGATAAATTAAGAAAAGTTGCTACGTTAAGGTAACTACTAGGTGAAGAATTGTGGTCTTAATTGTATGTATCAGTTTTTTTATTAGGCAATGCCATTTGCCTAACTTCCTAAAAATACATAACTAACATAAACAGACTTGTAACTCCATAGTTTATAAATAACAAAAACACATGTTTTAATTAGAAAATACGTTTGTTATTTTCTCAATAGTTACTTCCGTTCACGGTGCCTTCTTCAGGTAGAACATACTTACGTACAACAAGAAATAATTGTGTAGTAGTCAAAATAGTTATGTAATAAAAACGTATACATTTTAGTAACAAGATATATTTATTTTTTCCAAAATAATTATTTGTGCACACAATATCCTTTTCAGGTGTTAAATTAATCTAATCGCAACCCCTAATTTAACACCTGAAAGGGACATTGTGTGCAGAAATAATTATTTTGGAAAAAATAAATATATCTTGTTTTTATTACATAACTATTTTCACTAGTACCTACACATAATTATTTCTTTTGTTGTACATAAGTATTTTTGCTTGCACAAAATTATTTTGCTGTTACACACAACTGTTTTACTACTACGCATGATATTATTAACAGAATATATAATAATTATTTATTTCAGATAAAATAGTTTGTACGGTGCATGTGGGTGTTATTTACTGTAAATACTACTTTAATTCTCACAAATAAAAATATTATCTACCTGTAGTAGAAACTTTATGTAACACAATTAAAACATTTATGTAGCCTTCATAAGTTGCAAATAGTTAAATTACTTGTTTTCCGTACATAAGACTTTGGCTGTCCCTATATGCAACAAGTATTTTTTTTTTGTGGCAATGAAGTTTTTTTTTCAGTGTAATGAATGATGCTTCAGGAAGAAAGCAAAAAAGAGTTGTTATTAACTAGAACAAGAACGTTCTATTTATTTACGTTTATTTGTACTAACAATAAGCAAGATTGTGTCTCCACTCTTTCAAAATATTATTGAAGTTTTTGTAGTGTTCGACCAATGTTCAGTTGGTGTTGATTTTTAACCAATTTCCAGTCAAAAAAAGCTCTCCATTTGACTATACTTTTATTTTCCTTTGTGGCCTTTTATTGAACAAGTTATATTTCAAGAAAGCTCTCAAATAATTTAAAGAACATATTTCCTCCTTCCCCTAAAGGTGGAACAATTCTCGTGAATTATTATTTATTTATGTAAAATATTTTTTCTGAAATCCAGAACGAATTCAAACTCTGTTATGGGAGGATTAGATACCATATTCGTATAGCTTCTACGACATCTTATTTCTCAAAATGAGAAAACTTGATTTCTTATAGAATCACTTTGTTGCCTAACATAACCCATGTTAACCTCATAGTCCTGTAAAGGATTCAATGCAATATAATTCTGAAAGTCTTACTTACTGACTAAAACATTAAAACTTAGAATGAACACATTTTCGATCTTTTTCGTTTCTATAAACTTGATATTGATACAATGAAAACTTATAAGTTTCTAAAATTCCATGTAAAAATTGTCGCTGGTCAAGATTTTATTGAAACAGTTAAGCTCATAGGATCTCATCAGCACGCCGTAAACGGTTTCGGCAGAACACAAATCAATTTTACAGACAGCATAATAAACACCACACATAGAGTTCTATATGGAATTATTATTCGAATTGTTGATACCAAGAAACCCCCCAAAATTCTTAGAGTTAAAATATCCTAAAAAACCCTCAGACCTACTGGTAGGTAATTGTATGCCTTTTTCCATTTTATTAACTTAAAGTACTTTTATATACTTTTCGACATCAGACGGAATCAACATTGAAAATAATTTTCGGAGTTTCTTTAATATTTCGTGTTCGCCTTCTTTTGCTTATTGTATAATGTATTCTCAATCCAGAGAGCTATTTTACGTCATACCGCTCGTCGCCCCCGAGCGGGCCGTTTAACAAATATAAAACATCAATTGCTTTGCCTGCTGCATGCAAGTCAAAAACGGAAATTTAATTTAAACTTTTAGATTTCACGACGACGATATTTGAAGGGAACACGAGAAACAGCCCCTTTTGAGCACCTACTTTTACATTACCTACCTACCCAATAGCATGTTACTAACTTAAAGTTCTTAAAACGTTTTTTTATATTCACGTTGGGACATAAAAATTCCTGGAATTACGGTATTAACTTAAAGTGCCGCTCGGCTTAGGTATATTTAAAAATTTAATAACATGGTATAAAGGGGTCTTTTAATGAACGTTATGTTAATTAATTTTCTCACGTGTGTTTAAACTGAAACATTAATGTGATAAATCAAATAGGGGCCATTAATTTATTACGTAAGATGACTTTTACTAGTTTTTGACCCCCTCCCTCCCCTAAATAAGAAAAAATAAGAATAGGCCGACCCCTTCCCCCTATTTGATATTTATTACGTAGTAATCTTTAAAAAAGGAAAAAGTGAAAATACGCTTTGTTGGTCTTGATGTTTATTTTTAAATGTAACAATTTTCAGGAACGTTTACAATCATGTTGGATGGAATCATTTTAATCGTTTGGATATAATCACTACATAACATTTTCAGTCCAGGGGCTCAAAACCCACTCAGAGAGTGAATCTGCCACTGGAACATCTCTAATATCAGGTGTTGCTTCTTCTTGGTCATTCATATCAGCACTCGCGCGGTTGCGTATATTTGTGATCTTACGTAAGAAATATCAAGAATCCCTCCCACCCCCTTGTAAGAAAAAATAAGACATGGTCGACCCCCCTTCCCCCATAAATCGTCTTACGTAATAAATGAATGGCCCCATACGAAGACATAAAAAATATTAAAAAAGAAACAATTGGTTTTAAATTTCCCTAATAGTCTCTGGTTTTCTAGTAAAATTTATCACACTTTTACCTTATTTAGAAACTTATACCCACTTGCATAACTAAAATTTTAAATTTCAAAATATGTATTTCTAAAAAGATAAAAATTCTGAACTGTCTCAATTAAATTCCCTTTTCTGAAATTTTCTCGGTTTTCCTGGCCTGTGGCCACCCAGAAAAGGTCTTCATGATTCTATAATTCATTTTTTTTTTCGTTAAAAGTAAAGCCTCAAAATTTTCACATTTTTTTTAAGCACAATGAACTGCGGAACTTCGTTACTTATTGGCCGTGGTCTTGTAATAAAAAGTGTCAATCTAACCCCTGATAAGCTGGTGTAATCCGATTTTCTCGTTTTCTGGTTCTTGTTAGTGAATGTAACCACCGTTCACCTAAATTGGCACTAAAACGGTCTCTTGAGAAGCACAACCCCAAGCCCGACTAGGCGAGGAACTATAATCGATTTCTGTTAGTTTGTAAATCAATTTTTAAACGAAGAAAATATTTTTTAAACGCAAATAGATATAGTAAAACTAAGAGCCGTACTGTATAAAAAATCATAGCCTCACACCTTAAATTTTCTTTTTTTTTAAGACTAATGTATTCAAATACAAATTATTGAAAGTTTAATACATTCAGAAGAATGACGCAGTAGGAAAATTATCCAAAAATATGATAAGAATTTTCTAAATTGATTTTGACATTGCTAATAATACTTAGTATAAATAAATAGTTAAAAATCCCTACCTGTACCCGAACTTCGGGTAAATTGACTTTCATTGCTAACTCCTCTCTGCTATAGACGTCCGGGTAATGACTCTTTTCGAACGCCCTTTCGAGTTCGTGCAGCTGGTAGGTGGTAAAAGTTGTTCTGTTTCGTCGATGTTTTTTCTTGCAATTGTCGCTTTCCACATGTCCGGAATTCACTGTGCTCCCTTCGTCTTCAGAGCCGCTACAACCCATTCCGGAAACTTTGCCGTACCGCAGATCCGATACGCCGTCGTTTGAGTTACAACTTCCTTCTCCTGGAAATTTTATTTCTATAGACCAAACTACATTCGTGTAATTCAAAATAATTAGTAAAAAACAAGAAAACGATCTTTACTCACAAAATATAGGGTTAAAATAGAAACTATATCTTATTAAGTGTAGTTCATTTTAATATCATGAATTATAAATTTCTAACTGACTTCAAAACAATGGAATAGAAGAACTGTCGCTTAATTTTAATTTTTTTTACTCCTAATGTCTTAATGTATACTTATAGAGTCAATTATCAGTAAAGGAACTTGAGGGAGCTAAATAGCACAGTGGCAGCGCGCTGGGCTAGTATTCGAATGGAGGCGGGTCCGAATCTTGCGATAAAATGACCTTTTTCAATTTATCGAGATAAAAAATATTATGTTCTGATAATAATGGGATCAAAACAGTAAAAATCAATTATGAATTTATGGAGTACTTTAGTGATGAGAAAGCAAGACCAAGACCAAGACTCGGATAGTCTTGGGAATGGTCTCGGTCTTGCTTACGCAGTTTTGCTCTTGGTCTTGCTGAATTTCGTCTGGTCTCGGTCTTGGTCTTGCTAAAAAGGCTAAGACCAATTTTGCTCATCAATACCGTCTCCTGAAAGGTATGGATAAATTTACATTTTATTCATGGTAAGTAATATTTCTTAAAATTTTTGTAAATAACTTTTTCTCTAAACAAATTGATAGGTACCTAAAACATATCTAAATATGATGTCCAAACTTTATTCTCTTTGTTTCAGTTTCGTTTGGTTGATGCAATATTTATTTCCCCAGCACTGGAAACACTAACTATTTTGTAAAATATTGTCTTAGAAAATTTGTGCCTTACAGATTTGTCCTAATGATCCATTATGAAAAAGAACATTAACCATTCGGCGAGTGGTCGTGTGCGATTTGTGAAGCGATAACGTGGTAATTAATATTTATTTCAAACTGGACAAATAATGAACTTTTTTGAAAGCGATATTAGGGCGATAGTGTGGACACAATATCGTTAGGTTATGATAAATGATGAAGTGTTTGTGTTGCGGTTAATTTAGGAACTTTACCGTATACCTACGCAACTCCCTCCGAGCATATTTAATAAAGCTAATTACATACATGTAAACTACAATCGATTAAGTCCACACAACTACACTACACGTCTACATACATACATATACATTTATATTTAACCCAAGTGTGGCTACCGTATACCTACATACGAGGGCGGATCAAATATAAACCAGCCTTTTAAATTGAGCGGCGGATAGTTGTTCAAGGCGCATACGGGCGTTAGCCACTTGAAGTGGGGATATTAGGTGACACGGAAACGACTCGTCGTATTGCTGTGTTTGCTTGGTTAGTAGCTATCACAATGCGTGAGAAAGAGATGCATAGCAGCGTTGCGCAACGAATTATTATTAAGTTTCTTACACGTGAAAACGTGAAACCAGCTGAAATTTTGAGCAGATTACTAGCACAGTTCGGAAATGAAACGCTTTCGTGGAAACGGGTAAAAGTTTGGTGCAAAAAATTTAACGAAGGGCGTAATCGTGTCGAAAATGTAAATCATCCTCGTCGTCCGCGCACCAGTCCATCGCCGGTTAACATTGCACGTGTTAGAAACCTTATTGAAGAGGACGACCACGCCACTGTGCTTTAGATATCTGTTAAACTTGGCATCAGCTATGGGAGTGTCCACATAATCATAACGAAAAACTGGGGATTCCAAAAAATTTCAGTTCGTTGGGCCCCAAAGTTGCCGAGTGAAAATCAAAAAGCTGCTCGAGTTCGCATCGCAGCTTTAACTCAGTCCCATATCAGTGAAATGAGCTAGACTCAATCGGAGCACCGTCCATATAGCCTAAACTTATCCCCTTGTGATTTCCACATGTTTAGGGCCCCTCAAAGAATAACTAGGAGGCAAGTGATTTCAGACTGATGAACATGTGGAGGCGTTTGTGCGCAACTGGATAGACTCCCGCCCTGCTTCTTTTTATGAAAACGAGATGAAAAAACTACCAATCCGTTGGGAAAAATGTATAATCGAACAAGGGGGATATGTCAAAAAATATAGAAATTTGTGTTTTTGTGAAAATTTTCAGAATAAATGTTTTATGAACAAAGACTCGTTTATATTTGATCCATCCTCGTATATATATTTTTAATAGTAAAGGTATTTTATGTCTTCAAGTCAACAATTACAATCACATTTTGTGTTGCAAATCATTGTTAAAAATTCAACTTTGGTATAAGTAATATGTTGTAGGAGATTTGAAATAAATTTGTGAACAAATTGGTAAGACGAGGGCAACTGTCTTCGGTAGATGTCGCAAACGATTAGATTCTTAATAAAAGCCTCTGTGCCTTTGTGTTCACGCGCAAAACATAAAAGAGAATGAGAAAAAAGTTTTAAGAAAGCATTAAGGATCCACACCGTTTGGTTTATAATTATGACAAATATGTTCACTTTCTTCATAATATTGTTTGAAATTTTTTTGTACCGATAATCACTATTTTCTTTCGTATGTGTTACATTGCAATAAGGCGATCGATTATTTAATTAAACGAGGTGATCTGGAAAACTGTCGTGCCGTCTAATTGCTCTGCATTAATAATAAGTAACACAACATCAGATTTTAGATAAGGCGGATAATTGTTAATTGCGTTTTTGCATGCATTGCTTTTTGGTCGAACGTATAAACGACTGGGGACCTTTTAACTTTAATATAACCTATACCTATACGTGTGCTTGTTAATTATGTATGTCTCTATGTTGGTAAGCGTATTTAATCGACAACTACTGTACGCTATTATTGTTGTTATTAAACTGATATTGATTATGCACTTATAATTATAGTGTGCAGTTAAGAGATAATTGGAGTATTTTAATTTCAATAAATTATAAAAATGAAAAATGCCAATTATACGAACTAATTGCCTTAAAACGACGAAGCTAAGAACAAAGGGCAAGGTTCATAAAATTCCTCTGAAATAAACTTCTACTATTGAAATTTGCTAGCTTTTCTCTGAGATATGGATATAGAACTCCTGAACGTAGGAACGTACCAAAAAATTTCTGATAAAAATATAGTGCTTAATGATATTATTTACCCCCAAAATTAAGAAATTACGAGAAAACATACCCTTACCTTTTTAAGACTAAAGGGGTTGACATGTGTCTTTGTGAGCTTATGCGTCAACTCCTCTGATTGTATTTATGGGTATTATTCTAATATTTCATTTGCTTGATTTATTTATTTATTACTATTTTTAAAAAGGGATTAAATGTAGGGAGACATAAATTAAGAGAGTGAAGTGCAATTTGGATGTCAATAAGGGCCGGACATCATAATTTTTTTTTGGATAGGTGGCCGTTCATAAAATACGTTCGCATACAAGAAGGGGAGGGGTCATGCTGAGTGTGACAAGATGCGAGAAGGGGGGACGGGGGGTCTACGGCAACGTGACGTTCGCCGTTCATCAAAAAATGTTACTGAATTTTTACAGAATCCATGGACTTCTGATAAATAGAAATATTATTTATTTGTTCGTTACAAAAGATATTAATTAATTTATTTAAATTTTATTATGAAAATAAAATGAATATTTTTGACTATCAAAATTTGGGTATAAACAATCAAAATTTATCATGTTCAGGGGGGTGTTTAGTTTTTATGACGTAATATGTACAGGGGGGTCACAGGAAGTGTGACACAGCGTGACAACCGGGGGGGGGGGAGGGGGGTCATAAAAAACTTATTTTAGCGTGACGTATTTTATGAACAGCCCCTAGGATGTATTCCGAAACATGAATAACTACCTATAGACATATTGGAATCAGAAACAAGAGTAAAATGGGGTACAGATGACCCATATTATCTCAGAATTAGTTCGAGTTGAGGTTTTTAATACCAGGCAATAAAATTTGTTAAAGGGTAAGCGGCTGTGACGATAAACATACCTATAATACAGTCTTATCGAGTCAGCAAATATAATTTTTATCGTCATTTTAAAATTGCCACTGTGTGTTTATTTCTGGAAATTACCCCCGACCATTGCTTAGGTATATGTTTCCGTTGTTCTACCCTACGCTGGCAACGGTTTTTATAATTAGTGTTATCGTAAAGCTGATCGTTTTGCGTGCCACATCTGATTACACTGACCTGTTTCTAGTAACACGGTTAATAATTAAGTTTGAATGAATTTTTCCTTAAACTGAGCTCATGTTCGGTACGGTCTCGATTAACCGTTACTTAAAATTACTAAATTATTTGCCTTGGAACATTACTTGGGAGGTAAGGTAATTAACATACGATACATGTACCTACCGTTGAGGAAGGTTTGATATGTAGTTGTTTCCTCAACCACACGAAGAGCTGGGTGGGTATAATATGATTTAAGGACCCACAATGTACATACTTTTGACTTTATGAAGCCTTGTAGCAATAAAACTAAAAGTTTTTTTATGTATATTTGAAACTCTTTTGATGTAATTTAAGCCTTTATGATACTTAGGGTTTTGAACATATGTAATTACCTTTCCATGTAATGAAACGTAATTCCAAGATCTTAAAATGTCATTTAGACCAAAGCACTTTAAGTAAGGGTTTTGGGATTAGAGATTGAAACCATCTTGATGAGGGCTTTGTCCAACTCTGATGAGGTATAAGAAATGTTTTTTTGAGTATTATTCCACTTTTTCAGACTGACTTTATTTTATGCATCGACTATTTATATTGTTATCTAAATTTCTCGAACATTTCTGGAAGACTCTTTCCGAACCTACTCAAATATCTTTTGTATATAATATGTGTGTTGCTTGTATGGACCAGTGCTGAAGCCTTCAAAAATAGTAAAAAGTGAAAAAAAAATATAGTAGGATGAAACCCATTGGTAAAAGGAAGAGAATATAGCAGAAATGAAAGGAAAAATAATTTACAGGCGATCTGAGGTCGGGAAGGGGAAGGGGGTGTTTTGAAGAATAAAAAACGATTTTCCTTGATTTCCGAAAAAAAAAAGTCTTATGGAAAAAAATTTAATGGCAAAGTTGTAGGTAATAAATAAATCTACCACTTTTGTATTTCAACTTTTTTCACATAACCTCAAAATTTATGTGAAAAATTCAAACAACCAACTTTTTAGTTTTTGATTCTTATCTTTTACAAAAAATTTTTTTTTTCACGAAATATTGTGAAAACTTACCTACTTATGTCCCAAACACGCTGTAATTTTTTTGATTTGAAATATTTATTTTTTCACCTCATTTTTACTTAATATCGAAAAAGCACCCTAATTTTCAATAGAAAATTCTCACGTCAAAATATCTGCTTTTTTAAAAACGTTGGTGGGCTTTTTCTTCGTTGAAATCTCTACTTTCTGATGGGGTGAAGAAATATATACATAACTATGGTAAGTTTTCTCAGGAAATGCAAAAACGAAGAAAACTAAATTAATGTTCTTAAAAATATTATAATGAATAACGTAATCAGTATAAAGTATGTGAATTCAATAGTACCTACGATTTACATGTATATTTGTATATTATGAGATTTTTTATGACATAAATGTAATTAGAATTTAATAGAACAACTTCTTTACTGAAAAAAATAGCAGCGGTCACATTTTTTAGATAAAATTCTCTTCGTTTTTTTGCATTTCCTGAGAAAACCTACCATAGTTATGTATATATTTCTTCACACCATCAGAAAGTAGAGAATTCAACGAATAAAAAGCCCACCAACGTTTATAAAAAGCAGATATTTTGACGTGAGAATTTTCGATTGAAAATTATGTTGCTTTTCCGATATTAAGTAAAAATAAGGAGAAAAAAAAATATTGCAAACAAAGAAAATTACAGCGTGTTTGGGACATAAATAGGTAAGTTTTCACCAAATTTCGTGAAAAAAAAATTTTTTTGTAAAAGAAAAATAAAAAACTAAAAAGTTGGTTATTTGAATTTTTCACATAAATTGTGAGGTTATGTGAAAAAAGTGTAAGTACTAAAGTTGTAGATTTATTTATTACCTACAATTTTGCCATGTAACTTTTTTCCATAAGACTTGTAGTTTTTCCGGAAATCAAGGAAAACCGTTTTTTACCCTTTAAAACTCACCTCCTTCCCCTTTCCGACCTTAGATCGCCCGTAAATTATTTTTCCTTTCATTTCTGATATATTTTCTTCCTTTTCCAATGGGTTTCATCCTTCTATAATTTTTTTTGGTTTCAAAAATTATCGACCCTGGTCTAGTATGACTCGTCTTCAGCCATATGTCTCAACGTAATTTAATTGATAAACCGATATGACCACTGCTCAGCTTATGTAATTTAAATTTAACTAATTTTATCAGTCATCAAAAGTCCAGAATAAACAAATTGTCTCGTTCCGTTTATTTATTTATCAATTGTGTTTGTTTACGATTACAAAAAGTTTATTTTTTGCCCCCATTTTGTAATCTATTGTTAACGAGAATAATAAACGAATTATTATAAATTAAGTCGTTACGTGTTAACGTCATTCGGACTGGCAACCACTTTAAGAAGTGATTGGCACGACCGAACGATTATAATCAAGAATTTGTTAAGTCGTAGACGAGACGCGACTCTACGACCGACCGAAGCTGCTAAGCGCGCTGTGACCAAATTTCTCTTTGCATTAATTGTTTTCGTTTTAGATATGTATCGGATTTCTTAAATATGTATCGGGATTCGAAAAAGGTAAGCTCTAACGGAGATGCAAATCCATTTAAAGGGATTCGACGCTAATGGGCTGCAGGTAAAATCATTTAAGATTATCTCCGGTTCAGGTTGCTCAAATTTTACGGCTAATCGATTTAGAGAATACAAAATACGATCAGCTGCAACGAAAATTAGAAATAGTGGGGTTTTCGACCGATCGTTTTAAGTCTGATAATGGTACCTGCCTAGACAAGCCCTTTTCTTTATTATTTGTTTTTTATTTAGAGCTCTATAATAATCATATCAGTCTTTTTTATAAGGGGTAGGAACAAACATTACGCGAATGCACGTGAAGAAATCAATACGCTGTGTAAGCGCCGTGGGTTGTAAATCGATAAGCAGTGCCTTTGTATTTACGATCAAGATGAGCAGAGAAGAATTTTGAGAATTTCACAAAAGATTGAAAATTTCATCCGTAAAAGTCGATGATAGTATAAATAAAAACCTGGTTTCCGACAGGAACTAGTCGATTCATGGAATCTGTAATACAGGATGGTGTAAATACAACGTCAGACAAAAATAAATATCTCAATAGTTAATTCGAATAATAAGTTCCTTCACTTATGTACCTACAAACTTAATTGTATTAACAAGTCTTAGCAGTTTATGTAAACAAGAGCGCGTCTTGTTGTTTCTGCCTCATTAGAATAAATTTAGATTAGCATATTAAAGGCGCAAGCGTTTAAGTAATCTAGTGGCATGGTATTAAAACGCGTCATGTCAGAGGCAACATGATTATCAACACGCGAGAAGTAACAAGGTAAATGTACGGCAAAGGGGTTTTGCTTACTTTATAATCAAACCTACGTTGTATGTTATAAAATAGCGGAGAAAGCTGTCAGACACTCACGAGCTCTTCTGTTTATATTATTAAGAGCCATTAATTAACAGTAATTAAGTTCTAATATGGCGTAATTTGTTCATAAGAGAAAATCGCCTGTGAATCAATATTTTAGTGTTTCTTAAGATAAGTTTTGAAGATTAACTACCAAATCCAATTGGAAACACCATCAGTTTTTTAAATCACGACTATATATGTATAAATACAACCAAAGTATATATGGAAAAGTGTCACTTAACAAAATATGGACTGGTGTTAAGATGAGGGGTGTTTACAAAGAGAGGGGCAGTTTTTTCATCTCAAGTTGGCTAAGGAAATAATGACAGATTTAATTTTGCGACGATATTCGGTACAATTTTGTAATTTCTCGGTAGTTAGGAAATACGTGCAACTGAAGACACTTGAGATACGGCTTTCCCAACCTCTAATAAAGTGTAAACGCCTGGGCGGAGCACTAATAAGTCATCGCTCATAAAAGGGAACGTACAAGTTGTGACGTAGTATTACGAATTAGAATTTTAATCATTTCGCACGCAGAAAGTAAAACAAGTAAAAATAATTTGGCTGATTTTCGTCATTATTGACTGAGAGAGTGTAAACGGAACTAAACACTCCGCGCTATTTCAACTACGTGACAAAAATCTAATCCACCCCCTAAATGGGTCATGTAGTATGGGTACGTTCCTTAAACCTATTACCTATTACAATCGGTGAGTACGCATTGAATGTAACCACTCAGGTTTATTTCTAACTTCTTGGGTTGTTTTGTGTAGAAATTTGAGAGAGTTCAATTGCTCATTTGCTCACATTAGAAACACGTCAATTGGAACAATTCAAATTATCCACAGGAAATAATAAAACACTCAAAACCCGAAATTCCACAAAAATAGACAGATTACTCTAATTGAGGATGCATCTTGGGGGTCGAAATGCATTTGAAATTATTAAGTTATTGTGGAGTTTTTGGAGGTTTCAGTATTCTATTCTGTTATTAAGAGATAAGTCAATTGTAATATGTTTCTGTTGGTTGTTACTTATTTTTATAAATTGTCCTATAAATAAAATAAAATAAATACTTCGTGAACTCCGCAGGAAATGTGGAAGAAATCTTATTGCTGCCGACTTAGATATTATTATGCAGACATTTAAATAACCGAATGTAACCGCGGGAACATGCTTCACAGAGGTTTAACTTAATTTAAACATGCGATACCAATTACTCCGGTTCGTAAAGCCGTTCAACGTGTCACCACTTGTAAAAATTACGTGTCACGTCTTTAGTCGTAAAACAGAGCGCAGGACTAATTTTTCTCTACCGGCTACTAATTGGAAAACAAGCAGGTTGATATAATGATCCTTCAAAAACCGATAAAAAAAAATGAACATTACCAAAGCAGAATATACGTAGTTGTTTAATCAAGTATCTAAAATTGTTACGGTCCTGGAGTATCTATTGGGATGTGGAGCTGTCCTGCGCACTGCTCCGGAAGTCCGCATCGCCTCATGTTCACCCATTTGTCCAACAGAAAGCCACGAATTTAGACGATCCAGTGAGCTGCATTCAGCGCAGCTCATTCTTTCAAAATTTACTGTCCCAAGGCAGTTCCATTGAAAGTTATTTACATCAAAAATTGAGGTTCAAACATAAAATTACCTATAAGAGATATTTTATCCCATGAAGTATCTTAGGGACGAATTAACATTTATATTTTAGTTATTAATTAATTCGGTGGTTAATTGTCGTCTAGTCTAATATACACGATCATAAAAACCCCAGACTCCCAGCAATCAGAAGCAGTTGGATATACGAGCTTCCATCACTACTCTACTATTTTTGTTAAGTGTTCATTTATGTATGTACGTATAAGGTGAAGGTAAATGTGTAAGTATAAATTGAAAATTCCACCGTCGGCACATTTGACGCCTCTCGTCTGACGTATTAATTCCGAGACCGTTATCTCTAAAAGCATCTGTTTTTTGATTATTGTGGCCTGTTTTAAATTGTTAATTGGCCTAAAGTAGCTGGTGTGCTCCGTTCGAATCGTGACACGCCTACTTACTTTAAGAAGGCGCTTATAAGCCTCGCCAGTTTTTTGTTTCGGCGCAGATTAATAATAATCGCCGGCAAACGGGTAGCAAGGCGATACTAGAAAGAGAGAACCAACATAAGAGTAAAAAAAGTTATTATTAAGCATCACCATCAACTGCTGTCACACAAATAATATGTAATAAAAGGTTATCGCAGAATTCAAGCTACGCATGGCTGCAGTTGTCAATATTCAGATTAAACCGTCCCCATTAAAACATAGTTCTCAGCTCATCAGTCAAAGAATTATAGAACAACATAGAAAATTGTTATGTAATAACCGTAGAAGTAGGTACTTACATCTACTGAGGCACATCATTTTTATTTTCAATTAACGAAGTGGAAGCTTGTGCTTCAGTTATTTTTTCTAACCTCATTTTGATGCAAATCGACCCAAATTGAGCTAATTTTTGTGAGAATATCTTTTTACGTTTGCAAAGAAGATATTTCGTCCACTGGCATTCATATCTTATTGACTTTAGTGTTCTTATTTTGTGCTGTCTCCCCATCACGTACTAAGAAGTTTGATTTAGATGATAGGAGGGAGGCAGCATAAAAAGTGATCGGTTTTGCGACCGGTATTTCCGTCAGAAGTATGTGATTATGATCAACCAATAGGGAAAAAAATTGTACAGTTGCCATAAATAATGTTCTAATTCTAATTATAACGTTTTCTGATTATAGCTTCACCAACAAGGGATGCAACCATGAACAATTCAAAAGTAAACCTAAATCCTTCCCTGGTTCCAAATCCAAATTCCCTCGGTCTCTCTCAAATTCCATCCCTTCAAAATAAGTTCAGGATTTTTTGTAAGAAGGACACTGTTCACTTTTCTCGTCCCATTTTACGTTTAGATGACACATTTCTTTCATTTTCAATTTATGGACGTAAACGTGAGTATTTAGTTACTCATTTAATCTTTATAAAAATCCATGGGGGGTAAGTACAAGATATTCAGTTTTATCACCAGTATTTCTGTAATCAGTTTGTGATTGTGATGAACCAAAAGGATCAATTTATTGTACGCAACCATTGCCTTAAACCTACATACTACGGTTACATACTGCTTGGAGAATTTAATGTTTTTATCCTATCTAACAAAGATGCGTTCTTTTATGCAAATGATTTGAAGTCTAAGGTGGTTGTTAAAAGTCAAAGAATTAATGGGGCTTATCTTACCCAAGAAATTGCACAGTCGTCATAAATTATGTTCTACCTACTAATCAGTTTCATGAATACAGTTTCGCCAACATGAGCTGTTTCCCTTAACACCTCGAAATTAAACCCTAATTCTTCTTTGGTTTCAAATTCAAATTCCCTCAGTCTTTTCCAAATTTCACCCCTTATAAGAGACTCGATTGCGGCAACTTGGGAGGGGTAAAGTAAAAAATGATCTAATATTTCTCTCGTACGTTTGTATTTATGACCAACCAAGTGGTAATTTATTTTTACGCGATCATTGCCTCAAACGTTGCATACTGCGCGGAGGTTCTTTGTTTTGTTTTATCTTGTCCATCAAAGATGTATTCATTGAATCTGAAATTAAACCAAAATCGTCCCTTAGCTCTAAATTTAAATTCCTTCAGTTATTCCTAAATAAGTTCAGGAGTTTTTGAGACCGTTCGTTTTCTTTGTTCCATTTAACATTAATAAGAATACATAAGAATGTGTGGCTGCAGTTTTCCTGTTCCCAGACGATGTACAATGGGACAAAATAATTTTGAGTACACGTCACCTGTTTACCTTCTTCCTCTTTACTTTCCAGTAGGTATAAGCTAAGAGTCTAATTCAATAATGAAGTGTGTAATTTTGATCAATACAACCACTTAAGTGGAAGGTGTGTTCGTGAGTGCTGCCGACTAATTTAGATACATTAATTTATTAATTAGTTCACGCTCAGTCTGCAGCAGTCATGTTCTATTTTGTTTCGAGGGCTTGCTTATTATTGCTTCGTGTTGCCGCCGTGCCGCGTAACGTACGAACCTACCTACAGCTAGCTATCAGATCGAATTTAATAGGATCGTTTGTACGAGCACTCTAGATGTGTCCATTATTTGGACTTAATTAGATCTGAAGAACCTTAACGTTGGACTAATTTATGAACAAACGGACGCTCACACATATACATTTTCCTATATGTGTGTAGATTATGCGTATCAGGTATTACGATTGTATTATTGGCGCAAATAATTCATGCAAATCAGCCCGGCTGATCACTTTAAACTACTTTGGTGTTAATTTAAGGTTTGCATTGTTTCAATTGACGTGTGGAACTCTGATTTACATAAACATAGGACGTATAATGTAATTATACATGTTAGTTAAATACCTATAGCGATGGGCAAAAGTTAGACTACAGACAAGATCAAATCAAAACCACATGAGTCTTTAATGTGAATCCAACCCCAATTTTTTTGAAAATTTAATCTCAGTTACTTTTAACGCCATAATAGAAGAATCCATATTTTGAACTTCCCCACTTATTTCCCACTCCTTAGGAGCTGTTCTTGAAATATGTCATGCTAAAATTAGCTTTTTTTACCCCCTCCCCCCGGTTGTCAAGCTGTGTCACACTTTCTGTGACCTCCCTGTAAATATTACGTCACAAAAACTAAACCCCCCTCCCTGAATATGATAAATGTTTGATTGATAATACACACATTTTAACAGTCAAAAATATTTATTTTATTTTGATAATAAAATTTAAATAAATTAATAAATATCTTTTGTAACGAACAAATAAATAATATTTCTATTTATCAGAAGTCCAAGGATATTGTAAAAATTCAGTAAAATTTTTTGATGAACGGCGAACGTCACGTTGCTGTAGATCCCCCGTCCCCCCTTGTCACACTCAGCAAGACCCCCTCCCTCCCCCTTGTATGCGAACGTATTTTATGAACGGCCCCTTAGTTAGATTTGGTAAAATGATAATCTCATTTCCCCGCGTAAGATTCACCCTGTAATGAGTTTTAGTTTAAAATAGGAAAGGAAATTATAACAATTTTCTAAATTTAAAAGTTTTCGTGAGATTTTAAATGACCCACTACTCTTTTGATGAGATGTTTGTGATTTCCCGCCCCCGCTTTGACCTCACGTAATATGGTAACTGTACAAGTATTCTAAGAATTCTTAACAGCTTTGCTATTTTAGGTGGAGTCACAATAATTCTTTTAAAACCCTTTACCAGTTACCTAGTAACCTTTAATTAATTACAGTTTGTATGGATACTTATTCGTTATTAACTATTTATAAATGTTATATCAATATTTATTATTCGTTGGTAAATAAATTCATTCATTGTTGTCTTTACAATGAAATAAATAACCTTCACGTCTCACCCACACTTTCAGTTTCACTTTCCCCTTTTATAAATATTTACCTACATATCAACAGTATCTAGGTATCAAGGAAAGTTTTTTTGACCGAGTGTCATGAATAACTAAGTTGGATTTGCATTTTTTAACATACTCGTGAAAAGTTCCTTTTAGGAGGCTACAAAGTATTCCTTTATGGATCTAGAGTAGAGAGGAGGGACTTTGGGTGCTCAACGGGATGTCCATTAATTACCTCAGATGTTTTTGTTTGAATTTGTATTTCTTCAATTATTTTCTTGCTCTGAGCTGGCGTCATAGAAATAAATGTTTTAAAATATCTTTCTATATCGATAATCTTTATATGCTGAGGGGGGTGTGCTTTCAATAATTCGGTTTCAGGCATTTCTTCAGCTAAGTCCGGTCCTGTTCTAGTAAAAAAAGGCTTTATTCCAGGTGTAAAAGTAAGGTACAGATTATCGCTGATAATTGGATAATTCGAATCAGATTTTCATCCTTGGGGTGGTTTAAATAACAAAGTTGGGTTCGTATTTTTAAAATATTCCGAAATTTTTCTTTTGTGAGATTATATAGTATTCCTTTACGATAAAATTTGACTTAAAAAAGAAATACAATGTCTTATAGGACTTGTGCAGTGAGTTACTATAATAACTTCAAGAATGTATAGTGTGAGTCTTATAAAGTGGTGTCTCAGGCAATAAAACTGCCATCAAGTATAACATAATGACTTACGTTATAAGGTACCTGAGGGATTTTATAATATCTATTCTTAATGAATCTTAGCCTCCAGGGTGGACTTAGTTAGGGATATTATTCCTAATATTACCACTACATAAAATTTGAACTGTTGTATTGCTTAGTGCAGATATGCGGATGATAGTTATTCGACAAAATAAGCTTATAAATATCTTGAATGTTTTATTACATATTCGCCACTTTATATGAACTAGACTATAGGTAACTTATTACTTTATAATTATGAGTTTTTATTTATTGCATGACATCACTTTCTGAGGTATAAAAAGATGGTTATTACTATCATATTACAAATAAAAACAGGAATACAGTGAGGTAATAGACCAATAATAGATTTGCTGGTTCGAATAGTACATTAGATGTGAAAATTTTTAAAAAACTTTGAATTTTTATTTTCTATAAGTTGCTCACGCCAATAGATAATTAACCCATAAGAAATATCAGAAAGTTTAAAAATGGAGTTATTCAAAACAGGAAATTAGTTAAGTAACGTTTAATTAAAAAATGTTTATTTAACAGGAGTTCGTTATTAGTGTTTTTCCTGTTCGTGTTTCAAAGCGCGTGCATGAGGAGAGCCTGTAGTAGGGAAGGTTATTCGTAAAGCATATTTGATTATATTGACAGCAGCACTAATTTGACGTTTGCCGTCTTGACGGGGATTTATATTTTGATGGGATTACGAGATTGACAAATAGGATGAAGGTAGATTAATTGCATGTTTGAAGAACGTTATTTTAAAAGGAATAAATATTACTTAAGTAAGTCTCTCTCTGCTTGCCTACGAGAAACCTCACTGTTCTTATTAGGTAGTTAACTACATTATTATTTAATTATTATAATTATAAATACAATTAAAGTATCTACAAATGAAACTAAATGATTTGGCTTAATTTATTGTTAGTCTATTATATTTAATACGTTACCAACTGTGCAAGATTTTAACGAGATAAAATCGGTAATGTTATGTAAAATAAATCAACCAAAACGTTACGATATTAGTACCAGGCGCCAATTAAGAGGGTTTTACCTACCCCAGTGATATTAAAATAATATTTCTGATATTTTAAAATATTTAAATTAATAGAAAGTTGCCCTTGCAGTAACTCAAAATAAAACAATAAATCTTATTAAAACTTGACATGGAACTAGGAGTACAACGAAAGGAAGGGGGATACTCTGGATGTTTTAGGGGACGTTCAGTAATTTGAATAACTCCCTCTCTCTTGCGAGATTTAATAAGATATGGTGAGACTTTGCCATGCCCCTCAACTAAGATTTTAACATTTTCAATTGCACAACATTTATTTTCTTGAAGTTCCCCTTCACATTGTTGAGCTAATGTAAGTAATTGATGTCCTTTTATAAATACTCTATTGGTTTAGATGTTTCAAACGGTTAATGTTTTAATGCGTAGGGTGCTTGGGGAGGGGGGGTGCTTTTAATAATGTGATTTCAGGCATTTCTTCAGCAAAATCCGGCCCTGTTCTAATAAAAAAGGCTTTATCCACCGTATGTGTAGAGAGATTATCGCTATTGTGAATAATTCTAATAAGATTTTCATCCCTAGGGTGGCTTATCATCAAGTTTATTTCTTATTAGGAAGTCAATTACAATTTAATTTCCAAAATCCTTTTACAAGCTCGCAAACTTTCTTAAACACACATACACAACGGCTCCTTAATTGGCGACATTGTAATTAATAACGGTCCAAGTCGATATTGTTCGATCACTCTCGGGTGCGGGTGGCACGGGCACGTTAGTGCAGTTGACATGTTAACAATTTCCGTGACTTAGTTGGCCGTGATCTGGTTTGTGGGTGTGCGAAGTCTCTGTTTGTGCTTTGTTACCCTTGAGTTTTACTTTAATAATGACGAAACGGTGGCGTACCTATGACTTGTATACAACGGCAGTGCTTTCAACAGCTCTCTCGCTACTCTCGAATTATGACCTCAAAATTTAAATCGTCATTGTCTTTTTAATGAAACGGGACCTAATGTACATACCTATTACAATAACGTCAACCAATTAGACAATGTGTGAAGTATTATTTGTCATCCGGCAGATAATAGCGGTATCGGTTCCAAGATTGAACCTAACAAATAGTTGTAGTTAATTAAAATTAATGAACCTGAAATAAAATAATCATTTTTAAAAATTTTATTCAATATTATGACTGGACTGGTGATATCCTGATTAAGGTCTAAAGGCCACCATTTACTGTCAACATTAAGAATCCCCATGAAATATCAGAACCTAATGAACGGAATGGGTAAATAATTGTTATAGCATAACAAGAAGTGTTTCAGATTGACCAAGAATTATTATCAAACTAAAAACATTGAAAATGTCTGTAGTAATCGAGGAAAGAATATTGATTATATATAACAAGCAAGATGCAGTGTAAATCTACTTTAAAAAGTTCACCAATTTCACCCATAAATGTCCGTAACCGCAAAGTAGAGGTATTTCAAAATCTTATGAACCGTGGGATGCCGCAAGCACATCCAGAGGCGGAGCTTGTAGTGGGGATTTCGTTAATATCCGGTAGAATTATGTTTTGCACATTCCAAAAACAAATCTCGTGAGATTTTGAAATATGTTTTGTTGTGTTTCTATCTATTGTAAACGTACCTAAAATTTTAAGTTAATCAAAATAATATTCGGGGGTTCGCTTTGGTGGAGGTTTTAGACAGCGCACGCTTTTGCTTTCATTGGAAAAAAGCTTCAATATGTTTCATTGATGATTAAAATGACTTCTTATTTTCAATGTTTATTGAAACTAAAAGTATCTTGATTTTCTTTAATTTTTTTCTACTGCAGGTATAAAAACTTGTTAATTTAACAATAGTACCTATTTAAAGGGTAGTAATTTTGTATAAGGAAATAGTAAAGAATAGGCCCCGGCGGACATACTTCTATAAGTAACTTTTTATTTTGGAAAGCATTTATCAAATTCATTGGTAACTCATTTAATGGAAATCTTTACCTCAATTATGTTTAAGAGCCAATCGTTTAGTGATTATTTGATGCTACGGTTGCATTTTTGTAAGTCTTCAATAATTTATAATCGGTCTTCAAAATAACAATATGTAAAAAAAATGTTGTAAGGAAATAATTAGGGTCAGGTGGGGGAATTGTGAACGATTTTGGAAGTTTGACTTTTGAAGCTCGATATATCTTAGATGAAGATTAAATTTAGGCGACTATATGATTAATTTAGGCCCTTGTTTGGTTTTAAGTGAATTTCTGTTGTTAAATATCCAAATTCGGATTTCTTTTGCAAAAAACTTAAGTTCACAATTACCCCTTCACTTATTAACGCATTTGAAAACTTAGGGGTAAATGTGAACAATCACCTTGTTTGTACTGGCTTTATAAAGGTTTTTGATGGGGCAAAAGTGAACAATTCGCTTTCAAACGTGAATTCCAATGAAAATTATATTTATAAAGCCGTGTTCACAGTTACCCCAAAAATTATATATTATATAGAAATATTTTCACTGTTTAACATAAAATATTGCGACACTCTTCCTCTGCTGTTTAGCGCGCTAAAGCTTTCAACCGTCAAAAGTCAACACCACAGTCTAATAATTTCCATTAGTTGGAATAATCAAGAGTCTGATTTCATCGAAATAAAAAGCCTGTTTACAATTACCCCGGTTTTACAATTTACCCTAACTATTAATGAAAAGCAGGACTAATTGTTTTTAAAAACTGCGATGAAGGCTAATGGATAATCCTACTTATTCTTTATTCCCATATCAGGTACCAACGCAACGTAAAGAAGAAGTAGTAGAGTATAAATGTTACTAAGGAATATTATTTCAATGGAAAATAAGAATTTCCATTCAAGGATTCTTTCTCGAAAATCAATTTGCAAACCATGAATTTAGAACACCTAGGTTTAAATAAATGGTAACAAAAATATAAAGCTTCTGCATAAAGGAATACTTATGAGGAATCAGTATCTTAATATAATTGAGAAACAAGATAAATACAGGATACTCTTCAGTTACAGAAAGCAAACAAACAGAAATCATAACAAGTTGGTCCTTCATAGATTAATATCAAGAATGAGGACCTTATACAATTGAATAAAATTGATTTAGAACACTTTTTAGTTAAAGGGAGTAAAGAAACAGAAACGCAAATTAAAATAGTCCTTCAGAAAAGGACATCATAAGTTCTTTAAGACCATTGAGAAATATGAATTCAGAATTCTTAATTTAAAATATGTGTAGTAAAGAATCAAAAATGACATTATGATTGTGCTTTGTACCAGAAACAAAGAAATACAAATTATATTAAAATGTTTTTTTATAAAAAAATATCAAGAATGAAAGCTTTAAACATCTTGAAGGGGGAAAACGCGAAATGAATGACATTGGGTCAGTGAAAATATTGACAGTTTTGAATATCAATTTGCACCCATCAAGATTTGGAATATGCTACTGAATGAAATTTAAAGAAAATCTTACACTACTAAACCTTTGGCAGAAGAATTCATCTTTGAATGAAAATGTAACAATTTAGACTTAAGAAATCAAAATAGATGTACAAAAACCTAGCTAACAAAGTTGTATTCAGATTTCCTTAGAAACAAATTAAATTTCAGTTGAACAAGCCACTACCGGGTATCTAAAAAATTTCAACATTCTTGGAAAAACTAATAAGTATATAAAAATAGTCAAATTGCGAAGGATAATGTATTGTACAAAAGGATATGCTGTCAGTACTGACCTGCACTTTCCGTGTTTCCAGGTGTGATAGATCTCTCCTCGTTAGCCTGCTTAATATCCTTATTATTGTTCTTGACGAGTCCGAGTATGTTGTCGATCGTATGTCGTGGTCCTGAGCTGGGACTTGACACCATCCTGAGCGGTTTCACCTCCAGTCCGGCGCCGTAGAGCAAGCTCGAGGTATCCTCGCAACGCTCTGAATCCATCGCGCGATACTAACTGACTGAGAGTAGCCACGCTTGGTTGCTCAGGGGCGTTTTCCTAGGTGGAGTCACCGTCGATTAACCAATGACTCGACGGCAGTAACCATTATGGTCCTTCCATTGACGTGCGCTTTCCCAGGATTAGGACGATGAGGGGATGAGTGCCTATGTCGCGTTAGGACACAATATAATGCCAGGAAGAATCGAAACACCCCGGCTCCCTGCTTGCTCAGGCGTGTAACTCGTTGCTGCTGTCAAGACAAGTCTCCCCACTAATTGGTTAGTTTCTTGCACGTTGCGTTGCTCTGTTGCTACTGCAACAAATGCGCCTACTTTGCCCCCTATTCTTCCTACGCGGCACACACAACTAAACCAAACAGGCACTGGCACCACTTCTGATGTGAATTTCCTTTTGTTATAGGTGCTAATTTGGCTGACGGCCACAAGCAGCTTATTGGACGACGGAGAATAATAACTCTTGACAGCTACCGATTATAGGTACCTTGCTTTTGCCACTGTTGCCACGATTACTCTGTTACCTCGTTGCTTTCCTCGTATAAGCCTTTTAAAATGAAAGTGCACCAGTTGAATTAATTATGTACGTTGATAAGATTTATATTAGTTAGGTACAATAAACGAGAATCTAAATCCACTATACATTGAGGTCTCCATCAATCTTCTTCATTTTTTAAACTAGCACCTCCACTACCATTTTTATGACCATCGCTATCTCATTAATAAAATCAATGTTACCTAGTTCCTCATATATATTATACGTATTCTCAATTAGTCTTAATCCACCACAAATTTACATTTTCATCAGTCTCCTTCATATTGTGACCAAGCGCCTCCATCATTTTTACGCCCCTCACAAGGAACTTTTTTATATTATCTATCTTAGTTTACATTCTTAATACATATTACGTAACTGCGTACCCCCCCCCCCCCCCCGGTGTAAAAAAATTAATATATGAAACGAATTATTTCAGTTCATGCATATTTTCAAAACTAAATTTTTAATCATAATTATTTATTTTCATAGAATCTGTTGATTGAGTGAATTCAAATTTTCGTGATAATTCCTCACCTGTTTTGATATAAAAGAATTAAACCTCATCTTGTCCGTCAGTCTGCCGTTTTGGCAAAAACACTTTACTGAAATCGAAAAATATCACTTAAGTCTAATTTCCAATACATGAAAACCTATCTTAGTGTAAGGATTTCTCGTTAACTTTATTAGAATCTTAAAATATGGCGTGAAGGAAGATTTCATATAAAAAGGGGACAGAAAACAATCTCAAAATTATTGTCATTAATTAACAATTTCTTAACACCCTATTGAAGGGTAACAAACTCTTACTGGGGCCGAAAGTTCTGTTCACACTTAACAACCAATATATTCAACATAACGTATTTAAAATATTTTATGTACTCCAGTAAAGAATATCTTCTTACGGTATATTCAGTCGATAGATACGTAAAATTGACCATTAAAGTATATAATAATATAATTATTTTGAGATACAGTGGCGGGTGGTATAAAGGTAGGTGTTGCAGAGCTCTAGAATATACAGACAAGTGAGCTGCATTAAATGCAGCTAAAGTCCGGAGAGACAACTCTGCGATTCTATCTGTTCATAACTAAACAATTTAACCTTCAAAAGATAGATGAGTAGGTAAAAACATTCTTTTCATATTGTCATCGTTGGTTGAACAATTTAAATAAAATGAATTAAAAGAAAATCCTACCATTTAAGTAATAAATTTTGTTGTTAATATAATTGCAAGTAAAGATCGTTTTCGTTTTCGCAATAGTATTTCTCTCGCTTACCTACTGAGGAATCTGCTCTAAATCCTTTGTCTAGGTAAATGGAAAGAACTCAATAAATCTTAAATCGCCCTGAAACGAACTACTTTGTGTAAAATTGATAAATTTAAAGTAACATTTATATTTTTTTATGGATAAATATGTTTCATACATACGTATTCCTTGTTAGTAATTAGTGACACCAGATGTACCTACTATTAATATATATCAAGACCATCAAACACTTCATTACACTTAGTGCACTTCACTTAATTTCACTGGATAATATAACGTAAAATCCCTATTAAATGATACAAAATAAAACTGACTTACTTGACTGTCGTGGTCAATTCTTCGCAGTCCTTTCTGGGTACTCACAAATAAAGAAAACGTCGCTTACCTGAAACAAAAAAAAAATAAGTATCTATTTATCTATCCATTAGGTAATTATTACTACACCTAAAATTAATTCCCATAAACAAGAACGTTGAAATCCCCGAAGCAGATTTTGATAGAAATCATTGAGCTAGATTTGAATTAATTTTAATACAAAAAAAAAGAATAATTTTAAATACTCGTTAATTAAACTGACAAAATAAAATCTAATTAAGTAGGTGAAATGTTCCCAAAAAGCTTATGAGCATTTGGAGATAATGACGATTAATAAATTAATCTTGTACTTTTTTTTGTTAATAGATAAGTTTATTTCTGATTTCTAGAAGAGCACAGATAAATAAGTTGATTCGATTGGAAATGTGACTGAAAGATTCTCCTCTGTTAAGTTTGAAATTTAGATCAAAACTGAGCAAAGTTCTTATCAAAAAAGTTTAATAAATCCACAGTCAAAAATTCCTTCAGCTTAAGTACCAACAGGATAATTTTAACATTTTGAGGAGCCTGCTGGAGTAACAAACGAATGAAGAAACATACCTAGAGGACAATTTGACCTGGGAAAAAATCTTATCAAAGCGCTCTAAATCCAAAATCGTTTCTTAAAATGCGTTGGTCCTTGAAGTTCCAATTACAGTTTAAAATTCAAGATTATCGAATTACCAATTACTTACTTTACAAAGTTAATTAAGTGCAAAGGTCCACTTGTGAAAAGGAGTAGGTATTTCACGCGGATTTCAATTAGGTACATTAAGAAAGCGTCAAATAGGTACAAAAACAAACTTGCAACATTTGCGGAAACGGCTTTAGCACACCATACCTTATTTGTGTTAGCGACACGCATTTTAATATTCAGGATTTAAGTACCAAGTCCTTTCTTGTAATTTGTAATATAAAAAAGGTACCTACATCAAGTACGTACATTAAAGGAGACTTAAATATCATTAAAGGTCTTCCAGAGTTTTGAAAGAGCTGTTTTGAAACTAGAAGAAATAGTTTTATTTACAAAAAGTTATATACAAGCAAAAAAAGAAACATAAATCACCATCAATTCTGATACTTACAAAAAACAATTACAAGAGTCAGTGTTGAGATCTGGATAACGTACTGCTGGCCTAACGTAACTTAGGGAGCAGTTATCACTTTTTGTCTTAAATTAATACGACGAAATTCAATATTATTCGTGACCGGACAATTAAATAAATAGAAACATTCACTGTTGGAACAGTTTATTTAAAACGTAAATGTAAAACTATCACACAAAAAAACAATAAAAACGTAAAATACTAAGAATAACGGTAACAAATACAACAAAGAAAAGAGCAAAAAAAAATACGATATGATGACCGAATGTCTTGACGAATGCAATCTAACTACTTCGTATAGGGGGTAGCGGTGCTTTCGAAAATGGTCAAAATATGAATACATCAATAAACATTGCAATGATCTGTGTCGGCAAAGAGGCCTCTTTATTAGATATAAAAATGCAGATATCGAGGTACTTCTACGACAATTGATAGACCCAACAGGGTCGCTTTTCTACCAGAAGGGTAGCTGTGTTCATTAATTTCAGCAAATTTGAAATTTTACTAAATAACTAACAGTGAGAAAAAACAAATCGCATCCACCAACAATAACATAAAAAAAGAAACATAGATACTTAAGGTCAATGCAAATACCTTCCCTGAACTCCCTAATAGAAATATTTAAAAATCTCTTTTAAGGCTTTACAACTTACTGGGTCTTTCCTTAATACTCCCCGGCCCTGTAGTTTAATTTACACTGTTCCCTTCTTCCCAATATTCCCTTTAATACGCTCAGCCCATCTCCTTCCTCATTCAACAATTTTGTACATTTTTCCAACGACCTTATTCCCTCATATCCCCGAGGTATTCTACCCCTCTATCACACAACCAACATCTCCCGTCCTCTTCCTTATACCAAAATTTACACCCTCTGCATTTGCTTTCCCCGTTCTAAATCCAACTATCACACTTATACTCCATCCTTCTTCTAAATGTCTAGGTACCAGGTCCCCTGCTAGTCTTTCACAAAAATTCCTTCAGCCCCATTGTATCTGGATTCGTCTATTTCCTTGTCATCGTTCCCGTCGTTATTTCCTTGCATTATTTCCCATTTTGTTATCACCTTGTCTTCTCCCCTCCACCATCTACACTTGATTAATTTTTAACATCCCATCTCTGTCATATTTACTTTTCCCGATTATATTAAGAACCTTTTTTCTCCAAATTTCCTTCCTTACATCCCCTTCCTCCAATTTCTCCTCATACTTAACCACCTTTTTTAGCGCTTCATCCCACATTTTCCCAAATGTTTTTTTCTCCCCTCCTCCTGAAACTATAAAGAACGTTTTTATAAAGTAAGTAATTTCATTTACCTACACCCAACTGTTTGTTCCCGGAAAGGCTTGAAACACAGTGCTTCCAAGTTTTAAAAATAATATTCTTCTACTATTAGACGCTTCGTATGATTTGCACATAGGTCCTGTTGACTGTTGGAAGGATTCTGTTTCCTATATTTATGTAGGTAGGTACAAATAGGTAAATAGATAGGTAGAGTTTAGGGTACAAAATAAAATAATTTAACTGATTGTGATGTTAAATTAAGTTTAATACGATTGAACGCACTTGTCAATATATGGATGGCGGCCGTATTGTAAACACGTGAGCGCAAGTTGATGGATTTATTTTCGCAGCGCTGGAACCACTAATGAGTCTCGGTCACTAACGGTAATAGTGAATATAAGCTGGGCATTAGGTGCAGTTAGTTTCGTCGTCCTCGTCATTTCACCCGTGCGTTGTTTATGTTTCGTTTGCTGCCCGTTAGGCCGAACTTGAAATTACCAACTGCACCGCGTACCGGCGTTTACTTGTGCGGTGAAATGCATTGCGGTCACTAACCAACCGGTTCACATCTCGTTTAACATCGCATTAATTTGGTATATAACGCGCCATCACAATTTTCCGCAGCAGGAAGCTATTTCCTGTTAGCATTTTTTTGCCTGTGCCACCAACTTTTCCAGATAAAATAACAGCGGTGTAATTTGTTGTAAGTGCAGGAAATTGGTTCAGATTTAAATCCAGATCGGATTTGATTCACCTAATGCATAATAAGGTTTTTTAATCCTATACTGACAATATTGAACGAATTCGACTCTGATCGTAAATTGTTTTCAGATACGGACAAGATTCTCGAATATACTGAGAATTAGCTTTTATGTTTAGGTTCTGATCAGAAAAATAAAGTATTTAATGAGTATTTCAGAATTTGTTATCAAATCCTGATCAGATGATGGTATTATGTAGTATCTGATCATATTTCGCAAAAACTCTGAACGAATGTATGATGGGGTATTTATCGATAAGTAAATAATATTTTTACCACATTTTATAAAAAACTGGAAACATTTGGTGTACTGATTAAATTCATCAGCTGTTTAGGCACAAACAGAATATAAAGCCTGCAGGATATAGCTTCGAAAGACTAATTGATGACATGGGCACACAGATGAATATACCACTATTTACTATAAAGTTCATAATTCCCAATAAGTTTAAGGAAAAACAAAAGATTACTCGGATTGAATAATGTTTTAATGGAAATTTAAAAAAAGGCAAATAAGCGTTCCTTAATGACAGGACGAATAAAATCAAACACAACTTTGCAGTGTCACTGAATTATTATTTATTTCTGACTGAACCGGTTTCGACTTACAAAGTCATTATCAACAGTACTTGCTCATGTTACTTACACCTTAATTTATACCTACAATACAACTTAAACGGAGGGAGAGGGGTTAATTGTTCCTATTTCGGGATTACACATTTGAAAAGTGGTGTGTATGCAGGTTGTATTAAATCAACTTCTTATTTCAAATAAATATACAGATATGTATCTATATCATTTTTCATCTGAACATTTAAGGGACTATTGATTACGTATGAGGAACTCATGGGGGTAGAGGGGTTTGAGAATCCATTATATTTTCTTACCTCAAAGATAGGGGTGTAAAAGCCTCTTACGAATTTTCGTTTTACTATGTAAAAGATAGATATGATGGAAATTTGAAATGAAATGAAAACCTTAAGCAAGGCGTGTAGGATCCACTTTTATTTTTAAGTTAATTTAAAATATTCCATTACTAAGTATTGTGTAGATAGAAATCTTACATAAGAAAGAGGAGAGGGGCCCAAAAAAATATATGTATCTTTACATGGGGAAGGGGAGGGGGGGAGATTTCTAAAATCATCCCTACGTAATAAATCAAAGACCCCTAAGGACACCGTTTGTACAAAGTGCGGCAAAAAAAAATTAGAACAATGTTTTAAATAATTTAAACTGTTATTGTCTACATAACAGAGACAAATATGTTGAAAAACATTATGAAAGAATTAATAGAAGCTACAAGGTACTTTCGTTTTATTATCAAACTAGGTAACAATTTAATCAAGGTTTATTATTTTTGTCTTTGTGAGTGTTTGTACAATTTTCTTTTAAAAACTTGCCAAATGTCAGAAACATTTGTTCTTATTTTACCCAAGACAAGAAAAAGTAGTACCTACCTAAAGTAAATTTTTGGTCAGATGTGTAGGTAAATCAAAACGAAAACTATTTATTCTCTTAAAAGGAAATTTTCTTCACAGAATGTGTCAATTTATACAAAACCCTTTCGAATATTGGTTTCCTGTGGTGAAATGGCGCGACATCATTAAAATATCCTACAGGATCATTTATTTTTCCATTGAAAATATAACAATGATACTCTTAATTGCTGTTTTTGCTTTTACATATTGTTAGACATTATGTAAATTAATTCATAATTATTTCTCCAATTACATCAATTTCTTTATTAAAACACTAATTCGGTGCCAATACTTATCGACATCGAGAAAATATTGTGCATTGCAACGAATTTTACACTTGCACGAATTCTGTTGCAATTTTTGATAAAAATATTTGTCTTTGTTCCTGGAAGTCGTGCAGCTACAATATTAAAATATACTGCTTACAGGAACATAGAACTGCTTCGGTTTACTAGGTAACGATTTTATTTTTGAATGTAATAGTTTTGTGGTTAGAATTGTGTTCTTCCTAAAAGAAATTTAAATAAAGTATAACGTTGAAGAATTAACCTCTACGCATTTGCACCCTTACTTCTATTTCTTATACTGTCTCTAATAACCAGCACTTTATATTTAGAAGTTGTACTGCTATATTATCACATTTTTTCCATTACTTTTCATTTCCGACCTTTTATATTTAAAATTTTGTCATCAACAGTTTACAGCATCACAAAATTGGATAAGATTACTTATATAGGTAATTGCTATTTTTCGCGATTTTGCGAGTTTTGCCCATCAGACAGTTATTTACTTCGAGTATGAATCATTTCAAAAAAGGTTTAGAATTTCTATTGAGAGCAATAAATTTCAATAAAACGGGACTTTTTTAAATTTCTTCTTTTAGGAGGATGTCAATCGATCTTTTCGCCGTTTGAAAATTATTTTGCTTATTTAAATTTCTATTAAATTTTTACGCTGAAATCGTCTTACGTGTACAATATAACAACAACAAAAAAAAAAAACTTTTTCAAAGATACTGACAAAAATTTAAATGAGAAAATTCACGGGTGCTAAACACATTTAGTGTTCGTTTTTAACAGGACGGCGTCACAGTAATTTTATTTTTGATATTCTGAGTATTAAATGAAATTATTCGTATTATTAATGATGCTAACAATATTTCAGCATGTTACAAATGACTTTTAAATTGAATTGTGAGCCGGAGGCAGCGCTTTTCAAAAATGGAGTACGTAATGACGTTAGATGGAAGATAGAGCGGCAGATGGGAGCTCCTATAAAAATGCTTTTATTATATTTGTGAGCTACAATGGACCGTTTAACGACAAATTGGCACATTGTTATTCTTCGTGTGTAGCGTCCTCTCTTTTCCACACACGCCTCGTCTCTCTTATTTCGTTCATCATCTTTCCTTCTCTTCCTTTTTCAATCTCGTAAGAGCCTTGATTGTTTTATTCTCTTTGTTATTTTCCCTGTTTAGTTTACTGATGTTTTCGGTATGATAACACTCTTCATCGTTACTGGTGTAGAAAAAGATTGCACTTTATTTACTTCCTAACCTTTTGGGGGTGAAAATAACAAAATAAAACGGTACAGTATCTTATTATTACACTTATGTATTATTTATGTTAACTTTAAACAATTCGACTTGGACAATACAAAAAATGTTAAATATTTCATACCTATATATGAGACATATATTTACTTCCTCAGCAAATTCTATTCACGGTTTTTCAGTTATTAGTTTACAAATAAAATAATAATTATAAAATCTCATTTTTCTTTGTCTGATTAATTAATAAACATTATAATTTTGTTTACATTTTTCTTTTACTCTTGATCTTCTGTATTTTTTCTTCTATAATGTCTGTTATATGATCATATTTTTTCGTATGAAATAGTTCTAGAGTATAATAGGTAGGTAACAGAATGATGGTTCGAGAATCAGATACCATTTAGTTTTAGTTATATAACAACCCTCGATCAGAAAGGGTGCGTGCCGTCTAAACTCATTACCTGATACGCTGGTCGTTCTATAGTTAAATTTTTCTGGCCTGGAAGTAAGCATCTTAAATTGGGTATGACAGGGGATGTTTGGTCTCTCGAGGTTTAAGTGAATCCTTTTGTCTGGATTTTTTTCAGTTTATTATAAAATAGACACGAAGGGGCAGTTTGTGAGACAAACATCACAGTTTGAAGCTATTTTATTATTATTACTATTATATTAAAATGGTTATAATTTTAAAATAATGCGCTACAGATTATTCTAGATGAAGAAGAAATTCTGCAATGTTTATTTTCAAAACCACAGGGACGTTTTAAGTAAAAATTACTGGATAGTATGTACCTAGATATATATAAAAATTAATATATAAATATATTTTAAAGAGTGGGGACTTCTAGCTTAATATTTGAAAAAAGAATTTCACAAAACATCTTAACAAGAACTATAAACATAAAGCAGTTACAATTTATTAAAATAATTCCATACCAACTTTATTAAAAATTTAATAGCAAGTTTAGGCATTGCATTAAAAAGTTATAAATCTTCTAATTTGTCTTTCGATTCTGTTTTTAACAAGTTTTCTTTACCGCATTTAAATTTCACTAAATCTTAATGATCTCTCGTTGAATTGTTACTTCAGACACAATAAATTGCACCTAATGGATAGGTACACCTTCTGTTACTGTTGTACGTATTATTATTTGTGGGGTTTTCTAAAGGGTCGTTTTATAATTGCAGGTTGTAAATCTTTCATTTCCTCCGCGATATCAAAGCGAACGGGAAACGAAAATAAAATCTGCAAAACTGTATCACTCCCTGGCACAAACGTCGTTACAAAGTCTCAGCTTGACGTATTCTTTGAAATGGTTTTTGCTTTGTACAGGACGCAAATCTGAAAATTACACCCTTCACCACCTAAACCTCTTTAATGCATGACCGAATGGGTCTGTTATTTTCCTTTAGTTTACACAATACAATAATCCCTACTATCTAACGCTATTAAGATACGAACTTAAATTTATTTTAGCAGTTAAATACAACGCTTCACGAATTTTCCTATTTCATTTAACATACAGAAATAAGGACACAAATTCAATTTAAAATAGGATTTAATTTTATTTTATTATTTTTTTATTTTATAGAGGACCAACGTGTTTATGAATAATGCTTTATATTATTCATGTGTTTGTGATAAGGATACTTTTTTAATATCAGCCTAATGAAAACATAAAATGATTACAAAATTAATTTGCACCTTCAAGGATATAAAAAAGAAGCAAATGAAAAAAGAGCTCTTTCTCAAATTGAAAAATATTGTTCTTTGAATTGAATATCCTCTCTATAAAAATTCCGCTCTTCCAAATTTTTGGATTTTCATCACCTGTTATTTCAGGTTTCTGTGAGATTTCTAAACATACGCCTAATATTGTACTACATCCTTGCCAAATTACAGTTCCCTTATCCATTTATAGCAGTGTATAGGTAAAAAAAGAACCTCTAGTTACAAATATGTAAGTAAATAATATAATGGCGCCACCTAGCAGTAGGAAATAGAATTATGTCCTTAAACAAGGCTTATTTTGTCTTAGGCTTTTCGTTGAGGGGTTCTTATTAGAAAAATTGTTAAGACAATGCAGCATGCAAAAAAAGCAGACCAGGAAGAATTCAAAGAGGATGGAAAGGGCACAAGAGTTAGGTACACGAAATGTAGCAAACTAGAAATGACAAAATAAGTTTATTGAATGATAAATTGGCATTTTATTAAACCATTTCCTTCATGTGAGTGTCTCTGATGGATATTACATTTCAATGGACACGTGTTACAGAAACAAAATGCTATTATAGAATCTTGAAGCGATGGATAAAATCTTGAAGATGTTTGATAACATCAGAACATTCAAGAAACTGAAAGGAACGTCACTGATGGTTCTATGTACTATAGGAGTACGTTGTATACAGCTACATGCAGATTATTGGGTCCTCTTTGTACACATATTTTTGACACGGGCCACATTTTGCAGTGTTGCTTTATTGTTGTACCGCAAACAGACCACGATGACAAAAAGAAATTCTCAGTGAGAGATAAGCCGCATCTCTCTTTGATAATAGCCTGCAACAATTGCAGATCTGAACAGATACCGTAAATATACGAAATCTAAGACTGTTGAAATGCTATATTCCGGCCGATCTCAACTGTGACATGTTATAAGGTTATGTTTGTATAGGAGTTTGTGCCCCTTTGTGGTCGACGACAAAGAAAACAAGCGAATTATATGCTTTAGAACACCTCTATATTGTTGTCCTGTTCCGCTTGTTTTCTTACTTTTCGTTAAGTTCGTTCGTCCTGTTTTTCAAAAGCCGAATGTACACTCACATATAGGTAGATACACACCTTCATTCGTATGTATTAGGTACATTTACACGTCCTTAAGCTGATTGAATTGTCAGCAGAAAAATTCTTTCAGAAATCTGTGGAAACGTATTTTCCTTTACGGCAGGCTTGTCAAACACGAGGCTCGCCAATACATAGAGAGAAGTTTTAAAATTTTTTCTTCTTCAAATTGTAGAACGAATAGGAATTTTATTACTATGCCATACGAGCCAAGATTTACTCGAGGATTCGAAGACATTTTTCGTAAACTTGGTTTTCGCATTGCCTACAGTTCAAGTGGTAACTCCCTTCAAACTCTCCTCGGTAACCCCAAGGATAAAATTACTTTCTTAGAAAAGTCGGGGATATATGAAATTAGCTGTAATGACTGTAGTTAAAATATATTGGACAAACTAGACGCTCGATCCACACTATAGGTTCGAGGAGCATTTAGCTCATGTACGGTTTGGTAGAGCTGAAAAATCTAGTGTTGCCCAACATATTCTTACCGAAGAACATAATATTAATATTAATAATCTTAAATTAGTTAAGGAAGTTAGGAATAATTGTTTACTAGATAGTTTTGAAAGTTTATACATTTGTAAAAATAACCAAATTTTACTTAACAATGACAAGGGTCCCTATCCCTGGATCTGCTATTTAGTCTAGTTTAATTATTTTTTGTTATTGTCAAGGTCCATTGAACAGCATCACTATTACCGCTGAACCATGTTCACTGAACCTTAACAACTATCAGTATATATTAGGATTAGTTCTCCTTTAGGTTTAGTTTACTTCAGTCCCTGAAGAAGGTCACCTTGTTACCGAAAAGTGCTTCGGACAACAAAAGTGTCGTGTTTTGGCGTTGGGGTTTGAGCTATTTTGTTCGTTCTACAACAACCGCCAAAGTTTTTCCAGTCTTCACTTTATTCAAATTTCTGGATGAAATCAAAATTTTCGTGGAAACAAAAAATTTTGAATGTACTGAATTAAAAGACGAACAGTGGATAAAGGACTTGGCTTTCTCAGTTGATATTTCAATTCATCTCAATCAAGTTAATCTGAAGCTTATAAAGAAAATCATGTTATCAAATCTATTATTTGATAATATTAACGCTTTCAAATAAAAATTGTTACTTTGAGGAAAGCAAATAAAGAAGGAAAACTCTCACTTTGAAAGCTGTCAATATCCATTACATACATCACCTAAATTAAAATTTAAAGATTATGCACCCCAAATTAAACTTTTAGAAATGGAATTCGAAATATTTTCTGATTTTAAAAACTGTGAAGTACAATTTCGTTTTTTTACTTCACCTCAATCTATCTGATATCCAATGTGATTCTTTACTGAAGGAAAAATGTATAGAAGTTGGAAGTCCAGAATTTTATGTATATTTATCTGAGATCGGTTTCCTAAAACGCGTATATAGTCCAGTGCAGATAGATTCTTTTTGGCATAAATTCTTAACAGTAAATGAACTATACCACCTTGTAGTGTAGGTCTGTAGGAACTTTTGGGTGAAATTGGTCACGTGTGGGATTATGTAAAATTGTTTTATTAACAAAAAACGACACGATTTTTGTTCGTTTTTTGGGTTTTCCAATAAAGCTCGGAAACTAAGACAGCTACGGTTACGCTCCAACGAGAGAAATTGTAGCAAATTTAATCACCTTTAAAATGCATTTTTTTTTCGACCCGATTGGATAAGTATTTCCCTAGAAAAATAAGGAAAAGTACCGGAAAACGTATTTTTTTGCCAATTTTCAAAAATTCATAACTCCTTTAGTTTTGCGATTTAAGGAACGAGTCTTCGCGATGAAGTAGCTCTTGGCATGTACAATAACTGTGCGAAAACGGATTTCTGTCGGATTTATAGTTTCCGAGGTATTCAATTTGCAACTTTGATAGCGAAAATTTTGCAAATTGTTTATTCGCTTCCCGTTTTGTTAAAAATAAACTTTTTGGACTTTTTCGAACCAATTTGGAAACTTCAACGTTCATCCTAGAAAACGTATATCTCACTTTTTCTGTCCAAGATTTAAAAGTATTAAAAAAGTGTGCGTAAACGTTGCGCGTTTGAGCGTCGCCGTGGTGGGGGCTCAAGAGTGCAGAGAAGAAGAATTTATGCCAAAAACGGCCTCTTTTTAACTAAGTGCACTGGACTAATATTGGCTATGATCCGAAGCACTTACTTATGCGAGCTACAATTTTTTTTTAATGTAAAATGACAAAAATTCAGAAAGATCGAAAGATCAAGATTAATCGATTACCATATACCTATAATCAATTTTAATAATTGCATCAGCTCAAGTTATTCATCCAAATTTTGCTTATTATTTTAGTTTTTTTTTAATATAAAATATTTATAGTTTCAGGTAAAGATAAAATGTATGTTGTAATATAATCTACAATAAAACCTTTTTAGTTTAGCTAAAAACAAAACATTGAGTCTAATGAATGCCCAATACAATCGTATTTTTATTTTTATTTTTTGAAAACATGCGTCGGTGGTCGCAATGAATCATATGAGTTTGACATGCCTGCTTTAGGGAATAAAAATCTTTCTTTTAACTCAATGATGCCACGGTAACAATTTTTAATATAACAAGTGGTGGCTTTTCAATAAATATATAAACACAACAACACGTTTAAACTTATTTAAAAATCATGAAGGATAATCCATACAAAAGATCGAACGACGCCCTCAGAATGTGGATGTTCAGTAATTTAAGGAAAAATGAAGTAATGGATAAATCTAAAGGACGATCAGAGCAGAATAGTGTTTCCATAAAAAGGGTTCTAGACCATCAGCCCAAAAAAATCTTTACATAAAGTAACTGTGGTCCTCAAAATCTTAATTACAATACTCTTCGAATTACTAATTACATCTAAAAGAAATTAAATTCAAGGCACTAAGCAAATGAAATGGCTTCTAGTATAGAATGAAGGGTTTAATTAAACCAAAAAGGCCTCAAAGAAACAGAAAGGTTTTAAGTAGATACCTCGAATATTTCTATTGAAGTCCTTTTTTGGCATACATATTTATTTATTTTATAGTTATTTGTTTACCATGTACGTTATCGTAATTACAATGCTTCTAAGTCCTTAAAGGTCTAAAACGTACTAAATAGCTCAAGCCCTAATGCCGAAACACGAAACTGAACTAACTGAAGTGAACCAGTTCCTGAGAAAAGTAATTTTGTTATCGGAAAGTACTTCGGACGTTCAGTTTCGTGTTTCTGCGTTGGGGTTTGAGCTATTTGGAACGTTTTAGACCTTTAAGGACTCAGAAGCATTGTTAAGACAATAAGAAGGAAACCCTTGAAAAATGTCCTGATACAAAAAAAAGATTTTAGTCTCTAATTTTCGTATTGGATTGAAATAAAACCATACAGCAAAAACGAAATGTAATATTTCTATTTTCTCTGATTCGCCAGACATTGGAAAATTAATCGCTAATAAGCTTTTCCGCTGATTAACGGGAATTAATTCGCAACCTTCCTCCCTCCGTGATGACTTCCGTTCGTTGTCCGAATATAACTAAGAGTGGTCGAAACCAATTTTACCCTGATAACGAATTATCGGTATTAAATTATGGTAGAGCCGGTGATTGGATTCGTCACTGCTTCGTGTATGTTGGGCATGTACACCTACCATACGAAATACGCGAAAACAAAGCGAATCGCAATAACCGTCATAAAAAGCAATTAATTTCATTTGCGTCCGTCAACAGTTTTATTGATCGTCTACAGCGCTGCGAATTCGTGCTAAACTCTAAAGCATTTTTGTTATGAACTTCTTTTAAGTGACACGTATTATTTGACACTATGAGGTGGCGTCAGTGGAAAAAAGATGAGTGATCTGAAGTATGAGTATAATCTATAGAAATTAAAATTGCATGCGTGTGAAATAATCAATGACGATAGCAACAATCTGTACTTTACTCGTATCAATGAATAATATTATTTATCAATACAATTTAAATTTTGTAGAAATTGAAATAAAACTTAATTTGACTTAATTGATACAGTACACAATTTTGACCGCATTCAATCTTAAATATTATAGGGAATATTTTTAATTTGATAGAAGATTATATTGTTTTAAACAAAAACAAAAAAGGTCTTAGCCCAACTCACCACAACATTGTTTAAAAAACGCGGACACGTGTTGTGGTGAGTTGGGGTAACACCTTGTTTGTTTTTGTTTATTCACACCACAGACTCCTTTATATTTATTTCATCTGTTTTTTATTTTACAAAAATCTTTGTGTATTAGGTTTTAATAAACATTTTCTTCATGTGTTTATTATTGTCTTCAAGTTGACTATTTGACTATTTTTCTAATGCTGTAGTTCTTCGTATCGTCTGATATTTATTTTGATAACTGACCTTTTGAAGTGAAACTTCTTTGGGCGCGATGAGAGTTAAATCTCAAGGCCATGAAACGACACGTTTCGTAACGATTCGTCTCGCGAAGCTATGACAATAGAAAGGCGCGCATGCGCATATCGGTATTACAGTCAGCTTTTAGTGACCGGCATCTCATAGCAGTTATATTACAGTAAGTGTATTACAGTAAATGTTTATTTAACAACAATTAATATTTATTTAACAGTGAGTATTATTATGTATTAATTTTAATTCCTTGTAGTTATTTATAGTTTACGGTTTCTTAAGCACTTGGAAAAATAAACGGAGCCGAAAAAAATTTGATAAATGTATGTTTTCATTTTTAAAACATAAATCCTGAAAATTCTCGTACTCCCTCTTCCTTTCACCAAACATTACTTATTCGTTATAAAGGTATTATATAGAGATCGCCAAAGAAGTTTCACTCCTTTCACGTGTACTGAGTTGCACATGATTAAATTTTTTTACTTAATGAAGCTGCAAACATTACAGCCACATTAAACTCATACTGCAGAATCAAACTCAAACCTTTTAGGGGTAATTTTAAGTTTTTAATATAAAAGTATTCGACGTTTCGTCTTATTATGAAAGTTTTTTCAGGGATATGTTTAATAATACGTATTTTTAAACTTATTCTTGAAAGATCCCTTATAACAAGGCGAAACGTCGGATGTTAGTTTCAAATTATTAATAAAAAAATTACCCCCTAAAATCTTTGATTTTGATTATGTATCAATAATTAAAGGGATAATCAGTAATTACATTTAACCCATACCATCTTTCCACTTCAACACGATTGTTGGCCAAGGATGCATATTATTAGATAAACTATGTACAATAAAATAATAAAGATAAAAAACTCTTACAACATTTGCTTGATAAGCCGTATTCATCTCAAAACACTTAACACATCTTAAAACATTATAATATTATTTACTTAACCCTTTGATAAATATGTAGCTGATAATAGTTTTTTTCGACTTTAATGTGTAGGTATATTTTTCGTTGTGTAGCAAATTTTATAATGCATTATTCATTTTTATAAATCTACGTTTACAAATAATTTATATAACATATTACCATATACATATAATCACTACTTTTTTATATTGATAAGCACCTGTTTATCTGACATTGCATTTAAACCACTTCGTATTGCTTGGCATACATATAAGCGTGTCGCGAAGAGAATTACAACTTATCGATTTATATCCCGCGGCGCTTACACAGCGAGCTAAAGGTACAAAAGACACCTTTATTATGGTATTGTTAAATTTTTATTGAGTTGTAGGTATTTTGTATATAGAAGTGACCTACTCTAAACGGATTGTTGATATGCTGAAGTTTTCATTAGATGATAGTTTTATTTCTAATGTGGAATTTCACCATTAAAGCTTATTTTTACTGTGTATTTATGAAGAGGCTCATGTATGTTGTTACTTTTGTCGTATTTGTTTACTATAAACTATTAAAAAGTTGTAACTAAAATGCTAGTGATTATACGCTCGTCCCGTTGCGTTCGCTCGAACGATGAATACTTTTTAATAATTGCACTCTCCGCTTTTGTCGTGCTTTAAATATAACGAACGATGTTTTGTTGAAACGAATTGGTTTATTTTAAATTTGTAAATGACCAGAATTGAACAGCATGCAAAATTAAACGGTAATGGACGCGGGCACGGTCACCTATTTTTACACATGTAGAAATAATGAACTATGAATTTTAAAAACGTTCGTTCCACTAAAAATAATAGGCAGTTAATTTAAAAATATTATTCGACATCCTAACGGCCCTCCGATTACGGAAACGAAAAAACATTTTTTGTCATGATGGAAATTATAATGAAAATGCGACGAAATTGTTGAAACAGAATTCGAATAATAAACCGAAAAACGAATTGCTTTTAGTGAACTAAAAAATAAACATTTCTTGTATTAAATGTGATCAAACTTTTATAATTATTTTTAAACTGACCCTATTAAGCATATTTATGAATAATTCTCTAGTTAATTTATGTTAAAAAAAAATTTTAATAGTTACGCAAAGAGAGCGTCAAGTCAAGAGCGTGTCCATATGCAGAGGCTTCTTAGAGTACCTCTGTTTTTCTCACATTTATTTTGAGCTGGATCTTCAAAATGTAGTATTTTTTAAATTGACAAGTAACAAGATTATTTTTGCAGTCACACTAAACTAAATACGCATGAAAAAGATGTTACAAACGACAATAAAAAATCTCTTTCGTTGATCTGTGCAATTAGCAGTACGTGCCCTTGTATTAACAGGCTAATAATGAATGAAGAATCCAACTGCCAGAGAATGAAATGTAATAATTAGTAGATTTGTTTTTAGGTAGGTGCCTACGCCTATGACCCGAAGAGCCCCGTTTCACAGCACACTTTAAACACATCATTAGTGAGATTAAAACTTTTGCGGCGAGGTGAAATTGTCGCATACAATGCGCCCTACAAAAAGTCCATTGTGGAGAGTGAATGCAGCTAAGCCGTCAGATACAAACCTAAACAATGTTCTGAGGTGCCGATTAACGACGGGGGGTACGGTACACACTTTGGCCCTCGAGTAGGTATTACTCCGTAAACTAGTTATACCCTTATATCGTTATACAGAAACTTCTTCCTTCGCATAATACCTGAAAGACGATTCGTGTCACCTCTTCTAAAATTGTTTGCAAACAATGGAATGCGGGGTAAAAAAGAAGTTCCTTTTAAGACCGACACTTATAGGGTGTGAAAAATTTTTACACTTGAAAAAGTGAGGTAAGAAGATTGTATCTATTATACTGAAAAGTAAAAAACTGACCTGGATGGCAACCAATACCATACATAAACTTTTAAAAAAAATTGGTTTCCACACTAGAATTGTATGTATCCGCAAGTTACGAGCGTATAATCTTTTTGACTATTAAATGTAAAGTAAGTAAATATATACTTATTTAAAATTGTGTATTTTATTTCACAGAACCTGCTACAGGTAGATAGGTACACGAGAAGAGGAAAATATTTCTTAATTTTTACTGAAATTAATGGGATGTTAGTAAAAGAGGTTTAGTTAAGTTGGACGATGATTAGTTGCCTTCAGTCACTCCTTGAACTTCCTTCCTGACGGTGATAAGACTTAGAGGAGTGTGCTGATTGAAAGAAATATTGTTGTGTTTTATGTGAATATAATTTTGAGCAAAATTAAGTTTGCCTAAATAAATAAAACGTTTCGGATGTTATAATAAAATTGGGCCCAACCCTCGCCAAATGTTACGATGTCGGTTGAATGAAACAAACCTAAATTGCATTCAAAAAATCATTACATCTTCGCTCGGGGTGGTGATGTCTCTATAATGTGCCGTAACAACCCTCTGAACCCGGGGAGATGAAAGGGACATATCGCTGTTTGGCAAACTCCAATCACTCGAATCATTTGTATACAAGGGGCATGTATTTAATTGACTCTTTAGGGGGCACGTAAAATGTAATTACACTCTTTAAAAATCGATCTCGAGTTTACACTATTCGAAGTTTAGTTTTGGTTCGACTCTCAACAAAAAAAAAGTAATGTATATATGAACTTGCTGTGATCACAACGCATCGATAAATTATTTTGTATCTACTATATACCTACAACAGGGACGGATTTCGGATATTTAGAAAGAGGGTCCCAAAAATTTCTGACCTTTTGAAATTCCAGATTATAAACTTTTAGGTCTCCTGATCCTTAAGGAAGGCGGCCTGGATAGAAAATCCATCCCCTACCCTATCCTGGACTATTTTGAAAAATATGACATAAAAAAAATACTCCTTACTTCACATTTAGCCCACTACAGTAGAAATCTACTGATAAATACTTAATTAATTAGAGCTGGATATTGTTACGTGTTGACGAAATGATAACGAAAGCGCTAGCTAGAGAATTATTCGTTGTTGCTTGTATTAAATTACACGCTCTCCCCTTCTAAATGGATTTACGGCAATTCAAATTCGATTCGGATTTAATATTGATGTTTACGCCTGATCGTGTCACACTCAATTAAGTCACCTCAAATTTGTTACGCACAATAATTTCCACAAAATCTTTAACAAAGTAATTTTACTAAATTACATTTTGCAAAACATATATCTATGGGTATGGAAGTACCTACAGTAGGCTACACGGCAAAGGAAAATTAATATTTTCGGGAGGGTTTATACTGAAGAAAATTGAGTGAAATTATATTTTACGTAATGGAATAATTACGATATAACGAAATTAAGTAATAATTAGGAATTAGTTTGGGCCAAATTAATGTGACAGCGAAAGTGATGGAAAGAACTGTTATAGCCTCGTCTAAAATAAATCTAATGAAGTAACCAAATATATTGTGTGGGATCGAGCAAACGTTCAAATTCTTTGTTATTGATTGATTGATTAATGTGTCCCAGATAAAAAGGACATCAGACTTGTAAGGAAGCAGACAAATGAATTTTAGCTGCAGTTTAGCTTCCTAAGCGAAAAGGATATTGTTTTTATGCAATTACGAAGCCAGATCTGAGCCATGGCAAAGTAAAAATACTTCATTAAGCACTTAATTAAGTTCGAGAGCGTTAATTGACTTTTACGAGGAGATTTATCAGAGGAAGAGGGAGAGAGACGGAGAGTAAGGGAGAAAGATAGAGAAAAAGAGAGGAGGTGGCGTAGGATATTGCTGCTGGTTCTGCTGCTTTTTTAACGAAGAAAGCTATAACCAGATGACGAAGAAATAAATTAAAGCCCGTTACTACTCAAAAGAATTGAACGTTAATTTTTTAATTTGCCTATGTTAAATTTTAACCCAAGAATTTCTAATATTAATCGTAAATGTTCAAAGGCACCCAAATCTTTAAAACACTTTTTTGTGGTAACTTCTTAATAATATTATTACATAAAAATATGAGACATTATTTGAAAAAATTTAAAAAGTCCGAGAGGTAGTAGTAGGATCTGGAGATTTGTTAGTAGAATATCTTTTGAGTTTTCCCAGAGGCCTCTCACGAGAACACATCTTTTCATTTACAATTGTGTGCTTCTTAAAATTTGTATCAGTTCATTATCAGTTCTTTTTTCAATATATTTAGAAAATAAATTAATAAAAAAGCAAAATACTCTTATAAGAAGCTTCTTTCATATAGAGTGTACACACTTTCTATAGCATAACTTGATTAGCATACAGGGTTAAGTTTTTTCACCATCATTCAGTTTTTACCTCTTTAATTTTCTTAAAAGACAGAGGAATTAGCAACCAACAAAAAACATCGGTCCATTCTTTCACAAATGACAATGCTTCAATGTTGCAACCAAAATTATGTGTTAGATAAGTAGAAACAATAATACACAAAACGTTTCAACGATTTTATTAATCGAAAGCTCGAAACTTCATAAACCCGGTTTTTTAGGGCTCGACCACATTGGCCAATATAAATAGCGTCACATTTGTTGCAATTTAATTTATAAATGCCATTTTTTTGAAGTTTATCTAATTTTTGTTTGTTATTGTCTATATAATTGCTTAATTTTTGTTTATTTACTACTATAACATTAAAATCTAAATTCTTTAATCTATTTGAAATTTTATGACTGGTGTTTTTAATATAATTTAAGGCACAAAATCGGTTGACATTTTTAGCTACTAAACCATTTCCTAACATTCTTTGAGCTTGTGTTCTATGTGTTTTCTTTAAAATATTATCTACGATGTCCACTATTGTTTACGGCAATGTGTTTAATAATGTACTGTTCTTTATAGAAATTTTGATCTGATAATGGAATATTTACCAACCTATGTGTAAGATTATGAAAGATTTTTATAGTGAAAAACTGATAGGAAGAGGCAGGAATGATGACATCAGTTGTTGATGGTTTTGATAAATATCAAAACTTACAGAATTATTATTAGTTTTAAGTATCTTAATATCTAAATAAGTAATTGTGGCGTTCGCCTCCAACTTCATAGTTAATTGTATTTCATTGTTAAATGTTAAACGTGTGTCACTTCATTTGGAACTGAGTGTATTTGGAATAAATCTTAAACAGAAATAAACAGAGACAAAGGGAACTCTAAATAATATATGTATATTAATTATAGTTCTATACGATTGGAATGTGAAGACAGAGAGAACTTTTGATGGAAATATCTGAGATTTTTTTAAAAGAGATTTCTAATCCTCAATATTCATATTTACGTACACAACAATTCATCAGGTTTGTTTTTTATATTATTTGTGATCTATTTCAAAGAAAAACAAAAAAGTTTTGCCAATATATTCATCATAATATTGTCTTGAGATCCTTATAAATGTTTTCAGGGCGTGATAAAAATCTGTTATGGAATCTACTGCAATTTCCACAACAGATCATCTTTTCTTTATTTAATAATTTCTTCACAACTATTCGGTTTAAGTACGTATATGTTATTCAGGCATCATCTGTTGCACCCTCATGGCATTAAATGCCACGAAACATTCACCTTTTTAAAAGCTGCAGAAAGCTTGTTTGAACTTTCTGCCCTGCTGATAGTGCTCACCAGATCGCAGCACTGGTCCCTTAGGGATCAAACAGTGGAATTTTTAAAACTCATGCAAAACTTCAGAATTTTTGAATTTTTCCATATTACCAAAATAATTGTAATCCCAGCGACTTCACCAAATATTGCAATGCAGGTAAACCATTTCTTGTATTTTTTGAATTAAATTAAATATGTATTTATAAATTCATTTTGACGACGAATAAAATAATTTTAGAAATATTTTTAATTAATTAGTAGAACGCGTTGGTTGCATTTTGTCAAAGATATTAATCTAATTATCAGGAATTTAAAAATGGTCTAATGTTGTAATTTAACCCTGATTAAAGATTGTTCTCGCATTGTTGAGTGTAAACAAGAAACAATAGTTGCCCAATGGTAATAACCATTTTGTTTTGAACTGAACATCTGACGACTTTTTGTTTTTTTCTGTTCGTTATTAATAATAAGATAAAAGAATGAGCAACAAAAGGATTGTGTAACAGTTATTTGGAAATTTCATCCTATCACTTTGTGCTGCGTCATCTAAAAGTTTTACTATATTATAATTATACAAACAATAACTAACGTCTGTTTATTTATATCTACAAAAATGTAAAAACGTACGTTTGAAAATCACAAAACAAGAAGTCTATTAATTTATTAATTTTACTTATTTTTATTTTTATTTTGCTTTATAGAAATAAGGCAGGTAGAAATGCAAATGTACCTAGTACTCAAAAATTAATTCAATACGTAACAATCTCATTTTTGAAAATTTTCTGCAATAGGTGTAAGTGTTGTAATCAAAATTTAATGCTATTAAATTCTTAATAATGATTTTTAATTTTTGATAAAAGCATCATATAAGTTTATCATAAATTTAAATATTCAGATTAAGTTTTCTTATGTTATGGACCCTTGTCTTAGGTAATTTTAGAATACCTATTCTTTAAACATCGATTAACTATAATCAAGTAAAATAAATATATAAACTTCAACACATGGTTTGAACCTTTGAATGAAGACTAACTAACATTATTTTGTAAAGATATTTCCATTGACGAATGTTATTTGTTGATGACATAAAATAATAACAAAACAATATTTTTCTCAAGTTTTCATTTAGTTTGTAACGGGAAGAAAAATTTCCATTTAGTTTTATCAAACTTGTTTATAATCTTATCATAATAGGAACTTAATCACTACTACTGTATCTACAGTGAAAGTTTTAGTACTTTCTCCTCAGAGAAGAAGTTTGTTAAAAAATAAAGTTAAGTATATGCCACATTCAGACTGATACGTGTAAAAATGATAGTAATCAATTTAAACGTATTCAGTATTTTTTTAAAAGTCTTTGTAGTATATAGGTACTTCTTTTAACAACAAAGATACTTATAAATCAATATTTAATTAAAATTACATTAAGCACTTTTAATTTATGCCGCACATTATTAAAGAAGTAAATATATTTAATCACCTAATAGTTTTTCGGTTAATTGTTTAATTAGAATTCTGCTAATAATGTCGTTACGATATTTCCCTGAACAGTTAATTTTTTATAATGTTATTATTAAAGGTACAAAAATTTAAACCGGTGATATTTAATGTCGGGTTTAAAGGCCGTCGTCGATTGGAATTTCTTCCTAACGTTTCGCTAGCACGAGTGGCGAGCTTCTTCAGAGGTCCTTCCATCTTCGATGCTGGATGTGGCGAGCTTCTTCAGAGGTCCTTCCATCTTCGATGCTGGATGGAAGGACCTCTGAAGAAGCTCGCCACTCGTGCTAGCGAAACGTTAGGAAGAAATTCCAATCGACGACGGCCTTTAAACCCGACATTGAATATCACCGGTTCATCTTCTGGCCGCGAAAGCCTTTACCAATTTGTTACAAAAATTTAGTTCACATGAACAATTTTATAATTGTTAAAGAAATTCTTTCCTTTTGGAGTATGTATATTATGTTAGCAATATTATTAAACAGTTGAATTTGTTGACGTTTTTAGTATTGGATACCTATGTAAAATTAGCAGACTTATATAAATGGCCAGTAAGATTTATTGACGTAGTTAGGTTTTATCGAAAGCATTTTTTTGGAACAAATTGCCATCTAGCAAAATCTCATCAAATCTAATTTAAAGGAAGGCATTTAAAATCTTATATCAACTTTCAATAACTACAAGCTTATTATTATAGAGTAAATTTGATGTCAGGGGGATGAAAAGGTTAGTTTGGGTTAGGTTAGGTCTACAGTGAAGTTGATAGCATGTTATTCCAATATAATAAGAAAACGTACCTACAATGTGTTAAAGTTTTAACAGATATGTATATATTAATTAATTTAATTATTTTCATTAATATTTGTTTACTGAAAATTTACATACGTGCCTTGCAAATGAAGTACATAAATATCTAGTTCGTCACTAGTTGTAAGTTTTTCATCAATTGATTCGCGCTTTATCTTTGCCAGAGATAATAAACTACAATATAATTTATTTAAGTAAATATATGTAGAATTGTGTACTCAATACATACATTTGTACTTATACATGCATACATATATGCAGACAAACATACATTTTACGTACAATGCATTTATCCTGCTCTCAAAAATGTAAATATTTTGTTACATTCGAATATTTCGTAAGTTGAACTGACATATACATACAAGCATAGATAACATGCGTCACAGTTTGCCTTTAATTTATTATTATTGATAAAATTGTCTCAATGATAATGTAATTTTTAAATGCACATATATATTAATGGAAGTACATACCCCCAATTTGATAAATACAAAGTGTTTTTACGAATATCAAGCCTTTTTTCCACAGAAAGGCGACAAGTAGTTGAGTAAAACATTTTTAAATTTGAATACGAGCCCTAACAACTAAATGTTTGAACACTTGACTTTTGTAGACACTTTTCTCATTCTGGATTTCTTTGAATGAAAATAAGATTCTTACATAGAATATTTTTATTTTACTTAACATAAATATGTAGGTACCGAGAACACTTTGTTGTTAAACTAAGGAAATGCGCTTCTGAAAAAATATTCGGTTGATTTAGAACTCACAATTGAAAATATTGGATCAAATATCCACTTGAAAATTGTTTGTTGTTGTATAGTGGTCTTGCGCGGAGGGGTATTGTACATGTCCAGTATGCTAATAAGTAAATAAGCATATAACTAAATAGTCAAACAAATACGTAAATAATAGCCATATAAACACATTTTGTACTTTTCTGTATTTATTTTTATAATTGTTAAATTGTCTTTCAAAATCTTCATTTATTGTACTCTGTCTTTTGACTATTGCATTATTCCCATTGTAATTAAGCTACTTAAATACATATTGAAAAAACGTAGTTTTCATAATTTTTTTAACACTCATATTAGATAAGTGAGTAAAACTTGTCAACGCCACTGGAATTTATTTAAGATTCATGAAAAAAATAAAGTATAGTAATAAAAGTGAAACAAACTCTACAAACTGATTAAATAGAGGAAAAGATGCACAAATTTTATGAAACGTAGGTACCAACAGCGTTTGTTACTTGCGACTGGCCGGAAGAGATAACGGATTTAAAATTTTGACTTTATAATCCAAAATCGGTAAAATTAAGCTGAACCGAAGGGATAAGTATAAACACTTTTACCTTTATTACTTTAATTTTTTTTTTAATTAATTACATTTACTAAAATTATATTTCTGTTCCCAGAACTTAAAAAAGTAATTAGTTACATTTATTGATAGCAAGTACGGAAATATTTCTTAATCTTCTTCTTTTTTCATCACTTTACCTAACACATGGCCTTTTTTCTTTTCAATTTCTTCCAGTATCAACGATCTAGAAACATCTTCACTGATGGCTCCAAAACTGAGGAGGGAGCAGGTTGTGCTATAGTAATGGGAGAAATTGAAAAGTACTTCAAATTACCAACTGAATGCTCAATATTTTCATGTGAAGCTTATGCCATAGAAAAGGCTATAGAATTAATAAACACTGAAAAAGTAGAATCTTCCTTAATTTGAACCGACTCACTAAGCGTACTAAAAGCTCTCCAGAACCCTATTAAATTAAATCAACAAATAAAAAACATCACACATGAACTGTTAAAAGCTGAAGACCCAGGTAAAGAAATAATATTAGCTTGGATACCATCCCATTATGGTATTCGCGGAAACGATAAACCAGATGAACTAGCGAAAAAAGGTGCTACAGATCTAATAACTACTGAAATAGTCCCCCTAACTAAATCAGAAGTCAAAAGAGCCATCAAGAATCTCATCATTACAATATGGAATAGCGATTGGCACAAAAATCCGCCAAAAAAGCTGCGACAAGTCAGAGACGATGTCCTAAAAAAATTCTCTGCCACTGATCTCAAACGTAATAAAGAAGTAATTTTATTCAAAGACTCAGGATTGGCCAAACCAATTTAACTCATGTTCATTTAATGAAGAACTAGCTGTCCCCGTTATGCACAAAATGTAACACCGACACTCTTCAATCAGTAGAACACATCATCACAAACTGCTCAGGATTGAGTAATCAAAGAAGAAAATACAACCTCCCTATGTCATTTAATGAAAATCTAAATAACCCAGGACTTTACAAAAAATTATTAAAATTTTTACAAGAAACCCAAATGTATAATAAATTATAACAATAGATTAAGTTTTACAACTTACTAATAATAGTAATATGTAACAATGTATGGTCGCTCATGACCTAGCTGTTAATGCAACTTAAAATATCTTGAATTAAAAAAAAAAAAGATTATTTTAATCACATGTCAGGAAAATAACTTTTTTATCAGAAAACCCCGCTTAATGATGTGTTGCGAAAAATCGTACTTCCACTTAATGCACTCGATACACCTAACGTAATAAAATATTAAATATATGTTTTTAAAATATAAGCCAATTTAATGATTAACAAAAAATCTATTTTATTAGTAGTTAGATACTAATTGTTTTAATTGTGAGTATGTACCTACATTTACAATGACCAAAATAGTAAGGTCAAAGAAAGGCGACAATGGACGCTAAATTACTTATAATACCAATAAAATTGATAAACTTTTCAACTGAAAGTTATTCAACGGCTTTAGGAAGTATTCTGGTAGCTTATAGAACAGTTAATCACATGAAGATAGCTTATTACAAAATAAAATAGTATCGGGTCAAATATTCAGTTCAGTTTTCTTTCCTTTCTTAATTGCAAAATTTACGATTGCTAAAAAAGTCTGTTGCAACAATTAATTTACTTACAAATGGTTTTATACTTTTGTGTTAAATCATTGTTTTTCAGAATTTTTTAGAAATGTTTTAAGTCAAACAAAAGCATATTTGATTTACCGTTTAATCTTGAAGTGAGCTGATAACAGGAATTACATCGTATCATGTCATCGTGTGCAACCATAACATAATTTCCAGGAAAGTGCTTTTACTACTGACCTAATGTAAATACCAAACTAAAAAATAATAAAGTATGAAAAGTACCGTTTAAAAGTCTTTTAATTCCACAATTCTTTCTATTATAGCTCATGAAAATATAAAGTAGAAAATATGAAAACTTCATTTTCACCTAGTGAGTTATTATAAAAACAAATAACTATTTATTTTAATAATAATTTGTTTTATGTATTTATTATATGCCACTATAAAAATGTTAGTTTGAACGGGTAACACTAGTAAATAAGGGACACACCTATGCGAATACTTACCTACTAACTAAAAATAAAATTAAAAGTTTTGCAAGTGACAAAAATAAATGTCGTTTTCACACAATTATTTACGTATACAAGCATAGAAAGATAACGATAAAGCTGTTAATTATGAATGGGTTTGTAGTTTGTGAATTAAAATGCTATAAAAAATAAAATGCTTACATGCATACATACACATGCACAGTCGTACCACTGAATTTAGGGTAAAGAATAATTTATTATATGTTTATATTGGACAGTACTGGGAACCCTTATGACGACATGTAATAAGTTCATCTATTATCATTAATTTTATTTGAGAAAAGTTCAATGACCGATACTGTAGTTGTATGATGAACGGTTCGTCCAATACGTCAGATCGTCTTTCTTATATACAAAATGGAATATATATAAATGTATAAATTGGTAGGATATATTATAGGCAGTGTATCAATTTTGCAAGGAAATCGTATATGAACTCATTATAGGAAAGAGGAGCCCAGTACAATTAAATTTTAAGGAAGAGGACATTGATAATCTTACGTTAACTTTTTAATAATCTAGAGTTGTTAAAAATTTTTCCCCTTTTAGTTGACATCTTATTCGAGGGTCAATCTCACATGCGGGAGATCAGGGGAACACACTATATCCTACGAAATTAAAAAAACGTATTTTATGGAAACCCCCTAACTATTTTGGTTGTTTCCTTTTTTCGTATAGGTACATACAACAGAAATATATTTTCAATAGTAAAAATAGTGCAATCAGTTTTGAGAACTACTAAACTTGTAGTAATTAATTTACATCGTTGAATACGCCCCCCCCCCCCGGCCGATTCTCTGGAAATTTTAGTACTGTATGTAGTATGTAGGGTATATCGTACTGTTGAACATATTGTATAAAAAACCCTTCCTTTACATAATTTCCGCGGTTTGAGAAAGAAATATCGAAAAGAGTCAAACTTAACCCACATAATTTTCCAAAAATAAGATGATTTATTTTCCACAACATAGCAGCAAACAAAAAGAAGGAAATAACCACTGATTATACTGCTGAAATTAAACAAAAACTTCTAGCTAAGACGAAAACAAAAAAATATTATTTTAATAAGTCATTTTGTTCTCGTAGGATATAACAATTGTAAGGAAACGTGTTTCTTTTGCACCATTTGCATGAAATAGAACTTCTACTGTACATTGTTGGAGAAATTTTGGGAGAAATTATGTTTTCTTTTTGTAATTGTTCGATTGACCTATGATTGCAATAGATCATGCATATTTTGAATTGCAAATAGAGCAAGTGATTTATATTTTAGGTATGACGATTGGTGAGGTTTGTTTTGCACGTTGTAAAGTCAAAATAAAAATTTCCATATAAGAGCGTGAGAATTACCCATAAATCAATAAAAATAAAAAACAACGTATTTACCAGTAGTAATGTTACATGGTAAATTCATCAACAAATTTCTTGCAAAATAACGATATCAAAATACGATATTAGCTATAAGTCAGCAGTATGATGCAATTTTTAAGACATTTTCAAATTTCACATGTACCTAATGCTCATTGAATATTTATAAATATCTTTCAAATCTTCAGTTGTATGAATATTTATAAATCCATTAATTTTCACAAAATCTATATGTTATTAATAAATGCTATATTTTCAATTTATACGAAATTTTGACAATACATTGTTCCTTAAAAATAGGTACTTTTGCGTTGCGGATAAATTTTCCACACTTCCATCCAAACTGTAATAAGGTTGATAAGTAAGGGTGAAAATAAATTTATATAAGTTATGTATTTGAAGAACAATTAATAAGAAATTAATCTTGGTTGTCACCATATTAAATACAGTTTTTTTTTAATATTTACTACATATTTCCTACACTTATATACTTTATAGTCATCTTTATGTATGATATTTATATAAATATTTGAAGGTTTCAAATGATGTTTTGATATGATATATAGTAGTTTACAAAAAGTGTTATAAAATGTAACATACCTACGTACTTAGTTGCACTTTCCTACCAGAATTAATTTTTTGTGCGTACTTATTTATCTTTTGCAATAGGTAATATTTAAGTCATTTCCTGGCATGACTATTCTGTGAAAGTTTCATCAAACTCTATTAACTTTGGACATTTTTACAAACATATTGAATGCGATATACCTAGTGTTATGTATATTCAAAAAGCGGCAAAAAGGTGTCACAAATTTAAATATGAGAAATAGAATTACACATTAAGCACCCTCAAAAATCAGCACACGATTAAACAATGTAAAGGTCGCTCAAGAATTCTAAAAATTGAAAAGGAAATTTTGTCTTTCTTCTCCTTAATCAGCCTTTCAAAATTGGAGGTCGAAAAAGTTCTTGAGGCTGTTTAAAAATTTCGAAATGTTTTAATATACCTACTAGAAATTCAAAACTATTCAATTAAATTGTATGTAAAACTGGAATTTTAATGAGACCAAATAATTTCTTATATACAGTATAAAAAACATTTATGTACGTAGGTAATGAGAAAAAATTAATATATTATAAAGGGAATTTTTGTAGATTTTATACTTACTATTTAATTTTGTTGTGTTTATTTTTTAAACTATAATAAACTATTAAATTTTTACTATATCGATTAAAAAAAATTATATAAGTAATACAATACAATGTCCGTCTTTTTCATGTAGGTACTAAACATCACGGTTTAAATTTGTTTTCCTTCAGTTTACGCTAAAAATTAAGTAAGAAACTGATAGTGTATCAAAACACAGGTGGCAATGACTTTCCGCAAAAGGCGCCAACGCAAAAATCGCCGAATCTTATTCTATTAAGCTGATAATTTCATCATACTCTCGAAGAGAGAGTTTCGTGTGTACGTTTACGTACATCCTTGTTTGTAGAGAGTATAGACACTCAAAACGAAACTATTACATCATCCACTGCCGGCATTTCTTATAAAATCAGGCACCGGACTTGCATACCATTCATATTCAATTCAACGCGCGAGGGATTCGATTAGTAATATCTTTTCTTAGTTATTATTAACTTTACGTAAAAAATTGTCAATATTTATTGCTTTTATTTTATATTAAGAAATTGTGATCTCGACAATAACAACAATAAGATGGAGAAAACAATGGATTACAGAAGCTTTATTAAGCCGTTCTCTGGAAGAAGGCGACCCAATATGACAAGGGAGCTTAGTGAGTATTAACAATTTTTTTAATTTTTATATTCTACAGTTACCCGGTTATATCCTAATAAGTTTTAAATTTAAATCATTCCAACATTTTGCCCTCTTATCCTTGGGTGTCATTAATAAGCAACAAAAAAATCCTTGAAGGTCTTTTATAGAACACGAAACGTCGAAAATGGCATATCTACTAAATTAGTTTTTTTTTTGAACTATTGTTTTTACTGTTTTTTTCTGCTGGTCTGTTATGCGGCATTTTGAGAAAATAATCATACTGCACACGTTTTGAGTTCAAAAGGACAATTAAGATAAAAGTGTTTTCCTCGCATTTTAATATTTTTCTTTTTTGAAGTGTCGCAACAAATTCCAGATAGAAAATAAAGAGTTTTGTGGTAAATAAGTTAACGTACATATGAAGCAATAATTTCAAAAGATTGTCTTCTTATAAGTAAATATTTTTACAAAATTATTTGCAAGTATTCATTTACCCAAAAAAGGTATAATATAATGACGCTGACTGTTAAAATAAAATATTGAATATATAATAAACAAAAATAATTAGCACTGTTCTAATCGCACATGATAAAATATTATTGATTAACCTGTAAAATAAAAAAGTACTTATATCATCAATAAAATAGTATACAATTTAATTAAAGTTACATCAGAATAACTTGCTTATAGAAGCACTTAAACTTCCTAATTAAACAAATTAACAATTATATTATTTATATCACACATCTTATCAGGACGCGACGTAACCCGCAAAATTCAGTATAAAAAATTAAATCTGTTCACATGATAAACACTGATAAAGATAAAGGCTTGTCTTGTTTTTAGCAAAACTGAACTACAATGCACCGAAAGAAGCAATTTCCCTAGCCGAAGGCATGCCAAACGAAGCAACATTTCCCTTCGAAAAAATTACTGTCCAGCTGAAAGATGGATCCAATTTCACCCTGCGAGGACCACAACTCGGTAGCGCCCTTCAATATATCCCAACAAGGGGTTATCCACCTCTCGTTAAGACACTATCAGAATTTACTTACTACGTCCATCAACCTCCTAACTGGGAAAATCGCGAGCTCATAGTTACAAACGGATCTCAAGATGGTCTTAGCAAATGTATCGAAATGATGTTAGAAGAGGGCGATCCCATCCTAGTACAAAATCCACTCTATGCAGGCATAGAAGGCATTGTAAGTAATAGAAATATACGCTAAAATATGTAAAACAGCCTTAATCTTGGTAATGAAGCACCTAATTTGTTTGTCACTGCGATAAAGACGAATATTATCGCTGTTATCACAATGAAATTGTGAAACTGACCTTTCTATAAATAATCTTTTGTAAAAGAACGGACACGGACATGTTTATAATACTGTCATAATCTCGTGGTTTAATAAGAAACGTTTGTTTTAAATGATAAAAGTATTTGTTAACTTATTTAGTATGTTATTGTTTCAGTTGAAACCGTTCAAAGCTTCGCTGATTCCAGTACCACAGGATCAAAATGGGATAATTCCCATTATGCTTAAGAACGCCCTCGAGGACTGGAAGAGAAGATGCACAATTGACAAGGAATTAAAAATGCCGAAACTGATTTATCTTAACCCGACAGGTAGTTAAACTTAACAAACAATGTCTATTATCATTTTTTATGGTAGTACGTTTATCTATTATGTATTTTTTCCCCACTTAAACCGAATGACTAAGTTGTTATGATTAAGTTAACTTCCTTATGTCTAGATAAGAGAATATTTTTTTTATGCGATACTTTATATCCTATACCTGTTTCTTCTATGTGTTTATCTTAGTTAACATAAAAGTTGACATAGAAAGATAAAGGTCTTTATATGCTAATAGATTGGTCCACATAAGCGCTTTATTGGCGCCAAAAAAATTTAATAATCGAGTTACTTATAATACACTAATTTAATTCTAAAAATATTTTCTTGTCTTTAAAGGTTCAAATCCATGTGGTGCAACAATCCCATTGGAACGCCGTAAGGAAATATATAAAATTTGCTGCGACTATAACATTATCATCTTAGAAGACAATGCTTACTATTTTGTTCACTTCAGTGGTCCATCTCCACCATCGTTTCTTTCTCTAGATACGGAAGGTCGTGTTCTTCATTTTGACTCCTTCTCAAAGGTTCTCAGTTCCGGTCTAAGGGTCGGTTGGGTTACAGGACCTTCCGTTCTTATACAGAACCTAGAACTTCATATACAGACTGCTCATCTACATTCCAGCACTTTATCCCAGGTAAAAATGCCCTTTTTCGTTTTTTTTGGTGTTTTTTTAAGAAAAAGAAAGTGGGCAACTAATCTGTTTCAATTTTTTTGCACATTTGATAACACCCAATATCGGTAATCCTAAAGGCAAGGCGTTCTGACTTTATTTTTATAATTTTTGTTTTAAAGGTTATCACTCTTTTTGAGAGATAGTCGTGGTCTAAATTCCAATTATCAATTTATTGACCTTCCGATTTTTGACATATATGTTTTGAATATAACTGCTGTATATGTAAAATATATGTTGCAATTAATTTGTAAGGACATTTGCCGGGAATGCAATGAATATTGCACACGAAAGTCGTTTTAAAAGGAAATATAAATAAAAACACTGTAGCGATTTTCACAAATTTATTTTGTCACTTGGCGTACGTTTCACTACGTTGTAGCTTCTTCATAATTTTAGAATTTACTTTCTTAAATAAATTTGTAGAAGTGTTTTTATTCATATTTACAATGAATTTCCGCCAAGTAATAGTAAGTTCTTTTAAAAGGACTTTAAATAACTCTTTTCACGATTTAGAGTTCGTTTGTTCTCATCAGCACGCCAGAGCAAGGGCGTAGCTATCATATGGGTAGACGGTACAGTCTTTTCTTTAAGGAACAACTTCAGTTTAGTTCATATTAAGAATTAAGGCCCGCTGATGTGATTTACTGAATAAATTATATTTTAACTATGATATTCATACACCTTCTCTTAGTCCCAATTTCTTCTTTGGAATTTGAGCAAATCCGGTTGCGATTAGGAAACAACAATAATAAAAATAATTTCATAAGTAGATTAATGTTACTATGTCTAAAAAACATGACGGTGCACGTGTTAATCACACCGTCAAAAATATAGAAACAAAAATGCTCAAGTTGACCTAACGAGGTTGATAAAAATAATTATTGATGTAATAGTTATTTTTTGTTTGCCATTTTGATAAACATAATAAACTCATCACGCCCACAATTTCAAATTTTAAATAACGACTACTGGTGCAATTACTTGAAACTCAATTAATTAAATCAGTGTGATTTACAAAAGATATCTATTGACTACTGGAAAAAATAGTAAGGTAATAAAATAATATTTATGACGGTACATACCAGAAGTATCAAGTTAGTAATAAATATGTAATAATTTGTACAGTGCCGTTTTGTTAAACAAATTAATTTCTGTAAATAGTCTTTATTGCTTTTAATCAATTATTGCAACATGCGATTAGGGAAATAATTAACGTCAAAGATTAACTTTTACCCCTCAAAGTTAAAAATATAAATAATAATACGTGGATGGTGATAATAACAGGATTTGATGGGTTTTGCGTGTATGTCTACGTATTACATTGCCCTATTAAGAGGTTACACCGATACCATTTCAGTAACCAGTTATTTCCAGTTAACGAAGTGAACCAAAGCTCTATCTTATCCGAATTACAGAAGCAAAAATTAATTCATACTTTTTTATTAATAACACGCAATTAACGTTTTATTTTATGTTCAATGATAAAAGAATCAAATTTATCAGTTTCGTACACAATTATTGACATGTTTTCAACATTTAATGTGACAAATAAATAATAATCACTTCATTAATTGCATGAGCGCCTTTTTTTGCGCAACTCATCAAAACACGAGATAAGGAGCCTCATATTTGATTGTTTAGCATAATAACGAAAAAACCGATGTAGGATACAATTATTATCTAATTAAGCAAATTTAGAATATTCTAGATAGTTTGTTTACCCCACAAGACCTTACCCCTTATCCATATAGGTATTTATCTTTCATTTTTTTTCAGGTGATGGTTAACAATCTTATGAAAACTTGGGGCTTTGAAAAGTTGATCGCTCACTTCGGTACAGTGTGCAGCTTCTACAAAATCCGAAGGGATTGCACTTTGGCAGCAATGGAGAGACATTTGAAGGGCCTTTGCGACTGGGTGGTTCCATCTGGTGGTATGTTTGTGTGGATAAAAGTACGTGGTGTAGGCGACGTCTACGACATGCTTTTGAACAGAGGGGTGAAAAACAAGCACGTTACTTTCGTTCCTGGCCACGCTTTCATGGCTGATCCCAACCAAGCTTGCAATTATATTAGGGCAGCTTTCAGCAAGGCTTCGCCCAAACAAATCGACAAGGCAATGAGCCTTTTGGCGGAACTCATAAGGGAGGAAAAATTTTTGTTACAGAGGAAGTTGAGTAATTGTACTTAGTTTTTAATGTGGATGTAGTACGCCAGATGGAAGGCCTACAATACACGATGGTTAATTATGCTTTCTACGTAACTAGTAGCTCCTGCTGTACAGATTTCTGTTTTATTAAAACGTTGAGGAGGGAAGAAGACAAGAAACCGATTAGATATTAATTTATTGACAGTGACAGTAAATTATTCTTACTACTCCTAATTAATCATAAAACAAATTGATCCTTTCGATTGAAAGGGAAAAAGCGTAAGTCTAAATCAAACAAATTGTACTGCTCCCAATGGGAGAAAATAGTAAAAATATTCCTTACTGGAGTACTACAGCCGCAATAATATCTATTATATTATTATAAGTACGAATTAGGTACCTAGTATGGAAAATAGCTCTTGTTATTTACTATTTAGCAGAATGAGAAATACAACTAATTTTATTTATAATTTATATCATGCTATCTATATTATTTATTATATATTTTCTATTTATTTTGTAGTATGTGAAGAACGACTATTATTTATATTATTACGTCTGTAGATAAGTATTTTGTTTTAAAAATCTAGATAAGAATTCTTAAACCAATTAACATATATCTACCTAATTAAGTATAATTATTGACTGTATTATCTTTTTCTATAAAATATGCATAAAAACCTACAATCACGACTTATTTAAGGGGAGTGTCTTAAAAACGGACATCAGGCGACTGATAAGGAGAGATATAAAAATAAGGGTATATAAAATTGTTTAAAAAAACATAAATATTTTTCCATGAAAAGTTGAAAATTTAATAATCTGTAATAAAAGTTTTATTTTTGTATTAGAAATGATATCAATATTATTCTTAAAAACAGATTTAAAAATAAAATGCATCTCGTTATCTCGTTTCCATGTAAATGAATATTTATAACATTTTAAAATCTGATTGCAAAATTTTAAATGTTAATAAATGTCGACTCACTGATTTGTTGGAGAGAAAAGGGCCTCAAAAATTGTAACGAAAAGAAGGAATTAAGTAGGTACCTACACGAAAATGACCTTTAAGGGAAATATGAAAAGTATAACTTTTTATACAAAATTGCTATAAAGTTAAATATCTTACCATGATTTATTAACGTATTTTCTATATAAACCATTACAGCAAACTTTTCTTCAACTACATTCAATGCCCACGTTTAGAACGTTGAAATATAGATGGAGGTGAGATCCAAAAAGCTCAAGTTTTTTTCACTAACACATTACCTCAAGATTATTGAATTAATTAAAATCCCCTTAAAATAAATTAACTGTTGAATTAAGATTCAGATGCTACATGCTACAAGTTTTTAATTTGCGTTAATATTTAAAAATTGTCATTATACGTTTTTCATCACGAAAACGAAAAGTAAAATCATTTTGGAATTTTAAATGAAAATAAAAGCATAAAATCTTTAAAATTAAAACTTCTACGAAATGTAGACTTAAAAAAAGTAAAATTGAGAATTTGTTACAAATATTTAATAAAAATTTTACCCTTAATTACATTTTAATTATTTTTGTTTGCCAATAATTAAAGAATTTTCACCACATCGTAAGTTAAATCTGAAATAAAAAATCCCAACTAAAACTACCTCATGGGCTTTGAGAATCAGATTTCCTGATTCTCAGAATTCTTCCAAAAATTATTCTTTAATACCATCAGTTCACCCTTGAATCCTGTGAAGATCCTAACACGGGGGTTACAATTACCAAACTTATCGTTTTTGGTTTTTTTATAAATATTTGTCTAAATAAACTTAATTACATTTTACATTGTTTAGTGAACCAAACAAAGGTAGTGTAGCAGGGTACGAAGCCCTCAGTGCGCAAATATGATTAATAATGGCACTTGGTTAAAGTTCTATTTCAATTTTTTTGAAAAGATGCTGCTTTCAAGAAGTAAAGAAGTTTGCCTAGACTTTTAAATATGAAAATAAACATGACGCTGCCTTAAGATTTATACTGTGAGTTATTTGAAAGTTTACTTGGGGGTGGAAATCCATTAGAGAGCTAACGCGAAAAGCTGGGCGGAGCGCTTCTATATTAATTAAAGGCTACCTGTCACGAACCGGTTCATCTGTGTTGATGGATGGTTCCAGTGGCGTACCCGACTATACATATTTATATTAAGAAATAAACCGTTTTAAAAAAGTAGTAAATCGGGTCTCGGAAGTTAGAGGGAGACAAATCAGTTGGGGTTACCCCCGAAGCAGTTACCTATAATAATAAATAATTAATATTTAGTATTTTACGAAGGTTAAATGTAGCAATTTTTGAATTATTAATCCTTTTTTCCAACTTTGTCTTGAATTACTCGATTTTCGTGGGGGATATAAAAGAGCGGCGATTTAAGTATGACGTACGATTTTGGAAGCTATTTTTACACGTGAAACTCTAAGATTGTTATTTAGTGAATTAGTAGTTTAGTTCGTCAAGTAAACGTTCTCATTTTAAAAATAGTTTTGAATGATTTTGTTAATATCCCAGTTTGTGGCACAATTCTATGACAAAAGGAACTATCTGCAAAGGATAAAAGTGAAGGGATGTTTATTTTTAATGTATGTCCTAAAACAATGATGCAAAAATAAAAAAAAAATAAAATACAGTCTCTTATTTATGCTATATTCAAATAGAAATTGTTGTGAGTGTATTGTATTAAATTTTTATAATTTCATTTACTTTTTCGTACATTTATTTGTTTCTGCTTTTCTTAAATTGTCTGTTGATATAGAAGTATAAATGTCAATAAATTTGTAAAATAAACGTTGCATAAACCAAATATACTTAATAAGGTGACTTTTGATTAGGTGGTTTACACAAAGGACCTTCTGGTAAAACCTCAGTGGGCAAAAAAAATTGAAAAGAACAGTTAACCATAATAACTATTGTAAAATTGAATTAGGTATTTAAAACTACATACTCGACTATTTGATTCAAAATTCAATTTATGGTTTTAGATCACTGCTGAAGCCTTCAAAGATAGTAAAAAGTAAAAAAAAAAAATATAGTAGAATGAAACCCATTGGAAAAGGTAGAGAATATAACAGAAATGAAAGGAAAAATAATTTACGGGCGATCTGAGGTCGGGAAGGGGAATTGGTTGAGGTTTTAAGGGTAAAAAACGGTTTTTCTTGATTTCCGGAAAAACTACAGGTCTTATGGAATAAACTTAACAAGCAAAGTTGTAGGTAACAAAAAGATCTACAACTTTTGTATTTACACTTTTTTCACATAACCTCAAAATTTGTGTGAAAAATTCATATAACCAACTTTTAATTTTTTCCACGATATTTGGTGAAAACTTACCTATTTATGTCCCAAACACACTGTAATTTTTTTGATTTTAAATATTTATTTTTTAGCTTATTTTTACTTAATATCGAAAAAGCACCCTAATTTTTAATCGTAAATTCTCACGTCAAAATATCTGCTTTTTAAAAAACGTTGGTGGGCTCTTTCTTCGTTGAAATCTACTTTTTGATGGTGTGCAAAAAAAATATACATTACTGTGGTAAGTTTTCTCAGGAAATGCAAAAAAACGAAGGGAATTTTATGTAAAAAATGTGACCGCTGCTATTTTTTTCAGTAAAAAGGTTGTCATATTTAATTCTAATTACATTTATGTCATAGAGAATCTCATAATATATAAATATACATGTAAATCGTACTATTGAATTCACATACTTTATACTGATTACGTTATTCATTATAATTTTTAAAACATTAATCCTGTTTTTTTCGTTGTTTTTTGCATTTCCTGAGAAAACTTACTAGAGTAATGTATATTTTTTTTTTCACACCATCAAAAAGTAGATTTCAACGAAGAAAGAGCCCACCAACGTTTTTTAAAAAGCAGATATTTTGACGTGAGAATTTTCGATTGAAAATTAGGATGCTTTTTCGATATTAAGTAAAAATAAGGTGAAAATATAAATATTTCAAATCAAAACAATTACAGCGTTTTTGGGACATAAATAGGTAAGTTTTCACCAAATTTCGTGAAAAAAAATTTTTTGTAAACGAAAAATAAATAAGCAAAAAGTTGGTTAGGTATTTGAATTTTTCACACAAATCTTGAGGTTATGTGACAAAAGTGTAAATACAAAAGTTTTAGATATTTTTATTACCTACGACTTTGCCATTTAACTTTTTTTCATAAGACTTGTAGTTTTTCCGGAAATCAATGAAAACCGTTTTTTCCCCTAAAAACTCACCCCCTTTCCCTTCCCGACCTCAGATCGCCCGTAAATTATTTTTCCTTTCATTTCTGTTATATTATCTTCCTTTTCCAATGGGTTTCATCCTGCTACAATTTTTTTTGGTTTCAAAAATTATCGACCCTGGTCTATTCGTGGCGACGACGCTGTTTACAAAAGATACCTTGTGACAACTGGATGATAGAATATTAACTTGGGCTGAACACGGTGGTTTACGCGTGGCGTCTAGCTTATCTTTAATGCACTTTTGACACTCAGCTATCATTTCCTTCCTTAACGGAAATTCAAATGGATCTTCCGTAGCTTGCACGTCGCCCGGGATAGTCCCTTCATAAACATAACACGAACAATAACTAATATCGTGATGATGTTGATGGGCAGATTTCGCGAAGTCACTGTTTGCTACAAGGGTACCTACATATTCAACTCAACCCCTCGTTATATATAGATTAGAACAAGTAAACAAAAAGAAAAACTGTGGAATATACAAAAATACAATGACCCTAAATGCATTGTATTCCAGGTGGACTTAAATCGGTTTGTATTGTATCTTGAGCATGTTTTTACGATTGAAGGACTCAATTGGCACTCATCTTCTATTTACCTAGGTATATTGTTATCCAAGTCTCTCAACCTCTTCCAGAACACTTCTAAGTCTTTTCGTAGTTTTTTTTAATGTGGGTGTAGATTTTATGACTCCTCAGCCATTACATTGCTGCTGTTACAAATAAATAAACAAGTAATCCTTAATATTTATACACCCTGTACACATTATTAGTAACTACGTACTTATATGTTCAAATATATTGTGTTTTTGTAAATGTGTGTTGGTATTACATGGGGCTGTTCTCTGCAAGCTGTCAGGGCGGGAACGAGGACGGGACGCTATTTTATTATGTATGGCGTTATAATACATATTTCTCAGGGGTGATAGCTAATGCGCTAAAAGATAATGGACCGTCACATCGCTGCTCAGAAACACAAATTTCCTTTTTATTTTTAATGTCCACCCACCCAGCACACTTCAAATGGTAATGAATCTGTCAGTGCAATACGTCGGGTGACGTTTGCTATTACCACCGGGGTGGAATTATTCACGTTATTTATTGCTTTCTATGTACCTACACATCATATTAAAAGATGAAATATGTAATAATATGAAATAGGTAATAAATAACAACAACACTTTAGATAAAAAGTTATCAAAGTACAAATGTTTTTAACGTAACACACAGTTAAAAAATAAAACGTGGAGAGAGAGCTGAAACTGGACTAACATATTTTACTCATTTTGAAGTATAGATACTTTTCATAGTATCCCTGATGTTGGATTTTAATTAATTAAGAATTAATTCAGGTCAAATATATTATTATTAACAATTTTATCTTCTACTTTTCTTAATAAATAATTTTTGTGTGGATTAAATATTTTTTTAGTTATGAATAAATTGTGGGTGATTTTTAAATTCAGGCTATAGTCGGGATCATCCAAAGTGACGGTCGCGCGTGGTAATAAAAATTTCAAGAGATTTATGAGCTTATTTTGTTGAGTGACTGACAATAATTCTTACTGAGTTTGGTGATTTTTTATTACTTCACAAGGAAAACATCTGTAAGCGATGTATATTTTTAAATGATCATGAAAGTGTATGTACTTAACTAAATAAATGTAACAAAGACTCATGTTTTAATTTATATTAATAATATGTTAATAAATCAGAAAAAGGGACTAAACTATAGATTTTTTAGCAATATTTACCCTATTTTAAAGCAACTATTTGAATTCCGTGATATCAATCAATTTATTCAGTCATAATAGTTTTCAATTAATTTGCAATTTGTTCTTAACATATCCAATAAAAGTTAAACTGAAATCCCAATGGTATAAATAGAGGAAATAGATGGTGAAAATGTCTATGAGGCAATAAGGCTTTATTTCTGTTCGTGAACGAGACGAGTTTTTCGCGAAGCATTTAATAGTATTCGTAAAAGGGAAAATGTTCTACCGGGATTGAAAACGATCTAATAAAAGGAATAGAAGTGGATTAGACCTGTAGGGGAGTTATGGTTATTGGTAACACTGGTAATGCCGAGCACGTGACCGCGTTGCTTCTCTGATCCTCAATATGTTACCACTCTGATTTATTGATACTGACATGAACACTCAATTAAGGACGACCGTCGTCGGAGTCGTGACGTCCGACTGACTATTTACTACCTACTTCCTTTTGATTAAAATTCAAACAGGCAACATTCGAAACGAAATTCAGGTAGACATGTGAAATACATTGTTACTTATTGGGAATAATTCTCATTTCGAATTAATAAAGTCTATAGTGTGACACGATAGAACTAAACTATGGAAGTTTTTAAATAAATTATATTATTTATTGACAATTTATCCCAATAGTTAGGTGTAAATGTCTTTTGTCCCATGCATCACTTTCCATTTTTCTTAATATTTAATGTTTGGTTAAAAGACAATATTTTTAAGGTAAGTTTTGACGATAAAAAATCGTAGAAACTGAACTGCCTCACTGTTTGCATAGTACCTACTACATACTAATAAAAAGAGACGTTAAAATCGTACTTTATTAAAAGATTCCTCCAGAAATTCGACATATCGAAGTTGGTGCCAAATGTTATCTTCGTGTTACAGAAGTTCGAGTTATGAAATAAATATTATACGTACTTCTTAAAGTTGATGCAATTACCAACCAGTTTGGTTCGTCTTATCAAAAATTCGACTTATTGATCTTTGAGTTATCAAAGTCTGACGTGTTTCCGACCCATCTAGAGTTTTGGGAATTTGGGGTTCACCATTACCAAGCGAATTATATGTACTATGTTTCGATGAGGTCGCCCTTTGTCTGGTTAATCCAAATAGCCATTAAAAAAGGTATTATTGAATAATAATAAAAAGAAAAGAAATAGAAAATACAATTGGTTGGTTTATTTGACTATATTTGTCGAAAAATATACTGGAAAAGTTTATTGTAATTTATCAATTTACGTATCAGAAATTATCACTTAATTTTAAACATTTTAACACAATTAGTAACCTATAATGAGGAAGCAATTCGATAATTTACAGTAAATAACATACATAGGTACATAAAAAACAAAATTTGTTTGTTTTAGCGTTTTGAGGAAATAATTTTTTTTTCGAGATTTAAAAAATTAAAGTTAACTTAATAAACGCAATTAATATAAACATGAAGTTTATCTTCATTAAATTTTTAATAAAATTAACAAGGAAATATCAGTGTTTTGTGTAAACATTGTCGAAAAGACTGAGAACGGGGCTTTAAATAGGTTTTGTAAATTTTAAGAAGAAAAAGTATTGCTCGAGCTTCCCTAATTAAACCGGAACAATATTTATAGCCGTTCATAATCAAAATTGTGTTCGATCACCTGCCGAACTGAATGGAAGAGCTCCCTTCTAACTTCATTGTTTGAATCAAAAGCATCTGCAAAGACGGCACGCGACCGACACGCGTTGCTGTCAACGCCTGTTTTTATGCAACTCACAGCAAGTTAAACATGTTTAGTTACAATCATTACTTGAAATGATTTAGCAGTTTTCACCAAAGAGACGTACTTATTAAAAAAGTTACAGATTTTATGGGGTTTGTATATTTTTCAAGAACAAACATGTAATGTATGGTATACCTACTACAGGTGGTAAAACCGCTAATCAATGACCTCCCTTGCTTATGCATGGATTTATAGTATTAGTTCTGAAGCTTTTAAAATGGTATTTTCAAACAGATTGTAAATCATATGAAAAGACTCAATCAGGAGTACTTTCCCTTAACATTTTCACTAATCAGATCCAGATATTTCTTTTCATTATTAGTGCAGATTTCAGGTATTGCGCAAAATCCATACTAATATTATAAATACGAAAGTAACTCTGTCTGTCTGTATGTTACGCAATCACGCCTAAACTACTGAATCGATTTAAATAAAATTTGGTACACAGATGGTCTAGAGCCTGAGAAAGGACATAGCCTACTTTTTAATGCTGTAACGGGCTGAAATAGGGGATGAAAAGTGGATTTCATTTATAACGACTTCGGTTGTAATGACATTTTGGTTATAACGACATAACACATAAGTCCCTTGAATTTAAGGAATCATTTAAGAAGAAAATTTGGCTGTAACGACTTCGGATGTAACGTCGATTTCGGTTTTAGCGACTAATTTTAATGAACTATTAATTACAAAATGCTAGAAATCTCATACTGATATTGCGACCGAGTCTATACACAAAACTTTTTATCTTTTGTTTACATTCAGAGATAGTCAGTCAGCAGTCGTAGTAATTGTTTATAAATGTTAAGGTTGATAAAGTTAAATCTAAGAATCAGTTACTAGGTGGGTACTTTTCTTGCCTAATTTCCTTCTTTCATTCTTTCTCTCTTTCTTTTTATATAGCGACTTCCGGATATAGCGACGGAAGTTAATGGTCCTTTTATCGTCGTTATAAACAATATATACTGTACGTCATTTTTAAAGCCAGAAACTTGAAACTTATTTTTTAGGGTTTTAATTAGATATGAATATGACATTCAAAGTTTGTAAAAATTTTACCTTAAAGTAAGTGAAAATAGGGGATGAAATTTTTTGTGTGATTACGTCGGAAAAAAATCGTACGGCCTAGAAAATAAGAATATAGATGAAAAAAATTTAAAATGCTACCGAAAGTCGCTATTGCACGCGGGCGAAGTCGCGGGCACAGCCAGTAATTTTATAAATCCCTTAAAAAAATTTCACCACAGGCCCAGGTGTCTTCCCACTTCGTGATCTCATTATATTTTGCATTCATTGTTCCCACTTCGTGACCTGCTCTATTATTATTATTATTACTCCTATTTTGGGACCGATCGGTAAGATACTTATGCACTGTATATAGCATGGTAGGTATTAATAAAAACAAATTTAAGCGAGTTTAACTATTAACTATTATATTAGCCGTTAGTAATAGTAAATTCTATAATATCTAATAATAATTTATAATTCAAGAAAAACTAATTGAGTTCAACATTTTGACAACTGCAGACTACTAATTTTAAAAGTATCCACTGCCAAAGTAAAGGCAGAAGGCAAGATTTACTAGAAATCTTGGAAATAACAGAGGCGAACAATAAGAACAAATGCTACTAAATGAACAAGTAGACTTTGGGGTTTCCTCTTTATTAATAAGGAAATAATATTGCAAAACTAGAGATTGTCAAACTATTCAAAGGCAGAATTGACAGAATAAACACTTTAAGTTAGTTGTTACAAACTCTTTGAAAATCGCATTATAACCGAAACATATAAGTATGTTAGAGAAAAAATAAACCAGTGAAACGTAAAATACCCAGTGTTTTTATTACTCTTATTATCAATAGTTGATAGAGTTGAGCCTTTCCTATATGAAAGTTAATCATATACTGATATTCATGCAAAGAACACTGAGAAATTTTCACTTAAATTTTATTTAACGTCTTAACACAATTATTAGTCTTATTATCAAGATTCTAAAGAGCTAAGTTTCACTATTTTTAAAATAAAAAAAAACGTATCGCGGTTATAACAATATACAGGATGACCATTTTCAGCCCACATCCTAGACGTATCTCCTGATAGAATTGAAATACCGTTTTGAAATTTAATTGTAACAAATGCTTTCAGTCGGTTTCCATTTTTATGTCGAGTGACATTTCCTTTTTTATTCATCTTGACGTATTAATCAAAGACATATTTTATTGTTGTCGTGGTCTTGTCATTCCCTTATAGGTACACAAATATTTTATAAATTTCCAACTTACTTTTAATGTTTCTAACAGGTTTAGCCCAATTCAAATGCTTTAGGGCTCGTATGGTACTTACATAAATTAAGCTACTTAATACGCAATTATAATTCGTGGGCTCCGACTGAGAATTAAAAATGTGCGAATTAATGACAGTTAGGATGCAGGTCCCGAAGTGGGAAAAACATAAGCCAAATTTCGAAGTAAAAATGATCCCACTTCCATCCACCCACCACTTTGAGTGGTCTAGGCTACAATAAAGCAAAATCTTTTTCTAAATAAAAAATTATTTTAATTTAGGTTCATTAAGTTTGTACACTGTCCTCTTTTTGTTAAAAACTTTAGCATTACAGCGTCCTCAATGATAGGTACAGGTTGTAACGTTTTTTTTTCTATGAAAAATCTCGTTATTTATTTCGATTCAGTTTGTGTTTGTCTTGGTTCAGTTTTGTTGATTATTTCTTAATGTTGATCGACCTTCCGTCTTATCATCAAGGCTAACAACCTTCGCGCAGGACTAGGCGATCGATGGAGGGATCGATGAAATTTTCCGGTCGGTGCTCGAGGTCTTCTTCCTCGATCCTTGACACTGACGTGACGTGTATGTGTGTTTTTCTGTTGGTGTTCTGTGCTTGGTTTTGCGTGAGAGTTTTTTTGTGATCCACTTACCTTTGCATTTTAATAGTTCATGTAAAATTCATTCAAATTAATTATTTCTTTTAAAATCTTTTTTGCTATTCACTCAATATTTATTTTTGATGTAACTTTGATTAATTTTTACGAAATTTTCCTTATTACCACGTGGTCTCTTTTTTTTAAATATCTAACAGTATATTTGTAATCTTTCGGGCCTTTGTGGCCAATTTTTAAATTTCTTCATTTAATTAATTTTTCTCACTTTTTAATTTATATATTTTTAATAGTCAAAATTTTTTATGGTATCTGGGGTGTATCTTGAGTGCATGTTGGTTTAACGACAGACACCCCTACTCCTCCCTTTTTATCCGTTTTTTTTTTAAGCATCTTCAATGCGAACAACTTTTTAACATTTGATTAATAATTTTTAGTTTTAGGAAATTTATCAGCACTTTTATTCGTGCCCTTATTTGTCAGCCCATTGAAATTTTCTTAGAATAGGTTCCGGTTGGATTAGGGGGCTGGGATTAAAGGGTAGGGGTGAAGACATCCTAAAAACTATTTTATAAAGGCAAATAGACGAAGCTCTGGTTTCCAGCTAATCTCAATAACCAGTTAGAAGGCCGATAAATTCCTGCAGGCGGCCCCCTGAAGATTAAAAGGTTGGTCCATGAAGCTATTTCGCTGATATCCTCTTGCCTCACAACACAGCACGAGAAGTCCCCGATTATACCCTGAAACCAGCTTCCAGTCCCTACATTGGAGCAGGGAACCTTTCTTTTTGGTGGGTTACATGTGTAATTGTAGGTTTTGTTGTTTATTTTGTTCTGTGTAATTTTTTGTTAATATACTCTTCAAGTTTTATTTGTTTTTTTTAAGAGAGCTTCGAGCTCTCTAAAGCTTCAGGATTCTGCAGGAACCACCGATGCACTACCCGGTGCCCAAGAAATTTGTCGTTTCATTTATTCTTTTCTTTGTTTGACAAAGTGGCGCCCGAGCACGTTTTCTTATTAATATTTCATGTTAATTAAATTAATTTAAAACAAACTATTAATAATTTCAAAACCCAAGTAATAGTTTTGTTAAAAGGTCAACAGAAATATGGTGGCCCCTCAGACTTCGAGCGAACGGCGCAAAAGAAAGGAAAGAGATGCATTTTACCGCTCGGTGTTTCTACCGTACTTCAAATCGGGCCCGTATTCTATACAAGTAAATTCACCCCAGGGTGACTTAATGGTATTAGTGATATTTACACGAAAAGTGGTAATGCACTTTAACTGAAGCAGAATACCCATTTTGTATTTTAAATATGTAATATTATTTCAATGGGGTTAATTTAGTACCCAGTATTGTAATTTCTACAATCACTTCTTCCTCAGAATACTGATTTTAGTAAGTAATTAAATTAAATAATTACAGATGTAAACGCACATCAATTTGTAAATAATAAATAGGTAAATAAATAAATATTTCGAGGTATTCAGCTCAGCTATTATTCATATTAAAATATTTATAATAATAATAGATAATAACAAACTAATAAACGAAACATTGACTAATTAAGTTTATAGAATAAATATGTATTCCTAAGTGTTTCTTTTATTTGTCCGCTTTCCTTTAAGAGTGCCTCACCAATAATGAAAAGTGTGTCCATCGCGCACCGGTGGCCGTTCAGATTGCAAGGGCCAAGCTATTTCTGTTGGCCTGTAGGTACCTAATTTATAATATAATAGTGAGAATTCTTCTGTAGTTATATAAAAAGACTATCGCGTATTTTTGGCCTTCAGAACGAGATCTTATGACTCCACTATATTGTCCTACCTAGATGACATTACAATTTTTGTAATATTCTCTGACTTAAAACCTTTAAGTAGGTATTTGCTCTGATATTTATTTTTGTCTTTGTGTTTCATTTTTATTTGTTTTAGTACCCTTGAATTTATTTAAACTAGGTATCTATTTATACTTTTTTGTAAAATTTCACGTATGTAGTTAACATTACATTCGAGACTTTTTGCCATTTTAGATAAAATAAAGACGTGATTTTTTTTTGTTTGAAATACCACAAAGATTAAAGATAATACGGAATTTCTTGTAAGTGCCCATAAAAACAGATTTATATAAAGGCGTTGATCCTATTGTGAAATATTAAGATTACGCAGGGCAAGCGGTGAAGCTCAAGTTTGATTGTGAACGAGAAAAAAAGGCCATTTTTATGCTCCTTGCGCTTTCTTTATCCCCCGACAGTTTATTTACTGAGCTTTTTGCACTGGCCTCTTTGTAATACGCATTCGTAATGAAAGAGGAAAAAAACCGATCGATATTACTTAATTTTAAGAAACAACCACCTACATTCCTCTACTCAAGTCACAAGTAGACAAACAAGCTATAGTACATTTCAAAAAAATGTTTTAATTACAATGATAATAATTAAAAATACAAGTTATCATTATATGTTTTATATGCGAACCTGATCGGCTAATGACCAGTGGCGTATCCACATATTTGCCGCCAGCATTAGGCTATTCAAATTTTGTCGCTTCTATTGACCTATAAAATTCGATAACCTACTTTTCAATCATACCGTGATTTATGAATTATTATCCTAATTATAACATCTTTTTCCCGTAATTACTATGATTGTGAACAAGGGGATTAATGTGTTAGTTACTAAATTATTTTTACAACACAAATATTTAGTTAAGAAAGAGTTTTTGGGTATAATAAAAGCTGAATATTATCTGTGTACGAGGGTGGATCAAATATAAACGAGCCTTTTTAAATTGAGCGTCGGATAGTTGTTTAAGGTGCATACGAGCGTTAACAACTTGAAGTAGGGATATTAGGTGACACGGAAACGACTCGTCGTATTGCTGTGTTTGCTTGGTTAGTAGCTATCACAATGAGTGAGAAAGAGATGCGTTTAGCGTTGCGCAACGGATTATTATTAAGTTTCTTACACGTGAAGACGTGAAACCAGCTAAAATTTTGCACAGATTGCTAGCACAGTTCGGAAATGAAACGCTTTCGTGGCAACGGGTAAAAATTTGGTGCAGAGAATTTAAGGAAGGGCGTAATCGTGTTGAAAATGTAAATCATCCTCGTCGTCCGCGCATCAGCATATCGCCGGTTAACATTGCACGCGTTAGAAACCTTATTGAAGGGGACCACCACGCCACTGTGCTTCAGATATCTGTTGATCTCGGCATCAGCTATGGGAGTGTCCACACAATCATAACGAAAAACTGGGGATTCCGAAAAATTTCAGCTCGTTGGGTCCCAAAGTTGCTGAAAGAATATCAAAAAGTTGCTCGAGTTCGCATTGCAGCTTTAACGCAGGCCCAAATCAGTGAAATGCACTAGACTCAGTCGGAGCACCATCCATACCTATAGCCCAAACTTATCCACTTGTGATTTCCATATGTTTGGGCCCCTCAAAGAATCACTAGGAGGCGAACGATTTCAAACTGATGAACATGTGGAGGCGTTTGTGCGCAACTGGATAGACTCCCGCCCCGCTTATTTTTATGAAAACGAGATGAAAAAAGTACCAATCCGTTAGGAAAAATGTATAATCAAACAAGGGGGATATGTGAAAAAATAGAGAACTTTGTGTTTTTGTGAAAATTTTCAAAACAAATGTTTTATGAACCAAAGGCTCGTTTATATTTGATCCATCCTCGTACTACTAATTAGGTGGTATAACCTATGCTTTGATACTACTTACTCAATAATATACATTCGGTAAACTTAATTAATATTTTTTATTGTCCTTACAGTTTAAAAACAATACAATCATTTATTTGAAAAAAAAATCGGTTGACAACGACGAAATTCAATTAATTAATTTATGAACGTTTTACAAATACATTTTACCTGATTTTATTTTGGCAAATTAATTAATTATGTTGTATGAAATCTTGCTTAATAGTTCTGTTTCTAATTTTCTATATACAAATGAGCTGACGCGTTTAGCTTTTCTAGACTTAGGTAGATCTTAGATCATTTTTCACCCGTTTTAAGAAAGAAAAGCTCCTCTCACCCTAACAATTTGGAACATAAGTAATTAGTGAAATACATTACATGTTGAATTGTTTGTGTGATCCTTATAAAATTTAGATATATAAATATGAAACTTTTTAAATAAGAAAAATTTTGCCCCCAAATTGCCGCCCCTAAAATCTGTCGCCCTAGACTCCAACCTACTCAGCCTGCTGGTAAATCCGCCACTGCTAATGACTAAACAACCCTTGTAGGGATGAAAGTTGCCATGGTAGGATATGGAAATTTCAGTGGTAGGTACGTAATTTTTCCAGCAAGATCCAGATATGTAAGACCATTTAAAAGTCACGTTTATCGTTTATTGTCTCTTTTGATTACATACTTGAAGGTATGCTGCTCCGCAATTTGTTTGATAAAGAGAATATTGCATTTTCACATTCAGAATCGGTGCGTTGAGTGGGACAGAAGAGGTGTACAAATTAATCGGAACACCCCATTAAATGCAGGAAAAAGTTACTTCGCATTTCAGCAGAAAATTGAACTGTCGTTTAGCTATTGCCAACGGCAGGCACACTTCTCTCCACCCACCCGCATCCTGAAATTAAATTACCGAGTCGACATGTTCCTCTTTGTTAGAATACGCGCCCCATTTTACTTTACATCTTATTTTATTGCGATCCTTCAGTTGTATTTCAATTATAATGCCACCAAAATAACAAGCGCCGTGTATTTTGAAAATATTCCAGGAAAATTACGAATTCCAGTAATTTCTGTATTACAGCTCAAGGTATTTTATGAGGGAGGGTTCTTAGCCAATCAAAATCTTGTGGCCTTTCTTAGCAAATTACACTCATATTATGATTATCGAAGCTTGATAGAAATTTCCAAAAATATATGTTACAATAAACTTTTAGGGTAATTTTAACAAAATCTTCCTTGTATTGCTTGGTATTATGCCGCACTGTTTATGTTACTCGTTCCTAACTCCGGTTAGAGAAAACCAACGGCTGATTATTTATATTTCCATCGAATTTTATAAATGCAGTTTTTTTATTCTGAAGAACGCCAAATTCCTTTCTATATATGATCACGTAGGGGTACGTGCGTATAATTTTATTCTTCTCGACAGCAAAGGTAATGGACACCGCTTAAATATCAATCTATAGCCCGCGGTTGTTACACAGCGAGCTTCACAAAGAATTGAAATTGCTTTCTACGTTTTCTTTCTTATTGGTATCGATTTAGAGTTTTCTAATCGATACCATTGTAACTCTTTTTTAAGGAGTCTCCTAAAGTCTCTGAATCCAGTCGCAACGATTGAAAACCTCAAAAAGTAGTGACCGTCATGAATAATTTGTCGAACAATTTTATCTATTTTTCCGCCAACAAAATATCTTTAACGTATTAGATACGATACAGATAGGCACCTAAGCACCCATATTTATTTGTATGATGCATTATTACTGACGTTGGTTGTGATGATACTGGCAGTTTTGAGCCTTCAGTTATGCCGGGATAGCGAGAAAGACAAATACATTCACTTGTTTTCGCATCGTTCCCTATCCCGAGGGACGCGAGCGAGTGCAGTTTCGTGTTCGCATTAGTCTTGATTTCCTGTCGTGACGGCACTATGCTATCGTCGTCGACTGCGTCCGTCGCGCCGCGTCGTCGTGACGTTCCCGATCTTGCGCCTACTCTGGATCCGGGAGCGCGTCTCTTTTTTTTATATTTTCTAAGTTTAAGGAAGAAAAATAATAAAACGGGGAAATCCTTTCTAACGACGTCTTTCAAGAGAGAATGGCGGAGTTTATTAATTATCTCACTATGACTTTGAACCTCTCTTACAATTAATACTAGGATTCTACTGCATATTTGAATATCCAAACGGAAATAATATTTGAAAAGTCAAATATTTAAATGAATATATAGACATCCAAATCAAATTATAGTCAATAACAAGATTGTAATTTCTATTTGATATCATTATAAGGGAACTTTATTTTTATTACATATAGGTAAATATAATCACTAATTTTGAGTGATAATAGGATTTGATAATCTACGTTTTATCCAAAACTTTCTGAGAGGATTGTTGAAAAAGTGGATTCGTCGACTTTCTTTCTGAATTCTACAAGGGTAGTAAAAGTTCAATTTAAGAATAGTAATAACAGAAGGGAATACGGGGTAAAAAACGATTTATTGTAGGTGCAAAACTAAAGTCAACGTTTTACCTTGTTTATCAAGACAAGTCGAAGTAAAAGATTCTATTTTGATTATTAAAAAACTTTTCTTGATAGATAATAATCTGTAAAATAAACGGAACGTTATCTGTATCTTTTTACAATAAAATTTTTTGGTTAGTACCTATTCGTTGAGAAAAGGGGAAGAACAGGAACTAAAATTAACGTAACTATCCCTGTAAATCCTCTTCCTTTCCGTAAAAGAAAATTGCACGTTCATGTCACAGACTTTCACTGTATAAATACATCATGGATATTAATAGTAAACGTTACGTATTTATGGGGAAGGAAATTACTAACGATGTGTTAAAAAATCGAATGCCTACTTGTGCCTGCCTATTGATCGAATTGCGCTCTAACATAATTGAAAGAAAAACTATTAAGTAATAGAACGTTAAAAAATTGCACAGTTTACGGTATATAACAACTGTTGAACATCTACTTAAAATTTTAGTATAATTAACGCTTTCCGATGATGATTGCGTGTAGTTGTAGTAAATATTTGAAAATATTGTTAGGCAACACCATTAGTTTCACTTAGATCTAAAAATATTTTCTTATCTTACACAATTCCATCCATCGTCGTATGGTTTGTTTTTATTAATGGTCACACACGTATACATACATATGTATATCCTATAAAATTTAAGACTGCATGTGTATGAAATAATCAATGTCCTTTACGTCATTGGCGATTTATGTCTTAAAAAAGGAGACAACTTGTAAATACTTAGTACCGAGAGTCTTAACTGTTGTCTACAATAAACTTGTCACACCTTTTGACATTTCGTGTGTTCTCTGAGAGAATTTAACTTTTGTGAAAATTGAAATGGAACTTAAAGTTTAGAATTATGACCGTATGCAATCTTAAATTGTATAGGGTATATTTATATGATCTAAGTAAGCCGGATGCGTTTGCTATAAAACTGTATAATATTTTATTTCAACATAAACAATAACAAATACTTAAATTTTGATTAAATAAACACAATGGTCTATGACCATTTTCAATTTACATCTATTTATGTGGTTAGGTAGCTTTTCACAGCATTTATTAAGTTTATTGTTCCTAATGAAAGATAATAAATTCAAATCAAAGCAGTTTCAAAAAATTTTTTTTCAACGACATTGCAGTACATAATAATAAAACTTATTCAAAATTAATATATAGGTAATTTTTATTATTCTCAAGTAAGATGGATACGACTACAATGAAGTCTGCTTTACACCTACAGTATTGTGACTAAGTATTATAAAACGTTGACACTCACCTTTATCTTGCCATTATCAAAAAAATATATACTAATGTAAATTTGTTCTTTAGTAGGAGCGATATGAGATTACTGTTAAAATAAACACATAGACACTTCTTCTCTTTACTAATAACGGAAAAAACTAGATTAATGTTTTTAAAAATATTATAATGAATAACGTAATCAGTATAAAGTATGTGAATTCAAAAGTACGATTCACATGTATATTTATATATTATGAGATTTTCTATGCATAAATGTAATTAGAATTTAATAAAACAACTTTTTTACTGAAAAAAATAGCAGTGGTCACATTTTTTAGATAAAATGCCCTTCGTTCTTTTTGTATTTCCTGAGAAAACTTACCACAGTAATGTATATTTTTTTTGCACACCATCAAAAAGTAGATTTCAACGAAGAAAAAGCCCACCAACATTTTTAAAAAAGCAGATATTTTGACGTGAGAATTTACGATTAAAAATTAGGGTGCTTTTTCGATATTAAGTAAAAATAAGGTGAAAAAAAAAATTTCAAATCAAAAAAATTACAGCGTGTTTGTGACATTAATAGGCAAGTTTTCACCAAATTTCATGAAAAAAAAAAATTTTTTGTAGATAAAAGATAAACATAAAAAACCAAAAAGTTGGTTATTTCAATTTTTTACATAAATTTTGATATTAGGTATGTGAAAAAAGTGTAAATACAAAAGTTGTAGATCTTTTTATTACCTACAACTTTGCCATTTAACTTTTTTCCATAAGACTTGTAGTTTTTCCGAAAATCAAGGAAAACCGTTTTTTACCCTTAAAAACTCACCCGTTCCCCTTCCCGACCTCAGATCGTCCGCAAATTATTTTTCCATTCATTTCTCTTATATTCTCTTGCTTTTCCAATGGGTTTCATCCTACTATAATTTTTTTTTACTTTTAACTATTTTTGAAGGCATCAGCACTGGTCTAATTCAGTAATATCTGCAATAAATAATTTTAGCTGGTTCATATTTCGAAGGACAAATTTACTTTATTAGAGTTATGTTTATTCTATAAAATTCATATACATATTATTAATTAAGAAGTAGGTTATAAAAAATTACGTGCAACTGATACCTGAAATTTTTTTTGGAAATCAAAGTTAGATATAATTGCTCCATTTAACCCGTTAAATTTACTTTCATAGACTGAATATGAATGATGAATGAATATCAAAAACGAATAATTAACATAATTAACATAATTTTTATTACCTAATACTATACTTACATGTAAATGTATGGTAAAAACATACTTACGTTAGTTCTTATTAACCCACGTGCTTGTTATAATGAATTGATTTTAACACATTATTAATACTTGTTTTAAAATTTTAGATGATTAGCAATTTAAATAAAAATCGCAAATATTTATTAAGAAAAGATTTTATATTGCAAAAATATTTAAGCCCCATCCACACCAGATACAGTTATCTACCACTCGCGTGCTTTCCTTTGGACTCATATTAAGTTCTATATAAATAATTTTTTGGAGGGTTTACAAATTAGTAATCATATTGCTCTAAATCAAATATAATAATTATCTAGGTAATTAAAAACTTCCCATCATTATTTAATTTTTTAATTAAGGAGCTAACTATCCACGGCATGAACATAAAAAAAAACGTGCCATGTATGTTTTATACTCAAGGATAAAAAAATAAATCGTAACTAAAAATTATCTTCTAATGTGAACTTAATAAATCCACGCACATTGTTTGTTGAGTCTCGTGCTTTCGAGTACGTTTCGGCACATTCAGCTGCTATAGAGTTAGAGATTAGGTACATTAATTTCGTAAGTGAAGAATAAATAATTAGTACGTTATAGAAGTGACATTAGCACTCTTATTATAAAACTTAGCACATAATTAAACTCTACAACTCATACAAATACCTTATCATCATAATTAAACGTGACAATATCTGAAGTTTCAAATAAAACGTTTCTTTTTATTTCTTAATTCTTTTTCCTTATAAATCGATTTGCTCTCAACCTAAGAGATATGAATAGGTACATATTTTATTTTATTTTTTACTTTTTGCTAGAAAAGTGAAAAGCTTTGATCTTTTCGGCACAGGTAAGTATCTCTTTGGTTTGCACTTATCATTACTTAAGTTATTTCAATATGTAACGAAAATCCTTTTTTGAACAATTTATTACGATGGCGCCCGGTGGTTTGTTAGTATGTAGTTTACAGAGATTGTATTGTTAACTACCTACCAACTCAAGAAAAAATAAAGTAGCAATGTAAACAAGGCGACGGTATCGGAAACCAGGCAAATACTTATATCTGTATACGTAGACGTGTATTGTGAGGTATGTAACGTGCAGGAGTAAAATCCAAGACATTAGAAATTGTTGCTAAGTGGACAACGAAAACATGGGAGGTGTTGAATACTTATATAAGCTATTAATTATAGCGGACATGCTAATGCGTGTGAAACGAAATCTACTTATGGTGAAGGACAGTCTTGTTGCTCGACTATCACTAAACGGCTAATTAGAATACACTGGCTAAAATTAAGGAAAACACGAGAATGCTCACTCTTTTTTTGAGAGCTGGGCTCGTTTTGCAATTCCTGTCGTATTTACTGACTCTTGACGCCATTAACTAACTTCACCAAAAATGTCACAGTTTTAATTTATGAATGATATTCGCTTTTAAAAAACTAATTTTTCCTAAAATACAAAAATGTTAGGGAAATTGGATTATACTTTTAGTTCACGATGAGTTTATTAAAATGCACATAGACAATTTATTATTAGTATCCAAAATATGTCAAAATGTTACCTTATATAAAAGTAACTTTATAATCATAATTTTTTAAGTCCACGTACCTATAGCTCCTGGTGTAAACGCCAAGTGCATTAAATCGATAAGAAGTCACTTTTGTCCTTATCATTGAGAAGTCTTAAAATTACACGCACATACACATACTTTACTGCGTTACAAAAAGAATTTAGAAGTATTACCAGAAAAATGAAGACTTTTCGTTTGGAAAATTCGGTGGTGGTATTAATGGACAGCTAGTTCCCGACGGAAGCCAGTTGATATTATATAGAATATGTGGAATAAACAGCACAATTGCTATTATTGGGTAACATAAATATCTAACTAATAAGTAATTAATTAACAGTTAATGTAACTTAATTAGTTGTTAAGAAGATTATTCCTTTAAATAAATAAATAAAGTACTTTAAAATTCTAAAATAGTAAATTAATTTTTGGAAAAAATGAAACTGAAAGTATCGATTTGTTTTCGAGCACAGTCTTTTTATATATTTGTAAAAACTCCTATGTAAGTGGTCGGATGTTCAATTTTACAGATTTGTTTTTTGAAAATTTTTAAATAAAAATCGTATTTCCATCCAGTCCTAATATTCGATGTTTGATGTTTACAGTTCAAAATAAACGAATAACGTTGCCTGTTGGCTGCAAAATATGTCAAAGGTTTAATATGAAGCACTGAAAATTCCAATATCAACGAGAGGAAGAGCGGCAGCCGGATCCGTTACTAGGTGACGTCAACTGGGAAAGAGACAAAGGCATATTGCAAAACATTATTAAAGTTCCAACGCTCCAGGAATAGGCCCTGATTGATTGACATTATCCTCTTTGAACAACATGAAAAACTTTTTACTATTCGCAATAAAATAAGTTTAGATATCAAAATATCTGGTTTGCACATTTACGATACTTAAACGAAGAAAGATACTTAGACTAGGAATAAAAATAAAAATAATAAATATTTGAGAGATTCGCAACATCAATCGGAGCTCATATTTGTGTTATTGAAAATACAAGTAGAGGTTTATAAAGTATAAAAGCAATATTTTGGTTTATAAAAAATTGTTCTTTTCTTCTTTTTAGATAATAAAAATCTAGATATTGAAAATAGAAGTAGGCTTAGAAGTTTGAAGTTATTAGGATACCAGGAACTTTCATGTAACACACAAATTCGAATAAGAGCAGTAAGTACCCTTGACAACCTGAAAAATGGGAAATTCATAAATGTGAGCAAAAATTACAAGTGGAATCTACTGGCATAAAGGATGTTAAAGACTATGAAATGAGATATTCATAAATACGTATTTGTATTTTAATTCTGTTGTGCCAAAATTCAATTTTAAGTCAATGTGAGAAACGTAGTATGAGTCATGTAAAGTGGCAGCTTAGGCAATAAAACTGGCAATATTCCTTTTAGGTAAAACTATAATACTAAGATCCTTTTAGGTGTGGTTACGTAGTAAACGGTTGCAAAAATTAGGGATGATTACCTTATTGACGTATTAAGGAACAAATAAAAATTAAACTGCAAAGATAAACTCACTAAAGATTATGGTCTATGAGTACAAATGTGTCATTTGACAAAAGCTCTGAATGCTTTATTATCACAGTCGCCACTTTACATGACCCACAGAGGCATTGGGGACCTTCTCCCCCTAAACCGACCATTTTCTTAATATCCTCGAATATTAGTAGATATTATAACTTTTGTTTTATTTTTTCTGAATAAAAATTTGAGCAGTAAATATCAATTTAATTTCTTATCAATCTAATACTTATGCCCTTTTTTGAGAGAAACGTACCTACTGTCTTCTTGTTGCCCCCCCCCCCTCTCTACAACATCCTAGCTAAGCCCTTTACACTGTACCTACGTTATAGACCTATAAAAGATTCATTTGGGAAGTTAAATCCATCAATGAAACATAGTAAAGAAGGGTCTAGCTTTATGATTTTTCGTAAATGTATCTGAACTTTTCAATCTTCTCACCATCCGCAAATCCGATTGAGTACAAATTATCCCTAGAGACAGAGGTGATTGGTGATCGAGTCACTTATTGGCTTATTGCAGCGGCGTCAAGTCTACTAAATTAAATTCCTTTAGACGTTTAGAGCTCTACTAGTAGGCACTATCGATGTGTCATTTGAGCGGTAAATTGCTACTTACCGAGTTGTATTGAACACATATAACAAGACAAAACTTCTCGTCTCTAACGTTTTATTTCGTATATGTCCACCTATTTCACGTCAATCTAATAAACCATCTGACAAATAAGTAGGTACCTAGTAGTTTTATATTCTTAGATAAGTATTTAAGAAAAGTTAAGAGGTTAGGACGTAGCTATTTCACAGTGAATCATTTATTATATTATTTATGTTCATATTCTGATCCATTCGGTCAATAGCAACTGTAAAAATAGTGCTTTTATAAGGACTGAATATTTTCTTCAGTTCAACATTCAATTATATTATCCATACAATTTTAATTTTAGTAGGAATTTGTCTTTGCCATTCTTGTTTTCTTTAATTAGATATAAATATTTTCAGGTAGTCAAAGCCTAATAGGTATACTTCTGGACATTATTAAATTCACCCCGTTAATGACAATTTACCTAAATGTGAATAAAGATTGCAGTCAAATTCACTCCCATCGCCTGGATTATATTAGGTACTTAATAATTAGTTGCTAATAACCGAAAAAGTTGATACAAATACCTACAGGTGACGGTTAACGGCTTTTATGCATTTTCAAAATCATAAGATACAGATTTTGCAAACTAGTTATTGTATTTAATTTTAACTCGTTAATTTATCTTACATTTTAATATGAATATCTATAACTGTATTTAAAATGTGAATTTATAATTAGGCATAATTATCAATTATTAAGATATTGTTCCCCTTTTTTATTTTCTGATGTAAATCTAATACACGTCAAAATGTAACTAAGGTTAAATTACCTGTAGGTACTTACCTATTATATACTTTCCTACCCTCATCATATAATTAAAGGGTTAAAAGTCAACAATAAAGTTACAAAAATGACCCACTAGGCCTAATCACCATAAATTTCCCAATGAGTACGCTAAATAGCCGGAGTAAATTTACCTACTATAAAAATTGATTGTTTACTGTGGGAATGAATATCGAATTGGTACCCTATATTGGTATACTCTATAGGTACTTCGTTTCTTTAGATTTTCCTTGTTGTTGTTGGAAACTTCAAGGTTCATTCAAGAAAGGTTTAATTTGAACCCGTATTTGTGGATTTTGATACTAAAGAATGGGGAGAGTAAATATTATGAAATTCATACCACCACTGAATTTCACTTGATGTGCTGCTAACGATTTTCAAATCGATTACAACGACCGGTTGCAATTAGGTACCTACCTACTATTAAAAGTCCGACGGGTTTGAAAGTAGATATATGTAAATGATATAACCCATGTGAAGCAGCTTTTTTGTTCAAAACTAAAGAAAAATTACATTTCATCTCAAACAGTTCAATTTTGCAAATCAATTGTTAACTGGAAAGACTTTTTTAAGTCGTTTCGTTTAAACTGATAGCTTTGGTGATGTTATGAACTGCTCAAATAGCTTTATATAGAAGGATCAATAGATCATCCAAAAATATTAAGGATCTCGTGCAGGGTTTCCTGACGACATATAAACCCAATTTTGTTATTGAAAAAGAAACCCGTTTCAATCCCTTTTTTTTTAATTGCTGCATTTTTTGTCAAAATTATCCAGTAGAACCATTATGTCAGATTTGTTGGATTCTTTTCTCGCTAAGAATCGTAGAAATCCTTTTTGTGTGTTATATTGTCCTGCTATACCTAATAATCCAATTTGATCAGTTTGTAGGTAAGTAGGTACACAGCACCGCAGATTTCTTTCCAAAAAGCCTGTCAAAATTCACTAACAACAACCATATTCAAATTTCCAGACCATTCTCCTGATATGGTATAGAAAATAAGCCATTCCTTTGGATTATGATTAGGTACATGATTATAGGAACGACCAAAATATCGTTCAATGGAAGCGTTTTGTTGTAATAAAAAAAGCAAAGGACATTATCTCCTTTAAGAATGACCGAAACATTGACAGAGTGATAATTTTCCAAATAGGTATCGAACTTTTTTTCACAGGAAACGGTAGTAGCGCAAACGGGAACTCGAAGCGAAGGCAAGAATCCTCTCCAGCCAGCGTCAGAGTGGTTGCATGTTGGATGCGTGGGAGTGCGCACAAGGATTCCAACAATGGACGTAATGTCACTTTTTAACTCCGCCCGTTTAAATAGGCCACGCCCTAATGGGGGGACTGTCCCCCATTGGTTCCCCTCCCGCAGGTTGCTTACAGGCTACAAGCAACATATTCACAATCAGTATCAAATCAGTACTCATTAAATAAACAGTGCAGTGCGTCAGCCTGAAGACCGTTTGAGGCAGCAGTATGCTCAACAATTTGAGCTCTGTCGGTAAGTTAGTGGGGGCTCTAATTGGCGCTAAAGAGTTTAGTGATGCAGCGTAGAACGATAGGCTAGTTAAATAGGCTAAATTGGCGCTGCCTCGCCCTCATTAAGCCAATATTGCCAGCTCATTCCGGTAGGCTATGCAATTAGGAGTACACAAACCGGAACATCACGTCTTCAGTACGTCCGAGGTGTTCGCCATTGAGGGCTGTTTTTTTTGCACGCGGACACTGGCAATACATATATCACAACAACCTCAACTCTCCTGAGGTTACTCGGTTTGGTCAGTTGTCAGTAAAAAATTGATTTGATTAATTAATCAATTAACTATTTATTAATATAATCCGTTTTATTATGAGCGGCGATAAGTACCGGTGTGCATCGTCCGGTCTCTTTATGTTCCATCAAAGGTTTTCGTTTATATATTGTTCCAATTGTTTCGGTCTGTCCGGTTGCGGTTTTCTGGCGAACTTTCGTGCCCGAGTTAATTTCGTAGATGCCTGATACATCCTGGAGTAAGTACCTAACCACTGCGGCAATCCTCGTGTATTTTAAATTATGTTAAGTGACATATATATTCTGTAACAAACCAATCAACAATACCTACATAGATATGTGTTCGTTGCAACGGACTATTGTTTTGCACTATTCATGTTTGTAGCTACTTAAAGTAATTAAAATATGAACGGTACGTATTCCGACAAGCATATTACCTATTTACAGTGCTAACTAATGTAGTACGAAGAGATTTGTTTGTGACACTGCCTATTCTATAATCTAATTTTAATTATTAATCTTCAAAATGTTTCAACACTTCTTTTACCAGCGCCCGTCGGTATTAATAGGAGTTCATTTTTCCATACAGAGAGAATTCTTATTTATGTACCTACTCAATATTCCTTGAATTTTGAATACAAGGGCGAAGCAACTCACGATATGCTCCTAGGGATCTAATTATTTTCTGTCACAAATTAATAAAAGCAAGTAGATATCTTTTACAATTTTTGTACCTATGTCTATTTTAGATATTCAGAACCATTGACTTAAATATTCTCAGCAAACTGAATAATTTTCCAGATGCATCTATTCAAAAAGCAAGGACTTTTACATAAAAAATATTTAGTTATATACGCTTATTTATTAATACCTATTTTACACTAATTAGCGATTCCTCTAACACTTAATGCCTTTTCTCTTTCATTTTTGGATTTACTCCTTTCTAAGTATTCAGGTAATACATAATTTATTTTTTAATACCTACACAAGTGGTCCATTCCTTAATTTTTCTTTTCAAAAAGTGTGTTTCGTCCCAAATATAATATATCGATTTTTCATAGTTCATTGGGTAGGTATCTACTTAGGTACAACTAATTATACATTCAATAGTTATATTGTTTTCTGTTGGACTTTTAATGTTCCTTTTCCTTTATTTTGTTAGTTGTTTTTTTTTTTGCCAAAATAACGTCTCTGGTATTCATTAGTAACAAAAGTTTCTTTGTGATTTCCATTTCTGTAAAATGATGTAACCAAACCTACTACTGTGTTAGCCACCGACAATTCTGTGCTCTTCAGGGTCACTTTAAGTATATATGCAAACGTATTCTACTTAAAAATTATTATGCATACTCTTCACCGGAATATTTGTTTACCTCATCAGGTTTGGGAATTTTCTTTGCAGTTTCTATTTTTATAATCGTAATTTTTCCAACACTAATCTTAAATATTTTTATATACATACATAGGTTTGTGTAGGCAATAAAAAATGAAGTTTCGGCGCATTATTTTAAAATTTCAATTCCAAAAAAGTTTTGCATCTACACCATAAACTGCTTTAGTTGTTATCTACTGTTTTAATCAAACTTGCAAATTATCCTTGTAATAACTGAGGGTTCTTTTTCGATTTAGGGGTAAAAGATATGTGTGGCGAAGATTTAAAGAGGCACCCCGGCGAAATGAAGGTGTTAGAACAACCTCGTCTCAGTAACTTGTGTGACACGGGATTGCCACCGTTAAACAATTCCATGGTGAACGCTTCCTCAAACGACGACAAACCAACGAAGCAAAAAAGGCACAGGACCAGGTTCACGCCAGCTCAACTAAACGAGCTTGAAAGATGCTTCTCCAAAACGCATTATCCTGACATTTTCATGCGCGAAGAAATTGCAATGAGGATTGGTCTTACCGAATCTCGAGTTCAGGTAAGTCCACATAGATACATTAATTTATAAAAAAGATAAATGTCTAAGAGGCGCTACAAAAATAATTTCATTAGGGACATGCACATCAGTTATGGTGTTTTATTATAGTCTGTAGTATTTGAGATTAAACTATTTGTCGATTTTTTGACCAAGTGGGAAAACTATGATAGGGATTTTATGATTCTGATTGAAAAGTGATTGGAATAATTTAAATTTTTATTTAACGGGGACATCTCGACAACCAACAAGGTGTCATTTTATTATTTTAAAGCCTGTTTACAAAACAAAATTAATAAATATTGTATGTATATGACAAAGAGATCCATACAAATTTAATACCCTAAACAGTTAAATTACTAATTAGCCTAGGTGTCTTCAAAAAAAGGCATAATGATAATGAAAAGGGTATAAAATACTCCAAAAAATTATAAATTCCCACGGATTTTAAAATTAACCGACCATCTTTGTCGTAGATTAGATTATTTTAGATTAACATTTAGGATAATATAATTCTGACCGATCTAAACTGTGTAGAAAAACGTCATTTTTGAAATTTACCCTACCAATGTAAGGTGGGACCGTACTATCCCTTACTATATTAATATTGATAGGTTTTAAACATAGATAGAAACGCAACTAAAAATAAAAGGATTCAGGATTGTTAACGGCGCTTTTGATGAATGTTTTATGTGACTCTTGAACTATTTACCGACGGTTTACAGATTATTATTCAATAATTCAACCATAACGAGTTTTTGTTGATGTGGTACAATCAAAACATTTCATTAATGAAATATAATCCACACTTTACAAAAAATAGGAAATATTTTTGTGGTAGAAAAATTGTAAATTTTATTTTTAAGTAGAAATAACGGGCATTTTAAAATTTATACGTAAATTCCATATTCTTTGTCGATAATTGTTATCATTATCTTTATTTCGTATTAAAATCTAATAAAAACTTCAAACTATATCTAGATAATAGTTTTAAATTTAAATTAATTTTTTAAAATCTACTAATTTCTTCACCTACCAAACGATTTATTTATATTACTATGTAACGTTTGTTACGATATTTATTGAATTTGCAGATCTTATAAACAATTATTTGAGTACCTATCTATTGATTGATACCACAATAGGAAAATAATTTCACAATTCATAAAAGACCTTAAATACTCCTGCATTTTTCATCATTAAATTGTTTACGATTATACTATGCGAGTTGTGAGTATAAAAAAGTCTCTTATTGCCAATGAATTTTTGAAGGCGTTTATTTCCTCATTAAGTTTAATGAAACCGCTACCACAGTAGTCAATTTCTATATAGTAGAGATAACTTCTTGAATAAGATGCTGTTACCGACTTAGGCAAAATGCCTCAAAGGATTTTCGACTTGCGATATAAACGATGGTAAAGCCCGGCGGCAGCACACCTGATCGTAAACTTTTATACCTGAATGAAATTCGACCGGTTAGAATTTTATGGTGTGCATTACCTACCTATAACAGTGTTACTCTCACGAATCTAATGCTTGCTCTCTTGTGGTAGATACCTACCACACGTGTCCCAATTTTATGATCCATGGGCTACTAGACAATGTGTCTCGAAAAAAATTACTGGGTTTTAAGATTAAATTTCGAATCAGAACAAATGTATGTAGTCCAAGTGTAAGGACTACACAAATTAGGCCAAACAGGTTCATTTTTGTCGATCTGCCGATACCTAAACTAATTTGGTCCGAGACCTAGGCAAAAATGGTTTAACCTGAAGACAAATTAAATATTAAAGTTTAGGAAATCAAAACAATAAAATATTTTATTAATAACTCGACAATTTTTTTGACTAACAAGTCGTTTTCATTGATAACTTTGAAAGATAATTGTTTAATAATCATATATTCATTTCTACTGCATATATGTAGACAGACTTTGCATTTGGTCAGATAATTAAATAAATTCTATTTGTAACAAAATTTCATTCACGAAAGAAATTTAATCTAATGACCAATTAAATTTTCTAGACTTAAATATTATCTCCCGTAAAAATAAAAAGTGAGAATACAATATTTATTAGGTTTTCGCTCTTAGAATAGGCATTTAAATAGAATATATTTATAATGTTACTTTAATATTGTCAAAGTACTCTTGAAAATGACTTGTTAGTTGAAACAATTGTCGAGTAATAAATAAAATAAAATATCTTGTTGAAACATTTACTTTTTTGATTTCCTAAATAATACACATATTTCATATTAACACCACCATAATTAGTATCTACTGAAAATTAATGAAAAATCAATTATTGTATTGCCTGGAAATTGTCTTTATTTATTTCCTTCTTACCTCAAGAAATTTTCATCTCGACTTTAAATATCTTAAGTATCTCAAATATAAATATTTTAAATGAACGTTTTGTGACTGAAAGTTCTGTTTGCTGTTGTATTTAATTATAATTAATTGAATTTAATTATATAAAGAGTTACTATTAAAAAATTAAAACCTCATCACTTTGCTTTCAACAATTTCGGTTTTGTATTTTTTAATGTAATGGTGAATCAAGAGACGAATTATATTCATTATATTCAGTCTTGACAAGATAACTTTCTTGACCAGTTCATTTTGAAATTGTATTGGACAATGCCAGACAAGAAAAGATCGATAAACTTTCAATTCTTGCAGTAGCAGTAGAAATCGTAAAATCTACATAATCAAGGCTGCTCAAAAATTAAACAAAACTGCTGCTTGCTAAACGTGACTGAAAATTACTTTGTTTTCTTTTCATAGATCTCTGGATTTAATTTATAGAAAAAAAAATACCGGCCAAGTGCGAGTCGAACTCGCGCACCGAGGGTTCCGTATAAACCTGTATATATGTGATGTAACTAAAAATTTAAGGTTTTCGGAATTTTTCCTTTATATGTGCTCTAAAACATTGCTTCATGCCAAATTTCAAAATTCTAAATGGACTGAAAGTACCCTTTAGGTTTTGATTCCCTTGCGAGTAGTTGCGAGTTTGAAAATATGCGGCTTAAATTGCTGTTTCTTTTGATTGCGTTGACATAGAAGTTTAACTTTGTTACAGCTTAAAGGTATTATAGACTTGAGTATTTGATATAAATTTCAATTTAATATCTCTACGCGTTCATAAGAAAAAGGGTAGTAACCTTAAAATTATTAAAAATATTTTTATTATATTATGTAACTAAAAATTTACGGTTTTCGCAATTTTTCCTTTATCTGTGCTATAAGACGTTGCTTCGGACCAAATTTCAAGATTCTGAGTTCACGGGAAGTACCCTGTAGGTTTGATTCGAAAATTTGCGGGGGGTAACGGCTGTATCTTTTGATTGCGTTGACTTAGAAGTTTTATTTTTTCACAGCTCCAAGGGACAATAGACCTGAGTATTTGGTATATATATATTTAGCTTGATACCTCCACGCATTTCTGAGAAAAAGGGTCTTGACAGACGGACGGACGGACAGACGGACAACGAAGTGATCCTATAAGGGTTCCGCTTTTTCTTTTTGAGGTGCGGAACCCTAATTATGTAACAATGGAAAAGTTTCGTCAAATTAATTTACTGTACTCGACCTATGTGGTCATTATCAAGAATATATTTAATTACTGGTAAGGACCACATAGATCGAAACGACATAAATAAATTGAAACTTTTAAGGTTTTAGGTAAATGCCATTTCTTCAAGGGGGCTTATAAGGAATACAAAGTAGCTCTATAGTGTGAGACATGTAAAATGGCAGCTAAGGCAATAAAACTGTCAATAAGTAATGACGTTTGTTTACTACAAGGTAGAACTATAAAATTGAGAGCTTAAAGGGTTTTAAAAACAGAAAATCAATGAATCTCCAGTTGAACAGGTAGACTCAATAAAAGCTATCGTAACTGAGTGCAGAGGTGTCATTTGACAAAAGCTTTGTGTTTTATTGCCACAATCGCCACGTTTACATAATTCATACTATACTACACTGAGTAGTCATTCAGACAGAAATTAATTTGGTGAAACTGTTCCATTGTTTTATAATTTGTTTTGTTGTAATCATATTTCACAATAAGTGCAAGTTTACTTCTCTAGTAAATGACCACGAAAGTTACCAAGTTTATTTATTTTTTAATGTTATTCTTGTCTATGTAAATTTAAAGATTCGAAACTTTTTGTCAAGTAAACTAAACATCACAACAACAATAGAAACAACAACAATAGACACGTACGTAGTCGGTCTTTGATGAGACCTGGGACTATCTATAGTTACGCTTGTTAAACATATGCATACATACTATAGTAGGTATACCAACATACAATACAATAAAAGGTCACAGTGGCCGCGGCATTTATACAAACGTTTTTATTGCTGCACTGGAAGGGTTAAATCAACACGAATTCAACCATTAATTTTTATAACAGCATTACTTCCTATCGTAGGCGGCCACGCCATATAGCTTATGCAAATCGAGGAAAGGGTCCTACACTACCTGTCTTACTTCACCAACTTAAACTTACGCTTATCTGCGTCTATGTATGCACATATATACATATTAGGTATACGGATACATACATAGGCATATGTATTTATGCATTCATGCAATATGTTTTCCTATTATGTATGTCCGAGAGTAAACACACAGGTAAAGAAGAATTTTTATTAGTTTAGTTGTTACTTTTGCTGTTTTACCTTTCAAATCGAGTAAATGTTTAACCAAGTGCGGAACTCATTGCACAGGAAGGTATTAAATTTTATTCTTACTTACTTTCTTATTTACTTACTCAGGATCTTTTTAGCTACGATTGCACAGATATGGTTACAAATATTTGAAAAGAATCGACCAATATTATAATAAAACAACAGACAGTAAAATTTAAACAATGATAAAAATTTAGAACATAGATACCTACGTCTTTCAGTCTCAAAATTAGTAGCCTTTTGTATTTTTGGAACACACTTATTTATAATAATTTCCTGTTATAGAATTTTCAATAAGAATTTAAAAATGAAACCAGAAATGACATGTAAGTTCTTAGTACGTATAACTGGATCGGGGACATGGAGGGGTAAAAGCCTATTAAAACAGAAGGTTCTTCAAATTGGATGATACATAAGACGTTTTAAGGAAACTAAAGGAGTTAGAGGTTATCAAGGAAGAACTTTTTAACTAAAATAATTTCCAACTATCGGCCACTTCCAGTAATACTATTGATGATTGATGCAAACCTTGTTATTTAAAATGGAAATTTGTATGCCCTCGATGAGTAGTTTCTGAGATAATTTAATTTATAAAAATATCACAATATCAACCGAAACTATAAAAAATCATAACATCCACAAAAAGGATTTAGTGTTGAAATTTTGCCAGTCATGGTAGTTACACTGCTAATGTTACATCAAAACAAAGCTTCACAATTCATACAAGGCCAATTATAGGAAGGAATAATTTCAAAGTTTTAAGGAGGTCAGTTGAACATTGCAACATTAGATAAAGCTATGAATTTAAAATATGTCATTCTTTTAGTCATGTAGAATGATTCTAGAAAAACTTTAGGATATCTTATCGAACTATTTAACAAGATATTCAACTTTGAATATCGTCAGAAATACACGGTGCTGTATGGTATATGGTCACAATCTAAACTAAATTCCTCTATTTAATATACTCACAAATTAGATATCAGCTGGGAAAATAATCATATTTATAAATTAATATTTATATTTTTAATTTATCGAAAAAAAAATGTACCTTGACGATGTCTTTTTAATATAATTTGTGAATAAAGAGTCTAAAAATAGGGAACTCGTATCCTAGCTTTGCCGCCATGTCGATTTGACAACGTCGCAACTCGATGTACTGCATGCGTTATATAAAATTATATCGATTATGACAGAAGACTATAGGCAGAGTGCAAGACAGGTGCTGCCCCCAAAAAGTTTGACTTTTAATGTTTAATCTTATGGATTGAAAATAGTTCAGTGGCCACCGTCCGCGAAAAAAGCGGACATTTCTATAAGACTACGTGTTAAAACGACAATCAGCGCCACTCTCCCCTACCATGACTTTGCACGCTGCCAATAGGTTAGGGTATAACACTTAAATAGAATGTTGTTTACCGACAATACGCGACGTTGTGAAACGTTTTCACAGCTATTTACATCTAAAGTCAATTGAATCACTTTATATTTCTTGAGCATGATTTAAAATATCAAAATTGTATAATCTTTAATAAAACTAAAAATAAACATTTTTTACTATTATAAAGTATTATAATATTCGACTTGAAATTTTTTTTTAGGATTTATGGTCTAAAACTAGAGTAGTAGTCAACTGACCTCCTTAAAACTTCGAATATAAATAACTTCGTGTTTTTAAATGGTACCTATCCACCATATTTAATCGTGTCATTCAATTCCTTATTTTATTCTTTTTCAATCCGTATAGATATATCCCACCAAAAATATTCTGTAAAAAACTAGCCAAGTCTCGATGGAGCTGCTTGTTTATCTCTAAAAAGTAATGAAATCTAGACAAAGTCGTGCCAAGTCTAAGGTTCCTTACTGCGATTTCTTTATTATTATAGTTAATGTTGTGTGACTTGGCCGTTGAACATTCTTTATAATACGTTAGTGGGTACAAGTCAATTTTGTTTACACGTAATGTTATATCTGTTGTAACTACCTATGTTTGTTAAGCGAGAGCATACTGGTATTGGTAATTGGACGCTAGTGTCTCATTTTAGGCTGTTGTTGATTGTGCAACACATCCATTCAGCATTGACTTCTGCTCTCTTCTTTTTGGAGCGTCAAATCGACCACCGATCTAACATAAAATAGACGTACAGACGGACTTCTATCAAGCCTACAATTGACTGGTTATTGAATCAACGTTTTCCAAGTGGCAATTTTCCATCGTCAATGGGTAGCGGTTCTGGCAACAGATTGGTGCAATGGTGTCATGGAACCTGGTTTTGTACCCTTGTGTACTCTTCAACGGCTAAGTCACACAAAATTAACTATAATAATAAAGAAATCGCAGTAAGGAACCTTAGACTTGGCACGACTGTCTAGATTTCATTACTTTTTAGAAACAAACAAGCAGCTCTATCGAGACTTGGCTAGTTTTTTACAGAATGTTTTTGGTGGGATTTCACTTCTTTTTGTAGAAACGTGGGCATATTGATTTATTTTATTAAATTTTCTTATTTGACACATTTTTTTTCTTTTTAGGAGTAGTTTTTTTATTATTACAAATCTTTCTTTTCTTTTTTTCGGTTCTAATTCTTGTACAGTAGCAACAGTTTTTCGTATTGCCCATTCGCGTTCATTATTTCTTCTTTTAGACGGTTTAATTTCTGAAAGATCGGCGCGGTATTTACGCCTGAGCCGGTTGTATTCGGTGATCGCTGAAGCTTGAGCTTTTATTCTCTTGAAGTCAACATTTATGAGGTGCACCCCATGAAGATTGGTTACTCGTGAAAGAGCCACGTAGGCTTGGCCACAAGAGAATATGGAGGTGCCAATGTCCATGTGGGCATTTTTTAGACTTAGACCTTGGCTCTTGTGAATTGTTAGGGCATACGCCACACAGATTGGGAATTGTTTTTTGTACACGTATGCCCGGGGTATGATCTCAAATTTTGACTTAATAGGCAATAATTCGTGAATCAAATTATTAACGAATTTTACTACCAATTGTTTAGGCTTTGTTTGGTCTTCCGGGTCCCACCTCACTTTTTGTACAACGCCTATCGACCCATTCACTAAACCTAAACATTCGAAAAATTTTGAGTAATTTTGGTATAACTAAAAGTGGTCGACGGCTGAAATTATTTTAGTTGAAAAGGTCGTCCTTGATAACCCAAGTTTTCAAATATCCAACACCTTTAGTTTCCTTAAAACGTCCTGTATAGACATCCTTTTAAAATATTCAACATTTTTAAAAATAATCACCAGTCAAATAAAACCAGAAATGAAAACTATTATTTTTCTTTTACAAGGTAATTTTAACTGAATAAAAATAATCCTCTTTTTGGCTCGTATTTTTAAACCACACCTCAAATATTTTTTTAAATTGTCTAAAATTTATTTCTTATTGTTAATTGGCAACTTTTTTCAAGCCATAATTTAAATTAATAAGAAAATAATTAATTTAAATGAATATTTTAACTTGTATTTGGAAGGTTAACAAGGAGCAAAGGGTAATGTGGTTAAACTTACGAACAGGTCACGAAGTTAACCTCCAGTTTGCATTCAGTTAAGAGCAAAACTTCTGTAGAAGTTGTTTATCCTGAGATGTAGGAGATTATAGGTGTTAGTTTGGGCTTCCGCCACCCACCGGAAACGGTTAAAGTGAAATTCTCCTTCATCGAATTAGCATATTTACAATAAGTATCCGTCGGAATTTATTTCTAATCTATACAGTTCTTCACCCGCTAAAAATTATATTATAAGTAGATACATACAGACAGTTTAAAATAACTAAAATGAAATTGGAGGGATTTAGTATTTTCTTTCATTTCAGTAATGGTGTCCAAAATAGATAAAATTAAATTTAAAAAAATCGAATTTTGGAAATATAATTTTCAATGCTTGACAAACCGACGTGACAGCATTGTAAGAAAACTATAAGGATTGCTCTGATTACCTATAAAAATGTGCGTTTAATTAAAAAAAAAACCAAATCTTTGTTTATGTCTGTTATTTCCTGAGTTTAATGACGACACCCCTTCTAATTACCCCATTAACAAGTTAAAACATATTTATTGTTTTGTTATATTATTTAAAAAAAATTGTTATAATTTCATGGAATAAGAGATAAAAATTAAATGATAATATGCTTATCGGTACTCCTTTCTCTCCAAAACCCTTTGAATAGTAAATTTGTGACCGAATTATACGGTAACACGAAAAATTAACTTAATCCTAAGGAATCGAGCTTAGCGCCGACGGATTACTAATAAATGAACGCTGGCAAGTCACCCTACACGATCATAAGTCAATAAGTATTAAAGCGACCCCCAAGGGGTATGAATCAGAACGGCAAGTCGGGCACACGTTAGACACATGAAAGGTCTGAGCCAGGTGATTTTCGAAACGATACATCTGCGTTTAGTCCGGTCAATTCATCTTTTCATCGAGGTGTTCGATAATAACAATTGCGGATAATTACTTAGAATACCTACTTAAATAAATTAGCAGATAAATATCAACCCTTACATAGCAGTTTAATAACTGACACTCATATTGTTCGGTTTGTATTATATAGGGGATGAAGGCGGTCACAATCCACAATACAAGTAATCTAATTCAAAATATTTTAGATATTCTGCTGGAATAGAAACAGCTATTTAATGACATAATTAAACTTTAATTAAGAAATAAGTAAAATTTAAAATAAAAAACATCGTTGTAAATTAATGTTGCTTTGGGTCATTACATACAAATTTTATCTCCCAGAATTGTTGTTACGCACTGAATGATACTTTTCTTCGCACATTATTTCAAATTGTTTGCATAGAAGTCGTTTTATGATTCTGTTTGACATGAAATACATCTAATCGCAACATTTTCTTGTTTGATGTTAAACAATGCACCAGTGTGACAATCCTCACAGACTTAAATCAAACAAAATATTTTTATTTCGGACCAGGTTTACAATATTGCACATCCTATGCAACTTATTTACAATTAAATACATTGATAATTACCTAACTTCTAAAGAATTAAACAAACGTCTTGAATATTTACAGACACTGCACCTTTGAAATGAATCATTATTATAATAATTCTTCTTTTGAATGATGTTTTATTCACTGCTACTTTGAAAAAATAAAGAAAAATAATTTTTTATTTGTAAAACGTAGTTAATTTTTTGATAAAAATTTGCGTTTATAAAGAACACTCATTTGGATATTAGCTGAACTGTGTATCTGTTTAAAAATTTATACTGTGTACAATCATTTTTTGTTCTAAACGAATACAATTATTGATTGCAATTAATGTTGTGTGTTTCTGTTAGTATTGGTATTACCTCTGGTTATTTTATGTGACTGTGTTTACTTTTTTTGTTTAATTGTACCTAACAGTGTTTGGAAAACAAATTAACATAATTTATTTATCGATTAAATTCAGAGAGAAAAGCAGTAACCTTTATTAACTATTTACAGGGGCATTTGACTTTATAATGAGAGAAATTTAGAATGGGGGATGAAGCGCGCTGACATACACTTGCACCCTCGGGACAATATGTTTCCCAGTTAATCCCACAAATAGTCTTTTATTACAAGAACACGAGATGCATTTTTCATTTGAGATAAATCACTTTTTATAACGATTATACATTTTGAATTCTAGAAAAAAACTTCTTTTGTGAGCTTTAAATGAGAAGCAACAAAAATATAGTAATCAAAAATATAATTAAAACACTATCATTCACAAGAATCGCTTGATAATGGCAACTGTGTTGCCGAAACTATAGTCGCAATCTGTGCAAAATAAAGTGATAGAAAAACAAAGTTAGTGTTTTAATTATATTATGATTAACTATCACGAAGTAACTGCCAACTCAATCCAATATTTGAAAAATATAGTCAATTTTTTAAATCCTTTCTGTGGTAATAGTTTGTACACATATTGTACACATATTGACAGTTGGTTGACAGTATAAAATTGTAGGGTAACATTATGTATAGTTAACGTATTCTAAATAACAAAAAAATTTTAAAATATTATTTTGCAGACAATTGCATGAGAAGAACTGTTTAACAATTAATTCACAAGAAAGAAGTACTATTAGGACTGGTGTTGTGTACACAATGACAGAAAATGTCAAATGTGATTAATGGTACTGACTATAGGTACTAACCCTTTTTCGTTTCTAATATTGCATAACCTTATTAGGAACGATATACGCAATGCGTTGTAATTTATCATTCATTGTCTTTCTTGTGCTTTAAAAAGAGAACGCATCTTGGAAGTAGGTTATTTTTCAAAGAACATATGTTTGGATCCTCTGCATGGTTACAACAAATTATAACAGACATACATATTACATTCTCTTTCCACTTAAACCTAAAATAGATCACGTGATGGAATAAATGGAGATAAAATCATTCTAGTGTAATATATTAGCAGAATTTGTTTTTTTCTATTATTAATATTGTATTTTAATCCACTGCCATCTAAAGTAGATAATTCAAACGCGACGAAATAAATATTCTATTAAGAAAATTAAAATCAAGTTATTGAATCTTTAAGAAATTGGTTAATATCGTAGGCTGAAAAATCTATTTAATATGATCATAATGGAATGATTACAAAACACCTTCTACGTCAGCACAAAGATTCATAAATAATTAATTAACGAGGGCATACTTTTACTAGTACTACATGTAGTTTTTAAACTTCAAATTAAGTATACAGTTTTTCAAGTTGATGGGCTATTAGAAGTATATGAATTAGTAGATGGAATTAAATTCTGAAACTTGGGCTCATTGGGTTATTTTTTATGCCGCTTCTTTTAAAAATATTTTCAAGTTCGATTTACATCTGGTTATACCGGAAGTCGATACCAACTTTGTTATTTTAAATAGAATGGTATATTTTTTACGCTGAATTCGAATAAAACGTGTAATTCTAAGGTAAGTTTAATAACCAACTTGTACACCTATGACGATCGGTTTCTGAGTTAATTTAATTTATAGAAAAAAAATCGCTACCGCAACCCAAATTATAAAACATCATAACTTCCATAAAATACGACTTAAGAGTGTTGAAATTTTTACTAGTAATAGCTGAATATTAGTGCTAACGCCTTGACATAATTGAATTAAATAATTTATACAGGGCGTTTAAAATAAAATTCTAAAATTGAAAAACTTCAAACACCAATTATCTCGTTTTTTCAAATGGCACCTACTATTTTTTATTTTTTCAATCGATTCGTTTTTTTATCCTCTTTCGATCTATGTGGATACTTCCTATTTTACGTAATAATTCAAAATTATTCCAAAATTTTTAAATAAAATAGGGAGTATCCATGTAGATCGAAAGAGGATAAAAAAAGGAATCGATTGAAAAAATAAAAAATAGTAGGTGCCATTTGAAAAAACGAGGTAATTCGTGTTTGAAGTTTTTCAATTTTAGAATTTTATTTTGAACGCCCTGTATAAATTATTTAATTCAATTTTGTCAAGGCGTTAGCACTAATATTCAGCTATTACTAGTAAAAATTTCAACACCCTAAGTCGTATTTTGTATAAGTTGTGATTTTTTATAATTTGGGTTGCGGTAGCGATTTTTTTCTATAAATTAAATTAACTTAGAAACCGATCGTCATAGGTGTACAAGTTATTTATTAAACTTACCTTAGAATTACACGTTTTATTCGAATTCAGCGTAAAAAATATACCATTCCATTTAAAATAACAAAGTTGCTATCGACTTCCGGTATAACAGGATGTAAATCGAACTTGAAAATATTTTTAAAAGAAGCGGCATAAACAATAACCAAATGAGCCCAAGTTTCAGAATTTAATTCCTTTTACTTATTCATATATGTACTTCTAATAGCCCATCAACTTGAAAAACCCTGTATATTTTTATTGTTGATATTATACTGGCAAAGTAAACAAAATAAAACCAAATTTTAAGATAGGCAATCTTATTTAAATCAGATTTTTTTTATCATTAATTGTATTATTGTATCTTAAATTGTCTTAATTTTATTCGTGAACAAATTGCGTGTACGTATTTATTTAATATCGAACAGTTAGCTTCGAAAGCAGAAGCGGCAATGACTATAGTCAGGAGCCTAACAAATGGTTAATATGTTAGCATTATTGCGCGCGGTAAGCCTGCCGGGAGTTAATTTAGCTTGCTCTGGCATCATTAATCCCTAATGGGGCGCGGTTGATGTATGATCGGTGGTGGTTACGGCGCGCCGCGACCCGACGGCGACTCCGGTGGCTCGACTCACCCGTCCAATACCCTCTGCTGCCATCCCGTCCGTTGCTACTGCTACTACCACCACCTTCAACCATCACCGACCCTACCCGATCCCACGCTGCTGCCTCTTCCTTCTTCGTTTTGCCACCCCAACGACGCCGATGTGCCACCACCTCGTTCGTTGTCTGCTACTTTTGCCGTGCTTTGTTGGTCGGTCGGCACCACCGACGCCGCTACACTTACTACTATCGGGTTTTGCTCGTTTTTTATATTGTTGTTTTATTATCAAGAAAAGCGCGCAATCCGCCGAGCATTTCAGAGAATTCTGAGTAAAATGGAGCGTTATAATTTAGAAATCAATACCGACTTACAATTAGAACAGTTACGGAAATTTCTGGATCAATGAAGTCGTGAAGTAAAAAATAATGTGCAAATAATATGTATACAAACAACAAATATTAAATTATAATTGATTAGGCAATTAAAAATATCAAAGCAGCCCAAATGGATTTCAGATGTAGGTATAGTAGCAACGAGGGTTGGCATGTTGAAAACAAAATGTTTTAAAACACGTGTTTCAAACATTGTTTAAAACACAATACCTACCCATAAATAAAACATGTTTTAAATCAAAGTGTTTTAAACTAATAAATAAAATATAATAGATATATTAAACATTCTCTAAATTCATTTAGCTAGAGAAAAATAATTGGTTGTAGGTATGAAATAAAGGAAATATCTCATTCGTTGCCAAAAGAAACATCATTTATTTATCCGCTTGGATGATTCTACTAATGAAATAAAGTATTTTTAACGACTGTAGTTAGGTTGTTTTTGGATCTAGAATATCGTGGTTTTCTTTAAAAATACGGCGTGGTGTAAGTAAATTCGCAGAAATATCTTTAGCCATTTTTTCACATGGAAAATAGAGAAAGTAGGTACGTCCAATAAATGCAATTTTAAGCTTTCAAGGTATGTTATGCATTGTTCAATAGATTTGAGAATTCAGATAGTTTAGAATAGTTTTTAAAGAAGTAGGAGATATTTTTAGATGGACATGGTTAAAAAAAAATATATTTGACATGTTTATAAAATTACGAAATTATTCATTTTTGCAAACAAAATGGCGACGAAGAATCTACCTTCGATGAACCTTTTCCCCTGCCTGTACACAGACGACCGATCTGAACAATGAGTCCGAATGTTCAGTTAAAAAAATATTAAATCGTGTATTCAAAATAAACGAAAAAAAAGTTTTAATATATGTATATAAAACGTACGAACGCATGTGTAATAAAATTTGGTATGGAGTTAGCTGACACCCTGGATTAACACATATGCTACGTTTTACTGCGGGAAAATATCTTATTCCCATGGGAAAATCGATGAAAATGAATTCGCGGAATATTATAAATGCGAAAGTAACTCTGTCTGTATGCTACACAATCTCGCCTAAAATTAACTAAACCGATTTAAATTAAATTTGGTACAGATATAGTTTAGAGCCTGAAAAAGGACATACGCTATTTTTTAATGCGAAAGAAGGGTTGTAAAGGGTTGAAATAGGAAAGTTTGTGCGGAAATTCCGTAATTTTTAAAGATAGAAGCTTGAAACTTATTTTTTAGGCTTTTGATTAGATATTATTTATAAATACGACATTCAATGTTTGTAAAAATTTTACCCTAAAGGGTATAAAATAAGCCCATGAAAGTTTTTGTGTCCAAAAAGCTTACGGCCCAGAAAATTAAAATATTAAGTGTAAAAAAGTTATAGAGGTTTTGTTTTATTTTGAATCAATAAAAGTAGTTGAATACTAAGCTATATAAACTATTTTAAACTATATTAATCTATAATATTTTAAATGCGAAAGTAACTTTGTCTGTCTGTGTGTTACGCAATCACGCCCAAACTACTGAACCGATTTAAATGAGAATTTGGTACAGAGATAGATAAGTAGATATAAAGCTAGAGGCTTGAAACTTATTTTTAGGCTTTTGATTAGTTATAAATACGACATTTAAAGTTTGTAAAAATTTAACCATAAAGGGGGCAAAAATAAGGAATGACAGTTTTTGTGTAATGACGTCGGCAAAAAGGCTTACGGCCCAGAAAATAAAAATATAGAAGAAATAAATTTTAAATGGTACCGAAAGTCACTATTCCACGCGGACGAAGTCGCGGGCATAGCTAGTGTAACGAATTTTCTAGTTAAACTATTTATTTAAACAATTATTTATTTAACACTATTTATAACACTTAAACACTAACTTAGAACTGCCATTTATATCACAACTATTCACTTATTTATATAACAATTTATTTATATCACTTTGTCTATTATTGGTTTTAATTCGCGCACTGATGCTTTCTTCCAACCAACTGTTTTTGGGTCCAAAGATGGTCACTATATATATTCACCTTTCGAACTTTCTAGACAGGAACTCGAAGAAATCCTGAGTATTCCCGAATGATGAGTAATAATTAGAAAGTCCTCGATTATTCCAGAATTGAACTTGTTACTTGTCGCCGGAGAATGATTTACATCTTGTAAATTGATAACACGAAAAGTACCGTGCGCGGTGTTTACGCCGTAAGCATGTTAGCGATAACAAGTACATGCCACAAATTGTTATCACACACACGTACTGTGTCACTGGTCGCTACACTACCCCCTCCTTAAGGGTGATTCGTCCCGAATCACATTCTGCCGTTCCTTCAGAGGATCATGCCGGTACTTGCAGGTGGATCCGCTTCGGCATCCGGTTGTCAGGTGGAAATGGCAGTCAACGGTCTTCAATGGTGACGGTCCTCGTCGTGGATTTCCGGCGCACACCAAGATTTCTATACCAGGGTATCGGAACAAAACCTCCAGCATGTTTCTGACCACCCTCCAATCCAGCCCATCGAGCCCACATCCAATCCTTGGTATTGCCAGCTTCAGGACGTTAACGAGCAGCAACTGCCCTCTTAGCTCTATCAGGGAGTCCCATAAGGAGTGGTAGGTAGGTTTCTCCGACGACTTGCTTTTGGTGACTAGATAGAAGATGGATCGGGTCCCATCGAGTAACTGTAATGCTTTTCTTCCATCTTTGACTTGGTCAAGTAACATCGGTAGTCGCCCAAACTTCTTCCGAAAGACCGTGGCAATCCCACGGCTCATGTCCAAATCCTTCGCCACACAATGGGCCAGCGAGTATTCTTTCGGGGTCCTGCTGAACTTCGGTGGTGACTCCAAATCGGGCTTTACGCTGTAAGCTCTGTTCGGCCATAAATTCTTCGTACTGGGGCTCTGGCGATCGAGCCTGCACAACTCTAACTCGAGCTTCCTCGTGGTTGTCCCCAGCATATGGAGCCAGTCGGTTGAAGTGGACTACTCTTGGTTTTCCATTGGGAGTACGTCTAATTCGGTAGATTACGTCATTGATTCGTTTGATAACTTTATACGGGCCTTCCCAATCTTGTTGCAGCTTCGGCGAAAGACCCCTTTTAAGCTTCGGATTATAAAGCCACACCAAATCTTCTTCATGGAATCCTCCATCAGTGGCCTTAATGTCATATGCGTCCTTCATCCGGTCACTGGCTATCTGCATATGGGAACGTATCTCGTCATGGATGTCGTCTAATCGTCTTCGAAGTTCACTGACGTAATCTTCTCCAGCTACGTCTTCGCCAGGTTTGCACCCGAACTTTAAGTCGCATGGTAGTCGCAACTCTCGGCCAAACAGTACCCTTGATGGTGTTTGTCCAGTGGTTTCATGTATGGAAGATCTGTATGCCAAAAGGAACAATGGCAGATAACGATCCCAGTCTCGCTGATGTTTGGAGACCATTTTGGACAGGTACTTGTTAATGGTCCTATTCATTCGTTCTACCATGCCGTCTGATTGGAGATGTAGGGCTGTAGTACGAGTTTTGTGAATGCCCAATATCTTACAGATGTCCTGGAATATGGCCGACTCAAAATTTCGTCCTTGGTCGGAATGCAGCTCCAGTGGTGCTCCGAATCGGCTGATTAACCCTTTCACGAGCGTTTCCGCCACTGTAGTTGCCATCTGGTTTGGAAGGGCGTACGCTTCGACCCATTTCGTAAAGTAGTCCATTGCCACTACGATGTACTTATTCCCATCTTCAGATTCTGGGAGTGGTCCGGTAACATCTATGGCAATTCTCTCAAATGGGCTTCCGACGTTATACTGCCGCATCGGAGCACGTTGTCGCTGCTGAGGTCCCTTACTGGCGGCGCACGTCGTGCACTTTTTGCACCAATCTTCCACGTCCTTCTTGCAGTTGACCCAGTAAAATCGTTCTCGTACTTTGCCAAGGGTCTTCTTTATACCAAAATGTCCTCCCGAAGGGTCGTCATGGAGGCACTGCAGGACTTCTTTTACCAAGCTTCTCGGTATCACCAGCTGACGTCTGCTTTCTGTGCCATCTTGGCTCTCAACGACGCGCTTCAGGAGACCATCTTCTTCATCAATGGAATTCCATTGGGCCCACAACGATTTTACTTCTGTTGACTTGGCAGCCACTTCCTGCCAGGTTGGTCTTCTGCCTTCTTTCTTCCAGTCCAGGAACATTTTTAGGAGCACGTCGGAATGTTGTTCTGCCTTAATGTTGTCGGGCTGCCACTGCTCGTCCAGGATAGTTATCCTCCTGACCTCTTCGTGATCCTCGACGCGTTGACAGTGTTTACAATTATCCGGGCAAGGTCTTCTGGATAAGGCGTCGGCGCTTCTATGGCTACTTCCCGCTCGGTGTTCTATGTCAAAGTTGTACTCTTGCAGCTTCTCTATCCATCTGGCTACTTGGCCCTCGGGGTTCTTAAAATTCAGCAGCCATTTCAACGCGGCATGGTCGGTTCGTAGCAAAAACTTTCTTCCGTAGAGGTATTTGTAGAAATGCTCCACGCTTTTTACTACAGCTAACAATTCGCGCCTGGTTACGCAGTAATTACGTTCTGGTTTGGATAGAGTTCTGCTGAAGTAGCCGATCACTTTTTCTTCACCATTCTGTATTTGTGACAGGACCGCGCCAATTCCAATGTTGCTAGCGTCGGTCGGTGTCCAGGACAAACTTTCCAGTTGGTAGGGGATAGCTCAATACAGGTGTAGACGAGAGGGTTCTCTTTAGTTCTTCAAAGGCAGCTTGGCAGCCTTGCTCCCAACAAAATGATCTACTCTCTTCCGTGAGTCGAGTCAGAGGCTTAGCAATTTTTGCAAATCCGGGAACAAAACGTCTATAGTAGGTGCAGAGCCCAAGGAAGCTTCTGACTTGATGGACGTCAGCAGGTACGGGCCACTCTTGCACGGCCCTGATTTTCTGTGGGTCGAGTGAAACGCCGTCTCCGGATACTACATGCCCGAGGTAATTGACGGTCTCTTGGAATAGCTGACATTTCTTGGGGCTCAGTTTTAGGTGGACATCACGAAGTCTTCGGAAAACTTCCTCCAAATTTTTCAGATTGTCAGTGAAGTCCTTCCCGACTACGATGATGTCGTCGAGGTATACCAGGCAAGGCTTCCCAATTAAGCCAACCAAGACTGTTTCCATCAGTCGCTCAAAGGTGGCTGGTGCGTTGCACAACCCGAACGGCATCACCTTGAACAGCCACAGCCCCGTTCCAATGGAAAAAGCTGTCTTCTCTTTGGCATCCCTGTCCAAAGCCACTTGCCAGTATCCGCTCTTGAGGTCTAAGGTGGAAAATATCGTCGACCCTGACAGTGTATCCAGGGTGTCATCGATTCGTGGTAAGGGGTAGCTGTCTTTCTTCGTCACATTATTTAATTGGCGGTAGTCCACACAGAAGCGGTCGAGCCATCCTTTTTCTTGACCAGAACTACCGGCGATGTTCAGGGGCTAGTACATGGTTCTATTACCCTGTCCCTTTGCATTTCGCTTATGATGTTTTCAGCCTCTTCTATCTTGGCCAGTGGTAGTCTCCTGGGTCGCTGACGAATGGGTTAGGCCTCGCCAGTATTTATTTTGTGCAGGACGGCGTTGGTTCGTCCCTTCTTGCCACCTTCTACTTCAAAGACGTCTTGGTATTCTTTTAGTAATCCTTTTATTTGATGTCGTTGGTTAGGATTACATTTGTCACCTGCTTTCTGGCTCAATTAAGACAAGGCTTCTGGTAGGCGTTGTAAGTCTTCCGTTCTTGTTTCTAGCTTTCGGACTTGAGATGTTACGGTGTCCTGAGTAGTTAGCCTGAATTCTTCTCCGTTTAAGGTTACGACTTTTCTGTGGAAACTCATGCAAAAGTCGTACTTCCGAAGCACGTCCAAGCCCAGAATGGCGTTGTCTTCAATTATGGCCACAAGCACGCAGTGTCGGAAGGAGGTCTTTCCTATGCGGATCTTGACGTAGCTTTCACTATGGACATTTACCATTTCCCCGGTGGCCGTGCGTAGCTTCCATTGGGTCGGTTGAAGCTTGCTTGTTATCACATTGGCTCGTATAATCGTCCTGCTTGCGCCGGTATCAAATAGGAACGAACACCGTTTCCCGTTTATACGTCCCGTAAGAAAAAGGCTGTCTGCTCTATCTTTCATGGTTTTTGTCAGTGCAACTAGACCGGGGTCTTCTTGCTCCGGGATCGACGTTTGCCCCGCCGGCGCCGCGCCAATCCTGACTAATTCCGGTACACGGGGCTTCTCTTTTTGGGAAGCAGATCTTTCCCTCTTTAAGCTGCTTCTCACGTGGCCCAACTTCCCACAGTTCGAGCACCTGACTTGTCTGGGCTTCCTTTCTATTTTGGTCATTATTCGGCGGACCATCTCTTTCAGATTATCTTCGTCCCGACCGGCTGACTCCTCTTTTAATTCCCGCACTCGACATTGTCGTTGTGACGCCTGTTTGACGACGTCGTATTCCAGTGCACGGGCCAATGTGTCTACCAAAGTCCTCGACCGGTCCAGTCGAAGTCGCTGTTGTATTTCGTCGTCTTTTAGTCCGTCAATAAGCGCGTCGACGGCCAATCTTTCCAGAGTGTCATCGGCCGTACCCGGATAGGCGAGCCGGACCAACCGTGCGATGTCTGCCTCGTATTCCTGAAGACATTCCCCTGTCTTCTGTCGTCGGTTCTTTAGCTGCACATGGTACACAGCCGCCAGATATGCTTGGCCGTATCGCATTTCTAATCTTTTTACTAGCCGATGGTAGTCTAGTAATTCTTCCAGTGGCAACGTGTTTAAAATTTCGCCAGCACCATCTCGCAGAGCAAGGGCAAGTGAAGAAGCTCTCTCTTCTAACGTCCATTTGTAGGCTTTTGCAGCCACCTCGAATTGCGTCAGAAACGTGGTCCATGATGTTTTTCCGTCAAACATAGCAAGCTTAATATTTACTTTCGATGAGATGATCTGTTCTTCTTTCACGTCGGGGATTTCTTTGCCCTCAACCACGTTATGCCTCTTTTCCGTGTGTTGGGGACGGGTCTCTCGTTTTTCCGGATTCAGAACCATTTCTTCCAGTTGGGCCAATCTTTCGTCTAAAGTCCCCAGCTTTTTGTTTATTTGTTCTTGTTCTTCTTCGAATTTTCCCAGTTTTTCTTCTGAATTTCCTTCGAATTTTTCTAATTTTTCTTCCAGGACTTTTGAATTTTCCTTTAATTCTTCAAGATTCTCATTTAATTTTTCATTTAGATTTTCATTTAATTTTTCTTCCAGGTTCTTTGAATTTTAATTTAATTTCTTTTCCAGTTCATCCTCGAATTCATACGTACTGGGATCGAAACCTTCTTGTATTAAAGCCTCCTCGAGCCGCTTCTGTAGGATGTTCTTCGTACCAGACGTATCTTCGTCTCGCTCTTCCAGTTCGCTTTTCAATTCGGCGACTTTCAACTCGAACAATTTTTTCGGCATTTTTATTTATTTTGTATTTTTTTATTACACTAGAAAATTCTCCAGAGGTCGATTCGCAGACCCCACACCTGACACCAATTGTAACAAATTTTCTAGTTAAACTATTTATTTAAACAATTATTTATTAAACACTATTTATAACACTTAAACACTAACTTAGAACTACCATTTATATCACAACTATTCACTTATTTATATAACAATTTATTTATATTACTTTGTCTATTATCGGTTTTAATTCGCGCACTGATGCTTTCTTCAACTAACTGTTTTTCGGTCCAAAGATGATCACTATATATACACCTTTCGAACTTTCTAGACAGGAACTCGAAGAAATCCTGAGTATTCCCGAATGATGAGTAATAATTAGAAAGTCCTCGATTATTCCAGAGTTGAACTTGTTACTTGTCGCCGGAGAATGATTTACATCTTGTAAATTGATAACACGAAAAGTACCGTGCGCGGTGTTTACGCCGTAAGCATGTTAGCGATAACAAGTACATGCCACAAATTGTTATCACACACACGTACTGTGTCACTGGTCGCTACACTAGTTTATTATAAGGGTCACTTGATACGAAGAATTATTTAATTCGGGACATTTTCTAGGACTAATATATGTCCAGGGCTTTAGTCTGGACTGCGCCAAAAAATCCGGGTAACACTTAGGGGCGTATTAAGAGTGTAACAATTTTCTTTGTTAATAAATTTAATATTGTTATAGCATCATGTCTTTACTAGATCAGTAATTCAGTTATGCTATTACAAACTGAAGTCCGTCGCTTTGAATAAGCAGGTACCATTTTGGAAAAAATCTTTTACATTGGTTGTCTAACTAATTTATAAACTAATTAATTAACACACTGTAATTAAATGATTATTGTTTGTTTCTCTATTACAACGGATATATATTTAGTTGGTTAGTTTGCTACACAACGACGTAATAGTTAATAATTTGTTTTAGGACTTTCAATTTAACAAAATAATTAGCTAATTTATAAAATAATGAGAATTGTCTAATTAAATCACTTGGGAACTTAATTGGTTTATTTATTAATTTATTACAAATTAGCAAAATTTGCACCTTGTTTGTTACAAGCCTGCTTACAAAACTAACAAAAGAAGAAGAAATCCGCAATAAATAAATGAATTCTGTTTATTGCCTACCGTTGGTCAGAAATAATAAAGATAGTAAAAAAAAAATAATAAACGAGAGTAATAAATAAAAGACAGAATAGAATAGGCTAGAGCCTTCAAAAATAGTAAAAAGTGAAAAAAAATCATTGTAGGATGAAATCCATCGGACAAGGAAGAGAATATAACAAATATGAAAGGAAAAATAATTTACGGGCGATCTGAGGTCGGTAAGAGGAAGTGGGTGAGTTTTTGAGGGTAAAAACCGGTTTTCCTTGATTCCGGAAAAACTACAAGTCTTATGGAAAAAAGTTAAATAGCAAAGTTGTAGGTAATAAAAAGATCTACAACATTTGTATTTACACTTTTTTCACATTCATGTTCATTTTTTTTGCAATCTTTATGTCTTATGGATTTGTAATTTTTTTGTTTATCAGTGTAATATGAAATATAAAAATTCAAATAACCAAGTTTTTGGTTTTTTATTCTTTTACAAAAAAAAATTATTTTTCACGAAATTTGGTGAAAACTTACCTATTTATGTCCCAAACACGCTGTAATTTTTTTGATTTGAAATATTTATTTTTTCACTTTATTTTTATTTAATATCGAAAAAGCACCCTAATTTTCAATCGAAAATCCTCACGTCAAAATATCTGCTTTTTTAAAAACGTTGGTAGGCTTTTTCTTCGTTGAAATCTCTACTTTCTGATGGTGTGAAAAAAAATATACATTACTGTGGTAAGTTTTCTCAGGAAATGCAAAAAACCGAAACAAACTAGAATATGTACAATTTTGAGCTATTTATTAAAATTTACACTCTAATTACTCGGAAAACGTAAGATTCCATATTACACTGATAAACAAAAAAATCACAAATCCATAAGACATAAAGATTGCAAAAAACATGAACATGAATGTGAAAAAAGTGTAAATACAAATGTTGTAGATCTTTTTATTACCTACAATTTTACCATTTAACTTTTTTCCATAAGACTTTTTCCGGAAATCAAGGAAAACCGTTTGTCACTATAATTTTTTTTAGTTTCAAAAATTATCGACTCTGGTCTAGAATCCTAGCATATGAAATTATTTAAATAAAAATCGGTTGTTATTTACATCACCATGCATTTGTCTTTTATCGACCACGTGTACAATTTATGTATAGAATATAGGTACTGGTGGTTATTTCCGCAAACTTCTGACTTATGGCACACGGTTGCGTACTTCTGATAACATCGGAGGGATCACAGAATTCAATTTTGATTGGGGCATTTATTTGTTCGTTTATAAAAACTTTTCAATCGGCAGTAATGTAATTATGTTAGGCAGTAGGTAATATATGAATTTCAGAAGTACCTACAAATCTTTAGAGGGCGATACATACACTAAAAATCCAAAAATTATATTAATATTAATATTAATAATAATAATAATCTGTAGTTGACCACCCTATTTACTTTAGAAGATAGGGTAGACGATAATAGGGGTATTATTTTTGACCAAGTTTGTAAGTATTGTTAAATTAGATCGGTATTCCTAAATGGCAATATGTAGTAAGTACATATAGGTACCTAATGTTTTGAATAGGTTATTTGAAAGTTTCCAATAGTCATCCTTTAGGTGGGATTTGGGCGTAGACCATCAGATCGGCAATGTTTCCGTAGAGCGGATTATTTTTACGACATTCGATTACCGTTACGACATCTTTAGAGCCGAATCGACACACTTTCTCGTAAAAGTTACGAATATGTGATGCGAAAACTTTTTGCACACGATTTCATTTAACAACCATTCAAATGCAAAGAGCTACAAACTTATCTAAAAAATAAAAAAATAAAACTCGAAATACCATATAACAGTAGTCACTTAAGTAGATAAGCCACAAATATTGTTCTAGTTTGAAACTAAGTGTTTCTAATTCAATTCATCATGAACAAGTTTCAACCTGTGGTACAAATTTTGTAATTTATGCAATTGGGCGAATTGTTAAATTCTGACAGGGCCAGTAGATATTTTAAACAAAGTTTCGTTTTCTCTACTACTCATTTTTTTGCAGGATCATTTGTAATTTATTCTAATATCTTATTGTGAGTACTCAGCTTAAAAAACCGTGTTGCTACGTCTTCATTTTGTATTGTAAGTCGGTTAACGCGCGAAATAACCACAATTTGCAGTAGATCAGGTTGGTAAAGAGGCCGCGCATTGTTTGAAAAGGACCGTCCGACTAACATACCTTTTATTTGAAGATAATAAAAAGCATGACCACCAGGTTCCCGACCACGGTAACATTTCTCATTTAGACGTATTTTATACGAAAGCAGTGCATTCCACAACTATATGTGAAAACAATCCGAAAAAATTTTACGTCCCTTTGTCTAGACGTAGACGTCGTGGTTGATCTTGCCCATATACAAATGTGTTTACTGAGAAAACTTACAAGTTGCTCTCATCACAATATACACAAGTTATATGAGAGGTAAAACGTTTTCGAGAACGGTGTATCTTAAGTGATTTTTTTTGTTACAAATTCCAGTCAAAATAAAATGCATACAAATAATATAACATCAACAAAATTATTTTAGATCAGGCATGTCAAACTCATGACATTGCGGCGGGCCACATGATCTACCTTTGTAGTCGCATGTTTTAACTGTTCAAAAATAAAAATAAAAATACGATTGTATTGTGCATTTATTAGAGTCAATGTTTTGTCTTTAACTAGTTAAAAATATTTTATTGTATGTTATTATATACATTTTAGTTTTTATCATCAATATTTGGTTGAATATCTTGAGTAGATACAACTTTTAATATTGATGATATATTATATATAGTTAATTTTGACTTTTCTAACTTTTTATTTTTCGTTAAAAAAAATATTTGCTGGCATAAAAAAGTGCTTCCGAACATAGCCAGCATACACGTAACAAAAGATAATATTTTAGGAAACCGGTCTACAGATAAATACGTTTAAATTCTGGAATTCCAACTTCCATACGTTTTTCCTTCAGCAAAGAATCACATTGGATATCAATTAATTCCATTTATAAGTTTTCATAAACAGTTTCAATATCGATAGATTGAGATGAAGTAAAAAGACGAAATTGTACTTCACAGCTTTCAAAATCAGAAAGTCTTCGATCGAATTCCGTTTCTAATAATTTAATGTGTGCATTATCTTTAAAACTTGATTTAGCCTTTCCATTTAAGCTTAATATTAAGTTGATAAAGATAACTCGTAATATCAACTGAGAAAGCCAAATCTTTTATCCATTGTTCATCTTTTAATTCAACTCATTTTTTAATTCAACTCATGCATAATTTTTTGTTTCCAAGCAAATTATGATTTCGTCCAGCAATTTGAAATAAAAAATTCATATATTTTATAAAAAAAAAAATTAATGTCTCGGCGGACCGTAACCGATGTATTGGTGGGCCACATAGTTGACATGCCTGTTCTAGATGGAATTTCTCTCACTTACCATCAGATCTTTTTAAATTGAATAAAAGTTTGAATTGAGGATATTCACAATATAAATAAAACACAACAGTTTATGTTACAAATTATATTTATTGACCACAATGCTCATTTCGCTACACTGTGACTTCTTCAGGTGGAAGAAATACTAAACTAAGACTGATTACAAATCACTTATACGTATACTAACTATTACTAAATAAAGGGGGGGAGGGAAACAATTATATTACAAACTAATGTTATAAATTTAATAATGGTGAATTGTTAACATCAATCTGGTCATTTTAAATTAAACCTTGCTTATTTAACTTATTTATTTCTAAAAATTTTAGCAAGTTCAATTTTGTACTTTTCTTCTCTATGTGTAAAATTGGGAAATTATCATTAAAATTATGATACTCTAATAACAAATGTTGAGCATACGTTGAATGAGGTGACTTTTTTATATAGGTAGGCAACTCTTTTTGTGTTCGGATATTCTGTCCTTAAAGGCTCTACCAGTCTGGCCAATGTACGCTTTGTTGCAAGTACTGCATTGTAATTTATAAATGCCTGATTTAGAATTCTAATTGGCAGGATATTTATTGTTTATCAAAACTTTGCCTAGAGAGTTATTAGTCTTAAAAGATGACTGAATTTGTGAAATTAGATAACTGTTTTCCTACGTTGAGAGAAATATTTTCTAAATAGGTAATTGAATTAAGATTAAGGTTCTGTATATTATTGTTAGTGAAAGGATAGACTAAGTTACGAGTTTTTTGAGCTAATTTTTTATTTAACAAATTTGAGACTAATGAAAAACTATAACCGTTATTTCTTGCAATCAAATAAATCCTATTTAATTCTCTATTATAACACTCTGGAGACATCGCTATTGTTATTAATCGATGTAAACTAGAACTAAAGAAAGCTAATTTGTGGGACAACGGGTGACAGTATTTTGCATGGATAACAGTGTTCGTGTGAGAATAATTATGATAAATAGAAAAAAATTGTGAATTGTTGGAATTCGTCCAAAAAATTGATAGATTTATTATGTTCTAACTCTAGAGTAAATTTTATTTTAGGATGTAATTTATTTAAAAAATTGAAAAAACTAGATAATTGCCTGTCAGTACCAGTAAAGCTAACTAAAATATCGTCAACATAACGGTAGCAACAATTTTTGAACAAAATATTACTGGAAATTTTCTTTTCTAAATCGTTAAGGAACAACTCTGCTAAAATAGGGCTCATTGGGTTTCCCATCGTTAATCCTTCCTGTTGTTGGTAATAAACATTATCGAAGATGAAATAATTTTGTTTGTTGTTTGTTAGTATTTCTTCCACCTGAAGAAGCCACAGTGTGGCGAAATGATCATTGTGGCCAATAAATATAATTTGTAACTGAAACTGTTGTGTTTTATTTGTATTGTGACAATTTCTGTCGTTGTAAGTATGAATATTGTTCCTTTTCCAGGACTTTTAGTGTAGGTAATGTGTGCAAGCAAGTAGATCGGTGTGTTGTAATGCAAAAGCATTTTTATTGTGCCCTCTGTAGTTTATATAAACTCCCCCATCCGACTCCGGTCGGAGTCATATCATGTGTTAAATCTCAGCGGACCTCAAGCAGAGCCGAGAGAGTTACTGGAAGTTATAGGGCGCTAATGGTCCTGGATTATTTAGCAGCTATGCGTCTTGCTCAATGGATAAACACTGTCTACAGTCCCCAAAGACAACAAGTAATTTCGGCACTGTGTGTGCAGTGACATTGCACGAACCTATATTAGACAGATACTAAATCAACAGAAACAAATTACAAAATTTTAAAATAACAAACCCCATTATACTTTATGCTTTCATTAATACGTTTTAGTAAAAATATACTCATTAATTCTACTGTATTAGTTTACAAAATGTTTTTGATTTACGTATTTAAATAATACCACTGCGCAGTGGTATTTATTGTACTCGCCCCAATCTGCGAACAGTGGCAACCGCCGAGATCAGTTGTCGATTTTCTATTTTTTAATAATAGAACGAGTATAAAATATAAAAATTAGCGACATATCGTGAACAATTATCTGCTTATAATTACTGTACAGTAACACAATTACTTGATTAGTAAGTAGGTACGAGTAATTATTAATTAATTACGTATGTTGTCAATTTTGTGTCTAAAGGTATGGTTTCAAAATAGAAGAGCGAAATGGAAGAAAAGGAAGAAGACCACGAACGTCTTCCGTACACCAGGTGCCCTCCTACCATCCCATGGCTTACCGCCTTTTGGGGCGATGGGCGATGGAATTTGTGGGTCAAGTATGTTCAGTACGTCCGATACAAGATGGGGTGTTGCTGGTATGACAACAGGTACATAACTTATTAGAATCTAATAAACTTTAAAAATATCTTAAAGTTGTTAGTGTCTCTAGGGATGACGTTAACATTTTGTTTCTTATTTTTTTCTCGACCAAAAAGGTTTTTTTTTGTCATAAAATTTCAATCGATTTTCCAGACTTAAGCCAACTTAATTAAGGGAGAGTTTTGAAGGGGGGTTTTAGTAAGATTTTAGAACAATTTTTCAGTTCTATTTAAAACTGTTTGGAAAGTATCAAATTACAATTTTTACATTTTTTGATTACAAGTATTTTAAAGGCAAACCACACATCCATTTTCTATTATTTAATAAATTAATAAACTTAAAAGACTTTCTATTCAAAATACCTACCTATGATTTATCTCTGAAAATTTCAGTTTCATCATATAAATTTTATTTCACTTAAAAGATATTTATAGACAATTAAAGATGTCTTTCGATCCATCTACTGAGTGGCCTCAAAGATCGGTGAACGTTCGTACAATTTCAATCGATTTTTCAGTTAGGCTAACTCATTTAAGGGGGAGTTTCGAAAGGACTATTTTTTTGGTTATATTTCTATACTGTGCTATAGGCAGGAACTCTCGGAATACAAACATTTTGTGTTAAAAAAGCCCGAACACATCAACCTTAATTTTTGAACGCGCATCTTGTAATTTGTTTTTACTCCTATCCTTCTTAGACCAGGGTCGATAATTTTTGAAACCAGAAAAAATTATAGTAGGATGAAACCCATTGAAAAAGGAAGAGAATATAACACAAATGAAAGGAAAAATAATTTACGGGCGATCGGAGGTCGGGAAGGGGAAGGGGGTGAGTTTTTAAGGGTAAAAAACGGTTTTCCTTGATTTCCGGAAAAACTACAAGTCCTATGGAAAAAAGTTAATGGCAAAGTTGTAGGTAATAAAAAGATCTACAACTTTTGCGTTTACTGTTTTTTCACATAACCTCAAAATTTATGTGAAAAATTTAAATAACCAACTTTTTAGTTTTTTATTTTTTACAAAAACTTATTTTTTCATGAAATTTGGTAAAAAACTTACCTATTTTTGTCTCAAACACGCTGTAATTTTGTTGATTTGAAATATTTATTTTTTCACCTTATTTTACTAAATATCGAAAAAGCACCCTAATTTTCAATCGAAAATTCTCACACCAAATATCTGCTTTTTTAAAAACGTTGGTGGGCTTTTTCTTCGTTGAAATCTCTACTTTATGATGGTGTGAAGAAAAATATACATTACCATGGTAAGTTTTCTCGGGAAATGCAAAAACACGTAGGGAATTTTAACTAAAAAATGTGACCGCTGCTATTGTTTTCAGTAAAAAAGTTAAATTCTAATTACAGTTATGTCATAGAAAATCTCATAATATATAAATATACATGTAAAAAGTACTTTTGAATTCACATACTTTATACTGATTACGTTATTCATTATAATATTTTTAAAAACATTAATTTAGTTTTCTTCGTTTTTGCATTTCCTGAGAAAACTTACCATAGTAATTTATATATTTTTTCACACTATCAGAAAGTAGAGATTTCATCGAAGAAAAAGCCCACCAACGTTTTTAAAAAAGCAGATGTTTTGACGTGACAATTTTCGATTGAAAATTAGGGTGCTTTTTCGATATTAACTAAAAATAAGGTGAAAAAATAAATATTTCAAATCAAAACATTTACAGCGTGTTTGGGACATAAGTAGGTAAGTTTTCACCAAATTTCGTGAAAAAAAAAATTTTTTTGTAAAAGAAAAATAAAAAACAAAAAATTTAGTTATTTGAATTTTTCACATAAATTTTGAGGTTATGTGAAAAAACCTAAATGCAAAAGTTGTAGATCTTTTTATTACCTACTACTTTTCCATTTAACTTTTTACTTTTTTCCATAAGACTTGTAATTTTTCCGGAAATCAAGGAAAACCATTTTTTACCCTTAAAAAATCACCCACTTCTCCTTCCCGACCTCAGATCGCCCGTAAATTATTTTTACTTTCATTTCTGTTATATCCTGTTCATTTTTTATGGGTTTCATTCTACTATACTATTTTTTCACTTTTTACTATTTTTGAAGGTGCAGCACTGGACTGGTCTATCTCAGCAATGTCATCTATTGAAATTCAGAATCCAGCAATACTAAATTATATCACATTCATCTACTAGTTAGGTACTTTACTTTTGCTCTTCAAAAAAGTGTTACGATTGGCGCGTTCAATCACTTGTAACACAGTTCTTTAGAGATTTTTTATTCAGTTTTTTAGTTTCTTTCTAAAAGTAGCAACAAAATTTTTTACTTCACTTAAAAGGTACTGATAAATAGTTAACGGTGTCTGAGTAATTTTAAGAATTCGATTGCACTGCAAATGCAGATAAATGGGTTTTATTTGACTTAAAATTTCGATCGATTTTCCAGGGTTAAGCCAACTTAGTCAAGGCGGAGTATCAATGGGGGGATTTGGTCAGTCCTTAGGGCAGCTGAATCAAAGTACAGGTTTAGGATCTGCATTACCTATAACTACGGCTGCAGCCAACACGGTTTATCAGGCGCATTATGGACTGAATTCATTAGGTAAGTTAGATCTTTCTGTTTTTTTATATTTAATTGTTTTAAATAATAAAAAAAAGAATACCAGTTTTCAAAAAGGCAAACATTTATTTGTTAATATTTGCGATTTCATAAATTGATTACCAACAAATTAACGATCGAATTTTTTTGCTAACATTAAAATAAATTACAGTAGAATGAGATTTTATTTATGCACGTCCGCGTCCGCCCATCTATCAGAACCAAATATTTTTTTTGTTGGTGGGTCTAGAAATATGGGTAGGTAGTACCTTCCATTGGACGGAACCATCGTATCGTCCACTATTAATCGTAAAACGAAAAGAACCAAAGGATCACATCTTTTACGGATCGCTCGCGAGCAAACAAAAAACCCACATTATTTACGTTTGACACCTTCGTTCGAAAGTAACAGTTCCAAGACACATTCCAGTGGCGGGGCAAACGGGTACAAAATATACAATTAGCAGTGATTAGAAGCAGTCTCGTTACTTGCCACCGAAATACACGCCAATGGTTCTAATTGTATACGCATACAAGACGTTAACGTTCATGTTTACGCGGTTTATAATTTTCAACACAACTCCTGATTCATTGAATAATCTATTGTCTAATATTTCGTTTCATATAGATACATAGACACATACATTTTTAATGTGCCTACTCACGATCAGTGACGGTGGGTGTCGTGTAAAGCTCTTAAAAATTGAAGACACATCGAAAAAATTTTTTATTGATACGATAGGTACATTAACAACTTTATTATCCCGTTTGACTTTTTAATAAAGTTGCAGATCATTAAATTTTAAAGAAAATTGTGCAACTAATTACTCTGATCTTGGAGGTGGTAAATTTATATCCTTGCCAGTACCAGTACCATATGTACATGACTGTCTATAAGGGTTATGTCCCTGTGTAGGATATCAATGGGACTTTTTCGATTCTACGGCTAGTTAAACAATAACGTTGAATGAACCTTACAAATTAAACTAAACTAAAAAGTGAAGAGGTAGGGATAGGACAGTTGTCACTATTAAGAGAACATAATCTATTATTACAAATATAAATGCTTTAAAAAATTTTCATGTGGAGATTATTTTTGATTTTCTTAAGTAATTTAAGATTGCCAATACTTCAATAGGACTAATGTTATGGTTTTCGCTAAGAAAATGTTAAGCAACAATTGAGTTGTCTGCTTTACTATATCTAGCATATATTCTTTATTCTATATCTACAGGAATCAAATAAGCATTAGCCACTATAATTTAAACCAAATTAGTCATCTCTGGGGCTACCCAAGAAATCGGAAAACGTTCCGTTGAAATCCGTTTTTGGGACACCCCCTTTAATCCATCTTGAGGTACAAATACGAGTATTTTAGACTAACTATTCTTTTTTGCGAGTTTTTCTTTTTTGGTGTTGTAATTCATGCAGTTTTTTGGTCATCGTTTACAAAAAAGAGATACAATAACGCGTTTAGCAACTTATTAGTCCCAATCAACGAGATAACCGCCTAATCTTGCTACTACCGATAGTTAACAATCCAATCAAAATCATTTAGTACATCCATAATAATTTTATTGAAGAGACAGATATAATCGTTCAATAGCACATATTTTGCAGCGCAAAATTTTCAATGGGTATTAAATTAGTAGCGGAAACCATCATGAATTCTATCCACTGTGCGAATTTAACGAAATCCTACTGGAAAAAGTCTTCCATATATGTAGTTTCTTCCATAATCTACAGAAATCGATTGAGAATTATCCACAATAATTGAAACCAAATTGGTTATATCTGATCCCACTCAAGGAATCTACAATTCTTCTTAGGAACACCCCCTCAGGTTATTTCCTCAATAATCTCTTATAATCCATCTTGAAGTACATATACAAATATCTTAGACTGAGTTTTTTCTGTTGCGATTTTTTTCTTTTCTGTATTGTAAATTTGGCAGTTCTTTAGTCAACGTTTACAAAAAGATATTTAAAAACGCGTTTAGCAACTAATTAGTTCCAATCAACGAGACAACCGCCTGATCTTGCTACTACCGATCGTTAACAATTCAATCAATATCGTTTAGTACTTCCATAATAATTTTATTGAAGAGGCAGATATCATCGTTCATTAGCACATGTTTTGCAGCGCAAAATTTTCAATGGGTATTAAATTAGTAGCGGAAACCACCATCATGAATTCCATCCACCATGCGAATTTAACGAGCTGTGTCGGCAGAACCAAAAAGACAAAGATTGTTTGTATGTTACATAGTTACATAGAAAGAAGCAAGAGAACGATTGCTCATAGAACAAACTTTAGACATTTATACATAAGTACGTGTTTGTACATACATATAAATAATATACTCATGAACATAAGGTGTATGTACTCGTACGAATAGGTACCTATGTGTGTGTTTGTATATGGCCGAAACAGGTGAACGTTTTTAACTTTTCGCGCACATAAATTGGTGCTTAAAATGTTTATTTTGCTTAAGTGCACAGGAATTTTTAAAGTCATATATAAAGCGCATTTATTTTAGCGTCTGCGTTTGTATATGAAAATATTCCGTATGAATTTGTGTGTGCGTTAGTACCCGCAACCAGTTGTGGGTGTGAAAATGTTTCTGAAGGCTTAAGTATTTTTTTAGCATAGGTAAAAAGCTATTCATGTTTGACTACCTTAATATACACCATTCCTATTTCTACCTTGAACTTACTAGTGTCCATTTTACTCTTAAAAGGTTGCTTCAAATCGTGGGGACTGTTCTTTTAAGAATTACATTCAAATTTATATATAGTACTTACGCTAAAAATTTAAGATTATATGTCTATGAAATATTGATAAACTTAATAATTGCAGGAGCAGTTTGTCCTCATTACTCGTTTTAATGAATAAGAAAAAGATGTAATTCACAAAAGTGTATGTTGTGTAACCGATTCTATTTACGAAATACGTCGTTTGCGATATATACCTAAAAACAGAGACAACTTCGTTCATTCAATTTACCTTCAACCTAACTTGTGTCACCCATTTTAACGTTTCGTGTGTTTTCTGAAACTTCATTATGTTTTCAAGTCTATATCGCAGATATTCACTGATACATTACAATTTTAAAAGTAAGATAAAATATTTATTTTAATAATTGAGTTGCCATTTTATCTATGGCTTTACCAATGGAATTTAAATGTTTCAGACGTAATTTGACGTCAAAGTTGCTGATTGATTGATACAGTTTTATAGGGTATACATATTTCAAAATTTCATAGTTAAATTCGTAACCTTTTTCTGAATTTTTTGATGTAAAGTTGTTACTTACTTTTAACTAGAAAATAATAATAATAATAATAAGCTAAAATGTGTGTGGTTGTCTAACACTGTCGGTTTTGTTCCTACTTGTTTCTAATGAATTTGAACCAAATAAAAATTATTTTACTAGTAAGAGCTTTATTAAACAAAAAGTTATTCATATAGACCAATAAAAAACTTATTTTAATCTAAATCTTACCTAAAACTATTATTATATACAGGTACTACTTCCTATCCTACCCTCTTTCGATTTGTATTTTAGGTACTTTTTGTTTTTTAATTTTTTCCTTCTTTTTCTTGTATTTTATCATTCCTCTCTTTCCTTATCTCTTTCCTTTTTCTCCGTTCCCTCCTGTGTGCCATTGATTCCCTCGTCTTTCCACATATACTCTACACAATCTTTTATCTTCTTCCATCCAAAACTAACTCTCATTACACTCGTTTCCCATTCTGAATCTAGCTTTTATCTCTATACTTTTTCCTTCTTTTAGATACCCCGCCACCCCATCCCCTTGCCACTCTTCCCGTAGAAACTCCCTTATCCCTATCGCGTATCTCGATTACCATGTTTTTCTCAAGTCCTCACCTCCTACTATTTTATTACATCTTTTCACAACCATCCTACTAACATTCAATCCCTTTCCTCTCCACTCCTCGATTTGTTCTTTACTTATTGCTATTTCTGTTGAAGCCTTATCCGTTTCTACATCATATTTATTTCTTGTCCCGAACCTCAATATCTTTTTCCTCCATACCTCCCTTCTTAAGTAATTTTTCACAATTTTTCTTCATAATTTACCACCCTTCTTCTTGTACTCCACATTTGTTTCCCTTCTTAAAATATAGTCTGGAGTAATTCTTTTAAAGCGCAATACCCATTTCATATACCTAAATATTTTCTACTAGTCTATACCTTTATCTCAACCCCATAAAAGACTATACTTTAACTCACATTTTAAACAGCACCACCCTTCCTTCCCAATTATTTCTATACAATCTTTGTTCTATTTCTCATATTCTCCCCACCATGCATTTGCAAATCGTCCTTGTTATTTTCTCAGTACCTATATACGTTAAGTAGCTGCATCTTTTTACCTATTCTATCAACTTCCCCTTCTATCTTAATTCCCCCTTCTCTTTTCCTTTCCTACCTCGTATTTCCCCAAATCCTATTATTTTCGTTTTCTTACAATTCAACCCCAAGCATTTGTTCTTCAAATATAATACAATTTTTTTGCCATTTCCTTCAGTGCTTCCCAACTTGTCGCTATTAACGCAACATCGTCCGCATACGAGATTGTCCATATCTTTTTCTTTCCTATAACAGTTCCTCCCTCATTTAGTTTTCATATATAATAATCACATATAATGTCAAATATCTGTGTACTTATCTTGCATCCCTGCCTAACTCCTTTTCCCATCAGAAGTTCCTTGCTCTCCCTTTATTTTACTATTTATTTTGATAAATTCATTCCAGTTCAACACCAAAAAGTTTAAATAAACAGTGGTGAATAGGGGCGAGTCTTCTTTTTGTTTTAGTTTTCCATTCATTCGATCATTCTACTTTTCATTTAGTGTAATATTGTAGTTACAATTAGAATAGTACCTATTTATCTTTTCGAAATCAATAAGACTTGTAATATTTACCGCATCCTACCCCCATACATTTTCATTTATTATTAAAATATGTATAATCATTCCTGATACCCTGAAATCGTTTTATGTAACCACCTATCGGTTGCTTAAAATTCGAATCAGATGTGCGATTGTAAAAGTAAAAGTTATTGGTGTACGTAATGGTGTTAAAATTTATCGGTCGAGTATTAATGGTCAATTAAGCGTTAGAGCTTGGCCGGTGGCCAAGGCCCACCTGACGTTCGGTCAATATTGGCCGCGCCTGTCCTAGCCTGACCTTACCGACCGCAAGCTCAACTGCATCGTCCATGGATTGTGGAATGTGGAAAAGACGAATTTAACAATAAATTTTACTTTTGAAACGAAAGTGTAACACATAATATGTTACATTATTAAAACAGTGATCGATAAATGATACTTCTAAAAGACTACTCTAATAAAATCGAATCAGGTCACTTTTATTATTTTATATTCACGTTATAATTAGTGGAGTGCATCCAAATATTTTACAAGAAATTTTAGGCGGGGGGCCCACAATCCTGAAAGTGCACTTACACGGATTTCAAAATTATTTATATTAAGAGATAGTTAATGAAATTAATTTTCGCGATAAGTGCAAATTATAAATGTTTATTAATAATAAAACAAATTTAAAAAAATACTGGTGCCAGGATAAATCTCGTCATACCGGGCTTATTTTATTCGTATTTCTATTAACTATCTCTTAATATAAATAATTTTGAAATCCGTGTAAGTGCACTTTCAGGATTGTGGGTTCCCGGACTATAATGCAAAAATTTTAAAAATAAACAAATTAATTTAAATTTCACTTTGAAGATATTTTTTTAGCTATATTATAGTGGTTTCCAACGGGGTTGAAAAGTTGTTTAAAAACTGGTGCTTTGATAATATGATATATTAAAAAATTAAATTGAGCAGGAGTTTATGTTGTTCATATAAAGAGATTGAAATTCTTTCCAAGAGTTTTCGATTAATAATTAGATTACAGTATAAGTAAATTTCGTTATTATATTGGAATTAAATAATAATTGTACATAAATCTCATAAAATTTAAGATTGCATGCGGTTGTAATTGTAATCTGTATGAATCAAACAACAACTGTGAAGTCCAATTAAGTTTCATTTCTATTTCTACAAAACTTGAATTCCATTGATAAATAATTGTGCAAAGCCAAAACTGAATCATGATTTCTTTAACTTTATATTACTAGATACTATAATTTTAGCTAAATGTGCATAATATCTAAAAATAACAGTTTGTTTTATTAAAGATTGTAAATATTACCGATAATCAGTGGCGTAGCGTAGGTATCGGCTGCCCGGGGCGGCAGACAATTTTGCCGCCCTCTTAATTAGGTATTTCAGTTTAATGTAGAGGTAATATACATTATATGCATTAATTCTAGAGGACTTTTCGGCAAGAACAGTCATCATTATTTTGCATTATACAGGTTAGATTTTAAATAAAAAAGTTTATTTGTTTTACAATGACGTTTATTAATACAAAAATTCTTACTTCAACCATTGATATAACAGGTACATACGAGGTATTATTTAATCATGTCGATCGTCGAGGTAATAGTACCTACTTAAAATTAGGGTTCACTTCGACGATCGACATGAAAAATAATTAGCGAATTGAATATAAAATGAATATCAATTTTTAATTAGAACTAGGATGATACTATTAAGTAATATTTATATCTTTATTGAAAAATGTAGGTACTTGTTAGAGTTAAAAGCAAAATTTCCGGCTTTAATTAAAAATTTATACCTCTGCTTTTTTTAAGAGCAAAGTCTTTTATTGCACCATCAATGTCTATAGCATCACACACCTCTTGTTCAATAGACAAGATAAATGTAATGTACGAATGAATACCTATATATGTAATAGAAGTCATTCTCGCTGATTATAAGTCATAAACAATTCAAGCACAAAATACAATACGGGGAATCCCCGCAAGTCAGTATAGACGGTGTTGCCATTCGCTACAAAATATCATTCAAAGAAAGGGGATTCCCCGAATTCGTCACAGAAAAAGTAATGAAAAATTCCGTGCTCTTTTCAATCGGTCCGAATTTATAGTTGTGTTAAAAATATGAAACGGTTCAAATATTTACAAAACATACTTTATTATTTACTGTTAAACTTTGCCGCCTCCTAAAACGTGCCGCCCGGGGCGGGACGCCCCCCTCGCCCCCCCTACGCTACGCCACTGGCGATAATATAAAAATACAATAAAATTTCAGAAAATACCTACATGAAATGTCAAAGCGGGTTAGATACTTAAGTTAGGTTGAATGAAATTGAGTCACATAATTTCAGGCTCTTTTTAAACGAAAGTTAAGGCTTTCATTATTTTTTGTAAGTTTTGTGGGTAAACATCACCAACGACGTATAGTACAATTATTTTATACTAGCTTTTTGCCCGCGGCTTCGCCCGCAGTGGAGAAATTAAATAAGTATGAGAGATAAAAAGTAAGGGTATAATAATAGAAATGAGTCAATATAGTAGCAGAGTAAGAATTAACATCAGCGAGTAAGATCGGAATTCCTTCGGCCGCACCGACGGTGACGACAATATCTAATTCAATATCTAACTCAATTGAATATAGTTTCAACTGTTTCTAATTTTTCTATATTTATTGTTATTTTCTTCTGTCGTTACATGCAGTATAAAACTATTCACATTTTTGAGGTTATCCGTAATTTTTGTGGTTAGCTGTTAGATCTTCTAATACAGTGGGCCGGTATTACAGTATTCAGGGTTGAAACTTCATTACTATGATGCTAGATGGCGTTGAAGTAGCTAAATTTGACGATATTTTGACAAACAATTTTCTTATGTTTCGTAAAAAAATTTTTATTTTTTTTAATAAAAAGTATCCTATGTTACTTCTACTACCTTCAAGAGTGTATGTGCAAAGTTTCATGATGATCGGTTAAGTAGTTTTTGCGTGAAAGCGTAACAAACAAACTTACATTCGCATTTATAATATTATATAGTATATAGTATATAGTATAGTATAGTATGATTTGCCATCCTGTGACAGATGGTTGACACTATGAAATTATAGGTTAGGTTAGGTTAGGCAAGGAATAGCGACTTTCGGCAACATTTAAAATTATTTTCTTCTTTATTTGTATTTTCTGGGCCGTAAGCCTTTTTGCCGACGTCATTACACAAAAACTTTCATGCCTTATTTTTGCCCCCTTTAGGGAAAAATTTTTACAAACTTTAAATGTCGTATTTATATCTAATCAAAAGCCTAAAAAATAAGTTTCTAGCTTTATATCTACTTATCTATCTCTGTACCATATTCTCATTTAAATCGGTTCAGTAGTTTGGGAGTGATTGCGTTATACACAGGCAGACAGAGTTACATTCGCATTTATAATATTATAGATTAATATCGTTTAATTATAGTTTAAAATAGTTTATATAGCTTAGTATTCAACTACTTTTATTGGTCCAAATAAACAAAACCTCTATAATTTTTTACACTTAATATTTTAATTTTCTGGGCCATAAGCTTTTTGGACGACGTCATTACACAAAAACTTTCACCGGCTAATTTTATTCCCTTTATATCTAATCAAAAGCCTAAAAAATCTTTAAAAATTACGGAATTTCTGCACAAGCTTTCCTATTTCAACCCCTTACAACCCTTTTTTCGCATTAAAAAGTAGCCTATGTCTTTCTCAGGCTCTAGACTATCTCTGTAACAAATTTTATTTAGGTAAATCGGTTCAGTAAATTTTAGGCGAGACATACAGCATACAGACAGAGTTACTTTCGCATTTATAATATTCCGCGAATTCAGTTTCATCGATTTTCCCATGGGAAAAAGATATTTTTCCGCAGTAAAACATAGCCTATGTGTTAATCAAGGGCGTCAGCTAACCCCATACCAAATTTTATTAAAACTGCTCCAGCCGTTTAGACCTGAAGAAGTAACAAACATACACACTCACACACACACACTCACAAACTTTCGCCTTTATAATATTAGTGTGATACTGTGTTTAGAATGAGTTGACGTACTCTATAGTCCGGTCAATTTAGATATTCGAAGCTACATATTTATTATATTTATTAGTCACATAGCTTATTTTGGGGTATTTTAGAGATACATATTTCATAGATAATTTTATGATCGACAATTATTGTCTGAAGTATTTTTGTAATAAAACTTACCGTTTTGCTGAAAATCGCGAAAAACTCATTTTTTGACCTTTAACCTTGAATAATTTTTTTTTTCCATACAGGGGAAAGATGGGGAACTTTAAAATTTTATTTTTAATCATATTTTAAACAATCTCACAAATTTTCAGCTTGGTGGGAATTTATGTAGCTTTACTCTTATTTTTTGGTCTAATTTGACCGGACTGCTATGTAACTAAAAAAAATTGAAAACGGTATTTTTGCTGACAATTCTATGACACTGATGTCAGAAAAATTGTGTTATTCACAATATTTAGTTCATTTAAAGGAACAATTAACTCTCAAGAAATAAAGACTTTTAGGTGAGGTGTGTACACATTGACAGAAAGTCCTAACCTAACCGCTCTTCATTTCTAATATCGCATAATCTTAGGAACGACATACGCAATACATTATAATTTATCGTTCTTTCTTGTACATTAAAACAAGAACGCATCATAGACGTAGGTTATTTTTCCAAGAACATTTTATTTTTCACTACACTTTGTCTGCCTGTTTATAACAAAAAGAGATACAGTGTATTCTTTTCTACATTAAATGAAAAATAGGCCACGTGATGGTAAAAATAGAGTAATTCTACCATACCTATTTAGGTAGTAATTAGATTTAGTGACACAACACATTGTTATGTGTTATATAGGTACTTTTCTTGTTCATTAAAACGAGCGAAGAACGGATTGCTCCTTCCTCGTTGATTATTTCATACACACACAAGCATGAGTGTATATACTGCATAACAAACGCAAACAATTCATTCAGAATACCTTTCATCAACCCTTAATAAAAATGTAATAAAATATAAAGTAAACTTAATTTTTGAGAAGTACCTATTTCTTTTATTTTTCCCTTCACACACAAAAGGGGAACCTTTCTAACTTGTTTTTGAAGAGAAATATTATCTTCGAATTTTATGAGTTTTCGCAAAATTTTTGAAGCATATTTTTTAGTATCTATTTGAAATTAGTTTTTTTGGAAATATACACGCAATAAAATTATTCTGAGAAAGGAGGGTATAAAGAGAAGAACAAAAATAGGTAGGAGTAGGTATATACACGTGCGATGGGGGTGGTTCGAAAAATTTCCCTTTCAGCATCAAATTCCCGTGTAACGCAATAAACCGTTCGGCACGCAGTCAACATCTAAGCCCCGTTTTATTTTCAGGTGACACGATGATGAATTATTGCACCAACAACTCCTCGAACGCGACGGTGAACGGGGGCGGCGGCTCGGGCGGCAGTTCGTCCCCTCAAAACAACAACCCCTGTTCGAGCGCGACGACGCCTCCCGTCGCATCGGCGTCGGGCGCGTCTCCAAGCGACGCCGACGACGACCTCTGGCGGGGGCACAGTATTGCAGCGTTACGACGCCGAGCGTCCGAACTCAACGCCGCTATCCCATCCTACCTGCAGATAAACTATGACACACACAATAACGCCTCCGTGTATTAGATAATAATTACATTATTATGTTGATATTAAATAAAATAAGTATGTATAGCTGCGGATACCGTCAGGTAGGTACATAAGGTAATTAATTAATAGTGTTGAGACAAATCGATTCAACCCCCATACAGAGTGATTCTAAAAGGACTATCTTTTTTACACAGTAAATACTATGCAATAATAAAAAAATAAATGTAAAATTAGAAAATATGTTCTTCAAACTGGGTGGTGCATTAGACTAAAATAATTACAATTATTTATTTTTATAAATTACTTTCAAGTTTGTTTCATAATACTTGCACCCCCCAAAGTGTTAAGTTCTAACTATTTCGATTAATACATCCCTAAAAATTTATCTCAACACTAGATGTTATTAGATACCTATAAGCAGCTATAACAAAATAATAATTAATAAAGTATAACGAAAGTTATTACATATGCAAATGGTATTGTATAATAAACGACAGGGTGTTTGTACTTCGCTGAATGAAACCTTATGTGTGATCTCTATTCAGTTGTTTATGTATAAAAATTATTATTTTTGTTGGGTAGCTTATTGTTCACCAAACACCTAATATAAATATATGTAAAAAACGTACTTTTTATTATGTATTGTTTTATTATTATTTCCTTTTTTTAATATTTAAATAAATTAGGGGATTGTTCCTTTATCCTTGAGCGAAGTTCAACTGTACTATATACATAGTGTTGTAAAAAATATACAATAGAGTAGATTTTGCTAATAGTTTTTATTATATCTAATGTAAATGTATACGATGTAAAAACACTTCTGTATAAAAAGTATACTCTTGATGTACTAAAATTTTAATGTTAGTTGTAGTATTAATCAGTGATTTTAATTATAAGTAGAGAAGAAAACATGGATGCTATATAAGTACATACACATATTTACTTGTTGCGTTTGTAGCAATGAGAAGATTCAGCCTCTATTTTTTAAGTTACATAGATAGATAATAACCCAGAGTCGGCAGGCAGAAGACAAAAAAGTATTGCTTATCATCATCTCTAACAGTAACCACAATAATAAATACATAATGTTCAAAAGAGGCATTTTTTGTAGCTTCGGGATGTAAATTAAAAAAGAAACAAGACATTTGAGCGTTTTGACAATTCTCATACGATGAAATATACTTAACTAATTTGTATACGATGTAGAAATTAATTTGCATTACGATGAGTATGGATTCTGACTGATTGTAGAAATGTGCTTGTAAAACTTAAAATACTACGGAACTGTATTGTGTGAAGCTATATCGTTCTATGATATGATATAAATAAAACTTGTGACTATAGTATTTCTTTTTTAATGTCTCTATTGGATATTTGGCAAAATCTTACTTTTTTTTTAGTATTAACCTATTACTACCTTACATTCCTGATCAATACGTATGGTATACAGTGTGTCCAAGATAAGGATAGGATAGCATCGGGATTTCGTAACCGGTAAAAGATACGGAGTCGACCAAATTAGAGAGCATTTTTTTGTTTAAAAATATGCCGTGTAGAAAGTTCTAAAAAGCAGTTCTGGAAAAAACCGAAAAAAAAGAATTTTTGAGACTTTTGAAATCCGACATTTCGTTTTCGAGAGACATTATCAATTTATTATTTTGTAATACGGTCCTGTTATTTTTACTTCAAAATCTAAGGTCATTTTGAATTCTTAATTAGATGATGTAACACTTGCAATTGTTTAAACACGGTTTTAGCTCGTTTTGGGTATAATTTAAAATATTTCCTGAGTACGGTTCTGAACAGAATTAACAGTAGTATGAAAGTCAGTACAGTACAAAATGTTCAGCAGTTTTTTATTACTTATTATTAAAATGTAAAAAATAAAACCGTTATTTTTAGGTACTACTTTTGTTATTACATTTTTTTTTCTAATTAGCCAGTTAATAAATTTTGTTGGGTATTCTGTGCTTTATTAACATTTATACTGTTATGACTTCCCCCAAAAGAAAATTTTGGTGGCGTTCAGGGCCGTACTCAGAAAAAAAAATTATTCATTCCTCTAATTTAGAATTAAAAATGATCAGATTTTGTAGTGAAAATAACAGGACCGTATTACAAAAAAATAGATAATGTCCCTTGAAAACGAAACGTCGGACTTCAAAAGTGTTGCCATCATTGGATAACCCGAAAAAAGTGGCAATGCAAAAGTGCAGTTAATTTTGATATCCGTTGTCAAATAAAGTCAGGAAAAACAATAAAGCAATTTTGAAGAATTTCGGTTTTTCTGGATATTTCCGGAACTGCTTGGAATTTTAAAACTTTCTTCACGCCATATTGTTAACTTTTCTCTAATTTAATCGACTCCGTAACCTTGTTACTGTTTACGATATTCCAATGCTATCCCATCCTTATTTTAAACACACTGTATATATATCTGACTTATTTATTTGCTTGAGATGTGAAATGTTTTGGCCAAAAGAGAGGCAATTACATTTTTGCATTATCTATTTTTTGGCAAATATGCAAAAGTAAAAAGTAAGAAAGTGTTGTTTTCCACTAATTCCTTTATGAATTATATTATAAAATTTATTTTACTTAATTGCAATCAACAACAACTTCCTAATTTTTCTGATTAAATAGGTACATTATTTCTATTAAAAAATAGTAGACAGATGAATACAGTACATAAAGTTTTCAATATATTTTCTTTTAATTTAAATAAGTTGCATAGATACTGAATAGTACATTTTTAATGAATGAAATTTGTTTTCGAAAAATATAAATATTTTTAGACCTCTTCCTGTTATTTTCACTTCAATCGAGAAGCTTTGTGCGCTCCCTATTGTAAATAGCAGCCAACTCAGCAGATAAAAAGAAATTTGCGATAACGAGATCTTGAGATCCTAACCTAACGAAAATTGTTGAGTTAAGCTGATATTGTGTAGAATCCTTCACCAGACATTAAAACGAAACACTTTCCCACTTGTTCGTGAAACTGAGCGGTACTTTTCAGCAAGCACATTCAGATGGCGTAGCTTGTATTATTTTGGGGTAAATTCAATATTTAATTTTGGTGAGTGATTAGCAATTAAACAAAGGAAATTTTTTATGGTACAAAAATCAATACTGGATACTTTGAAATCATAATAAAAAATATTTGTACAAAATGTAATTTCACATGGTGGTCACGAGGAAATTAATTTAAATTTTCCCTATTCCCAGTTTTCTAGTACAAGTGTGACAATTATACAATTGAACATTTGATGGTTTTTGCGTAGTCGAAATATTTGAGCACTCTGTTATTATTTTTTTAAAGCACTATGTTGTTTCAGCTCAGAAAATTGATACACACTTTTTTAGTGGAATAAATTGTAAAATAAGCACCCATATTTTTTAATTACTATAACTGGCCATTTATTAGTAGAAGACTGGTAAATATGTGATTGTCATTATTGCATTAAAAACCGTTCCAGACCTGATATGTTTTTACTTGATGTTGTTGATACAAATTTATTTATATGTTGTTTTGATACACAAAAATATGTCACTATTGATAATATATGATAAAAGTAAAAAATCGATAATACAATTTATTGTTTCTTTAATTTTTGTTTAAATACTTTTAATTCAATTGGGACTTCTTAGTCAAATGAATATTTTTTTAAAGTACACATTTCCTTAATTTAACCTAAATCCACAATAATCTGTTCCCATTGCATGTAAATATGTATACTTCGTAAAATATGATAATTCGTGATCTTATTCTAATTGAAAGAAATCCAAAATCCAGAACAAAAATCTACAAAACAAGTGTTCGAACATTTAGATGTCGTTATAGTCCGGGAGGTAGCGTTGCAAATGACAATCATTTCAGGTCGACTAATTAATCTTGGAATTAAATGTTTAGTAGCAGTCATACACTGTTATGAAAATCAGCAGGCTTCGGGAGGGTGGACGGGTGGGATAAAAAATTCTGATTATATAAAAATAGAAAAATCAAAAAACGTTTTCAGGCCGCTCAATAATTTACTCAGTGATTGTTTACATAATATAAAAAAAAAAATACAAAAATAGTCAGGCAGTCGATGTACACCTGATTTAAAAAAAAGTCGTGTGAAACTAACAGACATGACTCGTTCTATCAATTAATTGATAAAAAAAAGTCAGCAAGCTGTTCCATGGTGGTAAAATCGTCAGCAGGGGAATAAAAGTTGCTGAGTAGCCATTCAATCTCCATAAAAGGCAATCAAATGTCATATTCAGCTGACAATTATTCCACCCGTAAATATTCTGCTGACTATTTTTTTTTATTTACTACATTATTGAAACTATCTCTATTATTAATTTCAAGCGGCCTGAAATTGATTTTATTATTTAAATCATCATTTTTATCCATCTGTCTTATAGCATATAAGATATAAAGGATTTTCACGAGCTAATTGATAATAACTACATATTTAAATATTTTGTTGACCCCTTATTTAAATTAATATATTGTTTAAAATCTTAACTCTATAAATAATTTTAAATTATTTTCAATCAAGTCAGTCATCAAAATTCCAGTGTTCTTATTTATGAAACGTAAACGAAACAAATGTTTTGTCATTTGTTAATTTACTCTGACATTGACAAATTCTTACATTTTTACCTGGGCATTTTCACATAAACTAGGTAGACAATACGAATACGACTATTCGGAGCTCCGAGAGCTCGCTAGGGGTTCGGTTTTGTTCACTCGTTCCTTTTTAAATAAGGTCTACATCGACTGCTGACGTGTAATCCACCGTTCTCTATGCTGCTGACTATTTTTGTAATTTTTTATATTATGTAAACAATTACTAAATAAATTATTGAACGGCCTGAAAACGTTTTTTGATTTTTCTATTTTTACATAATCAGAATTTTTTTATCCCGCCCGTCTACCTTGGGTGCGCCTGCTAAACCGCCATTCGATTATCAACTTCATATAAACTTTCAATTAAATCGAAAATTGATCGGCCTGAAATCACCATGAAAATGCAACGCTACCTCCCGGACTATAAGGTATATTATTTAGAATTTAAATTAATATCGTTTTACTTTTATTTTAATAATCTTTTCTGGGTTTTCCTAAGAAGAATAAACACTGAACTCCACACTAAAAGATAAAAGGTACAAAAATAGCATCATTGTTAAGAAATTAACAGAATTAGGAATTAATTAGGAACATATATGAAAAATACTATATAAGTTACAGTTACAATATTTAATAAAAGTTTCATGATTGAGATAAATTAAAGATATTAAAAAAGAACTCGAAATTTTAAATTATTACAGTTAAATTTTTTAGACATTTTCTTGTTGTATTAATTAATCGCCAATTTTTCTAATCTATTCAAACTATTTATTTATATGTTATTATTTCCTTTTAAAAAATCAACAGCACATCATAATATTTTTGTAATTTATATTTACTTCCCACATTTAAAACATCTCTTATATTGAAGAGCTAATTAAGGCCTAATTGATGTTCAGGTTTTCCTTTAAAAGAAAAATCTCTTAAAATATCAGCCTTTACACGTAAAAAAGAGAGAGATTGTAAACATTATGAAATTTTGTAAGGGACGAAGAATGTTGTTTACAAATTACCTACTAAAGTTACTTTTGAAATCGACGTTTTCTGAATACAAAATTAAAAATTAAGCGGCTTTTATAGGAATATACCTTGTAAGTAATGACCACGGCTTCGGTAGATAATAAAAATTAATAGCTCACTGGAAGTTTCCCCTTTTAAAAACAACAGGGAGAAAAAATTACGTACCTACAACTTGTTTTTAATTTTTTTTTGTCGTTTGAATGATTACTTTACTTACTAACTTTTTGTGTACAAACCAGGAATGTTTAGTTGCATCAAAAACTTTACACGATGTTCGTTCAGAGCTTCCTTTCTGAAGTTTATTAGAAGAATAGATGGATGCTTGGAAAAGTTCACTTGGATGAGAGAAGGAACTAGGTGTATGAACATGTGTGTATGTAAATGTGAACGCGTACGCACTTTGATCAAAGTTCCTTCAAGTGACGAGTCAAAGAAACGTTCATACCACAAAATAGGGGCGCGATTAAAGGAAACTGTTGGTGTGGAGGATATTGCGGTTTGCTAGGAATTCTTCAAAGAATACACCGTGTCGTGCCGTTCGTTCTCAAAGACGATTTGTTTACTAGAGGTTTACGATTGACAAAACGTTTAAATGAAGACTTCAGTATAGTCGGTATAGTTTCCGTAACGTTAATTAAGGAATTAAAACACGAATACAATTTTATAGCCAACTCATTAAAACTTGTGTTAGTGAGAACATTTTAGAATAAAGATGTCCCAATTATAAGTACATAGTAAGACTTTTTTAGTAATTTCAAAAATTGTAAATTACAACAATTAATGTGGGGGGAATAGTGATAGGAAAAAAAAGATATGGGCAATATCGTACGCGGATGATATAGCGCTAATTGCGACAAGTTGGGGGGCACTGAGGGAGATGACAAAAAAATTGGAAAAATATTTAGAGAAGAAATACCTAGAATGATGAAAAAACCAAAATAAAAGTTTTTGGTGAAGTAAGAGGTAGGAAAAGTAAAGAGAAAGAGGAATTGAGATGGAAGGGGAAGATGATAGAAAGGGTTAAAAAATACAGATACTTGGAGTACATGCTGACAGAAAATAACAAGGACGATGTGCACGTAAATATTCAAGCAGCTAAGGCAAATGAATTACTGGGGAGAATATGGGGAATAGGAAAAAAATTGTGCAGAAATAACTGGGAAAGAAGGGTTGTGCTATTTAAAACACTAGTTAAAAGTATAGTTCTTTATGGAGTCGAGATATGGGGATGGAAAGAGTATACAGTAGTAGAAAATATTTATAAAAGGTACCTTTATAAAATGGGTGTTGCGCTTAGAAAGAAGTACACCAGACTACATTTTAAGAAGGGAAACAAAATGTGGGAAAATGGTGGAAGATTCAAGAAGGAGGGCTGTAAAATATGAGGAAAAATTGGGAGAATTACCGGAAGGGGAAAGAGATATGGAAAAAGAAGATATTGGGGACAGGGACAAAAATTAATATGATGTGGAAAGGGATAAGGCCTTAACAGAAATGACAATAAGTAAAGAATAAATGGAAGAGTGGAGAGAAAAGGGATTAAATGATAGTAGGATGGTGCGGAAAAGATGTAATGAAATAGTAAGAGGTGGGGATTTGAGAAATCAAGATACGCTAAAGGAATGAAGGAATGTACATGGGAAGAACAGCAAGGGGATGAGGCACCGGGGTACCTAAGAGAAGGAAAAAGTATAGAAATAATAGATAGATAAAGAACGGGGAAAGAAATGTGGAGGAGGAGAGCGGTTGGGAAAATAAAAAGATACGAGGAGGTAAGTTTTGAGAGTAATTCAGTCATCAGTCATGTGCGAGTGGAAAAGAATGGGAATGAATGGTGGTAATAAGATGCCATGTTCAAGAATCAAGGTACGTGGAAGGGACAAAAGCATTATGGGAATAATGGCAAAGGTAAAAGATGAAATAGCAACTAAACGGAAAAGGGTGATATTAGGCAGGAGATATAATGGGATGAGGAAAAGGGGATGTCCTGTTATCTTATTTTTAGGAATATCATATAGTATGAGAACGGTTATTTATGATTTACTTTTTACTTATTTAATTTTCTTTTTGTTTACTGTATCAATATAAAATAATGTTTTAATAAAGCGATACGTATAATAATTGACCATATTATAAAATAACAAAATCTGCAGAAAATAAATTATTGATCCAACAGCCTAATGAGCATAGCACCCAAGCACCATGGTTATCTGCAGGTATTCCTAATAAGCTAATAATTCTTGTGATTATTTGTAGCCTTGTCTTGTTTATGATTGTGTTCTGTTACACTTCGAGAACTTAAAATCTTAGAATAATAGAGATCAGTTGCAAATTATTAGTAAAATATAAACAGAGATTTGTTAATTAAAATCATTTGTACTAAACTTTATAAATGAATTGTTATTTATGAGGAGAAAATATACCTAACTATATTAAAGCATAGAGAATTTCTAGTACTTTTTTTTAAACATTTTTAGCTTAATATATTCCTCAAAATCTACCTTTTCCTCGTTCTTTTTATTATCGATCTATAGTCTGCATCTAGTAAATTGGCAGCTGTGTTAATAAAAAAAAAGTTTCTTCTCAGGCATATAAGCTCATTTTTTAGTGACAATTATAATAGTCAATAAAATTCCTATTGAGTTTACAGGTTTTTGCAGCTGAGATTCAACAAAAGTAATCTGAAAAGGGCGGTCACTTGCTGACAGATTAATTAGCTCGTTCGCCACTTTACATGACTCAGACAATACAACTGTACCAAAACTAAATTTCATCTAAGAGGGTATTATTTTATACGTGATAGGATGGGAGGTCTGTGATATACCGACAGAAAGGCAAACTTAAACAATAAAATTGCAAATATTGATGCTAAATCGACTCGTTTAAATATAAACTAACTACAATTATTATCGTAATTTTCATCAAAAGGCGTTATTGAACGATTTTATTATGGAATATTACATACTCTCTCTACTGTAGTGTAGTTAATGGATAATAAGCTTGCAATAGCGTTGATCTTTTAAATTAGCTTTAAATGAAGCATGAATAATAAATAAGGTACTTGATACAAATAAGGCCTATGCTCAAATAAGGCCTGTAGTGCGGAAAAGTCATTTAAAATATATTTACATGAAAAATACTTCACACACGGATAGACGACAGTCCTACGACTCAGCAAACAGTGCGCGAGAGGCCGCTCGCGCTCGCAGCGACACTCGTGGCCGGCGTTTGTGACGGACGAGCGTTTTCATTGCGCGTTATTAATTTGTCGTAATTTCTATCGAATTTTAATACGTTATTCTTTGAAGTTTTGCTTCAAGTAATGTATACGGATCACAATATAACTCATCAAAAAGATAACTAAAACTTTAAATTGTAATTTTTAAAATATGCGAATTAAATACTGCTTATAACATTTATGAAATACAAAGTACTAAATAAAGCCTACTTTTAAAATAGGCTTTATTTGCTGACCCTAGGCCTTAATAGGCTTTCTGAAATATTGAAACAGATGATACTGACTCACGTCATTCCTATCTCCCGCCATACCTGACCATCGAGTATTTTCATCTGCCTCCCCCATATAACACGTACACCACCTCGAATAAATATTAATAACCAATATTGTCTCGAAAATTATGGTACTTATTAAGTTCCAAGGCCTTATTTAGTTACCTTGTTTAATTAAGGCCTGTGAAAAAAAATATATTCTTCAATATTTAATAATATTTTTGAGAAGGTATGTTAATTTTCTAATTTTTGTTTGTTTGGATACTTTTTTTTATATATTATTCTCTATTTCTTGTTAATATGGGACTTTAAGTCTGACTAACAATTGAAGCATAATATTTAGTAAAATAACTTACAAAGTTGTTCAAGGATCTCATGGAAACACTTGATAAAAGGCTCAGAAATATATATTTTTATAGATTAATACTCTAATAACAATATTCCTATAATTTAAGGATATAGGCTTTGTTCAATCACTATGTTTTAAAAAGGCCCAAGGCTAAGGTTCCAGAATTACCTCTTTTTGAGTAATTTCTGATAAAAAATTACAATATGTTTTGTTAATTACTTAAAATATATGAACCAAAGAATAATGCCTCGCTTTTATTTATCACCTTTTCCAATAATTTATCAAGATTTGAGCGTTTGAAATTAGGTAGACCTTATTTGTATGACTTACCTTAGATTTATAAATTGCTTATACCGCAATACGCAAGTACCTACTTAATTACCATTGCTAAGTAGGTACATAAAAGCATTCCTTATTAAGCTGCACATTTTTTCTTTAAGTTCTTGGAAATACCAAATACTTAACTATGTTACAAAAAATATATTTTACATCCGGAAGAAACAATACGACACTTAAATAAACAAGTAATATTATAAAAGTAAGTAAGCATTAAACTTCTCTGATTAAACTGCATATTTTCTTTAATTTCTTGGAAATGTCAAATATGTGGGTAAGTAGTGTACTTAACGTTTCTTTTCTATGAAAAATCCCGTTACTAAAATTTAACGTATTTCTATTCAGCTTGTGGTTGTCTTGGTTCAGTTTTATTGATTATTTCTTAATTTTGATTGACCTGCCGTCGTATCATTAAGGCTAATAACTTTTGCGCAGGACTACGCGATCGATGGAAGGATCGTTGAATTTTTCCGGTCGGTGCTCGAGGCCTTTTCCTCGACCTTTTGAACTGACAAGACGTGTTTGTGTGTGATTTCTCCTTATGTTATTATCTGCTTCATTTTACGTGTGAGTTTTTCTTTTGAACCAGGTACCCTTTTTATATTTTCAGTGAATTTTTAAAAATAATTTAATTCTTTTCATTACATGAGTATTTAGTTAATCATCTAGGCTTTTGCGATATTTTGTAATTATTTCCATAACCGTTTTTTTTGCTATTGAAATTTTTTTCTTGTGGTATCTGGGAAGTAATTTGCGTCTTGTACGTGTGTTCTGACCTCGACGTTGACTCTCCTAAATCTACCCCCTCTATCCCCAATTTTTTTTTGTTAATCTGTTAATTCGTTTTGTTAGAAAATAAAATTCTTTGTCATTGTGTCAGCCCATCTATCCATCACAGCTTAGGCTCCATACGGACTCTAGGCTGGGAGCACGGGTCGGGGTGAAGACTCTTCCATATTTTGCTTCCCCAGGCTAGGGGACCTTTTATTATCTGAAATACCTCATCTGGCCGATAATTGCCTGCAGGCGGCACTTATTATATATAAAGAGGTTGGTTCCCAGACCCCGAAAGTAGCCCCAGTCCCAACTTTGGCGCAGGGCGTAATTCGTTTTTTTTTTTGGGATGCAATTGTGAGTTTAAGTGATTTTTTGTAATTAATTAATATACTCTTTTAGGTTTTTTGTGTTTTTTTTGAGAACTCTCTCGCATCAGGGTCCTTCAGGAACCACCACTGTTCTACCCGGAGCACAGAAACTTTTTCTTTGTTTGACAAATTGGCGCCGAGCATTTTAATTCAAAATTAAATTAACTTAATTTTTTTACTAAATTACTATTATTATTTTAAACCAATAATTAATAGTTTTGTTAAAGTAGTTATGTGATAAAAAATAAAACATTTATTTTTTATCCGGATGTAACAATATGATACTTCAATAATAGTAACGTGTGCGATAAAACCGAATCCACATTACAAAAGATAGATTTAGGGAGCGAGAAACTTTCCAACACACTGCATGAGGTTTGCCTTTTCATTTTATAGCAATAAAGAAACTTTCAAGTTTATGATGCCCTCGTAAAGTTGGAAAAGAATATCAATAAACTGTAATTTTTTTTATGGAATTGAGATACATTATTTAAAGCTATAGTTACCTACAGTAAATGAAAGAAAGTGAACAATTCTCTTCCATGACCATTTTCGATTGACAGTTTTTTTTTGTATTCATTTCAATAGGTAATATTTACAATAATTTAATTTATTTAAAATCCTTTAAAAGATATTCAGCCTTATTCATAGTCAACGGTTTAGTAGGATGTAAGTAGTCTACTAGCTACTAAGACGCTACTATCTGCATCGTATTCATAGACGTCAGTTAGTACGCTACTAGCTAGTAGAATGGTTTGCGTCGAAACGATTTGACAACGGCGCGAAATTGTGACAAATGACCGACTGAATGTATAAATATCGGTATTTTTGACGTTTAACGGCTTAACCTTACTTTTAAGTTAACTTATTATTCAATACAGTGCATGGAAGAATTGTTTATGTGTTTTTTCTTTTACTTATTTTTGTAGTAGTGTAGCTGTTATTTACGTTCAACATTCCGATAACAATTACTATAATATCGAAAAAATTATCAATTTAGTTACATTACAAGAAATACTCAGAATTGGCTATACATATTTAACACATATATATATACCTAATGAATAACTAACCCACAATGTACAAACTGCAACATCAACCCCATCCAAATAATGGGATATATCATCAACTGCCCAGGACTAAATACCCAAAGAAGAATACATAACAATCTTTCCTAATCGATAAAGGACAATTTAAACAACCCAGAGTTGTATAAAAATGCAATGAAGTTCTCCAAAGAAGAAATCAACTTCTAATATTACCAACCTTTATTTTGTCCGGTCTACAAACAGGATTTATTTCTCTCAGTGGGATGTTTACTGACAAATAAATAAATTAACTTACTTATATTTTTAGCCTGAATAAATGACTAATAAATTCATCAATTTTTCATTTACGAATCATTATTACCACTATCTTAAGAATAAAATTTTACTTGTTCACGCAATTTACTTTAAAATATACAAACAAGATGTTAATTCAATAAAGTTTGTAATTATTTCAGAAAAAAACGATTGTAATAATTTTTAAAGGATTACTGCCCATTGAAATAAATTAACAAGACATATACCAGTTTGATTTTTAATTTTTCAATTCAATTTTATAAATCCTTCACATTTTCCATCTTATTCTTATGGTATTCTTTTTAATTTTGTATTTTGTACCGATAACTCGCTTCTTAAAAGCCGTAGATTAATTTAAAATCTACCACTCGAGGTTATGTTTATCGTATTTGTACCGCTTAAACATAGACTACCACGCTACTAAATTTCTTAGTAGCTACTAAGCTTAGTAGTCTACCAAATGTCACTATGAATACGATTTTCTTAGCACGCTCTTAGTAGCTTGCTAGTAGTCACTACTAACTGACTATGAATAAGGCTGATTGTATTTTCCTCGTTTGGATATATTAAGAACCACACACAAGATTACCTAAATTTCTCATTTGTGTTTTCTCGTAGGGCCGCAGGGCTTTGAGAATAAGTCGTTTACATAGTAATTTAAAATGGAAGGTGAATTAAATTGTGCGAAAATAACAGAGCAGTATTATGTAAACGAAAATTACTCTGTACGGAATTTCAAATTGTGTGAAAGATAAAATTTATGTATTATGTATGTATGTATATCTACAGATTACAGCTTACAGAACAATTCACAAACAAGCCATAATAAAATAAGAACTAACAGGATATAATCATCATCATGAAACAATAATTTAAAAAAGTCCTCATGCTCTTTTACTCGTGCTAAGAAAAAAATTTAAAACATTTCTATTTAGGTATTAAAGCAGTAGAGCTTTTATAACAATATAAAGTCAGTCAGTTATGTACCACAATCAATATAATCTTAATCTGCCCTAGATCTTTCTTTGCCCCTCTTTATTTTCATTTTTGTTTATAATTTGCCTTCAACTAGCCTTTAATGCCTCAGCAAGTGTCCTACTGTGCTTTCGAAAAGTTTCATAGTAAATAACAACCCTCTCGGTCAATTTCTTGAATTTGATAAGAACAGATCTTCATCTCCACGTTGACTTCAATCTTTTGATAGTACCTAATATCTAATGTTTGAAGATACTCGTAAATGACCAATTTATAAAAATATTTTTTTTTTTTTAATTACGATATTATTAAATACTACATATGGTATTGTATTGTTGTTATTACTAAAGTGTATACGTATTTGGCGAAGCAAAATGTAAAACAGAAAACAATTGTATCTATGTTTGACAATTTGTACGGTTTATGTGAATAAATTGTTACCTACAATATCCAATTCAATTAATTGTACTTGAAATTTGTTATCGAGGGCATAAATCTTTCCGATTGGCGGCAAACTGATAGCTACGTGTCATGTAATAAAATAATCAGTGAGCGCTGAATAAATTATTGAATGGACCATAAATTATGATGAAATTGGTAGATGTATGAACGTACGAAGTGAATTTACTTTCGAATATTTTCAAATGAGAAACAAACAATGCAATTCTCCGTTTTTATTTCCTCGACTAACGCTCCATTTTCTCTACCTATTCTTATATTAAAGTCTCGTATCATACTAATATTATAAATGCGAATGTAAGTTTGTTTGTTACGCTTTCACGCAAAAACTACTTAACCGATCATCATGAAACTTTGCACATACACTCTTGAAGGTAGTAGAAGTAACATAGGATACTTTTTATTAAAAAAAAATATCGTCAAATTTAGCTACTTCAACGCCATCTAGCATCATAGTAATGAAGTTTCAACCCTGAATACTGTAATACCGGCCCACTGTATTAGAAGATCTAACAGCTAACAACAAAAATTACGGATAACCTCAAAAATGTGAATAGTTTTATACTGCATGTAACGACAGAAGAAAATAACAATAAATATAGAAAAATTAGAAACAGTTGAAACTATATTCAATTGAGTTAGATATTGAATTAGATATTGTCGTCACCGTCGGTGCGGCCGAAGGAATTCCGATCTTACTCGCTGATGTTAATTCTTACTCTGCTACTATATTGACTCATTTCTATTATTATACCCTTACTTTTTATCTCTCATACTTATTTAATTTCTCCACTGCGGGCGAAGCCGCGGGCAAAAAGCTAGTTATTAATACATTAAAGTCTTTATAATTTTCCATCTGTTCTTCTATCTTTTCTAATTTCTTATTTTTTTCTTCATTTAGATACACAAATATTATCACCCATCTTCCCCTTTCTTTACTACCATCTACTATAATTACACCCTTTTCTATTTCATTAATTTCCGCCTTTATTTCTTTTTTGATTCCCACTAACATTCCCCCCTTTGCTCTTCCCTTTTTTTTGAGTCTTTCCGCACTATATTTTTTCCAATTGTACCCCCTGTCTAACTTACTCTCTAAGCCTTCCATGTCTTTGTCCTCTACCCACGTCTCACTTAATAGCACAATTTCAAAGCTTTTTATCTCCTCCCAAAACCATCTTTCCTTGTTCTTTAATCCCGCCACGTTCCATGCCAAACAATGCAATTCAATAAGCAATTATTATGAAAATCTTAAATAATTACTGTACTACAAATGGTAACCCTGTTGTTATTATTTATGTATGCAGGGTGTAATAAGGAATGAATTTAATTTAACAATGTCCCATTCAATTGTTGGTCATTTTCGAGATATTTAATTTTTATTTTCTCCTAATAATTTTTTAATTTCCAAAAATTTAACTATAAACAGTAGTAAAATCAAAACTACTCGTCAGATTATTAGTAAAATATATTTTTTATTTCTTAAAATCCACTTTTAGTTTTAATTTGTATTTAGCAATTTGAGTGTGTCAGGATTTAAGACTTATTACTGCTGTAAAGGAGAATTTCTTTTTAGTTCAAAAGCTACTGGTGCATACTGATTTTTAATGTCATTTGTACGCTTAGTTATTAAGTATTTTTTTAATAGTAATCCATTTTAAATTCAAAAATCAGTTATTGGTTATTTTTGATTCATTCGTCACTTTTTATTATTGATAATGATATAACGGCACATTATCCAAATATTGAAATAGCAAGTTAAGAATCCGACGAGTAGTTTTGATTTTATTACGGTTTATAGTTGACATTTTCGAAATTATAATAAGAAAATAAAAAATGAAATATCTCGAAAAAAGTCAACAATTGAATAGGGCATTATAAGCTTAAATTGATTCCTTATTGCATCTACGAAGATGGATCAAATATAAACGAGCCTTTGTTCATAACACGTTTATTTTGAAAATTTTCACAAAAACAAATTTCTCTATTTTTCGACATATCCCCCTTGTTTGATTATACATTTTTCCCAACGGATTGGTAGTTTTTTCATCTCGTTTTCATAAAAAGAAGCAGGGCGGGAGTCTATCCAGTTGCGCACAAACGCCTCCACATGTTCATCAGTTTGAAATCGCTCGCCTCCTAGTGATTCTTTGAGGGACCCAAACATGTCGAAATCACAAGGGGATAAGTTTGGACTATATGGATGGACTGAGTCTAGTGCATTTCACTGATTTGGGCCTGCGTTAAAGCTGCGATGCGAACTGGAGTAGCTTTTTGATCTTCACTCCCAGTATTCCGTTATGATTGTGTGGACACTCCCATAGCTGATGTCGAGTTCAACAGATATCTGAAGCACAGTGGCGTGGTGGTCCCCTTCAATAAGGCTTCTAACGCGTGCAATGTTAACCGGCGATATGTTGGTGCGCGGACGACGAGGATGATTAAGACACGATTACGCCCTTCGTTAAATTCTTTGCACCAAACTTTTACCCGTTGCCACGAAAGCGTTTCATTTCCGAACTGTGCTAGCAATCGGCGCAAAATTTCAGTTGGTTTCACGTTTTCACGTGTAAGAAACTTAATAATAATCCGTTGCGCAACGTTGCTTTGCATGTCTTTCTCACTCATTGTGATAGCGACTAACCAAGCAAACACAGCAATACGAGTCGTTTATGTGTCACCTAATTTCCCTACTTCAAGTTGCTAACGCCCGTATGCGCCTTGAACAACTATCCGGCGCTAAATTTAAAAAGTGTCGTTTATATTTGATCTGCCCTCGTACAATAACACACAGTGGCTTCATCAGGTGATGACTTAACAAATTACATCTATTTGGTAGTATATATACTTATAGCGAAGGGTAGGGGTTGAACAGATGAATCAATGGAAGTTAATATTTAAAAGTGGGGAATTGTTTACCTCTATTTGATCATTTAATATGATACCTTTTTTATTGTATTTATTAATTTCAAGGGTTTCAAGTAAATTTAATTTATAGCCTTTATTTTGTATATGCAAAATTTTGAAGTTTTGATCAAAGTTATGTTTATTATTAATTAAATGTTCGGCATAAGTTGACTCTGTTTTATTGTTAGTGAAGCATAGCAAATGTTCATTTATACGTGTCTGAAAAGACCTTCCTGTCTGACCTATATAAACTTTTGGACAATCCTTGCAATTTAATAAATACACTCCAGAATTACAGTTCTTCGGGGTTTTACATTTATTGTTTAAGATATATTTACCTAATGAATTATTTGTTTTAAAGGCGATAAAACTAGTGTTAGTATATTGAATTCTTTTACCAATTTTTAAGGTGATATTACCTAAATAAGAAATACAGTTGAATTTAGTAGGTACAGTTTTTATGACCGGATAAATAATTTTCAACGTTTTAGATTTAAAACAAATAATTCATTAGGTAAATATATCTTAAACAATAAATGTAAAACCCCGAAGAACTGTAATTCTGGAGTGTATTTATTAAATTGCAAGGATTGTCCAAAAGTTTATATAGGTCAGACAGGAAGGTCTTTTCAGACACGTATAAATGAACATTTGCTATGCTTCACTAACAATAAAACAGAGTCAACTTATGCCGAACATTTAATTATTAATAAACATAACTTTGATCAAAACTTCAAAATTTTGCATATACAAAATAAAGGCTATAAATTAAATTTACTTGAAACCCTTGAAATTAATAAATACAATAAAAAAGGTATCATATTAAATGATCAAATAGAGGTAAACAATTCCCCACTTTTAAATATTAACTTCCATTGATTCTTCTGTTCAACCCCTACCCTTCGCTATAAGTATATATACTACCAAATAGATGTAATTTGTTAAGTCATCACCTGATGAAGCCACTGTGTGGTGAAACAATATTGTAGTGCAATATAATAAATTTGTTCTTGAAACTTGTGTTTTTCATATTTTTAACTATGGATATGTTTCAACGATTAAAAGCTGATACTCTAAATAGAATATTAATATAGTAATATTATATGAGGAGTTAGTTAGGTACCTAGTTATTACTGACTTCAATACCTTGTAGCCACATTTAGAAAATATCACTAACAATAGATAAATTATTTTCTAATTGTGAGCTAAAAGTGGGTTTAAATGTTTTGTATTTCAAATTTGTCCAATAACATAGACATTTATATACAATTTTTTAGCTACCTTGTCAACCATTTCTATTTAATTACCAAATTATCAATATTGGATGATTATAAGGATATTTAATTTATTATTCGAGGACTTTCTATATTCTAAAATTCCCAGTTCAAAAACCGAAAGATACTTTGCACACTTCTATTCTTTTTAAGGTGGAATTTTATGAAATAGTATTGTAAGGCAGTCTTGAAACAAATATTTATGAATGTTTGGTAATTTATTTTCAAATTAATAACATAAAGTGGAGGCCAATATTCAATTTCCTTTCATTTTCCTTGCTTTTGCTACCCTAATTCTAAATATTCTGTTTTGATCAATATAAAAATCGAAAATTCAATTTCAAACACTATGCCGTTCTTCTCGATCAACATTTTACATCGAGTAATTTATTGTGGTCTGCATGAAAAACTGAAGTCTTTATTTTCATTTTCTCCCCTTATATCAAGGGTGTCAAACTCAAAGGCTAACCTGGGCCAACCAAAGAAGGTTTAACTTTAGGTGGGCCACAAAGAACGAGAAAATTTTAATGTTTACTTCTTGACACTTGACATCTCTTCTCTGCTAGTATTTTTCATATTATGGGAAGAAAAAAAGTGATTACTTTCAAATAGCAAAAAATGTAGGAAGAAAAAGCTTTAACCAATTCTACTTATCTTATTTTTATTTTGCGTCGGTATTGTACATTATTGGGCGCGGTAATATTGCAAATTGTTCATTGCAGACCGTGAGTTTGGCACCCTTATAGGGTCAGGTGGGGTAATTGTTAAACCGGGGTAATTGTAAACAAACTGTTTATTTCGATGAAATAGGACTTTTGATTATTCCAACTAATGGGAATTATAGACTGTGGTGTTGACTTTTGACGGTTGGATGATTTAGCGCGCTAAACAGCAGAGGAAGAGTGTCACAATATTTTATGTTAAACTGTGAAAATATTTCTATAGAATATATCATTTTTGGGGTAATTGTGAACACGGCTTTATAAATATAATTTTCATTGGAATTCACGTTTGAAAGCGAATTGTTTACTTTTGCCCCATCAAAAACCTTTATAAAGCCAGTACAAACAAGATGATTGTTCACATTTAAGTTTTCGACTGCGTTAATAAGTGAAGTAATTGTAAACTTAAGTTATTTTGCAACAAAATTTCGAATTTGCATATTTAATAACAGAAATTCACTTAAAATCAAACAAAGACCTAAATTAATCATACAGACGCTTAAATTTAATCTTCATCGAAGGTACATCGAGCTTCAAAATTCAAACTAACAAAATTGCTCACAATTACCCCACCTGACCCTATTAGCTTGAATATGAGCAAAACCAAGGCCAATGTCAAAAAGGTCCAAATGTATCTTAATTAATATGCTAAACTTATTTTTTGTAGAAACTGTTAAGGATTTCTTCAAGGTAAATGTTTGACTCAATAATAGTTTATTAATCCTACCTATTCATAGATACTGAGTTTTTGGTGTTATTAGTCTAATAATAATACAATAATTGTTAATTTTTGACTATTTGTATTTTCCATAGTTTCGTAGTTATTATTAATCGATTAATATCACGTCTATATTTTTTATATGATACAGAGATTGTGTATACGTAGTGAAATAAATTGGTGTGGGAAATTTATTTCTAGATTTAGTATGTTTTTTCTATATATAGGCTATTACCTTTATCGCGTTTAAAACTTATGTACCCAGTAACAATTCCTGCAAGACAAGAATAAGGCGATAGAGTGAACGTAACCTAGCTGGCCAATGCAATACATTTTTACTAATCACTGTACGTACAGGTACAAGACATTTTCAACATTACGCAATGCTTTTAACTTTATTATTATAGGTAGTACGTTGTCGTAGGTAAATTAAAAAATTTGTATTTATTGTAACAGCTTGTTTATGTAAAGGAAGGAAAACCCTACATCTAGATTAATACCGCAAGCCTTTCCTTGTATTGTAATGATATAAGTAGGTACTACATACCTATACCAAGTTTCTAGTCATTTACAAGTTTTGTACATAAACGAGTTGTAAGATTGCAAATCTCACAAAACCTATAGTTGCGTTTCCTTTATTGTGGCATTTAGGACGGTACACAATGTAACCTTTTGAATGAGCCAGTAAATAATTATATAAATAGCCATTATCTAGAGTACTAACTTTATCCGAAACAATTGTTGAGTATTTTTTGAATATGTTTGTTGAAGCAAAATTGTGTTTTGAGTTCTTTAATTATTCATACAACAGATGTCTAGACAAAGAAGTTTTGAAGGATAGGAGGTGATGGAAATGGGGATGCGGAAAACGGCCTGAATAGCTGTAGACAAATTGCTTTTATATAATACAATTAAATTATTATGATACCTTCTTTAGATGTGGGTAGTAATTTGCACACATCTGAAGAAAGTGTTGCACTGAAATAGCTCTTATTTTACCCAATGAACAAATTGTATAAAAATAAAACGTGTTGTCTTTATTAATTACTTAATTACGGATTTCTACCAAGTAAATACCAAAATTATCCTTAGTCAATTATTATTTTTAAAATAATCATCAATTTGATATAATAACATAAGCCAAATATGAATTTGTAAAATTTGTAATAGATATAGGTGTTTGACTTGGGACAAAGTTGGAGAAACCCCTTATTGGGCGAAGCCCTCTTCCTCGGATTTTCGGGCAGTCTTTGAAATCCTACTCCTCCTAAACTTAAGGACCGATTTTGATGAAATTTTTACGTACGTATTCTGCTTTAAAATTAGACGGTCATAGGATCAATTTCAATATGATATCTTTAAAATCAACTGAGTTATGATAAAAGAACCTTTTTTTTCGGTGTTTTCTGTGTGTAAGACGAAGAGAGTGAATAGAGCCTTGAAGGGGCGCAGACCGAAAATCAATTATACCCGCAGGCAATTTCCGTTGATGCTTGGATATGCTATAAGTATTCATCGTGCACAAGGAATAACCTTAGATAAAGCTATAGTTGACCTAGGAGAGAACGAATTGTCAGTTGACTTATCCTATGTAGGATTATCTCGAGTTAAAACACTTGGTGGGCTCTTAATAAAACCAAGTTTCAATTATGATAGATTAAAAAAAACTAATCAGAGTACAGCCATGATTGGAAGAAGAAATTATTTACAAAGACTGATGAAAATTGCTGATGTATAATTTATGATTGTTATAAACTCATAAAAAATTAATTTGTTTATTTTATATTAATAAAGCTTCTAATATTCATTATTATTGTTCAAAATAAAAAGTATTTTTTTCACAGAATAAACAAGTGTACTTTAATTATTAAGTGTTACACAATCGTTAATAAAGGTAGAAAAATGATTTGGTGAAAAGAAAAAACATAAAATCATCATTAACATTTTCGTAAAAATTTTATATTAATCAAATGAGGCTTCTCCCGTTTATGACAGGGTCATTTCCTAGTTAATATAGCTCCACACCACAAGCCCAAAACTCTTATTTAAAGTGTATTGTACACATAGGTAAATTTTAAAACCGAATAACTTTGAGTTATTAACTAGAAATATTGAAGTTATCACAACCAATAAACTTAAAAGCCCTAAGCAATTAAGGAATGGACTTTTGGGTATATTACAGGAGTTTAAAAGAACTTGTAAAAAAATGTGGTTTTGATTACATTATAAGGGTTTGTGTTAAATCAAAATAGCTTTAAATATGTAGTTTGTAGTACCTACCTACTTATGAAAAGGGTTTTGAGTACAATATAAGGGCTTAAATTAAATAAAATGGGGTTGCTCATGGAAGAGTTTAAAAGGCAGTGTTTATACTAGGTACTTAATTTTCAAATACAAAGAATTAAAATTCTGCCTTACTAAGTTAGCATCTAAATATTTATTTAATTAATTTTTCATGAAGTAAATACCTTTGATTGATAATTAAAATTAGTTATAAGAAATAGTCTGTATGTCGCCATCTATAGGGGTTTGCTCCTAATTGTAAAACTTCCTGTCTAAGATACTTATTTACAAACGACTTGTTAAATAGAATCTTGATTGATTTGTTCCTATAAAGTCATCAAAATACAATTTAATTCTTTTCATCATTTTAATATTAGAATTAGTGTTATTCTCTTATAGTTACATCACCGACTGGCTGACTCTCTTTAATATCTATATACAATTACATTACACATTACTGATTACACCTACTTGTTGATATCAGTAATAAATAACACGTACCTATGTATCTACTTAAGCATACTGGTGAATGTAACTAAAGCCCTTATTTAACTTTGACCAATCGAATAAATGTACATGTACTTATATAAATTAATTAATAAAAACTTACCAAATACGTTTCCATCACCGATGTACCTTTGTATGTACGTATGTACAGTCAACCATGCTGGACAAGCATAAATCTCCAGATGTTTCTCTGGTGAAACTAAAGTTCCTCAAGCTGCACAGCACTAGTTCGAGTTACGATTAGTTGGCTCATCATTAACACTATCACGTTATTAAGCCGAAACTCCCGTTTCCCGTCAATTTCCGCGATTTAGTTCCTAAAACCTGGAGGAACACGAACTGTATTAAACACACATCCTGCGGCCATTTTACTACAATAACAACAGCAATCCGACAGTTTTCACGCATCCTATGATCAGCATCTAAGCTTTCTGTTAGGTTCACAATGTATACGTAAGATGGCATTAATTCACATATTAAAGAATTTTCACATGGGCGCGCGATTAATTTGAATTGTTTATAAGTAAAATAATATACCTACAGAAAGGGCTGATAATTACACAAAAAATTGCATAAGAACAAACTAATACAATAATAGCTTCAATTTAATGAAAAAAAAAATATATTGGGCTGGTTATAAAAGAAGTATTTTTGTATTATTATTATTTAGCCCATTAGAACGCCACTTTGACACAGAATTTGGGAAAGAACAGCATTTTGAGATTTCTAGGTGAGTAGGAGCGGTAAGTGCAATTATGAAGGTCGCTTATTGGGGTTGGAAGCGCCCTTATTTTGTTGCTATCTTATATGGGTTGTGCAATCAGTATGTCTGATAACTTGAAAACCGTAAGTCTCACAGAAAATGTTTTCAAACATTTCGTGTCGACAATTAAATTTTCTACAATTGTTATTCAGATTTTTTTATCGTAAAATTGAAAATAGAAAAGATATACTGCGATGTACAAATAAACTCTAACATTATGTTATCCTTCAAGATTATTAATTATTACTTATTGATTTTCAATTTTATAGTAAAATGTATTTATATCAAAATTGTAGAGAATTCAATTATCTATGAGAAATGTTGGATGATTTTTTTTTGTACCACTTACGGGTTTTATGATTACACGGGAAAATTGTTTAAAAGCCCTGTTAGATAACCGTCTCACAATATTATCTCCAGGCTTTTCAGGTAAAGGGTTGAATTTTATTTACTTGTGGTCTAGATATTTTTTTGTAAAATTGAAAATAAAAAGTTATACCATCATATACAAATAAACTCTTACATTATGTTATATTTGAATATTTTTAATTATAATTTAGTTATTTTCAATTTTATAGTAAAATGTACTTATATCGAAATTGTAGAGAATTCAATTATGTACAAGAAAGGTTTAAAGATTTTTTCATATGACTTACTAAATATATCACCGGAATACTCTTTATAGTCCCTATTTAGGATAAGGGCCAAATGAAGTGGGGCTATTGATTTTACAAGAAAGTCAAAAGCAACAATAGAAATAAAATTGTTTTATAAATTTAAGTGAAAATGGAAATTAATAATGTAACGAATTTTCTAGTCAAAACTTATTTATTTAAATAATTATTTATTTAACACTATTTATATAACACTTAAACACTAACTTAGAACTACTATTTATATTAGAACAATTTACTTATTTATATAACAATTTATTTATCACTTTTGTCTATTATTTATCGGTTTGTTTCGCGCACTGATGCTTTATCACAAATACTGTTCTCTGGTCCAAGACGATCACTTTATATACACCTTTCGAACTTTCCAAAGGATTCGAAAAGGAAATCCTGATTATTCCCGAATGATGAATAATAATTAGAATGTCGTCGATGATTCCAGAAATGATCTTGTTACTTGTCGCTGGAGCTTGTAAGTTGTACGTTGATAAAGGGAAGTCGTACGCTGTGGCTGTGTCGTAAACATGTTAGCGATAAGAAGTACATGCATACAAATTGTTATCGCACACACGTACAGTGTCACTGGTCGCTACAATAACAACAATAAAAAGTTGATGTTTGTTTTATTCAAGTCATAAGGTTCAAAATTTGAATAGGTATCTGCAAATAGCATTAATAAAAGTAAATGATGCAGGTGAAGTTATCGCAACACAACCTTACATAAAGCGTTCGAAGGTGCTGTTATATTACGGTTTGGTTTGCACAATGAAGTAGAAAAACAGAATCGTTTACAATCGATTTCATAACTGCCATAAACAACGACTAGTTGCGGAATTTTTTAAACGGCTGAGCGTCTACTTTACCGGGGAAAAACCGCAATACTTCAACAGATTTTCCACTTATTAAGCAAATTTCCAATAATTGTGGATGGTGCTGTTTTCTTTTATTTACCAAAATTATACAGGGTTTTTCAAGTTGATGGGCTATTAGAAGTATATTAATTAGTAGAAGGAATTCAATTCTGAAACTTGGGCTCATTTGGTAATTGTTTATGCCGCTTCTTTTAAAAATATTTTCAAGTTCGATTTACATCCGGTTATACCGGAAGTCGATACCAACTTTGTTATTTTAAATGGAATGGTATATTTTTTACGCTGAATTCGAATAAAACGTGTAATTCTAAGGTAAGTTTGATAACCAACTTGTACACCTATGACGATCGGTTTCTGAGTTATTTTAACTTATAGAAAAAAAATCGCTACCGCAACCCAAATTATAAAAAATCATAACTTCCACAAAATACGACTTAGAGTGTTGAAATTTTTACTAGTAATAGCTGAATATTACTGCTAACGCCTTGACAAAATTGAATTAAATAATTTATACAGGGCGTTCAAAATAAAATTCAAAAATTGAAAAACTTCAAACACGAATTACTTCGTTTTTTCAAATGGCGCCTACTATTTGTTATTTTTTCAATCGATTCCTTTTTTTATCCTCTTTCGATCTATATGGATACTTCTTATTTTAAGTAATAATTCAAAATTATTCCAAAATTTTCAAATAAAATAGGAAGTATCCATATAGGCCGAAAGAGGATAAAAAAGGAATCGATTAAAAAAATAAAAAATAGCAGGTGCTATTTGGAAAAACGAAGTAATTCGTGTTTGAAGTTTTTCAATTTTAGAATTTTATTTTGAACGCCCTGTATAAATTATTTAATTCAATTTTGTCAAGGCGTTAGCACTAATATTCAGTTATTACTAGTAAAAATTTCAACACTAAGTCGTATTTTGTGGAAGTTATGATTTTTTATAATTTGGGTTGCGGTAGCGATTTTTTTTCTATAAGTTAAAATAACTCAGAAACTGATCGTCATAGGTGTACAAGTTGGTTATCAAACTTACCTTAGAATTACACGTTTTATTCGAATTCAGCGTAAAAAATATACCATTCCATTTAAAATAACAAAGTTGGTATCGACTTCCGGTATAACCGGATGTAAATCGAACTTGAAAACATTTTTAAAAGAAGCGGCATAAACAATAACCAAATAAGCCCAAGTTTCAGAATTGAATTCCTTCTACTAATTAATATACGTCTAATAGCCCATCAACTTGAAAAACCCTGTATATTATCTAAAGTAAGAAATGGAAAGCAAGCGTTAGCTTTTAAATGCATTCATTGAAATTACGTTAAAATACAGCTTTTGGAGGGATTGTAAAGTATTATATAAAGTGACTTATTGGAAACAGTAGGTAAGTGCGATTTTATACCATTTAGCATAACTTTTGTCAATTTTAGTTGTAACCCCCAAAGCAGGGTGGGATGGCACCCTTAAATTTTTAAATGGAATGTCAGCTCAAACTACACTCCGTTTGAAAGGACTTTTAATTCTCTGCTCAACAATTTCTTATCTTTTAAAATCGGATAATTAATCTTCGAGAAACTGCTTACGTGTTGGTCTTGTCCGTTATGTCTCGGTTTTACTCTTACGTTTTGGTTTTGCTATGACCACGAAAAAGACAAGACAGAATTATATATCAGATATTATCACAATTTATAGTCTTCATTAAAACAGTTTGCATATCAAACATTCTTGCAATATTTTTGAAAATTTTCCCAAGAATGACAAAAACACATATGCAATATTTATTGGCCATAAAACTGAACTAATTTTTCACGAAAAATTTTTAACTTCTACATCTCATTCTCGTTTGTTTTAGAGGTATTACACCTTTTATTTTTTAATGATGAGTGCGAGTTTGCATGTGTTGCGGATTCATGATCGATGCAAGTAATCACGAAAAGCGTTCCTAGGAGTAGCAAAGTTTACTTCTTCGTAAGTCGTCTATTACATTTATTTTTCAAGAACTAAGCACTTCGGAGAAGTTTACCCGATATAGCGATTGATCGGTGCGGTAGCACTCGACGTGAAAGGTTAGAAAAGAATAAAGAAGTTCTCTTCATTCAAATTCCCATTGCGAGCAAACTATTCAGATCAGTGTAATCAGCTTAGGGGCCGTTCATAAAATAATTTCGCATACAAGGGGGGGGGTCTTGCTGAGTGTGACAAGATGTTACAAGGGGGGACGTTCATTAAAACATTTTACTGAATTTTTAAAGAATCCTTGGACTTCTGATAAATAGAAATATTATTTATTTGTTCGTTACAAAAGATATTTATTAATTTTATTTAAATTTTATTTTCAGAATAAAATAAATATTTTTGACTATCAAAATTTGTGTATTATCAATTACAATTTATTATGTTCAGGGGGGAGGGGTTTTAGTTTTTGTGACGTAATATTTACAGGGGGGGTCTCAGAAAGTGTGACACAGTGTGACAACCGGGGGGATCAAAAAAGCTAATTTTAGCGTGACGTTATTTTGAACAGCCCCTTATCAGGAATCTATTGAACTCGAATCTCTGCACTCTTTCACCAATAGCAATTACAGAATCAAAAAATCAATAATAGGTAATAGGGTCTCCATAAAATTTCTTCTTGAGACTTATGGAAGTAAAAATATTAATTTTGGATTACAAATTTTTAATAATTTTATAAAATTATACTCTCTTATATTCTACAAAAAACCGTTGCGATTTTAATTGGATTTTTTTTGAAATGTGGTGTAAGGTGATGATGAAAATAACGTGAGGAGAAAGTGTTAGAAACGAGGAAGTACCTATAGAAAAATCAGGAGAATAAGTGGTCTTATGAACTCAAATGTCGAAATTATGACCTTTTGAAACATGAAGGATTGGTTAAAAACATATTAGTGACAGAAACAGGTGTAAAGGGATAGAACATTTATTTATACTAATGAATTACTGTCCGCCAGTGTATGTTCAAAATGTCTTTGGATTGAAGAGCTTATGATCCTGATGGTAAGTTCGTCAAATAAAGTTCAATAATGCTACGAAATAAAAAATAACGAATTAAAATATGAAAGAAAAATTTAATTAAGGAAAATTATTGAATACGATTCACAGAAGGAATATTATAAAAGAACCTATTAGCCAGAAACCTTTATCATTCCAGAAAAGTTAATGATAAGTTTCGTTTTAAATTTGAGTTCTTCAAAACTCTCTAGTGAGTACTGCTGTAAAATAGAACGTTAATTTAGGAAGTCGTACCTTACAAAGAATTTTATCAATAATGAAAATGTTGATCAAATAAAAATGCTAATTCCACTGTCCGGAAGTTGAGGAGGTGGTTCACGCCTTCTGCCTCTGTGACCTCATTTTGTGCAAATAAAATTCGTGAAATGAAATTTACATTTTTAATATTATCTGCAAATTTTTTATCAGTCAACTTTTGCACCAGGAAAATACCTGAAATATTAAAATTATTAAAATCTTTATTTATAAACAAGAATAAAACATTATTTACGAGCCCTAACAACTAAATATTTGAGTGTTGTATGTATATTTGTTATCTTTCTAAATTTCATCGAATGTGTATAAGTTCTTACACAAAATATTATCATTATATTAATACCTGGGAACACTTTGTTGCGATTTGAATTGAAAGTATTCGTTCAAATTTTAAGAAACAATAAGCTATAGTCAATATTACGTTTCGAACTCTTATTTGTACTATTATCAATATCTACATACATTTATTTATTAAAATGTCATATAGATTGCTTTACACGTAAAGTGGAACGATTTTTGAAGAAATAATGGCAAACACATATTTACCAATTTTTTTCTAATTAAAAAGTAATTGATATGGGCGATCCCTTTACATTTTGTTGCACAAAAAGGTGTCAATTTTCTTAGCTGAAACAACACAGTGTATTAAAAAAAATATGATAAGAGGCCATTTATATTGCGTCTAATTAAAAACCATGAAGTGTTCAAACATATCGTTGTTAGGACTCGTATTTTATTATGTGAATGTGAATAATTTTAGAATTTTAGTAACAAGACGGTTTAATCTTTGGCTTTTAATATATGTGTAAGATAAGTTATGGACAATTCAACTACAAATAGAAATTATTTTTTAGAAAAAGGCGTTTACCTAGAACAGAAAATTAGAATACCAAAATAAAAATATACCACAATTGATATTTATATACATATCTACGATATAATGGTCCCAAAAGTGTTACACCTTCATATTTATAAAAATAATATACTAAAAAGAAGCACTACATTTCTTAGACGATGGTTGCTACAATAATTTAACATGAACATTGTACAACAAAACATGCCTAGAAACGAAAATAGACTGTTAAGAGACTTGCTAGAGATAGACAACACTTGCCATCTGCACGCTTCGCAAGTCACATTTGTTGCTCAGATCTTGGTTCACAGTGTCAAACTTACAATTTTAGCGCTCGAGGCAGTTTACGGATTTGCATATCGTTTTAGTTGTAGGTACAAGATATTAAGGAAACATGAGCTAAACGTTAGTCTACTACATCGCACAATATACAGTGTACATCTGCAATTAAAATTTCAGTCGAAGATAATTTAATAATAATAACAATGAATTTAAATCGAATAATAATACCTAATTGGTAGTTATATAGTAACCACCTTCACCTTGCTATTCTAGTGTAAAATTCTATTATTTCGAGGAAAATTTTTTATTTGACGAATATTGTTGTTAACAATTGAAGCAGTCACCTGTGACTGATCTAGCGCCCCTGAAAAGGATGAGTCCTTTTGCTTTGATGTCGGTAGTCATGCGTTCATTTTTGAAGTTTAGAAAATAGTACACATGCAAAAGATCTACAAAGTTACAATTATTTTGATTTTCGGTGGAGTGTCTCAATTTAACAAGGCCCTTTCTTTGATGTCATACAAGTTGATTGATAGAAACAAATTGAGGTAGTCTAGAAGTAGAAGTGTTCACATTTGATGTTTATTTCTTACTGTTATCTACAAATACGTACTTAATCAAAATCATAAAAGAATACATACATGCAGTAGAAATATAATGATATCGTGGAGTTTGGTGTCCGCAACGAAAGGAGGGCTTCACTGATGACGTATATGAGCGTACTCGTGATCTGGGATGCGCAGACACACAACATTATAATTAAAAATTACCCGCTTTAGACTTACCCTCCAAATGCTTCTTGGATGAGTTCTTTGTTCCTTACTCTTAGAGGTGACTTGGTTTTTCCAAACTTCCTTCGTTCGTATTTGATATACTATTTACTAACAATGGATTTGAATGTGTTTTTAAAGACTACCAAGTGTCTTAGCTACTGAAAAAATTTGTTGATGATTGCTAAAGAATCATAAAAGGCAATCAAAGTTTTTAATTGTTTCTTACTTATCTAAATGTAGCAAACATTATACATAATTATATTTAAATCAAAGTTTTACCAAATAATTCATAGAGACGCTATGAAATACAAATATATTGTGGTGTGTGGCGTCAGCAAGAAGGGGGCTCCACTGATGACGTGCAATGATGCGTGTACTCATGATTTTCATATGCGCAGAGACACAACTTGATAGCTAAATGACCGGGCTAAAGTAGAAATTTGATGGCTTTGAATCTGTTCCTAAAAAATGCTTTAATGTTCCAAATAGTTCTAGACTTGAAGAACGAGTCTTCTATTCCCTATTTTTGGAGATTTTACCAAACTACCTTCATTCGTATGTTACGTATTCCTTCATAATAAATGTAACGGCAACCAAGTGCCTATGTCTACTGAAGAATGTAGTTGATTAAAGAATCGTAGATGCAAACAAACTTTTCAAACGAAATAATGATGTTTACCGAGCAATTTCATTGTCAAAGTCTAGGTTTTGCGGAAGTTTAAAGCAAAAGGTTTGTTGCACAAGGCGAAGGTGAAAGTTAAGTAGACATTTCGTAAGAAATTATTTCTGCCTTGTTATTGTTGTTCAAGTATTTCGTAAAAACAAATTGCCAATTACACTGTTCATTCATACCAGCCACAGATTTAATAAGAGAAATTAAAATCATTAATAATAATTAGAATACCTATAACGAATAGTTTTTTTTTATAACGAACCAAAATTATTGAGGGTGTAAATAAAATTTTATTAGTTTCATTTTCGCTATTTAAGTAAAAGTTCTTTTGGGTATATGCTTATGTACTTATTCTACAAGTTACAGTCAATAAAATTTTTGATTTCTTAAATAGCAAATTTTATAATCTTCTTACGTCTAAAAATCCATGCATAACATTTGAATAACTAGGTAAAATTTGTTTTGTCTTTCTTTAAACAATAAAAGGATATATTTAATGCAATATTCTGAAACTAAGGTCCTGAATAAGTTCTAACGCAATGGAAAATGTAAAAGTTAAATAAAGCTCGACTTGTTTAATATTCATGACAAAAGTTGAAAAGCTAACTTACGAACGAATATCAAGGAATGATCTTTGGTATTATAATGTAATCCGTTTGCAAATTATGTAGCAGTTATATGCGATATGTTTACGTTTCATTGCTGTTTGCAGACAGGACACCACAGCGGTTCATGTTTATTATAAACTTGAGTAAATTAACGCTGTTAATATAGCAAACCCCCGCGTTTAAATTATTGTTTGCATGCTGTGTTCAGAATGGACAATTAGTATTCAATACAAGCGGCAAACATTGATAAATCTAACAATTTTGGCCAAACCAAATAGACCTGTACAGTTTCAGTACCTACCGATTAAACACAAGGTATTAATAACTAATACTTCGATGTAATAAGACAACAATAAATGGGCATAATTCAAACAAGGCTAGGTAAAATTACACAACCGCTACCAAAATAAATTTTGCATTGGTGTCTTCGACTAAAGATAACATTTAATTGAATAATCTAAAAAAGGAACAAGATTTTCTGTAGGTTTCATTTTTCTCTTCATGAGAATTGTACCAAAATTATTAAACGTTGATCGCGATTTCGAGCTTGTAGCTTCTCACAGGACGCCATAGATAGTTGCAAAGTTCCAAAAGCAGCTCGAGTGATTTATATTGTAATCAAAAGTAGTGGGGAGGATGGAACCCTATTTTAAGTTTTCTCCTAAGAATCCTTAGTCCAGTCAAAATAGACATTTGACTTAAGAAAAATTCCCATAGAGCTGAAAATTGGCAGAGAAGTTAAATACATCATTATAAATAAAATGTTAAAAATCCCCTTCGATCCTACTTCTGCAAAAAAAATTATACAAGGTCAAAGTGCATAATAAAGTTTTTTTTCATTTTTCCTGAAAACTGTCAATCTTATCGTGAAAATAGATCATACAATTCTCTACAAAAATGGTCCAGACACTTTTTCTCGTACAACTCACCATTCCTGAGATATCGCGGTTTTAACAATTACAAAATTCATATTTTACATAATATGCACTTAAATGCAGCCTGTACACGTCATCGGACGTTCAATATAAATAAAAATAAGAAACTATTGGTTTGTGTTACTTACACAATAAAACGTGTATAAATTGAATGAGTAGTTTAAAATAAAAGACTATACTGTCAGTCCCTAATTCCCTTCGTCGGTAACCTTGTGGCAAGTGTGGCTAGGCAATGAGCTGGACCCAGAAGAATGGGATTGGAAATTAATAGATAATTATTTCGAGCCAAGTCAAACTCTACTCCCGCCTGCTCCAGAAAATCTGCTTAATGCTATTTTTTGTAAATGCAAGACAGATTGTAGTAAGAACTGTGGCTGTCAACAAGTGGGATTATTTTGTTCGCCAGTATGCATCAATTTTCAGGGTCAGATTTGCTCCAATATTAAATCAAAAACAACAGATGAAGATATTTATGATGCTAATAAAGAGACAATTGATGCATCCCATTTCTTAGAATAGCGAACAGAAATTCTGCAAGAAGAAGAAAATGAAGATGAAGAAATAATTGTCGAAGTAGAATTAGACAATTATCTATTATAATAACATTTAGAAGAAAACAACCTATTCCACTTTAATCATTAGCAATATTACCATACTTTCAATCAATAGGATACGATCTGATCAAACTTTCTTTATTATAATAGATCGTGGAGTATACCTACTGGAGAAACCATGTTTAAAAAAATGCGCCAAGTACATTACCTCATAAGTGGGGCGGAAATGTGTGCATATTATTTAAAATATGAATTTTGTAATTGTTAAAACCGTGATATCTCACGAATAATGAGTCGTACGAGAAAAAGTGTCGGCCAATTTTTGTAGAGAATTGTATGATCTACAACTTTTGTCTGATCTATTTTCACGACAAAATTGACCGTTTTCGAGAAAAATGGAAAAAAACTTAATTTTGCACTTTGACCTTTGATAAATGATTTGCAGAAGTAGGATCGAAGGGGACATTTTATTTATAATGATGTATTTACGTCTCTGCTTATTTTCAGCTCTATGCGAATTTTTCCTTTTTTTGTTTATTTTGACTGGACTACCTGATGATAGGAGGTGGGTGGTGGTGGGAGCATAAATAAAAAAAATTAAGGAATTAACGATATGAAGATTCAGCATTTTCCCATATGATCCAGGAGTACCACGGAAGAGTTTGAATGAAAGACGGTAAACCCAGAAAGGTTAAATAAAAAGTTATGCATATTACCAATCAACCAACAAAAGTTTCTACTTATCATTTTCCAGATTTTAATCTTATCTTAGAATTTATGGAAATAGGTGGGCAATAGTAAGAGAGAAGTTGAAGACAGAAAATAAGTAGAAATGCCTAGTCTTTGAAAAATTTCTTTGATAAAATTTTCCTGTAAGATCCCAGGGAACAACAGGAAAACCTGAATAAAAGCAAGCAACTAGGGAGATAAAGAAACTGTGTTCTTATGAACATACAAAGCTAGTTTTTAATGAGTAGACCATCAGACTATGTGGTTTAGTAGTTCCAGAAGGAAACCAACAAACAAAAGGTAGGTACCTTGGGATTGCAATATCTTAGGAAATCTCGAAGTACTTAGGTAACGGAATAAGAAGAGGTTAACGAGATGAGCTGTACCCTCCCTCACCGCCTTCGCATTCTGCAAGGCACGTACATGCAGATTCTTCGTTCCGCACTAAACTACCCTTGGTTCAACAGAAATGCCCAAATTCTGAAAGAAACTGGCCTACCGTCACTTCCAGAAGCCGCCATCAGATTCGCGGCAAATCTCCGGACCTCAGTGACAGGTCATCCCAACCCTACCATCTCATCTTTATCAAACTCTGCCCCAAAACCAACCGACCGTTACAGAAGGCCATGTCACCTTCTACCTTGAGCTAGTTCCAACTTTAGCTCTTTCTAGCTTCGCTTTTTAGCGCGAGTACTCATCCAACCCATCAGAGATGAGTCAACTTCACTCCCACACATACACACACACACACACACACACACACACACACAAACACACACACACACACACACACACACACACACACACACACACACACACACACACACACACACACACACACACACACACACACACACACACACACACACACACACACACACACACACACACACACACACACACACACACACACACACACACACACACACACACACACACACACACACACACACACACACACACACACACACACACACACACACACACACACACACACACACACACACACACACACACACACACACACACACACACACACACACACACACACACACACACACACACACACACACACACACACACACACACACACACACACACACACACACACACACACACACACACACACACACACACACACACACACACACACACACACACACACACACACACACACACACACACACACACACACACACACACACACACACACACACACACACACACACACACACACACACACACACACACACACACACACACACACACACACACACACACACACACACACACACACACACATACACACACACACATATATATATATCAAACACCTCCCAAACCTCAAACTTACCCCACCTCCCATCAAAACCATCCCAAATACCCCCCACCGCTCCCACCTTCTCTTCCGGGATGAAATAACCTTCGGGTTGATCTCCCAACTCGAGGAGGGGTTTTAGTCGGTAGGCGCCAAGGCGAATCCGACACTACCCCCCTTCAGAGGGTGTCTTTTGAAGATTTCCCCTCCTCGAGTGTAATTAAAACAAAAAAAAAATGAGGACAGCTGACAAGTAGAAGTACTTATCAGTCTCTATAATTTTAGCTAACCAGGAGAACTAGGGGAATAATAAAAAACCTGCATCGATAGGCAACCTGGGAGAAGAGGAATCTGTGTTCCTGTGAACGAAATGCTACCAGTATCAGATCATGTCGTTCAGTAGTTACAGCAGGAAACCAAAGAATCCTAGATATGGGTGTTGGTAGTAAAAGAGAAGGTAAAGGGATTAATGAGATACAGATAGTGGATAAGCAGAAGTCTTCTGAATGTTACCCCCCCCCCCCTGCATTTTCTTAAGTGGTCTAGGGGAACTACAGAAAAACTTGGATCAAAGCAGGTAAAACTTGGAAGGAAGGTAAGGTTTTGAATAAAAATTGCGATTTAACACCAAGACTATTAAACCATGCCATTCAATTTCGAGATTACTAAATTTGTGCAGACAGGGTAGTAAATGCCTTCTAATTATTGGGTTGAGTCGATAAATAATATTAATTTAAGAAGATTTTACCAAACATTAATAGATCTAAAATAGTGGCAACCCTCTAGTTTTTTGTTTGTTGTTATTTGTTTACATTTATTTTTATATATTGTGATTTTAAATGAAATAATAACAATTGGCTTTGATTAATTTATTTACGACTTTTTTTTTAAATCACAATGCACTCTTCTGAATGTTCTTTTGTTAACCCTCCCCCCCAGCACGCATAAGTGCCTGTTGCGCAAACGTGTCTTGTATCGCTGCGCGTACCCCACATCTGGATATCATGCGTTCAGGGTGTGGACAGGAACAGAAAAATTTCACCCTCTGCTAACATAGATTCCACCCTCCGCTAACATATAATATACGTAATTGAGTTTTCGTGATGTGTTGAAAAAGATTGGACAATTTGACAAATTTTGGATAAGTGTAAGAATTTTTTCGTATTTTACGTATTTTTCAATATTTTTCCTTAAATATCCACGTTGATTGGTCATGAGTTTAAGAAGAATAAAATTTTGGCAATTATTGAATTTGTATACTTTCGAATCTTCTTTTTCCCTGAAATAGCTAGAGGTGTGCCTTTTGAGGAAAATAACTACATAATCAATAGATGGGCGATTACGTTCAACAATTTGCTAAAAAAAAACACGATCAACCAATTAAAAGTTAAACTTAGACATTACAATTACGCACCGTTGGAGCATTGGACAAATAAGGCTTTTAAAGCAGCAGTTGGTGCGTTTTAACAAGTCGTTACTACTTGATACAGCTCGTTTTTTGTTTGTTTAGTAGCTCAACTTCGCTGTAATTGTTGCTCATTAGAAGTCTGCCCTTGTTTAAGGAATTTTCATTTCTCAACAATCATTTGTTGCAGATACACCTCTTTTTATTTTTATACTTATACATAGATTTAATTAATTTTAAAATAAACAAAATTGGATTTATCGTAGCGAATCTGTTAAGTGTGTTTTTAAATAATTGAATCTGTAGGTATGTTAATTACACTAACAAGATTTTATTATCGAATTTCAATTAAAAAGAAACCTCTAAATTATTTTTGGCTGGAAAAGTCATTTTCTATGCCAACTCCAAATTATTAAGTATAGAGAGTTACCTTATCTGGAAATCTATAAATGTGGGTTCAGATATATTCGATTAGTTTGGGGGTGTTAGAGGGTAAGCACCCCCACAAAATATAAATTCCCTATATAGGGGATATCTGATTGAAAATATTTGTATAAAGGAATTATAAATCCACTAACATCGAACTTCCTTTGAATTATTCAACAAATTACTGTAGTTTATTTACAAAATATTTTCTTTACGTAAACATAATAAAATAATTAGCAGCAGCGACACAAGTACCAATATCAGATTTATTTATATGTTTTTTAAACGTTGGGAGTCCGAGACAAATTTAGCAAAGTCTTAGAAATGTCCAGTGTAAAAGAAATTTCCATCATTGATAAGAACATAAGGTTTTATCTCATAGTTTGTGCTTTGTTAAACCCAAGGAATCAAACGAAAATAAAAAGAATATGTTATAACGTTTATAAAATCATAATAGTATTCTTATTGTACAGTAATTTTATATTTTCAATCGTTGGAGTGTTTATTTGCAAAGATTTGGTACAAAGGATGTTCGTTTTGGCTCCGGCAGGTAATGGCATTTTAATATTAAGCTATTTTAAATAAGTGACCGAAATTACTATTGAGGCAGATACATACTTGAATAAAACTAAAGTTACTTAATTAATTTCTTGTAAAATATGTTATGCTTATTTGTATTGAAGTTCGTCAATAAAACTGCTCGTTCTGTTAATTGAATAGAACAAATTTGCTAATACTTCTCATCAGCACGCACGCCATAAAATAAGCAAATGGCGATTTACTGCATAACGTAAATGATTAAAATATTCCTTGTATCTAATATTCCTTTTATTTTGTTATAGCCACAAATGTGATATCGATCTTCAACAATCACTTATTTTACTACAAGAAGTATAATCTTGAGAGATTACTTAGAGAGATTATAGTTAGTAGTAAATGGAAAAATGATAAAAACGGTTTCCTGACTTATGATACTTCTAAACCATTACATAAAGTTAGTATTGTAACCTACTTTTTCTGGATAACTGAGACGTTTCTACTAAGCTATATATATCTACTTTATTTAATAAATGGAAACGTGAGGCGCAAGTAAGTATTATGAAATTTGTCTTTATTGTTTGGCTTTATTATAAACCAGTTCAAAAATAAAGATAATATTCATTATGAGAATTACACTAGTAAATCAATTTTTGTATTCCACTTCATTTCTACATTCTTTTATGCAAAAAAATAAAAAGACAAAATTTAAATAAAAATGATCCAATTAGTGACAAATTTGATTTCAATTAATTGAAGTATTAAGAAAAATCCTATAAATATATATAATATACCATTCGTCAACTATTATAATAATAATTTAGTTCTTAAACAAATAGATAGGTACCTATGTGCTGTAATCTTTATCGTAGAATTTTACCAGTTTGTATGTGGAATCCTTTGGGAGATGAAGAGTTTTATAAATTTGCTATTTTTTTTACAATACAGTATATAAGCTTGTTGATAGTAACGCATACAGCTCTTACAACAATATCTTTAACAATTTATGGTGTTTGTTATGTTGCTTACGAATTTAAATCTCTCGGTAAGTGAAAAATCATATATAAATTATATAGAACATACTTTTATCTTATAATTGAAAAGTACCTAATTGTGACAATATACCGCCATCTAGTGATACTTATTAGGACTGTGCTAATATTTTTGAATGCAGATGAAAACTAATGAATGTGACATCCTCATCCGCAGTTAATACGTTTCAATAAATTTAATTTTGGTGGATGAACTGTTAAAGAAACGACAACACTGTTTTGGAATTCAAAAATAATTATTATAGTAATGACTTATCATTGCCACAATTTTTTCAATTTTTTTTATTATCCCATTTAGGAAAATTAAAACATAAAAATTGTTTGTTAAGATTATGGTGAGAAAATGTAACCAGGTCATTAAAATTCCACACAAAAACATTTCTCTTATCTGACCCTTACAATAATTGTAATAATACAACAAAAGTATGAAGACATACCTAAAATAAGTTTATTTGTAATGAAATATTTTTTTCTATTTATTTTTATTTAGATAGGTGGATATTTATAATATAAGTAAAATTTATTGATTAAATTTGGTAGTTTTAGTTTACGTTCTTTTTTCTTTATTTTAAGCATTTGATTATAACAATTGCATCTTTGAAACCCTCCACAAACATGGCATACCAAAGTACTTAGTTCTTCGGTTCAGAAAGTGTTTCATTGACAACAACGTTTATCACCAAATTGGAAAGTAAATTAAACCTTTGAGGCTTACGTATTTATTGTTACTTACATGAAAAATCTATTTTCCAGATACGATATTACAATGAGAAACATCGCTTTGCAGTTGAAGAAAGATAAGGTCGATAAAGAACTCGTAAGAAATTTGAAAAAGTACATTAAAAGGCACCAACGGCTTGTAAAACTGAGCAAAGAATTGGAAGAATTAATAAAACCATTGCTGCTGGTTTTTATAGTTTTTATGATAGTTGTTTTAATAATCAGCATCAACAAAATTATCATGGTACTTATACAATTTTTCTTTTTTCTTGTACCACTTCCTTACGAAGGGTAGACATCTTAAAGAAGTTTTCATTTTTAATTTTGGTTTTTATACGCTTTCAATAATAAGTTGAAAGAATTGTAGAAGCTTGTAATTTAATTATTTGAATGGCGTATAATAATTTTTCAAGTGTATTCAATCTTATTAACTGCTTAAAATTTTAATTGCTAATTATTTGAAATACTAAGCAGGATGATATTTCTTAACATCTCTCTCAGAAAGAAGTAAAAGATGTGAGCTCCCTTTCGTTTTAGTTTGCAAAAGTTTCAGAAAAGTATAAGTAAGTAAATGATCTTAAATTAATGTAATATATTTAGACTTCCTCAATAAAATAAGTGAATAAAGCTGAAGATAATAAAACGGGAACACAAAAAAATATGAACATATTTAATGTTAATAAAAAATATTGTACCTCTAGGTAATATAATCTTCGTTTCGTTGACAACATTCTAAATTTTATCACTGGTCTTTGGAGAAATTCTAATGTTAAGAAATCCCAATATATTTTCTAAGGTTTTCATTTCAAAATCAGTTAGGGATGATATTGAAAGGGGACTCGTATTTTCTTTGGCATTTTTATAGGATATTTGTAGAAAGACGTTTTTCAAAATATTTTGTTTTACATATTACCTTTCAAAATTTAATTCTTTAGTTATTATCATTTTTAGTTAGTACCTATATCTATTAGTTAGTTATGTGTACTTTTTATGTTTCAGATTTATGAATTTCGAATTGTACAACTAGCAATTTCAGTTACCATTACCATAACAAATTGCTTTGCTGCAGGAGAATTATTAAAGACAATGGTTAATGAGAAAGAAATTCAATTTAATTCTAATTGCTAATCTAAAAAATATATTTTTAGAGCCACAAAATAGAGACTGCCGTCTATAGCACTCCTTGGTATTTGTGCACTATAAAAACACAAAAAATGTTCTTTACTATTTTACAACTTAGCCAAAGAACAGCAACCACTACAATAATTTGGTACAAATTGGATCTTCAAAACTTGCTTAAAGTATGAGTGTGATTGTAAACTACCAGCTTATAGACTTTAATTTATTATTTTGTATTTTTTTAGATATTTGGTAATGTTTATTCTATTTTGGCAACCATGAGATCGATGTTTTTAAAATATAGACAATAACATAGATACTCAGATAGTTTAATGTTTGTGCTCAGTAATGCTCAGTATAAACTAGAAAAAAATTATAAAACACAAATTCAGATAAAAAAGTATTGTACCGACCGCCAATAGAAATGAAGTAGTCCCAGATGCTGGGTCTTATCCTTAAGCCATATACGTGTATTTAATTTTACTAATTCAGAAGCCTCTCTTGGGACGTGGACAACAAATGTTTTTATATTATATATAAGAAAATTGATAAACCAACTGTTAATAAAATAACTGTTTAATCACAAATAGATAAAATAAAACTACTTAATGAGAAAAATAAGGATTCATTTGGGAAATTTTTGAGGAAGTTTTATACCATATTTATTTTTGTATTTATTTACCTTTTTCAAGAGTAATGACTTTACTGTCATGTGTTTTCATATTGTAACGAATTTTATAGTCAAAGTATTTATTTAAACAATTATTTATTTAACACTATTTATATAACACTTAACACTAACTTAGAACTACTATTTATATTAGAACAATTCACTTATTTATATAACAATTTATTTATGTCACTTTTATCGGTTTGTTTCGCGCACTGATGCTATATCACAACTACTGTCCCTCGGTCCAAAGATGATTACTATATATACACCTTTCGAACTTTCTAGACAGGGACTCGAAGAAATCCTGAGTATTCCCGAATGATGAGTAATAATTAGAAAGTCCTCGATTATTCCAGAATTGAACTTGTTACTTGTCGCCGGAGAATGATTTACATCTTGTAAGTTGATAACACGAAAAGTACCGTGTGCGGTGTCTACACCGTAAGCATGTTAGCGATAACAAGTACATGCCACAAATTGTTATCGCACACACGTACTGTGTCACTGGTCGCTACAATATCTATTTTTAATTGTTTAATAATGTTTCACAAGAATCCGATCAAATCCACAATTTCGTATATACATTTATTAAAATTAATTGTTATATAATAAAATAGTTACAACTATTAATCAATTACGTATATCATTAAGGTATTTCATCGAATCATAATTTCAATAAATTAATTAGGATAGTGTTATGGCACGATAGTACCTAACTATCTGAAAGCAATGCGACTTATTACACAAAACAATAATAGATATTGGAATTGTTTCGTAAGACTCCGATACGGAAAACCACAAAGAATGCCCGCGTCTAAATATTCGAGGTTCGACATCGTTGACCGCGACCTTTAACAGACATTTCAATTTTCTAGTTCAATTACTTTTTACCCTAAAAAGTGGTAGGGCAATCACATGAATTTCGGGAGTTTGCAATTGTTATTTAAAAGCTCAAACATCCATCTGTATCCGTGTTAGTGTTTGTTATCATGTCTCAAGTGTGGGTTCCACCGAATATTTCAAACGTGTGCCCGGCACAAACAGCGGTGCAAACATGTTCACCCAACAGTCTCATGTTCTTGCAACTTGTAACGAGCCTGTTTGGTCAGTCCAGGGACATAAACCCGCAGAACGCATCGGCAGGTCCTGCTCCCGGTGGCAATCTCTTTCAGTTTATCGGGAGTGGTCTTCCTGGAGGACCTGGCGCACCCGGTCAACCCGCTGGTAACGAGCAGTTCGATTTTATCATCGTTGGGGCAGGAAGTGCAGGATGTGTACTGGCCAATAGACTATCGGAAAATTCCGGATGGAGGGTAAATAACCCTTATACAACTTGTTTCACTCTTTAAGTATATATCTTCTACTTAATACTCTATTCGAAGATAGAATTGTATGACAATAGCCGTCTGAACTACTTTAAGGTAAAACTGATTTTGTTAACGTTTCGCCCCTAACATGCGATTCTTCAGGGCTATACATAATATTACTGAAAATAACATATTAAAACTACTTATATTTGTAACTAATCTGACCAATTAACTTTTACAATTGCAAGTAACTTTTAAATTTCTTTTAAGGAAACAAATTGATTATGGAGATGGTTTTATTTTAAAATATTGTTTTAGGAATTGTTTATTGAATTATTTGGTAAATTTTCCCTACATTCTATTAAAGCTTTCATATATAACTTACTGTTCTATAAAACCGAATACCATTTATATAAAGGCATTATTTTGTGATTAATGGTGTCCAACAAAAAAAAAGTAATTAAAAGAATGGTATAGAATAATTTATCTTAAGCTACCAAAGAGTGGTTTCATTAGAAAGGAAAGATGAGAAAATATTTTTGAGGCACCAAGCTGCTAACGGAAAACATTTTATTAAGCATTCTTTTGAACCTGAAATTTCTCATTTTCAAAGACAGCTGTGTTTTTAAGATTTCGCTGTGAACACAAGTACATTTTCATATTTTTATTTCCAGTAACCTGCTTTGATAGAAAACAACATTTTAAATTAAATTTTTAACTTTGAAAGTAATTACCCGACCACCTTAAAACATTAAGGTCATTTACTGGAAGGGGTAGGTAGGTACATGAACCATAGTAGCTTTCAGAACACTTTTGATCTTTTTACATGGTCTATCTGCCAAATATTGTCGATAATTATTATCAAGCTCAAATTATGGATAAAAATACTTGACATACTTCGTTACTTTTGTAAATAAACTGCACACGTACACCCACAAATTATAATATTATAAATATAACACTAAATGAATTTGAAAAATTCCGGAATTATTTGATTAGATTCGATAACATTCGGTTAAAATACATTGATTGATGCCTTGAAAAAAAAATCAGTATTTGTTTGTTAATATATTTTTTAGTGGTTTATTGATTTATTTAATTTCACTATAGGTATACCAAACGGCACCTAATGAATATATGAGTAATAAGTATTACACTAAGCTGTCGCACAGTTTTAATTAATTATTTGATCGTTGCAGTGACTGTGCGTACAATTAGCATTCTAATTAATACAGTTGTTCGACTCTAAATTAATCTAAAAATCGCGGAAATTTATAAATTAACAATAAAAGAAATGTTCGCCATTCACCATGTACGTAGGCTTAAAAGTGAATTTAATTCTTCTGCAGACACCGCTGTCCAAGGTCATTTTTTAGGCTTGTATAAAGTGTACGAAGGTTGACTTATGAAAAAAATTGTAAATTAATTCTTTAATTATTCATTGCTACCGTGCAACGATCGATTTATATAACGCAACAGTTCGTTCGACAAATGAGTCAAAACAGAGAAATTTATCTATTAATTAATTAACTAATTAGAAAGCATAAACAATTACATGCTTTCCATTGTCCTTCCAAAATATTTCACAATCTTTGTAATCCACTAAAAGCAATGTTTTTTAATGAAAATATTTTAGTGGTTACTAATTATTCTTAATCCAAATATAAAAAATCTCTATTTTAATTAATTTTTTATTTATTTGATATTTAGTAAAAGAGAAGCAAATGGTTTTTATTGCCAATTAATTTTGTATAAATTATTAGGTTCTTCTTTTGGAAGCAGGCCCCGAAGAGCCCGATATCACAAGTGCCCCATCATTTGCTCCTTTACTACAAAGGTCGAACATAGATTGGGCAACTTTAACCCAGCCACAAACCCAAAGTTGTCTTGCTAGACCAAACAGGCAATGCTACTGGGGTCATGGTCGGGTCATGGGTGGCTCATCAACCATTAATTACATGATCTACATTAGGGGAACCCCAGATGATTACAATGAATGGGCAGCTCTGGGTAATCCAGGATGGAGTTACAATGAGATTTTACCGTACTTCAGGAAATCGGAAAATAACAGAAGCCCGAATTATATAAACCCACAGTTTCATGGTTTCAATGGTTATCAAACGGTATCTATCCAACAATATCAAGATCCAAATGTTTGGGCAATTATAAACGCCTTCCGTCAACTTGGAATGCCTTTGGTTGACCAAAATGCTGGTAGGACCCAAATAGGTGTTGCTGTTTTGCAAACAACCACAGGAAATGGTGAAAGAGTTAGCACTAATGCTGCATTCATCAGACCGATTCGGAATCAAAGGCCTAATCTCGTTATCAGGACCAATTCATACGTTACTCGAGTTATCATCGACCCTAATAGAAGAGAAGCAAATGGTGTCGAATATATTGACCAAACAGGTGTTCGAAGAACTGTTTTTGCAAGAAGAGAAGTAATCTTATCAGCTGGAGGTGCGTACAGTGCCAAAATATTGATGGTGAGTGGCGTAGGTCCTGCTGAACATTTATCACAATTGGGTATCCCTGTTATTCAAAATTTGAGAGTTGGATTTAACTTGCAAGACCATACAACTATTGACGGGGTTGTGTTTGCTCTTTCCAATGCGACAATAACGAACGTGGATTATAATCAGAGGTCTAACGATGCTCGCCTTTATCAAAGTTCAAGAACAGGTCCTCTCTCTGCTACTGGACCTCTTCAGGCTAATGCGATGGTCCAAACCCGGTACGAAACGTCTGCTGATCGACCTGATATCCAATACTCATTCGACAGGGTGAACGTTCAGGATTATTTCACAGACCCTCTCATAACAGCCATGACCAATATTAACCCACTTGCTTATTACACTGGTCTCATGGTCAGACCAATTCTTCTAAATCCTGCCAGTAGAGGAAGAATTATGTTGAATGCAACAGATCCCGTAACTTCACCCCCTCTTGTATTTTCAAACACCTTTTCAGACCCCATTGATCTTCTAAGAATGGTAGAAGGAGTCAAGCAGAGTCTAAATTTGTTACAAACAAATTCCTTTAGGAGTATTGGTATTAATCTTGTTACAACACCTTTGCCAGCCTGTCAGCAATGTGCTTTTGGTACTGATGAGTACTGGACTTGCGTGGCTCAGTCGTATACCACGACCATCTTCCATCCTGCTGGTGCCTGTAAAATGGGACCCAGCAGTGATCCAACTGCTGTGGTTGATCCTACGTTGAAAGTGTATGGAATTAACAAACTGAGGGTTGCGGATGCTTCCATTATGCCACTTATTGTGAGGGGTAATACTAACGCCCCGGTTATTATGATAGCAGAAAAGGCGAGTGATCTGATCAAGAGCGATTACCCAGATGGTAATGTCAGTGCACCAATGTAGTCCAATTAAAATGTTGTACGTAAAATGTTTTTCATAGAAGACTTTATTGATTTGTAGTATGAACGTAGTAAGACTTTTGAACTTGTTTTTATTATTTAATTGTTAATTGTTTTATAATTTTGTTATAATTTTATTTTAGTACAACTGTTTGTTTAAATAAAGAGTACCTAAATATATATTTTTTTGTAGGTAAATATAAGATACGACTTCATTATTCTCTCAAATTCCTATATTTTTTTATGTAAAAAGATAAGAAAAAATTAACATATCAGGATAATATACAGGGGTTTTCAAGTTGATGGGCTATTATAAGTGTATTAATTAGTAAAAGGAATTCAATTCTGAAACTTGGGCTCATTTGGTTATTGTTTATGCCGCTTCTTTTAAAAATATTTTCAAGTTCAATTTACATCCGGTTATACCGGAAGTCGATACCAACTTTGTTATTTTAAATGGAATGGTATATTGTTTACGCTGAATTCGAATAAAACGTGTAATTATAAGGTAAGTTTGCATTGTACACCTATATGACGATCGGTTTCTGAGTTAATTTAATTTATAGAAAAAAATCGCTACTACAATCCAAAATATAAAAAATTATAACCCACAAAATACGACTCAGACTGCTAAAATTTTTACTAGTAATAGCTGAATATTTGTGCTAACGCCTTGACAAAATTGAACTATATAATTTGTACAGGGCGTTCAAAATAAAATTCAACAGTTTAAGAACCTCAAATACGAATAACTTCATTTTTTCAAATGGTACCTATCATATTTTATTTTTTCAATCGATTCCTATTTTGATCCTGTTTCGATTTATATAGATACTCCTTACTGTTTTATTTGAAAAATTTTGAGTAATTTAGAATTTTTAAAATATAGATGATATCATTAATTTTGGTGTGATAAGAGTGTGCCTTGGACAATTGACAACTACCGACAACCAAAGCAAAATCACAGTAAAACCTTTTTTATCGCTTAATTTCTGTTAAGGAGATGTTCGAGACAAAAGTTTATAATAAATATTTCAATGAAAGTTTTCGTTTTTGAATAGTTTTTGTAACAGAAATTAATCGAAAATGGGATTTTTGGCTTCATTTTGCATTGATTGCCGTTAGTTGTCATTTTTCCAAGGCACACCTTTTTATGCGAAACATATAAAAATTGGCTATTTTAAGTAATAATTCAAAATTATTCGAAAATTTTTCAATAAAACAATAGGAAGTATCCACAAAGATCGAAAGAGGATGAAAAAGGAATCGATTGAAGAAATAAAAATTGGTAGGTGCCATTTGAAAAAAACGAAGTAATCCGGTTTAAAGTTCTGAAACTTTTGAATTTTTTTTTGAACGCCCTGTATAAATTATATAGTCCAATTTTGTCAAGGCGTTTGCACTAATATTCAACTATTACTAGTAAAAATTTCAATAGTCGGAGTTGTATTTTGTGGGATATATTTTTTTATAATTTTGGTTGCGGTAGCCATATCTTTTCTATAAATTAAATTAACTCAGAAACCGATCGTCATAGGTTTACAATTTAAACTTACCTTATAATTACACGTTTTATTCGAATTCAGCGTAAAAATTTTACCATTCCATTTAAAATAAAAAAGCTGGTATCGACTTCCGGTATAACCGGATGTAAATCGAACTTGAAAATATTTTTAAAAGAAGCGGCATAAACAATAACCAAATAAGCCCAAGTTTCAGAATTGAATTCCTTCTACTAATTCATATACTTCTAATAGCCCATCAACTTGAAAACCCCTGTATATCATCCTGGTGAGCCTTTAGAAACCACATTATGACGTCTAGTTACAACTGTTGTAGGATATAATAGTAAGAAAGTAGCTCTATTTTCAATGTTTCTTAAGACAAGAAGCGGCTTGCGGAATCCTTCTTCTTCAAGAGTAATTGGATATGTTCCTATGTAAGTAAATAGATGTATCATGGTTCTATTTTTGAAATAATATTTCTACGGAAAACTTAACATATTTGCCTGTCCAGATGACGTACCATCGCTTCAGGTGCATGAAAATAATGATGATGGAAAATATCTGAAAAATTGAGAAAGAAACTACAACTTCTTGATGTACATAAACTTTCGGATATTTATTAAATTGATGTATTGGTAAGTAAACAACAACATGATACCTTTGAGTTTGATTGTAAATAATTACAGATTATAAAATGGAGAAGCGTACCTGATATATTTTAAGTGAAATTAACACTTGGGGGAGGCGTTTGATGTGTTCTCAATAAAATTAATTAAAAAAAAGGCGTAACAAATACATACAGAAGGTTTTCACTGAAATCTTTCGTCAATTAAAATTAAAAACTGTCGAAATCTAAATTTAATTCTCTACAAATGTCCGAAAAACTTTTTTGTGAGACTTGCGATTCTGAAGATATTTGCAGTTAGGGAGAGCATTGAAAATTCCACATCAACTTTTGAGTTTTACGAATGTATACTGTTATTAATTTTTATTAAAGGAAAATAATATAATTCTTTTCCTGGGTTTCATATGTTTTCCGCAAAAAAGGTGTCATCAGTAAAATAATGTTAATTAATGCAATATAATAAGTTATATGTAACAATTGTTTTTAACTTTGTTGGATGGATCTTACATGAAGATTAGGGGGCTCTACAATATCTTACTAAAGAGGAAGAAGGTCCAAATTATTAAAATAAAACATTAGTGGTTATCCCTTTAGACCCCGTTTAGAAAGGTGTGGTCGGACCCTTTCATTCTCCTTGCCTGAGATTTACCCCATAATGAGCTTTTAAGTAAAAAAGGAAAAGACATGGCAATTCTTTGAATGAAAACATTTATGTGAGATTTTCAAAAACTACCCTCCAATTAAAATAGATTTGAAGAGATATCTTTCTGGACATTCGTCCCGTTTTGAATTCAAGTAATTAATAATTATCCCTCCATCGTCTGAACACTACTCGTGATCCTTTGTAGTAATCAAAATACCACGTAGTATTTCTGGCAGTGGCTCATCAAATGTAGGTAATAGGAATATATTATTTAGATCCAAACATTATTTAAATTCCGAAATTGAACGAAATCAAAACTGTCTTTTGTGACTTTATACAATACATAAATAGTAATTTATTGTCAATTATTATTTTTTCGTGCACGAGTTGAAAGCATTACAAATTCTATTGATGATTTTGTAGTAGATCGAGTACTTCAAGAATTTATCAGACAACTGATGTATCATTATTATGATAACTCAATAAATAATTAGCAAAAGTTTATTTTCAGAATGACTGTTTCAATATTTTCTGTTATTTTTTATTTAACCCTGTTAATTGTATGTATGTATGGAAAAACAAAAAGTTGATTAATTTTTAAATATTGGTTTTATTAAATTTGAATCATCGGCCATTTGAATTTTGTAAATGCATTAAATAGAAAAACATTTTCAATTGGAGCGATGAATGAATGTTGGTGGCGTACAGATCAGACCAGCCGAATGGAAAAGCTTTAGGAAATAGGAAAACGGCAAAAAGAAAATACATTATATGCAAATTAATGGAACTGTTTAATAAAGGCTTTATGTAAATAGAGGCTCGTTTGTTCCAAACGTGACTGTAATTGCAAATTATCGCATTGCCATCAAACGTATAACGAGATTATGAACTTGGAAGCTGCGCGAATTAAAATAACATGAAATGACGCTCTGTTTGCACTACTGTAATTACTATTAAATTACATCTTTTGCTATGCCATGTCTCGTTATTTTGGCTGTTATTATTATTTCGCTCTAATATTCAATGGATTCATGAATCAGATTTCCGATTAATATCGAAATTCGGCCGTTCAACCTCTTCATTTCGCGAATAACGACAAAGATTTGATGGAATCGTTAATCTTCATTAAAATTTTACATATGCAAATTATTTTATTAGGTAGGTATCTGTAATGTACAAACGTAACGATAATGATTTTATTCCAATAATATTGCGAAACAAATCATAATACCGGTACGCAAAAACGCAAATTAATTTCTACTTTTCTTGTGTAACTCATGGAGTGTTTATTATCTGATGGTACCTTTTTACTTGTTTTTTATTACATACTAAAATGGTGTACCCATACACAGTGACTTAATGAAATTTTATTTGAATTCTAACAAAAATCGTGTTTTAAGCTAATAGAATTTATTTCAAAATTTACGTATTATTATTTGAATAATAAATAACAAAAACACATAAGAAATAGTCCGGTCAATTTAGACTTTCGAAGCTACATAAATTCCCACCAAGCTGAAAATCAGTAAGATTGTTTAAAATATGATTAAAAATAAAATTCGAAAACTCCCCATCTTTCCCCTGTATGCAAAAATTTTTATTCAGGGTCAAAGGTCAAAAAAATGAGTTTTTCGCGATTTTAATCAAAACGGTAAGTTTTATCATAAAAATACTTAAGCCAAAAATTGTAGATCATAAATTTATCTATAAAATATGTATCAATATTTTTTTTCCTAAGAGCCACTATTTCTGAAATATCAGGTAAAATGAAACCCAGTCCCTTATTTTATACGCCAGTGTAACCTCGAGACAACATCTGTCTCCTGTTTAATTGTATGCGTGGCTAGGGTCTTATACCTGCTTTATGTCAGTGTGCCTAAAAAATGAAATACTGTTAGTCTCAGAATTGCCAGATTAGGGGATTTTCCCAAAAAATAGGGGATTTTTTTCTTTTGGGGTATTTTTTGGGGATATATTTTCCAGGGGAATTCTTCTGAGGAAAATTTTTCCTCTACAATCTTTTTTCTATTTGCACCAAACATTTTCTAGTTCTTGGGGATTTATTTGTCACATAGCTTATTATGGGGTATCTTAGAGATACACATTTTATATATAATTTTATGATCTACAATTTTTGTCTGGGGTAATTTTACGATAAAACTTACTGTTTTGCTGAAAATCGCGGAAAACTCATTTTTTTTACCTTTGACCTTGAATAAAAATTTTTGCATACAGGGGAAAGATGGGGAACTTTCAAATTTTATTTTTAATCATATTTTAAACAATCTCACTGATTTTCAGCTTGGTGGGAATTTATGTAGCTTTACTCTTATTTTTTGGTCTAATTTGACCGGACTAAAAGTAAATGTAAGTTAAAGTTGTTTCTTACTAGGATAGCAGTACTTAATTAATTAAAGTTCATATCCTTATTCAAAGAATTACTTGCTTACAAAAAGTGTTCAAACATGTAGTTGTTGAGGCTATTATTATTTGTTTTAATTAGGTATCTGCAAATGAGGAAGTTTTGATTAACTTTCCCATAAAAAACTTCTATTCTCTATATCTACTTTTTTTATTGGAATTCTAGGATTCTAGATATGTAGGTATACTCGTATTAATAAATAATACTAGTTAAATATCCCTTACGCTATTCTTCAAGTTTCTCGTATAATAGTTACTTTTCTTTGCCTAATGGTGACTTCCTTAGGTACTTATTCGTCTACATTTTGACGAATCTTTGCGACATTTTGGAATTCTACCAGCAACCAATGGACGCCAGATTTCGTCTGGATGAGCTCAATGTTACGTAGAATACTTCAGTTTCTTTCTCTTTGGTAACCTCACGTTGCACTTCACATTCCTCTCTGTAGATTTATTTTCGGTTCAAACCGCTGCTCGTTAGTTCCAGTGCAGATTTGCAATGAGGCTAACCAAGTCTAACGTCCTGATAACCCAATTTAATTTCCGGATGAGACGTTCGCTAGAGGTAGGTCAGATGGTCGGTTGGTCGATCAGCAGGCTACAACTGGATTAAAGTAACCATCTGTCCGTCTTTTACTTTGATTTTTAGATACCTTATCCTAATAATAAGCTGATGTTGCTTGCCATTAACTTTTATTTGATAAAGTATTATTTTTGCGAATTAGGCAGGCATTTATCGACATCTGAGGTTATTAGTACCCACCGAACTGAAGCATATCAGCATTAATTTAAAGAAGCAGAATTGCTCTAATTTTCTTCATTAATGTAAATTGATACATTATTTGTTCCCTTACATAATTTTTCATTAAATATGGAATATGATCAACAATTTTATATTTTCACTTTGAGGCTGTAAATGATTATGACCACAGCATCGTCTTACATCATTTCTTGCTATATTTGCTTTCACTTTGCGGTAACTAAGCCCCCTTATAACCACATGCCCGAGTGTTAGCTCCGCCTCTAGCGAAACACAATTTACGTGGCATTGTTACAAACTGTAGCAGGAAGTGTGTCATCCTCACAAATTTAGTATTCTCTTTATTTTATTACATACTTTTTGAATAAAAAGCGATCAAAAAGGGTCAAAAGTATTTGAAAGGTAATGAATACAATTTTTATGACTATAGAGCCTTCTTTTAGTATTAACCCCACATTTGCTACCGTATGTGTCTGTTGATGTACCTAATAAAACCGAATTTTATTTTAGGAGATTTACGCTTGATTATACGTCACAAACAGCATACTTAATGGCTTCGACTTCACCTAATGCATAACTTTTCATTGTGGGTAACTAGAAAAGTGCATTAAAACATTTCCAACAGGAAATAGAATTAAATTTGCTCTTTTAACGCACATTTGCTCGTTTACTGCATTTACCATTTAACACTAAGTAGGTTAGCGAAAAGCAGATATCCTTTCAGCCATGTGCGGAAAGGCACTATGCATTAAGCTATTGGTTTATGCCCTTGAAATTATTCGGAAATGGAAATGGATGCATTTTTACATACATACATTAACACCACGTAGGCGCCTATAACTACCTAACTATAAGTCCACAGGACGAGTTCGAGTACGAACCGGGTTATCCTTATTACGACAACTGTGACTATCTACGAACACCTGATTTATAATCCCTTTCTCAACGATTACAATGACAATAATAGGGTAGAAGATGAAGTTGATTTTATCGTCGTGGGTGCTGGAAGCGCAGGATGCGTCGTTGCTAATCGACCCACAGAAGTTAACTCCTGGGAGGTAATTCACTATTAATTAGATATCGTTACAAATTAACTGCACTGTATCATTTTAAAGAGCAAACGTTTTCTTCTATTTCTATTCAATTCAAATTTTCAGTACGTTGGGGATATTTTAGTAAATAAAGTAAAAACACAGTAAAAGCACTAAATATTTGGTATCTGTCAACTTTCTTAACAACTCATATCTTAAAATATAAGCGGCGTAACTAGGGGGTTGCAAAGAATGGATGTTTCCCCTCAGAATTGCCCAATCCTAGTTTTTAGGGTTCCGCACCTCAAAAGGAAAAAGCGGAACCTTTATAGGATCACTTCGTTGTCCGTCCGTCCGTCTGTCAAGATCCTTTTTCTCAGGAACGCGTGGAGGTATCATGCTAAAATTTATACCAAATACTCAGGTCTATTGTCCCTTGGAGCTGTGAAAAAATCAAACTTCTAAGCCAGACGTTCCCAACTTCGTGCCCGCGGGCTTCCCGTGAACTCAGGATCTTGATATTTAATACGAAGCAACGTCTTATAGCACAGATAAAGGAAAAATTGCGAAAACCGTAAATTTTTAGTTACAACATATAATAAAAATATTTTTAATAATTTTAAAGTTACTACCCCTTTCCTCATGAACCCGTAGAGGTATTAAATTGAAATTCATATCAAATACTCAGGTCTATAATACCTTTAAGCTTTAACAAAATCAAACTTCTATGTCAACGCAATCAAAAGAAACGGTAATTTAAGCCGCATATTTTCAAACTCGCAACTACTCGCAAGGGAATCAAAACCTAAAGGGTCGATTTAGAATCTTGAAATTTGGCATGAAGCAATGTTTTTGTAGTACATATAGAGGAAAATTCCGAAAACTTTAAATTTTTAGTTACATCCCATATTTACATCACATATATACAGGTTTGTACGGAACCCTCGGTGCGCGAGTTCGACTCGTACTTGGCCGGTATTTTTTAAAGTTTCCCGAGACTCCTTTACACGCGGGGTCATTTCATACCCTCCCTTTCCTTTATACGCCTTCTTATACCCCCAATTAAAAAGCTGAAATTACGCCCATAATAAATATCAAAAGTTTAATAGAATAGTAAGCTTAACATTGAGTCAAAGAAACGTAATAAAGGCAGAGTAAAAATACTAATTTTTTAATAGAAACGTAGCATACCATTTTTAGAGATCTAATAAAAGAGGAGAAGTTCTTTAATTGAACAGCTAAACATCTCTTAACAATTAAAAATTTACTGAAGATAAGTCACTGAGAAGTAATTTTAATAAACACCTATCGTTTGATAAATATCGTCCAGGACTTTTATTGTGACAAATCTGCATCAAGCTACCCTCAACCCCTAAAAAATGTTTATTTCCAATATTAGTAAAATAGGAGCGTGAGTGTTATCCTTTTCCCTCCGAATGCATTTTCTTTTTCATTTCTGAGCTGGTTTACCTTTCCACTTACGTTATAGCAACGGCTGCATCGTTATTGTGTATAAATGTAAAGTTTTGTCGAAGCCCTATGCTCCAGGTGTGGCATGAAGAGCCTCGTAGTACCAGTTATTATGGTTCGTTACCAAAAACCGTGTTTATGAATCACTTTGTATTTATTCAACAAGAAAAGGAACAACAGAATATCAACAAAAACATTGAAGTACATTGTTCGAGAGGCTCCTTCTCTTCGTTTTTTCCCGCTAACACCTGATAAAGAATATATCACACGTTTGATAGAACATTCTAGAATATTCGCGAATTTAGAGCTATCCAGAACATCCCATAATGATTCAAAACATTCACTAACTTTTTTAACACTCTGGAACATTCTTAAATGATCTTCAAGATTCTGGAACATTTTTGAACATTGCAAAATCATTCTGAAATGTTATAATAAACATTATTCTTAGAATATATTTAAACTCTCTGTAACATTCTAAAAAAATCTGCTTCATTCTCATCCCCACTCCGTGCTGTTTGCTGGGTGAGTAGTTACATCAGTAGACGCCTGGCGGGGATAACTAATCGAATGATAATAATTGATCAGTTATCGACCACTGAGAGTTGAAGATTATTACAGTACTAATATCGCAATTAAAAAATGGGGGTTGGTGGTAAAAGGGTGAAAATTAAGGGTTATATCTATGTATTTTTTAATGCCAAATCATAAAAAAATAAAAATTTTGTCCAAAAAATAAAAAAGTTAGGGGTGGACAACCCTTTTCACATAGGGATATGAAAAATAGATAGTTCTCGATTCTTAGACCTACTGAATATGCATATAAAATTTCATAAAAATCGGTCAAACCCTTTCGGAGGAGTAAGGTAACTAACATTGTGACACGAGAATTTAATATATTAGATAATAATCATATCAATGCTGACAATAAGTCCATTCAGGAATATTCTAATCAACAAAATAAGAACTACCTCAATAATAATACTGAGCAATTTTATGATAGTAACAGAAACTTAGGGGGGTGGAAAATTTTCCTTTAATTTATGTAAACACCGATTTTTCATTTTCGTAATCCATCCGTGAAGTAGCCGAAAAAACTTGTTTTTTATACTACGTAAATTAATGAAACAATTTTCACTCCTTTGAGTTATTGTTAATATTGCATTTTGATACTGAGCAATTAAAATTCCTAATGAGAAAATTTGCTGTTTCTTCTTTTTGAGTAATAACATACTGAGGAATTAATTAACTAACTTGTATTTATTTTAATAATTTGCTCTAAAACATAATTAAATATACCAAGAATTCTTCGATAAAATAGGTTGTCAGTTTGATTTTAGTTATTACTTTTTTTAACGATGAACACCTACGTAGCTAAGCATTATTTTTATTCATCAAATTATTTGCCCTCTTTTTGGACAAACACTGTAACGTAGGAAAGTGTTCGTTTTCGAAGTTTTCTAATATTAGAATTTTCTGGAAATATGATATTTTTAAGTTGTCTATTAGACTGTAAAAGTTTAATAATGTGCCTATAACAAGTAAACAATTTTGGTATTTACCTACCTACAACGCCCCCGAAAGAACAAACGAATAGTTTTTTTAATACTTTGCAAGGAAGTATCTCAAATAAAGACTTCTAAAACCTTATATAGTTATTATTTCAAGTAAACAAGTGATTTAACGTGAAATTGAAATTAGATTCCTAAACATTATAAGTACACAAATAAACATTGTGAGTATAAATGTACTTAACACAAAACTTTTAATAGTTACACATGAACTTTCATTTATGCCTCAGGATCACTAAATTCATAAAATGTTTTCATTTAAAATAACTACTGAACGTATTTTAATATTTGCCAGTATTGTTAGCAACGTCTCAGAATTACGTTACACACATTGCATAAATAAAATGTAGCAAATATATTACATTTACTTCTACTTTTATAAGTACCTACAGCAACTTGTTCTGTATTAGATTAGGGAAAGTTTCAATAGAGAAAAAAAAACGTGTTTCGTATACCAATATAATCACGCACTTTATTAATATAGGTACAACATATAGAGCTAATAAGCTACTAATCTATAAGGATTTATAAAATATTGTATGAGCTGCTATGCCATTTCATAACATAATATTCTTAACTCCATAAATTTTATTGCAATTAGATGCAGATAGATAATTGGTTAGGTAAGATATTTATTATTAAAAATATCCAATTAAGCACTGTTATCCAATTAACCCAGTTTTTGTGTTAACTATTTATTGTGCGTAATGTTTTTGATGTACTATTATTTTCATAATAAAAGGCATACTTAGTTTTAATGCTTGGTAATTGAATTACTTTATAAAAGTACTTTGTAATTTGTATTTCAAAAAAGGAGCTCAAGTTCCTTTAAAGTGCTCAAATCCTTATTTAAGTGCTTGAAGCCAGGCGATGATTGTGAACTTTGCATGGTTCTGAGATAACACGGTGTAATTGTAGTAAACTTTTTTTTTAATGATGTATGAATATAGGAAAAGATTGGGATAATAAAATATTTTGCCAAACTGCTGAGTAGAATTTTAAAAATTTTGGAGAAAGTAATCATTTATTTTATGAATTTACAATAATGTCTATTGTTTTCAATGGGGCTTGGGGTACTTTACACCCGCAGGGCTCTGGGCTGCAGCCTAAAAACACCACATATAGATCGCCCCCACTTGAAACCATTTAAATGAGTGAAGCCTTTTCAAAGTGCAAAGCAGAGCTAAACTATCAAATTTTGTTTTTAATGAGCTTCAAGCCTATTTGATGTAATTCAAGCCCTTATAGTGCTTAGGGCTTTGAACATAATCACTTTTTGATGTAATTGGCAACTCGATTTTTTGGATTTTAAAATGCCCTTTTGAGGGGATGTATCCATGCTCTGCTATCCCATGCCTATTTTTTTAACGAAAATTCAGCTGTAACTAATCCACGTTGAAAGATAACGACAAACATTAATTTTTTTAATAGTCCATAAAAGTTAAAGTAGGTTTTTTTTGGGTAAAAAAACTAAAGGTATACAATTTAATAAACTGCCAAAACGATTCCCGTTACTATTCGAAAATCACTATCAAAATCTCATTAGGGCTAAACAGTAGAGCAGTGATTCCAAATCGGTGGTTCGCAAACCCCTGGAGGAACACGGCAGTAGAGGATTATAATAAATCATAAATGATAGCCAGAAATTCTCAGGACCTACAATGTTTGACCCAGGGTATGAAACGATGTCTTGTAAAGATTTTCAGTACAAACTGACATAGTTCCAATTCTATCTTTAACTAAACAAGATCAAAAAGGTGTATTCCCATTACGTACAGTCCCATTTGGTACTGCGTACCTACATATTGTAATGAAACCGCCCAGCAGTTCGCGAGAAAATTCTAGATAGTCTCCGCGACGCGTGTGTGTGTGTTCGCATGTTGGTGAGCTGTGAACGGGTGCCGCGTCTGGGATCGATCCTTCCGCGAAAGACCGCCGCGATCCAGTTGCAGCGCGAAAACCTCGAGTTGTTTCCAGAAAAACTACTATTAGCTTTTAACAAAACTATTACTTAAGGTTTGAAATTAATAATAGTAAGTTATAAAAAATTTTGAAATTAAATGAATTGAGAAATTGAGAAAAAAAAATATTGTGAAATATTAAAAGAATATGTGCTCGGGCCCCACTTTGTCAAACAAAGAAAAGAATATTTAGCCTGGTCCGGGTTGATCAGTGGTGGTTCCTGAGAATCCCAACGCCTTGAGAGCTCGAAGCTCTCATTAAAAAAAAACACAAAAAACAACTTGAAGAGTATATTGAAAAAACTTACAATAAAAAAAAAAAAACTTACAATGTACAAGTCCACCCAAAAGTGTTCCCTACGCCACTGTTGGGACTGCAGCTGGGCTCCGGGTGTAGAGGGGACTTTAAGTCTGCTAGAGGGGGCCAGACAACAATTTCATAAATATTTGGGGACCAACCTTGATTTTTCTCCAGAGTGCTGCCTGCAGGTCTTAAGTGGCTTAATTTGTCACGGGTTGGTCCAATTGATTTTAAAATAATCCCCTGGCCTGGTAGAATGTTCTCCAGGAGTCTTCGCCCCAACCCGTAGTCACAGCTTTAGAGTCCGTCAGGAACCTACGTAGGGTCTGGATGGACTGACAAATATTATGAATAAAAAAATATGAAAATTACCCTAAAACAAAAAAAAAATTAAACAAAAGTTAAAAAAAATCTCGGCATTGAATATGCCTAAAATTAAAACAGGGGAAGAAAAGGAAGGGTGCAGGTGAGTCTCTGTCGAGGTCAGAACAAAACACAAAAGATTCACCAAATCACTCACCAGATACCACAAGAAATATATTTAAAAAATTGAAAATTACTAAAAATAAGGTGTGAAAAGTTAAATTGATTAATAAATTACAAAATTGCCACAAAGGTCCAAAGGATTAAAAAGATAAAATTAGATATATTAAATGCCTCGTGGCAACAAAAAAAATTTTGACAAAAAAAGTTAAAATTAATTAAGAAAAATTACCAATTCAAAAGAGTGCATCGAGAAAATTATAAATTTAAATGAAAATAAATGAAATACTTGATTTGAATAATTTTACGTGATATATTAACAAAAATTAAGAGGTTCACCCAAAGACGTGAAGCAAAAAAAACACGAACAGAAAAACACACACACACGTCACGTCTCGTCGGTGCCAAGGATCGAGGAAGAAGCTCTCGAGCACCGACCGGAAAATTTTTCAACGATCCTTCCATCGATCGCGTAGTCCTGCGCGAAGGTTGCTAGCCTTGATGATAAGACGGAAGGTCGATAAAAATTAAGAAATAATCAACAAAACTGAACCAAGACAAAGACAAACTGAATAGAAATAAGTAAAACTTTAGTAACGGGATTTTTCGTAGAAAAAAAACGTTACAGGCTAGACGACAGACAGTACACTCTAGTGCAGTTCGACACCTCTGGTGAATAAATAAACAGCAAACAGGAGTGACAGACAAATAAATTGTGTTAAATAAATTAGTGACTGAAGTGCATTGAAGGAGTTGTAGACTCTAGATAGTTGTTGTTAATTTAGTTTTAGTTCCCGTTTGTTAATTTAGTTCTAGTTTCCGTTTCATTTTTGTTAATATTAATTGTTTCGTATTTCAATAAATATTTTAAGACTTTTCGCGTGTTTTTACCCCCACAGAAACGTTACAATATTCTATCTATTTGTTTCCCGTTTCATACCGCGGCCGATAAGATAATTATCAATAATGAGTTAAATTACTTCGAAATAAAACTATTTATTTATAAACCGTTCAATATTCTTAGAAATCAGTAGATATTTGAAACAAATTTAGTTAGTTCAGCTGATTTTTCCTTTTTATATTCATCGTGACATACTAATAAAAAAATTTAAAAAATGAGTGTTAGACTCCTTAGCATCACAAGGTTGCGGTATGTAACGACAACACGAACGAAGTGAGTGTTGTCGCGGTCTTGTCATTCCCTTATCGATAAAGTTATATTGTGTTTAATTTTCCTTTAAGGTGTTCTTTTTCGTACAATGCAACTGATTATTATAATTTTACTTGTCTGAATAACTATAACTGATGGGAATGGCCTCAAGTACACATTTGGGTCGCGGTACAAACTAGTAAATTTGAGGGAAACGATACAAAGTGGGAATAAGCCGGTCAAAAAGTCCTCAATTACTTGTTTAGTTTTACCTACTTTTACTTTTTAGCTTCAGAGCTGTCATAATTCTAAAATGCACTCCATCGGTTACAGCTAGGTACTCATTTATACTTTTCTGTAAATAATGAGCAACAATTTTAGCCTGTTATACCGCATTGCGTTAACTTTTTGTAGAACTATCTGGAGCACAGATACAGCCAAGTGATTTAATTAATTTATAATTTACATATAAAGTGTATCAAAAAATTATTTACTGGACGTGAAAGTTGTAAGTAGGTACCTACATAAAATCACGCTGTCAGTTTGTTTTGTGTTTTCTCTTGTATTGACTTCATTTAATATATTTGTTGCGAATAATACGATTGCTGTTGGACTTAAGTATAGTTGCACACGCGATGTCGCAAGTGTGGACGGCTCCAGATTTATACAGTGTCTGTGCATCCACGACGATATGCACGGGATCGACATTTTTCTTCCTACAATTAGTCGCGAATATGTTAGGACGAACCAGCAACAGGATTTGTCCCGTGAATTTATCGGTTTGTATGCGTCCTACTTTCATGTATCTCGAAAAAGTTACGATGTTGTTTGGACGATCGAAGGATCAGCCCCCGTTCCCAGTCGGACACCCTTATTATAGTGAATACTTGCGTAGGAGGATTCGCGGACGGAGGAAATTCAGAGCAAAAAGGAATCTCGTGAAAGAAAGAGAATTTGATTTCATTATTATCGGCGCTGGAAGTGCTGGATGCGTGTTGGCTAACCGACTTACAGAAATACGCGAGTGGAAGGTAAAATAAACAAAAAGTTAACTAAACTCCACATCAACCCTCCTAATGATTTTTTTTGTTAATAGGAACAAAAACGAGAATGAACATTTCAGGATAGAACTTAATAAGATTTTGAATGTTTGGAAGTATCAAATTAAATGCATTGTTTAAGGGCTTTTCACGTTTTTAATATTAACTTCTTTTATCAGATCCGACCAAATTTGTTAAGATTGCGAAAAATTATAATGAAATTAACTCATTGTAGATCACACTTATTGTAATTTTTAATTTCAAATTTTGGATAAAAATTACTATGCAGTTAGCAATCGGATGACAACTCATCGTTGTGGTAAAAATTACTAAACTGTATTGTAAAATTTGCTGTATTTTATATTAAACTAGCACCAAACCCGGCGTTGCCCGGGTAAGAATATATTACACGTTTGATGGAACATTCTAGAATATTCGCGAATTTAGAACTATCCAGAACATCCCATAATGATTCAAAACATTTTCTAACTTTTTTCAATATTCTGAAACATTCTTGAATGATCTTCAAGATTCTGAAACATTATTGAACATTGCCAAATCATTCTGAAATGTTATAATAAAACATTCTTTTACTTCTTAGAACATATTTGAACTCTGTAACATTCTAAAAAAATCTGCTTCATTCTCATTCCCATTCTGTGCTGTTTGCTGGGTTAGTAGTGACATCAGTAGACGCCTAGCGGGGATGACTAATCGATTGATAATAAATTGATCAGTTATCGACCACAGAGAGTTGAAGATTATTAAAGTACTAATATCGCTATTAAAAATTGGGTGTTGATGGTAGAAGGGTGAAAATTAAGGGTTATATGTATTTTTTAATGCCAAATCATAAAAAAATAAAAACAAAAAATTTTGTCCAAAAAATAAAAAAGTTAGGGATAGAAAACCTTTATCACTTAGGTGTATGAAAAATAGATAGTTCCCGATTCTCCGACCTATTGAATATGCATATAAAATTTCATAAAAATCGGTTAAGCTGTTTCGGAGGAATATGGTAACTAACATTGTGACACGAGAATTTTATATATTAGATATTGTTTCGGTTTTTGTAATAATTGCCATAAACACTAATTAGTTTTATTATATTTTGAAGGTTGTCACTCGATAACCTACAATTTGTAGGTAATTTTTACTATGGAATACTTTCCGTGTAACGAATAATCATGTTGGTTGGGTTCAACTCCAACGAGGGCGTGAAAACCGCCACAATTTATCCCCATCAACTTTAGGTTATGTGTAGTTGGTTTAAAATTATTGTATTAAAATACATACATAACAAAAAGAATTCTTCAACTGCATCAATAAAAAAATATGCAGTCTGTTGATTGGGTTTCTGCGATTCTTCGAAAGATTTGATTTTGAAATGTATTCCTATGTAGTTTTTTTCTAAAGGTGTTCATTAGATCGAAAAGATGTAAATCTCCGTACCTACCTAAGTTGGCATGTGTGATATGTTTTGAAAGTCGTGAAAATTGCAGCCGTAGAAGTTCGTGAACAGCGATTTAAGCATGTCGTGAGCTTTGAACTAATTAGTGCAATGCACTCGAGCTGATTTATGGGATAACTTTGAAACGAAAGTTACAAGGTTTTGTTTAAAGTCTAAAGTTTTGAGTAACTATTAGATTATAATTATTCAGGAACCTAACATACACTTTCAAAAAATAGCAAAAAATAAGAAGCAACAATGTAGAGGACTTTTAAATTAGAAGTAAATCCTACAAACAGCATTAAGATCTTTTTTTAAATAATTTTAAATAATTTAAGTATCTATGTCCAGACTACAAGAAGTACATTATGCTGCATTTACATATCCAGTTTTTTAAAATCATCAAATGCATTTTTTGATTCGGAAAGCTTTAGGAATTTTTTTATGAAAATATTCGCTCTCTATTTTAGTTTTTAAAATTCCACTTGGTTTGTGTGTCCCATAAAGAAAATAATAGAGCCACAAATTTTACGGTCGAATGCTTCAAGATTGTTAGATTTTTTATTAGGTAAATGCAAATAAACAGATAAAGAATCAATATTTGATGAATAAATGTCGATGAGTTGTGTCACTTCTTTGGAAAATTTAGAACTTTAAAAGCTTGTGTTTTTTTAAATGTTTCATTAAAAATGACCTATGACAGATGAATGAATATTTTTTTAATTCTCTGCCTTAATAAATGCTTCTTTTTAACTAACAGTTTATATGGGTATTTGCATAGTTGTTAACCGATTTTTAATTAAAGAAAACAAACTACAGCTGTAGTCCACCAGTCTACTGATGTAGTTGCTTTTATAACTTAATCTTAAAGTCGTTATTGAATAGAACGATCCGATACGATTCGATTTAAAAGAAAATAATGAGACGTGGTTATTGTCAAGCAGAGCCTTTTTTATGTTAATGACTCATTTATTTTGTTTTTTTAATAAATGCTTCAGCTGCAAAATTATTAATAAAAACAAAATATCAACATATGTAGTACGTAACCATATACATATTTATTTTTTTATTTGGCATTTTTACTTGTATAAACATTCTCCAGAGGGAGATACGAGGATGGATCAAATATAAACGAGCCTTTGTTCATAAAACATTTATTTTGAAAATTTTCACAAAAACACAAATTTCTCTATTTTTTGACATATCCCCTTGTTTGATTATAAATTTTTCCCAACGGATTGGTAGTTTTTTCATCTCGTTTTCATAAAAAGAAGCAGTTGCGCACAAACGCCTCCACATGTTCATCAGTCTGTAATCGCTCGCCTCCTAGTGATTCTTTGAGGGGCCCAAACATGTGGAAATCACAAGGGGAAAGGTTTCGGCTATATGGATGGTGCTCCGACTGAGTCCAGTGCATTTCACTGATTTGGGCCTGCGTTAAAGCTGCGATGCAAACTCGAGCAGCTTTTTGATCTTCGCAACTTTGGGACCCAACGAGCTGAAATTTTTCGGAATCCCCAGTTTTTCGTAATGATTGTGTGGACACTCCAATAACTGATACCGAGTTTAACAGATATCTGAAGCACAGTGGCGTGGTGGTCCCCTTCAATAAGGTTTCTAACGCGTGCAATGTTAACCGGCGATATGCTGGTGCGCGGACGATGAGGATGATTTACATTTTCGACACGATTACGCCCTTCGTTTAATTCTTGGACCAAACTTTTACCCGTTGCCACGAAAGCGTTTCATTTCCGAACTGTACTAGCAATCTGCGCAAAATTTCAGCTGGTTTCACGTTTTCATGTGTAAGAAACTTAATAATAATCCGTTGCGCAACGCTGCTATGCATCTCTTTCCCACTCATTGTGATAGCTACTAACCAAGTAAACACAGCAATACGACGAGTCGTTTCCGTGTCACCTAATATCCCCACTTCAAGTTGCTAGCGCCCGTATGCGCCTTGAATAACTATCCGGCGCTCAATTTAAAAAGGGTCATTTATATTTGATCCGTCCTCGTACATAGTAATCTGAAGAGAGGGTATACCTTCTGTGTTCAGAAGCCAGCTTAAAACTAAACTAAAACTAATCTGAGCTAAACAGCCAGATAATTACATAAAACTTAATTACTTGTATGTATTATTACATCATATATTTATTATTTTACTCTATGTGACTATTGTTATTGTAGAAACCAAATAACCTGACCGGGAACTTTAATGTGAACAATAAAACAATTTCGTAAATAAAAAATATGAGAAATAGCATTTCTAATTAAAAATCGTCTTCAAAATATTTACTGTATTGTATTATCATTTACTGTATTAAGTAATTTTTATTTTATTTTGAAATACCTATGTAGTATTTTCGGTTATTTATCCTCTATAGGTACTTGAAATCCATTACTTTTCTCACATCATGCACCATCCATTGTAGATAACACAAAATATTAATACTTTTATCTCAAATGAAAATAAAACTTTGTATGAGTTTCTAAAAAAATAAACGACAGCTTCCTGTATCTACTGTAATGTGGTACTCTCATTTCAATAAACAGAATAATTTACTCTGTATGTAATGTGTAATATATATGCACATATGTAGGTAAAATTTTAATTACAATCTTAAGTTCAGTTTAGTTGTTCCATTGCATAAAACCTGTTCAAATGACTTACTCGTGAATTTTCTGCGGCAATAGTAAAAGTCTTTACCTGGGACTGGCAGTGATAATAAAACCGACATAATAAACTTTACCTTTAATTGAAATTTAATACTGAGCAAAATGCACTCATTTAGGTAGTTATAGCAATTTTAATACTTAAGTGTTGCACGCTGGCTTAATAGCTTAAGACTAAAATGTCTTATTGGGCGTAGAAATGAACTAAAGTTTTAGCAAATGCCCACTAGGTGTATAAGCAAACGTTAATTAATTAGGTAGGTGCATTTTTGGGTGTAGGTACTTTTACCTCTTTTCAAATACAAATAACGATTTCAATTCATGAAATTAAAAAAAAGTAAGGTACACGGAGAAAACAATCATGAAAATATTCCTAGAATTCTAGCAAACATGACCAAAAAATCTGTCAATTGTATGGACAACCAGACGCTCGAGGAGATTTCACTAGAAATGTTTAGTTCAGTGTTGAGACTGAATTTTAGTAAAATTGACTTGATTAGAAAACAATTTTTACAGTTCTTATGATTAATTTTACTAAACTATTCTCATTCTAGTATTTTTTTCTTTACGACGATAAAATAATCGAGAGGTAGAGAAAAAAGTCTAGACTTATTTAGCTTAATTATTTTAATATTAATTATTATTAAAATTGTTTTATACCACCAAGTACATTTTATGAGAATTCTAGTAATATTTACTAGAAAAATTTTGCTTGACTCTTCAAGTAATAAGATCATGATTATTTTTCCCCGTGTAGAACTAGAAATGTACAGGATACAGAATCTCATAGTCTATCTGAAACCTTTGACAGTTTTAGAGTTCTGATTCACTTTATAAAGCTTTCTATTTGATGAGGCATTTTTGTTTATGCAATTTAATTAAAATAACTAAGGCAGATGTTTCAAATTTGATAGGGTTAATTAAAAAATTGTAAAAACACAATTAAAAGCTTTATATAAGAATAATTTTTGAATTCTTTCATCTTCTATCTCTCAAGTATTTTATTATTATCAAATTATTTACAATTTCCAATTGCAATATGCAAATATTAATTAAATTCATTATTTTTCACTTCATGATTTTGTTAAATACCTGACAATGAGTAATTAGGTTAATGTGTTCTACTATTGTCTTTATTTTTAGATTTATAAAACTATCTTCTTCCTTTGATGGAATTAATGTTCCATACCACCATACCATTCATAACCATTAAGCGGTTAAGTAATAAATTAATTAGTTGTATATACTTTACTAAAGCATCATTACAAACCTGATAAGTGATTAATTCAAGGGAAATTCTGTAATGCGAAAACTTAATTGTATTTGAGTTGTGTTTTTTAAATAGTTTAATGAAGCAGTTGTGCAACGATTCGTTGGTAATCATGCCACAATTTATTGTGTTAAAAATTACATCAGATTCAGTAATTTATCGACAACAATTGTGTGACTATCTACACCTACTAATTAGTATAAGAGTAAGTTGTATGTATGTACCTAAGTAAGGTAGCTATAAACTTAGTTTATTTTAAAGACAGTTTAGGTTTTGGGTATTCTAAAGTGTACCTATACCTATAATTAGATTAAAAAGTAGGTGAAATTAAATTGATAGAGTAGACCATAGATTGTATTTTACCATAAAACAGAATATTCCTGATCGAAAATAGCAGTAAACATGTTTTCTCAGGTGATAATAATAAAACTCATTATTTTTTGCGTTAACCGCTAATTTTCTCATGGTTAAACCGTGTGTTTTATAAAGTACATTCACGCATTTCAATAAAGTTCGTTATTCACAAAAATTCCTTTACCTACCTTATTACTTCCGGATTTGCTGGCAATTGCTGGTATCTATGAACAGGACTGGACTAAGACTTGCACTTTACAAAGTAATCATTTTTAAATATTTTCGCCACTGAAACAAAAGAAAACTAAACAGATCTTGAAAAATTCTCAAAATATGCACTCGTGTATTTAAATCAACAAAAATCGCTCATAGGGTCATTGCTTTAAACAACGAACCGGTTATTACGTCGAAATGTAGAAATATAACGTTTAAAACAACATATTTTGTATACAGCTATGACGTGATGGTTTACGGAGAAACACCGGTTATAACGTTTAACTGACATTTGTGACATTCTTTGACAATTTGTTTTTATTATTATTATAACAATATGAAGGTAACGCACAAAAGGGTTGACGTGCAGTAAATTGTGGTATGTTAGATGTCGGTTATAGTGGCTTTTGGATATAAAGGTGTTAAACTGACGGTTTCTATAAAACTATTTTGTGTAAATTGTTATAAACGTTTTACTTGCAATAATTTAGGTGCACGAATTTATGATTTGGTAGATATCAGTTAAAGCAACCATCGGATATAACGATGTTAAGCTAGAGGTGTCTTTAAAACGATTAAAGACTATTTTCTAGTACTGTGTTATTTGCCAGGGTGAACTCATGCAGGAATTTACGATTTGTTTGATATCGGCTATAGTAGCCATCGGATATAACGACCATAAACTGACGGTTCGATTAAAGTCATTATTGCAGTGTGTACATAGGTAATCCAAAAATTAAAGACAGAAGGTAGGGTGGACCCATAGAGGGTTTAAGAGCAGAAATTTATAATGTGTGGGTTATGTACTTATATATATCTTAAGCTGTCTCTTCAAATCGATTAATAACAATTAATAAAAATTATACATAATAGCTATGGACAGACAGGTTTGACTGATTGATAGCTAAGGTGCAGGAATTTTTGATATGGTAGATGCCGGTTATAGAAGTCACCGGATAAAACGATGGCAAATTAGTTATTAAAAACTATGTTGGCTAAATGTATGTGTGTGTGGTCAATAGTAATCCGACCCTGCACTCCACGTTCATACAAAGCAACATGCAGGAGAGGGACCTCTCACATTTTGCTTCCGAGCTTAAGTCGGAGGACACGGTTGGGTTTATCCGTTCGGTTAAGTACAAATTAATATTATTAAGTATTGTGGTCGGCTATGGCCCAAACGTGGACTCCATTGGATCTAGCAAGCGTGTGTTCGAGTACAACTGCCACGGTCTCGGGATGTTCGACTACCAGTTTCGTGTTTTTACAATTAGTCGCGAGTTTGTTCGGTCGGTCGAGAGATGAGCCTAGGCAGAATTATAATAGCTACAATAACGAGTTCGGGAGAATCCCGACGCGATTTGCAAGTACGTATCCGAGCCATCAGGGACGGGAATATTTTCAGACGGAAGAGGACTATGACTTTATTGTAATTGGCGCAGGAAGTGCAGGATGTGTCGTGGCTAACAGGCTCTCGGAAATTGAAGAGTGGAAGGTAACAGAAAATTTTATAAAATGCGAATTTTTGAACCTATCACTAAGAAAACTGAAATGTGATTTTTGGTTAACTAAAAATAGTTATTTCAACAATTTTTATAATTACTGCGTATCTATTATTAAAAAAAAATTACTAGTTACTGACTACCCAAAAAATAGAAACAATTGATATTTTTGTTATTGTAACTACGTAAACAATAAATTTTTGATGTCGAATTTAACATTAGGCAAAATTGTAAAAATTCATTCAGTTGGCAGTTCTTGTATATGAAAATTAATCAAACTGATTTTTATAAAAAAAAAACACTTTTAAGAAAACTTAAATAACTTTCTTAACAAGTTTCGACCTATACGAACACTTTCAGGACATGTAATATTTCATTTGAAAATGTCCTAGTATTTGGTCGAAAAAGAACTATATCGACAACTTTTGAAGTTTATGAAAGGAGATGAAACGTCGAATACTTAAGAATCCTAAAATACAGTTTGTTTAGTTCGAAACTGGTTATAATGTCTTTTTTTTTATAAAAATCTAAATATTGTACGTTCAAAATGGTATTTCATTTAATAAAAAGGAAACATATTGACTAATAATATAATTAGTACCTTTGTTACAAGAGTCTTCCTAAGTGACCGTTAAGAATGAATTTTATGAATTAATGCCAAATGAAGATCACTTTTAGACCAGATTATGTTATGCAGTTCACGCTTATACGAATGGCATAACCTCCACGTTTGACACTAAAATAATCACGAACTAAAACTTGGGCAAGTGTTTTTGTTCGAATATGCCCAAACGGGCAGCCCGAGATCGGTTCCTAGCCAGTGGCATACTTTCTTTAATTATTTATCTGCCTTAATGGCAAGATATAACAATAATTTTGTGTAAATCAACGGTACAGTTTCTCATTCATTGTTTCTATAATAATAATAATAAATAGTAAATTAAAAAGTATTAAACACTTTTTTAAACATTCGCTTATTAAATACTTGTGTAGTTATCGAATTTTTTCATTACTGCAAAAATATAGTTTAGGTATTCTTTTCTGAAAATTTTTTAATCAGTACCTACGAATTGGTTTTTACATTTCAAGAAATTTACTTTACAGCATCATTTTCGTTATTTCCTAAAATTGTAATAAACAAATTTTTAATTAATAATAATAATAATAATTTAAGAGAATATACTTTGGTTTTGTCTGATTTTCCTATTGGTAGAAGAACCGTAGGTATATAGTTTTTGTACCTACATATGTACTCCTTCTATAATTAATCATGTCTTGGTTCACTTGATGAAAATTAATGGTCACTTGTAAAGGAAAACACATGTTTTAATTTTAAAAATTTAAATACTACTACAATTCTATCTACTTCTGATGAAGCTACAGTGTAGCGAAACAATTGTTAAGTTAAAATAAATTAGTGAAAATTAAAACATGTGTTTTCCTTGACAAGTGTACTCCTTCTTTTTGCTTCACCGCAAAGCCTTTACAAGTACCTTCCTACCTGCATGTAGTAAAACAGTACTTTTGGTTTTTCATTATAAGCAATTTTCAGTGTCAATTAAGCGAAGGCCAAGACTGAATAGCACGATTAGTAACAATAATTTCCACAAATTTTCTTGTAGTTGTAACAAAAAAAAAATATGTTCAAAACTACAACTGTATTCTATTAATAAGAGACATGTGATTTTTAATATGAATGAACTATATAAATAAATGCATACTTAAGTATTAAGTAGTTAAATTAAGTTGCAGGCGGCAGCTTAAACATACTTAATAAGGTCACATTTAGTTCATTCACTCTCACAAAAATTATAATTTTTCTTACTACGTATGCCTTGCCTAAATGGTACCTCGTAGAAATTACCTTGAACGTACAATTATCTATAGAAAAAATTTTGCAAAATTTAGAGGGGATACATTTTTATAATACTTATATTTATTATGCATAATTCACTGGTCCACTTGTTTAATAATCTATAAGTAATACGATTAGCTAGTATCAAAAAAGAATGTAAAGTCAGCTATGTTTTGTATTATGTACCTAAATGAAAGTTTCTATTGAAATAATTAGACTAAATAATGTATGTAAATGAATACCCATGTTTTTTCTTTTTCATCAAAAATTTTATCACCAACATCGAGATAGCAGAAGAACATGTAGGTGCTATAATAAATATTATAAATATAAAATTTGGAGGATGCTGGTTCCATAAAACTAGTAATACAATATTGTCCTTCGCTAGTTTATGTGGGTGAAAGCCACTATTCATGTTATTATCTTCTTCCCTATTCATGAACGCATAGACGAAACTACCGAACCTAGACACATGAATTTTGGACAATAGTTTTCTTTTCTACCGAAATTTTGGAAATTGAGGGGATGTCGAAGTTTGTGTAGGAAAAATATATTATAGTGTTCGTATTTATTTGGAATGTATTTGTAATAATAAAATCTATGACCTATTATCAAGTTAAAAAGGCGGGGAGACATAAAACAACAAGCACTTCTGTGCTCCTTTAGAAGCGATGGGGTGCTTATTAGAAAAAGTAGGATAATAAAGGAAGCAATGGAATTAATTATGATAAGATATGCATGAATTACTTGAGTTTGAAATGGAGAGGGGCAACTAAATTTCATTAAATCTCATTTAAGGGTCGGAGGAGCTATTAAAAGACTCACGTACCAATTTTCTTTAATCCAAGGAATCGTTTTAATTTTCTTTCCCCTTTTAATTAAGGGAGGAGAGTCCCACCAAATCTCACTAAAGGGATGGGAGGAGCCTAAAAGAAAACACGTCTCCCACAATTAATGTATGTCGCTTAACGTACAGGCAGGATGCGATGCTAGGACACTTCGATGGGTTAGTTATTAAAAATATATTTACAAATAGAAGCGGCGGATTTTTCTTTGGAAGGTATGTGGGTGTAGGACAAAAGTTTTGTAAAAACAATTGTATTAGGGGAAAAAGGTTGTTCGATGTATCGGTCAGAAGTATAGCCCTGTATGGAGTTGAGGTATCGGGTTCGAAAGGACAAGAACAGGTAAAAAAAATGAGTGTTTTCTGAATTTTGACAGAAATACTCCGAACTTTGCCATTAGGGGAGAGATAAAATATGGGAATATTGTAGAGGAAACTAGGATAAGAGTAAGAAATACGAGAGAAAATTGGAAAGTTTAAGGGATGAGGACATAAAAAAAGAAGTTTGGAGGAGAAAGGTCTTAAAGTAGCAGCCAAAACTGGATATGGTAGAGAACAAGATGATGATCTAGAGGTTAAGTTTAAATCGGGAACGATTGAATGAATGGAATAGGTTAAGAGAGTATGTCCAAGAAATTGTGCAGTTGAGTTGTAATGAAATAATAAGAGAGGATGATTTAAGAAAAGTTGATAGGTCACGATATTATATTTATGTGAAAAATACGAAGGCTTTGCTATGGAAACATTGGCAAAAGGACTTTATGCCAAAATATTTTAATGGCAAGAAAGATAAACAGTATTTGCATGATTTAGAGAGGGGAAATTAAAACAGAGGTATTTAATATTTAAGAAGAAGGACGCCGTTAGCTCTTGGTGAAACATTTTAATTATAAATTAAAATAAATAAAAACTCTTGGAGATGTTTCATAGTTTATTTTACTAATACTCTATGTACATTTCGCCTGATTAAGGCAACTTCAGGAGTAACAATATTACTGACAGACATAGAGTATTAGTAAAATAAACTGTGAAACATCTCCAAGAGTTTTTATTTATTTTAATTTATAAAACAGAGGGTTTACGTATTGGATGAAGGATGAATATAGAGTATATCGAATATGTGAGAGAGAAGTGGAGAAAATTGTTATTGGTTTCTTTTTCTTTAAGGTCGAGGAAAAAGATCGTGTGTTCTGTTTCATCATTTTTTTTATTTTCAACTTGTTTTACTTTAGGTTTCATAATACAAGGCTACATACATACTTCAAAGCGGCAGTAATTTTTTATTTGCAAATAGAGTGTTAGAGAAAAAGATAGTTCTTGTTTTTGGCAAATGAGAGGATTAACTAAGGAAAGAAAGGTTAGATTAGGGTATAGACTGGAAGTAGTTTGAATTGATTCTTCAGGAAGTCATTAGATTTTTGAATATTCGCATTATTAAAGAGCTCTGAAAATATTGAACCTGGTACTTTCTTCAAAACTTATTATATTATATAATTTTTAAATATTCGGAAAGCATTCTATTCTGAAGCAGAACATTTCTGATTTTAAATATTGTAATCGAAATTTCAATGCAGCTGCAGCTCATATGGCTTGCTTGGTTTTCATCTCGAAATCCCAATTCTAGCGTCAGACTTCAGTTCACTCTTGGAAAACACTTCCTTGATTTTCAATGTTTAATTCATTACGGTAGTAGATATTTTCAAGTCTTTCCAGAAAAAAAAAAGATTTTAGGTTTTAAAGTTAGAATATCTCAGCAGTCCCACATAGGTTCTAAAACAGGTTTAGAAGTTAGGTGTAGACAAAATATTTATTACAATTTTAATATTTTTGACTTTCAGGTAGATTTTATATTAAGTTTATGCGAAAAACTAATTTTTATATTTATTGAAAAAACAAACCCAAACAGCAAATTATTTTATTAATAACACAATTTCGATTCTATGTAGAAGAAATAGTTTTATTAACAAAAAGTTATATACAAGCAAAAAACAGAAATATATATCACCATCAATTCCGATACTTACAAAGAACAATTACAAGAGGTAAAAAAAACAAATTGCATCCATCAAGAATAACATAAAAGAAGAAACACGAGATTATTTCCACCTCCCTTTAAATCCGCCCCAATACAAATCGCTTTACATTTACATCAGAATTACCCAGTATAAATATCATATTTAAAAATCTTTTTTAAGGATTTACAACCCACTGGGCCTTCCCACAAAACCCCCCAACTCTGTCGCTTTATTTTCACCGTTCCCTTCTTCCCAATATTTCCCATGATACGCTCAGCACACCTCCCTTTTCATTCAACAATTCTACCATTATTCCATCGACCTTCTGCCCTCACATCCCCCTAATACATACCTCTCAATAACACAACCTACATCTCCTGTTCTCCTCCTTATACCAAAATTTACACCCTCTGCATTCGTTCCTTCTTCTAAATCTAGCTATCACGCTACTACTACTCCCTTCTTCTAAATATCTAGGCACCAGATCTCCGTGCCAAAAATTCCTTCAGCCCAACCGTATATCTGGATTCTTCTATTTATTTTCCTTAAATCATTCCCCCTCATTGTTTCCCTACATCTTGTTCTCGCCATTTTCCATATGTTATCACTTTGTATTCTCCCCTTCTCCATCCGCACCTGATTATATATTCAATTTCTTATATTCAATGGAAATTTAATACATAGTTGCATATGGAAATTGACAAGTAATAACTACAAATTTGAAATGTAAATTAATTGAAAATCTTTAATCAAATCACATCAAAATTATACCTCTTTTGGTTTAGTTATTTGTAAACTGCAATATTTGTTACACTTCCGTATTATTTACCTTCTTGGCATTAAGAGAAACGTTACGTTGACCAAATGGTATCAGCCAACTCTCTTCCTTATTAGGTTTATTAAAAATATACCAACGACCGTATAGATAATTTGTTGCTTAATTAAATGTATTGGTGATATCAGCAATACGTATTTGAATCATTAATAAAACTTGCAAAGGCGTAAGGCATTTACAGCATTAGGCATGTCCTTGCAATACTGCAGTTAGGTACCTACCTACGAGAAATGTGAAATGGATCAAACTATGCAACTAAACTGCATACAAAGGAGTGAAAGTCCACTAAGATATGTTTATAGGTTAATAGTTAATGTACGTATATACTGTGTAATCGATTAGTGTGTATGGAACATTCTAGGGTTTTTTGTTTGCAAAACCTGAAGCCAGTGTTTTTATGTAGATTTATAGGAACAAGAAAACATCTTGATAAACAGCTTCTTATGTTTAAAACTTCGCTGCATATTTTTATAGTATAATGCACATTCCATTAATGAGTTAATGAAAAATTATTGTTTGGTCGATTCTTATTTTGTTTCGTATCTTTTAGAAAAATTCCTGTTTCGAGGACCGACCTTATACCCTGTACCGTTGAGTCATTTTTACCTGAAATGGGATAAATACAATAAGGACACTTTGACATACCGCGACATATATTAGAGAAATATATGTTAAAAAGGCTTTCTACGTGCTGTCGTTTCCTGCCATAACCTTATGAAAAACATTACCTTGTCTTCATAATATCTTATCTTCATTAATAAATACTAAAAAATGTAAAGCTACTTGTGATGCAGGGACACCTACAAGTAAATTCCTTTAACAGGAAGGGTTAAGATTGATGAAACAGGAACAAACAATAATAAAAATCATGTTCATAATTTTTATTTAAATAAGTTAATACATAAGAATCGTGAATATAATATAAGGCATAAAATTTTACAATTGAAATATTCGGTTTCTGTTTTGTAACTTAAACTTTGGGTTTATTGCTATTATGGGGTTAGTTTTGAATTTTCATAAATTTCATCAATTTAGTTAAGTATTCTTTCACAAAATTATTAAATTTTTTGATAATATTTGTAGAAGCACAAGTTTCAAAGAAATGTAGAAAGCTAAATAATTGTTTCGTCTTTTTACGATGACTTTTTCAGCAGAAAGAATTGAGGTATTAAGTTAATTTTTGAGTGGTAATTTATATGCATTGGCTCATTTTATTTAGAGAGTGGTACCATATGTCGTAGAATTATTACACGTCATAAATAAATTTAATACAATTAGGTAAAATAAAGAAATATTTATGGGTTTATGATAAAAAAAAAAACTATTGACTCAATAATATCGTTTCAAGAGTTAAACTTATGAATTGTTTTAACTTATTATAAATATGTAACTATATGTCAGATTATAATAGAAAGAAGAGGAAAGTGTAGGATTAAAGTTTATATAAGACAAATGGGGAAACATTTTTGTTTAAAAAAAAAACGCAAACATTCGGAGTTCCATGCCTTTAACATTTGTAATTAAAATACAACGTTTCTATAGATACAGTAGAACCTTGATAACTTAAACCTCGATAATGTAAAAACCTCTATAAATTAATAAAATTTTGTGTTCTCTTCCCCTCGGATTCCAAAACCTCTTTTACTTTAAATTTGAACCCTCTATAACTTAAACGAATAATTTGGGCATCGCACCTCAGTAAATAATAAAATTGATGTAGAAAGTGTGAATTGTTTGAAACAAAAAAAAATTATAACCGACTTTTTTAAGTAGAATAAAATAAACTTGAATAAACGTACCTTTAACCCTAAAATAAAGTATGTATGTACATAATAACATTTCGAAGTTTCATTTACATTGAACCTAGCTCGTCTACCTCTATAATTCCTAAACAACGCTCATAAACGGACCTCTGTAAGTAAAAATATAAACCAATAACAAACTCCTTAACTTAAACCCTTAGTAAGTAAAAACCTCAATAACTCAAATTTTTCAACGTTTCCCTTGGTCTTTATCTTATCGAGGTTCTACTGTAATTACTAATGACGACTGGAGACGTTGTAGCTACATCACAAATAAAGACATGATGAAAATCTAAAGGTCTGCATTTATTTCTACCACAATCGTGTCTGCAAGTCTGTTTTTCTTTATTTTATCTAATTACTAGCAGCAATACCTGGCGTTGCTCGGGTAAGAATATACTACACGTTTGATGGAACATTCTTCATTTTCACGAATTTAGAACTATCCAGAACATCCCATAATAATTCAAAACATTCTCTAACTTTTTTAACATTCTGAAACATTCTTGAATGATCTTCAAGATTCTGGAACATTCTTAATTATTTCCAAATCATTCTGAAATGTTATAATAAAAAATTCTTTTACATATTTGAACTCCCTGTAAAAATCTGCTTCATTCTCATCCCCACTCCGTGCTGTTTGGAGGGTGAGTAGTGACATCAGTAGACGCCTGGCAGGGATGACTAATCGATTGATAACAATATAATTGATCAGTTATCGACCACTGAGAGTTAATTAATTATTAAAAATTGGGGGTTGGTGGTAGACGGGTGAAAATTTAGGGTTGTATGTATTTTGGTATGCTGTATAATAAAAAAATAAATAGGGGTTGACCATCCTTAACATTTAGGGGGATAAAAAATAAATGTTGGCCGATTCGCAGACCTAACCGATATGCACACAAAATTTCACGAAAATCGGTCGAGCCATTTCGGAGGAGTTTAATTACAAACACCGTTACACGAGAATTTTATATATTAGATATTAATAAACGTTATCACAACTACTGCTTTGTCTAAAGTTTGTAATTTTTTTTTTCAAGATAGGTACACAATGTTGTAGTTATTTTATTTTCACTTTTGCGTACACATGTCCATATATCACATTGACGGACAAAGTAATAAAAATATTCCACACATGCAATATTTTCATTGCTTTAATTCCGTTCAGCATTCTAAAACCTCTTTACAGCTACCAAACAGGATAATTTTTGAATCTCTGTAAAGGTTTGTGCCTGTTGAATTAATCGTCAGCAGTAACTATATTGGAATCTGTTATTACATTCCCCTGATAATTTATATTCTTTTGGTCCCCAATGATCCCCAATATCTTGTGATATATTTAGATACAATACGACTCTAAGAGCCAGAGTCAATCAGTCAGTCAGTCAACAAAACTCAGTTTCCTGAAACGCTATTAAACCTTATTGACGATATTTACCAATCAATTATTTAGCGTAACCGTTGGCGTAATGAGTTATCGATGTGTTATAATTATAACCTATACTCCCACCTAGTTATAATTTCCTTCCTACATTTATTGGCTTTAGCAAGTAAACAAAACTTTTTACTTTTATATCTCGAGGGTTCATATACGCGATAACAAAGGAAACTGCAATTATGTTAATTAATTTACATATAGGTACCTATAAAGTTTTTGGAACAAATTAAAACTTTTACTCAGTAAATGAATAATTAAGGATGTTAAGCTAATATACAGAAGTAGAATTATTGATAAATAATAAATCACAACGTTCTGTTTTAGTACAATTATTTGCTATTTAAGGGTACAATCAGAATTGTGATGGTTTATTAACTGTAAAACAAAATACTTTGTATTTAAATTAGAAAGCTATTATAAATACGCTTTAATTAAAGTATAATGTATGTAATGGGTTCATATTGTCGTAATATGCGTCAAGGAAGTCATAAATTATTTCATTTTAATTTGAAACTTCAACGTAAATGCAGTTCTCGTGATTTCAAACCTGATATAACTTTCCCTCTTTTTCAAAATATTCGATGTGCGTGCGTTATAACAATGAAAAATAGTTTTCCGCCGTTTCTGCATAAAACACAGTTGATTATTTTTTAATTAGTTGCAACCACTCCCCTCCCCCCTCCCCCCACACACTTATGGCAGTATGTACTGAACATGATTTGTATCCACTTACAATAACAATATAAATTTCTTATTGCTTAACACTATGTCTACTACTCTTTTATTTTTATTGACTAATCAATGTTGAAGGTAGACTGCAAAGTTATTAATTAAAAAAATAAATTAACATTAATGATCGATAATCTATATTTGACATTACTTATCATAATTCTGAAAAAGTTGATCAATTTAGAATACCCAGGGCATAATTTACTTTTGTTTTTTATTTTTTTAAATTTGAATAATTAAAAAGAAATCCAGACTATTTAAAATTAAATATTATTGTATATTATGTTACATGTACATATGTAGTATTTTACCTATTTAAGAATTTAGCAATTTTAAAGAGGTGAAAAACATTCTACTGTTTTACCTATTCAACTGATTTATTAACTTTCACACTCTTAAAATTGCTTTATCTCATTACATTGGGATATACATAGGTATTTATTTATTGGGAGAATAATCACAAATTATCTTGTAAAAATGAATTCAGTATCAATTCCTTTGATTATATGGTCCTTAATTAATTGTATGACCTTAAAAAACTTAGTACATGAAGGATGTCTTGGATCAATTAAAACTTTAATTAGCCATAGTTTAACAAAAACGATGCGTACTCAGGAGTTTTTGTCCTGTCCATTAATAAGAATCGAATCTCCCCCAACCTTAAACCAAAACACAATTCAACTACCAACCCTTTTGGTAACTTAGTATGTCATTGGCCGCCTCTGAAAACTAATAGTACTTGAAACTTCATCCCTGTCTAGACATAGAAACGTTATGGGTCGTTATGTTGAGACCGCTGAGACAAACAAGTCCCTTATGACTTATGTCATTATAATATATAATTGCATGACAAGACGCGAACAGGTTGCTAAAGAAGTATTGCTGGCATTTGAGGTAATAATATCATCTCCGATAAAAAAACCGTTTTCTAATTAAGTAGTAACCTTTTTTTACCCTCTGCCAAACTAAAAACAGCCAGGGTGGCAATATTTTTGGTGCGGCTATTTGTTTCTATTAGTCACAAATCTAGAAAGAAAGATGTTTATTTTGCGGAATACGTATTTCTAAATGTATACATATATAAGTAAAAACACATTTGCAAAATTGTTTTGCTGTTTACGAATGAAAGACTGTTAAATATTAAAAAACATGACCATTTTTCGCCTACTGTTTACCCATGAAAATTAAAAAGAAACATAGCGAAAATGCATATGTATAATACATAGCCCAGAGCTATTTAATATCACAGTATTTGCTTGTGAGGCAAGCAAATAGAGCGGTTATTGGTTAAATACCTACCAACATTTATACCTACATATGAATGTACATGTTGTGCTAGCAGCTACGTATTTATTTTGCTAAACTACCCACTCGATTAGCTACTACTCAATTTTTTTCAGACTCATTTAATTTTTTTTCTGGATTTATTTGAAAACAGATATCAACATAAATTGCACGTTTGCATTGCCACTTCTTCCTGGCTATCCAATTTCCAATCCAATGGTGGCAACACTTTTGAAGCCCCACCAAATGGAGTGTTATCCAGGAGGAAGAAAATAATGTAATATTAGACAATAGCCAGTATGTCGCCCTCTGGTGATACTGTCATTAGTATTTTTATTGTTATACAAAAGTATTTTTGCTGTCGTTTGCTTAATGAAAACAAAATATTTTTTAACGTTAAACTTAAGCTTAAAGCAGTAAAAGATTACAACAAATATTTTGTATTTAGGGATTTTTAATATTGTCGCTCTAATGCTATATAAACATTACATACAAAAGCTCTGACTCTAATGTGACGATAGTCATAAATATAGTTTCAATAAATTATCCAATTACCTCTGTTTCGTATTGGTGTGTCACCTAGCATTTTCCAATTAATTAATCGTGGATAACGAAATCAAACAATAAATATTTTATCATTTCAGTTAACACAACTGCATTGATTTTAAGGGCACAGCTTCACGTACCTTTAATAAATAATTACATTGTACTCATGAATAGAATAGAACAGAACTCGTTATTTTGAAACAATTGCCAATGAAGGAAAAAAATTAACTACTGGAGATTTTGTCCTTTTTATAACATCAGTTTCAGTAGCTTGAGATTTTTTCAGCAGTGAGTACTTCTGAAGATAAAAAATAACACATTTTTAGTTTCTTATACTGAAAAATAAATTTAATATTTCTTAAAAAATTCTATAAATATAAATATTCTTATTACGGTCCGAATTAAAAGCACATTTATAAATATCTGGCAGTTTCTGTAAAACCAAATAGTGAAAAAATATATACTTACCTATGTAATGGAGGAGAAGTACCAAATATGGAATACCATTTCTATTACCTTTTACTAGTCTTCTATTTTAAGTGATATGAATGCCAATATCTTTTGTAGCGTGTCTCATTACTTTTATTATACGTATTAATTTCACAAGCTCTAAATTTAAAAAAAATATATTTATTTGTAAAAATGCATTTTGGTACCCAATATGGAATATAAAGTAAGAAAACAGAAGATGGTGTTTAAGGAAATAATATTAATTCTCTTACATAGAAAATAACGAAAATAATAAAAATGTGTACGCTAAGAACATTGTATATAAGGAAAAAAAAAAGGAATATAAAAAAATGTGTATTTGCAGAATTTTTACACAAAACATTCACTCTCTGAACCAGGGCACTCAATGTGACACCATTGCAAGCATCGAACACACTGAATCCATGTTTTTATCTTTCTATTGCCAGGCATATTTCTAAATTAGATAAAGTACATTTTTTTAAATGTTTGTGTTTGCTTTTATTTTAGCCTTAATGTAAAATATAGTCTAATACGAAATATTTCATAAAAGGAACAAACCACCATTCCATATTAGGTGCATCGTTGTCTCTAATAATTATGACAAAATGATATGTTTTTTGTACAATAGTAGGAAAATACAATATAGTAATTTGAAGCCACTATTGTTTTCCATAATTGACAAAAATTTGAATCTGATTTGTAGTTTGAACCATAGAAGCCCAAACAATTATCTACTTAAATTTGTGATGCGACAGTATTGAAATCTGACATATGGGCGGGGCTAAAAAAACATGGCTGACAAAGTGACAAATTTTAAAAATAACATAGCAATACATACCATAGACTACTCAAATAGATGCACGACTCTCGGTATTTTTTGTACGACACTCAGCGCCATCCGTTGTTTGCCCTACATTAATAAGATGATACTTGGAATATATATAAATGGAAATGGTAAAGAAAACTTTCAAAAATTTGCGCCATCTATACATAAAACTATGAAGCGTCATTTAAGGCGCGCATTTCAAAATTAAACCAAAATTTATTGTTTTAATTGGAAATTGAAAAAAAAAAAAAACAAATATAATATTAACAAATTTATTAACAAAGTATATATGCAGTAATAAGTACAATTAGTACAATATACGAGTAAATTGCAAAACATCAATAAATATTAAAAAAGTAATTATGTTATTATCAAATAAAACCCAATTTGAACGTTTAACGTATTTAGTCATTGAAATGCTTACAAGGTAAATACACACTTGGCACTGCGTGGCGTCTCAGGTTCCCATTTACCATTTTGCATATAGGGTGGAAATGCTTGCCACACACCCCATAGTTGTGAAAACTGCTGGGCAATGTTGTATCATTGTATGCGACAGAAAACACCCTTTCCACCCATACACGTTGCAAAAGGGGTTGTTTGGGAAACTGAAACCTACAAGAATAAGAACAAATAAATGTATTCTCTTGTACACTGAACATCATTGCATTATTACCTAGGGGTAATTTCCCCACATCCTTCAACGCAGCATATTCTTGGGTGTATTTTCATTTTTGTATTATCTGCAATAATATCAACAGCAGAATAATAAACGATGACTACCTATAAATTTTACTGTAAAGCATGATTGCAGTATTTAATACATTACTTACTTTCAGGACAGGTAAAAATAATTATCACAAACCAAACATAACAAACTGCAACAAACACGCGACAAACACTTTTAACAAAATTGTTGTGATTGAATGTAACGCCACAAACCAGGCAACAAACGGTTTACTTTAACGTTTCCAAGCAATGGGAAATTCCTCTGTTGTATGTATGTCGGTAATACCGATTTCAGTAATTTAAAAAATATCTGTAGTTCATGTAGGGCAAACTTATGTGCGCTGTTGCTCGTCATTTCATACCCTGATACATACCCTTTGTGCAATTTTTCAAGAAGAGAATGATTAAAATTAATGAAATTTGTTGTTGGGGACAAACAAAACCGAGTAATCGTAATTTTACTGAAGGTGAAAGACTTTTGAAAGCAGGTCATGTGATTAAATGTGGAAAAAATCAAGTGAGGAGGATGTGCTCAATTTAACGTCATACTGTTTACCAAAAGAAAAGCTTCATCAAATCGATAGGATAATTTCAAAAAATGGTGCAATAGTTTCAATAAAATGTTCGTGCAAAGCTGGCTTAGGAGAAAAGTGCAAGCATATTCTTGCAACTCTACTATATTTACATATACAATCTACAACAGAAATAAACATAAAATAAATAGATATTGATAAATAAATATCTCTTCAAGTATTCTTGATGTCAAAACCCAGTAATCTTTTTAGATTTAAACATATTAGTTCAATAATACATTATAAACATTGTACTTACTTGATAAGACATCCTAATCCTTTTTTTTTTTAAATGAAATGAGCACATTTTTTGACTTAGTAAGATATTTTTTAATTGCAATGTTTTCTGCTATAATTTTAAGACATCAATTTTCTCAAAATTACCAAAATAATTTTCAACTTTCGTGTAATATTTGCCTGCTTGAGGCACATTATGAAAACTCAGATCTGTATTCATATTGGAACGACTGGCAATTTTTCACACAACACTTTACTATTCTCGTGCTTTTAAATTGAGGTAAATACTTTCCAGACGCCATAATTAAATTTTTTTATCAATTATTTATTATTGTTGTAATTATAACTTGCAAAAAGTAATCAACTCCAAACTTTTCAATGCTCAACACTAAAAATTGTAATGTGAAATTAGTTTCTACTTTGACCACCAGGCGACATGCCTCCTTTTGTCAGATATCAATATGATAACCACCTCTCAGAGCAACCACTTTATTACTCACAATATACAACAAACATTTATAAATGATAAATGCTATTAGTAGTAGATGTACATCTTGCCGTTGTGATATTGACATTTTTAGTTCCGCCTATTCCTTATAAGGAACATATTCCATAACTAGTCCTACCTACCTTAATCTCTTCAAAATTTTCATTGAATTTTTCACATGATGGTTTTATTTTCCTAGAAATCCCTGCAATCATTTTAATTTTATGATCTCTTACGTACTCATTAAACTTTTTACTTTAAAATATTTAGAATACTGTTAAAAATTTCACCAATTTAAAAAAGTTTTAGTTGAACCACCAATTGCACTCTAAGTACATAGAAGTACAATTTTTATGTAATAATTGGTCTCTACTGGGAACTCTTTGCTGCTATAAATTATTATTCCTAAAGCAAAATTATAACAAACAGTTATTATTTACGTGAATACAGAAGTAGATTTATATGTTGGTCGTGCACAGTAGATATGTAATTAGCCAGTGACTTGGCTTTTAAACGTTTAGTACCTATGCAGTTTGCAGGACTCTAAAATGTCGTAAGTTTATTTATTAAAAATGTCTATAATTTCTGGTCTGGTTACGCATATAAAATATGTAGGAATAGGAAGTGAATGTGCCGCTTAGCCTGTTATACAGACAGACACTTTTACCTTTGACGAACTGCATGGGCGTGTCTGTTTTGTTTATTACTTATAATTGCAATACAAAAATATAATTATACATCTACAAGTACTACAAAATACCTACTAAAGAAAGAAACATAACTTTATGGAATTCGAAATACTTAGAACCTAGAACAATTTTTACCTTGAAATATATTTCTAGTAGTACTAAATCAAAACGGTAATTTGCAGGGTAATAATTTTTATAACGCTGTTACTTTTTTTACCTGGAAATATAACGTGTGTGATCACGGGGAGTAGTAAAACGGTTATAAATGTTTGGAGAATATGAACCTACATATGAATACATTATAGCGAGGTCAAAGTTACATGGGATATTAATGAGGTCCATGAAAATTTAACGCCACAGTAATTACTCTATACGGCTAACATTACTACCCTTAATAGGTCACTGCTAAAGACGAATAATATCCGATGTTTTGAAAAAGAGATTATTTTTCCCAATTCTTTAATTAGTCTATTTTTATTATTTTCCTGATATTTGGAGCACAAAATCAAAGTTTGAACTAGAAATGTGTTTTTATTTATATGTAGATATGTATTATTGGCCTAATGAGTTGCTTTTATTTCCCAGGTCCTTCTTTTGGAGGCAGGCTCAGAAGAACCGGAAGTGACCAGTGCTCCAGCATTTGCCCCTTTATTACAACAGTCAAGTATCGATTGGGCAAGAATGACACAACCCTCGGAAACCAGCTGCTTAGCAAGACCAAATACCCAATGTCCATGGAGTTCGGGAAGAGTAATGGGTGGATCGTCGGCTATGAATTACATGATATACATGCGAGGCGCTCCAGACGACTATAACGAATGGGAAGCAATGGGTAGCCCAGGTTGGGGATATAACGACGTCCTGTACTATTTTAAAAAAGCAGAAAGTAACAGAAACCCTGAAAGAACCGAACCCCTTTATCACGGATTTAAGGGTCCTCTACCAGCGTCGATTCTACCGTATCAAGATCAAAATGTTTGGGTCCTTATGGATGCACTTCGAGAACTGGGATACCAAGAAAGGGACCAAACAGCTGACGCAATGCAAATTGGGATGTCTCTTTTGCACACAACAACAGAAGATGGAGCCCGTGCAAGTGCCAACGTTGCCTACATTCGACCAATTCGATGGAAACGACCAAATCTTCGTATTCGTACCAATTCTTATGTAGTGAGGATTCTCATTGACCCTGACACCCGTAACGCATATGGTGTTCAATATGTCAACAGAAACGGAGCTCTAGTGACCGCATTTGCTAGGAGAGAAGTCATTTTATCTGCAGGAGCTATTAGTAGTGCCAGAATATTGATGACAAGTGGAGTAGGCCCAACTGAACACCTTACCGCAGTAGGAATCCCCGTGATACAAGATCTGAGAGTGGGTCAGAATTTGCAAGATCATACCACCCTTGACGGTGTTATATTTGCTCTTACGAATCTAACAGCAACCACCGCAAGTAGTTATCAGGAAGAAGAAAATGACGCCCGTTATTACAGGGCTACCCACAGAGGACCCCTTTCTGCAACCGGTACTTTGCAGGTGAATGTTATGGGGCAAACCCGATTTGAAACTTCATCCGTCAGACCTGATATTCAGTATCACTTTGATCGAGCAGGAGTACAAGACTTTTACACCGATCCAATATTAACAGCTCAAGCTAATGTGATTCCTTTAGCATATTATGACGGCATAATGATAAGACCAATATTGCTACCCCCTCAAAGCAGAGGGGTTGTTTTGTTGAATAGCACGGATCCCGTTTTTGGAAGCCCTTTGATATACGCCAACACTTTTACTGAACAAATTGATGTACAAAGAATGGTAGACGCTATCCAAAGAATAATAAGAATAGGGGAAACTGGACCCATGAGAAGAATTGGTGCAAGACTTGTAACAATTCCTCTACCAGCTTGTCAAAATTTTAGATTTGGTACTGATGAGTATTGGGCTTGTGTTGCCCAATCTTATACAGCAACCATTTACCATCCAGCTGGTACTTGCAGGATGGGACCAAGAAGCGACCCAGCTTCCGTCGTGGACCATACACTCAAAGTACATGGGATAAACAATTTAAGAGTGGTGGATGCTTCGATCATGCCAAACATCGTGAGAGGGAATACGAATGCTCCAACGATTATGATTGGTGAGAAGGCCAGCGATATGATAAAAATTGAACATGGACAGCCTACAGAGTTTCATGAATCGAGTGGTTTATTTACTAGTGCTGGTATAGGTAATTTCAAATTTTAATCTAATAATATATATTTTGTTAAGAACAAGGTCGGATTTAGTAGCAAGGGGTCCATAGGCACAAAACTTTTTTTTTTAAAAAACTTATTGCAAAATACTCCACTTAAAATGTATACTTGTTATTATATATTATAAATTTATAGGGAAAATTTTAGTTAAAGATTTATTTCATAAAATATAAACAATATGCAATAATTAAGTAATTTTAAGAGGCAAATCTGAAATAGTCGATTTAGTGGTACGTTTAAAAATTAGCAATAAAAAAGGTTGAAGCTAAATATTGAAAATGAAACAATAAAAATATTTTTTAGGCTGTCGGTTTTCATTGGATTTTGAATTTTTTCAGTTTTATTTTATTTTTTCCATGTGCTTTATGGCTTCATTAAATAAAATTCAATTTATAAATCTTGAGCAACTACTTAAAGTAATAAGTATTCAAAAACTAGCTTTTAACCCTCCTGTATGCAACCCTGAAACCTTCTTAATTTGGCTTAGACTATTTGTAATTAATTAAACAAGTTTTGTGGGGGCCCTGAACGTGAATTCATATGCCAATCCGGCTCTGATTAAGAAAAATACCAAGTTATCTTATTGCCTATTATATAGCTTTACCAATGATGACCAAATAATGCCTTGTTAATTTTTGTTTCCTCCTGTATATAAATAATATATTGTAGAATTATTCAAAATCTCATGAGCCAGGGAATACGTGAGAAGAGCTAAAAGCAGACCTTGCGCCCAACCATTTGGATATTAGTGGCCGGTGTTACGTCCCTGCGCATTTCAAGGCGGGAGTTCATGAGATTTTGTAATATAAAGTATGTCTAATTTCCCATTGTATCAAAATACTTTTGATGTATATAAATAAAATAGTAATAATTAATAATATAGATGTTATTGTAAGGTGAATGAAAGAAATAAACATTATTAAAATTGAAAAGAACAGCAATTAATTATTTAAACCAAAAAGTTGCAAAAAGGAAGGAAATAAAAATAAAATACGGTTCTATATCTATTACGATTTGATAAATAATTTTTTATACACACAGGCTATGGTATTTATAATCATTAAAAGAGAACTATGGCCTCCTGGCATAAAATACAACAATACATGCGGCGTTAATTGTCTGTAATATTTTTATTATTCACTTGAATCGTTTAGTAATAAATGTGGTGAACTATTTAATATTAAGGTGCTTATTGAGTGATGATTCCGTTCTACTTGTGTATACAAATGCTTATAAGGTAAGACTTTTTATTTATTCAAATAGTGCCATTTTCTATATAGGTAATAAAGAATGAAAATGGTAGAATTCAAATTATGACAATTTTTTATTATTTACCTGGCATTACTAAGTTAGTAATCTTCCTGATTAAATGACAGGAAATTTCCTGGAAATTTTTAATTATCTTAAAGTTGTATATTAGCTGAAGTTTATATTTAGAAGATGGTCTGCTGATTTTTATTCACGACACAAGGAATTAAAAAGTTGAAATGTTTTAATTGATCTCGGACGACTGAACTTAAAAACTTAATTCATTTAGGTACGTTATGTAGACAAATCTGTAATAATAAACGTCTTGTAAAAATTCCGACAACTTTTACTGAATAAATTGAAAAACTTTTGCCATTATGGAACGAACCTGACGCCCATGCTTGTTTAGAACACCTGTTATTTGAGTTCATTTTGTATTCCTTTAAACCAAGTGAAGCAATATTAAATTAAACAAAACTGTTACAAGAGGCTTCAAGGGACGAACTGGGCTTCTTGTTATTGAAAGTTACGAATACTTTTACTCAACTACTTACGGATATTGTAAAGGCAATATTTAAATTACGAAAGTATTTCTTGTAGGTTGCTACGGACGGATTCATTTAATTTTATTCCAGAAATAGAACAAAAGCAAAATTCAATCTGTTATTCAATTAAAGCATGATATCTTTGTAAGTATACATTACAAATATAATTAGGTACTTTAACTAACTTTAAGTAATATAATATCGGATTAGTATGAACTAAAAGGTTATTATGTATCTACTTAGGTACACAAAATAAACTGGTAAAAACTCAAAATTAATGATAAATAAAAATTTCACTAAAACATTTAATGGCCTCTACAAAATAATTTTAACCCTTTTGGGTCATTTTCACGAGAGAGAAATTCTGTTGATGCACAGGGGAATCTTCAGATTTTCCCAGGAATCGTTACAGCGTTAAAGAGCTTAGTAGTTTATATATTGTTTTAATAACTGACAATGAGTATCAATTATTGTTTTACTTTTTGTACTTTTGATAAGTGTGTGTTTTTATAGTTCCTGATATTGAGCACCTAATAACATTCCAGCGTTCTGTATTTGCACTGCATCATGCTTGAGAAATTTATCATAGAAAGGTTTTGAATACACATTCCTACGTACAGCGTAGTCATACCCTAGAATTTAAGGCAACAGGATCGTTGGCGCATTAAACGTTATTTGTGGAACGTTTTCGCAAAATTTATCTGCATAGTTTTCAATACTAGACCTCGGAATTTGTAACTGCACTCTCGGGGCTTAATAAGTTGAATTCCTACTGTATGAGCACCTGAAATTATACATGTATCTACCTGTATATGTATATTCATACGTGAACCTTTTTGACTCGTAACTTTCGCTGTATAACATATTTATGTAGTATGATTTATGACGAAATGAAACGAGAAATATAAAAAATTTAGAATACGACAAAAAAAATAAACCAAAATAAAAGCAACTCTCGCAGTAAGGAAGTTTTATTAGGAGAAATTTAAAGGTGAATTCAAAAATAAAATTCAGGTGGCTGTAACATTTTTTTTTAATATCGTCTTCTGGTTATTTAATTCAAAAATAGATAAAAAATGCTTAGATACCTTTATGGTTACAAAACTAAAGCGTTCAAACATTGTTAAAGTTAATACAGTTTAAGTTTTGTACGGTACATTCATTGTGAAATTGCAATTTAAATAAATGGTAAAAAACAAACACTTGGTTAATTTTTACAAATAATATAATAATTTTGTTGTACTCTTGATAATGACGAATTTCGTCGAAACAATATTGTCGAGCTTGATAATTAAATTTGTGAAAATTAATCAAGTGTTTTAGTCCGGTCAATTTAGATATTCGAAGCTACATAAATTCCCACCAAGCTGAAAATCAGTAAGATTGTTTAAAATATGATTAAAAATAAAATTTGAAAGTTCCCCATCTTTCCTCTGTATGGAAAAAATTTTATTCAAGGTTAAAGTTCAAAAAGTTTTTCGCGATTTTCAGCAAAACGGTAAGTTTTATCATAAAAATACTTCAGACAAAAATTGTAGATCATAAAATTATCTACAAAATATGTTTCAATATATTTTTTCCTAAAAGCCACCATTTCTGAGATATCAGGTAAAATGAAACCCAGTCCCTTATTTTATACGCCAGTGTAACCTCGAGACAACATCTGTCTCCTGTTCAATTGTATGCGTGGCTAGGGTCTGATACCTGCTTTATGTCAGTGTGCCCAATAAATCAAATACTGTTAGTCTCAGCGTTGCCAGATTAGGGGATTTTCCCCAAAAATAGGGGATTTTTTTCCTTTGGGGTATTTTTTGGGGATATATTTTTCAGGGGAATTCTTCTGGGGAAAAATTTTCCTCCACAATCTTTTTTCTATTTGCACTAAATATTTTCTAGTTCTTGGGGATTTATTTGTCACATAGCTTATTTTGGGGTATTTTATAGATACATATTTTGTAGATAATTTTATGACCTACAATTTTTGTCTGGAGTTATTTTATGATAAAACTTACTGTTTTGCTGAAAATCGCGAAAAACTCATTTTTTTGACCTTTAACCTTGAATAAAATTTTTTCCATACAGGGGAAAGATGGGGAACTTTAAAATTTTATTTTTAATCATATTTTAAACAATCTCACAGATTTTCAGCTTGATGGGAATTTATGTAGCTTTACTCTTATTTTTTTGTCTAATTTGACCGGACTATTTGTTTTTTACCATTTATTCATGCTTTCAAAGTTGTTAGGGCTCGTATTTGTTTCGACACCATTATGTATAGGGGACAGGCATTTACCTATTGTTGTTGTTTATACCTTAAGGGTAGGTTAAATATGCTTTATACGCTTCATCAAATAGAATATTGGATCCATGTGATAATTGCGAATTAATATTCATTCAGCTTCTGCACCAAAGCCTGAAGATCGTGGAATCAACTGTAGTGAATCAATTCTGATTACGGTTCAAGTTGCATCACCATCGAGTTGTAACACTACGTGTGCTTTTGGCATTTGTGCATTTGATGTCCTTTGTAAGCAGTAGGTATCAAATTAAACTGCCTTAGACTACGTCCCAAAAGTGCCCATCTCGTTATTTGGAGATTATTGTACAATCAGGTATTGACTTAAATTTTGATACAGAATCTTATTTTATTTATGTCTAATGATACTTCTAACTGAATAATGATTCTTAAATATATTTTTTCTTATAATTGACTCAGTTATACAAATAATGTACTAAGGTATAAAGTAAAGTGTCCTGGACCATCATAAGTTTTGAATAATAATTTTCTAATATTTCCTTTGAGGATTGTATGTAGATACTCCTGGCAAAGGGTAAATATAGCCGGAATAATATGGGAAATCTGTCCCCGTGGCTTTTTCGACCCACACTCAGGGGATCAATTTAATGTCGAATAAAAATAATTTACCTCAATTTTTAGCTCTTTAACTCAAACGGTTTTCGAGATTTTCCAAAAAACCTGTTTTTCCGATTTTATTTTTATAGTGAAATTCAAAATGAATTGATGATTATTTATTTTCTAATTCTTGTGAGTCTAAGACATGAAAAAATAATATGATCATGATTCTTGATTACTTTAGCGTTGAATGCGTCAGCTTGGCGGGAGTTTTAAAAAACATAGTCTTTAAGTAATATTTGTGTAGCAAATATTATTGAAAATGTTTGATAAGCAGTGTCATTGTGAATTTTAAGTAAACAAATATTTTCTATGCATTTTTTTAAACTAAAAAAAAAAATATGTTAGTTAAAACGCGAGATTTTAGAAAAAAAAATCAGGTTTCAATTTTTTTTTATATTGTTCCACCACTTCAAAAAATTCAAAAAAATTCTTGAGTGTAAAGGAGTATAAAATACATTTTCTGACGAAATTTTGTGAGTGACATATTTCAGAAAGGCTAAAAAAATAAAGATTTTAATTTTCTTTCCTCTCCCCTAAAAATCGGATTTTCGTTTAAGAATCATGATCATATTATTTTTTCATGTCTTAGACTCTAAAGAATTAGAAAAAAACTAATTTTATTTTTTTAATTAATTTCCTTTCTATTTATCAGTGTTTACGTTCTTAATTAATAAAATTATTACCTCTATGTGCATCGTTATGGCGACAAAATTTTCTGAAAAATTGTCAATATAATTTTCTTAATATTGCCTTGAGTTTTACATAGGTGCTCTTGCCTTGATCTTGTTTACAATTAGGAAAATATAAAAAAAAAGAAATCCTTGAAAAATAAAAGTCTCATGGAACTCTACAAATATTCATATGAAATGGGAAACGCGAAGAAGAAACGGTAATAAAACAATTAGTGAATATATATGTAGGTGGTTATAGTACCTAAGTACTATTCTAACTGTAAAGTAAATTCTGATCAGATAAATCCAGCGGCTATTGGAACAACTTTAGCGTTGGTATTGTATGGCGGTGTTGAAACATCATTTAAGGTAACTTAGAGCTTTGGACTTGTACCAAGTTAACTTGGGTCCCGGTCGCGCGAAAGGACAGATGGGAGATATCAGGAGTTCGGTTTCACATATACGAATATTCCGGAACACTCATAACTACCAACCTACCTTACGACCTTTATAGGTATGTAACGGCCGCCTTACCGACTATAAATCGTTACCAAGTTGTTTAATATGTATGCAGAACCCACACAGCATTTACACGACACATGCAAAGATGTACATAAGTAAGTCTAATAAAAGGGAAGTAAGAATGTTATACAATGCACACTATATTACATTACATTAGTCGATTCGCGATCTAATTTAAGTGGTATCAGTGCAAGCAAGTTGTTTTGAAGTCGAAGGCTGATATAGCAGTTCCTTTGAAAATTCGCTTTATATGCAAATTAACAGAAATGTATAGAAACGCGTATTATGGGGGATGTACATAGTATATTTAAAGTTTGTCGAGAAACCGAGATGTGTACCTACATGTTATTTACATCATCATATTAAGTACGTGATAAAATGAATTTTAAAAACTTTCTAGTTATAAGTATGTCTTTGTTGCCTTCGACATTCATGAAATTTACATCAGCAAACCTTTTGAATCACTCTATTCGTGTCTTACTTATTAGATTCTTACATTTTACATGTTATTATCTTTAGAAGTACATGTTCTAGATTTAATCAATTTTTGATAAAGTAATATTTAATCTTTAATCTGAAAAATAATAAAAATTGCTGCAGAAAAATCAGTCTATAAACTTATTTTTCGATACAACTGTAAATTATTTATTTAAATATTATTTATTTCACAATACTATTTACAATAACAATTTGTACACTTGAAGACTAAAAACCACTTATTTATCAAACAAACAATTTATTTATTTTATAACTTTTGCATATCGATTTGAATGTTTAAGTACCGCATCGGGAAGTCAACTAACTGCTTTTTTTGTTTTAATTATACTCGAGGAAGGGAAATCTTCAAAAAACACCCCCCAAAGGGGGTTAGTGTCGGATTCGCCTTAGCGCCTACCGACTAAGACCCCTCCTCGAGTTGGAAGCTCAACCCGTAGGTTATTTCATCCCGTTAACTCTGCTCTTGAGGCAGCTGTTTGTATTCACTTGTCGAAAATACTAGAAAAACACTAGACGGTCTCTTTTCCAGAATAATATGATTCATTCTCCAAAGAACGGCGTTGTATCAATAGACCAGTGCTGAAGCCTTCAAAAATAGTAAAAAGTGAAAAAAATTATAGTAAGATAAAACCCATTGGAACAAGAAGATAATATTACAGAAATGAAAGGAAAAATAATTTACGGGCGATCATTGGTCAGGAAGGGGAAGGAGATGAGTTTTTAAGGGTAAAAAACGGTTTTCTTTGATTTCCGGAACAACTACAAGTCTTTTGGAAAAAAGTTAAATGGTAAAGTTATAGGTAATAAAAAGATCTACAACTTTTGTATTTACACTTTTTTCACATAATCTCAAAATTTGTTTGAAAAATTCAAATAATCAACTTTTAGTTTTTTATTTTTATCCTTTACAAAAAAATTTAAATTTTTTCACGAAATTTGGTAAAAACATACATTTTTTTGATTTGAAATATTTATTTTTTCACCTTATTTTTACTTAATATCGAAAAAGAATCCTAATTTTCAATCGAAAATTCTCACGTCAAAATATCTGCTTTTTTAAAAACGTTGGTTGGCTTTTTCTTCGTTGAAATATCTACTTTCTGAATGTGTGAAAAAAACAATACATTACTATGGACATTAATCTAGTTTTTTGCATTTCTTGAGAAAACTTACCATAGTAAGTAATGTATATTTTTTTTCACACCATCAGAAAGTAGAGATTTCAACGAAGAAAAAGCCCACCAACGTTTTTAAAAAAGCAGATATTTTGACGTGAGAATGTTCGATTGAAAATTAGGATTCTTTTTTGATATTAAGTAAAAATAAGGTGAAAAAATAAATATTTCAAATCAAAAAATTACAGCCAGTTTGGGACATAAATAGGTAAGTTGTCACCAAATTTCGTGAAAAAAAAATTTTTTTTGTGAAAGAATAAAAAACTAAAAAGTTGGCTATTTGAATTTTTCACATAAATTTTGATGTTGTGTGAAAAAAGTTGTAATACAAAAGTTGTAGATTTTTTTATTACCTACAACTTTGCCATTTAACTTTTTTCCATAAGACTTGTAGTTTTTCCGGAAATCAAGGAAAACTGTTTTTTACCCTTAAAAACTCACCCCCTTCCCCTTCCCGACCTCAGATCGCCCGTAAATTATTTTTCCTTTCATTTCTGTTATATTCTCCTCCTCTTCCAATGGGTTTCATCCTACTATAATTACCCTGGTCTACAAATCGTACAGCTTGTCACATCGGTGTAAACCGAGTGAAAGGACGCCGGCCGCCGTTACGTTTGCAAAGTTATGATTTTTGTACAGGCATGTTGCCAACTTCATATTGCCCAATTTTCGTTGAAATTCGCACGCAACTTCCGTTTCCTACTAAAGTTTTATTTTCAACACTCCAAAGAAAATGTAACTTCAATAAAAACTGAAACCTCACACAATATGGGTCTACAAATTATATATTTGTCTTATGCAACGAATTATTTAATGAATTTTTTGGAATTGTCATATCTAATATCCAACTAATTTATAATAACAGACGGGATTCCCTGGAACTTTTATTTAATTAATTTACTAATTTAATATTTTGAATAGTTATTTATTCTTCCCGTAATTTCCAACATTGAATCAACATTTGAGACATTTAAACCACAAAGCGAAACGTCGGAAACATAAAAAAATTTAGTCTCTTAAAAATTTAAGTTCGATTTCATAATTTAATTTTGGTTGGCGCCTGGAAAAATTCAACTTTAAATAAAGAAGGCATCAGAAATGTTTGGAACAAAGATAAATATACAGGGTTTTTCAAGTTGATGGGCTATTAGAAGTATATGACTTAGTAGAAGGAATTAAATTCTGAAACTTGGGCTCATTTGGTTATTGTTTATGCCGCTTCTTTGAAAATATTTTCAAGTTCGATTTACATCCGGTTGTACCGGAAGTCGATACAAACTTTGTTATTTTAAATAGAATGGTATATTTTGTACGCTGAATTCGAATAAAACGTGTAATTCTAAGGTAAGTTTGATAACCAACTTGTACAACTATGACGATCGGTTTCTGAGTTAATTTAATTTAATAGAAAAAAAAATCGCTACCACAACCCAAATTATAAAAAATCATAACTTCCACAAAATACGACTTAGAGTATTGAAATTTTTACTAGTAATAGCTGAATAAGAGTGCTAACGCCTTCACAAAATTGAATCAAATAATTTATACAGGGCGTTCAAAATAAAATTCTAAAATTGAAAAACGTCAAACACGAATTACCTCGTTTTTTCAAACGGAATCTACTATTTTTTATTTTTTCAATCGATTCCTTTTTTTTATACTCTTTCGATCTATATGGATACTTCCTATTTTATTTGAAAATTTTGGAATAATTTTGAATTATTACTTAAAATAGGAAGTATCCATATAGATCGAAAGAGGATAAAAAAGGGAATCGATTGAAAAAGTAAAAAATAGTAGGTGCCATTTGAAAAAACGAGGTAATTCGTGTTTGACTTTTTTCAATTTTAGAATTTTATTTTGAACGCCCTGTATAAATTATTTAATTCAATTTTTTCAAGGCGTTAGCACTAATATTCAGCTATTACTAGTAAAAATTTCAATACTCTAAGTCGTATTTTGTGGAAGTTATAATTTTTAATAATTTGGGTTGCGGTAGCGATTTTTTTTCTATTAAATTAAATTAACTCAGAAACCGATCGTCATAGGTGTACAAGTTGGTTATCAAACTTACCTTAGAATTACACGTTTTATTCGAATTCAGCGTGAAAAATATACCATTCTATTTAAAATAACAAAGTTTGTATCGACTTCCGGTATAACCGGATGTAAATCGAACTTGAAAATATTTTTAAAAGAAGCGGCATAAACAATAACCAAATGAGCCCAAGTTTCAGAATTTAATTCCTTCTACTAATTCATATACTTCTAATAGCCCATCAACTTGAAAAACCCTGTATAAGTATACAAGCATAGGTAGATTTATATAAATTTAATATCTGCATTTTTCACCGCTCCCGTAACATAAGAACAACGGATAGTTAGTTCCGGTGCGTGATGCACTCGTCTAAATTGGACGCTGAACTTGCTCTAAAATTTTCCAGCCGTGAGCACAAGTCAGGTTTCCCAAAAGGAAAAGAAAAGACAAACTCGTAGTGTAAGTGTCCGCCGGAAGTAAAATATAACAAACAAAACTATTACTTTTCCTTCCTGTAGCAGAAACTCTGGCGTTCTGCTGAGGGAGATGTAAGGTACCTAAGCAGGGCCTTCCTTAAACCCGATACATCTTATTTATCCTCGTTCTAAAAGCGTGCATTTCCTCCGGTGCATCCGACATTATTACGTAAATGGATTCCAACCTTCTCGAGCAGTTCGATTCAAATTTTACTACTATCGTTTGTAAGTATACACAAATAGTCAAATTCGTGACTAAACTATAAATAAACCGGTAGTAAAAGAGATTCCATCTCCTGTATTTTACTATGTTTTGAATTTACCAATGCTCAAGCTCATTTGACTGAAAATTCTCATACAATTGTACCATTTCAGGAGAATTTTCTCTTCGCTCTCAACCTAAGCTCCTGAACAAGTATTGATAGAATGTAAAATAAAAATGTAGAAAAGCACGTTGACTCCAGAATATACAATCAAAGTTGATATTTACGGTAGAGTGGTTCTTAAAACATGCACAGCACTTACATGAGAAATTTATATTTCTGTAGGTCATTTGTAAGTACACTCAAAACTCGATTTGTAAGACAATTAATCAAATGATTGATAATTGAAGGGTATAAATAGGAGGTTAGGGCAGCGAAGCAGGCAACCGTTTTTACTCGTCCTAATGATCTGTCAAGGGAAACTGAATTTATGGATATAAATTAGGAATGCTAAAAAAACAATGATTTCAACAAATTCAGACAATGTTGACACCATCTAAACTGCGTATATGGTAATATCCCGTTTTAAAAAGGAAATTAAACGAAGATGACAAAATGTAATGGAAAAATAAAATATAATGCAAACTGTTTATTTGGGCGTCGGATGTAAGTTTATGATTTATTTAAAACATAAATTACAGGACGTTCGGTGGCGTTTTGCCTAATAGAATTTCCTAAAAATGTTTAAGAGGATTTGCCAAGAGACTACAATTTAAGTCCCGGAACACCTGAACGAAAATGAGATTCAGAGCATCTTTTAGCGAGATAAAAACGTTTCGGGCAAAACAGGAAATTCAACAGGTGCGTGGGATTGTGGATGTGTGTGAGCTACCTGACAATACACAATTTTTTACTAGATTATGAACAAAAAATTATAGTTTGTTACTGAAAATAGAATATGTCGCTTTCGTATACAGAGGTTTTGATAAACATTTTCACTGTTAATTATTTGAGGTAGTTATTTCAATTTTGTTTGCCCATCGTACAATGGAAATATTGACGTGCTATTTTTATGGATCCTTTCAATTTGACAGTGTCAGTTGCCTATTTATTTTTGTCTATGTAATCATGTTTGGGTTCGGATTTTTATCAAAGGGTTCCAAAATCACAAAGCAATGTACGTCAGTTTTATTTATTATAAGAAATAATCACAAATTAGTTGAACCAACCCTCCAGCAGTTGGGTCAAAACTTTTGCAGACTGGTCGAAAATTTTGTTTTCCTTACTTTTATGATGTCAAATCTCCAAAAACGATTCGATCATTTAGCCAAACAAGTCGACAATATCGAACAATACACTAGGAGAACGAACGTAAATGTTTATGGTTTGAAAGAGAAACAACCAGAAGATATTGAAAAATCAATAATCAACTTATTCAAGGATAAATTAGGAATATTGTTTTCATCTAAGCAAATTGAGAAGTGCCATCGTGTTGGTTTTCATAAATCTAGAAACATTAATAAGCCGCGGCCGGTCAGGGTAAAATTTTTGAGTTCCCGCCAACCCATAATGATTTTTAAACTTAAAAAGAAACTGAAAGATTTTGGTATATTGGTGAGAGAGGATTTGACGCGAACCAGACTCGAAGTAATGCAAGAAGCAATTAGATGTCTCGGCACTCAGAACGTCTGGACCAAAAGCGGGGTCATCTACGCCCAAGTTAAAAGAAAAAAGTTTCCCATTAAGACCATGCAAGAACTTCGAGCTCTTCTTAAACATTTAAAGCAATAAAGAAACTAAAAAAGTTCCTATCGAAATTGCTTTTTCTTTTCTTTGCAGGCTAAAATGAAAAATGTTAGTTAAGTATTTTATATAAGTACCTAGTCGCATTCGCATTCTGCTAATAATAAATAATTTATATCCTCCATAGAATTCAACATACAAAGAAGTTAGTTATACAGGGTGTGCCACAACAAAATATTTGAAAGTAAAGGTAGGGTTATTATAAAAAAAAACACCCTATACAAAGTAGTCCGAAGAAGTCCCTGTTTCAAAATTGTATATATTAGCTTTACAATGGGGTATAATCGATTATAACATGCATCCTCCTATAAAGAACTCTTTGTACGGTTATCATTTAATAAATCAAATTTTATCAATCTCTTAAAATACTTGATAGTTATTTATTTTATTTATTTCTATAAATATTTGATGGGTCGATGAAGGTACAAAATTCAGGTGAAATAGTCATACCTTTTCCAGGAAAAATTTTAAAGGATGGCTTACTGTCCGATTTACAAACGAACAGAATGTTTTGACATTAAAACTAACGAGATTGATGAGCGTCCCCAAAGGTACCTTCGTTTGCAGCTAATTGATGTATAACACAAATATTGTAAAATCAACGGCCACTGTAACGTCAAATTGCTCGCATACTAATTGAAGTATAAATAATATAATACTATGAACACCAGTGTATCTGCTATTGCTTTTTATTCGTTTGATACTTGCACCAAAATATCAATTCCAATTCCATTCCATAATACATTTCTCATAGACAGAGTAAATGCTTTTAGGAGTCTAAATTTTATTTTAAGAATTTAGAATCAAGATTAGAACTTGTCAATTTTTTTAAGTCTCTAAAATTGCAAAACTACTTTAATATTTATTAAATTAAATTAATGGAATCAGCTCCAATTTAATTTTGCTTAACTTCTGTAATTTAAATACAAAATGGAGGATCATGGTCTTTCACTTTTGGGCTTTCATTAACTTTTTCTTTGTCAGAATATAGGGGCTTTAATTATTTTTTTGGGCGATACAGTTAATGCTATGTAGACATACTTACAGGTAAAGCATTATTGATTTTCTATTTAGTTTACATATAGGTACTATAGATGCATATACCATATATGTATATATCTACCTATTGCTGGTTCCGAAGAGAGCAAAGCAAATCAAACATTGCCCATTGAACCGTATGCAATTGATACGACAGTGATTCGTGTCTAGTTACGTGGAAAAATAAAGTAACGACAATTTCTTTGAAAACTTTCCAGAGTGCAGTATGCGTTCAAACATGACTGAACTTTTCCACTAACCGGTATATTATCATTTCAGGGCGTCATTCTCCAACTGTTTGTTATCTATTAGGAACACGTTCTCTGTTTTTAAAAATATAAATGTTACTTATAATGTAGCAAACTAAACTTGTAATGTGAAGTAATATAGTGTATGTAATTTCTAAAATTAATTCTCCTGGATACGTTTAAGCTAATAAGTAGTTAATCGGATTGAAAACTAAGTTGTAGTTTTCTCTATTTGTGATTGTCTAAAATAGTTAGGTACCTAATTGTTGAGCACTTGCTGAAATATTTAAAAACAGTTCTAGTTTATTGATATATTTTTATTAACGAAAGTACGCGAAAAATGTAGATACGTAACTAATTTCGAAATTTTGCAGGTTAAATATTGAATTGAATAGACAATGAATTATTTTTAATATTGGGGATATATTAAATTCTATTTGTTCGTTAATAGTAGAAAGGCCCTCAAAGAGACTTTGCTGGTTTTTGAAATTTCAAGATTACCTAAATGTTTGTCCTTTGTATTGGATTAAATCAGATCACAATACAATCAATTATCTTTATACATTTACGTTACATAAATTTATTTATCAGTCTATAAAGCTTTCTTGACGACTCTTCTACTGTTAATGAATGAATAAAATTTGATCTTTTTCCCATTTAACCTGTTCAATCTAAAATTTTACCTATAAAATGTTCATAATAAGTTTTTGATGCTTTTCTATGGACCTAACATTTTAATTTTTTTAATAATATCAATGTCGGAAAAGAAAACCAAATTTTTTATACAGATCAGTCCTAAATTGTCACAAAATTTCCTATGCTCCTTGTACTTGGAAGTGTGTCAGGTGATATACGTAATGAAAGTGGACCTTAAAGGTCCCTACACATGTCCTATCTAACCAGTCCGATAAATTGGAGCGTGTACGTAGGCTTGTCGGACGTACAAATTTTTGTCGGGCTGCTCGGTCGGGCACAAGCACCCGACAGCCGATTTTTGCAGAAAAATTATACCATGTAGAGGGATCTTGGGCCAACTTCCCGACCTGATGCCACCTGACTATTATTCTGTTATCTAACTAGTTTAGAAGAAACAATAAGTAAAGTAAATGAGGAGGGAATAGTGATAGGAAGGAAAAAGATGTGGACAATATCGTACGCGGATAATATAGCGTTAATTGGGACAAGTTGGGGTGCAATGAGGGAAATGACCAAAAAATTGGAAAAATACTTGGAGAAAAAATGCAGCTGAATGGTGAAAAAACCAAAACAATAATTTTTGGTGAAGTAAGAGGTAGGAAAAGAAAAGAGAAAGAGGAATTGAGATGGAAGGGGAATGGGTTAAAAAATTCAACTACTTGGGGTACATGCTAACAGAAAAAAACAAAGACAACGTGCACATAAGTAACCAAGCAGTTAAAGCAAATGCATTGCGGGGGGAGAATATGGGAAATAGGACAAAAATTGTGCAAAAATAACTGGGAAAGAAGGGTGGTACTTTTTAAAACGTTGGTAAAACGTATAGTCTTTTATGGAGTCGAGATATGAAAAGAGTATAGAATAATAGAAAATATTTATAAAAGATATATGTATAAAATGGGTGTTGCGCTTAGAAAGAAGTACACCAGACTACATTTTAAGAAGGGAAACAAAACGTGGGAATATGGTGGAAGATACAAGAAGAACGGTTGTAAAATAAGAAGAAAAATTGGGGAAATTACCGGAAGGGGACATAAGAATGGAAATATGGAGAAAAAAGGTATTGAGGATCGGGACAAAAAATAAATGTGATGGGGAAAGGGACAAAGCCTTAACAGAAATAGCAATAAGTAAAGAGCAAATGGAAAAGTGGAGAGAAAAGGGATTGAATGTTAGTAGGATGGTGGGGAAAAGATGTAATGAAATAGTAAGAGGTGAGGATTTGAGAAAAATTTGGGAATCCAGATACGCGAAAGGTATGAGGGAGTTTATATGGGTAGAATGGCAAGGGGATGAGGTGCCAGGATATCTAAGAGACGGAAAAAGTATAGATATAATAGCTAGATTCAGAATGGGGAATGAGAGTAATGAGAATAAGTTTTGGATGGAAGAAGGTAAGAGATTGTGTAGAGTATGTGGAGAGAGGAGAGAACCAATGGAGCATGTATTAGAAGAAGTAAGGAGGAAGAATGAGAGGGAGGAACTTGGAAGAATAATAAATGCGGATGGTAGTGGTTTGGCCCTATTGAAGCAAATTTTAAAAAGAAGAGGTTTGGAGAGGGGGGAGGGAAAATACAGGAAAAATGAATATAAATATAATATAAAGAAAAGGAAGGGAAGGGAACTTTTTGTAAGTTGGAGAATATTATTTGTTTCAATTTTTTTTCCTTTTGTGTGTGAAAATGTAAACGTAACTTTTTAGTTTCAATAAAGCTCTTACATACAACTAGTTGAGGAGCATGTACTTAAGTAAATTGGCGTATGGATGCCCATCCTAATTTGTTGCCCCGATAAGTTGGAACGACCAAGTAGGACCGTCTTTAACCTCTTTAGGATGACGTGTATATACTAAAGGCGACCAGAACTGGCAAAGTCCCCAATAAATCATCTATAGGAAGTGATATAATATTTTTTGCATTTTTACTTGGGCATAACCAGCCTTTGTTACGTTTTAAATACACCCTTTCCACCACCCTTACTAAGTTAACAAATATTACGAATTATACGGACAAAGTAGCAACAACCGAGCACAAATATGCAAATGTTTGTTAGAATTCCTATGCTACATGCCTTTATAAACTTTTTGCATTTTCAATGACGATTGTTACATCTTACAGAAGGGATTGTCTCGACAATCGCTATATTTTGTATTAGTAAGATGAAAGAAGAAAGAAGATGTGACGGATTTATTGGGGTTTACGCTAGTTCTAATCGTTTCTACTATATATGTGTTATTGTGCACCATCCCTCTTTTAAACATCAAGGGTATTGGAATCTGTCTCTCATTCTCTCTTTTATTTAGTAATAATTCATTCAATTATTTCTTGGCAAAGGTGGTAATTTGTCATTTCAAATTACGCGTGATCAACCTGCGGTAAAGCTGTAAGTAGATGAGTATACTTATTAACATTTACCAAATTACGTCGCCACATCTCTCGAGGAATTGCATCCATCAAACTGATCTAAAATAAATGAGTTTGCAAAAGTAACTGCCTACGCTCTCTCTCTTGAACGAACGTATCCGGGCGTCGCCTATATTATTTATAGGGCAATAAACGTCTGTTGCCAGTGCATAAAGCTTCAGTTTATTATAGTCTATTTAGCAATAAATAAATTTAATGCAGGAAGTCACAAGCACGCGTGAAACCGTCAGGTTTTGCACATTAACAAAAAACCACTACCACTAGGTAATAACACAGAACTAGATATCGTCTCGTTACATTCTATCACGGTAGGCACCTATGTACCTACCTATACAAATAATATGTATTATGTGTATGTGTGTACATACGTATATTATGTATTTGTGTTAGGAAATTTATAAACCGATATTTGAAGCTCTATTGCGTTTCACTGACTCAGAATTCGGTTATCTGGTTCGATTGTAAGCTTCGATGAATGAAACGAAATTACTCAAAAACGATACTTCCAGTATTAACCGGAACAAAAACGTAAAAAGCACTTTAAAGTGCTTGCATTACCGGAAAAAAAGGATAAGCTATAAATCGTTGTCATTTCCTTTTATGGTACAAAACGCCCAAAAAGAGCACAACGAAAGAAGGATTTCCGACACGTCTTGAAGGCAGAAGGATGAACGGAAAAAATCATGTATCTGATAGTTTTAGAAAATTTAAAATACATAAATTGTTCCGTCGCTATTCCCCGTAACAATTTAAATTGTATACATTCTATTGAATTTTTTATTTGCACATAGTTCATACAATAGCAATTTAAAACCCCACTAGGGCTGTATTTCCCAAATTTATATTAATAGTTGCTAGATACTTATTTTGTTCATGAGTCATCTTACTTGTTTTCTTATCTCTTTGTATTGTAACCCCTCTTTGTGCATTTTCAATTTTAAACGTTCAGTGAGACTTCAGTTGGTATTCAAACAGTAACGATTCAATAATCAAACAGTTATCATACAGTATTTGTTCAGTCATTCTTCGGTTAGTCAACAGACAAGTTATTATTAAGTTTCAATTCATTCACTTCTCTTTGTTATACGTTATATTTCTAAGTTAGTGCAGTTTACCATTAAGTCGTATATATATGTATCTAGGGTATCTTGTCGCCTCCGGTATAAGGAAGAGGCGACCTGGCCTCCGGGTGTTCCCAAATAGTTAGAATAAAAAACTGTGTATATTTGGGGTGAGGGGAGCCTTGATATTCCAGAACCCTTGAGAGGGGAAAAGAGTTTTGACTTTTTTGGGACGATATATAAGGAACACGAAAGAGACCTTATCACCTCCAAAATTTGTATATGAGCAGATACTGTGGTAGCGGTCTTGCCTCCGACAGTGTTGTCATATCTTCGGAGGTCACAGAGACGCTTTCCTATACTTTCTGTTGTATATGGTATTTCTGGACCCCTTCTATTCTTGTTTTGAGGGAATCATAAATGTAGAAGTAAACAAAAGTAATCATGTATAGTCGCTCATGACCTTAGCTGTTAATGCGACTTAAAATATCTTAAATAAATTAAAAAAAAGTAATTATTTTAAATACTTTATATTAATTATTAAAAAAGATTAGCTAGCCTGCAGTTGAACATAAGATTAGTTGCTTGATTCGCGGGTTTTGATATCATATTATTTAAAAGACACACTAGCCACATCGTCGTTCTTTCATTATGTGGAAGGACCAATAAAATTGTCGAGTTTAGGGCCTGCGCAAAGACACTCAAAACCGGTAGGCGATAGACTTCTGCGAGATTTATATTTCCATTTCAAAATGTTGCCTTCAGCAGCCACTCATTGAGTAAATGGGGTAAGTGCAATATATTCTTATATGTATATCTATGCTTCCAATAAAGGTACCATATCATTAGAAACAACCCAACTATTGTTCAAATTGCAGGGGTTTTAAACTAATTGAGTGCAATTTAGACTTTATCAACTTCACTAAGATACAACATTTAGTCTTAGATTTTTGTTATGGTTCAGTCATATAAAATTTAATGCAAAAATAGCCATTATCGATGCAAAATGAATTTTGCAATCGGCTCACTCTTATCACTCCAAAAATATTTGCTCTGAAGGATATTTGATGTAAGATGCGATTATTTAACATAAATGAAATTTCGCCGGAAGTGACCCCAATTTTTGAATTATTAAGTCATGAAAACGTAATTTTTTACATATTTCGATTTTGATACTTGCAGAAATTGTAACGGCAAAACGAAGTCTATAACGTTCACTATCTGATTTTTTAGTTAAAAAGACTACTGAACTGACTCAATCGACGAAATTCGCTGCTATACAGGATATTCAATAATGCGCATGCGTACAGATTTTCAGACAAAAAACAGATCAAATGGATAATAAATTAGAAGCAAAAAACCTTTTTTAAAAAAAGCTTCTATTTAAATGCTCTAAAAAGAAAAGAATAAAATTTTCCTTTAAAATTTTAACTATCAACTTATAACCTCATTTTACACAATTTATATGATCATAAAAGTTTGTCGCGAGATTTGCGTAAGTACCTATAAGTATTTAATTAAACTGAAATTTAAAAAAAAATAAACTTAGCAAATTAAGTTACTCAATTAAATAGTTACTAGTTTATTTGCACAAGTAAATCGCGCGACAAGCTTTTATGATCATATAAATTGTGTATAATGAGGTTATAAGTTGATAGTTAAAATTTTAAAGGAAAATTTTATTCTCTTCTTTATAGAGCATTTAAATAAAAGCTCTTTTTTTTAAAAAAGGTTTTTTGCTTTTAGGTAATTTATTTTTTACTTTTTAGTTATCGCTGGCTAGGTTTCTGAGTCTGTTCATCTCATTCAACGCATCATTGTTGCAACGTCGTTTGCCGGTTAATTTCGAACAGTCTAGCTCTTCAATATGGAGACCTAATGATTTTACCTACTTAAGGCCACGTTTGCTTGACCAGCAGCAGAGAGCTTTGAGCCTAAGTAAACAACGGCGTGGTCGACAGTACTACCCTGCATTTTGTGTATTGTGCAAGCCCAGCATAATACAATAATTAACAGCATATATTTTTCTAATTATTCTAGGCAAGCCCCTTCATTTGATACCCATATTGCTGAAGTGCATAAAAAATAACTATTCCGCCATCTTGGATGTTCCGCCATATTGGATTTAGAATGACGTCACATTATTTTTCGAGTTACTCTCAATTAGCCCTTTCATTTGATACCCATATTGTAGAAGTGCATAAAAAATTACTACTTATTCCGCCATCTTGGGTGTTCCGCCATATTGGATTTAGAATGACGTCACATTATTTTTCGAGTTACTCTCAACATGCCCTTTCATTTGATACCTATATTGTAGAAATGCATTAAAAGTAACTATTCCGCCATCTTGAATGGTCCGCCATATATGATTAGAATGACGTCACACAGTTTATCGTGTATTGTCATCCAAACTAAACGTGCATAGCCGTAGCTAGGGGAGGGCATTGTGGGGCAATGCCCTACCTTGAAATCACAATGCCCTACTTTAAAAATACCAAAAACTAAGATAAATTATTATAATTAAACTGTTTGTGCATACTTTGAGATAAAAAAAATTGTAGCGGTAGATATCTAAACTTTTCGGAACATACCACAGTTTGTTAAATTCATTTCATATTATAATAATTCTTTGTTCTGTGTATAGACGGCATTTGAAGCGCCATCACATGAAGCAATGGGTCTATTTAATTATAATATCTGTAATGCAGAGGGGATTCCCCGTAGCATATATTGCAATATGGACTATATTGCAATCTATGGAACGGATAATCTCTTTTTAAACTAAAATAAACATAAACTAGAGATTTTTTATGATTGTTTGTAGTTTGGTTAAGTGAAGTGTACGGTAAAGAGTGTTTTAGTCAAAAATCGATACCTACAATTGTTATTTAGATTCATTGATTTCGCGATGGATATACGGGCTTTCTTTGAAAAAAAAAAAAACGAAGAGTTGAAGAGAAAATTGACCATGAAGAACCTCACTGCTCAAAACAGGTGGAAGCACAAAATACAATCGCTACTCCTAGGTCCATGGCAACAGGTTGGTCAACACATGTTGATAATGTTAGCCATAGTATTCCTTCTGATATTGCACAAAGTTTGCAGAAACAATAAGATCTAAATGGTATTTTTGGTCGTATCTATTTACTCGTATCACCCCACACAACAATTAATTATTACCTCATTCTCACTCAGACGTGGATCTCTACATCCAAATTTGGAAGTTCAACCATCTTGTTCGCTTGTTCTTCATCATAGAGGATTTAGTAGTTCTTAGATACATGTTCATGCTCTGTCACAGAAATTATTTGTTTACGAATAGCTATTGAATGTACATTACTGACCTAGAGGTCAGTGATATACATGGTGATTGATTTAGGAGCCTGTGCTTCGAGGGCAGATCAATTATGATCAATTTTTTACTTCCGCCCTACCTGTAACCAATGCTGCCCTACCTCAAATTCGACTCTAGCTACAGCCCTGTAAACGTGTATACAAAATTTCAGCTCAATCGGTTGAAGATATCTGCTTCAAAATTGAGTAGCAAGATTCCACCCGAACAAACGTACATACATACATTGCATTGCAAGTTAAATAAAAGCTTAATAATATTAATGAACTATACATGTAGATATCGGCTATTGTTTTGATAAAGAGCTAAATTAATTATTATGACTAAATATAAATTGTTGATGCCTGTAAATTTCAGATGCAAAATATAAATTTGCTATAGTAATAAAACAGTTTAGTATAGGAAATTTAGAAATATTAAAACTTCCAAATTAGCACAAAAAGTTATCAGATTGCATTCAAAAGGTCATCTAGAATCGAAGCATGCAAAAAATATGTCTATTTAAATTTCGAGAATTCACACCTCCGACGAAGCAGTACTGCTTGGCTCTAGAATACATTTTACATTAAATATTTTTAAAGTTACGAGTTTGAGTTGAGTAGTTAGGTAGTTTGATATATCAGAATAAATGTTATATAACGACACGGTTAAGCATAAAACCTCTGCCATGTTGCCATTTTTTAGAGGCGAGAAGGAAACGCAGGTATCATAAAACATTCCTTCGCATATTCGGAGGCGACTTCGTAGCAATCGTACCAGCTAAGCGCGACACTAGCGCTAGCGATCTATAACGGAACTAAAAGATTTTTTTGTGAGTATGGGAGGTACTTTGTGGTCTCCAGACGAATTTTCGTTTTTTGGATCTAGATGACGTCTTAATACCAAAACCATCGAAAATATTGAAGGACGTTGTCGCCTCTGATTTCGGAGGAGACAACGTTATATATGAGGCGATAGCGATACCCCCATGTAGCGTTCCGGAGGTGACAAGATACCTTTGATATGTATATATATATATATATATATATATATATAAGTTACTTGTGAATTATATAGTTTCGATACTTTAAACATAAAGTACGTGTCGACTAATTAAAGGAAATATCATAAACTACCTGTACAATATTACTTTGGCATACAGCATTCGTCCTGCTTCACTATAATAAAGAAATTTAGTAGTGACTGATATTTCGCTTGGCTCATTTGTGAAACAAACCAAGTGCTTTTATTTATTTTCCTTTTGATTAAAGAAATTTAATAATGATCAAATGACCAAGAAATGCGTTAATTTTTTTCAAAGTATCGGTATGTAATTGAGAAGCATTTTCATAAATGGTTAAACAAGAAATTTGAACAGCGAAAACCTTACATTTGCTATATTTGAAAAAATATTACTGCTAGAATCCGTTTGAAATGTTAGCGAAGCCTTTGAACATGATTTACAGGCCATTAGAAGATTTTAAACTGCGATCTGTATCACATAAGGGAGGTCGTTTGGAACTCTAATATCCTCCGGCCTTTCTTTAAATGGTTTGAACGGATATCATATAATGCGCGAGTATAAAAAAACACGTAGTTTGCCGGAAACGAAAGGATCAGTAACAAAACGACGTGTTTTCAAATTATTATTATTATTATATCTATAGCCACTGGTCGGAAACTTTTGAATGGACATAAATAAATTCAAATATAAATATCTACTGCAGTTATGTTTATTTTCAAACAGGCCTTTTTTCCAAAATTTATTGCGATATAAATATAAATATTATCATAATGTCGTCAGTTTGACCAAAATTTATCCTTTCCTGAGCCATTTTTTTTACATATTTAAATTATATATCATATATTTATAACTCTGTTAATACACAGTACCTCGTCCAATGTAGGTCTCCCTCTAGCTCCCTATACTTCTGTTCCTGCTTCTATCTATGCCTTTATTCTCAGGAAGGGTTTTGTTTCTTTTCGAAAAATTTTATACATAATAATTAATACTTATTTGTTCACCTGATCTATAATTAAGTATGTTAAGTAACATTGTTTTTTTAGTTTTAAATCCAGGAATTTTCTTTCCCAATCCATAGACAATTTTTTAAGTTTGATTTTATATTACTTTAAGAAGAGATTCAACAGAAAATGTAGAAATTTCAGAATATTTTCGCGCTGGTGAACTCATTGTAAGAAATGAAAAAAGATAAGCTCTCTTTCTTGATACAGCTCTCTAGGGAAGATTTTATGTTTAAATAGATGTAATAGATGCCTGCCTACACATATGCGTAGGTATTTTATTTCTATTAAGAACGAGTGGGGTTTTCGCAGGATTTCTATTCAAAACTATTTCCAATGTGCGTCCATTTCGACTCTGAGTGCAGCGCAACAAGATTGAAGGAGGTAATTGAGCAAATTTCATTCCTTTTACAACTACACACAGTCAAACCCCTTAAAACTCCTTTTAATTGATAAAATGAGTTTATTTTATTTCTTCCCTGTTTGTACGTCTATTCCCCATTAAGTATCTCTTATCGGTGTCGGTCATAGTTATTTGTACGAATCTAAATTAATGTTGGTTCGTTCATTCAATTTTCTAAATGGAAAGGAGGACTCTCCCGGGTATCCCGAATCGGAACTATTTAATGGAGAAGGTAAACAGTAGCCCGAGGTGGTCCAAAGTGGCTATCTACCGAAGTCCACTCTAACTTACACTTACTTCAGGCGCCCGTAAAGAAGGATTAGGAGGGACTTATCAGTTAACTTTACGAACCCATAAACTAAACCGCTGGAAACTTTTACAGTGTTTTCGATTTGTTGCAAGTAAACGTAATACCCATATCTTCAATGTACCTACTACATGCTATTACGTCCGAATTACAACGTCATAGAAATAACGATAACACTATCACTATTTTCAAAATTTTACCCAGCAGTAAATATTTTAAAAGTTTAACACCTTAATAAGAATGCTTTAGAATGTGCTTGAATTTCCCAGAAGGGTCGATAAAGTGTTACAAAATCTTAGAAGCTTCGGAAAACTTAGAAATCACCAGAATTTTCCAGAATATCTTTTATCTATATTAAAAAAAGTACAAAAGTAACTGACAGTTCCTACTTATTGTTTGTCATCTACATTAATTACAATTTTCCTAGCTTTGATAAATTTTTAGCTCTTTCCCCAAACAACCTTTAGCTTCTGAAACTACTTAGGTTTATTGGCAAATTTGGATTTCAGCAGATATGAATATAGCTCCGTAATAAAATCCTTCTGCCGGGTTTTATTCTCTTTCTATGTACTTTACTAATTCCCCATAAAGGTTGTAAAAAGAAAGAAAGTCAAAAAAACAAGCGAACAAACATGTATTGACCATGTGTAGGACATTTATTAGAAATACGAGATTAGAGCAATAGCGACAACGAATGGTTAACAGCGAACGAATACCAAACCCATAAATTTTCTGTAACGGTTTACGGTCGCGACAAGTACGTTTGTGGTTGTGCTCAATAAGCACGAACGCGGGGTGGCGATGACGTCGGGGTCGACGATGACGCTCCCGTGACAACGACAACCTTCTACGTCTAAGAGACGACAACTAAAGGGGTAAGCTGGTATACGTGTATATATATATATGTTATGCATTCAAAATGCACAAATAACTTTTTAAAAAATTTATTAAGTTGAAATTACAAGCGGTACGTGACCACAGGTCTAGTAAAGCTAGAATCTGTTGAATTAGAAAAAGACATAGGTTTTATACTGAAACACACACATAGAAACATAGAGTCTAATTACATATGGTATTGGCGACGGTGAACATGCTTAAGTTTGCAATAATAACGTGGGAATCTTTACATAACACCTCCCTCACTAAGTACAAAAATTATACTGGGTGTTTAATTTTTGGTGACAGGCGGAGATGTGAATTTTGCACGTGTCGAAGCTGCTTTTGGTGTGGGTTGGATGGGTGGTTCATTTGGTGGTCGTTTTGATTTATTTTTGCACAAGTTCGCACGTCTTATTGGTTGTACACAATATTTAAAACAATTCGGACGTAACAGTAGATTACGCACAATATTACTATAAATATTATTATTCCTGTCGGTACGCTGTATAATAGATGTTGGTTTGTTGGTGATAAATTCCTGTTTTCTTCTTTGGTTAATTCCTCGGAAATGGTTTCCAGTTTGATTTTGGCCATCTTTAAATTTTCTTGTTTAAAGATATTAAGATTAATTGGGTGGATGTTCAGTTCTTCAATCTTCTGAATTTCCTTTTCGCTGTAGTTGAATGGAATTTCAGGTATGTCCAACGGAATATTTACTAAATTACTTTTGAAGTTTTCGGTTGATTTTTGTAGTCCATTATTGAAATAGCAGGTACATTTGGAGTTGGCCTGTAGCAGTGACGAATTTAGAATAGTATTTCTTTTAATTATTTGCTCTTCACATTTGTATGTAATTTCTATAGGGTTGGACGTGAATATTAACCAGGTTGACGGATTGACTTGTTGGATAATTTCTTCGACTGTTTTGAATGTGTGAATTTTGCATTCAGACGGGACTTGTTTTTGAAATAGTAGCATAGGTACGCATTGTTTAGAGTGACGAATGTCTAATGGCTCCATCTTTTGTAGAATTAACATATCGTCGATCTTGATTGCTTCATTAAGCGATGATAGTTCTAGGTACCATTGGTGATCTTCCGAGAAAGCCAAGAAAGGATTTTCGGGAATGATGGTTTGGAAATATGATAGGTTTATTTTTACAGGATATGGGAATAGTTTATACATATTCATATGAATATTCTTTACGAGAGGAATTTGCAAAGATATTAGAAGACCTTCTTTAAAATTGAATAATTTTGGTTTTATAATTTTGTAATATTTATAAATATGTGCACTCGGTAGGGAAAGGTAATTTATTTTCCATAGAGTCGATATTTTCGAGTTGATTTCTTAATTGTAGGTGAGTTAAAACAGATGGGTGTAAGATACCTATTTGTGCGAAGGTTAATGATTCTATAATATTAGTGACTTCATAATTAGTTTCCATAGTTACTTCTGTTAGCAAAATGATTGTTTTTAGATAAGTTAATGTTTTTTCGTTATCATATAATTTTGTTTTTACAGTGTTTACATATTTCTCAATTTTAGCAAGATTTTCCTGAATCGTTTGCTCATTACTATTCACTTTTGATAGTGTTGTTTTAAAAAATCAGAAAGTAATGTTTCAACTAAGTGTGCTTGATCTTTTTGGATTTTAATGATGTTTTTATTAGAAGTTTGCAATTCAGAGATAAGTGAATCATATTTATCTGCGTCATCTTGACTTAACGTACCAAATAATGTATTAAAACCATTGCCAATAATGTTAAACCAGCCTCTTTTAATTCTAATATTAGTTTTGGGTATTAAAAATTTAATTTCGTTTAGGTCTTTTTCTAACTTGTTAATAGAAGATTTTAAATTAAGATTGTGTATTGGTTGAGAGCGAATAAGATCTAGTTTATTTCCTATTGAATTTATTTTTTCATAATAAGTTTTGATAATATTAAGAGAAGAGAAAAGGGGTGAAATGTTTTTGTATATAAGGATTTTATAAGAAGTATCGGAAATTAGACTTTTCCCTATGTGTTCGACGTAGATGCCTGATCTTGGGAGTTCTCTGATCGTGATTTCTCCAAAGCATCTGAAATGTTGGTACATTTGTAAGGTTTTACTTGTTCAATATTAACAATTTGTTCATTCTTATTTTTACGTTTCCTATTTATTTTAATATTTTTGTCAGATATTACCTCTAAAATTGTATAGGGTCCTAACCATCTATCTTGTCCTTTATTATTAATAATTAAGTTTTTTAGGAATACTTTGTCTCCAATTTTATATTGGGGTTTGGGTTTAATTTTAGCATCGTAACGTTCTTTAATTTTATGTTTTTGTTCGGTTTGATTTTGATATGCCAAATTTTGTAAATTTTGTAATTTTCCATAGTGTTCGATTTGATATTGTTCTACAGTTAGTTCGTTTGCGTTTTTGTCTTCAACGTCATTGAAATTTCGATGTTTTTGGCCGTATAAAGTTTCGTAGGGTGTCAATTTAGTACTGTTGTTTATTGAAGTATTGTATGCGAGAGTAGCGGTAGCTAGTAAAGCTTCTTTATCTCTTTTATATTTATCTTCGGAAACATACACGCTTATTGTATCTTTAATACTACCTATTACGCGTTCTACGGCTCCGTTGCTTTTGGGGTGATAAGCAACAGAATAAGTGTGTTTTAAGAATAAATCTTTTTCTAAAGCTTTTAGTGTTTCGTTCATAAATTCACCTCCCTGGTCTGAATGGAACCGTTTTGGTACACCAAATATTGAGCAAAAATCTAAGACTTTATGAACAATTGCTTGAGCTGATTTTTCGTGTAATAGATATGTTTTTACGAATTTTGTTAGTTGATCTTGGATAACTAATACATAGTTTTTGGTTGTACGGCTAAAATATATTTCCGCGACATCCATATCTACTCGTTCGAATGGGTATTTAGGTGTTTCCGTGATTGTTAAAGGACTTTGATAATTTAGACGGGAAATCTTGCTACGTTGGCACTCTAAACATGAATTTATGTAATTTGTGACGTCTTGTTTCATATTAGGCCACTTAAAATACTCCTGAATTTTATTGAGAGTTTCTGTTATGCCTTTGTGGCCATACGCTGGTGGGTCGTGGTGCATTTTTATTATAGGGATTTTTTGGTTGGGATCACCTGAATAATCGTAGGTAGTGGATACTTGAATTTCAATATTAGGGTCAAAGTTAAATTTTTCACGTAGGTAATTGATCATTCTAGTTAATTCAACGGATGTGTCTTTATTTATAATGAATCAAATTAAGTCATGTTTTTCAATTAATGTGAATATCACGAATAAATTCTCAAAAAGTTCTTTTTCGTTCTCTGCATTATTTATTATGTATGTAAGATTATTTTTGCTATTAGAGGATTTTAATTCTAATTTATCTTTGAAATTGGGATTGTTTGTATCTCGTAAAATATAATGGCATAATTTGGGATCGTCTAATATTGAAATGACTTCGTATGTATGGTTTTGTTCTTTGAATTTTCCTACAGTGGTTTTTTCGTTGAAATACGCTGTAGTGTCATTAAAATAAGAATCGTAATCTATTCCGTCTGGTAAGTTTTCTATTGCTTGATGAAGGGTGTTGACTTTAATATTATCAATTTTGATTCGCGATAAAACATCTGCATTATTATTGATTTTACCTGGTTTATAAACGATGTTATATTGGTATTCTTCTAATTTTAGACGCCATCTAACTAAGCGAGAACCGGGGTCTTTTACGTTAAAGAGCCAAGTTAGGGGTCTGTGATCGGTAACTATTGTAAATTCTTTTCCAAAAAGGTATGGTCTAAAATGTTTTATTGCCCAGACAATCGCGAGCAACTCTCTTTCGATTGTGCTGTACCTTGTTTCAGCAGGGTTAAGGGTACGACTTGCATAGGCAATTGGTAATTCTTTACCTAAAGGTCCTTGACTGAGAACTGCACCGATGGCGTATTTACTTGCATCAGTGGTAACAATAAAATTTTCTTCAAAATTTGGATATTGTAATATAGGAGCCGAAATTAGTTTTTCTTTTAAAATGTTAAATGATTTCTTACAGTCTTCATTAAAGTCAAATTTTGTATCCTTTTTTAATAATAAGGTGAGACTTTTTGCTAATTTAGCATAGTTAGGAATGAATTTTCGATAGTACCCGGTGAGTCCTAAAAACGATTTTACTTCTTTTGGATTTTTGGGGGTCGGAAAATGTTTTACGGCTTCTATCTTTTTGGGATTTGGTTTTATGCCTTCCGTTGAAACTAAATGACCAAGAAATTCAACTTCGCGCTTTAGAAATTCTGATTTATCAGGTTGAATTTTTAAGTTAAATTCTCTTAATCGTTTAAAAACGTTTCTCAGTTTGTTCATGTGGTCCTCTAAAGAATTACCAAAAACTACAATGTCGTCTAGGTAAAAAAGACATTGTTTAGGTGTTAGTCCTGAAAGCACATTGTTCATGGCTCTCTGAAATGTTGAAGGTGAGTTAATGAGTCCGAAAGGAAGTCTAAGAAATTCATAATGTCCGTCATCGGTGGAGAAAGCTGTTTTCTGAATACTATCTGGGTGAACTTCGAGCTGGTGAAATCCACTGGCGAGGTCTAATGTGGTAAAGTATTGAGCATGACCTAAGTTATCGAGAATTTCTTCTATGTTGGGAATAGGGAATTTATCGGGTATCGTTATTTTATTCAAATTTCTATAGTCGATAACAATTCTCCATTTTCTTTTACCGGTAGCATCTATCTTTTTGGGAACGACCCAAATGGGGCTCGAATAAGGAGAAAAGCTAGGTCGAATAATATTTTGATCATGTAATTTATTAATTTGAGTTTTTACTTCAGTTTTGTGACAATTGGGGTACCTATAAGTTTTGGAGTGAATGGGGTTTTCGTGAATTGTCTTTATTTCGTGTTTAATTGTTTATGAAAAGCTTAATTTGTCACCTTCTAAATAAAAAATGTCTGAATAATTATAGCAAAGTGATAAAATTTCGTCTTTCTCTTCTGTATTTAAGTGTTGTAGTCTAAGATTTGGTCTAAGTTTTTCGAATCTGTCCTTCGGTTTGGAGAAGTTGGTAACGAGAATTCTTTTTTGGGAAATTTTTTCCCAGTTTAATATCCGAAATTTTACTCGTAATTTCTTTGTCAGTTAAGTTTATGATGGTAGTATAGATATATCCTTGATCGTCTACAGAACAAAGACATTCGGGAATAAGAAGCTTGTTCTGAATATTTGTTTTGGGGAGTGTACCTTCGATATTTCGGTACTTTGTTTTTAGTTTAACTATTTGTTCACATCTAGGAGATATTGTAACTGTATTAATAATTTTCGATTCTTGCTTTAAAAGTATAGGGATAGTGTTTTTGGTATTTGGTAAAATGATTTCGTTATTATGTAAGTCGAGTTGACAATTATTAGTTTTTAAAAAATCTATTCCTAGAATACCATCTAAAGTAATGTCCAAGGGAGTTACATGAAATTTTATTAATTTTTTGTTAAATTGTGTGTCAATTGAGCCTAAAGTTTGAAATGAATTTGCGTTTAATCCAGAAATTCTGATTTTTTCATTTGTATTGAGATACTTTTTAAATGATTTATGTGGTTTGATAAGATTAATTGATGCACCTGTATCGATCAATAAATTAACACTTTCGCCTTTAATTTTTGTTTTAATATACGGTAAAGTTTCTACTAAGATTTTCTCTTTATTAGTAGTTTTAGAAATATTGAAGATTTGAAGGGGTTTTCCTTTAATTGAACGAGTAACCCTCGTCTACTACGTTCTCTTGGATGTTTAAAGAATCTATGTCGGGCAATTCATCGTTATCGGAAGTTTCACTTTCATTCTCGGGGGGAATTTCTTCTACAGTTTTAATTTGGGGGTTTTGAGGTTGAAATCCTCGGAAGGGTGTTCCTGGGAAACTATGGCGGGTTGTAGACGATTTCTGTGGTGTTTGTGGCGTTTGAATTTTATTACTAAAATATTTAGTGTCGCCAGCTTGTTTATTTGAAGTGAATGGTTTGGAAGGAATTTTGCTTTGAGAAAAATTTGGTTTTGATTTGTATTGCATAAATTTTTCTTGATCTTCCCTCTCTTTTAATCTTTTATATTGTTCTTGTGTATGAGCAAAAATTTGTTCTAAAGAATCAGTTTGAATATGTGATACCGAAATTTCTAATTCTCTAGGGATATTATTAAGAAATGCAGTTTTAGCAATTTTGTTAATAAAACTAGCCAGAGCTTCTTCTTTAGTCTCTTCTTTATCTAATTGTTCAATAGCTGTAATTGTTAAATCGTCTCTTATTTTAGCTAACTTGTTATAAGTATCTTTTATAGAGGCATGTTTATTCGAATTTTTAAATCTAATAAGATCACCTATTAAACCTTCAGCTGATCTCTCTAAACCAAAATTAATTTCTAGTGCATTTTTGATATTGTTCCATTTGTCAAGATGTTTTGTTAAAATAATTTTACCTGCACGACCTGACAAACGCGCCAAAATTATCCTAACGAAGTAAGGATGGTCACTAGTGTTAGCTTTACTTAAAGCAAATTCTACAGAATCAACATATTGATGGAGTGGTATATTATCCCCATCGAAATTTGGAATAAGTTCTAAAATTTCTTTTCTCGTAAATCGCTCTTCTGGATCTACAGACATGGTTAACTTTGGTTCACAGAATAGGTCAAATTGAGGATATTCTGAGAATGGAATGGTGGCTAATCGAAAGACCACTTACCTTATTAATAAAGATGCTATTATTATTGTAGTGATTTTCATCAATGCGTATCTGCTTTACGGTAGAGAAGTAGGCGGGACTCCTTTGGATAGTCCACTTGTTCGAATTGTGACTGGACGGACCTCAGGGGATGCAAAAGGCTTCAAGGAGGCAAACGGCTTCCGTCGAAAAGATCCTTGTTACTCACAATGTTAACTTTCCAGCACGACAGTTTATTTTCACTGAAAGTCTCTTTTTCACTTTCTTTTAGTTTTGGATCAGAAAGCACTCGCGTAACCGCGTTTTACTTAAAATTTGAGTAAATTTTGCACAACTGATCCCACTGACTGCGCCAATTTGTTATGCATTCAAAATGCACAAATAACTTTTTAAAAAATTTATTAAGTTGAAATTACAAGCGGTACGTGACCACAGGTCTAGTAAAGCTAGAATCTGTTGAATTAGAAAAAGACATAGGTTTTATACTGAAACACACACATAGAAACATAGAGTCTAATTACATATGGTATTGGCGACGGTGAACATGCTTAAGTTTGCAATAATAACGTGGGAATCTTTACATAACATATATATATATATAGATGTTTTACCAATTTTAACTGTTTTCAATCACCGCTGATTGTGTTTCCACACACTTTGCAGGAAACGTCACTGAATAAATTCTTTATTATTATTTTTTTTAAATAATTTTTATTTTTACTTTAAAGTATATACGAGGTCATCCAACAACATTAATAGTGACAATATTTTGTTATAAAACACCACGTCTTAGTTTTTAGTCGTTCCCCATACAGACTTTCCCACCTCCAATGCAATGTTAAAAGCTGATCTGAGCAATGATTTATGTTGCTTTCATTGGAGAATTGCTACGCATTAAGTATCAACAAATTATTATGGTAGCATTATGAATATTCCAACACACATTCGTCTGGAAGCACAATAACAATATTTTTTTATTAACAATAACGCCCTGTAAATGAGAATGCATTAAAGAAAAGATGCGTAGTTTGTGACCTTTACCATTGGAACTGAAAATTTGTAAGTTTAAGGATAATCCACCACGTTTGTAACTTAGAGATTATTGTTAGTTCCCTATCTTAAACTGGGCAACGACCGTTTAAAAATTGTCATTGTAATTCATTTTGTGGCGGTAAACAATGTTTCATATGCTCGTCTAAGTCACGAGCAAACAAAAACACTTGCTCTGTTCTTAGACACAACTGACATTAAAGTTTCTTGGTGGTATACCCTTCCCCTCCTCCACTGTAATGTTAACGGCTGAACAGAGCAAAGATATCCCTTCCTGCTATTAAAGAATTGCCATAAGTTAAGTATCAACAAATCGTTATGATAGGATCATCAATATTCTGATACACATTCGTACCAAAGTACAATAATAACATTTTTATTTATTAACAGTAAAACTACCTGTAAATGAAAATGCATTAAAGAACGGGCTCGTAAATTGTGACTTATATATAGGGGCATCTAATAATACTAATACAAAGATTATTTCTGGAAAAATGCTAATTATTTGAAAGTTTAAGGATAATACCTACATCACGTATTTATTCTACAGTTCATTATTGGTTTCCCAAACTGAGGTATCGATTGTAGAATTGTTCATTGCCATTCAATTTCTGGTGGTACACAATTTTTCACATGCGGCTGCAACTTATGAGCATATCAAAACATTTCAATATACTAATGGCATCCTTTCCTTCATTGTATTGTCATCGGTGAACAGAGCAATGATCTATATTGCTCTCATTAAAGAATCGCCGCACATTAATAACTAGTAACAAACTCGTATGATAGCATCATCAATATTCTAAAACACTTTGTCTAAAAGCATAGTAATAATAGCACTTTTTATTAGTAAAAAAAAAAAAAACACTAGATAATCCGTTAAAGGAAGCTATACGCTGCTTATGATCTTAACTGTTTAAATTTTTACTGTAGATTATATACTGGGTCGTCTGTCAACAATATTATTTAGATTCCTTTCTGGGAAAATTATGGTAAATCTTAAAATAATTTAATATAATACCATATCGTAATTTATGTTCATAACTATCGCATCAACTGAGTATTAAAATTTTTCATTGAAATTGATTTTGTGAGAGTACATAACTTTTAACGTGCTCCGGCAAGTCGTGAGCAAACAGAAACACTTACTCTGTACTTATACACTAATGAAATTGAAGTAGCTCGTAGAACAGCTTTCCCCTCCTACAGTGCAACTTTAATAGCTGGACGGAGCAACGATCTATTTT